>JADMNL010000023.1:321590000-323990000 GCA_016271365.2 Neoceratodus forsteri
TGTACCCTCCCTCGTGGTAGGGTAGCTGTTATGTTTATCTTTCTTGTGTTGCATAGCTTAATTTGTCACTACCTTGTTTCTTTTTGGGTTCTCAACTTGAGTCTTCTTTGGACCCCAAAAATATGTTTCCTTTTCACTATCTGTTTCAGTTTCCATATATTTTAGTGCTAGTTAGTTGCTCGTAAGAATCTGACGGTTACAGTGGGAAGTACCGCAGACTGAGGTTTGAAAAACGAGCTCAAGCTCAACGTTCCATGCTTCTGCATGGAGTTAACCCTTTCCTCTCCGGGGCAGTTCAAGTGCCGGGGCTAACTGCATTATGTCTGAATACAGCAAGACTCCATTACAAGAAACAACATTACTATGGTGAGTAATTTTTTCTTCTTCACTTATACTGGATGCGCATGTTACAGCCATCACTAAAACTATAAACCAAAAAATTGGTGTCCTCCTCTACATCTGTCCGTTCCTTACATTGACCTCATACCTCAAGATTGTGGATGCCACACTCCTGCCCCTCCTTATGTATGGTGTTCCATTACTACTCTCTGCTTCCACATCATACTATCATGCCTATCACAGGCTTACCATAGAGTTGGCAGGTTTGCTGTCTGGGCCAGTGCTCGGCACCATCACTGCGATGTCCTGTCTGCCCTAGGATGGCTACCCTATGAATTTAAATTACGCTATGCCATATTAAGCTTTATACATAAGCTTATATCTCTTCACTCCTCCTTGCCTTGCTGATATTCGATGTAGTCTCCCTCGATGTACCCTCAGATCTACCTCCTTGCCTCTTCTTTCATTGCCAAACTTAAGACTCTCCTGGCTCTGAGATCGTTTGCATTTTCTGCTGTGTCCCACTGGAATGCTCTACCTCCTTCTATACTGGTCTGCACCTCCCTCTCTCAATTTCAAAGGTCGCTGTTAACTCGCCTAACTGCTCCACCTTGCTCCTGCTTCCGCTGACTCCTAACCCCTGTTTACTTCTTGCACGATTCTCCTAGCAAAACTTCTCTCTCTCTCTCTCTCTCTCTCCTGCTGTCCAAGACCCCCCAAAAAATATGTAAATGATGTCTGAATGTTTGTAAGGTTTTGTTGACTGCTTTAAATTGCTAATTTTGCATAATTGAATGTAGTGGATGTACTCTCTTACTGTGTGACTGACTCTGCTTTAGATTGCTTATTTTACATAACTGAATGTAATGGATGTACTCTTTCTGTATGACTACTCCTTGTGTAATTTCTTGTCAATGAATGCACTATCAGTGTACTGCATTTCCTGGGTCACCTCTGAAAAAGTGACCGTCTTGTCTCAGAGGGCCTACCTGGTTACCAAAATTAATTTGTGTGTGTGTTTGTAATTTCTGTTTAAGCCCTCTCACACCAGCACTGTCACCCGACTCTGTGACCCCCGCCCCGAGGACCCCCACTGAGCCTTGGCTTACCCCACAGGCAGGGAGGAGACTGGGAAGATCCCTGAGCCCCACATACCTTGAATCTCATTGGGGTCCTCCTCTGACCTTCTCTGTGGTGTCGAGCTGGGGCTGAGCATTTCCTTGCACGCTTCCCTAGAGGCGTGACATGCACTGATGTCCAGGATTACACCGCCTGTCATGCCCCCACCCTTCCGGAATGGATTCGGCAAGCTGTACCTCTAGCCACTGCCAGAGGTCAGGCACGCCAGAGTCTGCGTATGCCTCCATCCTCGCAGGAGATGAGCAGTACCTACCTCTGCGCTCAAGCCTCAGCCCTGACCAGCCCTCCGACCCGGGCCCTTTCCTGAACCTGGGTCCACGGCCCGGTAGAGCTACCGCTGCACCCGGCGAGCCGGCAAAAATAAATTTTTTTTTTTTTTTTTTAAATTAAATGTTCCTCAGCCTCCAGGTGAAGACTTGGTACCAAGAGGTCTCCTTTTTGATCCTGGAAAAGGCAGTTGACATGTTTCATAAGAATCAAAGAGCAGAGAAAATAGGTGGAACTGATATATTCTGCATTGAAAATATTTTGTGCATCCAGCGGTGGTGGCATATTCACTGAATATAATTTTCACAGATGCCAGGTCACCACATCTGGTGCTTTTGCTGATGACAGTTTTACACTAGGCATATCTAGCATAAATTAATTATATGACTGTGTTCATTAGTCTCTCCTTTATTATTCTGTGGCATTTATTTATATTTACTTATTTGAAGTGCTTTCCTCACAGGTTTGCTGTGCAATACAGACTTCTATTGAGCAACCTGCTGCTGCTTAAGATGATTATTTTTCCTCTGTATCCAACCACATTCCTGTATGGTGCACTCACTCACTCGTACGTTTTCCTCCTCAGGTAATTATTTTAAATACTGCAGCCAGCCCTTGGATTAATGTCCAGTGCTTGTCACCTGCTAAACTAATGAGCATTTGTAGCATGTAATCGTGTTGCTCAGCACATTTGTTCTCACAGCCTCCTGCCAGGCTGCAGCCTGTTCTATGACCAAGTAGTGGTTCACATTTCCCTGAGTTGGTGTCTACCTCCTGGACTTGCCCTCATGCCACAACAGGGTAACACTTTTCTCAAGGGAGCCAGCTCTCTCACTTCACAAGCGATAGGTGCCACACAGTTGCCACTCTGTTACATAAGAGCAACCGCTCTGTAAGCAAGTATTCGGGCTGACACGTTTTAAAACTGTATGAAGGAATACAGTTCCACTGATGGCAGATAAGTACTGTTTTACACACTGCAGGCTGGTCCTTCCTACAGTTACCATTGGACCACTAGGGTGTATGCTAGCCAGTGCACCAGGCTTACTTGCCCATGGCTACCAGATACTGCATATCATTTCATTCTTATTTAAAGGACAGTTGACCGAAAGCAATCTTTCTTTTTTTTTTTTCTTCTATTTATTCTTTTAGCCCTGCCTGCCGCCTGGTGTATTCAGCCCGGTCACGGGCCACGGACTTCTGCTGCCCCAAATCGGCCTCGGGTCCTCCGATACCCATGGCTTACCCCTCATGGCGGGGCTGCGGCACTCCCCTTGCATGCCGCAGACTTGTAACTAGGTCGGAGGACTGGCCTGGAGAGCACATTTGAAGCCGTGGCAAGCTTCATTAGTGGCGGCTTGTCAGTAGAGTTTTTCCGTTTTTTCCGGGAGGCGGGGTCGTGCAATGACTCCTGCGTCTGCCCCGCCTCCCTGTACAAGCCAGTGCCGGTAGCTGTGTGACTCCTGGCCTCCGCCAGGGTCATCCATGCTCGGGCATTCCACCCTCCCACCAGAGAAGGAAGCGGTCCCTAGGGCGCTCCATCCTTCTTCCGGCCCGACCCTCCAGCGACCCTGGTCCGCTCCGACCTGGGTCGCCGGCCGCATGCGGAAATCCAACCGCTGTGTCGACGGGCCGGCCACCGAAAGCAATCTTTCAGTCAACCATGCAAGAGTAACAATATTTTTCCTGTTTTTAAATATTTCACTTTCATATTATTTTTGCGGATTATATCCATTCAGGAAAGATAGTGAAAATAAAATGAAAGCAAACATTAGTTCTACAGTATCGTTCTTCACTATCTGCTTTATACCCCTCAGAAACATTCATGTCTGTATCCACTCTCCCCCACCCTCCTGACGTTCAGTTGAGTACAGGACATGTTGAAGTTTGCCAGGCTCTTCTCGTATGTCTGTCTCTGCTGCCCTTGGATCATCCAGGTGTCCCTTTGCTACACTGTCTCCTGTCTTTTTCTTCAGGTATGGGATCCAGAACTGGGTGTTGGCGCAGTACTGAAGATGTGGCCTCACCAGGGTCCTGTACAGAGACAGAATCACCTCACTCTTCCTACTGTCAAATCCCATGCCTATACACCCCAACATCCTAGTTTCCTTGCTGTATGCCCTGTGGCATGACCCTGAAATTTTGCGACTGTCACTGATGATGATCTTGAGATCCCGTTCCTTTCTTTGCTGTCGTCCTCCCACTCTCCATTCAGTACTCTTTGTGTGGTTCCTTATGTCAGTGTCTGTTAACCTTGCTGTTCTTGGTGTTAAACGTTTAGTTGCCATATTTCTGACCATCTTTACAGCTTTTCCAGATCTTATCATTCCCTGACTCCCCTACTTCCTATCTACCCTACTGCCTAGCTTTGTGTCATCCCAGAGACCTATGTTTCCTGGTACATCTTCCACTTCTTCACTGGTGAACAGAACTGTCCCAGGACTGGACTTTATGGTACCCCACAAGTGACCCCCAGCCTCTGATTTTTTTCCCCATTTACCAGAACCCTCTCTTGCCTTCCCTTCAACCAGTTCCCTATTCATAGACATTACTCCAGTTATATGGCCTCTAATTTCTTCACACATCTCCTGTGCAGCACATAATGAAAGGCCTTTCTGAAGTCCAGGTACAGTTCATCAATACCCTGACTGCTCTCCACTGCCCTGGTGATCCAGTCAAATAAAACTATCAGGTTAGTCTGGCATGATACAAAAATTGAGCAGTCACAGACTTTGAGTAGCACTACAACAAGTGTGTGTGTGTGTGTGTGTGTGTGTGTGTGTGTGTGTGTGTGTGTGTGTGTTTTGGGGGGTGAGGATGAACTTTGATCTCCATTTCTACATGTTGTGATGGATAATGCATTGTACAAAACAGTTAGGAAATTGAATTACTTAAGCTTCAATTAACAGAGCCCACCACAGGTACCCAGGGCCTCCAACTGTCATTAACAGACCCATACACCCAAGTAGAATTCCCTCCGATTTGATTTGGCTCCACAGCAAGCACTGCACATCAGCTTCAGAGACAAGGAGAGATGAGGTGGTGCTCAGCAGGCGATACAAGTATTTAGGATGTGTCTGGCTTTGGGAGTCGGGAGTATGTGGCGGCACATGGGGAACCTGTAACATAGTTGGTGTCTCTCCCCCACTTCCTGTCATTCCTCATGAGCCCAGTCCACCTCTAATGGTCAGTGGCAGCTCCAGCCTTCCTCTGGTGTATGGAGGGCTTGAAGATGGCAGTGGGCAACAATCTGGCATTTAAAAAAAAAAAAAAAAATCTATACAGTGTAGGAGATGCAGCCATCCAAAACAGACTGCCATATCCCTGATCCTCTGACTTCTGATTGGAAGCCCTTCTGGCCCTGCTCCTCCTCCTCCCAGACCATTCCCCTGTCCCAGTGGTGACAGACAGAAGTAGCAAGGGAATGTGAATGACACAGACAGGGAAGGCTACATCTGAGTCGTAGGGGTTAGATCTGCATGGGCCAGCAGTGCAAATTGTGTGTGTGCAGGTGCTTCTGTGAATCAGGCCCCTAAGACCCTTGCCTCAGTTTCAGTGGCACAGAAATGAAAAATTCATATTGCAAGAATCTGAAACTCTGCAGAAAACTAGGAATAATGCCACAGAATTCTGGGCTGAAGTTACCGCGGAGAACTAGGGGCCCTGCTGATAAGATGAGTTTGGGAATATCTGTCTTTGGGAGCCTAATTTACCTATGGATGCATACCAGCATTGTTTCATTTTCTAGTTGATACTGATGTATGCCTAGGCATCAATCGAGCAGGGGACTTTTATAGACTGTTATTACAGAATAGCTGGATCCTTTGGACCAGTCATGAAAAAAGAGCAACTCAACTGGGCCAAAGCAAGGGGCAAAGAAACCATTCACAGAGTGTCAAGGGAACACAGCAGGCCTTATCTAATGGCCAAGAAACAGTTTGATATGTCTAAACAAGAATACCAAGGACCATTAATTTGTTTGCTAGGTGTTAAATTGCACAGGGTCTTAGAGTGTGTCCAGTGTGAGCACTCCAATGCCCTAAGGTAGGGAAAGGAAGTAATAATTTACACTATATCCTGTGATGTGACTGGAAATAAAGTTGTAACTGGCTAATAAAATCAGTAACCGTAATGCTTGGAATCTGTAACACTATTGCTTGTAACCTCGGTATTCTGTGGGCTGAGGTGTGAGTGCATGCATGCCGTCTGGCTCTTCCAACCAAACACTTCACAATGCCATGACCTCACATTTTATGTCTGAGCTCCTTCTCACTCTTATTTACTATTTCAACTCCATGCCACTGTAGATCACAACAGAAATTGTGTTCTCCGGTGGACCATGGTTGCAAAATACATTGGTGTGGTGATGAGAATCGAACCCCAGCCTGGTGCTGTTTTTCTCTGAACAACACGTAGGAGGTGGGTTCAGTGTGCCACCAGGCTGGCACAGCCGGTGGTGTCATCTTGCTGTGTTACTTCATTTAGTAACAACTAATGTCTGCAGCAGTATAGCTGGGGACGTGTTTTGTTGGAGGAAAAGAATGTAAGTTTCTCCAGTAACGGACTTCAAGGTTTATCAAAAGAACCCTGAACGGTTTTCTGATTGAGTGGTATGCTGCTCCAAGGACACTGGACACTTTCAGGAGCTCCTTTATGCCTTCAGAACTGGTTTGCCTGTTTCAGTCATGGGCCGTGCTTTCCCTGTGGGCTTTTTTTTTTTAATCTTTACAATTTGTCTTGCAGTCTGTAGAATTGATATTGATTTACGTGGCCACCTCTGTCTGGTGCTTTCTCCCCTGCCCTCTTTCTGTTCACCAGAAACTGGTGCCAGATCCAGTACTCCTCTGAACATACACTCCCACCACTTTTTCCAATGTTCTGACACCAGTTCCTGCATGCTGGACCCCCCCACCCAATCACCAGCACACAGTGGTTAACTTGTTTCTGGGTAGTCTCGAAGTGGGTCAGAAGTTGGTCAACTGGGTGGCAAACTGGTTGATGGGCAGACAACAGAGAGTGATGGTAAATGGTATACAGTCAGAAGAGATGCAAGTCAAAAGTGGGGTACCTCAAGGATCCGTCCTGGGGCCAGTCATCTTCAATATCTTCATTAGTGACATTGCAGATGGACTAGAGGGTAAGGCTCGTCTGTTTGCAGATGACACCAAGATTTGCAACAGAGTAGATGATCCAAATGGGGTGGGCAGAACGAGAAGAGATCTGGATAAACTAGCAAAATGGTCAGAAGAGTGGTAACTGGGATTTAATGCAAAGAAGTGCAAGAGCATGCACATAAAGAGAAACCCTGAAGCCACCTATAGGCTGGGAGAGGAGTTGCTGGCAGTCACAAAGGAAGAAAGAGACTTGGGCATCATCATCACCGATGACCTGAAATCTTCCAAGCAGACCTCTAAAGCAGTAGGTAAGGCTAGCGGGATGTTGGGGTGTATCACAAGTCGTAAGAGGGGGGTAATAATCCCTCTTTACAAGACACTGGTTAGGCCCCATCTGAAGTACTCGTGCAGTACTGGAGGCCACATTCACAAGGACATTAACCAAATTGAGGCAGTCCAGAGAGGGCAACCAAAATGGTTCAGGGACTGCATCAGAAGACATATGAGGACAGATTAACAGAGCTCAATATATATACCCTTGAGCAAAGGAGGAGAGAGGTGATATGATTGAAACATTCAAACACCTTAAGGGCATTGACAAGGTGAAAGAGTCTTAACATGTTTAAATATAAGAAAAATAGCAGGACAAGATGACATAGTATGAGATTAGAGGGAGGCCGATTAAGGGGGAATGTGAGGAAATTCTTTTTCATAGAAAGAGTGGTGGATGCATGGAATGGCCTACCTCAGGAAATGATGTCTATGACTACAGCGCAGGGCTTCAAACAGGCATGGAATAGGCATAAGGGAGCAATACAGATGAGTATGAATAGATAGGCCACTGACAGAGCAAAGGCCGATGACACATTTATAAGGTAGAAAAAGAAATGGGCAGACTGGATGGGCCTTGCGGTCCTTATCTGCCGTCAACCTCTGTTTCTGTTGACCTTCAGGAGCTGGTCAACAAGGGGGTGCAAGCATCTAAGTCCCAGTTCCACATGGCTGTGGACTCCAATGATGCAGCTTCCAGGGCTATGGCTTCTGCTGTATCCCTCAGATGTTTTTCCTGTCTCGGGTGTACTAACCTGTCCCGGGACACGCAGAATAATGCCATGGATTTTCCTTTGTCCAGAACTCTCTGTTTGGGGAGCAGATTGAGGCATATATGAAGATGAATGAGTACAGAGTGGCATACAGGAGTGCTTCAGCAGAAGAGAAAGATGCCACTCCTCAGAAGCAGCAGGGCAGGGGCAGACCTTACCCCATGCCTTTCCACCAGGCCCAAACTTTCCCTCTTATCAGCAACCCGGGGGTTCTTTAGAGGAAGGGGTGCTGGCAGGC
This sequence comes from Neoceratodus forsteri, assembly GCA_016271365.2. Lineage (NCBI taxonomy): Eukaryota > Metazoa > Chordata > Ceratodontiformes > Ceratodontidae > Neoceratodus > Neoceratodus forsteri. The sequence continues at coordinate 321,598,202 of JADMNL010000023.1, forward strand.
TGCTTCCCCCCCCTCCAGTCTGCTACCCCAGCGAAACAGACACCCTGAAAGCTCTGTTCGGGCCGCATCCCCTTACCCCGTTGGGGACAGGCTGACCTACTATCTCCACTTCAGACAAACGGGTCCTGGTGATAGTAGGTCAGGGACTTGCTCTCACTTTCAAGGTGCCCCAAAACTGTCAGCAAGAATTTTCTCTTCCCCCCACCCCAAAGGAACATACAGTTCGATTCCTGATGCAGTACATAACTAAATAGGTTGCACATAACAGTTGAGGGTGCCACCCCTCTTAATACACGCAGTTATAAATTCGTGCCACATCTATTAGATGCATCATGGAGGGATCATCACATGTACTTAATAACTTTAATGTCCAGTAAATTGCTGTTGGGTAGCCCATGAGCGGCATGGTAATGTCCCAAAACAATTAACATTCAGTAATCCCTATTTCTGTCTCCTATAAAGAAGAAATTTGAACCATGCACATTACAGGTTGAAATAACCTCAAATGAGGTTTTAATTCCTCTTTAAAACTGAAGCAGAAGAATCCCACAACCCAACAAAATTACTAGCATTTTATCTACTGCATATAACTACATTTATTCTCTTAATAATCAGAAACTGATTAGCTACATTTCAACTGGTGCAGAACTGCTTCCCAAAACTAACTCCTTAAGATCATTCTTTATTGGAGGTATAGTTTAAAGTCTCAAAAAGTCCCCTCTTCTCCCAACATATATATTGATTTCCAGTAACTTGTTTAAATGTAGATTAGATTTCTTTACCCCAAAATTAGCACAGTTCCGTGTAAAAGTTCGAGAAAGGAAAGAAAAGAATTCAATATTTACTGAGCAGGCCTATTCAAAGGTCCATAGTAGTTTCATCCTCCGATTCTTGGTCCGATGATGTCGCTCAGCGATTAGAAGTAGCTGCGTCGTTGAACCCATTTCTGGGCTTCTGCTGGGTCGGGAAGCAGTATACTCTGCCTTGATGCAAAATCCTCAGCTTAGCAGGAAGACCATGCTATGCGCAATGTCTGCTTCGCAGGGAGTACCTCACTCCATCGAACCGTTTCTCTTCTGGTGAGTCGCATAACTCGGTCGGAAAAATTGCAATCTGTTGGCCATCATGAAGCAGGTTACGCTGCCTTCGCCAGTGCTAGGATACAATCTCTTGATCCCGGTCCATCCAAATAGCTACATCTGCTCTGGGAGCCTCGAGTTATCTTGTCGACCCTGTAGGCAACCTCTGTAGGCCTTTTGGACATTGATGCTCCTCTTGCTGCTATTGCCCAATTGTGACCCAGCCACTCTTTTCAAAAAATGGGTAAGTAATCACCTTCACATCTCTCTGGCAAACCAATGATTCGTATGTTTGAGGAGTGAGCTTGGTTTTCTAAGGATTCAATTCTGGTTCTCAGTGGGTATTTTCTTTAATCAGACCGCTCGTAGCTCCAAGGGCAGCCGCTGCTTGTTGCTTGGCCTCTACTGATTCTGTTTGTAATCGGGGTAGTTTGTCTCCAAGATAGTAACTCTGATCCCAAAGCATCAAACTTTTCTGATAGGGTTGTTACTGAATATATCGGTCTGAGTTTTGTTCCGATACTTTGGAAGTCTCCATACCTATGTCTTCCGTTGTAGATTCCATGCAGCCCTGTGCTGATCTTGTGACCAGAGAGGAAGCATTTTTACTTTGCTCCTTCCTGCTGTGCCTTGTCTGTCTTGGGATTGCCCATCTTTGTACCCCTTCTCTTCCTCGCCTGTTGTTGCTTTCAAAATTATAATTATCTCCAGTAGAATACTTTTATTTTGATGAATTGGTATGAAATTCAGAGTTGACCAAAAACCATCATCTTGCTCAGGCTCAACAGCGCCCCCCCAGCAAGAATTTTTTCAGACCTTCCAGCACTGCAGGGACAGCTCAGCTAGAGGCAGAGGTTTCACACTCAGTCAAGAGCAGAGGAACATGTGCCACATCAGCACAGGGGAAAAGGACTGTACTCAAGGTACTTCTGGCAACAAAGAAAAATGGGGAGTGGCGTGCCCATTCTGGATCTCAGATTCTTAGACATCTTTACAAGGCCAAAATTCAAAATGACAAATTCCTGGCTACCATTCTGCCTACTTCTCAAGCAGGGGGATTGGCTGGCACCCCAGGCCTAAAGGATGCTTACTTCCCATCCCCATCAGTCTCTCAGTAAATATCTCAGATTTAGACTGCCCTCAGGCCACAACAATTCAGAGCTATGCCCTTGGCCTGACATCGGTAACACCAAGGCGTTACAAAATGTCTGGCAGTAGTGGTGGCATTCCTCAGAAGGCAAGGGGTTTCAGTTTACCCCTATCTGGACGACTGGCTGCTGGGTCAGTCCCCCCCAGCAGGTCACAGAAGCCCTAAAATTCACCCAGGATACTCTCCGCTCTGTGAGGTTTTTGGTAAATCTTCAAAAGTCTGTCTTAACCCCTGTACAAGTACTAGACTTTATAGGAGCAGAACTGAATACCATTCAGGCAAGGGCCTTCTTGCCCGTTGCAAGGGCACAGACCCTCATAGAATTGGCAAAATCCTTTCAGGTTTGAGTTCCTCATCCAGCAAGATACTCTTACAGCTCGTAGGGGCACATGCCTCCACCACAGCTGTGGTCCTGGGAGCCAGGTTCCAGATGAGGGACATTCAGTTCCACCTGAGATCCTTTTGGTCTCAGAAAAGCATTCTCTGTCCAAACTGATTCCAGTGTCTCCCACCCTTCTGTTAGCTGTTCAGTGGTGGAAGGAGATGGACAACCTCAGAGTGGGGTTCCCCTTTCTTTCTCAGGTACCCTCTCTGGTGCTGACAATGTATGCTTCTTTCCTGGGCTGGGGTGCCCACCTGAGGGATCACACAGCACACGGTACGTGGCTCCCTCAGGAGTCTCTTGCACATCAATCTTCGGAGCTCAGGGCAGTGCTCCTGGCTATTCAGGAGTTTGCCAGTCTCTTACAGGGCATGGTGGTTTAGGTCAGGACAGACACCACCACCATATACTACATCAACAAGCAGGGGGGAACAAGATCCTCTCTGCTGTGCACAGAATCCATGAAGGTTTGGAAGCTGGCATATTCTCTCAACATGTCACTGTTGGCAGTTCACTTGCCAGGCAAAGACAATGTACTGGCAGATGCTCTCAGCAGAATCAGCCAGGGCCATCATGAATGGACCTTGAACAGGATGGTCCTTCTCTCAGTATTCAGGAGGTGAGAGGGCGTTCCAGAGATGGATCCCTTTGCAGCCCCAGACAATCACCATTTACCTCTGTATTGTTTCAGGCCTCCACTCCAGGGCTCAGTGCCACTGGATGCTCTCCTTCTGGACTGGTCAAACAAGTTACTTTATGCCTTTTCTTCCTTTCCTCTGATAGCCAGAGTCCTGGTCAAGCTGGTGTCTCAGTCTGCCACAGTGATTCTCATAGCCCTAGACTGGGCCAGACAGCCATGGTACTCCAGTGCTCTTGGCACTGTCAGTGACCAAACCGATTTCTCTACCCAGGAGGTACAAACTGCTGACATCCTCTCAGGGCAGGATAATGTACCCCAATCTTCAGTCCCTTCACCTCAGGGCTTGGTTCTTGGAAGACCTAGAATATGCAGATTTACAACTGTCTCAGTCTGATTGGATATTCTGAAAGGCGCCTATAAAGCCTGCTACCAGAAAACCTATTCCTCTAAATGGAAAAGATTTTTCCAGCTGGTGTGCACAGAAGGACTTGGATCCACAGCAAGCAGCAGTACCAGAACTTCTGGACTTCCTGGTCCACCTTCAGTCTCTGCATTTACAGCCTTCTACCCTGAAGATGCACTTTCTGCTGTCTCTGCTTATCTTTCAACAGGGAAGGCACCTTCTCTGGCTGCACCCAATTTTCAAAAAGTTTTTCAAGGGGTTGTTACATCTTCATCCCCCACATAGGGAACCTATCCCTGCATGGGACCTGAACATATGTATAGGTCGGCTTATGCAGCTTCCATTCGAACCTGTTTTCTTCAGAACTCAAGTTTCTCACTTGGAAAACTATTTATTTTTCTAGTGGCTATCACTTCTGCTAGAAGAATCGGTGAGCTTCAGGCCCTGTCTGTGGAGCCCAACTATATTTCACCTCACAGGGATAAAATTGTGCTCCGAACTAACAGAAAATACCTCCCTAAGGTGGTTTCTGATTTTCATCTTAACCAGTCCATTACTTTGCCTGTATTTTTCTCAGATCACTGTAGCTCAGGTGAATGCAGGCAACACAGCCTGGATGTAAAAAGAGCTATTAGCTATTATATGGACAGGACAGAAGAGCTAAGAAAGGATTCTTCTCAGCTTTTTCTTACTTACGGTGAAGCTGGTCAAGGCAGGCCAGCTGCAAAAAGAACTATAGCCAGATGGATTATGGCCTGCATACAGTTCTGCTGCAGTAAGCTGGGTAAGGACCCACCAGCAGGTCTTGGGGCCCATTCCACCAGAAGGCACTGCGGCCTCCTGGACGGTTGCCAGGAAGTTCCCTGCTTGAGATGTAAGGCTGCCACCTGAAGTCTGTCCATACATTAACTTCACATTACAGCCTGGATATCCAGGCAAGCAGTGATGCCAGGTTTGGCACAGCAGTACTGCAGAACCTATTCCCCAAATAGGTTCTGTGCCTACCTCCTGAGGGCACTGCTTTATAGTTCAATATAGTCAGAATACAGCAAGACTTCATGTTTGAAGAAAAAAATACTTATTATAGTAATGTTGTTTTTTCTAATGGAGTCTTGCTGTATTCTGACCTTCCCCTACCTCCTTCAGAACCTGGGGGGGTGGCTCTTCTGCAGCAGCTTATGGTTTAAATCATTAGTGGGCAATGGTTTCTGTAGGCATCTGCAACTTGAGTCTTTATGTGCCCTTTGGGTTTTTCCTATATTGCCCCTGTTGGGGTCCTGTTTATTTAGGCTTAGTTCTGGCCATTATATACATATTTATCTAGTTCACGCATAGAATCTGATCAGTTACTAGAACGTCAGGGACAGTGGTTTGAAAACTGAGCTCGAGCTCAACGTTCTATGCATTTGCATAGAGTTTCACTCTTAGTTATCCGGGCAGTTGAACCGTTGGTCTAACTGCAATTTGTCAGAATACAGCAAGACTCCATTAGAATAAACAACATTACTATGGTAAATAATTTTCTTCTCAGCCTGCTAGTCAAAGATGCCTTGGAGATCCTCTTCACATTCGTGATCCTTTATCATTGTTTTTGTTGTTTTTCCTTCATAACACTAGTAACGTTTTATATATTTTCAACTGCTGCCTTTACTTTCAGCGTTTTATAAGTTACCGCTAGAACTTAAATCTAAATTATTTTTTAGCGGTTCCTCACGCTTCTGTAACCGTTGAGGAACCGACATGTTCCATCAGGTTTATTTTATTATTTCTTAGTTATTATTATTGTAGTTTTCTTTATGCTTTGTTGTGTGAACCGATACTCTTTGGTTCATTTTTTTTTAGAGTAACTGCTTTTTTCCCATTAGGAAATGACTGCAATTTACTGAAACTGCACAAACAAGCAAAACAAAAAAAACTTTGGAGTTTTATATTTTTGGGTCTGGGCATTTTAACTAAAATGTTGGAGAAACCTAAGAAGAAAACTGACCCTCCTGGGTTTAAAAACTGTCCAGTGGGGAGAGGTCTTCGCCAAGGCAGATAAACATGAGAAGTATATTTGTCTTGGTGAAGGTCACTTCACAGCTGATTGAGATATTTGCAAGACTTTTCCAGCCAGATCCATAGAAAAAAGACTGGAGAGGTTTAAAAAGAAAATGGCTCATTCTGAGAATTCGGGAGATAACTGCTCTGTCCAGCCTACTCCCACAAAAAATATGGGTGACAGTTCAAACCGAGCCAGCTACCCCTAGTAAAGGGGAGCCTAACAAAAGAAACCAATGGTTAAACTGGGACTGGCAAAGAAATTAAAGTAAACAAAGCACTTAGAACCCTCAGCTGCAAAGCCTAAGGGAGACTTCTAGTGACACTACTGAAATGCCTACTCCAGAGGCTATAGTTCGGGCACTGAAAGTCATTCATGCCTTGCAAGGGCTTATTCTGGTTCTGTCAGTTCTGGTTAGTCCTCCGTGTCAGCTGTCTGTTAGATCATCTGTTCATCAACCAGCTGCCCGTGCAAGCATTGGTTCAAGATATTCAGGTGATTGAGGAGTTTGAGGAATATGATGAGGATGATGGGGAACCCACAGAACCTGAGGTCTCCCCTGAACAAGAATTTGAATCCCCACCTAGCTTACCCGAGGATTTCTCATCTCACTATATTTTTTGTCAGGAAGATGGTGGATGCCTTGGATATTACTCCAAGTGAGGTGGTGAAGGATGAAGAGGAAGTGGAATTCCTCGACTTGATGGGCTAACTCCAACGAAAAAACTTTTGCTTCCAGTAAACAAGATTTAAAGAAGCACATTGTTAAAAATCCTCCAGACTCCTAATTCTGTGTCACTCTTGGACAAGAGGGTGGGCAGAAAATACCAGCTGGGCAGGGGCTGAATTTCTATTCTCCCACCCTGATCATGAGGGTGTGGGGCAGATTGCGGCATGTGACCGGGCAAAAGTGCCCTTGGCTTCCCACCCTTCAGAGAAAGACTCTAGAAAGATTGACAGTGTGACCAAGAAGGGCTACCTGTCAGCATCTTTTTCTATCAGGCAGGCCAGCGATATGGCCTACGCTGCCCAGTACCAGAAGTCACTGTGGCAGTCAGTTATGGCCATGGCAAATAAAGTTCCCCCTGGTCTGTCGGCTGATCTGGCAGAAACTGCAAGGTTTGGCCTAGAAATATCAAAATACCAGTTTCAGATGGCAGTGGATGCTAATAACACTGTTGCCATGTGGATGGCTGTCACCGTGGCCCTCAGGAGATTTGCTTAGCTTAGAGCCACTAACCTGTCAAGACATGCAGATGAAAGCCATGGATTTCCCGTGCTGGAATAGCTGTCTTCGGGGACAGGACAGAGGCATACATGAAGAAGGTGGACGAATACAAGACCACCTATAAGAGCAACACAGGTAAGGAAAAGGCCTCTACTTCATATAGGCCAATGGAAAGGAGCGGGGGGCAGAGACAGGTCTACCTATGGCAGACCCTTCCAGTCGTAGGCTGGACAACAGTACCCCCAGTAGACTGGGTACTTCAGAAGTAGAGGCAGGAGGCGATCTAAGCAGGGTAATCATAGAGGCAGGAGGCGATCTAAGCAGGGTAATCGTAGAGGCAGGAGGTGATCTAAGCAGGGTAATCGTACTGGCCAGGCCCAACCAGAATCCCTTACTTAATTTCTACGGTTGCTTCCCCTGTACCAGTAGGGGCAGACTGGCTCGCTACTTTCAGGCTTGGAAAAACATCACCAAAGACAGGTGGGTCCTGGAAGTAGTGAGTCAAGGTTTGTCCCTCTTCAAATCCTTCCCCACCTCAAGAACAAGAGTCTTCAAACAAGCTTCAAACTCAGAAAAGAAGCTGTTGGAGGAGGAAGTGGCAAACCTGCTGTTGGAGGAGGACGTGGCAAACCTGCTACTGTCAAGGGCAGTATAGCCAGTTCCTCCACAGCAAAAGGGAAAGGGATTTTACTCCAGGTACTTCCTAACCTGGAAGAAAATGGGGAGTGGCTGCCTATTCTTGACTTAAGGTTACTAAACAGATGTTTGGCAAAACCAAAATTCAAGATGGTAACACTGGCTATGATTTTTGCCAACCCTCCAGAAAGGAGACTGGTTGGCATCACTGGATTTAAGATGCATACTTCCACATTGCCATAAGGGAATCTCACAGAAAATACCTTGGGTTCAGACTCCCATCAGGTCACTACCAGGTCTTGGCACTGTCATTCGGCCTAATCTCCGCTCCAAGGGCATTCACAAAGTGCTTGGCAGTGGTGGTGGCACATCTAAGGAGACAAGGGGTAAGTGTTCCCCTACCTGGACAACTGGCTAGTGGTAGGAAAAATCACCACAACAGGTGGCAGACTCCCTAAGAACAACCCAGGACCTTCTGGAATCCCTAGGGTGCCTGGTAAACCTCAATAAATCTGTCCTTCAACCAATACAGATGCTTCACTTCATAGGAGCAGAATTGGACACATTGAACAGGAGGGCTTACCTGCTTCAAGACAGGGTAAGCAACATCCTTCAGATTGCTGGGTCTTTCAAGCTAAACAAATCAAAACCAGCAAGGCAATTCCTGCAACTCCCGGGCCATATGGCTGCAGCAACAGGTACAATCTCAGGAGCCAGGTTCCAAATGAGGGACATACAGTTTTACCTCCAGGCACATTGGTCCCAAAGAGACTCGCCATCAAAGTTGGTCCCAGTAACAGACAGTGCTGCAAGCCCTTCAGTGGTGGCAGGTAAGGAAAACTTAAGGAAGGAGTCCCTTCCAGCAGGAGTCTCCATCAGTACTTCACACAGTAGATGCCTCCATCCTGGGTTGGGGAGCTAATCTGGGGGATCGTACAGTACATGGCACTTGGTCAAGTGCAGAGTCACTCCAGCACATAACTCTGCTGGAACTCAGAGTAGTGTTCCTAGCCCTGCAGGCCTTTGCATCCATGATTCAGGGCAAGGTGGTACAGATCAGGACAGATAATACCACCACTATGTACCACATAAACAAGCAGGGAGGAACAAGGTCCAGCCCTTTGTGCACAGAGGCAATGAAGGTGTGGAGTCTGGCCTACTCACTTCAGGCCTCACTGGTAGCCATTCATCTGCCAGGCAAGGGCAATATCCTGGCTGATGCCTTGAGTCTGTCAACCAGGACCATCTCAAATGGTCTCTCAACAAGCAGGTTCTGGGAGTGGTGTTCAGGAGATGGGTCACCCCTGAGATCTCTCTGCGTCCCACGACAGCCACCAGTTGCCAAAGTTTTGTTGCAGACCACCAGCAAGGGGCACAGTCCCTCTGGATGCTCTGGTGTTGGACTGGTCGGGGGGAAAAAGCTGTACGCATTCCCTCCATTTCCTTTGTTGCTCAGGGTCCTAATCAAGCTTAGATCCCAATCGGCATCAATGATTTTGATAGCTCCAGACTGGGCCAAGCAGCTATGGTACTGTCTGCTGCTGTCCATGTCTCCGATACACCTGCCAAGGAGGCACAACCTGCTGACCTACTCTCAAGGGAGAATCCTGTACCCAAACCTCAGGTCGCGCAGGCTCAAGGCATGGCTCTTGAAGACTTGGAGTATGCAGGGCTGCAACTCTGAGTTTCCTGAATGTCCTGAGGGGTCTAGGAAGTCTTCGACTAAGAAGACTTATGCTTCCAAGTGGAAAAGGTTCTCTATGTGGTGTTCAACTAGGGACGTAGTCCCATCACAGGCAGGGGTGCCAGCCTTGGACTGTCTTATCTGTTTACATTTTTTTTTTTTTTTTTTTTTTTTAGCTTTTGTTGACCAGGTAAGTGCACTAGACAAATCCTGCCTATTTTCAGGCACGACCCTGGGGAGGGGGATACAGATGAATGCCAACTAACCCTGAACCAGATTAAGCTGTTGGTGGTATTTTTAGTGCATTAGGTTTGTAGCCCACTACTCTGTAGGTACATCTGACTTCCGTTTCAGCTGATATTTCAGTTGGCAAGGGTGTTTCCATAGCATCCAACCTCATTTTCAAGAAGTTTTTCAAGGGTTTAGCTTACCTGCACCCTCCTCACAAAGAATTGGTGCCAGCTATAGCTCTTAATATATGTATTGCCAAGCTCACAGAACCTTCATTTGAGCCCATGGTCTCAGCTCACCTGAAGTATGTGACCTGGAAAACCATCTTCTTGGTGGCCATTACATTGGACAGAATGATTAGTGAGCTTCAGGCCTTGTGCATAGAACAGAACTGCATCTCCTTGCACAGAGATAAGATGGTGCTTAGGACTATAAGGAAGTTCCTTCCTAAGATGGTTTCTGATTTTCATTTGAATCCATGCATCACTTTACCAGTCTTTTTCACTGAGCATTCTAGCGCAGGTGAATGCAGATTACACGGTTTAGATGTCGAGAGCTTTGAGCTACTACATGACTTGCACTAAGGACCATAGACGGGACCAACAGCAGCTGTTCCTGACTTATGGGGATGTGGGAAAAGGAAATCGGCATCAGAATGAACTGTTTCATGCTGGATAGTTAAATGTATCCAGTTCTGTTACTCAAAAGTGGGTAAGGAGCCCCCCAGTAGGCTTCAGGGCTCATTCCACAAAGCATAACTGCTACAGTAGCAGCTGCTAGGGACATCCCACTATTGGAAATCTGCAAAGCAGTTACATGGAGAACAGTGCACACTTTCACAAAACACTACTACCTGGACACCCAGTCCAGAAGTGATGCCAGATTTGGCACAGCAGTTCTGCAGAGTCTGTTTCCAAAATAGCTTCTGTGCCCACCTCCAAAGATACTACTTTGTAGTCTGCAAGACTTAATATTGAATTCCTGGGGTTAGAAGAAAATGTGATAGGAAAATGTGTGCCCTCAAATTACTCCCTTTAGTAATCTTGTAGTATTCTTCAGTATTCTTAACTCTCCCACCCTGCCTCCCCTTCCAGAACCAGTGGCCTCTGCATCTCAAGCTAGATATCTAATTTTTTTTTTTGTATTCTTTATTTGCCATCCACCGAGGAACTCTCTCCGGCAGCCACCATTACCCCAAGCTCTACCTCCCACCTAAGACACCTCCTCCCCCGGCTCTGAACCCTCTGAGGTGGGGTCGCCCTATCCACCAGGGTGCTCTATCTGAAATCTAGTTTGCCAGGCTGGGGCGTCGGCTCCAGCAGAGGAGAGTGCCTGGTGTCAGGAGTGTGACTTTGGGGCAGAGGTGCCATCGCCTATCCCTGAGGATTGGGATTTTTCTTATGTGGTTACTTCCCGAATGCGATGTGCAGGAGTGTCGTCTAGCCGATCCTAGTCTCTGACGTTTGCTGTCACTCTGCCCTCTTATGCGGCTCAGCACTGGAGTGACCACCGGTCTCCTCTGGAGGTCCCTCACCAAGCGAGCCCGGATCCCACCCCAGGGGAGGAGAGCAGTCCATCGGATGCTCCGGTCCCTCTCCCTCCCCTGCCAGCCCCGGCGCCCGGGCTCGTTCCCAAACCCGGGTCGCCGGCGTGGTGTCCAGCGCCTCAACCCTCGGCACCACTGGGCCGGGCTAAGCTGGATATCTAATGGAAAGGGGGCATTTCATCCCTCTGATGGCATATCTTTTGAACCCTGTTTGGTATTGTTTTCCCCTTTTCTGGTCATATCTGACAACACAGGGGTGAGTTATCTTTAAAAGAGATTACTGTTGTTTATTATCATACCCCTACTTTAAGGTTATTAGTGTAAGTTTGATAGGCTAGTCTAGAAGGGGCCTTTCCTGGCAGGCTCCAATGAATCTGAAGCATACTAACATACTAAAATGCCAGCAGACTAGGCCTAACTGTCTTTCGTGTTTGCTCGTTTGGTCAGTCCCCACCTTGGGAGCCGACCTTGCTGCCCCCCTCGCCTTCTCGGGCTTCTCCCTTCCCAGTTCCGGATATTCTCACTGCATTGGATTTTGCTTCCAGAGCCCTTCCCCTGTACCTGTCCCACCCCCTCTTGAACCCCTCCACAGTCTCTGCCTCCACCAGCCCCCTAGGCAGCGCATTCCATGGCTCCACCACCCTCTCAGTGAAGTAGCACCTCCTCCTTTCTCCCCGAATCTTCCCCCCCACTCCAGCTTCCACTCATGACCTCTAGTGGCCCCCTCCTCCTTCCTTCGAAGCACCCTGACTGTTCCTCTCCTATTTACCCCTTCATGTTCCTGAAGACCTCTATCATGTCCCCCAGTCCCTTTTCTCTTCCAATGTGTACTTATTTAGCTCTTCAAGCCTCTCCTCATAGGTCCTGTCCCCAAGCCCCAAATCATTTTGGTTGCCCTCCTCTGGACCCTCTCCAGGAGTTTAATGTCCTCTTTAAGTGAATGGTGTACAGAGCCAATGATGTGTTCCATCATTTACATATGTTCCGTTCTCCGGGCAGTTCAACTCTACAGGCTGAGTGCAAGAGTTGACTGCAAGAATTAAGAATATTGAAGAATACTTTGGAAGAAATAAGATTGCTAAGGTGAGTAATTTTTTCTTCTAGGGACATGGATATGTTGTTCATCCACACTCATTGGCAGTATCCTTGCCGCTTTAAATCTTGCCGGAAGGTCTTCAAGCTTGCTCCTCCCACCCACCCGGGTGGTATAACTCTCGGCTCCGCCCCATGACGTCAGATCTTCCTTACGGCTTGGAGCTCAGGTTCCCTCCTTAACAGCTCTGCGTTTCACGACTGGTTCCTATTTCTCCGTTTCGGATTTTAAAATAAAAATTTGCAAAAGACTTCAGTTCGATCCCTCGCGGCTGCGATGGACAAATCGACTCCCGATTTCGGAGATGCCCATGCGGGTGAAGATGCTCTCGGACGGATCCACACTCCACGTGTGTCTGCTTATAGGCCTGAGCACGACCCGCGGCTAGGCCTGTCTCATCTTTCTCGGCCTCGTCCTCGAAGCCGTGCTGCCCGATTGCAACTGGAGGCGTCCCGAAGCGTTTCCCTCCGGTGAAGTCAAGGAGGCCGATTGGCGGTGTCCGCGGCGCGGCGAGGCTTCGCGGATCAGCTCGAGCGGATGGTCGCCCCTCGCAAGAGGAGGCGGCGTCGGGCGTATCTTCCTCGTCAGCGGCATTTATCCCGCGCTCTCTGGGTTCTTCCTACACGCTTCTTTTAAGGAGCTTTGTCTGTCCCTCTCCACTAAAGGAGAAGGGCTCGCGTCTGCTGGACCTTATTCTCGGTCCAAAAGAGGACAGGGTAAGTCCCTCCGTCGACGCTCTTGGGGCCGGGAAAGGTCCCTCTCCGGGCCGTCGTCCGTCGGCTTGATCGACCGCTCGGCCTGCCACTGGCCTCCCGGTGTCCCGTGCCAGGTCAGTTGACCGAGACTCCACTGATGAAGTCGAGATTTTTCTCACCCATTGGAGCGGGCTGTCGCCTTTGCTTGGCCGAGATTCCCTCCCGGTTCCCGGGAGGAGTTGGGGATCCGATGGGCTGCCGCAGCCTCGGTTCCGGGCCCTCTGATGGACCTTCCGAGGCGAAGGGAGTGCCGGTTCCGGCCGACACCTCCCGCACCCGACCCAGAATTCGGGACTCTCGGTCTCGGTCCGGACCTCTTCAGCGGTCCACCCGTTCCCACCGTCATAAGGCGGTCCCGGTCCCGGCACATGGTAAGCGGCGTCGCCGCTCGTCCTCGTCCTCCTCCTCGGATGAGGAGGCTTGGCGTGAAGTTACGCCGACGGTGCGAGGACCTTATGTTGCAACAGCTCCTCCTGGCGGGGAATAAGCCGACTCCGGCGCCTTCCCGGCCATTAAGTGGCTGGGTCACGGGCAACCGCGACACAACCCCTCGACTTGTCCGAGGAGCCTATACCCAGGCGGTTGTTCGCCAAACCAGCTAGCTCCACCCCATTCGGTGGAACCTCCGCCTCCACAGCCACAACTGGGGCTCCGACCAAGATTCTCGGCGGCTAGGGCTTTACCCCATCGGCTGTCGAGTTACCCTCACTCCCGACCGACCTCGGCAGGTGAAGGGTGGCTCAGGCCAGAGGCAGCTCTTCGAGGACTCTTCCAAGTCCGAAGATGATTCCTCCTTCTTCTCCAAGCGACTGGACTTGGAGTCTTCAGGAGGTCAGTCAATGACGATAGCCGTCGTCCTTCCTAGGACTGCTTCGCTCATCTCGGAGTCTACCGGGATGGGCTCGAACCCGTTCCAAAGCGGACAGGTATCCCCTCACGGAGATTCTGGACGGGGATTCTCCGACGGAGGCCTTTCCCGGTGGCCGAGGCCATAGTGGGTCGGCACTGGAACTTTGGCAGCGCCCTGCTTCCTGCCCTGCGCCTTGACCAGGATGGCCAGGAAGATGCGGTCCCTACCGGTTCCTTGTCCGGTTTTCGAACACCCTCTGCTGAGGGGTTATTACCGACAGCTGCGTTACCGGCAACGCCAGGGATGTGGACAAACCTCCTGACAAGGAGTCCAAGAAATTGGACTAAGGTCGGGCGAAAGTCCATCTATGTCCTCTCTCGCCTTCGCCAGGCCAGTTCGGCCGCCCTCATGGCACATTTTTCTCATGCCCTGTTGGGCTCCCTGGATGAGGTCATCCCTCATCTTCCCGCCGATCTGCAGACTACGGTTAAGCAGGTGCGGGAACCAGGGCAGGGCAGTGGCCAAACAGCAGCTCCAGACTGCTTTGGATATAGGGGACTCATGTGCCAGATCGGTGGCGGCGCGAGTGGCTATCAGGTCGGGCAGGCTTGGCTGAGGATATCCACCTTTACTCGGATACCCAGCACAAGTTGGCGGATGTTCCCTTTTGGGGACTGACCTCTTCGGCCCTGGGGTGGAAGGTCACCTGCAGAGGATCGAGAGTCAATGCCACCCTTGACTCGGTCTCTTCCGCTCAGAAGGACAAAGGCCGAAAACCACAGCCTAAGCCCTGCCCTTCTGTACCAAGCGCGCCTCTCACCAGTAACGCCAGGGCCAGCAGGCTCGGCCTTGGCATCCCAAACCCGCCGCCGGCTTCCTCAACAGGAGGCAGGGAGGAAAGGGCCCAGGAGGTCCCTCGCCGGTCCCTCCTCCAAGCCTGCCCAGTGACGGGCTGAGGGTGTCGCCCCCATCCCGTCACCCACCCCCCTGGGTCCCCGTGGGGACGGCTCCGCACTTCCGCTCCACCTGGTCCGCTGTTACCACGGACAGGTGGGTCTTGAGGTGGTGGGAAGAGGCCTGCCTCTGGAATTGAGCAGGCACCACCCTTCAGAGCCGCCGCCTCGGGGCCTGGATCCCCAGCCTCACTGCGCTGCGTCCGAGCCGACACGCTCTCCTCCTCCAGAAGGAGGTGGTAAGAGAGGTGGTGGACCCTCCTTCAGACCCAGGGTTTGTGTCCAGGTACTTCCTGGTTCCGAACGGACGGGGCTGGCGCCCATTCTCGACCTACGACCTAAACAAGTTCCTAAGGTCTCGAACCTTCAGGATGGTCACTCTGGCTCAGATAATACCATCCTTGGAGCGCGTGTGGTTCTGCTCTCTGGACTTGCAGGGCCAGCGTTTTCACGTCCCTATCCGTCCGTCTCACCAGAGATTCCTTCGCTTCCAGCGGAAGGATCTCTCTTCGAGTTCAAGCCATGCCCTTGGCTTGTCTCCAGCTCCCAGGGTCTTCACCAAATGCATGGCAGTGGTGACAGCATTCCTCTTGCGCCCGGGGTCCGGTGTACCCTTACCTGGACGACTGGCTGATAGCAGCTCCCTCCAGGAAGAGGCGGGTGGTCCAGAGATCTGGCCTCCAGGTCTGCTCTCAACTGGGCCTCCTTATCAACGAGGCCAAGTGGAACTCGAGCGAGCAGGTGATTCTATTCATCGGGCGCAGCTTCGACTCTCTTCGAGCCAGAGCGCGGCTCCAGCGGACAGGGCCGAGGTTCTTTCCTCCTTTGCGATCATTTCTGGTTGGGCAATGCGCCCCTGCCGGGACTTCCTGCGCCTCCTGGGTCTCATGGCCGCTGTACCAGCGTGGTCCGTTGGGCCCGCTGGAACATGCGTTCCCTTCAGTGGGGACTGGCCAGCCAGTGGTCACAACGCTGCGATCCTTTGGACCAGCTTGTGTCGGTGACACAGGGGATGTGGAACGCTCTCCAGTGGTGGACCGTTCCAGATCATTTGCAGGAGGGCATCCCGTTCGTCCGCCCCGAGCCGACGGTCTCTCTGTCGACCGATGCCTCTCTGATGGGTTGGGGTGCCCATCTGGGGGAACACCGGGCTCATGGCCTCTGGTCCCCACGGGAGTCCCGATGCCACATCAACCTGCTGGAGCTCCGAGCGGTCCGCCTAGCTCTCACCGCCTTTGCTCCGTTCCTCCGGGGTCAAGTGGTCCGAGTCCAGACGGACAATACCACGACCATGTACTATCTAAACCGCCAGGGCGGGACGCGCTTCCATGCTTCTATGCAAGGCTCTCCGCATTTGGTCACTCTCGCGCAGCCTGGAGGCGGATCTCCTAGCCATTCACGTGGCAGGAGCCTCCAACACCCTGGCCGATGCCCTGAGCCGGATAGGGGCTGCATCCATGAGTGGTCTCTCCTGCCGGAGGTAGTACAGCATCTGTTCTCCCTTTGGGGCACACCTCAGGTGGACCTGTTTGCCTCCATGGAGAGCTGAGCTGAGTCTGTTCATGCCCGCCCCCTCAGCAGGGCTCGCTGCAGGGGATGCCTTCTCGAGGCAGTGGACCCGGGCCTCTTTACGCCTTTCCCCATTTCCCTTGATCCACAAGGTGCTTCTCAAGGCGAGGAGGGACAAGGCGCAGGTGATTCTGATAGCCCCAGACTGGCCTCGCCAGTTCTGGTACCAGATCTCCTCAGTCTCAGCTCCAGGACTCCCGGCAGCTTCCAGCTCGCCCGGACCTGCTCTCAGTCAATCAGGGAAGGTGTTCCATCGGACCTTCAATCCCCACCTGACGGCCTGGTTCCTGGGCGGCTAGAGTTCCAGGCTTTGGGTCTTTCGGCGAGGTCCTCAATGTAGTTGGCGTCCCGTAAGAGTCGACCAGAAAATGCTATGCCTTCAAATGGAAAGAGTTTTCCATTTGGTGTCAGAACAAGGGCTTGGACCCTTCCTCCTGTTCCTTGGCAAGCATCTTGGACTGTTATGGTCCCTTTCTAGTCAAGGGCTTAGGTAGAGCGACCCTAAGGGTGCACCTGGCAGCCATCTCTGCTTACCGAGCTGGGCGGGAAGCAGTGATGGCGCAGGAGAAGGTGGTGTGGCGCTTTTTCAAAGGCCTTGATCACATTTCCCTCCAGTACGGAACCCCCACTCCGTGGGATCTACTGCTAGTACTGGCAAAGCTCATGGGCAAGCCATTGAACTATGCACAGGTGTGCTCTCTCTCACCTGTCGTGGAAGACCGCCTTCTTGGTGGCTATCACGTCAGCCAGAAGGATGGGAGAGCTCCAGGCGCTTTCCATGAGTCTCCTTACCTGGTCTTCCACAGGGACAAGTGTCCTGCGCCCCACCGAAATTCCTTCCGAAGGTGGTGTCGAGTTTACCTTAACCAGGTGTTGACTCTGCCGGTGTTCTACCCAATCACACCTCGGGAGGCCGAATATAGGCTCCATACTCTGGACCCTAGAGAGGCACGCTTATTATAAGGGAGCCACGGCTGAAATTGGGAGAGGTTCAGCCAGCTGTTTGTCACCTACGCTGAAGCCGCATCTGGCAGACCTGCAGCCAAGCGGACGATAAGCAGGTGGGTAACCTCCTGCATAGATCTCTGCTATAAGTTAGCGGGCATGGAGCCTCCCAGAGGGATAAGAGCTCATTCTACCCGCCATACTGCTGCAACAGTGGCTGCTTCCAGGGACGTCCCTATCCAGGAAATCTGCAGGGCTGCTACCTGGAAGTCAGCAAACACCTTCATTACCCACTACCACATCGACCTTGAGTCACGCCGGGATGCTGGTTTTGGGGCCTCGGTTCTCCAGTCTCTCTTTCCCAAGTAAGTATATGGGGTGTGCCTTGCCTCCTCCTCCCGGAGAACTGCTAGAGTCTGCCAATGAGTGTGGATGAACAACATATCCATGTCCCTAGAATACAAGTTACTCACCTGTAACAGGAGTTCTAGGAATGGTATATGTTGTTCATCCTACATTTCCACCGACCTCCCGACCCGGCAATGCACAACCTGAGCTTCCAGCGGCCAGATCTGGCGCCATGGGCGGAGCCGAGAGTTATACCACCCGGTGGGTGGGAGGAGCAAGCTTGAAGACCTTCCGCAAGATTTAAAGCGGCAAGGATACTGCCAATGAGTGTGGATGAACAACATATACCATTCCTAGAACTCCTGTTACAGGTGAGTAACCTGTATTTCTCTGACTCCGTGTGTAGTTGGGGAGCTGAGTTAATGAAAAGAATGTAATATGGACCCTTTTAGAAAAAATAAATACTGGCTTCAAGGACCACCGTCACGTAGCAGCACTTCACACTACATGCAGTGTTCAAATCTGTCCTTGGGAATTCATGTATGAGGCGCATGGAGTTAGAATGGCATCAGGGAGATGAAGTGCAAAAACTCCAGGGAGAGTGGGAGGAGACTGCCCACTGTTGAGGATCCCCAAGGGGCCAGTGCTGAGCGGCAGTGATGTCAAGGGGCAGAGGTATACATAACATCAACATTCATGTAAGAACAAAAAAAAAACGAGGCACTATGTCTGCAGCAACAAAATGTGGACTGAAAACAGAATAAAAAGGTAATATTCAATGTGTGCTGAAAATGGAAGTTACATTGATGTTTCAGCAATGGGCCTACTTCAGGAATTATCTATAAAGAGAAAAGCAATTAGCTGAGGGGCAAGTAGGAATGAGGAAATAAAATAGTAGGTGGATCTGGAGGAAGAGTTGTAATAGGCAAGGTAAGAACAGAAGCTGGAAAAGAAAAAGGTGATGAAATGGGGTGGAGAGGCTTAGTAGGGAGTAAATGAGCTGAGGACGACTCCTGTGCATCTCTCTTCCCTATCATCACCTTTTGTTTTCTTGACTTGTTTTCACCTTGTCTATTGTCACTTTTTCTCCTAGATCCACCCATGCTTTCTTTCTTCACATACTGTATATATCCCTAGTTATTACCCCTCACATCTCAACCAGCTTTAGATCATTCCTGAAGAGGACCTATGGTCAAAACGTTGATTCTAACCTTTTTGTGTTAATGTGCATTTAATATTGCATCAGCAGTCATGGTGGGCAAGAACCAAGATTCAGTGAGAGTACTCTCGTAAAAGAAGGGGGGATTACAAATGGAGAAAATTAGTTAACAGGGGAACCCCACCCCAGATCATCCTGACCCCCTAGGTTATCACCTTGCAGTCTGTCACATGAGGC
Organism: Neoceratodus forsteri; assembly: GCA_016271365.2. NCBI lineage: Eukaryota > Metazoa > Chordata > Ceratodontiformes > Ceratodontidae > Neoceratodus > Neoceratodus forsteri. The sequence goes on from JADMNL010000023.1 coordinate 321,617,131, forward strand.
AGGCCTAAGGTTGCTGTGACAGGGACTGTACCAGAGAGCCAGGAGGGCAGAGTCTGCCTTATAATCTGTGAGCTCTCTGCAATAGATAATTAAAACAATCAATATTGGAAAACAAAACATCCAAAAATGATAACTTGCCAAACTGGTTCAGAAAGTAGTCTGTGTATCCAGAATGAGACTGGATGGCCTGCATACCATTGGATTGCAGACAGTATATATCATTCGAAGAATTTTCATATCCTGGCCCTTTCCTCACTACTAAGCACATAGCAAGTAAAAACATAAACAAAAACAGAAACCCTTATTTCTTACAGCCAGAATCCCTGCTCCTCCTCAAAGCCACACCACACACACACACACACACACACACACACACACACACACACACACGATTTCCACTTGCCATAGTCCTCTAGACTACTTGGATAGAAACCCTTGACTGGTATTGACTAATAACAGCCTGCCCTTTTATGTGCTGCTTGCCACATATAAGGTTATTGCTCAGCACAATATTCTATGCTAAAGCGAAGACTCTGTTCAGTATCCCCATAGTGTATTTTGTATGCCCCACCTCTGTGTGATTGATGCAATCACGATGACTTTCCAGCAAGTTGCACCCTTTGTAAAAAATCACAGTTCTGTATTACCCCCTGAGTTAAGTAAATAATCCTGGAGAAAATGGGTTACAATGACATGTAACATTCCTGGCTCATAAATAAAATGCAGCTGTACACAAATTGTGTTTTTTGGCTGGAACCCTGCATAGTCTTAATTGTCAGCCTACAAAAGAATTGGGTAGGAGTACATAAGAATGTTTTTTTTTTTTGCTGCAGTACGATTGGCCTGATTCGTATCCCTTAACTCAGGAGCTGGCAGTATAGCCTAGAGGGTAAAGTAATCATCTGTGAATGAGCTTGGTATATCCAGCAAACTTGGATTCGATTCCCACAACCTCCACTTGCATACTGTGCGACTCTGAGCAAATCACTTGGCCTCCCAGTGCTCCCAGGTCACCCGTGAAAAACAGGAACTTGTGCCTAGTGGGCCTTATCCGGTTACCAGAGACTTAAAAATAAAATAAAAAGAAAGCATTGAGCAGCCTAACTCCTAGGCAGTCAGAGATTTTCAGGTCCTGACATACGCTCAACTTCCCTGAATTATGAGGGGGACGCCCCTCATTTTACCCCTCAGAATTGCCCGGTCCCTCACCTGTCCCTTATGGAAAGTTGCTGCCCATACAAAGAAGGTGCTGTAAACACAGTAGCAAGTGAGCAAGGTGCTGTACTTATTTGCTGTTGCTTTTACTGTTCATCTTTGCTGTTCCTGTATAGCTCTGTAAAACCCCAAAATACTGACAAGTTACAATTCTGTGGAATCGCATTTTGCAGATCCAGATCAATTGTAATTTATGAAATAATAGAACATAAAGGTTTATAGTTTCTATTTATTGAGGGTTATATTTTTCTTGCGTAATGTACCTTGTTTCCCTATTTACATGCTAAAATGCCAGCAGAATAGGCCCATGAGTCTTTCGCATCTGCTTGTTTGGTCAGCCCCCACCCTGGGAGCTGACCTTGCTGCCCCCCTCGCCCTCTCGGGCTTCTCCCTTCCCAGTCCCGGATATTCTCGCTGCACTGGGCGTTGCCTCCAGATCCCTTCCCCTGTACCTGTCCCACCCGCTCTTGAACCCCCCCGCTGTCTCTTCCTCCACCAGACCGCCCTGGGGCAACGCATTCCATGGCTCCACCACCTGCTCAGTGAAGTAGCTCCTCCTCCTCCTTTCTTCCTGAATATTCTCCCCTCCAGCTTCCACCCTTGCCCTCTAGTTGCCCCCTCCTCCTTCCTTTGGAGCACCATGACTGCACCTCCCATATTTACCCCCTTCTTGTACCTGAAAACCTCTCTCATGTCCCCCCGGTCCCTTCTCTCTTCCAATGTGTACATATTTAGCTCTTCGAGCCTCTCCTCATAGGTCCTGTCCCCCAAGCCCCAGATCATTTTGGTTGCCCTCCTCTGGACCCTCTCCAGCAGTTAAGTGTCCCTCTAAGTGTGGCCTCCAAAACTGCACACAGTACTCGAGGTGCTGCCTCACCAAGCAGTTATACAGAGGGAGTATCACTTCCCTCCTTCTGGAGGTGATCCCCCTAGCGATGCATCCCAGCATTTTGTTGACCTTGGCCGCTGCCCTCCAAGTCTCAGAGTTGTTCATCTTGACATCCACTACCACCACCCCCAGGTCCCTCTCAGCCATCGAAACTTGTAGCATTCCCCCCCAGGGTGTACACTTGGCCCGGGTTTCTGGCTCCCAGGTGCAGTACTTTGCATTTCCCTGCATTGAACCTCAGTTTTCACTTTCTAGACCACCTTTCCAGAGCCTCCAGGTCCCCCTGTAGGGTCACCTTCCCCTCCTCTCCATCCACCACTGCCCCCAGCTTTGTCTCATCTGCAAAGAGACTCCTCTCACTCCTGATACCCTTCCTTATGTCAGAGGCGGGCGTATTTATAGTATATTTAAATACTTTCTAAAAAAAAAAAAAAGCAATAGATTAGACCTTTATAGAAATGCTTAATAGGGCAACAAATTGGTACGGGTTCCTATTTTAATGTCTTTCTATGTATCACTTTTGGATGGTTATAAAAATTATATATTTTTTTGTATATTGTGTTGTGATTGGTTACACAGTGTTTGAATATGGTGATGTCACTTTTTTTCTTCTCCACGATATATAAGGTGGTGCTGGATAAGGGTGACTCCACCCCCCCTGATGAAAAGGGATTGTCCCCTTGAAGCGCCGGGGAATTATGCGGATGTAATTTAAAAGTTTTATGCACTTTGACTCAAGTTTGATCGCTGCATTTTTTGCTTTCATGATTCCTCTGTAAACTCCCACCTTGTACCTGAAAATAGGCATATACTTGTCTAGTGTGCTTACCCGATCAATAAAGATAAATAAATTTAGGTTTTAAAGCACAAATTCCTATTATTGATATTCTAAGATGCTAAATCAAAAATAAACTTTCTGCAAGTACAGGCAATGGGGTTTCCACCATGTTCTGAGCTGTTATCTCCAAGTTTGAGGCTATATCCCTCGTTTTGAGTGCCTGTGACCCTCACTTCAGTGACAAGAGGTTGAGAGATACAGGTCCTGACTGACTGCAGTGTGTAAGATTTTGTAATCTGTTTTGTTGCTAGTGAAATATTAAGTTATTTAATTTTTAGTAGCTTCTAATATTAAAAATAGAATAAATTATAAGTGTGTATTACAAGGCAGTAATACCATAGACAGGTTTGGGGGACTTAGAACCTCAAGAGCGAAGCTTGAGAGGTTCCCAAAATACCCAAAACCTCGATGGTTTTACTGCCCTGAAATACTCTTATTATCTTTTATTTTTTGTAATGTATGATCAGCGTTGTTTTTAGTGTTCTCTTATGAGGTCGCGAGAAGCTCAGAGGTAAAGTGCATATGGTTGTGTCATTGTACCCAGTAGCTCCGTATGAAGTCCGAACCATCCATTGATTCTCCTGATACAAAATGGCCACCCAGGGTAGAATGATCATCTGATTTCCTTGTGTTGCCATGGACACCAAAGCATCATAACACCTTTGAAGGAGGCAGCGTGTGATTCTGTTGGTGCTTGCTTGTTTGTGCATAATTATTTTCGAGAACATGGTGGCTCGCCTTAGCGAGAGGTTGCAGAGGTGATCATTTTTTTATATATTTTTTTTTATTTTTATTTTTTATGTAGTTTTATTTTGGGGCAATTTAAAAGGGAAATGTTTTGTTTGGAATCCGGAGTGAGGAGGAGACGCACTGTTTGCTACAGGTTAGATTTAGTTTGTCGGCGAGTGGCAAGTTGGCTTTCACTTTAGGGGACTGTTACAGTGAAAACCAGCTCCCACTCAGCACACGGTGCTCGCTGTCTCATGCCTTTCTGCTGTGCTGATAATAGATGGGTTCACATCTGAATGATAGTATCATCAGAGTGAACCCATCTGTGATCAGTCCTGTGGCAGTGGAATTACCACAATTGGACTTGTGTATTACAGGGGGAAAAAAACGATAGGACAGACTAGTAGTATTTGGACCTATCCATATATTTTATATATAGGATAAAGTATGGGGTGCAGTGTGTTACGAGAATTTAACACACACCGGAGTTGTTGGATGGCACATAGATACATAGACAGTGTCGGCAGATAAGGGCCTATGGCCCACCCAGTTCTGCCCATTTGAGCTTGTAAGTTCAGTTTGTTTTCCTAGAAGTCTATTTCCTTACCCCTGACCTCTAGAATTCCTTTGTCTATCCCATGCATTCTTAAATCCGTGATTGTTTCAGCCCCCACCACTTCCTCTGGCAGGGTGTTCCACTTGTCCACCACCGTTCTGTAAGAAATTCTTTCTCATGTTTCCTCTGAATCGTCCTCCCTCCAACTTCATCCCATGCCCTCTAGTCCTGAAACATCTTTTCGCTTAAAAATAGTGTTTTCCTGCACCCTGTTCCTCCCTGTAAGATACTTGTATGTCTCTATCATATCCCTCTCCCTCCTCTCCTCCAGGGAGTACATGTTCAGTTCCTTCAACCTGTCTTCATAGGACTTGTGATGCAATCCATGCACCATCTTTGTTGCCCTCCTCTGAACCTTCTCTACCCTGTCTCTGTCCTTACGTAGGTATGGTCTCCAGAACTGTACACTGTACTCCAGGTGGGGCCTCACTAGTGTCTTGTATAGCGGAATTATGACCTCTTTCCTGCTGGTGATGCCCCTGCCTATACATCCCAGCATCCTATTTGCTTTACCTGATGCCTTGTCACACTGTTTCCCTACCTTGAGGTCATCAGAGATGACAACCCCAAGATCCCTTTCCTGCTTGGTGCATGCTATATCCTCACCCCCAACTGATATATTGTGCCAGGGTTTTGTGCCCCATATGCATTATCTTGCACTTCTTTGCATTGAATTTCAACTGCCAAACCCTTGACCATTCTTCAAGTTTCTGCAGGTCCCTTCTCATTCTGTCTACACCCTCTGGTGTGTCTACTCTGTTACAGAGCTTTGTGTCATCAGCGAACAGTGAAATTCTGCCTTCTATATTCTGTGCAATGTCACTGATGAAGATGTTGAATAGGACGGTCCCAGCACTGATCCCTGTGGTACCCACTGGTCACTCTTCCCTCTGTGGAGTGACAGCCATTTACCACCACCCTCTGTGTCCTGCCACCCAGCCAGTTACCTACCCACCACACTACTGTCCTACCCACACCCATATTCCCAGTTTGTAATAGTCCTCTATGTGGCACAGTGTCAAAGGCCTTGCTGAAGTCCAGATAGGCCATGTCCACTGCCCTCCCTGATCCACCTCCTAGTCACCCAGTCAAAAATTCAACGAGGTTGGTCTGACATGACCTCCCCTGGTGAAACCATGCTGCCTTGGGTCCTGTAGTCCATTGACAACCAGATGTTCCACCAATCTTTCCTTCAGTAGTGCTTCCATGATCTTTCCCACTACCGAGGTGAGGCTGACTGGTCTGTAGTTCTGCTTCCTCTTTGTTCCCACTTTTGTATAAGGGACTACATCTGCTGTCCTCCAGTCTTTGGGTACCTCCTGTTTCCAGTGATTGGCTGAACAGGATAGCCAGAGGTTCAGCCACCACCTCTCTTAGTTCTTTAAGGACCCTGGGGTGCACCCCATCTGGCCCCATTGCTTTATCAGCTCTTATTACTTCCAGTTCCTTCAGGACCCTTTCTCGTGTAAAGGGACTTGTGTCCATTTCTGCACCATTCTCACCCCTTGTACTCCCTTCAGACCCATTACCCTCCTCTTCCTCAGTAAAGACTGAGCAGAAATACCTGTTCAATATGTCAGCTTTACTGTTGTCATCCTCCAACGCTCCCATCCTCCCCTTCAGTCTCACTATCCCTCCCTTTGTCCTTCTTTTTTCACTTATGTACCTGTAAAAGGTTTTGTCCCCTTTAACCACTGATTTTGCAATGTGTTCTTCTGTCTGAGCTTTATTCCTTAATCCCATAAACCCTGAGGGCAAGCCCGAAGGTTTGATAGCTAACCAACAACGAGGGTGTGTGGTAAATTTGAGTAAAACACACTGCACCCCATAGTTTATTTTATATAATTGAAGGGTTCCGTTTTTTGAGATGCTACAAAAAAAAAAAAAAAAGCGTCTTACCTTGTGTTGAATAAACGTTTTAATGATGAACACATAACTGGAGGTTTAAAGAAATATTTAAGCATTTAGTAAGAAAAGTAATGAGAAAATAAATGTCCTGATTGTTTCTTTTCTCGTGATGTGAGTGTTTTGAACTAGTGGCATCATTTGACCTGAAGGGGAAAGGCAAGGGTTCAAAGAAAGTGGTTAGGAGTGTAGTAAAAGTGTGGAATGTAAAAGTTTCTTTTTTTTTTAGAAATATGCAATGAATTTAAAGAGGAACTGTTTTGTTTGGTGTGAATTACCTTATTCGTGACAGAGACAGTTTAGCGGGCCAGATGCGACTGAGTAGTTTTCTGTCAGAGAAACAGACACTGACGTAACGTTGACTTTTCTGTCTGGAGTGATTTAGAATTCGAAGGAGCCACGTGAATGTCGGAATACCTACCGAGTGTTAGGTATTTAACACGGCTTTTTCCATTGGGGAAAAAAACAGAACCCAGTAATTAACAGTATATAGTACACCGATGCCTCATATCCACCTGTGCCACAAAAAGCCTAAACTGCTTTTGACACTTCTATAGATGTCGAATGATGCTGGATGTTAATTCAGTGAACCTGAACCACTCACATAAGGTTCTAAAATGCCCACTTTACATAATTTTTGTTTTAGAATTGAACACACTGTAAGGAACTGTAAAGATTAGAAATGGTCAGTCCCATAAGATTACCTTGGGCGCCCAGATTAGAAACCAGCTAGACTCGGTCAGGAAAGTCCTGTCTCAAGTATTGAAAATAGGATAGAGGGATCTTTGAGATCTGCAAAGCAGTGCTTTTATGAACAGGGAAATAGAGCTAGTAAATTGTTAACAGCACAGCTTCATAGGGAGGCTGCCTCAAGGGCAGTGTTTAAACTACAGCACAGGGATACAGCCCAAATGATCACCTTCCCTAAGGAGATAGCCCAACAATTAGCAGATTTTTATAAGTTACTTTATAGTTCTGAAGGAAACCCTAACCATATGCAGAAGGTCCAGACATACCTAGAATCTTCCCTCTCTTCAGGACTCTGAGGTATCTGCCCTTTCTGCGCCTATCACCACCCAGGAGATACTCCACCAGATTAAACATTTAAAAAAAATTCCAAAACCCCCGGACCTGATGGTTATTCAGCCAAATTTTATAAAGCTTTTAAATCTGAATGTATACCCCTTCTAGCCACGTCAATCAATGCAATTTAAGAGACTGAGAGACTATACCCTTCTTGAAACATGCCCAAATATCTGTCCTGTTGAAACCAGGTAAAACCCTTCAGATTGTGCTTAATACGCAAAGTTTCATTGTTAAACACCGATTTAAAAATATTCTCTGGTATTCTGGCTGACAGATTGCAGCACGTTATTCAAAACCTAATTCACCATAACAAAACTGGCTTCATACAGGGCAAATTATTACAGGATAATATCTGCTGCTTCCTTAATATTATATCCTCCCAGAAAAAAAAAAAGTTCAGCTGGCCATTAGTGTCGATGCGAAAAAGCATTCAATAGAGTAGACTGGTGTTTCCTACGTCAAGTACTGGCCAGATTTAACTTTGGTGGTGGGTGGGGGGAGACATCACTGCTCTGTATAGCAGCCCTGAGGCCATTGTGTGCGTAAATGGTTGCCTTTCTGAAAGATTTTCTTTAGGTCGTGGCACTTGTCAAGGGTGTCCACCCCCCTTCGCCCTTGAACCTCTCTGGCTGTTAAAGATTAGGCAACACCCATTTATTAGGGGATTGTGGGTAGCAACACAAGAAAAAAAAATTGCTCTTTATGCAGATGACACCCTATTATTTTTGGTGACCCGTAAATTCCCTTCATCACCTACAAACTGTCTTAAAACAATTTGGAACACTGGCCAGTTACAAAATTAACCTTTCAAAATCTGAAGCAATGATTGTGAGTGGCTGTCCCTTTACAGGCTTTAAAGAAACATTCCTCTTTACGTGGGCTCCTAAGAATACCTTTTACTATCTGGGCACCAAGTTTCTGTGGACACATCAAGACTTTTTTAAAACGATTAGCAGAAGTTATTACAAACAATTAAATCAGATGTAGCCTGCTGGAACATTCTCCCGCTACCTCTATATGGAAGGATACAGTCTATAAAAGTGAATATTTTTCCTCGTTTACTGTTTGTATTCCAGACCCTCCCCATAGTAATTCCCAGGGCGTATTGGCAGGAACTGCAAAGAATCTTATCTAAATTTATATGGCAAGGCAAACTGCCTAGAATCTTCTATTCAGTGCTTTGTCTCCCTAAGGAATGGGGTGGTCTGGGGCTCTCTGACCTTCTGAAGCCCTATGTGGCTGCACAGGGGCTTTGGCTCTATACTTGGCTTAAACAACAGATGGGAGCAGGGTGGTATGAGCTGGAACTCCAAGATTTGGTCTCTTATCCCCTTTGGACCATGCCTACCCTTGTAATCTTGCTCAGATTGCTTCATATTGTCAACATCCTGTGGACTAAACGCACAATAAGGGTCTTGCTTAAACTGTCTTGATGGGCATGCCTAATACTCTAGGCCCCCATATCCTAATCCAATACCATGACAATTTACCCACCCCACAAAAAAAAATTGGACAAAGGCTTTCAACACTGGGAAAGGCATGGCCTCACCAGATTCCCACAATTTCTGAGTGATGAGACATGTATGTCATTCCAACAATCACAACAAGGTATGCACTAAGGAAAGACCATTTCCGCTTCTTGCAAATCAGGCACTTAATTTTCCAGCACCCACTCCCTTAACAAATACAAAGGCCCCAAACAACACTGGAAGTGAACCTTTACCGGTGGGTTACTTTGCAGGTTCAAGTTAGACCGATTTCTTGCCTGTATAAACGCTTGATGGACTTAGTGCCCCAAAAACAGATCATATTAAGTCTGAAATGGGAAAAAGAATCTAATTTTCCAATCACTTAACCTCAGTGGGATCATAGACTTAAGAAGGGATGGACAGTAACAGCTTTGCCTACTTGGAGAGAATTCAGTTGGAAAATACTTGAGAGCTACTTCCACGCACCAACAGTGACAAAATTCAACACTCCCACTCTGATGGATGCTGGAGGGGATGTGGCCTAGTTGGCTTCCATTACCATATTTCCTGGAGCTGTCCAGTACTAGCCTCATATTGGCAACAAGTGCATACTTATTTGCAAACACTCTTCAGTATCTCATTACCATTCATCCTTGATAACTCAGTGCTTGGTTTAACAGAGTCCTTTGGAAGTCCTGGGCCGGTGACCAAACTTTATCACATTCTGCAGGTGGCAGCACTAAAATGTATTGCACTGCAGTGGCTCTCCCCTCTGGCCCTGACACAAACCCAGTGGAAAGGCAAGATCTTAGAGACTGAATCCATGGAAAGAATCACTGCCACTCTTTGCTTACGTAAAATGTATTTGCTAGATGTCTGCCCCTGGCATCTCTTGGAAATCCTGGCCACGAAGGCAGGTGAACAACAGCAGACACAGGCTTAATTGTACCGACCCTTATAGATATATCTTGGCCTACCCTCCTCACCCCACGGTCGGTCCTTCAGGCCTTGGGGTGGGCTGTCTGATTCTACTTGCTGCTTCTCAGTTCTAGCAAAACCTCCTATGAACTGTCACATTTCAAATACTGCATTTCTTTTCTAACAAATATTGAACCTTCACTATCTGAATGCAATATATTTTGTCTTTGTCTCTGTACTCTAGGTTCAGTGCAAAATTTGAGACCCTCCCCCCTTCACATCCACTGAGACTGCACAAAAGGGGAAAAAAAAAAAACACACACCGTTTTTGGCTGTTAACATTATATATGTTTTATTGAGTTCTGAGTTGCTGTTTTACTTTAACTATTATTGAAGCAAGTCTGTTGTATGTCATTGTATACAGAATCTAAGATTACTATAAGTTAAAATTATAGCTAGTCTTATTTTGAGCAGACGATAACAGACCTCTTTCATTGTACCAACTAACATGGACCAGACTGGACTATGTTTTATTTTTAAGAGATGTCTGATGTATTCAGCTGTTGCTTTGGTTACTGTTGCAATTAAATGTATAGTTGGAATAAGCAAATAAAAAAATGAGTTCCAAAAAAACAAAATGGTCTGTCCCAATGGCAGTGCTCTGTGGTACTACATGGGAGACCCAGGTTTGTATTGCAGTTGTGACTTCCAGCCTTGGGCATCACATGACTTCCTGCTGCCCCCCCTTCGCCCTGGTGGGTGTCTCCCCTATCATAGGGAGGTGGGAAGGAGAAAACGGGGAATGAAATTCCTGGTGGAAGATCTGAAGAAATCCTTATCCAGGCCACAGCCCAACAGCATTCTCTTGGCCTCTGCTACCATGCAGGATATTCAGAGAGGTGACTGGAGACAAGTAGTTGAGAGGAGGATAAAGTTACAGGCCGCTAGGATGTGGTCACCAGAGGGCTCCTGATGATTCACAGTCGGTGTTGGGGGAAGAGATCTGGCAGGCAAGAATAGAGGTAGACCGCCAATGAAAAGTGGGGGGCGCTGTGGAGCACGCCCACTGACCAGACACTTTTAGTGGGAACTGTCTGATCAATTGTGATTAAAACTACCAAAACGTCAATTTAGGGTGGAAAAACACGTTTTTACGGCTGGATTAGCATTCCTGAGACTCAAAGGATTATTTTGATATTTTTTTCAATAATGGGCCATAATAATAAAGGACCAGCACCAGGCTCGAAAGCTCAGCCTGTAGAGACATCATTGGCTGAGGCTGCAGCAAAATCTACATTGGCGCCTGAACCGCCAGGGCGAGCCCTAAAAAGATCCATGCAGGCCATCTGTGCCAAAATGGAATCGGTCCTTACAAAATTCGCAAAGCAAGATGCCAAAATTGATACTGTTTCCAAAACTGCAACCACGAATCCATGGCAACAAAGGCACTGGCATCTTCTGGCCAGCATATGAAAAATGCAACTTGACACGTTTGGGGCCTTGGAGAACTCTCAGAGGCCTCAATGTACGCATTAATGGGACTACCGGAAAATGTAGAGGGTAACAGTTTATTATATTTCATTCGGGAATGGCTGCCGACCGCTTTAAATTTAGAAACAAGCCTGTCTTCAGAAAGTTTTTTTATCAGGGCTTACTAGATTTCACCTCGATGAGCAACAACAGCAATTTGCCCTGGACCATCCTTGTAGTTACTTCAAACAGCTTAATCTGGTTCAAGGTCAGTTGGAATTCATCTGTATCCCCTTCCCCCGGGTCGTGCCTGAAAATAGGCAGGATTTGTCTAGTGCACTTACCCGGTCAACAAAAGCTAAATAAATAAATAAAAAACCCAGCACTATGAGATGTAATTATTCAAGCGTCTTGGGATGCTAAATGGCTGAATTTCCATTGATCCACTGTACGCATCGTTCCAGATCTTTCCTTTGCCACCAGGGTGAGACGGAAGAAGTTCGATGGTGTGCGGGCCAGCTGCGTAGCCTGGGGGTTATGCATTCGCTCTTGATGCCTGTCCATCTCCAGATCCATTATGGAGGCTGAACCTATCAATATACCGATCCCGGGGAAGCTGGAAAGAAAGTTGAAGCCCTTACTGGAGAATTTGATAGAGCCTGACGACTGGAATCATCTGAATCAAATGAAGAGACCTGAACCTTTTTGTGGTTACATTCAGCTACCTTTTAAAGTCTTCTTAGAAGGTGGTTGAGACATATCTTTTGCTTGCTCCAATAATGAAGATGATGTTTTTATGCTAACGCTGTTTTGGGGATGAAACCCAATATTTGTACCTATTGTGCTCTTCTGCCTATCTCTTAGTAAATAGCACTATGTTTTAATGTGTTTAGATAAACTAATAGTCATTATAGGCGGTGAGATATATATATATATATATATATATATATATATATATATATATATATATATATAACTAGTTCTAATATTAAGACTTTGGTTTGTTGGTGCAAATGTTATTGAACTTAAATTTAAAAAAATTACATTTTATTAAATCCTCCTGCCATTTGAAATATGGTCTCACTCTACCACTGTTCCTGATGTGGCTTTGATAAGTGTCCACTTTCATGGCAGCCCTTGACACAGCGGTTGGATTTCCGCATGTGTGCGTGGCGCCCAGGTCGAGAGCGGACTCAGGTCACTGGAGGGCCAGCGAGGGAGAAGGATGGGCGTCCTGAGGGACTGCTCTCCTTCTCGGGGAGGGAGGAGGTGTCGGGCTTGGATGACCCTGGTGAGGCCGAGTCACGCAGCTACCCGGCACAGGCCGCGTACTGGAGGCGGGGCGGGCGCTCCCGCGTCATTGCCGACCCGCTCCCTCCGAAAATCCGAAAATGGACAAGCTGCGGCTGCCCTAAATAAAGCTACGCCACGGCTTCAATTAGCCCCCAGGCCAGTCCTCCGACCTGAGTCAATGACTGCGGCATGCAGGCAGAGTGCCGCTAGCCCCACCATGGGGGTAGCCACGGGTGTCGGAGGGCCCGGGAGCCCGATATGGGGGTGGAGTGAATTAGTCCAGTGACCGGGCTGAAATGTGAGTGGCAGTAGGGAGTGGGTAGGAGGAGAAAGAATAAAATGGGGGAGAGGTCCACTTTCACTTCAGTTCTCCACCTTCTCCCTCCTTCATCCACTCCCTTCTCCTCAAAACTCCCTACCTCCTCGCCAGCCCCTTCAAAATCCCCTAAGCTTCACTTTCTCATACTTGCCCTCCTCTTGCTCCCTGCTGGGGATATCCACCTTAACCCAGGCCCTATTGCCCTATGCTCCTCTGGTGCTTCCTCCTCTGCTACCTCCCCCCGCTATCTTCTCTCAGTCCTCCCAAAGGGCTTAAAGATTCTACATCTTAACACCCACAGCTTGTTGCAAAATAGACCAGATTCAGACCATGGTGTGCACTCTAAAACCAGACATTCTAATCATCTCAGAAACTTGGCTAAGAGCACTATTCCCCGACCACTCTGTCTCCATTCCTGGCTACTCACTGCTAAAGGCAAGACTGTGCTGGCAGAGGTGGCAGTGTGGCCATTTATGTCCTAGCCTCCATCCAATATTCCATCCTCTAGTCCTGAGACCCATGATGCCCTAGTTATCCATGTGAACCTACCCTTCACTCTCCCTAATCTTCATAGGCGGCATATACTGCCATCCAAATGTCCATCCTTCGGTAGCACTAGACCTCTAACCTCCTTCACTTTGCTTTTCGCTCTGGAGAAATATTTATCCTAGGCAACTTCAATATAAATTGGTTGTCACCTAAAACTACCAAAACTAAAAAATGAAATCTGAGCCCTAAACCTCTCCCAACTGATCTTCGAACCCACCCGCCCAAACCACAAGACACAACAACATTCCCTACTCTACTGGGCCCTTACTTCCCACCCCCACCTTGTCATCACCACTGGCATCCTCCCCGATGCTCACAGTGACGGTAACACAATATTCATAGTTGGGGAAAGTCCACAGAACTAAATCACCACACACAACTGTACAGCTACGCTTTTTCAAGTTTCTTGACCTTGAACCTCTCTTGAGTAACCTTGCCACTTCTGACTGGTTCTCCACCCCCCAATGTCCTTCCCCTCAGTTGATAAGGCCCTTGCCTACTTCAAAGTCTTTCTTGCAAACTGGAACACCTTTGCCCCACTCAAACAAACCAGAGTCTGGGGTAACCACTTACCTTGGATAACCCTGAACTTCTGGCCTGCGCTGGGCTAGAGATTGAGCCTGGAAGCATCATAAAGCTACCCAGCATCCTAGTGACTTACTAACTACCATGCTCAAACGCTTGCAGCAGGGCTGCAAAGTTAGCCAAGTCCCAATATTTCAAATCTGTCTTATCACCAACATTAATTCCTTCAAACTTCTGGAAGGTGGTCCACAGCCTATTTACACCCTCATCTCAGCCCACCGCCCCCGGTACATAAGGTAAATGGCACAATAGTGTCTGACCCATCAGCTGTAGCTGCAGAATTTAATTCCTACTATACCTCCTGCATCACTGAGCTTCTGAAATCCCTACCCTTTTGCCCTGCACCACACTCCTACTTTCCCTTCTCTTTTGCTACTGTAACCCCAACTAATGCCCTAAGTGCCCTCCTCAACATCAACCCCTCTAAATGTGCCTCCCCGATGGCCTTGACCCAAAACTCCTCTCCCTCTCTGCTTCAGCCATTGCCTACCCCCTCTCAATAATCTTAAATCGCTCACTCTCTGCTGCCTCTGTCCCCTCTTCATGGAAACATGCTGTTGTCCTCCCTCTACGCAAATGGGGTGACCCTCATCCTCAGCTACACACATTTCTCTCCTCCCTACCCTTGCCAAGCATCAAAAACACATTGTCCTGTCCCAACTCACCTCTTTTCTCTCTGACACCTCCTTTTTTTCCCCCCTTTCCAGTCTTGTTTCAGGAAAAAAACTCAACCATCACCTCTCTCCTACGGCGCACAGACTCCATCCTAACTAGGATGGACAGTGGACAAATCACCTCTGCCATTTTTATCGCCCTGGTCAAGGCCTTCGACACAGTCTCTCACTCCCTTCTCCTTGACTCATTCATGGCAGCTGGCCTATCTCCCTCTGCCACAAACTGGTTCAAGGCCTACCTTATTGGCGGAACCCAGTCATTTAAGATCTTGGACGCCACTTCCCTCCCCTTCTGATTAGCACTGGAGTCCCCCAGGGCTCAGTATTAGGGCCCCTCCTGTTCTCCATCTTCTTAAATGGCCTTCCCTCTGTTTGCTCCCCATCTTCTGCTATACATATGCATGCTGATGATACAGTCCCGTATGCATCTGGCTCCTGTCCTGATGAGGTTACAACCAGCTTACAGCAAGACTTTGACAAGGTTCAGCTCTGGTTTGCTAACCATCAGCTTTTCCTCAGTGCCAAGAAGACTGTCTCCATGACTTTTGTCACAAGGCAGAGACTCTCTAGGCTTCACTTCCTACCCACTTACCACACCATTGATGGGACTTACTTTTTTTTTTTCATTCTATTTTCACCCTCTAGCACCGGAACTCTCTCTGGCCACTACATTCGCTGTCTCACTCTACTGCCCGCCGTGCTCCCTGCCATCTTCAAAGTTGTACGATTCCTCCCTGGGCCCGGAGGCAGCTATGACCCAGGGAGACCGAAGGGGCAGTGGCAGGAGTCTGCACTGGGCGTGTGGCAAGAGGCACTGGAAGGGGCCGTCGCCTATCCGACTAGGAGGTGTTTCTGCTTTGTCCCCAAGCCTCCCCCGTCCCCCAGAGCATGGTGCACTCCTGATGCTGCAGCGCATGGCAACCCTGCCTCGTCAGCCACGCATTGTTTGTTGTGTGTGTGTGTGTGGTCCAGCGCTGCTGCACCGCCTGGTCTCCGTCTGGGGCGCTGGGTGCCAGACAACCCTGTCCCCCTCCCGGGAGGAGAGCAGCCCAGTGAGCGCTCAATCCTTCCTCCCCCCTCTCTCTCTCTCTCTCTCTCTCTCGTGCTGACCCCTGGCGCCCGAGCTCGCTTCCGAATTTAGGTCTCCTGCGTGGTGCGAAGTGTGGCATCCAGTGCCTCAACCCTCCATGCCACTGGGCTGGCACTGATGGGACTTACTTGAGGACACATCCTCCTTCAGGTACTTAGGTGTTTGTTTGGATCAACACCTAAACTTCTCTGGACGTATTAGCGCCATCCAGAAAAAACTGCTCCCCAAGCTTGGTCCCTGTTCAGGAACTGTAGTTGCATCCCTCCTGCAGTAGGCGTGAACTTGTTCAGAAGATGATACTGCCCATTTTCGACTACTGTGATGTAGTCTATGGGCTGCCACTAAGTCCTCCTGGCCAGACTGGACACTCCAATTCTTTCTGCTGCTTTGCCCTGGATGACCCCCCCAACACACCCATCACTGCAGTCTTTGTCATGCCCTATCCTTCCCGTCTCTTACAAATAGGCGACTCTCCCACTGTGCTAAATTGACCTCCAAGCACCCGGTTGGGTGAGCTAACATACTATTTGCCAGCAGATTAGGCCTTACGGTCTATCGAGTCTGCTCGATCCTTAGTTGGGTGCCGAGACCCTCCCATCCCTTGTGCTCCAGAAACCCGTATCATCCATCCCCACCCCCCTGGGACAGGCCATAATCTGATACATCCACTTTCTGTGTCTGTCCCACCCTCTCTTGAAGCCCTCCACTGTGGATCTCTGAACCAGCTCACCAGGCAGTGCATTCCAAGGGTCCACCACCCTCTCAGTGAAAAACCTCCTCCTCTTTCCCCTCACCCTTCCACCTTCCAACTTCAAACCATGCCCTCTGGTGATACCTCCCTGCTTTAGTCTAAAGATCCCCTCCATGTTTAACCTATTTATTCCCTTGAGGTACTTGAAGACCTCAATCATGTCCCCTCTGTCTCTCCTCTCCTCCAATGAAAACAGGCAGGCTCCCTAAGTCTGTACTCATCACGTCAAATCCCTAGCCCTCGTATCATCTTTGTTGCCCTCCTCTGTACCCTCTCCAGGAGCTGTATGTCCCTCTTCAAGTGTGGTCTCCAGTACTGTACACAGTACTCAAGGTGTGGTGTAACCAGTCCATTGTACACGGCAGAATCACTTCCTTGCTCCTAGAGGTGATCCCCTCACGATGCATCCCAACATCCTGTTTGCCTTGCTAGCCGCTCTCCTGCACTGCTCAGAGTTATTCTACATGCATCCACCATGACCCCTAGGTCTTTTCCCTATTGAGGCCTCCAGCGCCTCCTCTCCCAGGGTGTACCTGTGTTTGGGTTTCCCGACCAAGATGCAACACCTTGCACTTGGTGATATTGAAATTTAATTTCCATGTGTGAGCCCAGCTTTCCAGGGTGTCCAGGTCCCCTTGCAGGGCCAACCTCCCCTCTTCTCCCTCAACTACTGCTCCCATCTTGGAGTCATCCATGAAGAGACTCATTTCACACCCTATACCCTCCCTGATGTCCGATATGTATGCATTAAACAGGATCGGACCCAGGACCGAGCCCTGCGGTACCCCACTACCAACCTCTCTAGGGTTCGAGAGCTCCCCACAGACCACTACTTTCTGAGTGCGTCCAGCTAGCCAGTTTTCAATCCATCTGACCATCAAAGGGCCTACTCCTAACCCCATCAGTTTCTCCACCAGACCATTGTGAGGGACAGAGTCAAATGCCTTGCTGAGTCCAAGAATAATACATCCACAGGCTTACCCTGTCCAGTTCTGATGTTACCCATTCATAGAACTCCACAAGGTTGGTTTGACAAGATCTACCTGGCACAAACCCATGTTGCCGACTATCCAGACCTCCACCTCCTCCAAGTACACCCCAATTGTTCCTTTAGTATACTCTCCATTAATTTTCCCACCACCAGTTCAAACTGATGGGTCTAGTTACCTGGTACTTCCCTCGACCCCCCTTTGTGGATTAGTAACGCATGTGCCTCTCGCCAATCCCTAGGTACCCTCCCCTGTCTCAAGTGACCTGCTGAAAAGCTCCGCCAGAGGTGCAGCCAGTATGTCCGCCAATTCCCATAGTACTCTCGGATGAATGCCATCCGGCCCAGGAGATTTGTCTTTCTTTAGGGCCTTGAGGGCTAACCACACCCTTTTGGTGGAGATAGCATCATCCGTCCCCTCCACCTTACTGGCCTTTTTATCCTCACCCAGATGTGACACCCCTGGGGTACCTCTCCCTCCCTCTTGCTCCATTTCTGTTGCTCCCCTGATCCCACTTACTGATGTTTCTATCCCCTTCGTGTCTTGCTTTGTAGATATCCCATCCCCTTCCCTAGTGAACACAGAGGCAAAGTACTCGTTAAATGCCTCTGCCTGGTCCCTCGCCTCTTCCACCCACCCTCCTTCTGATCTCAATCTGCTGAGATGGCCCTTAGTTTTCTCCGCTCCCCAATGTGCCGGAAGAACCCTTTTCCCTCCATGTCCCCTGTGCCAGCCGGTGCTCTTTACTGGACTTTGCTCCCCTCACCATATGGGTGACTTTTCTAAATGCAAGCTGGTACATTTCCTTATCCTCCCTATCCCCTCTTGTTGTTTTATATTTTTTTTAGGCGCCTTCTTTTCTCCTGACTACCTGCTGACCTTACTGGACCACCAGCATGGTTTATGTGACCTTGCTCCTTACATTTCAACTTAGCGCAGATCCTGACTGCCTCATGAAGTCCCCTGTTTATGACCTCCCATCTCCTTTCCACACTTGTCATTGAGGTAATCCCTTCAAGTGATCCTTGAGAATATTTCCCATGCCCATAACGTCCTGCCCCGAAATCCACTGCCAGTGTCCTAGATCTCACCCCCTCCCCCATGCTTATTTGAAACCAGACAGTATTGTGGTTGCTCCCAGTCAGGGGTCTTGTACACCATGTCCCTTACCAGATCCCATCTGCCAGAACCACATCCAGGACATGCCCTCCCTTCAGAGGCTCCATCACATGCTGTGTTAGAACACATCCTGGATACCATCCAGCAGCCTCTGCTCCTTGGCCACCTTAGAGGACATGGTTCCCCAGTTGTGCCTGGCATATTAAGGTCCCCCATCAAACCACTCCTTCTCCTTTTGGTCCACACTGGGCAATGATGTTGTCAGCAAACCATCCTCTAGAACATCACTCATCCCGGGGGCCTATGCTACACCCAGCTTGACCTTATCTCCTGCTGGGGATCGTAAGGTGACCCATAAGGCCTCCACGTTTCCTCTGCCTCTTCTACCCTAGCAAATTCTATATTCATCTCTAATGTAATAGCCACTCCACCCCTCTGCCCTCCTTTCTATCCTTCCTAAGCATAGTGTACCCCGTGCGTTTGGGTCCCAGTCATGGTTTTGTTGGCCACGTTTCCGTGACTGCCGCCACATCCACCCCCCCTCGAACAGCATGGCCTGGAACTCTGGCAACTTGTTTCCCAAGCTCCTGGCATTTACTAACACCAACCCCCACCCCTTATCCTTGATCCTCTTTGTTGAACCCCACCCAGATTCTTTATACTTCCATCCTCCCTCTGCTCCTCCTGGAAACCTCCACCCCAATCTGTCCCCCCTTAGGCTTGAGGCTACTCCCTCATCTGGAGGAGGGGCTTCTGGTCAGCCCTCCTTATCCCTTCCCCCCCTCACAAGTTTAGACCCCACCTTTCTTGTATGTAGTCAGCCATCTCCTGTTTAAGGACTTCCTTCCCTAATGGGGCAAGATGAAACCTGTCCTTGGCATATAGTCCCTTATCCTCCCAAACTCCATTCCAGTTCCCTAATACCCCCAACCCATCTCTTCACCCCACTTCCTGAGCCAGTCATTAATCTCTGTGAGCTTCATTTTTTCTCCACTGAGGCCTTTGGTACTGGCAATATCTCCGAAAAAATGTTGCATCCATTATCCGACAGACTCTGGCAAGCTCTTGGAACCTTGCTTGGATTTCCAAAATGCTATTTCCCTCTAGATCATTAGTTCCCAAATGCCAGGAAATCGGTTTCCTCCTCAATCCTAACCATTTCATACACCATGTACTTTGCTCTGTGCACTGTCAGCCCAGAGATACTCACTACCTTCACCTGGCTATGGCATCACCCCTCTGTCCCTCCCACTGGATACCCCTAATCATCGGTCTCCCAATAACAGAACCTTAACACCACCATCATCCTTATAGTTACCTCCACTATGCCTCTCAGCCCCCCTCCCCCTTTATTCATGATCTCAATTTAGTGAGTCTTCCTGCCTTATTAGAGACCCCTTGTCACCCCCCTTTCTGCCTCCCTTGCTATTTTGCCCACTTAACTCAAATCCTCCTGAATAGGTGTCCCTTTAACCCTCTCTTATCCAAACCATTTATCCTGGCCCTGATGGTTTCCCTTCCCCACACCACCATCCTCCCCCTTGTAATAGTACCCCTGCCTCCAGAGGCTCTCTGTGGGTCCCCTTTAGCTAGGGCCTCATCCTTGCTACTGACCCCCTGCTGAAGGGGCTCCTCTCAGTTTCTCTCCAATCATGCTCTCCTCCCTCATGTGGAATATGATGCATCTCCCTTTTGCTTAACATATATGTTTCCCTTCTCCCTCTGGGACTATTTCATTCAAACACCATGAAGTCTTGCTATATTAGGACTAATGCAGTTAGCCACTGCACTTGAACTGCCCCGGAGAGGAAACAGTTAACTCCAGAGTGATCTGAGTTCCACAGCAGGCGCTATTCAAAGCTCTATCTGGCTAGTTTCAAACTGAAACAGCCAGATTCTTCTCCGCTTCACTGAACAGTCGCTCCGAGATCCAGCTCCTTCAGCTCGGTTCGTTTCTCGGTTCAGCGAGTATTTTGGTTCGTTGGAACCGGCAAAAATATTTATTTTACCGCATTTGGTTTAAAGCTCTATCTGGTAAATCGTAGTACAGAAAATTAAGTCTGTGGAAATTCATTATCGGTTCGGTTTGAACCGATCGGTTATTTAAATATATGTGTTGAATTGTTTGGTTGGGCTTTTAGAGTGCGGTTCCGGTTCTTATCGGTTCTAAAAAAACTAATTTTTGGGTTTTTCAAATACCCGTGACACGGTTAGGAACCGATAAAGGGTGTCTTGCCTAGCACTGCCATCTAAAGAGCAAGTTTTTGGTTAGGCTGGCATTATGTCTAGAAACCCAAAGAAAAACCGGGCCCACTGGGTTTCAACACTGTGATGTTTGTGGAAGCCTTTGCCAGAGCTGACCCACACCCACTGTGTGTATTGTCTGGGGCTGACCACCTCTGTCAGACTGCCAGGTGTGTAAAAATTCCCTGCAGCCACCCTGGAAAAGAGATTGGGCGGCTCAGGGGCGAAGGCCAAAAGTCCGCTGACCGGATGGCCAGCCGGTCCAGTACCCACTGGACCAGAGGGAGTGCCTCTGACCAGGGCGAGACTTCCTCGGGCAAAAGGAAGGCTGGTTCAGAGGAACCAGTCCCAGCTAAAAGACAAGGAATCAGCAGGTCTGAGTACAAATTGTCTCTCCAACTGCTGCAGAGATAGCTAAAGCCATTCAGATTGTCCAATCTTTGTCTCAGGGATCTGTCGAACCCCTGCATCTGGGAAAAGGCGGCTCATTCAGTCCCAGTGGTTCAGGATTATGATGTTGAGGATTTTTATGAACCACATGAGGGAGGAGGAATTTGATCAGTATGTTTGTGACTAGGAAGGTCTGGACGTGCCAATAGAACCAGACATTTCTCCAGATAGACCTTTGGAATCTCCCCTATGCTGTCTGAGGTCCCTTCTCATTTTATGTTTTACAGAAGGTTGCAGAAACCCTCCAGCTTCCTTAGAAGAGGCTGTGGATGAGCTAGAGGAGCCTGATTATGTTGAAATGATGGATATTCCAGAGTCTAGGAGGTTGTCTATTCCTTTGCATAAGTCATTTAGGAAGCAAACAACAAAGATTTTAAAAATCCTCATTCTGTCCCCCTGTAGATAAAAATGGACAGAAGGTATACTTTATCAGGCCTGATACAGACTTCCTCTCTGAGCAGTGTAGTCATGTAGTGTGTAGTGCAAGCTGCAGCCTGTGACAAGGCTAATATTCCCTGGCCTCACATCCTCCTGATAAGGATTCCAGGAAGATTGATGCCATGAAAAAAAACAATATATGGCAGCACCGTTTGGGACTCAGGCAGGCTAATTATGTAGCTTATGTGGCTGATATCAGAGGTCTAGATGGGACACAATTTTGCAGTTAGCCAAGCAGGCCCAGGGCCAGCTGAGCTATGAAGTTGGAACAGGTGGCTGCTGATGGCATTGAAGCCTCTAAAGTTCAATTTCATACTGCTGTTGATGTTAATGATGTTTCCTCTAGGGTCATGGCCACTTCTGTAGCTTTCCGTAGGTTGGCATGGCTCAGATGCACTAATCTGTCCCAAGATACTCAGTCAAAGGCTATGGATTTTCCTGTAACGGAAATTCTCTGTTTGGTGATCAAGCGGAAAATTATATGAAAAGATGGATGAATATAGAACTACCTACAAAGTGCCCAAAGCTAAGGAGGCATGCCACTCCACAAAGGCATGCCCCCAGGGGTAGGGGTGAGCCTTTCAGAGCCCTTTTACCAATCTCAAGCCTCCTCTGCTTTTCACAGAGGGTTTTCAGAGACAGAGGTAGACGGGCACAGGTAGACAGTTGCCCTCCCCTCAGCCTAAAACCTGCTGCCAAGCAGGCACCCTGATAGGGTGCCCAGGGCGATTCTCCTGTTCCAGTGGGGGCAGACTGGTTTATTTCAGCCAGAACTGGCTGTCCGAACTTCCGGACAGGTGGGTTCTGGAAGTAGTAAGCCAGGGCCTGGTTCTCAGCTTCAAACAGTTCCAAAGATGAGAGCCAGGCAATTTCCTACAAACTCTTAGAAGCCCTTGCTTTGGAAGCAGAGGTGTCTTCCTTCTGGATTGCAAAGCAGTGGAAGGGTTCCTCACTTGCCATCAGGGCAAGGGACTGTACTCAAGATATTTTCTTACCCCAAAAAAGACAGGAGAATGGCGGCCCATCTTAGACTTAAGGTACCTGAACAAACATCTATTGAAACCAAAGTTCAAAATGTTAACTCTAGCAATGATCTTGCCTTCTCTGAGGCCAGAGGACTGGTTAGCCTCCCTGGACCTCAGGGACGCCTACTTTCATGTCATGATCAGGCCTTCTCACCGAAAGTACCTCAGGTTGAACTGCTCTCAGGCCACTACCAGTTCAGACAATGCCCCAGCTAACCTCGGCTCAAGGGTATTCACAAAATGTCTAGCTGTGGTAGTGGCTCATTTAGAAGGCAAGTTTCAGGTGTTTCCCTACCTGGACGACTGGCTCATAGTGGGTCAGTCTCAGATCAGAGTAAATCCCACTTGCAAATCACCCAGCAGCTTCTCACTTCCTGGGATTCCTGCTAAACTTACCAAGTCAGTTCTAGAACCTGTTCAGGTTCTAACTTTCATAAGTGCAGAATTGACACAAAGTTGCCAGGGCATTTCTCCCCTCGGAAAGAGTGGACAGGCTCATTGCCCTGGCATCCTCCTTTATCCTGCGGGTCTCTCGAGCCAGCAAGGCACTTCTGCAACTCCTAGGGCACATGGCTGCTTCCACAGCTGTCGTGCAGGGAGCAAGATTTCAGATGAGGACATCCAGTTCCACTTGAGGTCCTATTGGTCTCAGAGAGGACCCCCTTACCAAACTAGTCCCGGTGACCAAAACCTGATCCTGGCCCTTCAGTGGTGGCAGGATCCAAGGCAATCTTACTCAAGGGTTCCCTTTATTCCCGTTCCCTCCCTCACCCTCACCACGGATGCCTCCCTGTTAGGGTGGGGGGCTATGAGCGACCTTTCACTCAAGGAGTGTGGTCCCCAGGAATCTCTGCTCCCACATCAATCTTTTGGAACTCAGAGCTGTACTTTTAGCTCTTCAGGCTTTTCAACTGTTGTCCAGAACAAAGTAGTCCAAATCAGGACAGACAACACCACAACAATGTGGTACATCAACAAGCAAGGGGCACTGGTCATCAGCCTTGTGCACGAGGCAATATTGTGGTCTCTGGCATACTCCTAAACACCTCCTGATCGCGATTCACCTTCCAGGAAAGGACAATGTCCTGCCGGATGCTCTCAGCAGGATTTCCCAGGGCCATCACGAATGGTCTCTGAATCCTCAGGTATTGAAGTCGGTCTTTGCCAGTTGGGGCACCCTCAGATAGATCTCTTACGCAGCCCCAGACAACCATCAACTTCCTCTATTTTGTTGCAGGCCTCCAGTGCTGGGCTCAGTCCCCTGGGCGCCTTTCAGCTGGATTGGACAGGAAATTCCTATTGCTTCCCCCCTTCCTCTCCTCTTCAGGGTGTTGGTGAAAATCAGAACTCAGCCCTGCAAAGTGGTTCTGATTGCTCCAGACTGGGCCAGACAATCCTGGTATCCCTCCTCCTGTCCTGACAATCCACCCTCCTGACTTTGCCCAGGACCCACGACTTGCTGACCTGTGCACAGGGAGAGTGTGGTACCCGGACCTCAAATCCCTTCACCTCAAGGCTTGGTTCTTGAGGAATTAGAATCAGCTGATTTGCACCTTTCTCAAGGGTCCTGGATATTTAAAGGCTTCTGGAAGCCTTCCACTAGAGCCACTTACAATTCTAAGTGGAAGAGGTTTTCCTTTGGTGTTGGAGAAACAAATTGTGCCAGAATCTGCTGACTTGGCCATTTTCTGGACTATTTGGTCCATCTAAATTCCCTAGGCCTTAGACCAGCTATCTTGAAGGTTCATCTGGCAGCTGTTTCTGCCTTTGTTTCCAGAGGAAGCCTGTTCCCTTTCCTCCCACCCTGTGTTTTCCAAGTTTTTTAAGGGGTTACTACACTAACCCTCCCTTCGGGAACCAGCCCCTGCCTGGGACCTGAATGTTTACATTGCTCAGTTAATGCAATCTCCCTTTGAGCCCCTCTTCTGCGGATCTCAGAGGCTAACATGGAAAACTGTTTTCTAGTGGCTATCACTTCTGCCAGGCGTATAAGTGAATTGCAAGCCCTTTCAGTAGAAAGCGATTTTATTTCTTTTCACAGGGATAAAGGTAGTCCTCAGGACTAACAGAAAGTTTTACCAAAGTGGTTTCAGATTTCATCTGAGACCAGCCCATTCTCTCCCAGTATTTTTCACTGAGCATTCTTCCTCGGGTGAAAGAGACTACACAGTTTGAATCAAAGGCCTAAGCTACTATGTGGAGACATACCAAGGGTCACAGGTTCGAATCCCTCCAACTCTTCCTTACCTATGGAGGTTGGCAAGGGAGACCTGCCACTAAGAGGACAATTACAAGGTGGATCGTCTCTGTGTCAATTCTGTTACCAAAGACTAGGTGGGAACCCCCTCAGGACTGAGGCTCACTCTACCAGGGGTACAGCTGCATCTCTAGCGGCTGCTAGAGATATTCCCATTTGGAAATTTGTCAAGCTGCTACCTGGAAAACAGTTCACACCTTTACCAAGCATTATTCCCTGGACGTCCAGTCCAGGAGAGTCTTCGTTTAGCACAGCTGTGCTTCAGAGCCTATTTTCCCAAGTAGGTTCTGACCCTCCTCCATGGAGAGTACTGCTGTGTAATCTGCATTAATCTAATATAGCAAGACTTCATAAGTATTTGAAGAAAAAGACACTCACCTTAGTAATTGCTTTTCTTCTCATGGAGTCTTACTGTAATAAGACCAACCCTCTACCCTCTCAGAACTCCTACTTGGGTATGGGGTTGGCAAATTAGTGCTAGCACTGTGTCATGCCATTTAGTCTCCCTAGTTTCCCCCCTTGTTCCTTTGGGTTGAGAACTCGGTATTTATTTGTTAAGTGGCAGTTGGTCCCTCTCTGGACTTGAGTCTTTTGGGGAGGGGGCCTATTGGTCTTGTAAGGGTGATCCTAACTAATAAGTAATATTGTTATTATTCTGTGATTGTTCTTATTCTACTAATGGTAGGTAGCCAATGGCTAGTGTAGAGCTTTTCCACAGACTTACTATTTTAGTTTAGCTCCGTAAAGAACCTGGCAGTTTCAGTTTGAAACTAGCCAGATAGAGCTTTGAACAGCGCCCTCGCGCTGTGGAACTCCAGATCACTCTGGAGTTAACGGTTTCCTCTCCGGGGCAGTTCAAGTGCAGTGGCTAACTGCATTAGTCCTAATATAGCAAGACTCCATGAGAAGAAAGCAATTACTAAGGTGAGTAATTTTTTCATCCTTTCCACTAGCCGGTCTGTGATGCCCTATGGGTATCAACTCCCTCCCCAGCCTCTGTATAAGTTTCCTCATTTCCACCAACCCTTCCTCCCCTCTAGGTTGCTTAGTAGCTCAAATTTATTGTGACACTCTGTCAGCCTCCATCAAGTAACCCGGAGTTTCCCCTGACAGCCTCTAAACTGCCCCTCTTCTTCCCCTCTTGCTCTATTCACCTTAGAGCTCCCTTCCCACAGTCTGCTGTTTTAGGCTTCCCTAGTAGCCCTCCTGACTCTTCTCCTCCCTCTCTTTGTATTCAGAATGTTCACCCCGTCTACGCTTTCCCCTTAGCATCAACTTCCCTATCTAA
Organism: Neoceratodus forsteri; assembly: GCA_016271365.2. Lineage (NCBI taxonomy): Eukaryota > Metazoa > Chordata > Ceratodontiformes > Ceratodontidae > Neoceratodus > Neoceratodus forsteri. The sequence goes on from JADMNL010000023.1 coordinate 321,643,337, forward strand.
GGGTCCTCTGTCCCTAATATCCCCCCTCCTGCTTGCTGTAACATAACGTCCTGTAATTTCAGAGCGTTGCCCCAGCCTCCCCTCAGCCCCACCCTTCTGCTGCCCATATCCACACCCCTTATCCTTGGACACCCCCCAGCTCCCCCAGCTTACTCCTTAACCAGTATACCTCTCTCTTCTGATACAAGATAGCTGTCTACAGAGTGGGCAGCCTCCCTCTCTCCAGGCCCAATTTAGAATTATTGCCATCCCACAGCCTGTGCAGCCTACAACCCTTCCGAAGATGCCTGCCATGGTGGAATATGGACACCCTGTTTATCCCCCTCTGTTTATAATGGCACACCCCCTTTTCTCAGTCCCTTTCCCCTGGAATACAGTTTCTCTCTATACTGACTGTAGTTATTTACAAACCCAATTTCAACCCCCAATAAAGTTCCCAAGTCTCACAAACACATACAGTCCAGTGTGTGTAAGCAGACATCAGAGTACCGTATGATGTCACAGGCCCACTAGCTCCTGTTGCTTCAAATTTCAGTCCCAAAACAGAAATACTCAGCCGTTCAATCCCCACCCCCAGTGGCTTTTCAGTATTTAAGAAAGCCTACAAAACAAGGTGGGTGGGAGGGCTCATACCAAACACCATATTTAAATTTCCCTCTAATTAACCCTGACAAACAGTCCCCAAACCTCCAAAGTTACAATATCACAGCCCAATAACAGTTCTAATTCAAGGTAATAATTTTTAACATAGAGCTAATTTCACTTACAAACTATTCAAATATTTCAGTTAAAACAGAATATAACCCCAGACCTCTGTTCTCCCAGCCTGCTGCTAGAGTTCCCAAGTGAACAATGGAGGCCAGGGTAATTCCTGTTTAAAGACAAGGTAATTGCAGCTAATGTCCCTCCCCCTAACACCAGGCAAACAACACATTTAAATTTCCCTCTAATTAACCCTGACAAACAGTCCCAAACCTCCAAAGTTACAATATCACAGCCCAAGTAACAGTTCTAATTTAAGGTAATCATTTTTTAGCATAGAGCTAATTTCACTTACAAACTATTCTTCAAACAACATGAAGTCTTGCTATATTGTGACAGATGCAGTTTGTCCCACCATTAGAACTGCTCCGAGTGAAAAGTTAACTTCCATGCAGAGCATGGAACTTAGAGCGTGAGCTCGGTTAAAAGCTCTGTTAGGGTGGTTTCAAACCGAAACCATCAGATTCTTTACTCTGCCTCACTGAACAGTCGCTCCGGAGATTCCTCCTGCTGCTCAGTTCATTTCCTCAGTTTAAAGCATCTTTTCTCGGTTGAATTTAACAGGATATTATTATTTTAACACATAAACCGATCGGTTCAAGCTCTGTCTATGGTATTGTAAGTAATAGATAGAGTTTTCTGTGTAGAACTTGTAAATGTTTATCGGTTCGGTTTGAACGTCGAATTGTGTTAAAGCTTGGTTTTAAAGCCTTTTAAGGCTTGTTAAGTGCGGTTCGGTTCTTATCGGTTCTAAAAAAAAAAAGGATTTCATTCGTTCTTTTCCACAACCGTGACACGGTTGGGAACGATAGTGTCTTGCCTGGCACTGCCATCAAAGGGCAAGTTTTTGGTTAGGCTGGCATTATGTCTGAGAAACCCAAAGAAAAACCGGGCCCACTGGGTTTCAACACTGTAGTCTGTGGGAAGCCTTTGCCAAGGCTGACCCACACACCACATGTGTTTTATTGTCTGGGTTTGACCACCTCAATGCAGACTGCCAGATTTGCAAGAATTTCCTGCAGCCACCCTAGATAAGAGAGTTAGTAGGCTCAGGAGCAGGAGGCCAAAAAGTCCGCTGACCCGGATGGCCAGCCCGGTTAGGTGCCAGCCGAACCGGAGGAATCGCTCTCTGACCCGGGGCCAGACACCCTCAGACAAGCGTAAAGCTGACTCTGAGGAGCCAGTTCCAGCAAAGAGAACTAGAAAGTCAGCAGGTGTGAGTCCAAAATTCCTTCTCCAACTGCTGCAGAGATAGCCAGGGCAACACAGATTGTCCAGTCACTGTCCCGGTTTCCTCTGAACCGCCACTATCTGGCAAAAGGTGGATCGGTCGGTTCCACGGTTCAAAATATGATACAGAAGAGTTTTATGAACCAGAGGAGGGGGAGGATGATTATGATCAGTGTGAATGTGACTTTGAAAGTCTGGATGTGCCCATTGAACCGGACATCTCCCCAGACAGACCTTTAGGTGAATCTCCCCCTAGGCTTTCTGAGTCCCCTTCTCATTTTTTATTTTATAAAAAAGTTGCTGAAACCCTCCAGCTTCCTTTAGAGGAGGCTTTGGATGAGCAGGAGTAGTGATGATGGATATCCCAGAGTCCAGGAAATTGTCCATCCTTTACATAAATCTTTTAGGAAACAAACAATAAAAATTTTAAAGCTCCTAATTCTGTGCCTCCTGTAGATAAAGAAGATGGACAGGAGGTACACTTTATCAGGTCCTGATACAGATTTTCTTTCACAGCAATGCAGTCATGTTGGAGTAGTTCAGGCTGCAGCCTGTGATAAAGCTAATATTCCCTGGCTTCACATCCTCCTGACAAGGACTCCAGGAAGATTGAGCGCCATGGCCAAAAAACAATACATGGCAGCATCTTTGGGACTCAGACAAGCAAACTATATGGCTTAGTGTTGCGAGATACCAGAAATCTAGATGGGATACTGTCATGGCCTTAGCCAAACAGGCCCTGGCCAGCTTGCAAAGGAGCTGGAGCAGGTGGCTCTTGATAGTATTGAGGCATCTAGGTGCAATTCCATGCTGCAGTGGATTCTAATGATGTATCCTCTAGTGTCATGGCTACATCTGTGGCTTTTAAGTAGATGGCCTGGCTCAGGTGTACTACTTGTCACAGGATACCCTGTCTAAGGCCATAGATTTTCTTGTGGTGGGAAATTCTCTGTTTGGGAGCAGACAGAGAATTATATGAAGAAATGGATGAATATAGAACCACTTATAGGAGTACAAGCCAAAGGAGCGACGGCGCTCCTCGAGGCAGCCCCAGGGAGGGCAGGCCTTTTTACCAGACCCAGGCCTCCTCCTCGTCAGCCTATGCTCAGAGGGGGCTTCAGAGGAGAGGCAGACTGGGCAGGCAGGCCTGCTCCACCCCTCAGCCTAAAGCCCTGCCAAACAGGCACCTGATGGGATGCCCAGGGTCGGCTCTCATTACCTGTAGGGGCAGGCTGGCTTGCCCGTCCAGGACTGGGAGTCTTTAACATCAGACAGGTGGGTCCTAAGTAGTGAGCCAGGGTCTGGTTCTCGGCTTCAAAGAATTTCCAAGATGAGAGCCAGATCTTTTCCACCTGCAAACCTTTAGAGACTCTTGCTTTGAAACAGAAGTCTCAACCCTCCTGGCTCTCAGAGCTGTAGAAGGGTTTCTCCCCACACCAGGGCAAGGTCTGTACTCCAGGTACTTCCTTACCCCAAAAAGACAGGAGAGTGGCGGCTATCCTGGATCTAAGATATCTGAACAAGCACCTTTTAAAACCAAAATTCAAAATGGTGACTCTGGAATGATTTTACCCTCCCTAAGGCCAGGGGACTGGCTAGCTTCCCTGGACCTCAAGGATGTCTACTTCCATGTTCTTCGGAGCTCCCATCGAAAGTACCTCAGATTGAACTGCCCTCAGTGCCATTATCAGTTCAGAGCAATGCCCTTGACCTCACCTCTGCCCCAAGGGTATTCACAAATGTCTGGCAGTAGCAGTTGCTCATCTAGAAGGCAAAAGATTGCCATTTTTACCTATCTGGACTACTGGCTCATTGTGGGTCAGTCTCAGAGCCAGGTCAAATCACACCTGCTAGTTACCCAGCAGCTGCTTACCTCTCTGGGCTTTCTTCTCAATCTTCCAAAGTCAGTTTTGGAACCTGTCCAGGTACTCACCTTTATAGGCGCAGAACTGGACACAAAAGCTAGCCAGAGCCTTCCTTCCCTGGAAAGGGTAAGGACCTTGGTGGCCCTGGCCTCGTCTCTTCACTCTGCAGGTCTCTCGACCAGCAAGGCATTTCCTGCAGCTCCTAGGACACATGGCTGCTTCCACAGCTGTAGTGCAAGGAGCAAGATTTCAGATGAGGGACATTCAGTTCCATTTGAGAGCTTTCTGGTCTCAAAGAAGAGACCCCTATCCAAGTTAATCCCAGTGACTCGAACCTGATCCAGGCCCTTCAGTGGTGGCAGGATCAGAGCAATCTGAGACAAAGGGTGCCTTTTCATCCCTCTGTCCCTCCTTGACCCTTACTACAGATGCATCCCTCTTGGGATGGGGTGCTCACATGGGCGACCTCTCCACCCAGGGGTTATGGTCCCCTCAGGAATCTCTGCTCCACATCAATCTGTGGGCTAATGACTTAGAGCACAATTTAATTTAGGCAACTATGGTTGCATTTGTGTTTGCACTAAAATTACTTTGTGTGAAAATAACTAATTTTATAGTATTCTGACATATGCAATGGCTTGGAGTGTAACATAATTATAGCTAATACTCTTTTAGGCATATATAACACCATACAAAAATCCCATAAGATGTTTCTATCGAAATTATCAAATGCCACCCTTATGCCCAGGAAGGCAAAATATAATCTTCCTTTTGTACTACTTCCAGTGTATCTACCAAATAAATAAGTCAATGTAAATATATGATCGACCGTACTGTACTTTTTCCTAAATCCTGCTTGGAAGGGAGATAACAGGTGTTTTTCTTCTACCCAGTTTTTGAGCATCTTCAGAATCAGTCTTGAGTATATTTTTGCCCCTATGCACAACAGGGTTATGGGACAACAACGTGTTGGATCTGTTTTGTCTCCTTTTTTAAAAGAGGCACAATAGTGCCAGTGTTCCAATCCTTGGGAGAATCAATGTATTATTTAATAATAGTGAACAATGATGCTAATGCCTCAGCCCAGCAGTCAGGATTAGCCTGAAATAGTTCTGCGGGACTTCATCTCTTCAGGGGCTTTATTGCATGTTTTCTAATATCAGTCCTGTTACAACCTGTTTTGTAACAGGTGGCCAAGTTTCAAACTTCCCAAGTGCTCTTTCCTACATAGTGCATAATATGAACATTGGAGACAGAGTCTGTATGATTACCTATAGTTCTTTAAAATGTGCATTCCATACAGAGGCATTTATTGGGAGGAGGGTCTATTTCACACTGTCTGTTATCTGTCCCATGATCCACTAATTCCCAAAAGTTTGGAATCCTTATCAGTTGTTGCTTGTTGAAGTTCTGACCAAAGTCTTTTATGGGTTTTGCTCATAACCTTGTTGTGCTTGCGATGTCCATGTGAAGCTTTAAGATTCAGTACAAAGCATGCTATCATTTTTTCCCGTTTCAATTAAATCAGTACTGCTATTGTTAATATTCACATTGGAAAATTCCACATTGCAGACTATGTTCTTAAGTTCCATTGTAGGCCCATTTGTTAGAACCACGTTAACCATTTCTCCAAGAATAGGACTTCATTTGAACCTTTTTGAGTTTACAGCAATTACATCATAATCTTGACACATTACATTGCTAGTGTACCACCCCCCTCCATTTCGGGGGTTACTACGATACCCGGCTGGCATTGGTGCCCAAAGTGATGCCAGGACCCATAGATGGCGGGGGCTCTGGCATCAGGATTTAAAAGGAGCATTGCAGCGGGAAAATGTTCTCTCTCTTTCTGTCTTTCTCTCTCTTGAGAGTCATTCAGGCCTGTAGCATTAAGCCAAGGAATCTGGGAGTGGCGTTCAGTCAGGGCCAGGGCCCGGGGCTGGGGTGGACCAATTGCCACACTGGTTTCCCAATTGAAGGAATGTTCCCATTGATCCATCAGGGGAGGGCGAGAAGTGCCACAAGTGCCACCTGCACCAGTGTGAGGAGAGTCAGGGAGCCTGTTTGGCTCAATGAGGAAAGCTGTGTGAGGTTGGTGGCTGCCATGGTAGGTCCAGGACCGCTAAGTGAGAGACCGGGTTCTGGAGGGCTCCAGGATGGCAGCTTGGGCCCTTTGCTATAACTCCATGTCCACAAACAAGGAGGCATTATGGTTAGTCTGTGTGGCCACCCTGGGAAGAGTTGATGGCCAGCTTCAGCCCCCCTGCAGAGCTATAAATAGGAGAGCCATAGAGGAGGGGATTGAGCCCAAGGTGCCTGGAGAGACTCTTAGAGTGTGCCAAAATGTGCCATGATGGGGAGAGTTTGAGTTCTGAGCCAAGGGAGAACTACAGGAAAAATAAATGCTGTCTGCCATCACGATGGATTGGGAGCCTGCTTAACTCCACAGTAATAAGAAGGGTCCAGATTCAGGACTTAGATCCCCTAAAGAACTGTGCCATGGTTCAGGTTGTTGTTGAGTAGCTTGTTAAAGAAGTCCTCCCCCCAGCTCCATTGAGCCAGATGTGGTTTAACATGGTTTGAGCCTTTGGAAAAGTGTTTGAAAATAAGTTCTGCCTGATTGCAATGGATTTTTCTGGCTGGACGGTGATCTTTGTTCCCTTACCTCTGAATGCTGTTGAACTGTTCTGTCATGTTATTCTAACAAGTTTGCCCCCCAGACAGAAACTGCTGCCCCTCCAGCCATTGCAACACCATTGCACCCAAGATGGAGATCCTTCTGTCACTGATTGAATCCCTGCTATAAGGTACTCATTTAGATCCTTTGCTTGTTCCACCCCATTTTCAGCACCCCACCTTCCCTCCTGATCCTCACAATCAGGTCCTTACAGCTCCTTTTCTCTGTACATATCTGAAGAAGTCTTTTCTCCTTCTTTGATACCCTGTTCCAGGCTCAATTCCCTGGAAGCTTTGCAATCCTTACTCCCTGGTGACTACCCTGGACTTCTTCACATAGTCATCCCAATCCTCCTTATTTCCTGATTTCCTGTATCTCCTGGTGCTGCTTTTTAGCCTTCACCAGTTCCAAAACCTCTTTGCTCAACCAACTTGGTCTCTTAGCCCTTCCCTTTTTGCTCTTTACCTTGGCACATGTTTCAGTGGCCTCCACCAGCTCCAATTTGATTTTTTCCCATTTCTGGTTTGCGTCCCATTGAGGATGAATTCCTTTCAGGTGACCCTCTGCTATTTCCTTCATCATGCCAAAATCAGCATGTCTGAAGTCAGTCACCCTGGTCTCTGTACCCACTACCTCTCTGCTCATGCTAATTGAGAACCACACCAAGTGGTGGTCGCTCCCTCACTTCTCTAACAGCCTCCCCACTGGTCAATACTAGATCTAGTATATTGCCCAACCTAGTTGGCTCAGTGACTAACTGTGCCAGGAAACAGTCCTGGAATGCATCCTGGATAATCTGCTCCCTAGCACTCATGGTAGCTGTTTTTCCCTTGGGGGTTTCCACTTTTGTGCTGTTGTGTTTATTTTATGTGTCACCCTTAGTGCCTTCATTAGTTTCTTTTGCAATATCTAATCTAATTTCTATATCTCTAAATTCAGATTTGTCATTATATATAATAAGCCGTGTTTCATTAGTTTTAAAGGCTATGCAAACCCATTGCTTGTCATTACCACAGTAAATATCGACACACCAATTTTATGTAATTCCATTTGATCTTGTTACCCACAATGACTCTTAATACATCGTACACCATCACATTTAGTAACATTTCTGTTTCGCTCTTGATCTTGGGAGAGCCCTCAATTATAACGTCGTTAGAATAAATCCCTTGTTAATTAGAGCTTCTTTAATTTCTCTGTTTTTATCTGTCATATCTTTGGTTTGAAACTGTTTTTTTTTTTGTTTGTTTTGTAAAATATGTTTATTGATTAAATGAAATATCATAACAGTACATTCTAGTACAACATGCACCAATAACTTACAAAAATAACTATTTACAGTTAAGTAACAAATCTGGAGGTAATGACACTCTACCCAAAACATTATGCTAACCATATATTGCAGATAATTCTGCTGCTTTAGATGGATCAACTTTGATTCAAAGTATTGTGTTGATCAGAGTTTTTGAGGAGTACTGTTATACAGGATACCCCCCTAGGAGTAAAGAAGAGAGAAATGGGGCTGAGGCCCTGACCTGTACACTCCCGGGTACCTTGCAGATTAGGGGGACCCATCCATGAGCCCGCCCTACCTCTCATTTTTCACCGCTGCATCTGTACGCCTCCCCCACCTACCAAGGAAATACACCCTGGTCCATGGCGTCAATGAACTTGGCCCATAATTTCTCAAATTTCGAGGTTTCACCAGTGACAACAGCCTGGGCCCTTTCTATTTTGAGGAAGTACAAGAGATTGTGCGCCCGTTGTTGGATTGGGGGGGGTTGTCTGCCATCCAGCACTGCACCAGGGTTTTACAGGCATTTATTAATGCTAAACACCATAGGTCGAGTCCACTTCCCAGCAGTATTGGGTAAGTTACTTTCAAAAAGTAATCAACTACAATTACTAGTTACTCTGAAATAACTGTAATCAGTTACAGTTATTTATTTCTTTTGTATAAAAAGTAATCAGTAACTGTAATGCCTATTACTTTTCTATTACTTTTGACAACTTGGTGAGAAAGCTCGATGCATGTCAGTGAATTCATTTTTCAAAATAAAATTTCTCCTTTGACCTACTTGTGCTTACTAGTCACTTCAGCCACTTAGGCCTCCATTTGTGATCCATGTTACCACATAACCCCTGTCTTGATGAATGCATTGTCTCATGTCTGCTGGCAACACTGATATTGATACAGTAATTGCATACAACCCACCCACCAGCAACTCATAAAAAGCATGGCACAGTGGTTCCCCTAGTCTGATTACTTAAATTAAATTCCTCAGGCAGAAAAAAAGGCACCAAAACCAAGCACTGATGTGCAATATTAAATTTTATTACACAGTGCTCCTCTCCAACCCCCAAACCAGTCATACCAGACTCAACACCCTAGCAGCGGCAGACACAGACTCGAGCACCTCCTGCCTCAAAACTAGACAAGCACATGAGAACTATTAAACTAAAAGGTGCAACTACTGGGTCAGGTGAACCAGCTACAGTATTGCACTGTAAGCAAACTAATGAGTTGCAACACCAACATTAATAAATTAATGGTCAGAGTTCCAGAGTCAGTAGGCTGAATATACCTGTCTAAGTGCACTGTAGCGTAGGAAATATAATCAATAGCCATACAATAATAAGCCAAGCCTAGACCTCTGTTTTCAAACACTTACAGTAACCATCCACCCATAGCTTTCTGACTCTGTACATGCTGGTTAATATACACTACACCTGCACAACATGTCATAGCATATAATGTAGTTTATTTAAATCTATCCATCTGGGTCTAGTTCCCCCAACACTGCTCCCTCCAATACTTCCCCCTGAAACCTGCCCCCCTTTTGCTTAAATAACTCTCTTTCCTTCTAATTCTTCTCACCTTATCTGGGACTGGTCAGATCGCTGAAGCCAGGGCAAGAAAAAAACTGACGCAAACACTAGACAGTCTGAACACTTCTGGTGCTGTGCTCACTGCTCTCATACTACCTCCAACTGCTGCTGTTCATTTTAAGCACACCCTGCCCCAAAATCTTCCTGTAGTGTCCTCCCATGAAGCTTCCAAAGCTTCCAAACTGTTGTTGTATCAGGTGAGGACCCTCCTGCAGCGTGCTCCTCACCCCGATTACCATTACACAACTCCAGTGGAGCAAACCTTCTAGTAGCGTCCACTCCTTCACCCAAGTTTCTTAGACATGTCCACGCTCTCAGCCAGATGTCTGAATCTGCGTGGGCCACAGGCTGTTTTTCAACTCCGCCCCCCCATGACATCCCTACCTCTGGCAGAGTCGCCACCTGGTCGCCTTGGTGCCAGTGTTCTGGTTCCTACTGGCACAGTGTTTTGAAAGTCCCGCCACACAATGCAGCCAGGCAGGGCTCCTCCTCCTTCCTTTTAATTTATTTATTAAAATTTCAGAATTACAACCATTGAGTCAAAGACTCCTTTATAGGCTCCACGTCAGGAAACAGTATACAATTTTCTAACAGTCAGTACATCATCAGGGAAACAGTTAATGATCCAGCAGTACAAAATCAAAATGGTACAGGTGAATTAACAATATTACATAAGATCGAAAGCATTATGGTAGAACACCAGTACACGCAAATAAACACATTAGAGACTATTTAGTAAAGCCCTGTGTCAAGGAGGATGAGGAGCAGCTACAATCAAGCAGAGGGTATATAGACTAGCCCTGAGTCAATGTAAGCATCGAGAGTTAGGGAGGATGGAAGGAGTGAGGAAAGCAGGGGAAGTTCAAGTACAGTCACAGTTGCTGGAGGAGATTAGAAATGCCCTGAGACTAGATTTGAAGAGGCCAAGTCGAACTTCAGTTGAGATGGCTGGGGGTAGTTCATTCAGCCAGTAAGGTGCCCTGTGGTGGAAGGCACGTTGCCTCAGTGAGGTCCTACACCAGGGGACAAGTAGTGTGGTTTTAGAAGAGCTCCAGGTTACCGGGGGGCTAGAAGAATGAGGTTCTAGAGGCCCGGGGAGGGCGAGCTATTGCTGGAGATTTTTTTAGCCAGGAGGCTGGTATGGTACTTAAGTCTTCTATCAAAATTTAGCCATTTAGTAAGCCTGTAGAGGTCACACGTATGAGTCCACCTGTCACACCATATTACCAACTGGCATGCTTTATTCAAGGCAACCCTGATTCGACGGAGGGTGGAGCTATCGGCGGCACCATAGAAGATGATTCCATAGTCAATTAGGGAACGGACTGAGGAGGTCACAGCTACCCGGAAGGCATTGGGTTGCATACATCTCCTATGCATGTACAAGAGTCCAGTTCTTACATTGATGGTTGTGCTTAGCAGCTGGATATGCTCGTGGTAAGTGCTGAATCAAGTGTGACACCCAAATATTTAAAGGATAGGACTAAGTCCGGGGGGGGTGCCCTGAAAGTTGAGGATATTGAGAGGAAAGTACCTGTGTTTATTCTGTCGTTTCCTTCTCCATCTTGGGCCACTGATGCAATCTTACCTGAAATCTCGCAGGATCTCTAGCAGCCATGATATCCTACATAGAAGTGAACTATTCTCACTGGCTCTCGCGAGATTGAGGCGGCCATTTTACCTGGGTATACCTCCACAATGCTGCCTGCAGACTACAGGGACTCTCGGTAAGATTTTAAAAATGGAGCACCCGGTTTCCTGCACTCACATGCAAAAAAAAAAACCCTACAAAACAAGTAATATAGTAAATTGTTACAGTAACTGCTTTACTTGAAACAAAATGTAACCTGTAAGGTCCAAAAGTAAAATTTTCTTTTAAGTAATCTGTTACTGTTACAAGTTACATGATAATGTAATCAGATTACAGTAATGCATTACTTGTAATGCGTTACTACCCCAACACTGTCTCCCAGTGACCTTCTGTCTGGATCCGCACCTGGCAGAAATTCCAGAGGAGATTTTGGTGGCGCAGTCCCTAGGACCTGCGACATTATCCTGTGTACTTCATGGCAGTACCTGAGGATTTTAGGACACATAAGAGTAATGTGGAGGAAATTACCTTCATCACTAGAACATTTTGGACATTATTTTGATTTATCAGGCCGGAGGCGGTGAAAACTAACCCAGAGAAATATATGCTCTGTATAGAAAATTAAGTTGGATCTGCCTTAGACAGTTGTTTTCAAGCACAATATGAAGTGTGTCAATGCCATGGACCAAATTTCAGGAGTGAAGGTAATGTCTAGATCTTGCTCCCAAGCTGATCAGGCTTTTTAAGTGGGATCGGGGAGGCCATGCTGCAGTATACCATAGTACACTGACAATGGTTTGGAATTTGGTTGGGGAGCGAAGAGTTCCTCCTCAAAGGAGTCCATCTGTGGGGCACCTTAATCATGTTGTTCAGTCTTTCAAGTCTGCTTCTAACCTGTAGGTATATGAAGAAGTCATCGGGGGATAGACCCCACTGCCCCTGCAGGTCCCTGAAGAAGAGAAGTGTGCCCCCAACATGTAGTTGTTGTATGTATTTTAGCCCCCTTCTCCCCCAGCGCAGGAGGCCTCTGTGTAGAAACACATTGTATTCCTGACTTGTCTTAAGTATTGACCATATGGAAGTGTATTGAGAGACTGTACTGTGTTGTCCTGGGCTCCCATGCACCGAGCTCCAAACCCTAAGTAAGATCCCAGTGTAGGGATTGGTACAGGTATGCTTTACCACTTGTATTAGAGATGATGCCAAAAAGAATCTCTCCTAATGTTGACCCCCATCTGTTCACCTTCAATTTGTAACCAGTCATGGTAGACTGGAGTGTTGCTCACTGGTAAGAATGGCAATTGTGCTGCGTAGAAATAGTGCTTAAAGTGGGGAAGCCCCAACCCACCCCATTTGATAGGTTGCTGTAGAATGGCTTTGCATATCCAAGTTGGTTTACCCCTCCACAGAAATCTATGAACAATGCTATCTGTCTAAAGTATTTATCTGAGAGGTGCATTGGGAGAGCTTGAAATAAGTATAAACATTGTGGGAATATAGTCATTTTGACTGATGCCACTCTCCCTAGTAGGGTCAGAATTAGGGAGGACCATCTCTCACAGTCCTATGCTATTCTGTTTATGACGGGTCCATTGTTGTGAGGCCACTAGTTCCGTGTGTTTAGTCGAGATTATAATCCCCAAATATTTAATCTTTTGCACCACTTGGGCCCTCAGAACATTGCTAGTCAGGATATGTTTATGTCTATCCTCCACTGGGAGGATTTCAGTCTTGGTCCAATTAATTTTGTGGCCAGAGAGATAGAGGCATATTCTTCCAAAACAGAGTGAACATGGGGAGGCCCACCTGGGATTTCTTTAGATATAAAAGAAGATCATCAGCATATAGGGCCAACTTGTGTTGTTCCATATTCCTGAAGCCCTCTATTCCCGGGTGACTACATATTAATGCCACCAGCGGCTTCAGGGATAGTACATAAAGCAGGGGCATCCTTGATGTGTTCCCTTGTGGAGTGTAAAGCTAGAATGCAGGGACCTATTGACCAAGATCTGGGAGGCGTGGTCTGTGTACAATATTCTGATCAGGTTGATGATTCCTGGTCCCAGACCAAAAGCTTTGAGGGTTTCAAACATGTACCCCTACTCCACCTGATCAAAGGCCTTTTCAGCATCCAATTTGAGGACTGCTGCCCTGTGAGAGTTATGGGTTTTTGCCCATGTATGAATAATACTCAAGGTTTTCCTTACATTGTGTTTACCTTGACATCCTTGTACAAAACCACACTGATCTATGTGGATCAACTGGGGTAGGAGAGGCTCCAGTCTGGCCGCAATCAGGTGGGCTAGTATAGTGTAGTCAGACATCAGGAGTGAGATGGGGTGGTAGGACGCACATTGGGTCGGGTTCTTGCCTGATTTTGGTAGTACTGTGATGACTGCAGACTGCATGGGTGGGGGTAAGTGTCCGCTGACTGTCCCTTCTTTGTACACTTCAAACAGAGGATCTAGGAGTTCTGGCATAAATTTTTTATAGAAGTCAGTTGGTAACCCATCTGGGCCTGGGGCTTTTCCTCCCCTTAGTCCCCTGATGGCCTTGATAATTTCCACCTTCCCCACGGGGTCCTCTAATTTTGCTGCTGTCTCATCCAACACTACCACCAGTGGAGCCCTGTCTAAAAATGGTTTTGTCTGGTTTGAGGACAGGGAAACTTCAGACGCATACAAGCCTTTATAGAACAAGGTAAAGGTATCCCCAATAGATTTGGTGTCTGTAATAGTGCCCCCCCCCGTGGGTCCGTCAGGCCACATATTGTACATTCTGCTTCCTTCTTTTTTAGTTGCCAAGCCAACAGTTTGCCTCATCTATCACCATCAAAATAAGGCCCCATATTTCCCATGAGCAGTTGATGCTCGATCTGCAAGCTGCTTAGGGTATTGTATTTCATTTTATTTAACTTAAGTCTGTTATACAACCCAGGGATCGGTCAGACCATGTGTGCTCTGTTCAGTTCTTTGATATTTCCCTCAAGGGAGTTTATGTCTGCCTCCTCCACTGTCTTTTTATAGGCTGCATAGGAAATAGTCTGCCCCCTTATGTAGGCCTTGAGGGCTTCCCACCTCTCTGCGTGTGTAGTGGCACCCTTTTTATTATTGTTCAAATATCGTGAGAGGGATGTTCGCTTGCATGCAATATATTGTTTATCTGTTAGAAGCCTGGGGTCGAATTTCTACTGTCTAACAGGCATGGGGCCACCCCCTGTAGTCACCTGAACAGTTACTGGAGCATGATCTGAGATCAATAAAGACTCATAGGTGGTCTGTTGCACCCTCACGGTAGTTGTCTGTGATATCAGCAGCCAATCACTTAGCGCATAGGAGTGGTGTGCATGAGAGAAGAAGCTATAATCTCTCCCTTTGGGGTTTAAGTGGCGCCATGTGTCAATCAAGGTGTACTTGTCTTCTGTTTCACAGAGGGCTTGTGCATTTTTTTGACAGTAGTACTGGGAGGGGTTGGATCTGTCCAGGGTGGTGTCTGATACACAGTTAAAATTGCCCCTCCCCCTGAATCCATTTACCCTGGAATGCTGCCATGTCTAAATGGAGTTTGCGGTAAAAGCCAGGGTCCTCTATATTTGGCCCATAAACACTCCCTAAAGCAATAGATTCTCCTGTGTTTAGCCGGAGCTGTGCCAATGCATATCTACCCCTCCCCGGATCAGTGTAGGAACTAGTAACCTGCCCTGGGAATCCCCTTGGTATCCATATCACCGCCCCCCCGGCCTGAGAATTATATGCTGTCACCAGCCACGACCCTCCACAAGCCTCCTGTAGTTTTCCCAGCTCACTGGATGCAAGGTGGGTCTACTGCAGCAAAGCCACATTTGCTTTTAGCTTTTTAATTCTGGTCAGCACCCTTTTTTCTTTTGACCACATATTTCAACTCATTCACATTCCATGCTATCACTCTCATGGAGGACACCATAGTACCCTTCTTTCATATCAACTTCAGTAACCCATCCACTTTATGTACTGTACATTAGTATACCTTTGGAAATAATATAGTAAATCTAATGAGCAATTCTGATTGAATATGAAAACATACATTTGGTAGTTCAAAACCTTAATTTCTTTTCTATTACATTTTTACTTCTTCCATCCCAATCCCATGTATCTATCTCCCTCCTCCCTCCCTCCCTCACCTCCCCAAAAGCCCCAGGCAGCATGTTGTATCCTCTCACTGGTCACCAGCAACAAAAACCCAATGACAGGACCCAGGTTCGATACACATGTCTTCCCTCCTCTACCCCCCTTGTTTTATGATGGTGTCAGTTACTAAGCAATTCGAGCTATGTACCTTTAAGAATTACATCATAAGATCCTGAGTTTGCAAAGATTGTGGGAAATAATATCGGTCAAGTCGGTGTGGGTGGTTTCTCAGCCGAGATTCCCCATCCCTTATTTCATTATATTTTCTGCTGCTTTTTGATCCCCGATCGTCGGCATCCCTTCTTGCTATAGAAGGGTTCAGGAGAGCTACCCTGCACCAGCCACCACTTAGAATATTTATGAGCAGGTATCCAACTGTCAGGTTGAACCCTTAAGTTCCATGATTTTTCACGCCACCAGTGTAGGTAGTCTCTCTCCCCCTATATCTGGCCCTCATTCACCCAGCCCCACTGCATCCCCCCAACCCACACCCTCTGTGCCCAGTCTCCCCCTGTCTCTACCAATTTTCACCATTACCCACCCACAAGAGCGCTAGGAGACTATTTATATTAAAAGTTGGAAGCAGCCATTTTGAAGAGCCACAATTATCATAGAGATGTTAACTGCAACAGTTCTGCTCCCACCATTAACCAATGCATATCCTGTTTCGTTGAGGTGAAAAAGCATACCCACCTCGCTGGGACCTGTGCCCATAGGCACAGTCGAGGTGGATTCTGGAGGCTTTCCCTGTGTTTACATGATCCATGGGCCAAAAGTTTTGATTTGTGACAGTTCACAGCTGGAGCCTGCGCAGGTCAAGCAGTGATCAAAGTAGATTCAGACACAGGCCTTTGGTGCTGCAATGTTTGCGTTTTGGATCCTGGGAAAGAGCAGCAAAAACTGTCTTGGTCTGTGATCAACAGTCGGACCCTTAGTTGAGTGAGACTTCTGATTGTAGCCCAGTTCACTGCTCGGGATCAGCCCTTATCTTTCCCTCCAAGGAGGCATCTGAGTGGATCAGACTCCCATAGGAACACATGAGCCCTCCCACCAGACCTATGTTCAGGAGGAGTATAGGAAGCTGTATTTACAAGGTAATTCTTTAAGTCAAACCCAGGGATCAGCTCCAAGAAAGTTAATATATTAGATTGGTCGTGGGATGGACGGGGGACCTGGAACAGTACTGGGAAGTCTTGGCAGGTTCTGTGTGCCTTATTTCAATCTCTCCCTTATTGATCCAGGTGTATAATTGTGGTCCACTCCTCCCTTATAAATACCAGAGGGACCTACGACCCTGGATGTTTTTGCTGTGATACATCAGGCCGTGGAACATCAGGCCACCGACACATTTGCAGCCTGGTGTGGTAGTTTGACAGTTCAAGACATTTGAAATTGACAAAATGGTGGGTGGAGTGACGGAGGAACTTGTAAATTTCATGCCTCTGATGACAGCTCTCAGTTCGCAATTGCGGAGTATTTTGGAGCATTAATCTCTCCATTTTTACAGGTTATCACCCCCCAAATGCAGCCATACAGGATGAAATACCCTTTAGCACCCTCAATTTCAGCCCCTATGGGCTTTCTGCAAATGTGCTATGAGGACGTTCAAGGCAGTTTTCAGGCATGGGTGGTAGGGGCAGCACAGACAACTGGAGTAGCCAGTGAGGCTTGGGTCTAAGGGCTAGAGACTAGAACCATGGGAAAACAACTTTAGGGCTACGTGATCGACATTTTTAAAAATACCTCAGTCTGCAGAGTTAGTCAGGATTTGAGTTTCGGACATCTTGCCTCCCCTCAGTCATTGCCAGCTCCTGTTCAAGAAATGCTTTAGCTGTCAGCAGGGATTCAAAGAACCTCAGAGGGCGACCTGTTTGAGAGATTCTGAGCCTATTTTGGGAATAGATGAGCAAATTCCCAGCCCCTCTGGTACAGTTTTGACTTCACCTCAGAGAACTGCTGCTTGAGAGCCTGGAGGTCCTGACTGTAGTCCTGCACCACCAGCACTCTCCAGCCATTTTCCAGTAAAATGGGCCCTTTAGCCTTGGCCACACGCAGCATTTTCTCTTTGTTAGTATATCTTAAATATTTAATAAGGAAATGCCTGTCTCTTTCTCCAGGTCGCAGATTTGGGCCAACCCGGTGAGCTCTTTCAACTTCACAGGATCCCATAGTGTCTGTCAGTTTTATTTGTTTTAATAAGCCACAGATGTACCTCAGTTTCAGGGTTATTTTTTTCTGTGCCCTATGGTAAGCTGATTATATGTATGTTGGTTCGCCCGGATCTATTTTCCAGAATATCAGTTTTGCGTTGTAGCTCAAGAATTTGTTTCTTCATTGGATTTCTCTCTCTGTTGGTTTCACCTTGATAGTCTTCCATGAGGCTAATTCTTGTCTCTGCCTCGGTTAGCCTGGAAGAATGTGCTTCTGTAGTTTCCATTAATCCCGTAACCACCAACTGTAAGTGCATAATTTGTGCCATGACATTTTCAAAACTTGCCTTCATCTCGTTTTGCAGGTTAGTGAGAATAGCTGGCATTCCTGCCAAAGATCTTTCAAGTTCTGTCATTTTGCTTTCATTTTTGGTGCTTAGTCATTGAGAGCTGACTGCTGCCTCGTGCTCCAATGGAGTTGTTGCCTGCCGTTCTTTCCCTTCAAATTGAAGCTTTACTTGCCTTGTGTTTGGTGTATTCGATGCTTGAGTTCCTCTGCTAGCCATCAGTAGATTTTTCTTTTCAAGTTTGGCAACGAGAGTTTTTTTCCCACAAATAAGATTTTGCTTGATATGCTCAGTCTCAAAGAGCACCCACCATTTTGCCCAGTTGGCCAACACCCCGGTTTGAGACTCTGTTGAGTAGGGATATTTCATCATTTCTATATTTTAGTTTGAATTTCTATTTCTAGGTTTAATGTCTTTCCAGTTGGTTTTCTCTTACTCCTTACTGCACTGTTGTTTCTCTCTACTATTTCTTTCTCTTGTTGTATCTCTTTTTTGGCTCTGTATTTATCCATCTTACTGCCCCTACTCACCACTCAATCAGACTTCCTCTATTACTGTGCATTCCTTTTTCTCCCCGGGGTCTGCCCCTAGAGCACCTGGTGCCACATAGACCCTATGATGCCCGGATTACCCCCTGGTGTGGGGTGGGGAGAGACCCTAACTCCCCAATTCTTGATTTGTGGACCTGTAGAGCAGAGTCTGCCCCGACGATCCGAAGGCGCACAGTGAGGAGTCATCAACTAGGCGAGACAGGGGTGTTTTCCCCTTTTTATTCTTCCCTTGACGTTGGCATGCAATGAGGGCCAATGAGCGAGGAGATGTGGTGAGATGCACCTCCTGCTCCACCCCTCTGCCGATGTCTGCCGTGTTCCTATACTGCTACCTCCCTTTACGGCACCTACCACCTGAGCTCCCCCAGAAGGTGGTATCACGGCGGGAGCTTGCAGGTTGTCCCCCCCAGAGAAGGAGAGTGACCATCGGGTGCTCTATCCTTCTCTTCCCCGGCCGACCCCCGGCGGTCCGTGCTCATTCTCGAACACGGGTCGCCAGCGTGGTACAAGGTAAGGGTTGTTGTATCTCTTGATTAACTTTATTGCTGCTGATATTTTCTTCTACTTTGTCATCTGGCATTTGTGATTTATTGTTTTTGCTTTTTCTTCCTTTTTTTTGCAGTTTTTGCTTCTGTTTGTTGTTGCGTCCTCCTTCCCCATTCTCTTTTGATATCTTTCCTGTTTCATACACCTTGTTTTCTGCAATTTGCTCTGTCATTTCATTAATTGAGCCAAGACTTGTCTTCTTGTTACTGTGATCTATAACCTGACCCTGCCTTGGTACTGATTCCACTAGGGTACAACTGTGCACCAATTTCTGTTGTAACTTGTAACCCCTTTGCAGTTCTCTCTTTATTTCTGCTAATGACAACATCATTATATTTTGAGACAAAAAAGTTTTCCACTGCTTGTAGTGGTTCTTGATTTAGCTGTTGTTGGGATTTATTTTGAGGTTGTGTCTGATTTTCCAAATATGATTTTGCTTCCAGTTGCATAGTTTGCCATAGCTGAGTCAAACGAGTATTATCTATTGCAACATTTGTAGGGCATTGTTCTAGTGAACCTAGGGACCTGTCTTGTTTCTGGGGTCACCATATGTGTAATTCAATCATTTTGATTTTACCAACCTTCTATGGGGGATGAAGTCAAACGCCTTCCTGAAATCCAAATAGGCCACATCCACCACTCCCCCAATCATAAACTTCCGTTACACCCTCGAAGAATTCAATCAGATTGGTCTGACAAGACCTACCACCTCTGAATGCATGTTGGTTGTCATCAATTAGTCCTTCCTCCTCTAGGTGTCATACCAGCCTCTCCTTTATGAGAGCTTCCATCAGCTTGCCTACCACTGAGGTGAGACTGACTGTGCGGTAGTTGTCATGCTCATCCTTTCTCCCCCCTTGTATAGTGGTACCACCTCTGCCTTCTTCCAGTATCCCTGGACCCTCCCCAATTCAAGGGATAGATTAAACAGCTTGGCAACCGGCCCCACCAGTTCCTCCCTTAATTTCCTAAGTACCCTTGGATGTACTTGATCTGGTCCCATAGCCTTGTCAGTTTTTATTTTTCTCAGTTCTTCCAACACCCTCGCCACCATGAAGAGACTTGTGTCTGCCTCCTTGCCCACTCTCCCCCTTCTGCTTAATGCAGGCCCTCTTCCTTCTGTCTCGGCCGTGAATACTGATGCAAAGTATTCATTGAGTAGGGTTGCCTTTTCCTCGTCCCCTTCAACTGTTATACCTCCTTCCTCTTTAAGTCTTGGAATCCCTTGCCTGCTTTTCCTCCTGTCACTCACATACCTAAAGAATGTTTTGTCTCCCTTTTCACCTCCCTAACTATTTTCTCCCCCGTACATGCTTTTGTTTTCCTAATTGTTTTTCCCACTTTCCTGAGCTTTTCCTTATAGACTGCCATTTCCTCTAACCCCTGTGACATTTTGTAGGCTTTGAATGCCTTTTTTTCTCCATGATGGCCTCCCTCACCCCCACCGTGAACCACAGGGGTTTTCTTCCCCTTTTGTGTTTGCTAATTCTCCAGATGCACTGCTCCATGGCCTTCAGATTTTCACCCTTTATTGCCCCCCACAGCTGCTCTACCTCAATCTCTTTGATTTGCCTCCATAAGATGTCGTTCATCCTCCCAAAATTTTGCCCTCTTGAAGTCAAGCACCTTGGTGGTTGGCCTGCCTGATTCTGATGCTGCCCAGAGGGAGAACCTGATCATCCAGTGGTCACTGTCTCCCAAGTTTTCCCCCACCTCTACCTCCCCCACGCTGTCACAGTTAGTCAAAACAATGTCCAGTGTTGCCTCCCCACTAGTAGGTTCATTTTCTAGCTGGTTCAGGAATGCATCATGCATGTATTCTAACAAGTCCCTGCCTTTTTTCAGATGTGGCTGATGGGATTTGCCAGTCCACATCGGGTAGGTTCAGGTCCCCAACCACTAGGATCTTCACTTTACTGGACTTCTCCTATATGTCCCTGGCCATTTCCCTATCCACTTCCTCACCCTGATGTGGTGGTCTGTAGACCACCCCTATCCTTATTGTCCCATCCTCCTTTCTGCCCAAGGTAACCCAAAGGATCTTGGCAGATCCCTTCTCCTCTTTACCCTCCACCGCTATTATCCCTTCCCTCATGTACAGGGCTACCCCCCTGCCTTTTTTTCCCTGTCTAGCCCTCCTACAAAGATTGTACCCGTGTAGCTCCACCTTCCAGCTATGGCAATCCGTCCACCACATTTTTGTTCTTGCAATTAGGTCCACGTCATCCACTCCCACTCCTACCTCTAAGTCAATCATTTTATTCCCTAGGCTCATGGCTTTGGCCAGTATTCCCTTCCATCCCACCCCACCCTTATGATTCCCTTCCCTCCTGCTGTCCCTTGTCTCTTGCATTGGGAGAGTGCAAGCTGGGATATCTCCGGTAGGCTGAGAATCTCCCCCCCCCAGTGCCGCACTCTCCCCTGTCTAGTTTAAATTTAAGTCGACCCCCAGCCTCTCATCTATGTAACCCTGCAGTTTTGCTCTTAGTAATCTAGCCCCTGCATCACTTATGTGTAACCTGTCCCTTGCGTACAGGTGTTCATCCACCCACGTATCCCCTCAGTCTCCCAGACATATGAAGCCTTCCTCCCTGCAGCACTTCTTTAGCCAGAGGTTGAATTCCTTTAATCTGAGTTGCCTGGCCGTGCTAGCACAATGCACTAGCAGGACTTCCGAGAAGACCAGGGAACTGACCAGCCCTCTTCACCCCTCTGTTAGCTCCCTGCACCTCCTTTGAACCACCACCTCTTCCCCAGCTAAGTCATTTGTTCCTAGATGCAATACTAGGTGTGACTTACATCCCACTAAATTGATGCAGTCGTTTATCCTGGGGAGCACCTTTCTGACCTCCATTCCTGGGTCATAAAAAACTGACCTCCCTTTAAAAGCCACTTTCCTCCTTTGCCAAAGAATCCCCTTTATGATCGAATCCCCATACACTACAACTGCCCTTGCATTTTCTATCCCCGAGAGTGCCTCGTCTCTACTGTCCAGACTTTTCGCGCATCCTTCTCCCATTGCAGATGCCTTCCTCTGCTCCCTGTCCTCCCTGACTTGTCCTCCCCAACCCCTCTTTCTCACCTTCCTTTCCTTGCTGCCAGCTATCCTCCCTGTCTCCTTTTGACCATCCTCCCTTGTCTGGGCCCCAGCTCCGGATCCCGGATCTTGCCTCTCCCTCTTCAATGCTCTGCCATTTTCCAAGCCCTCCTCTCCACTCTTCCCATGTGTTGCATAGCCTCCTCAACCCTCTTTGACCATTCCTCCTGTTTGTGTGCTACCCTCGCTTTCCTCCCTTGTGCTCTCCCTACATGACCTTCATGGGCACCACCCTCTTTTCCCCTTCCCTGGCTTGGCTCTCTGGGACTCTCTGCCCTTCCTCCCTTCACTCACTCCTTTTCCCTTAACTCAGCCAGAGGCCAGTACCTGTTTGACTCCACTGTATAACTCCTGTTGAGTACACTTTCCCCATTGCCTCTCTGTCCATAGGCTCTCTGTCCCCTGCCTGCTCTGGCCCCTCTATCCCCTTCACACCATCTTGTTCCTTCCTCCACCCTCTCAGTTCTCCTTCCTGTCCCCCCCACCATCCTCCCATCCATGCCCTTCCCTTTCTCTCCTCATGAAATCCCTCTTTAACCTTGCCAATTCAACTGTCCTCCTCAGTTTTTGACAGATAGGGCATTCCCCTAGCTTCCACAGAGTGCTCATGAATACAGCAGTGCCACAGCCATTACAGCCAACTATCCTCCCTCCCCTGGATCCCTTGCTGCCTCTTATTTCCTGTTAATTTACTCCTCTTCCCCACCAAGGCGGCTCTAACTGCTGTCGCCCATTCCCCTGCCAGCCACATCTGCTATGATTTCCCCCCTTGGTCCAAGCCAGTTCCTCCCTAGCTCTCCAAATTTTTTTTTTGTCCGCCCTGCTACTAGTAATCAATTTGCCTCCTGTTCCCCAAGCAGTGGCCAATTACAGTTTGAGGCTGCCCTATCCTGTAGCTGGCTCGGTGGCACAGAGGGCTGAGGTGCTGGATGCCTTGCCTCATGTTACGCTGGTGACCCAGGTTTGGGAACAGACTCGGGTCATTGGACATCCAACATGGGGGGAGGAGGGAGAGATTGAGCAGCTAAAGGCAGCTGTCCTCTTCTGGGAGGCTGTTGCCGCCCCAATAATTCTGCTGCCATTGGGTGGTGGTCCGATGGTCAGCATGGTGGGAGGGTGGCAAGTAGTAGGAGGGGTATCCTGGTACTGTGGCATGTGCGTGCTTCCACATGCATGTGTATGGTTGGACAGGGGCTGGAAAAAATTGAAAAAAAATCGGGGCATAAAAAAAAATAGCCTGTAATATTTTTTGTGACTCTGCTAATTCCTCTTTGTTTCTTTTTGAAATTTTGGGTTTTCAGTGGGTCGATTGGTGCAGTTGCCTTCCCCTTTGTTCTGTTACACTCACTAACAAGTATGCACTGAACCTCAATAAATTATAAATAATGTTAAATATTGCACTTAAACATAACACATGAAAAGATTAATCAGCTTTGCTAGAATCGTCCATTCGAGCACTTAAAAAAGTTATGTCATAAAATAGCTGAAGAGTCCATAAATGTTGCTTTTCGGAAGAAGTATGGTGCAGTGGTTTAGGACACTAAGCTGCAAGCCTGGAGATCTGGGTATGAATCTCACAGCCCCCACTTCCATTCTGTGTGTCCCTGAGCAAGTCACTTAACTTCCTTGTGCTCTCAGGATGCACCTGGAAACAAGCATCAGCTTAGTGTGCCTTTCCTGGTTAAACAACATGCCCCCCCTTTGTTCTCCCTACCCCTGGCTTATCCTGATGCTTTTCCTATCCTTTTCACTCTCTGTCCCCTGTATGCTACACAGATGGGCTCTAGTAACCACTCCACTGACTGTTGCTTAAGTCTGTATTGTTTGCACTGTATTCACCCTTTCCACTCTGTATTTAGTCAGTACATTACCATGCACTTTATTACTGTACTATATGATTATGATATGACTTCCCTGTTTTTTCTGTGCATCATACTTTATTTTATTTTTTATTGCTGCCATGCGATTGTTCTGTATTTTGCATCACCTGTAATTTTCTGTAATTTTGCTTTTACGTATTGTACCTACCCTTGTTGTCTATAGGCATATGTCGCTGTTTTCAAGTAATCAGGACCTCCTTGTGAATGAGCCTGATCAATGGCGCTTTCCCTGCAATAAACTTGATTTGAATTGACTTGAACTTCCAGTAATGATTTCTCCAGCTTGTTTTCAGGTCTGTTGCAAATAATGGGATGCAGTATTACATGAATCATAAAAAAGGTTTGTTGTAAATAAGACAGACTTTAAATATCAATTTCTAATTAATTTGTATATAAGTTTTGGCCTTAGTTATTTGTAAAATTAGTTGCAATTCAAGGATAACTTTATCTCCCCCTTTAACATGTGTATTACTTAACAAACTTCAGTTAACAGACACAGTTTGTGGACTTAGGACTATTCCCCTTTTATGCACTCTTAAGATATACTTTGTACAATAACTGGTTCCAACCACCTCTTAAGCTAACAAATATTTTCCAAGTTAGTTATCTACAACCTTATTGCACTTACTGTACCAGTTCTGTACGTTTTTCGAAATTCACCAACAGTAGCATTCTTCAGTAAATAATTACATCTAAAAATGTTAAAAGACAGAACTATATTGAGTACAGTTTCCCAACTAAAATTGGTTTGATAAATACCAAAACATTCAGAAACAAGTTTGCAGTGATCTCAGTTGCACTTACTCCAAATGCTGAGACTCAAGTTAACTACACTGGTATTCAGTGTAGATTTAAACAAAAGGGCTGCCAGATTCTCCCCCGCTCTGCCCGGTCGATGCTTTTGGCCCAAGTGGCTGCAATGAAACAACTTAATAGTGCAAGGGGACATCTTTAATAGTAGCCAGCAAGCATCTGAGCAGGCAAAAAAGTCTGCAAAATTTAAAATAAGGCAATCCTAGCATGGAATTGGTTACTCAGTAGGGCTACATCACACCACAACCTGGAAAAATACATTCAGCATGTAAGCTGTTTTTGTCCCCGAGTATGGTACAATGTACTTACAATAAAAATACCAAATAAAGCCAAGAATACCATGCTAAATGTCCACCATCACAGTCCACAACTGACAAACACAGCACTGCATTTGGAACCTCAGCAAAGAATAAGTTTCTTCTTTGCTCACTTAGTTGTGCTATGTATGCAGCAAACTGGTTGCAAGACATTAACAAGGCAAAGGAGAAGATATATATATGTTTTAATGTTGTCTTGTGCGCGCAGCACTGACAACATATTGTGGCAGCTTGGAGTGGAGAAGTAGGTTTAGGAGGTGCAGTGGTGCTGGGCCAATGGTGCCACTGCTTTTTTGGGCTGGGGTCTGTTGCACCAATGAAACAGCAAGCTATGACAGCAGTTGAGAAGCCTGCCACCAAGTTGAAAGAGATTTGCCGCTGCAATCGGGGAGCACCCCTTAACTGGAGAATCAGCTGTTTTTGCTGCTGGGGCATTCCTGATTGTAGCAGCAATTAGCAACTTGCCTTGCCTGGTGTAACATTTCAGGAAACATGGCGGCGGCTGTCGGCCATCCACCTTTCACAGTCCGCTGCAAGCCGACTTCAGAGGTGGCCGTACCCAGGGCCGGCATTAGGCATCCGCCAACTCTGCGGCTGTGGGAGGCCCCCAAATACTGGGGTATTTTGGCATCATGTCCCCCCTGACGCAGACCTTTTTTACTTTGCTGACAGGGGACCCAATCCCCATCGGCTCCAGTCTCCCTCCCAAAAAAAACACCCAAGTGGCATGCTGGGAGCCCACCCCATTGTACCAAATCTACCTGCAAAATAAGAAAACATTCCCACAATGTTTTTACATTTTTTTTTGTTTTCCTGAAAAGTAGAAAATGGTCCCTCGTTGTGTCCGATGACCCCTCCCTACAACCCACATCCACCCTCTGCACACTCTCCCTCACCCCATACTTACCTCCAGAGCCCGGCGCGACGATCTTCGGTGGACAGGGAACACGTCTGCACTCTTCAAAGCCGACTGCGAACTGAAGAAATGCCGGTAACGTGTATAATGGCATAAATGTTTTTTTTTTCAACTTAGGTGGATATCTCAGCCAGTTTCAGGAATTTTTGCACCAAATTTTCAACATGGGATTCTTGGGACCCCATCTAATGAATTTGGTGACTGTCATCTGGTTATTCAGTCCTGAAAGGTGATTTCGCGGTCACTGCGTGGAATCACTTTTTGGGACTGATTAATGAAACAACAGTGTCACTGTTCGTGAAGTGGGCTCCCAAAAAGCCTATGTTGCAAATTTGGTGAACAAATTCCAAAGAAATGACTGTGTTATGAGCTTGCATTACGCAGTTTCCATGCACACTCGTAACTTCGCGAATTTGTAATATTTTCACTCCAGATTTTCAACATTGACATTTTTTCACACCTCCTTGTGAACAGTATGGCGGTCATTTTTCACATCCTGGCCAAAATGTGTTTTCGCACTTTCAGCACAGAATAGCGCAGTCGCTGTGGGAAATCACTGTTCAGGACAGATTAAGAAAATCACAGTGACACTGCTCATGAGTGGAGGTCCTAAAATGCCTATGTTAAAGATTTGGTGACAAACATCCATAAAATGACTATGTTATGAGGGTGCGTTATGAAATTTTCATGCACACTCATAACTTTGAGAATTTGCAATATTTTCACTCAAAATTGTCAACATTGTCAATTTTGCACACCTCCTTATGAACAGTACAGCTATCATGTTTCACATTCTGCCTGATCTGTGTTTTTGCACATCTGGCGCAGAATGGAGCGGTCGCTGTGGGAAATCAACATTCAGGACAGATTAACAAAATCACAGTGCCACTGTTCATGAGCTGAGGTCTCAAATGCTTTCATGAGGTGGGGGTCACAAAAAGGCCGTGTTGAAAATTTGTAGTGCAAATACCAACAAACGCCCAAGGCATTAGGGTTTCTAACAATAACGTCCCACCCTGTACAGACTGACAGACATCAGGGGTGTGCCTTTGGATTGACGACTGTAATGCTCACACCATTCCACCCCCATTCCCCACCCTGAAGCCAGTGACAGACATCGAGGTGTGCCTTGGACTCTTCGGCCCCAGAGTTCACCCCATTCTTCTATACTGCACCCATTTCAGCATATGTCCTTATGAAATGGAGTGACTATAAAGCCAGACACCCCAAGACACACCTCAACACTTGCTGGTGTCTGCAGGATGGGGTGAGGTGAAGTGCCGTGAGCACACCCAATGCCTGTCCATCTCTGCAGGGTGGAGGTGGGGTTGATGTGAGTTAAATACTTCACTGTCATTCCTGTTCTGCATCTGTCTAACTCCTGCACGTCCAATGCTAATATCAGCAAGCAAACACACTGACAAATGCTTGTTTAAATATGCTAAAACTAATTATATTTTACTAGTCTACTTGGTGGAACAGTCCCACAAGGCTGTTACACTATGTCATCAATTGACATATTTCTGTACTCCAGCATTGCAAGATAAGGGTCTCCCCCACTGTGCTCAGCCTCTGCTAGCAAATGTTTTGCAGTCTGCACTTTCCTTTCTATTTGTCCATTTGACTGTTGATAGTGAGGACTGGATGTTGTATGCTGAAAAACAATATAATTGTCCTCAAACTGTTTAAACTCCTGGGTCATACTATGGACCACTGTCGACAAGACCTCCTCAGGTATATCATGCCATGCAAAAATACCTTTGTCCTTACCAATTACAATATATGTGTAACCCCCTTGTTACCTGGGGTTACTAGAATCCCAGTAAGACCTAGTGGTAGGCAGGGAAGGCAGCTTGTGAAACTCCAGTTAAATGGGTTTCACACTGTCTCACTCTGTTCTCAGTCACAGCTGAGACTGAGAGATGACATCACCATAGAACTGTTGCAACTGCATAAGCCACATTGGAATCTGCAGCACAGGGAGTGAGATAGAACCTTGGGAGATTTCAAAGTCAGTCTTCTGTTTGTTTTGAAGCAGGAAGGAAGTGTCTTTTGTTTCCCTCCTTGGGAGAAGATCAGTGTCCAGTTTTAAGTGGTGGAGACCGCTGTCCAGGTCTCAGTGCCCCCTCCCTCTGGGGAAGTAGCTATCCCTCTGTGGGTTCAGGCGCAATCCCTAATTTCCACTACAGAAAAGCTGCCTTTTCTACAGTTTCTGTTTTGGTCTGATAACAGTGAAAGAAGTTGTACTTCGCCTGTGGGGCACCTGCAATGAAAGGGTGAGTGTTTTGCTCTAATTTGAGAGGGCAAACAATATGTTTCTTCAGTTTGGAAAATGTGAAGAAAGCTGGGATGTAAACTACTATTTGGGAGGCCTATTGTACTAGGACAAACAAATGGAGTAGGTTCAAAATTTAAAGTCTTTATGGATTCAAGTAATGTTGTAGAGGGGGTGCTACAGGTCATCCACCGTTTAATCTACATTTTGAAGTTTTAGTTTCTGTTTGTCCAGAGAAATGGCCGGGTATGGGCTGTGGGAGCTGGAGGTGGGAACACCCCATCTTTAGTAACCAGGTCCATCTCTGATTTCTACTGTGATTGCTACTTGCCTCATCGCCTGGCCAGTGATGAGGTAGGTACCCAGGCGATGGGTCATAAATTGGAAAATCTCTCTAGGAGTCGCCAGACTCTAAGTGGTGTGGGGAGCCACAACTTGGGAAAATAATTCTCCTTGTTTGATGGGAGTCAGAAGGAAGTAAGAAAACAAATCTCTCTAGGAGTCGCAGACTTTAAGTGGTGTGGGGAGCCACAACGTGGGAAAATAATTCTCCTTGTTTGATGGGAGCCACAAGAAGTAAATTGGGTTCATTCTTTAAATGGGCCGTCAGTCAAGTGGCCGGCGGGGGAGCCGGGCCAGTCGGGCTGTTTATCCAAAGCGCATGCAAGTCTGGGCTGAGTGCCTGGTGGGTCCAGAGCCAGAAAACAGTAGAAATGGGTTCATTCTTTAAGTGGACCGCCTTGTAGTCTCCAATCTGCATTATCAGTAAACGTAGCCCCTTGGGAGTCCATCTATGCTTTGTTGTGTTCAGCTAGTTATGAATAAAAGCCACACTGAAAAATCCCAATCCTGGTTCTGGACATTACAGTTGTTGCTTCCTGTAGTCAGATTTACTTGGGTGCCCCTGTGCAGAGTAGCCAAACCTAGGTCCCTTTGTGCCAGGTAACCTCATCCTCCCCGAACCCAGGTCCCCACCAGGTATTGCTGCCAACGCCAACAGCATGCCACCTGTCATTTTAGTAAAAAGGCAGGGGTGAGGGGTTACATATGTTTTGGTGTTTCTCAAATGTTCCAACTCTAAGTACCAACTGCAATACTCCACCACTAACGCATAATGTTCATTGTCTGGCATGAACAAATTTAATATCACCTTTTGCCATTGGCAAGCTGGAATATCATGAGGATCATAGGTTAATTTGGAAGTGACACATGATTTTGCAAACAAGATTGGACGTTTTAGCACTGCTTCTTTAATTTGAGCATTTGTGCCTGGCTGGAACAGCAATGCTCTAGCCCTGCACTTACATTTTTTCCACTCCCATGTGTCCAGAATAAACAAGTTGTTTCACTGTAGACTTTTGTGATCTTGGTATGACAACGCTGTCCTTTTTAAAAATCAGTTTGTCTATAACTACTAGTTCATCCTGGAATGTCCCAAACTCTGCCAGGTCTAGTGAACACAACTGTTCTTATTAGGCCAACCTTTAATAATGGTTCTTGACAACTTCAGTAACAGATAATCACGTTCAGTTTCAGCTTTTAACTCTGTCAGTTTTCGGTCTGATACAGGCAGTCTTGACAATATTAGGTAGATTTGTGACTCAAATGCCTTTCCCACACTGTCTTCTACTGTCAAAAACATGTGGCTTAAAGTATCAGCTGACAGTATTTCATTTCCTGGCTTATGCTTCAGTGCAGTGCCATATTTCATCAGCTACACCATCATTTGCTGCAGCCTGACTGATGCTGCAGCAAGTGTTTTATTTTTTGTTTGTTTTTGTTGTTTTAAATAACAGCCTCCAGTAGGTTATGGTCTGATTGTACACTGTAACTTTTCTGCCATACATTTATTGGTGAAATGCTCACAGCCAAACACAATTTATTTTATTTTTCTATCAGTGCAAAGTTCACCTCTGTAGGTATAAATCACTTAGGGGGACATATTCAGAGCTGGTCAGTTGTGCGCGCACAAAGATGCGTCATGCAGAATAGAAGCACCATCCTGCTCTGAGGGTATCTTCAAACAGTATGCACGATTGTAACTGATCGCACATACCATCTGAATATTCGACCCTGTAAGCACAGCCCAGAGTGGTTGGCCACCGTGTCCCGCATAGCACAATCAGGATCAGTGCTATATACTGCCATTGGAAATGCGTGGCACATACCTGTATCCGCCATTCCCCCAATGGCGATATTCAACCAAGAAATGCTAATAAGCACATTGGGCATGCATGGTGCATACAGGCCCCATGCATGCTCATTATGTGCCCATTAGCATGGCTGTGCTAGGCGATATGTGCCGGGCCAGCCCCTCACCAGCCTGGACTGCATACATTGCCAGCACAGGCATCCCCGATCCCTGGCAGTCCAGTGGCCCCCCACCCATCCCCATTCCCCAATCGCACAAGACTGTATGCCGTCCCAGCCCATTCGACAATGTCAACCCCCTTCCCATCCCCGATTCTTGATGGCACAAGAATATGTGCCGTCCCATGCCGCAAAATACAATCAACCCCCAACCCATCCCCGATCGCACCAGAACCCAGACCCTTCACCGTTTCCATAACGTAGTTGCCCTCCCAACCCCTGCTCTCTCAGTTACCCACAGTCCACCCCACTTCCCACGTCCCAGCATGTCCCCTCTGCTGGAGAGCAGCACAGCCCTCATCACACCTCCATGGCTGCCCACCAACTGCACTGTCACTGACAGTGTACAGTATAAACTACCGCCTATTGGTGCGCCAGTGGGTGTGTGGTTGATACTGTGCGGTCAGTGACAGTGCGAACAATGAGCCAGCAGTGAGGAGCGCTGCTAGCTGGCAGTGAGGACATGCTATGTTATGGAGAGTGGGGTGGGCTGTGGTACCTGAGTGGGTGGGGGCTGGGGCTATTACACTATGCAAACAGTGCGAGTTTGGGTTTTGGTGCGATCGGGGATTGGTGGGGTTTGATTGTGCTTTGTGGCATGGAATGGCACACAGTCTTGTGTGATCGGGGAATGGGGATAGGATGGGGGGCTGCTGCCCATGTCCTGAACAGGGATATGCACCGATTCCACTGCACTCACAGATTGGGACTGGGGTGGGGGGTATTACTGGACCGCTGGGGCTGGCAGGCTGCGGTGCACCTGTCTGAACTTCCAGGGCCTGCCTGTGGGTGGCTGGCTGACTTAGGTCAGCTTTTCGTGGCCTATCTTTGGGCCACACATTTCTTGCCAGTGAGGGGCACAGTCTCTCTGAATATGCCGGTGTGTGGCATATTCATGGGAACACCCCCTCCACTAGCACAGCATGCATTATCTTGTGCACCGGCCAATTCCCATGTGGGCAGCACATCTCGCTACTTTGAATATCACTCTGTGGCACATTGTTGGACTTGCATGGCACATCTCCCTTTTCTGCTGAGATGCACTGCACATCTCCTTTGAATATGGGAACCTTAGGTGCATAAGCTAGAGCCTTCCCTTCTTGTAACAAAACAGAACCAAGCTCTCCTTTGGAAGTATCTACCTGCATTGTTGCCTTTTTCTTTACATTGCTTGCAGATTAAGGCCTATGATTAATGAACTACAGGCCTTTGTGAACTTGAACTCCATGGACATATTTGCGGTTTCTGAAACCTGGCTGAAGCCACACTGCTACTGCTGAATGAAATTGACATCACTGGCTACAGCAGATTCAGAAAAGAGTGGTCTGGCAAAAAGAAAGGAAGTGGAGTTGTCATATGTGCCAACACCCCTCTCCAAGCCACTGAATTACCCCCTTCTACTTCTGGCTTCACATCTTGTGAAACAGTATTAAATAAACTACTGCTAGGCAATGTCAAGCCCTCATGTGTGGACTGCAACTATAGCACTCCCCCATAGCCAAGCCTGCCCTGGATGACCTCTTGATCTGCTATGGACAGCAAGAGTTCGATGAAGTAATGCTGTTAAGGAACTTTCACCTCAGCTGGTCAGGCAAGGGGGTCCCTCCACCTTTAAAAATACTCGAAGTGCCGCTAACTTACACCAAATTATTAGTGAACCTACAAGGTGAAATACCAAAACAGGCAGCTACACCCTAATAGACTGGGTCCTGGCGAGCAGAGCAGATCGAATACAAGCAGCAGGACACTTCTCAGATTCTCTGAGCAACCACTCCCCAGTACTGTATATTGCATTTGGCAAAATAATTTCACTAAGGGCCCCCCCGTCAAATTATTACTGTCAGAGATTACTTGGGTTTGGATAGCAAAACCTTTCTTGAAGATCGAGCATCGGCAGACCAGGATAATATTGACTACTGTGAGCATAACCTCCCCTTCGAACTTCCTAATAAATAACTTTGTTAATGTCTTAAATAAGCATGCTCCCTTTGTTCAAAGGAGGCTCAAAGGTGCCTACTCCAAATGGTTAACCCCTCCCTCTAGAACCTTATGAAGCAGAGGGACCGAGCCTGGCAGGTGTTTAAGAAAACAGGCTGCCAGCGAGACTGGCTAGTGTACAGGCATCTCAGAAATTCATGTAAATACACCTTGAAGAAGGCCAAGGTTACCTACCTAAAGGGTCTTCAAGCCAACAACCTGAATAATCCCAAGCAGTTCTGGACACAGGTAAATTTTTTTATGAAGGGACATACTAGTGAACCAAACTGAGAACTTCTCCATAAGGCAAAAATGACTAGTGACCCTAAACAAATTGCTTACCCAAATTATTAATGCTGTGTATTGGATTTTAGTGAATATTTTATATCCAGTTGTTTTACCTGTTTTTATTTTTGTTTAACTTATTGTAATGCACCTTGATAAATCTGAAAGGCGCAAAAGAAATAAAGATTATTATTATTATTATTATTGCTGAAGCGTGCAACACTTTATTCACTGGCCTGGACACTTACAAAGGCCCTTCTGTAGATCCCCTGCATCATTTTCTTAGCCCACCAAAATGTCCTAATTTTCACTTTTGATTGGCCTCCAAAACAGACACAAATCAGCAGGCCATGATAATCTTGAGACTCACCTCCTAAAAATGGCTGCACTAGTCTTTGCACCTGTTTGGCTGCTGTCAATAACCTGTCTCTGCTCAAAGGCACAGTTCCCATAAAATGGAAGGTAGTGCATGTGGTCCCAGTGCACAAAGGAGGAGACAGGGAACTGACTGCGAGTTATCACCCAGACTTCATACACAGCACCCTATCAAAGGTCCAAGAGAAACTTGTGTATGACCAGTTATTGGTATACATTGAAACCCACTCACAGCTCACGGATGTTCAGCATGGGTTCCCTAAACACCATGGTACTGATTTTTCCCTGGTAGACTTCACCACTGATGTCCTACATGCTTTAGACCAAGGTAACCCATCAGGGGCCATATTCGTCGATCTGACAAAGATCTTTGATTAGTGAATCACAAGCTGCTGTCTAAGTTAATAAGGCTAGGCCTAGACCAGCTTTCTTGCCAATGGTTTAGAAGCTACCTCATAGGGTGTAAGCAATCTGTTAAGTGAGGGACATGCCTCTCTTCACAGTGCAAGATCTCAGATGGGGTCCCCCAAGGCTCCATCCTGGGGCCCATACTATTTTTGCTGTTTTACAACTAACTCCTCTTAAATGGTGGTGGTGCAAAAGTTCTTCTGTATGCAGATGACCCAGTCTTATACTGATCTGGCCATGACCTGACTGCTGTAAAAATGGAATTAAACAATGATTTCCATGAACTTGAATCCTGGTTTGTCTCCAACCAGCATGTCTTCAGTGGTAAAAAAAATAAGGCCATGTTGTTTGGATCCAGAAAACTGGGTTCTGATTGAAGTGAACTCGTACAGATTGTCACCTCCTCAGGTACATGACTGGAGGTAGTAGACACTATAAAATATCTTGGCATTTGACTTGACCAGGACCTCTTCTTTAGGCCCACACTGAACATGTCCTAAGCTCTCTACTGAAATGCTGGGGCTACTACTGTATAGGCTCAAGCCCTATCTAACTAATGAAGCCCATCAGTCTGTAGCCAACAGTGTTCTTCTCCCTACAATACTGTATGGGGCCCCAATTCTATCCTCCCTGAAGGGTGCAGAGCTAACTAAACTTAAAACCCTGTACCATAAAATTGGCAGGTTTGTATCTGGAACAGGGAACAGAGACCATCACTGTGATGTGGTTGCCTCCCTGGCCAGCACTTGAGCACCTCCACTACCCAGCACTCTGTCTGGATTACAAGACACTAAAGAGCTGCCTTCCTAGTCTTAGAGACATACTGTCCTGGAAGCCCTTGAGAAGGCATCTCCACTCCTCTTCACAATCCCTGTTAGAGGTCCCCAGGACAGGAACATCTTCTGACCAGTGGTCCTTTTTGCACAGAGCACCACTACTCTAGAATGAGCTTACTGTCCTTATCCAGGAAAGCCATACTTACCAGTCCTTTAAGGGACAGCTCAAAGGGCACCTTTCAAGCACAGCTGTATCTACTTCTGCTGAGCCAGTATTAGCCTTTGCAGGGCCACATTGCCTCTGTATCCCAGAACCTAATGTGATGTACTGTATACTGTGGAACTGTACAACTGCACTTTGTCCTTTAAACTCAATGTACAAATTGTTATTCTTCTTTAGAGTGATGACTCTTGGGCAAACTGTAAGTATCATTATTCATGCTGTCTCTATTGTCCTTCTGTACCTGATGTCATATCATGTGAATTCCATTTATTGTATGTATCTTATCCCAGTTCGCGCCTGAAAAAGGGAAACAAGTCTCAGCAAACTTACCTGGTTTCTAAAATCCAATAAGTAAATAAACAAATAAATAGATAGATGAAGTATTACTGCAGAGTGCTGCAGTATGCTGTAGGGATAGTACAATTCAGTGACAATTAAGCCCTTTTGCCATGCAGTATTTTGTAACCTGTCCTTTACTGCATCCAGGCTGTTTTTGCTATATGTTACCTGGAAACTATGAAGTCCTATGGATAGAAACCTTGAGCAACATGGAAGGTGCCTTGTTCTTCAGTGCCCCTGCATGCATCCAAAGTGGAGGGGCTACATGCCCAGATCATTGCACTGAAGGAGCTGGTAATAGAGTTTCAAGAGTGCAAATGCAACTCACAACCAGTGAGGGTACATGAGGAGGGACCTACCAGGCAAGTAAGCCTTGTGGTGAGGTCACCTAGTGATGAGCTATGTGGAGACTGTCCTGAGAGATGTAAGGGCTGGGTGCCCTCAATGAGTCATTCAATTATGGGACGAGACGTTAGAAGGAGATCTTCTGTTACAGATGTGAAGAAGATGGGCATTTATGAAAAATGTGCCAGTCCCTGAAAATATGAGAAACTAAGCAGTTCAGATGGAGAACTGTGGATCAGAGAACCTTCAGATGGGACTCAAGGAGGCTGTAGGTAGCCGCGCTGTTAGTTCTGTTAAAGTCTGCCAGCCCGCTGTTGCTTAATAAGACCATCAAGCCTGTAGGTTGCTTAATATTAACTCCACTGCAATTCGGAGCAAACACATTCCTTCAGGCTGAACTCTGGCTGTAATTGAACTCTAGCTGTAATCTGTATCAGGCTTCCAATTAATGTACTGCGAGTGCTGCCTGGTTGATTCCCTGCAGTCGCTTTGCGACTGCTTCCCGCCCGCCTCCCAATACCCTCCCACCCTTAGCTGGTGTTACATATATAGTGTATCCTCTCGTGAGAGTTCAAAAGTGTTTTTCTATCTGTTGGGTTTCTCATTTACACATTATGATGTTTCTCCACTAGAGGTTGTCTGATCTCTTTGGTAACCTAAGCTTTATTCCCTGCCACAGTGCTCTGCCTTCTTGTCCTCTATTGTGGGGTTTTTACTCTTCCTTGTCTCTCTTCCCTCACTGGTATATTTCTCACCCTCTGAACCAACCCTTCCACTTCTGCTCCCTCACCATGTATACTAGGGCTATATACCCCCTTCTGCCTTTATTAGGATTGCTGTTTTTTCTGGCTATTATTACTGAGCCAACAGACTATCCCCCTTCTCGCTCTGTGTACTCTCATGGCAACATCTGCTACTCCAACCTACTGACTGACCCCACTCATAATCCATCCCATCTAGCAGGGTTTAAGCATAAACACTTAGGAGTATTACTAATGTATATCTTGCGGAAGTTTTCTGTCTCCCCGGTGTGTGCCTTTCAAGCATGTTTGACTGCGTTATTCTGGATAATTACCCTATCCCTTATCCTTGCTGGGGATATAGAGTCCAGTCCTGGTTCTTCTATTGCCACTACTACCATTCTGTCTCACCCCTTAAATTGCTTGCCGCAATCTTCCTGTTTCACCTTCACTCACCTAAATGTAAGGATACTGCAAACCTCCCTGAGCTTGAGGCGTGGGTACATGCCACCAACCCTGACATCCTTGCATTATCTGAAACATGGCTGAAACCAACCACTACAGACTCTCTCTGCTCCATTCAGGGCTATAATATGCTTTGTGCGGATCACTCTAGCAACAAAAGAGGTGGTGCCATGGCTCTGTACTACAAGTCACATCTCAATGTGTCTATTATACAGGGTCCCCCTCTGGCTAATTGTGAAGTTCTTCATTCCCTTCTATTGCTTGGGGGTGTCAAAAAACATCACACTTTCTGCATTTATGTACCTTCTAGAAACTCCAGGCTAGGTCTTGAAGAATTCTTTGAATTTGTACCATCGGTGTCTGGTAAAAATGAGATCATCTGCTGAGAGGATTTTAATCTTGACTGGGTCGGGCCTAGTTCCTCTCTTGTATCATCCATAACTAGTAAGGCCAATCTCACTCATCCAGGCCCCCACTAGGATCTCCCATCATAGCTCCTGCAACACCCTCATAGATTGGATCCTGACTAATAGGAAGGTGTACTTCCCATCTGCTGGAGTTCTACCTGACACCATAAGTGATCATTGCCCGGTTTACTGCGTCTGGAACACCTCCCCTCCCTCCTACCCCTCTAAAGTCTTATCTTTTTTTAACCTCTCTAAGCTTAATCCTGCTGTGTTCCTGCAAGATTTACACCTGGTTGACTGCCCCCGATAACCAATGATATTAACATTGCAGCTGAATATTTCAATGCTACCCTTCTCGCTTTTCAAAATCAGCACATTCCAGTCACCATGCATAGGGTGAAAGGAAAAGTCACCAAATGGTTCAAGCGTCCCCTTCTCCAGTTGTTGAAATGTAGGGATAAACTCTGGTCAACAAGGAAGTTCTCCTCCCTTCAAGCCGACTATGAGGCTTACAGGTCTTTATACAACACTTGTAAAAAGAAGATTCATTCAGCCAAAAGCAGGTACTATCAGAACATACTCAGTTCCTCCGCCTGTAACCCTAAGCGTTTCTGGTCTCAAATTAAAGAAATGTTTGGGAACAATAAGCCTCTGTCTCCTAATGACGTTTATAAACAATACCCACTGCAATAACCCTCTCACCATAGCTAACACTTTCAACTCCTTCTTCTCCTCCCTACCCACCACTACCCCTTCTATATCCCTCAGGACCCTGGCGTCCACAACCCCACTTGCCATGGCTCCCCTCGCTCTTGTACTATTACCGGTCACTTGCAAAGAAGTCCTTAAGTTACTAAGGTCATTTCCTGCGGCAGTGCAGGTCCTGATGGTATTCATCCTGGGGTTCTTAGACAGTTTGCCTCTTATCTGGCTGCGCCTGTAACACGGCTTTTCAACCTCTTAGTCTGCTCTGCCTCAGTTCCCTGGGTCTGGATATCAGCCAGAACTATACCAGTGTTTAAGAAAGGTGATGTCAAAATCCTGTTGAACTACCGTCCCATTTCTCTCCTGCCCACACTCAGTAAGTTGCTTGAAAAACGAGTTCACTGGCGGGTCTCTGCGCACTTTCTCAACTTTAACTATCAATCCCCAATACAGCATGACTTCAGGGTGGGGCATAGCACAACTACTGCTCTGACCCAGTTTACTAGCGATGTTAAATGCAGCATGGACAAGGGCTTACTTACTGGAGCTGTTTTCATTGACCTCTCTAAAGCATTTCACATGGCATATTACCCTCTACTAATGGCTAAGCTGCAATCTCTTGGTGCCTCCGACTCTACCCTATCCTAGTTTGGCAGCTACCTAGAAAATAGCTCTCAGGCTGTCTCTTTCTGTAAGGTTCTCTTTTCCCTTGCCCCTATCACCTGTGGGGTTCCACAGGGTTCTATTCTTGGTCTCCTACTTTTCTCTCTCTTCCTTAATGACATCCCTAGTCCTCCTCACAGCAGTATGATCATGTATGCGGATGACCTGGTGCTCTACTCTGCCTAAAAGTCTATTGTCGACATCAATCAGCATCTTTCACTTGACTTCCAGACCCTCCAATCCTGGTTCTCTGCAAACTATCAAATTCTAATCAAAGCTAAGACCTAGGCCATGCTCTTTGTGTCCTCTAGAAAGGTGCCCACTGAGTCTACTAAACTTCTGGTCCACTGCTGTGATGGGACTGCTGTCTCTAACACCTTATCCTTCAAATATCTAGGGGTTACACTCGACCCTGTACTCGACTTTGCGGCTCACATAAATGAGGTGTGTCACTCAGTTAACTCCAAGATTGGGGCGGCCGATAGAGTTCAGCACTCACTCACCCTGGCTGGTAGGATATCCATAGTGAGAGGTGTGTTACTTCCACAACTTCAATATGCCCTCCCTGTACTCTCTCATGCCTATGCAGGGGTCCTTCGCAAGTGGGACACCTCCTATAACAATATCTGCAGATTTGCCTTATCTTTTTGTTTTGCCAATTGTTTAACCAGGGGTAGCACACTAAGCTGAGACTTTGTTTACAGGTGCGACCTGGGAATTCAGGGAAGTTAAGTGACTTGCCCGGGGTCACACAGTATGTAAGTGGGGCTGTGGGATTCAAAGCCAGGTCTCTAGATTATCTGCTCCTTGCCTTACCCATCACTGCCTGCTCTATTCGGCCTTAAACTGGCTGTCACCCAATGCCCTCTGAGCTTATGCTTTAGGTTGTTTCGTCGATTCCCTAACCAGAACCCCTCGACCCGCCACTCTGGGTGACATGCTTACCCTTGTCTCTCACTCCCACCCCCTTAGGTATTCCTTCTCCCCCTTGCTCTCTGTGCAGCCTGGCTCCTCTAAAATGGATGAGCAAGCTTTTTCCTATTTTGCTCCTAGGTTTTGTAATCCTCTCCCACTCCATGTAAAGAACTCCTCATCTCATCTTACTTTTAAGCATGCTCTGTTTTCACATCTCAGTGCTCTTGATAACTGTGACTGCACTTAACTTCTGCATAGTTGCTACTACTGTTCACCATCTGTGTCCTGTGCCAATTGCTGTATGCCAAACTGTGTACATTGTCTACCTGTCTCCTCTCCTTGATATGCCATTTTGACTTGTTTATCTGGTTATTAAGCTATAATTGTATTTCTACTCTAACTTGTACTATTTTTGTTGGTATCCTGTCTTGTATGAATTTTAAGTTGCTTCTACTGCTGATGTATTATGTCCTGACAGTTTATCTTCATTATGTACAAATTGTTGATCACTGTTGTTTTTCATCTTGTACTCTCCCGGGTCATGCCTGAAAATAGGCAGGATTGTTGCCTAGTGCACTTACCCAAGTACCAAAAGCTAATAAATAAATAAATAAATAAGTGCCCAGTAGCTAGTGATGTTGAAAGCTCCACATAAGTGACTGTATCGTCAGCAGCTGCATGGGCCTGATTGCCTAGGAACTCATTCTTTGTGGCAGAGGGTGCAAGAGATATAGGGAAATTCATGGAGAGCATTCCGCTCTGTCACCCAATGATAGAGGAGGAATAATCAAAGCAATATATGCTCGATCCAACCTATCATGGAAGAAACTGCCAAAGCTTGGATGGCAGCTAGGAGGAGCCAGAGTTCCAGGAGGAATCTGAGATCTTGTGAAGGGTCTAAGTTGTCTCAGCTGTCAGAAGCTAGAGCTGCTACTCACAGATCAAAGGCAAAGTACAGAAGGCAACCAAGAACCATTCTGGACCTTTCCAGACTGATGCAGGACCAGACTGGAATACCAGAACATGTACCTCTAGAAGAGTCCCCTCACACAAGACCAAACTTGGACTCCAATACAACATCATTTGTACCCTTAGATGAAAGGCCATTATCTGAGGATGTGCTTGTTGTGGGGGAAGGTGGAGAACCTCTGGAACCAGAGGAAGTTGTAGAGCCCATTTCAACAGCATGCTTCATCACTGGTTGATAGTAAAAATGGAAGAGCTCACTTATGTTCTGTGGAAGAAGCTCCAGTTCCACTCTGTTACTCTGAGAGAGTCATCAAACCATTACTGAAAGTTACAGTACCTATGACTCTCCAGGTGCCCCCCACCAACCCCATTAACCTGCCCATGCATGTTGTACAAATAGGTAGGGTGGGTGGAGAAGGAGGGGAAACAGACAGTGGTACTGAATGAACACTTCTGTTCTGTGTTCATGAGGGAGGTAGGAGGTCCACTACCTCCATGGACTGGAGAGGTGGGGATGAGGGGGAGTAGGTGACTAAGTGATTCAAGAAAGCAGGGTATTGGAAGGTCTGAAGGCACTTAGGGTGGGTAAGGCACCAGGTCCTGATGGCATTCACCCTAGGGTGTTGAGGGAGATGGCAGAGGTGCTGGCCGAGCCACTGACTGACCTGTTCAACACCTCCCTCGACACGGAATGTGTACCGCAGGACTGGAGGTTGGCTCATGTAGTGCCTATCCACAACAGCAGCCCAAAGGATGAGTTGGGCAGCTACAGACCTGTCAGTCTCACTTCCATAGTGGGTAAGCTAATGGACTCAATCTTGAAGGAAAGACTGGTAACCTTCCTGGAGGTCAATGATCTCCAGGATGGGCGGTAGCATGGGTTCATCTCAGGGAGATCATGTCAGACCAACCTGATAGAATACTATGACTGGGTAACAAGGGAACTGGACAAGGGCCATGCAGTGGATGTCCTATATTTGGATTTCAACAAGGCCTTTGACTCGGTACCACATGGGTGACTGGGGACAAGGCTGGAACATGGAGGGGTGGAGGCTTAGATGGCTGGCTGGATCAAAAAGTGGCTTGGGGATAGACTGCAGTGGGTGGTGGTGGTGGGGGAGAACTCTCATCTCCCAAGTCAGTGACCAGTGGTGTGCCGCAGGGCTCTGTGCTGGGGCCGGTGTTGTTTGGACTGTTCATATCGGATAGAGCGCACAGGGTAGACAGCCCTGAAGAATTTAGCACAGAAAGTAGAGAATTTACAATATAAAAACCATTGACTGGAGTAGCATGGGCTTACATTAACTCAATATCTGCTGTACAATAGAATTCCTCAGGGTTTAAGAATTAATGTGGAACTAAATAGAGGTATAAAGTCTTCCAAACTTGATAAGTGGGATGGGATTAGAAACAGAGCAAGTTGTGATTTCATGTATGCCTTAATCAAGGTAATTATTGAATTAAAGGCAGAATTTAGAAGTTAACACCAAAATGGTGGAGGGAATCTTTAAAATTAAAAACACAGGAAGAAGAATTTAAGAAGAATTTAGAGGACATCAAACAGAAGTTATAACAATATGAGGAAAGATTAAAACAACAAAAGATTAGGAAATTTATTAGAGATACTAATGATTACCATGATGGAAGAGTTTATACCTATAAACAATTTAATAAAAGAAACAAATATTGGAAAGAACCTCATGATGTACATAATAGTTCTGATAGCGACAATAGCTACACTAGAGACACTAATGAGATCCATACTACAGGTGTATCTCCTTCTGAGGAACAACAACCAAGTACTTCTGAACAAACATCTAGATTTGAGTAACACCCACAATCCTCTCACAGAAATATACCATGCCAGGGGGAAGGGTATCGGGGGGGAGGAGGGCAAGGTGGAAGGCAAACAAGGCAAGGCAACGCCAGCAGGGGGAGAACAACACAAGGAATGACTTAATTCCCATCTTCAGTTTAAGTAAAAGAAATATTTCCCCAGTTGAAATGAAAGTGCTTAGTTTGAGCTTGTCATTTGCCCCATTTCAACCAGTGGATTTATTTAACTTAGAGGTGGATTTACAGCATTTTTTTTTTAGAACTTTACAGTTAAAAAAACCTGTTTGGGTCTCAAGCTAGTACTGAAAAAACTGGCTATGAAAAACAATTGAAACAGAAACTACAAATACAATCTAGATACAACCCCCCACTGGGAGAAGTCATGTGATTGAGACATTTAGTAGGGTAGTTGAAAAAGAAATTATGGAACTTTTTAAACAGAAGCAGGTCATCTTCCCATCATATAACAATTTATCTAGAGAAGAAAAAATGGGCATTGGAGAATTTAAGTAAATATATTAACATTGTAATTAAGGGGGCAGATAAAGGAGGGGCTATAATGATCCAAGATAGGGAACAATACCAAACAATGTGTCTTAAATTAATCCAGAATATAGGAAATTATGAACCATTACCTTCTGATCCTACATTTAACATTTTGACTCAGCTTGAAAGTTTATTAGAAGAGTATACAACTATGAATTGGTTGTGTAATTGGGAGGTTGACCTGCTAATTAGTGAGTACCAGAGAATACCCACGTTCTACGCAATCCCAAACATTCACAAAAGTGTTATTGACCCTCCAGGTAGACCCATTGTTTCGGGGATCGGCTCCGTCTTTGAGCCGGTCTCCTGGTTCATTGGCTTTCATTTGCAGCCTTTAGTGACTAATACTTCAGCATGTGTGAAGGACACCATGGATAATGATACATAAATTGAAACAACTTACAGAAAGGGGCATTCCAGAAGATGTATTTTTGGTCACTTTAGATATCGCGGACTTATATGCCTCAATACCACATAGTGAAGGGGTTGAGAGTATGGGCAAATCTTTGGACAAAAGAGGAGTAGGAGCATACCCTAAAACTAGAATATTACAAGAATTAGCAGAATTTATACTACAAAGGAATTATTTTGAGTTCGACAATCAGTTTTATCAGCAAATTCAGGGCACAGCCATGGGTTCAGCCATGGTGCCCGCATATGCGAATGCATATATGGACAATTTTTAACATATGCATATATTTAATGCACAGGCCGGCATGCTGGATTCCAATGTGCATACCTGGCTTAGATATATAGATGATATTTTTTATGATTTTGAGAGGTACAGAACAAGAATTATAAGATTTTTTATTTAGAACTAAACAATAAAGACAGGAATTTAAAATTCGTAATGAACTATGATAGAATTCAGGTCCCGTTTCTTGATCTTAATATACATCTTGAAAATGGGCAGATACATACAAGTCTTTATAAGAAAAGTACAGCTAGAAACACCTTGCTACATAATAAAAGTTTTCACGAGCCCCGCTTGAAGAACAGCATCCTATATGCGCAACTAACAAGAGCCAAAAGAAACTGTAGTAAGCAGGAGGATGTAGATAAGGAGATTGGATGGATGGTGGGGAGATTCAGAGACAGGGGATACAATTGGGGGACACTCAAGGCAGCCGAAGACAGAATAAAAAGTCAGGACAGAGATACCTTACTTAATTAAACATCAAAAAGATTACAGGAATCAAGATTAGTGTTGTCCACACAATATAACCATAGAATGCCTGATATAAGGAGGATAATTCATAAACACTGGCACCTAGTAAGGGATGACAATGAATAAATTAGAGAACTACAAACTCCATCTTTAGTGGTAGCAAAAGAAGTTAGGAACATTAAAGACAAGGTTGTTCAATCCCAGCTTAAACTACCAGTAGTCCCAGGGGAACAACTACTCTTGGGACCTCTGAGTCCAGGAATGCACCAATGTGATAGATGTGCAGTTTGCACAATCATACCTCGAAGAAGCAAGTTTTTGTAAATTCCCATACAGGGGAACAATGTAAAATATTTCAGCATGGGGGGCACTGTGGAGCCCAAGCCAGACAGATGCAGGAGGAGCAGCTCCACATCATAATTAATATAAAATAAGAATTATCACACTTTACAACTTAAATTAAGTAGTAAAAGTGATCTACATTGGTAGTTCAGCTAACCGGGATCAAAATGGGCAATCCTATAAAGAAAGACCATGCCCATACAGCATCTGGTACTACAATGAGCTCAGCGAAGTCAGTGCCTACTACCAGCAGGGAAGGTGAGAAAAAACATACAGATGCTAGGCCATATACTG
Organism: Neoceratodus forsteri; assembly: GCA_016271365.2. NCBI lineage: Eukaryota > Metazoa > Chordata > Ceratodontiformes > Ceratodontidae > Neoceratodus > Neoceratodus forsteri. The sequence goes on from JADMNL010000023.1 coordinate 321,687,557, forward strand.
CAATCCCTGATTTCATCGGTAATGGCCATGAACACAAAACTAGATGGTCTTGCAGAAAAGATTACCTTGGTGGAGATAACTGTAGAGCACTTTACTAGTACAGTGGAGGATCTACAACAGCAGGTGACTAAATGCAACACTTTAAATGTGGGTCACCAGAAGGAGGTACAGCATCTTAATAATTGACTCGAGCAGTTAGAGAATCAAGTACAGAGTACCAACATGAGGGTGAACGGCTTACCAGAGGGGTTAGAAAGGGATCACCCCTTGCTCTTCTTTAAAGAATGGATCCAGGAGCAGTTTAAGGGCAATGGAGACTTCTCAGACTGGCACTTCCTTAAGGCCCTATAGAATCCAGCCATGCGGTAAGCAAGCAACTGTGGCACCGTGTGTACTCATGATAGTCGCAGACAGCATGGGCACCAGGGACTCTATTCTGGGACTAGCAAGAAGATCGGGCCCACTTAGTGCACAACTATAAGACTGGCACAAGCTCCCTCCTGGACTGGATCCTTACTAACCACCCACCTCGCATCTCAAAAGTCATCATCCTACCAGACTCAGTAAGTGACCACTCTCCTGTCATCTGTGAATGGACTAACAAATTTAGCCTCCCCCCACCCAAAATTATTACAAGCAGAATCCTCCCACGTGGCAAATTGAAGCACCTCAAATCCCATCTCAGTCAACAAGACTGGTCCCCTATCTATCAAGCATCGGACGTCAACACTGCTCTAGACTTTTTCATCGACACCTTTAACGCCACCTGTGACTCCTACACCCCCTTCAAAAAGAGGAAAGTCAAAGGTCTCTGCAACCCATGGCTCTCTGGGGAGCTCCTAGCAATGATGAAATCTAGGGACCACCTCTGAGCCCTGGCCCAGGACACTGGTAGGCAAGTAGATATACAAAACTACAAATGCACTAGAAATGACTGCACTAAAGCAATAAGACTGCAGAAAAGCTCCTACTACAAAGCCGCTCTCACCAATTCATGGGAAAAGGGGAAGTCCTTCTGGAATAATGTTAAAGAAATTGCAGAGAAATTACCCAAAACATCGCCTACCATGATGGAAGTGGATGGGACTATAACCCTGGACCCTGCCTCCATAGCTAACATGTTCAATAATGCTTTCATGGATCTCACTAGTGTTCTCCCGGACGACTTCTTCGAAGATGTCTCCCCTACTGTCCCCCCACTCACCACCCAGCCCTCCTCCCCTACTCGACCACCTTTTTACTTCAAAGCAGTCAGGAAGCATGAAGTGCATAAATACATCAGCAAAGCAATTGTAGGATCAAGAACTAGTGGGGACACCCTCAACCTCAAGCTACTGTCCCTTACACTTGACAAAGTCCTATCCCCTCTTACTCGAATTTTCAACCTCTCCCTCGCCTACGGCAAATTCCCCGACAGGTGAAAGTCCGCCACTGTTACGCCAGTTCACAAAAGTGGGGACAAGGCCCACCATGGGAACTGTAGGCCTATATCCATACTCCCCCCACCAAGGCCATTGAACATCTGGTCTCGGACCAGCTGACAGAGTACTTGGATAAGCACGATATCCTTTATAAGCAGCAGCACAGATTCAGGAAAGGTCACAGCACTACTTCAGCCCTCCTCGAATTCACTGGTGCAAGCCACAACTCCCTTGACAACAATCAACTGACTGGATCAGTCTTCATTGACCTGTCTAAGGCTTTTGACACCATCCATCACCAACTACTCATCACAGAGCTTCATAATACTGGCCTTTCCCCAGAGGCTATATCTTGGTTTAACAGCTACCTGGAAAACCACTCCCAAAGAGTGAAAATTGCACACATCCTCTCCGATGCAAGACCTGTCCACTCAGGAGTCCCATAGGGATCCATTCTCGGTCCACTCCTTTTAAGCCTTTTTTTAAACACTCTCCCACAATCCTGCAATGAACAAATCCTGCTTTATGCAGATGATGCAGTCATTCACACCACACACCAGGACCCCTTCCTACTTCAAAAAAAGCTACAGATGGGTTCACCTCCGTTGAAAAATGGTTCAATAGACAAAAGCTGGTTCTCAACTACAAGAAAACAAAATCGATGTTTTTCTGCGGCTCCATAACAAACATAAGTTACAACCCATTGCCATTACAAACTGCCTTGGTGCCGTACTGGATCAAGTCCCTCCTTCAAATACCTTGGCATCACTCGACAGTCATCTATCCTATGGCACCCACACCAACAATGTTGCAAATGCAGTTAATAAGTGCATAGGTCTTCTGTATAGGCACTGGCAATGCTTCACTACAGATGCCTTAAGGATAGTTGTGCAGAGCTCTGTTGTCTCACTAATCGATTACGGTCTGGTTATCTATGGCTCTGCTACTGATACAGCCCTTAGGCACCTGTTCCTGGCACTTAACAAAGCTTGCCGCCTCATCACAGGATCCCACCGTCTCACCCACACATGTACGCTCTACTCCCAAACAGATTGGCTACAGCTATCCAAGCGAATAAAATACCACACCTGCCTAATGACAAAGAAGATCATGCTAGGCCTCACGCCCCCTGGAGTCCAAACCCTCCTATGCCCAGTGCGCACCACACGCCACACTAGGGAGTCTATAAATCAAATACTACATATCCCCGGGTGCTGCACCACGCAGGGACAAAGGTCCTTTGCTCACTGGGCACTCTCCTGGTTCAATGGTTTCAGCAAAGACCTCACCTCTCTTCAAAATCTGGGCCAGTTCAAAACCAACCTTCACTGCCACCTCTCTGCCTTCAGCTTCTGTGACTGTCATTCATAATCCACTGTTCCCTCTAGCACTTACCACCGCCTCTCTTCACTCCTCCTCCCTACCCACCCCTCACCCTGACACTAGCACTTTCTCAAATACTCACAAAACCAACTGCACCTCCCTCCTGTGTCCTGACTCTGCCCTCCTTGTTCTGTATCTCAAAACATTGAGTTTGTTTAAGAATCCTTGCTAGCATTGTTTACTTAATGCTCTGTGCTGTTACCTCCTCTCCCAAGTGTTAGCATTTCAATTTCTGGATTCTAAATTGTATTACTGTCATGTATGTATTTGTTTCCCCAGACTGATGTGGAACCTTTGTAAAAGAGTCATGGCTCAAAGGTACTTGTAATCATAGAATAGAATAGAATAAAATAAATAAATAAATAAATAAATAAATAAATAAATAAATAAATAAATAAATAAGACCACATAGTGCACTTATTCCCGGACCTTTCCTTTTCACTCAACAGCGCCGTAAAAAATTTGATGGAGTTTGATCAAAGCTCAAGGACCCTTGCTATACCTCATGCAGTTCTCTTTCCAGCTAAACTCTGCACTGTATATCAAGATAAAGTGTTTGTGTTCACTGATCCAACCGATGCTGGAAAATGGTCTACCAGGGTAGAGTGCACCAGTCTAAAGTTCGTGAGCAACCTTCTGAGGATGAGTCCTCTGAGGAAACCTGAAAGGGACTAATTAGTGACATTGTTTTTACTTTTATTGTGGGACTTTAAGCTCCCATCTCTGGATTAGGACCAGATTGTTGATGCCTGGTATCAAAATGTGGTAAAATGCTTGGCAACATAGGTTTTCAAAAATGTTAATTGCAGCTGATTTGCTATATCTTTGATGCTATTAGTAAAGTAGTTATAAATGAGACTGTGGCCATAGAGCCCCATCATTACCTTAAGTAAGAATGATATGCAAGTAATCGGGAGATTTAAGCTGTACTCTCCCGAGGTCTATAGGTAACTTTTAGGATTTTGATGCAAGTTGTGTTTATCATGGAAGTCTGAAAGTTCTTTTAGGGGGTTGTATTTCTCTTTAGGTATAAAGGTGGACCCTAAGCTCTGTGAGCAAGGTAATTTAGAAAAAACTTGAGGAGCAAATCTAGTTAATATATCCACCTGCTCTTGGGCTACAGCTACACAGAATCTGTGACTTTCAGAATGTACTTGCTCTATTTTAGTTTCCTCCCCTCAATTATAGGACTAGCTTGGAGACACTGTAATCGTGTATATCATAGGAAAGACCTATTTCCTTGTTGTATGCATCAATTATGATATTTCAAGACATATGATGTATGTACCTGACTATATACAAACCAATAAATATAAAGTTTAAAAATATATATATTTCAACATATCACATGTACATCAGAGAGTAATTTATGTCATACAATGCCGTGTGACTTATTATATGGGCCAGATGGGTCATATTAAAACCAGAATATTAGAACATAAAGGAGACATAAGAAATGGTGATAATAACCCCTGTGCTGTGCATTTTAACAGCAGTGGCCTACAACGGTGCCTCCTTCGATTCTGGGGCTTAGAAACAGTCACACCACCTGTGAGAGGTGGTAGCTTCAGGGGCAAACTCCTGCAAGCCGAAGTGTGATGGATCTTTAAAATGCATACACTGGAAAGAGCCATAGGAATGAATATAGAAACAAATTGGCAAACATGTTAAGACATGTAAAATAAATTTGAGGGGCAAATTTTTGGAAAATGTGTAAGAAATAGGGGGATGAACATAGAAATAAATAAAGTCAACAACCATGGCTGTAAATGAGGTCATTAAAAAGATCAGCATCACCATGTATGTAAAAAGTAAGTCTATGATAGCAGTTTACTCATAAGAATTGTATGTAAATACCAGATCCATCTGCAGGATGTTTTGTAACATACTAGAGAATTTGTACATAGGATATATACAATAGTATGGTAGAATTTTTAAATAGATGCAGTGTAATGAAGTATTCTTTCCATTTTTGCCAACCCATACATGTTACCTCCTTTACCTCCCCCCCCCTTTTTCTTTTGACTGTAATTTCCATTCGATCTAATGTGGGTAAAGTATTCTGAAAAGCTGTACTTTGTAACAATGGAAATAATAGAGAGAGAATGTCTGCTGATTTGCAGAGCTAGGAGAATGATGAGACTCAAATTGAAGGTAGTAATTCATTTTGTCTAAACAGCACTGAATCTGAGCTCTCCCTGCCAAGCCTTTGGCTACACTCAGTGTGGTAGTGTCCAGGCACATTCACACAGTCTATCACAAGTATGTGCATGTGCGGGCACATCAGCGTGATGTCACGACACTCAGCTGACTAAGCTTCACAGGGAGAGCTTGACAGGGAAGGAGCACAGGCATTCCGCCATTGTAGCTACATGCTACACCAAGAGAAAAGTTTGGAACTGGTGAACCCTCACAGAAGGTAAAAAAGCTCTTTTTGAAAGAAAGGAAATTGCAAACTTTTGTTTTATTATCAGCCTACAGCTGGGAACAGGTAAACAAAACACTTGTATCCTTACATTTTACAAAGGGAAATTGAACTCGCCAGCCGGTCAGTTGTGGAGACCAAGGAACACCTGACCAGGCTGGGTGACAGACAAACTATCATCCATTTCGTCCGGCATCTCCTTCTCTGAGATCCTGCCAGTCTGGGAGAGGGGGCAGATGGACGGAAGGTCAGAGAAGGGGAGATAGGGGAGCTAAACACGTGGCTCAAGGGCTGGTGCCAGGAAAAAGGACACAGATTTCTAGGGAACTGGCAACAGTTCTGGGAGCGAAAGTTCTTTAAATTTGATGGACTGCATCTGACTAAGGAGAGTCAGTGCATTGGGGCAGAAGTATGAGCGTCTTTGCAGAATATTTAAACTAGCAAATGGGAGGGTGCAGCACCCCCATCGTTGAATGGGAAGAACACCTCCCCTCAGCTAGTGGTCAAACAGGGATTCAACATGTTTGCAGTTCATTTGCATCACCAGGTATGAAAAAAGGTTTGTCTTTATCTGACGCACAAGGTAATGCCAAACCTCACAACAACAACACACACTGAAATCTGGCCAATGGAAAATCATGTACACAAATGCTCACAGCCTGGGAAATAAGATCCCAGACCTGCAGGCAATAATGTCAGAGGCTAAACTGGACATAGTAGCAATTAGTGAGACGTGGTTTACCAGTAACCACACTTGGGAGACTTCAGTACCTGGCTGTGTATTGTTCAGAAGAGACCAAGGTGCAAAAAGGGGGGGAGGAGTGGCCCTGTATGTCAACGAAAATATCAAAGCTACAGAAATTCAGAATACACATAAGGAGACAGAAGAACTGTGGGTCACCCTGGAAACAGGAAATGGGACAGCCATAAGAACTGGGGTTCTCTACAGACCCCCAGACCAGGGGGAGGACATAGACACATTACTGTTAGAAGATATACAAAACATGACAGCTAAAGGGGAGGTTCTGATAATGGGAGACTTCAACATGCCGGATACAGATTGGTCAATACCAGCAGGAACATCTGCCAGAACTAGACACATAGTGGATTCCCTGCAGGGGGAAGGCCTCAAACAACTGGTACAACAACCCACAAGAGACAGGGCTATCCTAGATTTAGTACTGACTAACAGGGAAGGGATCACAGATCTCCAGGTAGAAGGTCACCTGGGGCCAGTGACCATCACATGGTATGGTTCAATTTGGCTAATACATCTAAATCATCCCATTCAAAGCAAAAATATGGGACTTCAGAGGAGCTGACTTTGATAAGATGGCCAACAGAGTTAAGCTAGCCCTGGCAAAAGAAACACAAGGTGAGGGGTACAGGCAAAGTGGGCAAGCATTGAGGATGCAATACTTGAAAGCAACATCCCATTGTGTTAGACAGAAAAGGAAGTGCAAAAGAAGAAGGAAACCACTTTGGTTCTCAAATACAGTAGCAGAAAAGGTCAGAGCCAAAAGGCTGGCCTTCAGAAATATAAGGGAACACAGTGGGATGAAGATGGGAGGCATACCAAACTGCCCTAAAGGGAAGCAGGGAAGGCAGTAAGACAGGCAAAGTCCCAAACTGAGGAAACACTAGCACGAACAGTAAAGAAGGTGACAAGACTTCTATAGATACATTAGTGAAAGGAGAAAGTCCAGAGGGGTATTGCTAGCTTAATGGAGAAAGGGGCATGTGAGGAGGAGGCCATGTAAAAGCATCTATCCTAAATAGATAGTTTGCTCAGTATTTACTGAAGAGAAGGTAGGGCAGGGCCCACAGCTCAGCACCATGGACACAGGGGAGGAGGTGAGCACTACTCCTTCACAAAAGAAAGGGTCCTACAAGAGCTTGCTAGCTCAGGGTGGACAAGGCAATGGGACCTGATGGCATACATTCCAGGGTCTAAGGAGCTAAAGGTGGTACTAGCAGAGCCATTAGCAGAACTGTTTAGTGAGTCTCTGAGCAGGAGAGGTCCCAGAAGACTGGAGAGGGCTCATGTGATCCCGCTCCACAAGAGTGGTAGCAGGGAGGAGGCAGGGAACTACAGACCAGTCAGTTTTACCTCAGTAGTGGCAAGATTATGAGGCCCTCCTTAAGGAAAGGATAGTAACACCTGGAATCCATAGGGGCACAGGATCCAAGACAGCATGGGTTTACAAAGGAAGGTCCCGTCAAACTAATTCATAGATTTCTTTGACTGGTAACCAGAGTGGTGGACCAAGGGGAGCAGTTGATGTTGCCTACCTTGACTTCAGCAAAGCTTTTGACACTGTTCCACATAGAAGATTGATAAATAAGCTGGGTAGGCTTGGAGTGGGTCAGAAGTTGGTCAACTGGGTGGCAAACTGGTTGTGGGCATAAAACAAGTGGTGGTAAATGGTATACAGTCAGAAGAGATGCAAGTCACAAGTGGGGTGCCCTCAGGATCAGTCCTGGGGCCAGTCCTCTTCAGCATCTTCATTAGTGACCTGCAGATGGACTAGCCGGTGAAGGCTTTGTCTGTTTGCAGATGACACCAAGATCTGCAACAGAGTAGATGATCCAGATGGGGTGGGCAGAATGAGAAGAGATCTGGATAAACTAGCAAAATGGTCAGAAGAGTGGCAACTGGGATTTAATGCAAAAAGTGCAAGATCATGCACATAGGGAAGAGAAACCTGAAGCCACCTATAGGCTGGGAGGGTTGCTAGCAGTCACAAGGAAGAAAGAGACTTGGGCATCATCATCACTGATGACCTGAAATCATCAAGCAGACCTCTAAAGCAGTAGGTAAGGCTAGGGGTGTTAGGGTGTATTAGTAGAGGTATCTGACAATCGTAAGAGGGAGGTAATAGTCCTCTTTACAGACACTAGTTAGGCCCCATCTGGAGTACTGCATGCAGTATTGGAGGCCACACCTTCACAAGGACATTAACAATTGAGGCAGTCCAGAGAAGGGCAACCAAAATGGTGCAGGGACTGCATCAGAAGACATATGAGGATAGATTAACAGAGCTCAATATGTATACCCTTGAGCAAAGGAGGAGAGAGGTGATATGATGAGGCATTCAAACACCTTAAGGGCATTAACAAGGTGAAAGAGTCTAACATGTTTAAATATAAGAAAAATAGCAGGACAAGAGGACACAGCATGAGATTAGAGGGGGGCCGATTAAGGGGGAATGTGAGGAAATTCTTTTTCACAGAAAGGGTGGTGGATGCATGGAATAGCCTACCTCAAGAAGTGGTGGCTATGAATACAGTGCAGGGCTTCAAACAGGCATGGGATAGGCATAAGGGAGCAATACAAATGAGTATGAATAGATAGGCCACTGACAGAGCAAAGGCCAATGGCACATTTATAAGGTAGAAAAAGAAATGGGTAGACTGGATAGGCCTTGCGGTCCTTATCTGCCATCAACTTCTATTTTTCTATGTAACTACAATTGGCAGGAACCAAACAAACATTTTGAATGCAGCCTTTTTCAGATATGCTGTAGTTGCTCAGATATATCATAGTTAACACTCCCATTGGGGATATGGAAATAATATTCAGTGATGGATGACAAATAAAATGTCAATATAATAAGGCGTTTCATACTTTTGTATTTAGGAATGGTGTTAGGCCATTAAACTAACTGTAAAGAGAGGACACCAAGTAAAAAAAGTTTAGGTAGGCTGCTATGCTATTTGAGTGATAGAGAAATTAACGATTAATTGTTAAAGGGTGGAAAAATGAACCTGTAAAAAGAATTTACATAACACGTAAATGTTTTTATTGTTTACAGAACTTAAATTAATACATGAAAAAAAAAATGTAAGCACCCCATGAACAAGCTCTATGGACAGAGTGAAACGTAGGGGGAATAAATAAAATGAAACTAGAATACACAAGAAAGTGTTTGCGTCTTCACAAAGGACACGAAGAGCTTTCCACCCCTTTCCTTTTGGTTGAATTTTGCAATGTCTGTTTATGGACAACACTAAGATGGGAACTGTAGTGGAAGACATAGAGAGGTGGCAGAGGCTACAGTGTGACCTCACCAGGGCCTGAGGTGGTCAGTGAGGTGGCAACTGGGATTTAATGCAAGAAGTGCAAAATTATGCACTTCAGGATGAGGAACCAGAGGAAGGAATATTAGCTGGGTGGGGTGTGGTTAGGGTCACTGAGGAGGAGAAGGACCTGGGGTCATAGTAGCAGGGAGCATGGTAACTATGCTCAATGCAGGAGGGACCAGCTATGGCCAATAGATTGCTGGGGTGCATCGCACGGGGATTCTCATCCAGGCACAAGGAGGAGATCATGCCCCTTTACAGGTCCTCGGTCAGGCTGCAGTTGGAGTACTGCATGCAATATTGATGTCCGTACCTGAGGAAGGATGTCAAGCTTCATGAGGGGGGCAGTGCAGGGGGACAAAAATGATACAGGGGATGGAGGGCCGAACCTACAAGGAAAGGCTGAGTCACTTGAGTTTATTCACCCTGGAGGAGAGAAGGGATAGGGGGACATGACTGAGACTTTCAAATACTTGAGGGGGATCAACAAATCCAGTGCAGAGTGGCTGTTTATGCAGAGGAAGGGAAGGGAAGGGATACGAGGGGGCATGAGCTGAGATTGGAGGCAGGCAGGTTCAGGAGTGAGATGAGAAGGCATTATTTCACGGAGAGGGTTGTGTTGAAATGGAACGCTCTGCCATAGGGGGTGGTGGTATGTGGGATAGTGGGAAGTTTCAAAAGGGCATTGGACAGGGCACGGATGGGGGACTGGGTAAAGGACACTGAGCAGTTCCAGGAGGTGATTGAGGGGGTGGAGGGTGGGGCAGTTGCAATAAAGGGGTGCTAGCTACACATATGAGCAGACTTGATAGATCGTAAGGCCTGTTTCTGCTGGCAAGTTTCATATGTTTGTGTGTTAGTATGTATATACAGCACACTGAGATCATTAACCTGTTTTGTCTTCCATTCTCAATCCTAATCGCCCAGAGTGGGAGATGCAGCAAAGGGGAAAATGGAGGTTGACAATGGCTACTGGGATAGAAAACCATTTGTAAGATGGTATATTTGTCTAGATAGGATGAAATATTTGCCTATGTATGTTTGTCAGGAAACAATTGCCTAGAGACTGTGCATGTTGTTTGTTTTATTGCTGGACTCTGTTAAATGACTTGATCCAGACACCAAGTATTTAGGTAGGGTACAGTGTACCCCCCTCCCCAGAGTTGGGGCTTACCTGACATAGCTCTCCCAAGCCAGAATGCAAACTGCTGCTTGATTCCTGCTCTGTCCAATCCCCTGTCCTGAGGACTGCCTTCTCTGCTGTGGGGACTGGAGGAGAATGTTGCAGCCAAGAGGCTGTTTTCCTTGGTACCACTTGAGCCCAACTGATGTTGCATCCTCAGATGCTGCCGATTTTCTCCCACTGGCCCCAAGAAACTTCCAGAATATGGGAGAGGACTGCAGGAATGCTGCAAAATGGGGGGCGGGGGGTAGTATTTTCTTTGGCACTTGTTACACCAAACTGCAATGTGGCTTTCTGCTGCACATCAAAGGCTCCCCTGCTGATGACAAGGGAGAATGTGATCAGCATTCATGGCTGGGTGAGGATTAATCTAGAAACCCATCCTTATTAATGGGAATACAAAGCGTGACTGTGCAACAGCACAATGGATGTAAAACAAGACTTTTAAAGGAAGTATAAGAAAAATAGCAAAATGTACATTTGATGGTCAGTACCTCTCAGAGTCATAGGGCACCAGCATTGTGATGACCCCTGACCTTGCCAACAGTCAGTGGTGTCAGAATACTAGGGACAACCACAAGAGCCTCTGGGAGGCTGAAATGAAATCCCTGGGTCCCTTTTCTTTAACCTACAGGGCATTATGTGAAGGCCTGGAAGACAGCTATCCCTGATGGACAGCCAGGAGAACCAATCAGAAGTATGGAAGGAGCACAGTACTATCTTAATCAGCCACATGTTGGGGATAGTGTTCCCATCAACGTTCCTCTGAGTGGCCCTTGGTTTTATTCTGAATCAAAATGACTTCACTTGTTAATGGTGGAATTTTCAGACAGAAATGCAGAACAGTGAAGGGTGCATCTATGGAGGCCTCTTCTGCAAATCTTTTATGGGCCATTGGGGAAGGGTACATTTTGATAAAGGGTACAATACATTTGCCAGTAACATTGAGGCTTGTTACAGATATATCGATGACATTGTTTGCATCTGGTGGAGCCTCAGGAACTGAGGTTGTATAAAAGAGGAGGGTGGGTGGGCAGAGAGGACAGTGAAAAAGCAGGTATACTGAACAAATACTTCTGCTCAGTATTCACAAAGGAAGAAGAGGGGAGGTACCTAATCCAGTCAATAGAAGCACACTGAATGGGGGGGGGGGGAGGAGGTGTTGATATAAGTCCTTTCACAGAAGAAAGGGTACTGAAAGAACTCCTAAAACTGAAGGTGGACAAAGCAATGGGGCCTGATGGGATTCACCCCAGAATTCTGAAAGAACTAAGGGGAGAATTAGTAACACCAGTGACTACCCTTTTTAACAAATCATGGGAGGATGGTGTGGTACCTGAGGACTGGAGGAGGGCAGATGTGATTTTCCTTCACAAAAGTGGGAGCAAGACATAGGCAGAAAACTACAGACCTGTCAGTTTGACCTCAGTGATTGGGAAAATGATGGAATCACTTCTGAAGGAAAGAATTGTTGAGTACCCAGAGGCCAGTGGGGCACAGGGCCCACGGCAGTATGGATTCACAGTGGGAAGGTCATGTCAGACAAATCTAATCAATTTCTTTGACTGGGTGATCAAAATAGTAGACCAGGGAGGGGCTGTGGACATGGCCTACCTGGACTTTAGTAAGGCATTTGACACAGTCCCACACAAAATATTAATAAACAAATTAGCCAGTCTGGGAGTGGGTCCCAGGGTGGTAGCCTGGTTAAAACATTGGCTGAACAACAGGACACAGAGGGTAATAGTAAAGCGGAGCCCACGGTGAAGAGGAGGGTTACTAGTGGGGTACATAGAGGTTCAGTACTGGTCTGGTCCTTTTAATGTCTTTATAAGTGACATTGCAGAGGGACTGGAAGGAAAAGTATGTTTCTTAGCAGATGACACAAAGATTTACAACATGGTTGATACACAAGGTGGAGTGGAAAGGATGAGAAGGGACTTGTCAAGGTTGGAGGAATGGTCAAATGTATGGCAGCTTAGATTCAATGCTAAGAAGTGCAAGGTAATGCACCTGAGAACAAAAACCCTGGGGAAGAGTACACAAGATACTGACAACAACAAAAATGGAAAGGGACCTGGGGGTAGTTATATAAGATGACCTAAAGGTGGGCAGGCAATGTGAGAAGGCAGTAAGGAGGGCTGGGGGAATACTGGGATGCATAGGGAGAGGCATCACAGTAGAAAACAGGAAGTTGTTATCCCTCTGTACAGACAGTTGGTGAGACCCCATCTGGAGTACTGTGTGCAGTTCTGGAAACCCTATCTCCACAAAGACATAGACAGGGTGGAGGCTGTCCAGAGGAGGGCAACCAAAATGATGCAGGGTCTGCACCAGAAGACGTTCAAAGAGAGACTAAAGGAGCTTAATATATATACTCTCGAGGAAAGGAGGGAGGGGGGGGACAGGATAGAAACTTTCAAGTACCTCAAGGGACTCGACAAAGTCCAAGAGGGTAGCATCTTTCAAAAAAACAGATGTGCAAGAACAAGGGGGCACAATTTGAAGATAGAGGGGGGACGGCTCAGAGGTAATGTGAGGAAGTATTTTTTCACAGAGAGGGTCGTGGATGCATGGAACAGCCTTCCAGAGGAGGCTGTGGAGTCAAAAAAGGTGAGGGAATTCAAGAATGCATGGGACAGACATAAGGCAATTCTACTGGGAGGTAGGAGGAAGTAGGGTGTTGGTTAACTAGGACCTGCAGCTTATCCGTTAGGTAGGTAGGGAAATGGGCAGACTAGGTGGGCCAAGAGGTCCTTATCTGCCATCAAATTCTGTTTCTATGTTTCTGTTTCATGGAGTATCTTAACAACACCACTGAGAGTCTAAAATTTACTTATGCTTGCAACAAAAATGTATGTTACTTTTTGGATGTTGTCCTCTGTGCCTTGCCGGGGCAAAATGTGTCATCAGCTGGTTGCAGGCAGTCATGTGCACCAAACATGCTGCTTCAGGCTAACAGTTCCCATCCTAAACAAATAATAAATTCCATCCCTTATAGTCAGCTTATTACAGTAAGGAGAAACTGTTCTAGCCAAGAGGATTCTGAATCTCATACAACTGAAATGCTAAACAGATTTAGAGTTCGGGGATACAGTGAGTTGATATTGACTTATGCTTACCAAAATGTTATTAATACAGACAGGAATAACTTACTCATCCCCAAACACAAATCTCTTGCAAATGAACAACAGATTACATTTTCAACTGAATTTAACAGTCTTTCTGGGGCAGTTGGAAACATGGTCCATAAAGATTGACCTATTTTGAAATCTGATAGCATGTTAAGCAAAGAGATCAGTGACATGCCATGGGTCAGCTTTAAAAAGGTGAACAACTTGTGTGTCCTTTTGACCACTAGTCATTGTGTACCCTCCAGGAAAGACATTCACCTTAATTGGCTTCCAGTAAGACCTAATGGTTTCTATCACTATGGTCACTGCAGCATTTATAAATATGCCAGGAAGGTAAGCAGTTTGTTCACCTATGTCTGGGCACCAAATGGACATCAGACAATGTATTAACTGTGTAACACCTTCTGTAGTATACTGTACATAGTGTGGTGTCCTGCAAGCTTTCTATGTTGGGAGAACAATTAGACCTTTGCAAGGGCACATCCAGAAGCACGTCAGAGCAATTACTAATGAAAATGTCCACAATGCACTGGGTGCACACTTTCTGAAATCCCACCATTCTGACCCAGCACCCTTGTTCTTTACGGGCCTTGAACATATTTCACCTTATAAGTGGGGTGGGAACAGACTAAACAAACTCCTCCAAAGAGAAATGAGGTGGATAGTGTCTTTTATTTTTTAACTTGGTGTTTTTGCCTCCTCCTCTACACATCCAATTCCTCCCTGAGTCCCTCGGGACTCCTAGGCACCTCCTGATCCCCTCTTGCCTCCAGTCCTGGGCATCTACCTCCATGGAGCAGTGGCTTCACCCCCAGGCAGGGTCAGAGTGGTGGAGGGACCACCCCAGACATCAAACTTGTGTCAGGTGGTGCGCAGAACTGCTGGAGGCAGGGGAACCTGGGTAGATTGAGGCTCATCATCACAGAGGTACTGGGGCCACGGTGGCATTTTCCGATTTTTCTCCCCACAGGGACATCGTGCATGCTGACATTAATTCGCATCCATGCACACTGTGTGCATGTTCAAACGTTGGCATCAACAATGTCCCTCCCATCCACCTCCTACTCCCTCTGCACTGCCACCTGTGAACCCAGGTGGCAGTATCACAGGAGAGCTTGGAGCCTTCCATCTTGGAGGCGGACAGCATCCATTGGAATGCTCAAACCTCCTGCCCCAGCTGCCCTCGAAGCCAACTCATTCCAACTCAGGTCACTGGTGTCATGGTTAGTGCTACTACGCCAACGGCCAGTCCAGTCCAGTGAATAGTGTCTTTGGATACTTTTTTCCTCATGGATTAAATAAAGAGGTTGATTATACGCCCTACCTTAAATAAATATTAGGTCCTTTACATCAATGTGGATTATATATATTTTTTTAATTGCCTGTGCAGCTCTATGTTGATATACATATATATATATAGTTTATTCCCTATACAAATTATCTCTTACTTAATCGATACTTCTCTTCTGTTTCAGATACATGCTGAATTGGGACTATTTTCTCCTTTTCATTTGTACAAAGGATTTGACATTTTGATTAACAGTGGCATCTTCATTGTAGGAGATAATTGTAGATCTTATCATCATTACACTAATAATTTTGAAATAACTATGAATCATTAAATGTTGCTACTGCCATACACTGAGAATTTTTCTAAGGAATGTAGTACTTGTGGGTCCCTAGGTGTACTCTGTTCCCTTCCCAATCCTCCCCTCCCCTCTTTTTCTCAGACTTCAGACATATACAGATTTGGGAACTGTTGCTTTATAGCACTACAGTATGCATGCAATGTGGCTTTAAAGGTTACTATTAGTTGTTGTGGGGTTCAGTTTCCACACCCACTGACAAACATCAAGACTGGTTGAAGTGCTGGGGCCAGTGTTTTCTAGGCATGCAAGTTTGCAATAAACTGTGGCATCTTGTCACGTGGCTCATTCAGACTTTTATTTCTTTTTACTCCAGTGTAATTTTGCCTGTTCTGTTGCTGGTCAGGATTAACTGCCTATATCTGCTCCACCCATTTCCTCTTTTGTTTTGCCCCAGAAGCTGACCTTGAACTGTGAAGACCCGAAGCTGTGACAGAACTTGGCAGTTGACAGTTGGCTCTCTGTGAGAGAGAGAGGCAGAGTTGCTGCCCAGAGTCCAGTGAGGAAAGCCTGCCTGAAGCTTCCACAGCTCAAACCAGGAGATAAATGAAGACTTTACAGCTTAAAGAAGGAGAACTTGAGAGCAGTGCTGCATCACACTGCTCCTTTGTCAAAGTGATATTCTGTGAAGGAGAAACAGATTCCTGGCAGGAGAAGGAGGTAATCATGTGCTAGCCCAACACAAACATCATAGCTGCAAGTTTGAAGATTGGAGAAGAATTTCAGGTGATCTCATTCATCAATTTGTGCCAGCAGTCACTTTGGAGAGCCAGCTGGTCACTGCTACAGCTAAGTACTGGCTAACATCACACATTGGGGACTGGATGCCAGGACATGGTGTGTGGCATGTCTCGACTCTGGGTTCTGAGATCAGGCTGCCCAGTGAGAGACAGAGGGAGATAGAAAGAGGAAGAGGAAAAGGTCACCAGCAACTGCTGAAGCAGAAGAGCCCTGACCCCAACAAAGAAACACCTGAGACCTGCACCTCTGAGAAGATTACCGAGACTGACCAACCAACCAACCAACCAACCAACCAACTAACCAACCAACTGAGAGAGACCTGCACAAACAAAGACATAGAGAGAAAAAGAGAGAGAGGGAGAGAGGGGGAGCCCAGAGTAACTGGGACAGTGAGCATCTTCAAGGGTTGCCCTGCGACAGGGACTGTAAAATGTTTGGAAACCAGTTCATTTCATTTGGCCATCGGGCGAGAAGTTACAAATTCCTCATTTGAGATTTGCCATTTTCGCAGTTGCATGGCCTTCAGGTTTGGGGTTTAATTTAAAGCATTTCTTATTTTAAGTGTGACTGCTGACCAACTAGCTGAAATGCCATTTCCATGACTGAAAATCCAGTGAAGCAGTGGGAACTACCTGGTAGTGTTTAATGCTTAAATGCACTGGTACCAGTGAGAAGAGGGTAGGTACAAGTAGGCAAGAGAAAAAGTAGGTAAACACTATACCGTGCACCGTGTTGTGGGGGTGGACACTGTATTTAGCTAGCTGTGCTCAGGAAGGCATTTTTAGCTACAGCCTGAGAACCTGTTATTTGACCATGCTTTTATAGGGCACCTAATAATGGTCTCTGTTGGGCCAAGCCTACGAAGGGCACCTAACACCAGCCAAAGTAACATTGTCTCATGAGTTAACGCTGCCTAACCATTCCTTTTCCCATTTAGAACCTTGTTATTGATCCCCCCTAATAAATCCATTTATTTTATTTAAAATCTTGACTCATGATCATATTATTGGTTGTAAGCATATTATTTATAGAGTGCTGGTAATTACATTTTATTTCAAATTGTTATTGTGCTACGTGGTTTCACAGGTGGGGTGATCCTGTATGGAGGTGGGGAGGTGCTGTATCCCAAGAGTTTGTACCGTTCTGACACCAGGCCTACTTAAACCTGTTCTCCTGGTGGAGATGCTGCACAGTTCAATCTTTTATGCATACAAATCTCCCAATCAGGATTTTAACCACACAGTCCCCTCAACCTTGTTTGAGCCCACAAGGCAAGGGTAGTGTAAGGAAGTTAACTAGCATACACAATTTGTGTATGCTTTACTAATGCGCATACACTAACATGTGTATATAAACCCTTGCTTGGCAGGCAGAAGCCCACGTTTTCTGCAGTTCTTTCAAGTGTGTGTTTCATACAGTAAACTTATCAGTTCACTCCATGTTGGCGTCTGCGTGATTATTACAATGTGTCAGAATGGACTGCCCGCAGCTTCCCACTGCTCTCAATTTACATGGAAATACATCTGAAAACTGGAGAAGAGTTAAGTAACAATTTGAAATTTTCTCAGTTGCCAGTGGAATCACTGAAAAATCCCAGAACATCCAGGCTATGGCCTTCTTGCATGTGGCAGGCCCTGATGCATTAGAGGTATTCAATACTTTCATTTGGGAAAACAAGGAAGAGAAGGGGCAGCTGAATAAAATTATGGGGCAATTTGAGAGGTACTGTAACTCAAGAAAGATTGTGACTAATGAAAGACATTTGTTCAATATGGGGAACCAGAATCTGGGTGAGTCCATTGATTCATATGTAACTGAACTGAGGCTAAAGGCTAAATCGTGTGAATCTGGAGATTTAACTGAACGGTTGATCAGAGATAGAATTGTACGCGGTATATAGGAGGAGTATGAGACGTAGATTGTTGAGAAAGTTAACCTAATATCTGATGATGCCTTTAGATATGTGTGCAGGGCCTCTGAACTGAGGAAATGCAGATAAAATGTTTATGGAATGCTCAGGATGATAGCGCAGTGCAAGTAGCAGTTGTTCCAGAAGAGAGTCAAAGCAAGTGCCAATGTGAGCAAGGGGAGTTATGCACCGTGAGTGAGTAAAGTCAAATGTGAAAAGTGTGGTTGTGAGCATGAGATAAATAAACGTTCAGCATATGGACAGTTTTGTAGATTGTGCCACAGGAAAAATCACTTTATTAGGGTATGTCATGTGGGCAAACGCAGTAAGATCCATGTTGTTAGACAGGATTCTCAGGAGAATGAAAATACTTTCAGCATTGAAACTTTGACTACCAATAAGCCTGAGACTGATTGGAAAGTAAATCTGAGTATAAATGGGAAAATTGTGATGTTCAAGTTAGACACAGGAGTACAGTGTAATGTGATGCCTTTTCAGATGTATAAGACACTCTCTGGAGATGCTATTCAAAGGTCATCTGCTAGATTTGTTTCCTATTCCAGTCATAAACTGGATGTAAAGGCAAAGTGATGTTGCTAACATGTTTTAAGCAAAAGTATTACCTGATGACATTTCAAGTGGTTAATGCAAACGTGACCCCAGTGTTGGGCCTGTCTACTTGCTTAGAAATGAAGCTTATAAAAAAGCTATTTTCAGTAGTTGTTGTAAATGGAAGTGCAGGGGAAACCACAAAAGGCATACTGGCTGAATTTGCTGATGTATTTGATGAACTGGAATGCTTAGAAGGTAAATACCACATTAAAATAGATAAGACAGTCAGCCCTGTGATCCCCCCCCCAGGAAAATACCTTTTGCATTGCAAGATAATGTGAAAACTGAGCTAGAGAACATGAAAAGATTGGAGGTTATTGAGAAGGTGGAGAAATCCACGAGCTGAGTCAACTCAATGGTAGTTGTAGAAAAACCAAACAAAGTATGAATTTGTATAGATCCCAGAGATCTTAATAGAACAATTACAAGGAAACATCACCAGATGAAAACAGTTGAAGAGGTTGCAGCCAAGCTAGCAGGGGCCAAAGTATTTACAGTGCTAGATGCTGGGCCTGCCTTCTGGCAGATTAAACTGGATGGGTCTAGCTCTGATCTAGTGACTTTTAATACACCTTTGGGAGGTACAAGCTCAAGCATCTCCCTTTGGGATTTACTCAGCACCAAAAGTCTTCAAACTTTTTGTAAATTAATAATTTTTACATTATATTGGATGCTGCCAACCGGGAGCAGATTCATGGTGAGAATGCATGTTTACCGTGAGTGCTGTGCCGACATGTACATTTTAACATCATCATCCCAATAACCACTTAATGCAGTGCATCTAGTTATTTTAAGGTTTTCCTGGTATTTCTAACTAAAAAAACTGTCACTCGTTCAGCCACAAAACAATATTGAAATCTGGTGCCTGAAATCCCACACATGTGCAATAGCACCAGGAGGAAAGATCCTGCGCATGCGCAAGAATGTGCTCCTATTGCATATACGTGGGATTTCGGCACCAGATTTCAACACTGTTTTGCGGCTGAACGAGCGCTTGTTTTTTTGTTAGAAATACCAGGAGCACCTTTAAATAACTAGATGCACTGCATTACATGGCTATTAGGATGATGATGTTAAATGTACCATCAGACACAGCGCCGCAGCAACGCTGTCAAGATTCTCGCCATGACTCTGGCTTCAGCAGAGCATTTAAATGCGTCCCGATGTAATGTAAAAATTATTAATTTACAAAAACAGGTACACGGATTGCATTTTCATCTATGCAGGGGCATTCTACAGCATCGTTTACCCAGGTATGTGCCTAGAGATCCACTACTATAAAATGAATTATAACTGAGGGGAAAAGCTGACAGTGCCCCTTTAAGTAACAATAGGTTGTTGGCAGACCGAGAAAATTAAAGCAATGATCCAGATGCCTGTTCTCCAAAATAAGACTGACTCACTGAGATTTATGGGCCTGGTAAACTACCTGGCAAAATTTATTCAAATCTATCAACTGTAAATAAGCCGTTGAGAGAGCTACTAGAGAAAGAAACAGCATGGCACTTGGAGAAGCACCACCAACAGGCCTTTCAGAACTGAAAACAGTTGTTACTAACCCCCAGTGCTGGCCTACTATGATCTAAGAAACCTGTTGAATTATCTGTTGATGCATCCTCTGAAGGGCTGGTGCCTGTCTGCTGCAGGAAGGTAGGCCTGTTACTTTTGCTTCAGATCACTTAATAAAACCGAGAGAAATTATGCACAATTGAGAAGGAACATAGCTATTGAGTTTGATTGTTCAAAGTTCCACCAGTACATTTATGGCGGACCCTGGGTCCGTGTTAAATTGAACCACAAGTCCCTAGAAAGTCTTTTAAAAAAAAACACTGGCCACAGCCCCACAGAGAAGTCAACGTATGATGCTAAAACTGCAAAGGTATGATTTGCGAGTACAGTACAAAGCAGGTAAAGAACTTCACATAGCAGATGCCCCTGAGTAGGGCTGTGGGAGAAAATTCTGTGCCAGAAACTGAATTAGACAAATATGAAGTTCACACGGTGGACTACATGCCAATCAGTGATGAAAAACTGAAATTGTTTCAGCGAGGGACGGATAATGACTCAGCATTGGTCAAGTTGAGAGACACTGTTTTGAATGGGTGGCCCAGGAGAAAACATCAGTGCACACCGAGATAAGGCAGTACTGGCAGTTCAGAGATGAAACCGTGATAGAAAATGGGCTTTTGCTGAAGGGGGAGAGACTGATAGTCCCCATGTCACTGAGATCAGACGTGTTAACCAGAATACACAGCCAGCCACTTGGACATTGAAAAATGCAAGTGTGGGGCCAGAAATCTTTTATTCTGGCCAGGGATGAACAGTCAGATTAGTGACATGGTGGCCAAATGTGGCATTTGCCATCAGTGCATGAAAGCTCAAGCTGGAGAACTGATGCCGTCACATGAGATACCAGACAGATCTTGGCAAAAGATTGGGGCTGACCTACTTGAATCTGAAAGGGAAAATTATCTGGCAGTGGCTGATTACTACTCCAAATACATTGAGATATCCAAGTTGCAAAATACAAGCAAAACTGTGATTAATCATATTAAATCACAATGTGCAAGACATGGTATTCAGAAATACTTGTAACAGATAATGGTCTGCAATTTGCCTGTACTGAATTCAGAGACTTTCAACAAGGTATGAGCTTAAACATGTAACATCTTCACCAAGATACTTAGAGTAATGGCATGATAGAACATGCCATTCAAACAATAGAGACTGTTAAAGAAAGCACAGTGGATCATCAAGACCCTTACTTAGCACTTTTGGAATTGAAAATACCCACTGGAGGGAGCTAGGATCTCAACATAGCACTATGGGCCACAGAACCAGAACTTTAATGCCTACCAAATCTGTACTACTTAAACCAAAAGCAACAGTAGTTTCCAGGTGTGAGCCATATCATAAGGGCTCAATAAAACAAAAATCTTATTACAGTTTGCCTGCTCAACCACTCCCAGGCTTACAGCTGGGACAGCCTGTTTACCTGTGAACACCTAAGAATACATGGACCCCGCAGCTGTGGAACGCCACACTGAAGAGCCATGTTCCTATGTAGTCCAAGCAAATGGGGAAATTGTATCACAGAAACAGGAGAGACCTTTTGTTAACCCCTGAGCTGCGTCATTCCTGTGGTCCACAAAACTCACACATCCGTCTAGAGGAGTAGGGAAGTGAGCAGGACGACAGTATGGAGGACGATGGGATCCCTGAGGTGCCTGCAATGGAGGTCCCCCGACAAATGACGTCGGGGCAGTCACAAAGTGAGCCTATGGTGTTGGCCCCACCCCTGAATAGTCAGGACCAAGTGACTGGCAGCAGCTCCAGCCCGAGAATCAGCCATGTCAGTGGACAGGAGACCCGAAGGCCCACCTGGCATCGTGACTATACAGACTCACAAAAACTTTGAACTACATAGAACTTTAAATGTTTTACTTTGTGGGGGGAAGTTCAATTGAGAAGGGAGATGTAGGGGAAGTTAATTAGCATATGCGAGTTACATATACTTTACTAATGCACATGCGCTAAAATGTATATATAAACCATTGCTTGGCGGCAGAAGCCCACGTTTTCTGTAGTTGTTTCAAGTGTGTGTTTCATACAGTAAACTTACCAGCTCACTCCACGTTGGTGTCTGCGTGATTATTACAGGTAGTACATATATGATATTTTTTAAATCATGGTTTCAGTAGGACATATTAGATGCTGGTGGGAAAAAAAATTAACTTAATGCACTGATTTGTAACAAGAAAGAGAACTGAGAACCTACATTGCAGGACTAAAAGACCAAATAAAACATGGGAGAGCATTAGAAGAACATAATAAAATGGAAGCCATGTGTCTTTTATTTCAGGGTTCAAAGAAATCTTTCTTAGGAAGAAATCTTCCAACATGAACATTTTATTAATGGCATGACAGGGTATGAAAGTAAAAAAACCCTTCACAACTGTTTTTTCGCTCTTATTGAATTCTCATTTTTTTACAAGATGATGTCGATGGCTTAAACCATTTGCTAACCAGCCTCCCCTGCAGATGGCTCCTCAGTGGGTCAAAGAAAAGACCACTTACCTGTCCCCACTGCAACCAGAGTAAGGTGTTGCAATGCAACCAGAAGAGTATGAGTGTAGAGATACAGGCGCGCAAATATAGCCCCTTTGCTTGGAAGGGTGCTTAGCTAGACTGCTCCTGCCACCCGTCCAAGGCCCCACCCTGCTGCTGTTGTTGCTGCTGGCTCTCTGTCACTGACTACATTTGTGGCAGTGAGAGAAAGAGCGAGGCAGAGCTAGCATTTTCAGCACTTCCTGCTCTTCCATCATGTGGCCTTGTTTCTTCAACCCTAGACCCCTGATCCTGGCAGTGGGAACTGGGAGAGCCAAAGACTCCATTTCTTTAGCACCTTTGCACCACATACTACAGCCAACAGAGCTGGAGCACATGGAAGGGCTCCTTCTCAGCCCCAGCTCCACCCCTGCCAGCACATCCAACTGCAGAGCAGTCTTATTTACAGCTACCCCAGGAAGACTATATAACAGCCCTAGAGAGCTGCTAGCCAGGGCCATATCTTATAGTCTTATCCTGGGCTCATCCTTCCAAATACTGTGAGCCTTATCCTGGGCTTTTAGCAGTGCAACTGTGCCAGGAGGGCACCTGCAGAACGAAGCTGCTATGAGAGAATTTGAGAAGTCCAAATTCTGAGAATACTGCTACTATGAGGAAATGGTGACAGAGACCTGTATCCTACCCACATTGCTTCAGAGCCAGGTAAGGGATCTACTAGACTTTATCTTGTGTGGCAGACTGAGGAACAAGGAATCAGGGGGTGCATGGCATGAGTACATGGGTACTCTTGATCCAGAAGGGAATTGGACCGTGGGCGTCACTTCTTGGGTCTGGGCTCCTTGAGAACCAGGAGATGCTGCATAGAGCTCCTGTGACAGGGCTGAGCCAGAAGGGCTCTGCCGTGAGATGAGTGAATCAGAAGGGCTAAGCTGCTGCAAGTCATTTAGAGCCAGGGCAAAGTATCTTCATCTCCAGCCCTCTTTGGCCTCAACCCAATTGCTGCCCAACCTGCTGCTGTGTGCTGGTTCCTGCCTTGAGTGATCATCTGCATCTGTGGGTCACGAGTGCTGGGTGGATTGGGCTTTGTTTTTCTTTGGATTACAGTAACTTTCATCTTGGATTACAAAATTGGGTTTTCCAAACATTTGGAGTTTCAAGTTCTTTAAACTGTGCTAGCACACTATGGCCTGTTGGGAGAGTTAAATTGTAGGCTTGCTAAATTTCATTATGTTCATCACATAAATAGCTCAAGTAATATAACCACCAAGCCTGCACTGGGATCTTAGTGTAATTCCTGGTACCCAGAGTTACTGGTGTTGTGTTGTACTGGAAATCATAATTTTAGTACTGGTACCAGATGAAGAGTTTACCGCACCCTGTTTAGTGCAATTCATCTTTTGCGCGCCTTGACTGGGCAGGTGCTTTATAGATGTGTACAATCTGAGAGGGTGGGGATGCTCAAGATGGCTTGCAACTGTCTAACCCCCTATTTTCCTCCAGGAACTCCAGGCCTGTGTTCTTAAAAAAAAGCACTGTTTATTTGTTGAATTTCACGTGTGTGTGTGTGTGTGTCCATATTGCATATCCTGATTGAACTGTTTATTGGTAAAGGTAACAACTGTCTTATCAGTCCCCAGGCAGTGGTCCAGTCCTTTGTAGGGAGGTGGGTCAGTACTGCATACTAGTGGCTGGTACTGCATGCAACATCTGACCCACTTATTCTCTCTGGGTGGAGGCACCATACTATTTCTTATTTGTTCTGGGACAAGCCTCCTTACCACTGCAGTAGAAAGAATGAACCAACCCCTTCAACCAGGTGGGCCCTATACAGTCACCAGACAGGGTGTGAACTCAGACACAGCAGTCCGGGGATTACACAAAGAGGGGTAGACTTATAAAACATAAACGATATAAAAATTGTCTAATTTGTAAGACCCTGTAGGGTGGGCATCCTCCTAACTGCCTTGGGGACAAGGCACCTCTACCTGACAAAGCTCCCCACCATGAGGCAATACGAGCATGCCCAGGCCAGTACTTAGGTGACCTAAGCAAGCATGAACAAACTTAACCCTTCTTAGGTTCTCTAATCAGGTGGGATCAAACTAGCAGGTTCCTGGGGCTGCCTTTAATTAGGCCTGAGCAGGTGCAGGCTCCACACTCAGCTCACCCCCACATATCAACCACAGTAAAGACAAAGATGGTCCTCCTGTACTCGAGGCTGCTACCCTCTCCCACTGAGTACCAGGAATTTATTTTATGGGAGTTCCTTCACACACATTTCCTGGGTACCCAGCATTGAATCAGTGTAGACCTGAAGTGTTGATGTTGCCAGCTGGCTGGTGTTCGTGCTTTTTAACCAGTAATTGGATTAATGTGCGCCATTATCAAACCACTTTCCCAAAGGCCATGTAATTGATTAAACTGTTTTTAACCCCAAAGCGAGGTATTTGTAGATCCTAGCCTGAAGGCCAAATGCACTGAACAAATTCTGAAACAGTGAAATTCTCTTCTGAGCAGAGCAAGCCCTGATCTTGGTCATGGTTTCCCCAATTAATTGCACCCTACCTCACCGTGTAGGCCTCTGAACCTCTGATCTCCCAATATACCTTTCAGTCAGTCAAGCTCTTTCTCTGGTCTCCCTCCACACTCTCTCAGGTGCTGGCTGTTTTGGTTCCTCCTGGAGGTTCAGCTGGCTCTCTTGTACCTGTGCTACTGTTGTTCCAAACCAACCAACATGTCCAGCTTTCTGATCTTACATGGTAGTTGTAGTCTAGCACCTGGCTGTAATGCCTCCTAATGGAATTCCCACAGCAGCCGTGCTTGACTTCTCCATTCTCTCTTCGCTCCTGCTGGTTTCTTCAGAGTCTTCTATTGCATGGGCTAACACAAAAATGCCACTTTTTTACTCACTAGGACTTAACAGTTCTGACTCTAGGCTCGTCTCACAGACCCATGGTCTGTGGTGGCATATCTCAAACTCTCCCTGGACAGCAAGTCCTGTCAATATGAGATCTCTCACAGATTTCCAAAAGCCAGAACAGCAACTGCTTCTTCAGCCTAAAATGTCCAGCTTCCATTGACTCAGAAAGCTGTCACTCAAATCCAGGCACTCCTGGAGGTCAACACAACAGTTTATTGGCCCACCAAAAGGGAGCTAGAATCCATAGTCTTCCTTCTTCCCAGAGGCCTGCTGGAGCTTCCTTGGCCATCCAATTCCCTGACTGGCTGTCCAGTAATGTCCCAGGTTGGCAATATGGACACAGACATGTTTCAGGGGCACTAACCTCAGTAGTTCTCTTTGATGGGGCTCCTGCCCTTTATTCACACCTCCTCCGTGTGGTTGGTGTTGTTGTCCATCTGCCACTCCATCAGTGATGGCTAACAGCCTTGGATTTGCAGCCAGACCCACTCCTCTGCAAGACAGAGGAGACACTGAAACAGCAAGTCCTGCCATGCTTCTGCCAGTCACTCATTAGAGTAGTTTGTGTCCTGGGGGCTGGCGGCAGCATTAGCAAATGACAGCAGCAGTTTGGCCCTGTCTGGGGACCCTAAGGTAAGAGGCACAATTTTTTTTTTTTTTGGGGGAGGTACACTTTGATTATGACTTGCATATTAATGGCTACAAATATGGATTATAACATTCATCCAACTGCACAAGAAAATATTCAGTACATACAATTGTGTTGCAAATCCAAAACTAATTTTGGGAGTATTTAATTTCATTGATTGATATCAAATGGTCATGCCCCACATCCCGCTGAGGTAACTTTAGTTGCTGAAACCTAATTCTAGTGTTTAATGCACTTCTGATCATTTATAAATATAGAGATAGTACTCTGTGGCTCTGTGGTGCCAGGTGGCAGGGATTCGTTTAGCATACTGGCAACTCAGGTTCCTGCTCCAATCTAAAAGCCTGGAGAGGAAGCTAGCAGGGACAAATCAAGTGTCTGAAACACTGGGGGTGGGGTCAGGGTAGGTCTGCCCTCAGCCCTCGGATGTATTCTTTGTGGGGGGGGGTTAGTGTGTCCTACTATTTAGCTGCCTCCCAGTGCTACACAAAAGCAGCATTCAGGATTCCTAATTCTGAGAGGAACAGATGCAGGAGACATGTGGGTTGAAAATATGGAGTCTAGCAGACGCTGGCACCACACCATTCTAACCTTTTGCACTGCACCTGTGAGAAAGGGCCTGCCCCAACTGGTCTTGAGCCCTCAGTGGAGGACTATGCCTAGCCATCATTGGACTGAGAAGGGAAAATATGCCCACTGGGGATTTCCACCTTTGTGGAACTCACTCAGCTTCAACCACTGTCAGTCAAGTAAAGAAGTAAAAGCAAAGGCTTGTGATAGACCACTGGAGCAAGGGCGAATATTATGCACACATGTCGCAGCCTTGGCAGATTGGCATCCAGATGGAGCAGTTACCTTGGCTTGCAAGGCCACTGAAGGAAACTTGGGGTCCTGGGTCCCAGCCATGGAGGAAAAACACTGGGGCAGGGGTCAGGATAGGTCTGTCCTTTTCATCCAAATCACTTTCTGGGACCCTGAAGGAGTTTGTCAGAGGCTGTGGAGGAGCTGAACCAGGGTTTGACCAGATACCATATTTCCTGTTTTGAAGCTGTCCCATTTAGAAGCCACTCCATAATACAATCCACATCAAAATAAAAGATTCTTAATAGAAGCCTCCCCAGTTTGTAACCATGGCTTCTAAACAGGGGCAACTAGCAAAATGGTGAAATAATCATCATCTCTATAGTCTTCTCCCTCCTCGATAATCCACACCATTACAATGCCTACCTGAATCTGCCACAAGTAATGACTGCAGATTCCCAGATTACAAGGGGCACACCCAGTCACTCACGTACCTGAATCGCTACTAAAATTGTTGCCACCAATACTAAAAAATAAAAAGAATACACCAGCGGATCTCTAGCTCTTTTTCCTATTGTGAACCCTACCTAAGCCCAATACAGGAGGCGACTTGCTCCCCCATCTTGCTACTCAGTTTGTGTTCTCACTCAGTTCAGCATTCTCTGGCTGATTGTTGACCATGAAGTTCCTCAGTGACCTCAGTGGCTGTTCTGTAATCTCCTCTACCTGTATGCTGTTTTTTGTTCTGTTAGTATCTCTTGGACTAAGGGTTGTTGTAGGCGGGGCACAGAAAAGATGGAACTGGAGAGTTGGGCACCAGAGTTTTGGGCTTGGGAATGTTCAGAACTGGATAGTGTGGCACAGGAGCTTTGTCACAAGTGAGGTGTGGACATTTGGTTACAGTTGTTGTAGCACGTTCCGTAGTTTGATTCGTCCCCCTCCCCACCCCAGAGTTGCTGGGTTGAAGTCCGCAAGTGTGTGCCATCAGCGTGTGCTGGCAGCGTAGTGTAGAGGTTAGAGTCATGAGCTGTGAATGGGCGTGTTGCAACCAGCAGGCCTGGGCTCTATTCTTACAACCTCTGTGTTTTGTGATTGTTGGTTTAATTGTTTTATGCTGTGAGCAACTTAAATTGTGCCCCAGTTGCATCCCACCTGGAGTTTAGAATAGTAAATCTCCCTCTGGCTTCCCCTTGGGTTCATTAGCCCACCCAAAGTCTAGAATAATAAATCCCTGACTTTACCCCCAGGTTGCACCCCAGAGTTTAGAATAGTAATCCCCCGACTTTGTCCCCAACCTGTGTTCGTCACCCTGGAGTTTAGAATAGTAAATCCCCTCCCTCAGAGTTGTTATTTGTTATTTCAGTGGGCAGGAGTAAATTTAATGTTAGACATTATGCCTAATCTCCCAGTTCCGTGATGTCCAGTCCCAAACTTTCTTGGGATGACGTTTCTGGTGCCGGACTTTCCAGTTCCATTTAATACTACACCTATTACAGGTAAGGAGTGAGCAGCTACCAGGTATTTAGCAGTACTGTACTAGGGAAATTGAAGAAAATCAAGGCGAGCACATTATGGAGAATGGCATTACTAATTTAAGCCACCCCTGTATACAAGCCTCCCCTGTTTAGAAGTCATGGCAAGAAACAAAAAAAATCTAATAGAAGCTGTTACTTCTAAACAGTCAAATACAGTATGTTAGGCCCCTTTAAGGCAATAGTGCAAGGAGACCTGCAGATCTGCTGGGGAGTAGGGAGAGGATTGGCCAGGCGCAGCCAGCTTTAATTGAATAATTGGAATCATGTTGGGGTAGCTGATTTTAAAGGGTATGCCTCTACCCAGAATCTGGAGGGAGATGTAAATCCTGTAGAAAACAGAGGGCTGGATATTCAGATTGTGCCTGGCAATGGCGCAAGCAAGGGTGCAGTGCAGCTGGGATGCACCGGGTTCCAGGACCAGGTGATATTCAACGGTGATGCGCCATGGCGCAGCACCGTTGAATATGGCATGGACTGCGCATAGCGCAATGACAATGTGCTGGCGCAAGCCAAAGCTAGGGACACGGGATACACCAGTAATGCAGTTGTGCTGGGTGCAGCACCTGTGATATTCAGAAGAGGGCATGCAAATAAGGCCATAATATATGCATGGTGCACATGGGGCCATTAGCATGTCATTATAGCCCCATTTGCATGCGTTGCGCAGGGCAGCCTGGAGACTTGCGCCTGGTGCCCTGCATAGCTGCTTGCAGTGGGTATCCACCCTTGTGGGCTAGCGCACCCCCATAAGCTTTGTACTGCCCTCATTATGGAACAAAATTCAAAAACTCTTAAATTGTGCATCTCTGACTGCCTCTCTGCCTTCAAGACACTATATTCCCACTCATTCAAAGAAGTATGCAATTGTTTTCCTCCCAAGATCTGCATCAGTGTTTTCCATAGTACCTCATCCCGCCCTGCACAGTACTCAAAACTGAAGAACTCCTAGTACTGTCCACTGCCCTCCTAAGCCCTAGACATTCCATCATCTCCATCCCCATCTCTCCCTCACTTGCTCTCCCCATCTTATCCTCAGTCTATGTCTCCCATCTTCAGGGTAGGAATTGCTTGTACCCTCTGGTTGAGACTATCTCCTTGCCCCTTCCTGTGCAACTCTCTCACCTCCCAAATGGTTTCCACCACTACCCCTTGCACACACCCTTCTCCTACCCCACCTGTTCTCTCCCCCGTACCCCTACTTATCTTATTCCCCCCACTCCCCTCTATTCTGACTTCCTGCTGCCCAAGCTGCTTCTCATTCTACTATATTACTCCGATCATGCTTCTTCTTTCTTCTTCTCTCTTTTGCTCTCCATTATTACTGTGCCCAGGTTGAATATATGTACATGCTCCTTTTTTGCACTATTGCCTCGAATTACTACAGGCTTGTATGTTCTATTGTTTCTTGTTGACCTGTTTTCAATATATATATATCTGTATTCAAATGCACTATTTTGTATTGTTATGTTTACTATGTTCCACCCAGGTCCATCTTGCAAATGAGCATTGCTCAATGATGTCCTCCTGGATGAATAAAGATTTTGACTGATTGACTGATATGCCCATTGTGGGCTTATGTAACATGTAAGTAGATTATGGTGGTCTAGCAGCCTTCCCCAACCACGCCCGATCGTGGGCATCAGTAGATACTCTCCTACCTGGTGGTTTAGTGGTCCGCCCTCAGCATGCCCTATTGCGGGCATCAATGAATTACACTCCTACCTGATGGTCTAGTGTTCCCCCATCACGCCCAATGCGCAGGCATTAGTAAAGGAATCCCATTACCTGGTGGTCCAGTGGTCCCCCTCCCTCCCACCCTCAGAGGACCCCAGCCACCCATCTCCCCAGTCATCGGCGGGCAGTAGCATCCACCCGCATACCACTCGGCTCGCCAAATGACAGTGTACAGTATGTACTGTGTGCTTATTGGTCCACAGTGTGGACCAATGGGCCTAGAACCATACTGTACTACACGAGCATGAATATGTGAATGAGCGTTCATTCATATTGGGTGCTAATAACCAGTAGTCTGTCGCGGCCATCGTCCACTGTGGACCAACAAACATACAACACCTACTGTCGCTACTCGTCGGCGAGCAGATGGGTGGTATCGCGAGTGGGTGCTGCTGCCCGCCGATGACTGGGGAGCTGGGTGGTCTGGGTCCCTGAGGGAGGAGGAGGGACCACTGGACCACCAGGTAATGGGATTCCTTTACTGATGCCCATGATCAGGCATGACGGGTAGGGGACACTAGACCACCAGGTGGGTGTTTAATTCACTGATGCCTGTGATCGGGCATGACGGGGGGCCACTAGACCACCAGGTAGGGGTGTACGTCACTGATGCCCATGATCGGGCATGATGGTGGGGGGTCCACTGTACCACCAGGTTATTAGTGCTTGTACATAAGCCCATGATCAGGCATGCTGAGGGGAGGGTCACATTGGGCAATGAGGAGGGTGTGTGTGCTACTGGACGGTGTCCCTGCTGGCGGGTGGTCACCCACGGCTGGCGGGTGCAGCGTTGTGCCCTGCAATGCAGCAGCCCACCTGTGGGTGTTCAGGATTTGTTCCTCCGTTTCACAGGCTCAACATTGTGCCCCGTATGTAGGCGCACATCAGGGTTGTGCCAGCATATGCGGGCTGAATATTGGGATGTGCTGCATATGCATGGGCACGCCCCTGCATTGCGCCTACATACAATACCATTGCACCTCGGGCATCGGATTGCGCTGTGCTTGGCAGCTTTTTGAATATCCCACCAGGGCGCATTGTGGAACTGCGCCAGCGCAACACTTTGAATATCTGGGCCAGAGTTGATATAAGTTCTGAGAGAGAAATTGCTAGGCTTCCAGAATAAGGGGAACCATAGAAAAGCTCAGACTCTGGGCGGTAGGACCAAGTCATTATCCTGCATGGGTTATACACCCTGATTAAAGGTTGGAAGAACAGGACTAGTAGAAGACATGTAGCTTGAGCTGCACTTAAAAATAGATTCCCAAGGAGGGGTTTGACTTAGCGGTATAAGTTTAAGCACACTTAGTCAGTATGCAGAAGAGCGCAATGAGTAGAGAGCTGCAGTAGGGAGCTGTTAAAGCTCCCTTCAAAACAGAGTACAGTAAGAGAATAGAGATTTGCAGAACTGCTGCTTCAGGTTGAGAATAGTTCCCATTAAGTGAATAGTCAGGAACATGGCTTGGAAGCAGGGTCAGAGTTGAAACTTAGCTCTGGAATAGAAAGCTGACGTTCGCTGTGAGAACCAGAAGCAGAGTGGGTTCTGAGCATCAGAAGCAAAGGGTTTTCCCAAAGCTCAGGGATCAAAAATGTTTGTCTAAATCTGTGGGGTTTTGTGCAAAAGTAGCAAAATGCATTATTTTACTGTTTGAAAGTAAAAATTGAAGGATTTTTGTGTTTGAAATTCGAAATCCATTCTGCCCTGTTATTTTTGAATATTTCCAAATAACCTAGGCCACCTGGTTGCAGCTACCCTATGACCGGAGGGGTGTATTTTCAGTGAATACAAACCTTCTTAGAAGAAGCTCCTTAGCATTAACATCCCACTTAAAATATGCAAAAAAGCTCTAATATGTTTTTCTTTCATATATTATTGGAAGTTTCAAGCTGATCAGTGTAGTTGAACTTGCAATTTTTTTATAGCTGAGTTAGCTCTTCATTGTCATATTTTACAAGATGGCTATTATCCATATTTTATTGCACTGAATGTTTGTAAGTTTGTACACATGAAGACGTGGTTAGATTTTAAGGTGGTGTTCCTTGAAAAGGAAGAGGCAAGTGCTGCATACTAGCATTTAATTCGGTGTGAATCTACAGGACCACAATCTTCCCGAGTGGTTGTTAGACTGGCTTTTGTGGGTTAACCTGATGCAGCAGCTCTTGTGTTTGTGATTCAGCTTGAGCTGTGATAATCGGTGCGTGTGTGTGTGTGTGTGTGTGTGTGTGTGTGTGTGTGTGTGTGGGCGGGGGCGTGTGAGAAGGGAGCACCTCTATTGGTTGGCACTTCTCTTGTGAGGGTAGGGTCAGTTGGGTGGGGACCAACCGTCTTGAGATATACTGTAGTTGACTAAACAAAGGGAGTTGGTATGCAACTGGCTGCATTTTGATTTTTTTGAAAGACACTGGTTTTAGTAATTACGCTCATGGAGAGTGGTTAATAAAAGTATTTATTTGTTACAAGACTCACCTGGTTTGCTTGTGAACTATACAGGATTGCAGGAAAAAGCTGGCAGTAAACGAGCAGTTTAAACACCCTGAAAGCAGTAGCACTGTAAAAGGGGTTCATGGAGCTGCTTTGCAATTAGAACTCTTGTATTGCAAGATCATTTCTGGAGCTATGTTTGCTCTGGGAGGGAATATCACAGGGTCAAAGTTGAAGGCTGGGTCTGTAATTTTTGCAGTTCAGCAAGAAATTTATTTAACTTTTAATCTAAATAAGGTGGAGTATATTAAATATAAAACAAGCTGCTGAAGTGTAATGAGGGGTCCGATCACAAAGATACCCCTGCTTCAACTCACCTCCCACATAACATGAATAGACCTTTTAAACCTAACTGCTTGAAAGTCACCACATTCACTGACTCAGATCCTTCACATCTAAAGACAATTGTATATTGCTGGACAAGCATCTGTAAAATGTCATAAATTTACACAAGAATGGCTCTATTCATGAATGTGGCCAATGAACCTGTGACTCATTTACTACCAGCCCACGAAGCTCTGTACAGTGATGCCACATGCCTTGTCAATCCACAGCTGCTCCCTACATCTGTTTGGAGCATGCTGTAAGAGGCAGAGCTTTGCCAGGCCCAGTAGTTCAATCAGATGCCCTTTCCAGAAGTAACATGAATCTCCAACTCCGTGGAGGCAGGGAATCCTGGTATTTGTGGACAGGACTGCCATATCACCATCAGAGGAGGTACATGTTAAAAAAATGCCTTTAAATGGCAGCCCTGTTCCTCAGTCTTCTATGGCAGTTAGCAGGGCTGGGCTTAGCCCAGCATTCATTGTTGAGTGGTGTTCCTGGCCCCAAGAACTGATGCAACATATGTTGTATGGTCCCTTATGGCGGCACCCGCTGTCCACAAATGGTCATAAATCTGTGGGTTAGAGAATGTTGTATATTGCGGCAGCACACATACAGCATGAGACTGACAGGAGCAGGTGGAGGTGGGGTCTCCCTGTTATAATGAGGTGAATTTACTATGTTTTAGCCTGAATGTCCGGGCCCTTTAATCTATGGCTTTAATATTTGGCACAACTACTTATTTCAAGGTAAAGAGGAACTGGCGCAGTGCAAAACATGGTCAATTTATAGTATGTTTGTGGCTTCAAACCCTCCCACCCTCCGATATGGTACATGTTGCATGAACCATACTAAAGAACTCCATGGGGTTCTTAGCGACAGAATTAAATGTGTTAATACATATTTCAGGGGAAGAGGTATATGATGTAAGTTTTAAGACTATGGAATCATTGCAGAGGTTTTGAGACAAGTACTAAAAACTTAGAGACACTGATTTATGGGTCCTATTTGTAGCCATTCTGCTAATAAAACCTACTGTAAACAAGTGATTATTTTATTTTGCAATGAAGGGGACAGGATTACAGATATCACATATTAGATCCAAACAAAATGTGACATTCTTGAGATGCCCTTTCCCATTCTAAACTCTGAGTTGATTTGGATGGGGGGGGGGGTGGAAGATTAAGGTCAGACTGTGTGAAATACCAACACAGGGGTTCAACATCTGCTTAGTAGTTTCTTCCTGTGCAAGGACCATGGATTGTGTTTCTGTGCAGGGCAGCCCACATCTAGTCACATGTGTGGTGAAAATTCCTGTCTTAGTTCTGTGCGTGATAGGCCAAAATGTAACCTCTGTTTTGAATATGGGCATAAGGGTTTGCAGAGTCCCCCCTTCTTTCGGTGTAACTGGTGTGAGGATAAGGGGCACTCTTTTCATCAGTACACAATAAAGAAAATGCCATTGATCAGGAATGGATAATCTCAAGGGAGCAATAGCAGGAGTCTAAATGGTCAGCTGCAAAAACTGATGCTGAAGCAACTACGAATGGTTATCTCTCCACCTAGAACCAGAGCAACCAGAAAGTGATATGAGAAACTGCAGAGACTCATGGACCTTCAACTCCTTCTGCGACTCCTGTCACTGACATTATTGTCACTCCCCAGCTCATTCAAACTCTGTGGATGGCAGGCAGGTCACCCTTTCACACAGGTTGCTACTGGGCCTGACAAGCCAGAACACATACAGAGCACTCCCATCATGAATCAGCTGGTGGAACCTCAGAAACTGGTGGTTCAACGGATAGGCACTCTGACATGTCCCCCTCCCCCCCCCCACAGGTTGAAAAGATGGGTATGTTTGAGCCTAGGAAGAGGGGGTGCACTAGAAAGTTGAAACACAGACCTATGAGGTAAGTCCCTCTGTAGCAGTGGGGGGGGGGGGGCACAGAGAAAGAGAAAGAAGATGCTGAAGCTTCTGTGTTCTCCTCTATTAAGAATTTTCTTCTGATATTGAAGTTCAGTTTCTGAATCCTCTATTGCAAAGAGAGCGAGGAGCTGGAAAAGATCCACAACTGGACTGTCTCAGAAGTCATAACCCTCCCATAACCCCGTCGCATGTGTCTAACAAACATATTGACCAGTGTTTCCTTAAATATTAATAGTATTAATTCACGCAAGTGTAACCCCCCCCACCCCACGGATGGAGCTTACCTTGGTTCTCCCTCCCAATTGCTTACCACTGCCAGTTCCAGTCCTGGTGCCTTCCTTGTTGCTCCTGCCAGTCCCCGGGTGTTAATTCTGTGAAAAGGGACCATAGGAGTTTGAATTTTGCCCACCAGTTCGGCAATATTGTAGAGTGCTATGCAGCCTTGCTCAGATGTGCGAACTGTAGCGGTTGGCTCTCTCTTTTGTCAGCGCTATAGCACTCATTGTGAAAGCCACTCTGGTGACTCCTGCTTGTTCTCTCTGTGTGGGGTCCAGAGGCACAAGGGATGGGGAGAAATGTATTTTACATATTTATTTATTTATTTAAAAATTGATGACCGGGAAAGGCACCATGAGCAGAAGCTTGTTTCCAGGTGCGACCCAGGGGAGGGAGTGCTGAGATGCAAGAGTACAGCATTGTAGTAACAGAGTTGACACAAGTTACAGAAATTGCATAAGAGAAAACTAGGAGTGCTATTTACAATAGAAATAACTAAAAAGCTATATAAAAATTATATACAAAGCAGTATTTACAAGGTTATGTATAAACAATATTTACATTGAGTATGGACAATGAGATGTGAATGGGATGACAGGAAAAGATGGAGCTAAGAAAGTTCTTAGAAGAAGAGCAGGTACAAGAGGTAGTGGGAGTTGGCTTGAGGAGGCGCTTGAGGGCAAGGAAGGTAGGAGAGAGATGAATTTGTAGGGAAAAACTATTCTAGAGGGAGGGAAGGTGATAAGAAAAGGAAAGTTTGCCAGCTGAGGTGCGCATATGTGGAAGGAAAAAGTGTGGGCGCAGGTTGACCGCGAGTTGTATGATGAGGGTGCAGCAGGATTTAGGAGAGAAACAAGGTAGGGTGGAAGGGTCCCAAAACAGAATTTGGCAATAAAGGTAGAGCAATGTGAAGAGCGTCTCTGTGTGAGGGATTGGAGGGAAAGTGAGGAGTAGAGGTCGCAGTGGTGAGTTAAAGAGGGGAAGTTAGAGGCAAACCTGCAAAAAGCATGATATAGGACATCTAGTTTGGCCAGGGAGGTGGCAGGGGCAGCACTGTAGACAAGGTCAGCGTAGTCAAAGGCCGGGAGGATCTACTTGACTAGAAGATCATGTCTAACCGGGAGGGAGAGGCTGGCCTTGTGGTGGTAGAGCAGCCTAAGTTTAGGCGAGTTTTGCATGTAAAGCATTAAAGTGGGATGAAAAGTCGAGTGAGGGATCGAGCCAGACTCCCAGGTACTTGTATGAGGTGACACTTTTAAGTGGAGTGTTGGTTGCAGAGAAGAAAACTGGGAGGGTGGGAAGCCTGGCTAGTTTTTGTTTAGAGGCAAAGGTCATAGTGACAGTTTTTTTATATTGAGCTTTAGACAATTGTCACTGAACCAGGCAGTAATTGCTTGTGAGGTCACTTTGGAGGGGGGATTGATCGGATTGGACTGAGGGGCCGGACAGAAACAGGACAGTGTCGCCTGCGTACATGTGTATATTAGCATGGGTGCATGCGAGGGAGATTGTTGATAAAGACAAAAAGAGGACAGACCCTAGGATAGATCCATGAGGCACACCAGCAAGGATGGGGGACAAGATATTATTGATAGACACTGCCTGGGAATGGCCAGTAGGTAGGAGCTAAACCAGTCCACTGAGGCAGGGGTTAGGCCGGCAAGGCTTAGTTTAGTAAGAAGGAGGAGAGGGTGGGAGATGGAGTCAAAGGCCTTGGCCAAGTCAATGAAGATGGCAGAGGTGATTTGGCCAAGGTCCATAGCAGTGTGTATAGCGTCAGTAAAGCATAGAAGCTACAGAAAATAAAATGTTGAAGAGCAGTCTTAAGCACTGTAATAGTAAAGGATGCCTACAGCTTTAAGAAGTAGCCGAGGCTGCTATGCATGAATGGGAGCTCTGCCTGCCACCTGGGGGGGGGGTCATCAGTGCTACACCGCTAGCAACAGGCAAGGCAGGGAAGCCCTTTCCAGCCTCACTCTGCCACAGGATGATAGGGCAGAGGGCTGCTACAAAACTGTGTGGCAGTTATT
Organism: Neoceratodus forsteri; assembly: GCA_016271365.2. Taxonomy (NCBI): domain Eukaryota; kingdom Metazoa; phylum Chordata; order Ceratodontiformes; family Ceratodontidae; genus Neoceratodus; species Neoceratodus forsteri. Next base: position 321,724,840 of record JADMNL010000023.1, read on the forward strand.
TATTAAACCGATTCCGAATGGCTACAAAGGGACTTAAAAGTGGGGACTGCCTGAACTGTTTACAACAGCAGCCATATTGTGTTCCTTTGACCCCATAAGCAACCAATCAAGATATAAGGAGCCCAAGGACCTGTAGCTATGGCTCCTTGGAAGTGGGTTTGGACAATGCCCTTGGCGCCCAAACTGCCAGCCAACCAGCCATCAAAAAGACTTAATGTTTATTAATTTTGCAGAGGGACAGCTGTTTGGACCAATGGAAAGCTACCATTTTCCACTGAAACCCTAAGACAGTTTTCAGCTCGGGGCAGCTGGCAGTTGGTGACAGAGGCTCTATGGAGTATAGAGGGGAGCTGTGTGTGAGCGACAGAGACTTTAGCGAAGTTGGTCCATGGCTTCCATTGCAGCTGCCAAGAGACTTACTCAAGTCTTCCAGTACCTGGGAGAGCCAGTATTCCCAGTTTCCAGCTGAAAGAAAACAATTTAGCAACCTAAAAATAGCCCTCAGTCTGTATGAAGGCTGGGACTGTGTATCTAGAGTTTAAAGTGGTTCCAGTGACTGAGAGCAGCAACATGAGAAACCTGCCTGGTTCCTATTGCCTGGGGGAGCAAGAAAATATAAAGGTTTGCTACCAAGAAGTGTGGAATCCTGCCCAGGGACTTTATGCCTAATTACCAGAAGGTATCAAAGCTGCCACCAAGTTGTGTTTGATATCTGCAGAAAGCAAAAGACTGTTTGAACTCCAGCTCAAGAAGAGACTGCATGTACTCAGCTTGGGCCAGGAGTCAGCCCAGCATTGTCAATGTTAGGCAATACAAAACATTTGCCCCTGAAAAACTAGAAGCCTTGACATGTGGGGTGAGTGTGTGGCCCTTAGTCCCTGAGTCTGGCCTAATCCAGCATTCACAGGATGTCCCAGCAGTGACAAGCTGCAAGAGCCTGCCACCACCTGAAGGGGACAAGCTGGCAGACATCACCACCAGCCTTGACGACTGCCATCCCTGCCATTCGAGGCCCAGCTCAACAAATGCAATCTGCATCATGTGATCCTGTTCAGACCCTGTGCAGTGAAGCTTCTGAACCATGAGTAAGCCCAGGGCCTGCCCTGAGCTGGGGAATCATCTAAGTTTTCAGGGTTTCATTTCAAAAGTTTAAAGTTAAGTGCACCAATGCCGGCCAATCCATGGCAACGTTCAGGCCTGCACCACTGGATACCCAGGTAGACTTTAATGGGACACTGGTACCAGTGTGGGTGGGGGGGGGGCTATGTTGAATGCTGTTGCTGTGGGGGGTGGGCAGTTATTAATGTGTTCTGCTGTTGTTTCAAGCTACAAATTTTAAATAATTGCTATAGATTTGCATCCCCCCTTCCCCAGAATAAATCAGTTGTTGTTACTGCATAATTGTGTCTGTGAGCATATTATTAGCGATAGCTATTAACTGCATGCTACTTAAAGTGTTAAGCTGGTATATGGTATTCTGTGTGGGGAGTGGCTGGAAGGGGAGGTGGGTAGGTGCAGCATCCTAGGGGGTTGTACCCTACAAACAAGTTGTCCGAGATCCACAGGAGCCTACCAAGTGCTGCTGGACTACGGTTGATCATCGAGGGCAGGGCAGGACTCCTGTGCCCCCCACTATCTACCTTGCTCCCTTGGATGCCTGAAACCTCTCCCCAGATCTACGGAGACCCATCAAGCACCTCTGGACCACAGCTGGTCATTGAGGGCAGGGCAGGACTCCTCTGCCTCCCCCCCCCCACTATCTACATTGTTTCCATGGACACCTGCAACCCTCTCCCCAGATCCACAGGAACCCCACCAAGTGCTGCTGGACCATGGCTGGTCATCAAGGGCAGGGCAGAACTCCTGTGCCTCCTCCCCCCACTATCTATCTTGCTACCTTGGATACCTGCAACCCTCTCCCCAGGTACCTGCTAGAGTGCTGCTGTGGGTGTGCTCCACCATTTTGAACCCTGGCCACATGGCTCACATCCAGTAGGAGGATTGCAGCTGATTGTTTTTGCACCATGTTGAATCTCTGTGCTGTATGGGTAATGCCCAATATCCAGGCTGTACTTTAAGACTATTTCTAGAGTGCATTTATGACTGTATAGAATTTTTTAGTACTAGCATAGTATTGGTCCAAAGCCTTGTTTCGGCACTGGGAAGTTCGGATTTGCCCTTATAGCGAAACTATAGCTATCTGACTACTGTTTGCAGTCCTGGTCTCCCGTACAGCTGGAGTGTTGCTTTACTTGTTCTACTTGCCTGTTACCTCTGTTTGTTACTGGTGCCTGTTGTATTTTAGTAACCTGGATTACAGTTTAGAGTGTGTAGTGCAAGTCTCTCACTCTCTCAATTTCTCCTTGCCTCCTGTTCCAGGTGTCTTGCCTGCCCAGCCCCTCTCCCCCTCCCTCTCTCTGCTTCTCAGCTTTGAAACCCTCACCTTGGCTACATATCCCTTACCCTCCGTCTGCTCTCTCTCAGTAACCACAAGAGCCCCGACAAGCATTGCTGGACTGTGGCTGGTTGTTAAGGGGCAGGGCAGGACTCCTGTGCCACCTCCCCCCCGCTGTCTACCTTGCTCCCTTGGATGTCTGCAACCCTCTCCCTAGGTACTTGCTAGAGCTCTGCTGCGGGTGTGCAATGCTGCACTTTGCTTGGCAGTGCTAGCTTCTGCCCACCCAAATCATCCTTCCACCCAGGCTGGTGCTAGCTTTATAGCATCACTGAACCAATCAGCCCACTTCTGCACCCCTACAGGCTTCTTCCTTTTGGACTGGTCCACTTCCCCTACTGACTGATCTGCTCTCACTTATCCAGTTTTGATCCCTACTGCTGTCTCCTCCCTGCACCTGTTGACTTGCAATTCACCTCAAACCACTGCTAAGGTTCTCGGGCTACTGTTCCTCTGCCCGACTTTCTATTCAACTAAACTTTCTCCTCTGTTTCTCACACCTACCCTCTACTGTCTCACTCTGTCTACTACTTAACAGCATGACTTGTTTTGACCAGACATGCCCTCCCACACCTTTATTCTCCTCTTCTGCTTTTCTCTAGTATCCATGTGTGACAAGCTGGCCTGTGGTAGATGGAGAGGCAGCATGCTGGGTTTAAAGTTCACATAAGAAAATGTACTTTATTGCTTCAAATGTAAGTTTTGCTCCAGAAAAACATAATCAGTCAGTTAAACTTCTCCAGCCTGGTCAGGTAACAAGGTTAACACAAAACCGTTATTTCAGGCTAACTTGACAAAGGAATCTTTGAACCACCTATGTGGGCCAGCAGTTTGTTCCATATACAGTCTCAAACAAAACAGTTTGTGGGTCAGCAGTAATTTAGGGTCAAAAAGCACAATACTGCAGCAAATTAAAAACAATGTAAAACCTTTACTGAATCTGGGGATGTTTCCAAGTCCACACCAATATGACAGAACATAGCAGATAAGCATGAAGAAAGCTTCATCCTCGTGGGTCATGGAACCCTTTTTCAATTTCTTTAATATTATAGGTAAAGTGGGAGTTAGCTCATCAAGTTGGAACAGACTAAGAAAGTAGTAGCAGAAAAGTAACTACAATTAAGGATGTGCTATACCTCTTTTATTGTTCACAATAGTTAGAACTTAGAGTTATTTATGTCGTTTTAAGGTCAGAGTACTCTATATTATAAAGTTTAGATCTAATGTTAATAAAGTAGTAGGATCAGACTTTTGACGTGATTCGGAAAGCAGGGATTCCTAATTGCGATTTGACGTGCATGAAGTGCTTATAAGTATTCTTACCTCACTGCACTAGAATGTAGTCTGAGCAACAAGTGTTTGTTTTCTTAATATCACCAGTTCATAACGTTACTTAACTTTTGCAGGTACTGTACCTTGGGATTTATTCCTTGGGCCCAGTTCACAAACGTGTCAGGAATGCTGCAGGCCCTGAGTGCGCTGAACATGTCATGCACAGGGCTTGTGACATTCCCTGGCTGGTAATTGGAATTCTCAATCTCTTGCACCAATTGCCACCAGTTAGGTCTGCTTGTTACAGAGAGCTAGGGATTTACGGATAGAAAAACTGGGTGGAGTCATGGAACAGTGGGCAAAAATCAGGGAGGGCACTGAGAAGGCAACAATCCTCTGTGCCAGGATGGTTAACAAGAGCAAGAGGAAAAAAAGACCGCTATGGTTCTCTGAAAAAAGTAGTGGAGAAAGTAAGGGCAAACAAGCTAGCATTTAGAAGGTACAACATGACACAGAAGGAGAAGAATAGGGAGAGATATCAGGAGAAAAAAGGGAACCAGGGAAAGCAGTTAGGAGCGCAAAGGCACAAACAGAGGAGAATATTGTTAAGTCAGTAAAAAGGGGGATAAAACATTCTTTTTTATTTTTTGGAATCTGTATTTATCCCCCTCCAGCCCTACACTGTCACCTGACTAACCCCCAAGCAGGGCAGGCCCAGAGAGACCACCCCATCATGCCGAGGTTGCATCCCAGGTGGGGAAGAAGGGGAACAGGTGGCTGTATCCCTCTTCCAGCCACCCTACCTGGGCTTCTGTACCTTCAGTCCTGTCGGGATCCTGCATGAGCCTTGCTCCACCAGATGCAAGGGCCTATCGACCCTTGTCAGTGTCACACTGGCGGCATTTTCCTGCATGTACCCCTGAGGCGTGATGTGTCATAACACCATGGCTAATTTCGGCATCCATCATGCTGAGCCCCAAAACAAGGCACCTGGACATGCCAGACCTCCAGCTGCTGCTAGAGGTCGGTAATGTACCAGGATGAGATATCCTTCCCCCAGAAGAGGTAAGTGATCCTATGGACACTTGAGCCTCCTCCCTTGGTTGGCCCTCCAGCAACCTGAGCTCATTCCTGAGCCCAGTGCATGAGCATCTAGCGGTAGTGCTACCGCTATGCCAGTGGGCCAGCAATAAACATTCTTTAGGTATATAAGTGAAAAGAGGAAGACCAAAGTAGGGATATTAACACTAAAAGGAGAGGAAATGTTTGTGTGGAAGAGGACCAAAAAAATCAAACATATTGACCAAATGCTTTGTTCAGTAATTACCAAGGAAGGGGTAAGTGACAGGCCTCAAATAAGGGACAAGGGCATTAAAGGAAGGGGGGCAATAATCCTTTCACAGAGGAGAGTCCTCAAGGAACTAGCACAACTAAAGAGGACAAGGCAATGGGGCCTGATGAGGTACACCTAGGATACTGGGGAGCTCAAGGAGGTTAGCTGCACCTCTGACAGCTCTGTTTAACCTATCACTGGATATGGGGATGTTCTGGGGGACTGGAAAGGGTTGATGTGGTCCCATTTCACAAAAGTGGTAATAAAGAGGAGGCAGGAAATTACAGACCTGTCAGCCTGACTTCAGTGGACAGTAACTAATGGAATCACTACAGAAGGAAAGGACTGGGGAAGGTAGTGGGGAGTGGAGGATTAAAAGGGTTTGGGATAAACACAAGGGGTTACTGGATCAAGTGGGGGGGGGTCACATCAGAAACTTAGTCAATTCTAGGTGCACTGGGAGGACTGGGTGGGCCCAGTGGTCCTTTTCTGCCATTACATTCCTATGTATTCCTATGTAATATCTTGTGATCAGTTGATTGCAGGATCCAAGGCTGCATTGTTTCACAGGGGGGAGATCTTTGCCAGACAAACCTGATCGAGTTCTTTGACTGGCTGACCAGGGAAGTGGATCAGGGCGGAGCAGTGGATGTGGCCTACGTGGATTGGGGCTGAGTTTATAAACTAGAGGTTAGAGTAATGAGCTGTGAATGAGCTTGGTATATCCGGAAGACCTGGGTTTGATTCCCACAACCTCCACTTGTGTACTTTGAGACTCGAAGCAAGTCACTTTATTTATTTAGTTTTTGTTGACCGGGTAAGTGCACTAGACAAATCCTGCCTATTTTCAGGCACGACCCGGGGAAGGGGGTACAGATGAATGCTAACTGACCTTGAACCAGATTAAGCTGTTGGTGGTATTTTTAGTGAATGAGGGAAATTTGGCCAGGACACCGGGGAAATTCCCCTACTCTTTTCGATAAGTGCCATGGGATCTTTAACATCCACCTGAACTACCACCAATCCAGGCAGATGGGACCTCGGTTTAACGTCTCATCCGAAAGGCGGATTAACGCCTTGTGCTCCCAGGTTGCCCCTGAAACAGGCACTTGTGCACAGTTGGCCTTACCCAGTTACCAAAGACTAAAATAAATAAGAAAATAAAAAAATAAAGATTTCAGTAAGGCCTTCGACACCTTCCACACAGAAGACTGGTGAGCAAGCTGGGCAGCCTAGGAGTAGGTCCAAAAGCAGTAATATGGGTAAGCATACCTCTCAACTGTCCCTGATTTTCAGGGATGTCCCTGATTTTGCCTCAAAACTTTCCTCTGTCCCTCGTAAAATTTGTGTTTTTGTGACAGGACAGTGGGGATAAAAATCACAAAATAATGTCAAACATTAAAGTTACAGACTTGTTCTTCTGCAGAAAATGCATCTTAACACAGATCCCCTTATTCTATCTGCATTCTAAGTGAAAAGTATTAGTTTTTAAGATGTGTCCCTGATTTGGGGTTTTTGTCCCTGATTTTTTTAAGCCTTGTCCCTGATTCGGGAGGCAAGAGGCTGAGAAGTATGTGGGTAGGAAGCTGGCTAAGCAACAGGAGTCAGAGAGTGGTGGTAAATGCAGGGGTCAATTTTAACATTGTCTTACTAGCCCAAAACCTAGTGACCAGGGCTAGCGCAACTAGCTCTCTACTTGTCCGTCTTGACTACTGATGTTTTTCTATGACATTTAATAAAGTTAAAAATGTCCCCACATTATCAAACTCTAGTCCCCATGATAATCTGTCTCCGTGTTCCAGATGGCCTGGTGTGATTAACAGCTCACTAAGAGCTGCAGTTATCTAGCAGTTCAAGAGAGGATCCCACAAAACATTCATTATTACTCCACTTTTAGGACTTTCTGCTATTGCCCAGTCTGTGGTCAAGGGTAGAGTGCTCTTAAGTCACTAGCTTCCAGTATTCCATATATGCCAGTGTCTGACAATTTGTCCCACATTATTAAGACCAGTGCCCCTCATTTCCCTACATTTTCACGTTCACTTGCGGCAGCATGCGCGAGAGCGTTACAGAAAGAGTAGCACACTTGGCAGTGTGCCTCCCACCCAATGCACTGCTCCCTTGAGCAGGCGTGGTGGTCCTGCACCAATGGTGCAGGAACTCAGTATGACAGCGGCATTCCTCTACTTCAAAGGAAAACACCGCTGCCATACTGAGCGCCACGGCCGCCCCTCCGCCACGCAGCTTCACCCTCACACACGCCTGCCCCCAATTAAAGCTTTTCTGCCAAGCTGGGAGCCCACCCCAGCATGGCAAATGTTGTTTGTTTGCCGACGGGGTGCCCAATCCCCATCGGCTCCATGGCCCCCAAGCCATCCTGCCACCACAAACCGTTTGTTTTGCCGACAGGGGTGCCCAATCCCCATCGGCTCCTCAGCCCCAGCGGAGTGGTTGCCGGCAGGGGTGCCCAATCCCGTCGGCTCCTCAGCCTCCCCCACATCTTCTGCCACGGGGAGCCCACCCAGCGTGGCAATGTCCTCGTTGTCTTGTTTTTTTTTTTCCCTGAAAAAAAAGGTCCCGCTGCAAGTCTCCCAACCCCCCACAACCCGCACTCACCCACTGCACACCCAGCCTCCCCACACCCCACCCCATACTTACCTCCGGTCTCCGCCAACGATCTTCGGTGGACCGGGAACACGTCTGCACTCTTCAAAGCCGACCGCGAACTGAAGAAATGCCGGTAAGCTGTATAATGGGCTACATGGGGGTTTCAACTTTATTGCATATCTCAGTCATTTTTTGGAATTTTTGCACCAAATTTTCAACATAGGGGTTTTGGGACCCCTTCTCATGAATGATGTCACTGTCATGGCGTTATTTGGGCCCGAAGGGTGATTTCGCAGGCACAGTGCAGTCACTCAGCGAAATCACCCGCCGCCTTGCTCATCACCATGACAGTGATTATGAGAGGGTCTAACCTGTTGAGATTTGGTGCAAAATTAAATATTTGTTCTGGCGTGCATTGCGCGGTTCCTATGCAGGCTCGTAAGTTCGCGAATTTTCAATATTTTCACTCCAGATTTTCAACATTGCCATTTTATCACACCTTCTTATGAGCAGTATAGCTGTCATTTTTCACATCTCACCCAAAATGTGTTTCCGCCCATGTAGCGCACAATGGCACAGTTGGTGTGCGAAATCAATGTATGGAACACATTAAGAAAATCACAGTGACACCGTTCATGAGCAGAGGTCTCAAAATGGCTATGTTGAAAATTTGGTGAAAAAAATTCTAAAATGACTGTTTCTGGCGTGCATTGTGCAGTTCTCATGCCTAAATACGTTTGTAATTTTCAATATTTGCACTCCAGATTTTCAACATTGCCATTTTACTACACCTCCTCATGAGCAGTACAGCTGTCATTTTCACATCCTGCCCAAAATGTGTTTCTGCCCTATGGCACAATGGTGCAGTCGGTGTGCGAACTCAATGTATGGGACACATTAAGAAAATCACAGTGTCACTAATCATGAGCAGAGGTCTTAAAATGACTGTGCTGAAAATTTGGTGAAAAAATTCCTAAAAATGACTGTTTTATGAGTCTGCATTGCGCAGTTCCTACGCACGCTTGTAAGTTTCCGAATTTTCAATATTTTCACTCCAGATTTTCAACATTACCATTTTACCACACCTCCTTATGAGCAGTGCAGCTGTCATTTTCACATCTTGCCCAAATGTGTTTCCCCATGTAAGCGCACAATGGCACAGTCGTGTGCGAACTCAGTGTATGGGACACATTAAGAAAATCACAATGTCACTGTTCATGAGCAGAGATCTTAAAATGGCTATGTTGAAAATTTGTGAAAATATTCCTACAAATAACTGTTTCTGATACGTTGTGCAGTTCATACGCTAAGTAAGTTGCAATTTTCCAATATTTTCATTCCAGATTTTCAACATTGCCATTTACCACACCTCCTTATGAGCAGTACAGCTGTCATTTCACATCCTGCCCAAAATGTTCTTTTCCCCATGTAGTGCACAATGGCGCAGTCGGTGTGCGAAATCAATGTATGGGACACAGTAAGAAAATCACAGTGACACTGTTCATTAGCACAGGCTTTAAAATGGCAATGTTGAAAATTTTTTGAAAAAATTCCTAAAAATGACTTTTACAAGAGTGCGTTGCACAGTTCCACATGCCTTCGTAGGTTTTGAATTTTCAATATTTCCACTCCAGATTTTCAACATTGGCATTTTACCACACTTCCTTATGAGCAGTACAGCTGTCATTTTTACATCCTGCCCAAAATGTGTTTCCGCCTATATGGCGCTATGGGGGTAACAAAGATCATGCTGACAATTTATTGTGCAAATACCAGCAATCGCACAGGGCATTAGGGTAAGCACCACTACATGCCAAACACCACTGCAAATACCTGCAAGCGAGCGTTCGGCATTGACAAATGCTTGTTAGTATCTGTATTCAACATTTCAGTGACAAAGTGCTAAGAGGTATATAAGGTCTACCCTACAGGTAGTGGGTTTATCCAACCTCACTATAGCTGTTCCTCTCCACTCCAAATCTCTCAGCACTGCTTTCCCTGGACACCACTGCAGACCAGACTCTGAAATGACCATTCATAGATCCATAGCTGCCATTACTGGCAGGTGTAGGGGGTCCCCAGCTCTCATACCAGCCAATACCATCCATGCAGTCCCACCATTATCCCACACAGCATGTCCTTTCATCCTAAAAACAAAGCTTTGGAGCACATATGGTACAAAAATAAACCTTAATAAAATATATAATTTGTAAAATAGGAATTCATGGGGTGCATAGATCATCCTATACAGAAATAGAGGCAGTACAGTGACACGCCCATGTACTGTTTCCCCTGGGATGATGAAAGGACAATGTTTTAAAAAATATATGTTATTGTTGGGCCAGAGCATGTTAAAATCAGCACGGGGTCAATACTGCGCACGGCAGAATGTCATGCGACATAATTGCATTGCGTGATTCAATGATAACTTTTTCTGTGGGGAGCACTGCCCACCACACCCCGGACACCCCCCCACTAAGAGTCTAACTCCGAGGGGTCAACACAGAAAGTGCACAGCTCTGGGTTTGGCATAATGCCGTGCGCTATTAAGCGTCGACATTATGACCAATGCAGTTAAAATCAATGCTTTTAAAAGTCCCTTAGGTTTGTGTAGCCCCTCCCAAAGAAATCATAGATCTGCCCCCTTACTTGACACTGTAACATAAACATAGAAACATAGACGTTGGCGGCAGATAAGGACCGCTTGGCCCATCTAGTCTGCCCATTTCCCTACCTACAGGATAGGCCGCAGATCCTAGTTAACCAACAGCCTATTTCTTCCTACCCCCACAAGAATTGCCTTATGTCTGTCCCATGCATTCTTGAATTCTCCCACAGTTTTAGACCCCACAACCTCCTCAGGAAGGCTCTTCCATGCATCCACTACCCTCTCTGTGAAACAATACTTCCTCACATTGCCCCTGAACCACCCCTCTATCTTTAAATTGTGTCCCCTTGTTCTTGCACCTCTCTTTTTCTGAAAGATGCTACCCTCTTGGACTTTGTTGATTCCACTGAGGTACTTAAAAGTTTCTATCATGCCCCCTCTCTCTCTTTCCTCAAGGGTATACATATTAAGCTCCTTTACATCCAGAAGTGGAGGTCTCCAGCTGATCTCAGGGTAGGGGCTGAGAGTCTCTTTCTCTGCCTGACTCTGTTCATTGCCCTGTGGGCGATGTTTAGGACTGCTTGAATGAACATTTATTGTTGTGGTATCCTCTGGTTTAGTGGGGGGGAGCAGAAAAAGGAAGAGAGCAGGCCATGGTACAAAACAATGGGGGCACACTGTTTGTCATGGCATGCAGTCTTTTTTTCTGCTGGGGCAGGAAGCAATGAGGGTGCAGGGCAGATGTGTAATAATCAGAGTACTTCTTGGTTTGCACTTTTTCCTATATAAGTGACCAAAATCTACCATTATAATTGTGGAATAGTGCAACCATCTGCAGGCTAGTGCAATTGTTAAATCAACTTGTCCTGCTGGCTAGTGCAAAAAAAGGTTATGGCTGACCCCTGGTAAATGGTGTTCACTCTGAAGAAGGCAAGGTGACCAGCAGGGTACCACAGGGGTCAGTACTAGGACCGGTCCTCTTCAATGTCTTTATTAGTGACATTGCAGAAGGACTGGAAGGGAAAGCATGCCTGTTTGTGGATGACACAAAAAATCTGCACCAGAGTGGACACGCCGGGAGGGGGGAAGGTAGAAAAATGAGGGACGATCTGAAAAAGCTGGAAGACTGGTCAAGGGTTTGCTAACTGGGTTTCAGTGAAAAAAAGTGAAAAATCATGCACTTGTGGCACAGAAACCCAGGGGCAACATACCAATTGGGCAGGGAGGTATTGGCAACCACAAAACAGAAGAGGGATCTGGAGGTAATCATTTCTGATTACCTGAAGGTAGCAAAGCAATGTGATAAGGCAGTGGGGAAAGCTAGCAGGATGCTCGGGTACATAAGGAGGGCATCAGCAGCAGAAAGCAGGACGTAGTGTTGCCCCTGTATAGATCGACGGCAAGTTCCCACCTCAAGTACTGTATCCAGTTCTGGAGCCACATCTCTGGCAGGAGATAGATGGTGTGGAGGCAGTACAGAAGAGACAACAAAATGATACAGGATCTGCATCAAAAGCCCTATGAGGAAAGACTCATGGAATTACATATGTACACTGTAGAGGAAAGGAGAAATGGGGGCATGATAGAAATATTCAAATACCTTACAGGCATAAATAAAGTTACGAAGGAAGCATTTTACATAGAAGAAGATGCTTGAGGATAAGGGATCACATTATGAAGCTGGAGGGGTGGGAGATTTAGAGATGTGAGAAATCTATCTTCACGGAATAGATGGTGGATGTCTGGAGCGGCTGTGGAGGTGGTGCATGCTAAAATGGTTATAGGACTCAAGCGTGCATGGGACAGATACAAGGGGACGTTAGAAATAAGGTAAGGGGGGGATAGATGGGAGATCGAATAGGGTGTGTGGTGGCACAGTAGGTAGGGAAAATAGAGCAGACTAGGTGAGCCAAGAGGTCTTTCTCTGCAGACAATTTCTATGTTTCTATGTTTCTGTGTTTTTGCTGGTCTAACTTGTAGTAATCTTGGGACCCTTTATATGGGGCTTGTGCCAACTATTTGGTGCAAGCTGCCATAAAGTGATGCAACTGTACGCGAACTTCTTGAATCAGAAGTGGCGTGTTGCGGCAATGTATTTAGTGCAGCTGCCAAAAAAACAGGTTGATGCAGTAACATTAGCCCTGCGTCAGGCGTTAGTGATTCGGGCCCCTTGTAGTATTACAGAGTTTTTTATCAAATTAATTGCATGCTTTTGTATTTCCATGGATCACTTATATGAAATACTGTACCCTGTCATTTGACCATAGTATAGGTAGACCTAGGTCTGGTTTGATGTTACATAATGCATTCTTAGACTAATTTTACTGTTGCATGTCTACTGAGCTGAATTTTAAATTGTATTTTTGTTAGAATGTACTGTATATCTATGGGGTTGTCCTGGCTAGATTTACTTGAAACTGTGCCATACATTTCTGTATTTGTTGTTATTGAAAATTAATAAAAAGATGTTATACAAAAAATAAACAAAAAGGAAACTTCAACCTCACACTTAAATATTACTACAGAAGGCTCTGTACAGCATAACCAAGTGACGCACCAATGGGAAATGAAAGATGAATTTATAGGGGAGATCCCAGACACTGAGAAGCCCACTACATCTGAAACCGGAAGCAAGAATATTCATGAGTAGGCAGAAAGTGTTTCTGAACCCCAGGAATATTTTCCCAATGCCTCTATTAATACAGAACTTTCCCTCCTCTGTAACTCAAGTGGAACAAACAAATTAATGAGGCAAACAGACACAGCTGCCCCTGGGCCTTTGTCATTCAAAGGAGATAACTCCTCCAATATAGGTACAAAATCTGGAAAGCCAAAAATGTTTTCAGGTCTTTTCATGCCTCAATATTGCAAGCAAAATAACATAAATTGAGTCTGATTGCAGTGTAAAGGAGGTCTTGAGAAACTCCAAATTGACTTTGCATAGCTAGACAGCTCTTAAAAGACTCCATGAGGTTCTTCTCTAATGAATATATGCTTTGATACATGTGGCAAGTTAGCTTATGTATGATGTCCGCTTCAAAAAAGTTGGGGCTCTTGACAGATTTTGCCACAAGTTCCATTGGCTAAAAGCCTCTCCCCTTTCTGTCTCCTTTTTGGCTATACCTTTAACCAAGCTTTCTTTAAAACTATCACCATTTTATTTTTAAACAAAGGGTAAGTGTAACTGATATGTTATGCAAGCAATAGACACAACGAAGTATGGGTTATGGCCTGATAAGAGCACACCCCAGGTGCATTATGAGCTGAAGGCCTTACGTTGAGTGTCTTTAGCACCTGAGAGAGTGCTCTTATCAAACCATAACCTACATCTCAGATTCCCTAAGTAAATATATGAAAAAAAGAAAAGAAAAAGTCCAAAATGTTTTTAAAAATGCTGGCCGGTGGCGGATGGTTGTTATTTATTTATTTTATTTATTTCATCTAGGATTACAATACTTTTGAGCACAAGGTGCTCTTTTGCAAAGTTGCATGTCAGTAGGTGAGGTAATAAACAGACAAGGATACTAAACATAGGTAATCTAAGGAGACAGGAGAGCATTTAAATCCAAGGGAACCAAACAGTAGTAATCACATGTCAAAATACAACAGTAGTCTTGGAAAAAATAGATAAAACAGTATTGTAATCAGCAATTAGGAGAATGTAAGGGTAATGAGGGAGGTGAGGGTGGAAGGGGGTGGAAGTAGCAGCCATGGGCCTTGTCGAGCTAAGCAAAAGCTAAAGGGGGTGAGTGAAAAGGAGACCAACTAGGGGGGGTGCAGGAAGGGGACACAGGAAAAGTATTTATTTATTTCTGATTGCAGATTAATACCTTTGAGCCAGAATGGCTCTTGTACAAAGGTTCCACGTCAAATGGACACAAAACAAAAATTACGTAAGTAGATTGCTGAATATACCAAGAAGATATTTAGTTTCAAAGCAGATTAAGTAAAAAAAAAAGTAAGCAGTTACATTGACTGACAAACACTGATACTGGGTAACAAGGCCCACTCACCCAATTTAAAAAATAAATCAGAGTATTCTTAATTTCAAACAAAGATTTTAATCAGATATCTTCCAGTTAAACAATGATAGTCGACGTTCGGGTAAACCCTTCATCAGGACACTGGTTTACTCTAAAAAAAATTTTTTTCAAAAAATACACAAATTATAAAGAGTTAATATTAATTTTAAATACATAAAAACATTATGAACAGATTCTAAAGATAAAACTCTAATAAAGTAAACAAAGATTGTCCTTACATATCAATTTTCAGTTCATAATTTCTATCTTCTTACATAATGCTAGGTTTTAGGTTTGACTCCGCTTACAGCCACTGATAGCAAAAAACAGAAAACTTTCATTTCTATTAAACTTCTGCATCAATTGTTAATATAAACTTTCATTTATTTTCATATTTATCTTATTCTGTTCTCAAATAGGTATATGAACTCTTTATTTAGTTCGAAAACCTCAAATGGCGATTTAATATAATATATTAATTACTTATAAACAAACAAAGCAAACTCATTAGACCTTCAATTAAACACAGAAACATATAAAAGGTACACTTTCAATGCTGTACATACATATATTGTGTCAAACACACACACATAAATATTTCCCACATTAAAGGGGCACTGTCAACCTGTTTTTCATCATATTATTTCTAGTTGAAACCTTACATTTTATGATTGCTTACTCTCTCTAAAATTCATTGATGTTGCTGTTTGTTTTGTCTGTCTCCTTGTTTAGTAGAACTGAAATGCATGGCAATGTATATTTATAAACAACTTTGGTTTTGTTTACAATCATGGTTCTGTTCTTACTGCATATATCCTGAGCATTAGAAACACACACAGACAGTGCAGTCACTCATAAGACAGTAGCCTCCTACTCCCCCAATGCATCATGAGGGTCTAGACTGTTTTGTGGGTGTTTCCAAGTCCAGGAAAGATGCATTTGGAGTTGATAAAGGAATGTAAACAAACCTGTTTTGATGTGATAACACCAGTATGTTAGCAGTCTGTTTTCACTTTTTAAACAAAATAAGAGTCAGAATCAAACTACCAGCTACATCAACATTCTTTACAGAATTTTAGCAATCATAAAATAAGTTTTTTAAACTAGGGACACTTTGAGACCTAAGGGGTTGACAGTATCCCTTTAAGTGGAACATATTAGTTCAAATGGCTTAGCTTTCAGTATCTATGCTCCTAAGTCTCGCTGTGTAAAATGACTGCATACTGACTCAACAAAATCAAAATGATTCGCTTTCAGCAATTACATCACTTAGTTTTCAGTATTGGAGCTCTCAAGTCTCCTATGTGAAATCTCTGCATACTAACTCACCAAAAAGGATTCTATATTAAAGTAGTCACACTTTCAGCAATATTACGCTCGAATGTCACATCACTATTCGCATTATTCTCGATCTGTATCTGTATACTAAACCAATATGCAGCTCTAAACAGGGGTAATTTCAAATCAACTATGGATAGATTATGACGCTAACCTGTTTTCTATCTGTAAACTGTTCAATGTTTTTTTATTTTCCAGCTCTGTATGCCAATACTTTCCAGCTTTGTTTGCTATAAAGAAACAACAATGCTATCAGTGCCCTTATCATGAGACAGGTATATACCATTAAACTTCCATTGGAACATACTCAAAATGTTCTTTTGGTATCTGGCATCTGTTGTCAGCGGGAGTAACACGTGGGACCTATGTTACCTGAGTTTTAAAAGGATGCAGAGCTCCACCCCCGAATCCAGCAACCAACGGCAAGCGTTAACGTAAGCACGGACTTGCTCACCTGTGTGCCAGACCCACCTCAGACGGCACCGAGTACCTTATTTCTCAGTGTCAGGGGCACTAATCTTTAATGGATATAACTAAGTATAACAAAATTATACTTAATACAAAATAAATCAATTTTACTAATACTATGTATTTTCAATTTAGGTTCTTTTGGATGATCATACTGCCTAAGCAACAGGTCACCCTGTTACGTCTCTTTACCTGTCTATTTCATGATATTAATTTTAAACAAACTATGTGTTGCTCTCATATAGAATTCTATCTACATTATAATTACATTAGTAGTAGAAAGTCCTTATGGATACTAATCCCATCTTTGCTGCATGTGATTCCATATCGCAATTGTAAGTTTTAATTCAGTTTAAATGTTAATCTCGGTTAAATTCTTTTTCTTACAAAATCGGCTGCCATTCTATTGTTTCATTCAACTCAAACTTGGGATTATTAGTTTGAAAATAATTTATGAATCTTGCTTCTCTTAATAGTAATTTAGCATTTAATTTCCTCCTTTATTTCCTTTATGAACTTTTCAATACCAAAGAATCTTAATGTAGCTATAGAATGTCCTCTTTCCAAAATGTTTCATGCTATTGGTGATGTCAAATCTTTATTTCTAATGTATCCCTTATGTTCCCTACTCATTTAAGGACTTTTTGTTTTCTTACACATTAAATTGCATGGAGGTGGAGCCAGCTGTCTCACCATTGCACAGTTGTGGGCCTGGGAGAAAACAACAAAACTTGGGAACCGACTGGGTCCATGACGATCCAACTATTGGGCTGGAGGACGAGTTTCTCTGAGGGAGGGACCAGAGCTCCTGTTGGCATCCCATAAAAAAAATGTTTTAAAAAGTTAAAAGGAGGCTTTAATAGTGGTAATAGTAAAAAATAATTCCTTTTTAAAGTACTTTACAACTGTGGTATGGCCACTAGAGGTGTTCCTTCCCACATGAACACACAGTGTTGACTCAAGTTATGATCCCCACACACACACACATTACACCCACTACAAGAGATATTTGAATACTGGCTGGTTTTGGTTCTGAGGAAGGAAAGTGTCACTTCAGTGACAGCAATTCTTTGTGAGCAAGCGTGTCACTAGCCAGCCATCATAATTACCACTGTTTTCCAGAGTGCTTCCGATTGCATTTGTTTAACAATGGCCCCTCACTATCCATTTACTGCAGCATTCAGTGTTTATTTACTTATTTAAAGAAAAAAAAGTTTGAAAGGGCCAGCAGAGGAGCAATATGGGATCTCATATTTTATTTATTTATTTATTTATTTATTTATTTATGTATGTATTTATGTATTTATTTAAAATTGGTGTCGGAAAGAAACACTGAGCTGAGGGCTCGTTTCCAGGTGTGACCAGATACAAGTGTACACTGAGGGCTAAACAGAGAAAAATACAAGAAGTTCTAGTTACAGACGTAAGGTACAAAAGCAGTGTGCAAGACAGCACAGTTAATTGCATCATCTTGGTCTGTCATGTCTAGTTGAGTTGCCTAATCACCATAAGTAAGTACACTAATCAACATAAAACTGAAGGTTGTATATGCAGCTTTGGGCTGGAAACTTGATGTAGTGGACTAGTACCAGGATAGGACTGTGGGTACTCAGAGAAACGAAAGATGAGCTGTCTGTAGCAGGAGATTACCAGGTGGGCCAGCCAAAGGAGGCTAGACCTGAGTCATGGAGGGACCTAGAGAGCAACTGGGGCAAGAGGGGCAGGGAGGGAGCCTGAGTAGTAGCTAACAGCAGCTAGGGAGGGGGCCAGATGGAGGTCGGAGGATTGTTCAGAGGAGAGGGAGGCGGTGGAAAAGCGCCTGCCCGAGTGGTGAGGGTGTGTGGTTGGAAAGTGCACGCCTCTGTGATGGAGGCGGATAGCCAGAGTAGCTGGTTGGTGAGGCGGGTGGAAAGGTAGGGAGGTAGGGAGCCTAGCTATTCAGCTAAGAGGGAGGCACTGTGGCTAACCCTCCTGTGTGAGAGTGGGGTCAAGGACAGAGAAGAGTAGAGGAGGCAGTGGTGAGTAAGTGGAGGCTGTGACAAACCACCAGAAGGAGTTGAGGAGGATGTCAAGTTTTGAGAGGGATGAGGCTGAGGCAGAACCGTAGATGATGTCTGCATAGTCCATGACCGGTAGGATAGTTTTACGTACGCATTCACTACGGATGGGGAGGGGAAGGCTGGCTTTGTGGCGATAGAACCAGGCCAGCTTGGGCCGGAGTTTGGTGCAGACTGCCTCGATGTGGGTGGAAAAGTTGAGGTAACTGTACAGCCAGACTCCCAGGTACTTGAAAGCAGGTACTATCTCGAGGCGGGAGCCTTCTAGGGTGCAGATTGGTGGTGGTGTGGGTAGGGAGGCAAGCTTTTGTCTAGTACCGAATACCATGGTTACCGTTTTTGTGGCGTTTAGATTGAGTTGGTTTTTTTGAAGCCAGGTTTGGACCCTGTTAAAGTCATTTTGAAGGTCAGGGAGCAGTCCATCATGGGAGGGTCCTGAAGCAAAGATGATGGTGTCGTTGGCGTATAGATGTATGTTTGAGGAGAGGCAGGCAGAGGGGAGGTCATTTATAAAAAGGGAGAAAAGGATGTGGCCAAGGATAGAGCCTTGGGGGACACCTGAAAGGATGGGTAGCGGGGAGGGAGAGAGTGTCCCCTACTTGAACCGATTGCTGCCTATTCTGGAAGTAGGAGTGGAACCAGTTGACAGCAGGCTGAGCGAGGCCAAAGGAACTTAATTTGCAGAGTAGCAGGGGGTTGGAGACTGAATCAAAGGCCTTTGCCAGGTCCATAAAGATGGCAGAGGTGGTTTGGCCTTCATCCATGGCAGTGAGAATAGAGTCAGTTACACGTAGCAGGGTGGTGATGGTGGAGTGATGTTTCTAAAGCCTGACTGAAAGGGAAGAGGAGCTGTTTGAGGAGAAACGCTGATAGTTTGGAGGGCAGGGTGATTCTTGGAGTTTGGCGAGGGAGGAAAGGAGTGAGATGGGTCGGTAGTTTCCTGGGTGAGAGGGGTCTCCAGCTTTATGCAAGGGAAGGATTTTGGCCATCTTCCAGTCTGTGGGGACCGCGGCTGTTGAGAGGGAGAGGTTGAGTATGTGTGTTAAGGGAGCGGTGATGGCTGAGGTGGAGATGTGGAGCAGTCTAGGGTGTAAGCCATCAGGGCTGGTTTTGGACTGGTTTAGAGTGGCGAGTGCAGAGTAGACCTCCTGGGGCATGAAGTGGGGAACAAAAAACCAGAGTTGGGGGGGGGTTGTGGGGTTGGGTTGAGGGGCTGAGTTTGGTAGAGCACAGGAGGTGAAGAATGTGTTAAAGAGTTTGGCTACAGAAGCCAGGTCTTCTAGTGTTCTGCCATTTAAGCTGAGGACTGGGCTGGCTTGCTTGAGGGGGGGGGTCCATAAGGGAGTTTAGTACCTTCCAGAAGGATGTAGGGGAAGCATTGTTATGGGTAAGTTGTGCTTTGAAGTATGAGGCTTTAGATTTCTGAATGGCATTGATGCATCTGTTTCTGAGATGTTTGTTGTATTGGAGGTTGCAAAGGAGCTTTATACTATCTCCATGCCTTGTCCCTGGTCTGACATAAGGAGATGTGGTCCTAGGTGATCCAGGGGTGGTGGTAACGCTTACCTCTAGCTTTCGTGAGGAGGCGTGGTGGTCCCAGGTGCTTAGAAGGATGCTGCTGAAGTGGGATAGGGTGAGGTCAACATCTTGGGAGGCGAAGACTGGGAGCCAATGGGCGTTTGAGAGGTCATGCTGTAGTGTGGATTCATCAAGGAGGTGTAGCGGGTGAAACCAGATGAATTTGGTGCCTGATTGTGGTGAGTGGATTTTACGGATGCAGTACGTGATGCAGTGGTCGCTAAGGGCATCGGAGAGGTGCGGAGGCAATGACCCTGTGTGGCTGGGAGGTTAAGGATCCAGTCCAGAAGGGAGTGATTTTGAGACCGTGATTTAGGCGGCTGGGTTCCAATAGTTAGGGAGAGGTTTAGGGCTTTGTTCCTCAGAGCGGTGGCTTTGGCATTGGAGGAGAGCCAGTCAGATTGAAATTGCCTAGTAGTGTGGGTTCGCCGTTTTTAGCGACAGAGGAGATTGTAGTGATCGCCTTGATGAGGGTGTCAAGGGGGGTTTGGAGGGGTGTATAGGACCCCATGTAAAGGGGGGAGGATAAGGGAAAGGAGATGAGGGCTACTAGAGATTCATGGGATGTGGGGCAGGATTCCTTAAAGGTAATGGAGCAAGTTAGGGATAGCCTGGCATACAGAGCTACCCCCCCACTCCTCGCTTGCACGGTCCTGCCGGAAGATGGAATTTGGGATTTTGGTGGATAGTCAGGTTTGTACTGGTTTACCCAGACAGAGGGCATCTGTTTTGGGGAGCAAATGCCTTGCATTAATATGGAATATACAGAGGCCCTTGGGGAGAGAATCTGATACCTGGGGTGAAGAGGGAGCAGGCGCTGGCGTGGTTAGATTGGATGTAAGGGGGCCCGGGTTGGGGTGGATGTCATCTGCCATGAGCAGTAGTAGTAGGCGAAGGGGGAGAGGAGAGGATTTCTTTCTGCTACATGTGTTGTGCCTCAGGGGTGGAGTGCTTAGGTTTAGACAATGGAGAAATGCCTCAAGGTTTAGTAGGTGAGAGTGGAGCAGTGATGGGTGGATGGTAGGAGAAAGTGAGTGTGTGTGTGGGAAAGTAGGGGGAAAGGGTGGAGGGGGAAAAATAATTGATGTTGTAAGGTGGGAGAGTGGCAGAGAGAGATTTGGGGTGGTACACCTGGGGAAGGGACAGGGAGGGGCGAGGGGAATTTAAAGGGGTGCCTAGATGGGGGAGAGTAAGATGGGTAGGCGTTATGTTGGAGACAGGAAATTGAAGGAGTAGGCACAAAGCTGGAAAAAGCAGCATTGTGGCAAGAAGGAAGGTTAAGGATGCAGAGACAGCCTCCAGTGGGGAGAAGTGATAGCCTGCTAATGGGGAACTTAGCTGATTGGTTTCAGCAGTCACGTGACTACACCTATATACCTTAAAGCCGACCAAGGGTGGTGGTGGGGCAGTGGGGAGCCAACGCAATGCATCAGCGGGGCTTTCCTCAGTTGGGAGCCAAGAGCACAGTGCTGCTGAGTAGCGTACCTGGTTGTGTTTGAAGGGAGAGCTGCTGTGGAGGAGGACATCCGTCTGCCCTCACGGACCCTTGGGGGACCACCGGAGTTCAGGAGTTCCTTCTGTGGAGGTGAGAGAGACAAAGCAATTATAAATACCAGAGAAGCTTTTGGGAGGGGCTGGGGGGAGTTAGAAGTGGAGTGTAATTTGAATCACAATGGGGCGCGAGGAAGCTAATTTTAGGCAGGGCTGGCGTTTAACTGTGGCTGTTTGCAGCATGCAATTTCAACAGTAAAAAGAAGAAATAAATTCTACAACATTTGGAGCTAAATAAGCAAAGCTGACTCTTGGCTTAGATGATACAACTGTCTGCAGGCTGTTTGGATTACAAATGCATTTAAAGACCAGGCTAGTGTTGAGAAATTAGAGCACCACAAATAAAGAGTAGATTCAAACAGGCAAAAGTCTTTTTAGGAGGGTATAAAAGCAGTCTCCATTCATATGCTGAGAATTAGTTGTACAACTTTTAAAGGTGCTTCCATTTGAAGCAATTCAAAAAGGCACCAAGTCCTCAGTCGGGAGCCGAGAGCGTGGTGCTGCTGAGTAGCATACCTGGTTATTTTCAAAGGGAGAGCTGCTGTGGGGGAGGGCGTCCATCTGCCCTCATGGACCTTGGGGGACCGCCAGAGTTCGGGAGTTCCTTCTGGTTATTTTTGAAGGGAGAGCTGCTGTGGGGGAGGGTGTCCTTCTGTCCTCACAGACCCTCAGGGGACCGCCGGAGTTCGGGAGTTCCTTCTGGTTATTTTTGAAGGGAGAGCTGCTGTGGGGGAGGGCATCCATCTGCTCTCACAGACCCTCGGGGGACCGCCGGAGTATGAAAGCTGTTTGCTAGCAGCACAGCTGCTATGCTGCATGCCTCACCGTTGTTTTCTTCATCTCAACGGAGAAGCAGAGGTGACACCTTTGTTTACAAAGTTCATCCCAAGGAAGTTGGGAGAACCGAGTCCATAGATGACAGAAATGGTCAGTAGGGCTTGTGCAGGAAGGGGGACATTGTATTTTTCTGGTTTCTGTGTTTGGTGCCACCGCTCTCCCGGTGCAGCTGTTGTAGTTCCGTCAGATGTTAGCTGAGGAGTTGCAGTGGGAGAGCGGTGGCACGCATTGATTTCACCATATGTTGTGTTTTGGTTGGCACAATTAGTGCTGGTTGTAAAGTTATTTCCAGGTGAGGACACAGCTGGAAAAGTGTATCAGCCAATCACCATTAAGGACAGTTTCTACCCATTTTTTTAAACTGGTGGAAACAACAATGCCATGTCTTAATCCCAGCAATTCCTCACTTAGATGCTTACACTTAATGCAGTTATCTTAGCTGATAGTGACACCTCAGAGGTTACAACTTATGCAAATTTTCTAATTTGGAATGTAGGTTCAAACTCTGCACCTGCACTCCACTCTGGTCGTTGCTCAGATCTGTTTCTCTGCCTGAAGAGAGCAGTCACCCCATAGTGAACTCTGGTAATGGCTGGTTCTCCAGTTAGTTTGGCTTATTTGTAATTCATTTAAAAATGCATTTTAGTTAGTTTTTTTGTTTACTCTGTGTTAGCTAGTTTTTTTTTTTTTTTTTGTAATTATGGCCTCTCTGGTTCCTGATTGATTCCCAAGAACCGGAGAATATCTTAGCTGACTACCATTTTATTTTCAGCTATTTTCTTGGCTAACTAAACCAGTTTTTACTTAATTTAGCAGTAGTTTAGTATTGTTTAACTATGCAAGCTACAGATAATGGAGTGCTTTCACCTTCCATTTCTGTCTATGCTCTTTCACCTTGATTAATCAGTTCCCATTACAGGAGCCACAATTTTGCCTTTGGCACAGTTTCCTCAGTACAAAGACTTTTTTTACTGTTGGCCTCTTGTATGCATTATTTTTGTGAATCATTTTTAATATTTCAAGGTTCTCTTAAATCGATATGTCAGAGAGACCTTGTGGATCATGAACAATTTTAAAAATTTAAAAAAGAAGCATGCTATCTCAGTCTGCTTCTGTGTCACCTAAAAATAATAAAAAACGCTCTGAGGGAGTTCCCAACAATGGTGGAAAGCATGCATCTGAAGGTCCATCTCCTAATGTTCAGCAGCAAATAATGTTAAAGGAGACAAGAAAAAAGATAAAGCTCCATGCACAGCCATTAAATAGGCTTTGTAAAAATGGTTCTGACATCAGTGTGCTCAAAAGGGGGAACCCTGAATCCAGTGATGACAAAATATAAATAAAAGAGCTCCAGAGCAGACACTGGAAGTCTTGTCTGTCAAAAAGACATTTAAAGAAAAGTATGTCACTGCCACTCCTCCTGAACAGAGAAAGGATCAAGGCAGATGGCACAGATAAAATGCCCTCCTGACAATCTTTCCAAGTGATACAGGCAATGGAAATTTTATAAGATACTTGCCACCCACCACTACCCCCCCATGCTCCAACCTATCTGCCTGTGGAGGAGGAGGAAGAAAAATATAAAGTACACATAGAGGAAGGTGTCCCCATGGAATCAGAGGGTGCATCTCTTCAAGATTTGAAACCCCCTCGAAGGTATAATGAGGACTACTTATCTTTTTCTTCATTTGTCAGACAAATGGTCAATACACTCATTACCCCCCCCCATACTAGAGACAGAGGAGGATGAAGAGGATGCTGATTTTATGGATATGTTGGGAGTAGCTTCACCAAGAAGAATGCTACTTCCCATACATAAACCATGTAAGAAGGCCATGCCAAAAACCATGCCTGCACCCCCCCCCATCAGCAGTAGTCACAGATAAGAAAACTGAAAGAAAATATCAAATGGTATGCAGTGAGTGGAATACCAGTATGCCCATCCTGATCATCATGGACTAGTCCAACCTGCTTCTTGTGAGAAAGCAAAAATCATTCTGTACAGCCCCCTAAAGGACTCTAAAAAATTTTATACTATGGCCAAAAGGGGTTATGCCACAGCGTCCCTGCTTATCCGGCAGGTAGCTTACTCAGCACATATAGCATAGTACCAGAAAGCACTTTGGAACACAATTATAACACTGGCAGAAAGAGCAAATGATGAATTGGCACAGGATCCGATTGCCACAGAAAGATCAGCCATGAATGCCATAAAATATAATTTCCACACTACAGTGGACACTAATGACTGCTGCTAGAGATTTGGTTCATGAAGTGTCTTTAAGATGGTTTTCCTGGCTGAGGACTATCATTCTTTCTCAGGATACTCAAACCAAGGCAATTCATTTCTTCTTTGAGGGAAATTCATAATTTGGTGACAAACCAAAGGCCTTCATGAAAAAAGTAGATGAATACAAAACCACTTCCAAAAGTAACAATGAGAAGAGCGCCTCTGTCTCCTATAGGTCGTACAAAAGGGAAGGCAGAGGCAGGGGATGCTTCCCAAGAGCCTATGTCTCTTATGCTCCCTATGAGTACCAATCACAAAGAGAAATTCAAGATGGTCACACTAAGGACAGTAATAACATATTTGCAAGCAGGCCATTGACTGGGATCCCTGGATCTGAAAGATGCCTGTCTTCATATCCCAGTCAGGCCGTCCCTCAAAAAATATGCCAGATTCAAGCTGGAGAGCTGACAGTCCCAACTTGCAGCTCTTTCATTTGGTCTCACGTCAGCGCCAAGGGTTTTCACAAAGCACTTGGCTGTGGTGGCAGCACACATGAGAAAACAAGGTATGGTGCCTTTCCCCTACTGGAGTGACTGGCCAGTCTGAGGGAAAATCAGAACAAGAAGCAAGGTGCTCAGTTCAGTTGGTAAAAAGCACCTTGGAAAAACTGAGATTCTTGATAAACCTGCAGAAGTCACACCTAGAGCCTGGAGTCTGTTCAAATACTGGACTTAACAGGAGCATAGCTATACACCCTGCAGGGGAAAAACTTTCCTCCTGCAGGTCAGAGTTACAGATTTGATAGCAACAGCAGTCTTTCACAGAAGGTATGGGAAGACCTGCAAGAGAATTTCTGCAGTTACTCAGGCACATGGCCACATCCACATCTGTGGTTTCATGGGTCAGGTTCCAAATGAAAGCTATCAAGTATCACTTAAGAGGCATTTTTTCAAAAATCACCAACAAGTGTTCTTACTACAGATGCTTTACTCCTGGGTGGATGCCCACCTGCAGGACCTCACAGTGAGTGACAGATGGAGCCCACGGAGTCACTAGAACACATCAGCCTCCTGCAGCTCAGAGCAGTACTGTTAACTAATGCAGTCTTTCTCCTCCCAGCTGCAAGGTCAGTCTGTCCAAATCAGGACAAACAACACCATAACAATGTACTACATAAACAAGCAGGGAGGAACAAGATCCTCAAAACTGTGTACAGAAGCATTGAGGATCTGGAACACAACACATTCCTTAGAAGCAGACATATTTGCAGTGCATCTGCCAGGCAAAGGCAATGTCCTGGCAAATTCCTTAGCAGAATCAGCTAGGAAATCACACATTGGGCTTAAACCAACAAGTTCTGGCCACAGTGTTCAGAAGGTGAGGCACACTCAATATAGACCTGTTCGCCTCTTGGGAGAACTATCAGCTCCCACAGTTTTGTTGGAGGCCACCAGCCGGAGGGACAGTCCCAGAGAATACCCTGGTGCTGGACTGGACAGGGACGCTTTCTGTATACCTTCTCACAATTTCCACTCATTTAGAAAATGCTACTGAAACTCAGGAGGGAACCTGCAACAATGATTCTGATAGCTCCAGATTGGGCCAGACATGCCCAGTACTCAATTCTTCTGGCCCTGACTGGCAAGAAAACTAATCAGCCAGTCACTGAGTCACAACCTGTTGACTTTGTCCCAGGGCAGATTAACATTCCTGAATCTCAGCACTTATGCCTGAGGGCATGGTTCTTGAGGAGTTAGCATTTTCTGGTTTGGATCTCTCACAGGAAGTCCTGAAGGTGCTCAGGGTGTCTTGGAAACCCGCTATCAGGAAAGCATATTCCTCTAGTGGAAAAGGCTTTCTTACTGGTGTACTCCCAGAAAAATAAATTCAGTAGAGGCAGGGTTGTTTGTAATCTTGCAAATACCTAGTAAACCTACAGTCGTTAGGCCTATGGCCTTCAGCTTTAAAGGTGCACTTAGCAGCAGCATCAGCATACATGTCAGCTGGCAAGGGAAAGTCTTTGGCCTCACAACCCATTTTCAAAAGGTTTTTAAAGGTCTCAGCCATTTCTACCTACCAGAGAGGGACCCTGTCCCACCCTGGGACCTCAGCATATGCATTGCCAAGCTTATGGAGGCTCCCTTTGAGCCTATGGAAACAGCTGATTTGAAGCATGTCACACAGAAAACCATATTCCTAGTTGCAATGACTTCTGCTAGGCAGGTAAGTGTGGGAGCACGTCAATTCACTCCCATCAATTTGTTCCCCGACAGCTCGCTCCCGACTGTTCACCCCAGTCAAATTCATTCCGGTGCAACTCGCTCTACATCATTTAGCTCCTGCCTTATTAAAACCCATACAATAAACCAAGTTGTCTTATTGCAACTTCCAATACAATTTAAGTGTAAATTACCTGGTAATACCTGGTATTCGGGTGTTTAGGTGCACTTCCTGTCTGAATAAACCCATACCAAGGAATATTAAGTAAAGCACTGCACAATACAATAATATTTAAGTTAAAAGTACCTGATATTCTGGTATTTTGGTTCTCTTCCTGTTTTGGCATAATAGTATGTCACTGGCGTGCTACCACGGTAACCAAGCCGAGTTCGGTCTCTCCCTTGCAGTTGTAGTAATCAAGCTCACATTGCCAGATCGGTTCATCAAGTTCAGTTCCGTTCAGATATAAAATCATCTTTATTAATTCAGGTAAATGTTAAAAACTCAGTTTACTGAGTAAATAAATAAGTGTTCAGGGTCTGTGAAGGGCATGGAGGGTTAATACTGGAAACAGTAAGCCACACCCCTAAGGAACTCCTCAGTCGAGCGGTCAGAGCACTTCCCAAGAACCAAGTCCTGCCTTGTTGCGTTATCCTTACAAATCCTCTTTGGGTCACCTCATGCATTGCCTGCTATGATCTGCTCAATCTCAGCATTTCTTTTCCTTTGAATCCCCTTAAGCCCTTCAGTAGACTTCCATATAGTCGGGTGATTCATGCACAGAATAGATTGCATCACTCTATGAAAAGCCTCAACAGAATTATTTGTTTTAGCCCTTTTTGCCACAACTGTGTCATTATGGTTCCATAGAGGAATTGGGTAGTGTGGTTGCCTGCACCCTGTGCCATGTCTATTCCTCCGCCCTATCCAGGTGTCCTCAAAATAGTCAATTACATTCGCTAATTCTGGTGGGAATACATTTAATTCTTCATCTGTAATTTCCTCGAACCTCAAGACAACCTGGTTGGGTGGATAAAAGGCAAGAGCTGGCAGGTAGTGGCACCTCAGACTAAATTCATTATCCTGTGCATGTTTTGCCTGAGCCCTTGACTTGAATTTTCTGTATCGCACTGTAAAAAGTGAAAAAAAAAACAGCTTGCCATGCATTTGGGAAGATGTTACTAAAGGCCTAATTGTAGCCTTCTCAAAATCTGTCATTATGACTTCAGGATTGAGACGAGGGTTGATTTGTTTAAGTACACTGACACTGAGAACTTTTATAATGCTCCTGTCTCTTACCTGGAAGCAGCACATATATTGCTGGTTGCAAACACCCAAACCTTTCACCTATTATCACAAACATTTGATAGAATTGGCGGGGCGATGCTGAAGGTGCCATCAGCAAACCATTGCTTGCATTGTTCAAGGTACTGCAGATTTGATTAAATTCCAAAAACAAGGATTCAGTCATTACTAGGACCACTGTCATATAGCAAAAAATTGACTTCACAGCCTTGGCTACTTTTAAAAGTTGTATAGTATTCTGGCAATGACAGCTCACTTACGGTGTGGTGGTTAGGCGGGGCCACCATGGATGCATACCCATTGAAATGTCTGCTTAATGTTTTTGTCCACCAATGTTCCTTGTGCAGCCAAGGATACTTGCTCCTTAGAATGCAGCAGGACTTCTGCAATTGTGTCCTGCGTACATGCTGCTCATCCTTTGGCAGTGTTTAATGCGTCTGCCTGCTTGACTGCAGCTGGGTCTGGTGCATGAGAGTGTTGACTAAATGTTGATATTATTACAGGATCATCATAACTTTTAGTATGCACTCACGCATTACATGTTTTTCTTTTTGACTGAAAGCTCACATTGCCAGATTGATTTCCCGTTAAACCTGTGTTTTTGATGTGTGTAAATATAATTATCAGCATCCACCAGCAGCTTCTTGTTTTGCATGAGAGTGTTGACTAAATGTCAATATTATTACAGGATCATCATAACTTTTAGTATGCACTCACGCATTACATGTTTTTCTTTTTGACTGAAAGCTCACATTGCCAGATCGATTTCCGTTAAACCTGTGTTTTTGATGTGTGTAAATATAATTATCAGCATCCACCAGCTTCTTCTTGTTTTGCTCAGACAACACAAACTTCCCTGCCATTTTTTTAAGTGACAGTTTGTGTGATGGTAAGGCTCTTTTTTTTTTATAAATTCTGCTGTGTGCTGATTGGTGGGTTCATTGCACAGGTGAACAGTGATTAATTAAATTGCAAGGCAGGTACTGTAACATACTGTTATATGTTGGCTAAATAAGAGATATTGGTAGTGGGAGTCAGATGACAGGAAGCGAGAGTGTCAGGAGTTAATTGACACGGGCCAATCATCGAGAGTGTATTTACGAGAGCAAATTGATGGGAGCAATTGTCATCGACAAGGTAAGTGTAATACAAGCCCTCTGCACAGAGTCAGATTACATAATCCTCCAGAGGATAGAGTAGTTATTAGAACCAAAAGAAAATTCCTACCTAAGGTTGTATCTGAATTGGACTTCAACCAGTCACTGACCCTCCCTGTACTATATCCCGAGCATTCCTGTCCAGGTGAGGAAAGGTTGCATAGTCTGGACCTAAAGCGAGTCCTGTCTATCTATGTGGACTGGACAAAGATGTCAGTTCCCAGAGTACACAACTTCTATTACCTATGGTGAGGTTGAAAAACATAAACCAGCTACAAAAGTCTGTCTTTCACTGAATAGTCTCTTGCATTCAGTTCTGCTATGAAAAACATGGAAAAATGCCATCAATAGGCTAAAGGGCACATTCCATAAGGGGTCTCTCTGCCTCTGTGGCATCCTCAAGGGGCTTCCCATTCTTAGACATTTGCAAAATAGCTACCTGGAAAACAGTATACACCTTCACAAAACACTACTGTTTGGACATACAGTCTAGAAGGGATGGCAGCTTTGGAACTACAGTCTTGCAGAACCTTTTTCCTAACTAGGTTCTGGACCCAGCCTCCCAAGGTTCTGCTACTGAAGTCTGCATAAAGTATAAATCTAAGTGAGGGACTTCTAGGGTTAGAATCAAAAATTGCTCACCGTAGTAATGTTGTTTCTTCTTGGGGAATCCCTCACTATGTTTTCACTCCCTAACCCTGTCTCCCCTTCCAGAACCTGAGATACGATCACACAAGAATCAGTCCCTTTTTTCATTGAGGTTGCTTGAGCATTGCTATTACAGTTCCTACAATTGTAAGTTTGTTGCTATGGTTTATATAACACATTTTTCTCAAGTTTGCTTTCAGTTTTTTTGGTGTTTTAAAAATTCTATAAAATTTCAACATTTTTGGTAGCCTTTTTAGCTAGTTTCACTAGCTGCTGCTCTATTCTGGCCTGGAAACAGATCTAAGCAATGGCCTGAGTAGAGCACGGGTGCAAAGTTTGAACTTACATTCCAAGTTCGAAAATGTGCATAGGTTCTAGTCTCTGGGGTGTCACTGTCACCAAAGATGACTGCATAAAGTATAAACATAGTGAGGGATTACTTAAGAAGAAACAACATTACTACGGTGAGTATTTTTTCTTCTGGTTGACCCTACACCCATATTAGATTCTGAATTAATCTGGACTGAGGGGAAGGAAAGTAAAGTCAATCTTCATCAAACAGACATGGGTATACAACATTTACCAAATATCTTTTTCTGGGAGGGACAGAGAAGTGCTCTTTCCCAGGACTACCTAAAGCTTGTTATAGACATAGCTCCAGAAAGTACTTAAGCAGGGCTTGCAACCAGCTTAAATGTACATTCTGTGATGAACTGAGACATATGAGTTTTCACTGTGTCAATGAACATAAATGTAGTTTATGTGAAGAAAGTGGGCACTCCTATCGCAGCTGCCCCTGGACTGCCTATAACCAGCCGAGTCAGGAAGGTGGTTTGGAACAAAATCTATATGTGACAGTGGCACAAAAGCAGAGAACAAAACATTTTCAAAGTACTGAAGCCCGCAGGGAAGGGATATACAAATCTGTTTCTCTTCCACCCATGGCTGATGTTCCAATTTCTGATATTCCTGACCCCCACCCAAACAGTCTACTGCTTTCAGTTGTCCTACACGCCAGCCCCCCCGCTCTCCACCATCACAGGGTCATGTGATGTTCAGTAACCTGCAGTCTCTGGACAACAGGCAGATTCAGCCAACAGGCACTTGGAAGTGCCACATGAGGAAGCTATATCTGAAGTTCCCCCTCCTTCAGACATACCTATGAAAGTGATGCACCCTCTTCAATGCCTGATACTAACAAACTGCGAATCGTTACACATAGGTGTAAGAAATGGAGCCAGCCTAAATCAGAAAAAAAATAAAGCTTTGCTACATTTAACAGTTACAAGCCTCAATGGAATGGGGGGGGGGGCGAAGGATGATTTGGATGCCTCCTCAGTTGCATCCTCTCAGCAGAATCCATCTTCTGAAACTGAGGAACCACTGACAGATACATCTGTCAGAAGCTGAAGGAGAAGCAAACATAGACGTGGGACTACAAAGAAAAATGATTTAACTCATGGTGTGGGGGTGTTACTTGAGTCTGCTAATTTGTGCTATGTCTGTTAGATGGAATATCACTCTAGCTACTGCTAATGACAACAGTCTGAAAAATATTAAAAGGTGGCTAACTGAATTTTCTTGTTTTCAACAATCCAGTAAAACATTACCTTAACCGGAGGTCTCTAACCAGAAAGGCTGGTTCAGTGGCTCTTCCTTTTGGTTTCTAGGTTCAGAACCTTGCACTAGGATGGGTATTCTCTCTAACACCCCGACATAGAAGTAATCAAATTAATAGACCTTAGTCCAGATTGAGTATTGTTGCTGAATGTTAAGATCAAAGGTATTATATTACAACTCTTACAGTATGTATTTACAGTATGCCCCTCAGTCTAAGGTTGCCTGCATATATCTTTTTACCACCAACCCAGTACTGTTTGGCATAGATTTTAAATTTGGTTTAATTACCCTGGACAAAGGTTGTTTTTCATGTTGTGCTTTTCTAAACACTCTCACCCAATCTGCATGGTTATTAGATGTCTATTATGCAGGTACATGGAAAAGAGAGAACATTTTTTAAAGGGAATTTAGCTACCTATATAGATTATTGGTTCACCTCTTTATACTTACCTCTAAATTCTGTCTCTTTACATCCCTTGAGTTCTCAGATCACAGTATTCTCTGCCTCTCTTTAGTTGATTTTTCAAATAGTAGTCCTCCAGCATGCTGAGAAGGTATGCAGTAGAAGGCACTCCCAGAATGTTTTTGGGGAAAGGAGGGGCATCAGGTTCTGGTACCTTTTATGTTGTCCTGTGGGCTGTCGAGTTTCTGGAGTGACAGCCCAAGGCACAAATCGAGACAGATTTGGAGCAGGGCCTATAAAGGCAGGACTATGCAGGAGGAGGGCAGATCTGGTGGAGATCTTGTGGTGGAAAGGTCTGCAGTGCTGGGAGTGGGTGCAAGCTGTGCCATCCCAGGCCTGAAAAAGTGGAGAGTAAATGTGAACAGAGCTGCTGTGTTCCAGAGAGGAAAAGAGTGGCTACCGCATGCAAGCCAGCATGTGGGCAATGCTGCAGATATAGCATAGAGGACAAGACCAAGGGCTGCTGATCCAGGTCCAGTAGCAGGCATTACAGCGTCATAGTACGGGGTTGCCTCTAACCTAAGAGTTTGGAAGCCAGGATGTGTGAGGGTCAGATTGGTACCTCAGCAGTCCAGAATGAGTGGAAGGAGGTTGAAAGAGCCTGCAGCCAGTGCCCAAGGTAACCAGTTCAGCATGGACCAGAGGGAAGAAGCCTACCTGCATCACTATTTAAGCAAATGCATTACCTGTTGGGTTTGGGGAATTGAGCATGTTGCTCTGTTTAAAGTGCATCAGTGTCGGCCAACCTGCAGCAACATGTATTGGCCTGCAGCAGTACTACACATGTGGTATCAGGGACTGAGTTAAGAGGGCTCCCATTTGGGATCTGTTTAAAATCTGGTATCAGATTGGAAGGGGTAGATCTGGCCTGCAAGGAGGGCACCTAAGAGGGCTGTGATTAAAGTTGACATTTGCATTAATCCTCATTCATGAACATGGTTGATTGTTAATAAAGCTGTGTTATTCTGTTAAACTTGGGCTAATTATTAGTAGTAGTAAATATTTTATTCATATAAGTTCATATGAATCAGAATTAACTCGATTGAGATACACTCATTTACAACAAGATCCACAGCGTATTAAAACAACATTGTTCCAAACACAAACTTACATCAAGCAATACAATAAAATTCCAAGAAATAAAACAGGTGTGTCATAAATAGCTATTATTTCATCCTGCACTTCGACTAACATTACACAGGATTGTGCTACCCATCTACCACATATATCTGAGCTCTCAGTTAGATGATAATTATGTGGGCAGCAACATTGTCTTAGTTTGAGAGATTCATCCCTTAACCAGGATTTTATTCCTTTCCAGGATTTATTCCCGTCTGCCTCTCTCAGGTGCGGGGGTATATTATTCCAGCCACATGATCCCCGCTATAGTACTGACTGGTATCCAGTCTCTAGGTTGCAGGTTGGGATTTATAAATCCAAAATGTTAACAGATCTCAATTAGGCCTATAAACTAAATTATCAGTAATGTAGCCAGGGGAGTTTACCAGCCAGGCCCTTATTTATAAAAGCCATTAAGTGCTCCTTGCTGCTCTCATTTAAGTTTTGCCATCCCAACTGATTATATAGGTAACACCAATGGGTTAATCTAGGAGTGCCTAGTATAAATCTGGCAATTCTGCCATGGCAAGCTTCTAGTTTTTGAGATCACCTCTTACCACAAGAGTAGAGAATATCACCATAGTCAAACATGGGTATAATCATAGAGTCCACCACCCTCCTTCTAGTAGCAGTACACATACAGGATCTTCCCTATGTGGGGCTCCAATCTTTACCCATGCTTTTAATCAGGTTAATAATGAACACCCCAAGATAAAGAATCATCAAGCCATAGGCCCAGATACTTATAGGATTCTATCTGTTGGATCAGGGCTCTCCACATAGTAGAAAAGTTTGTGGTTTCCTTACTGATTGCACCAATAGCAGAAGACCTTGTAGCTTGTTCAATTGGAGTGTCTCCAGTACTGTCCCCGAACTACAATTTACCAGACTGCATGGGTTTACTAAAAGTCATGGCAGCACCATATATACAGCCAGGACATGCCTTGCTGCGGGGTCTGTCAGAGTAGAATTGGAACTAGGGGTATGGAAATTAAATTAAGTAATTTTACAAAATCAAAACATACTATCATCATTAGGGGAATTGGTGGCTGCTAGAAATGTTATCTGTTCTGTATGACAACTCTCTAGAATGATGGGAAGACACAAAAATAGATTTTTACTTTTTTCCCAAAAGCAAAGTATATGCTTTTAAAAAAAATCTGTGGCGACCTGGGTTCAGGAATGGACTCAGGACACTGGGGGCTGGCAGGGGAAGGAGAGGATTGAGTGTCCGTGGGACTGCTCTGCTCTCCTGGGGTGGGTAGTGGGGGTAGCATTGCTCAGCAGCGGCCTCTGGTGGAGACCAGGAGCACTGCACGATGGTGCAGTGAGGGAACAAACCAGAAAAGCGGGAATCGCTCTACGCCTGGCCAGATGATGGCTGCTAGTCCACTGATGCTACCGGAGCTCCCAAAGAGCCATGTCCATCTCAGCAGCACTCCGGGGCCAACTAGTTGCGCTGCCCCCCCACGATGCCTTCTCCCTCGGAGGAGAGGGACCCATCTGGCAAAGGGTTATGCCAGATTATCCTGAGGGCGGCTGCCATATGAGGTCAGAGGCTCATAAGGGGACAGGTGGATCACAGAGGGCCTAGGCAGCTTGAAGGAGTGGAGGTGTGTGGAGCACGTAGGAGGGGAAAAAAAAAATCTGAGTGTTTCCAATACTTGTCCCAATGTCACCAACTACAAAAAATACTAACTCTTACAGCTCCCACTGGGGCAGATTATGGGGCCCAGATACAATCCCTGAAACAGAAAATGAGAGCCTTTCACCTACAAAAAGCAACATTATAAAAGACAGCAATTTGAAACACAGGGTAAGTTACCACAGGTAGGTCGTTGAGAGCTGTACAATCCAGTTGGATAAAACATTGTGAAAGGTCTGTATGATGATAACAGGATCTTGCATACTGATAATAAAACAGTAAATTATATAGCAGCTGATTATGTTAAAAAAAAGATGGTTCTATTTTGACATAAGAATTCGAAAAGGCAGGCTATTTTTTCAGGGCTGCTGATCCCTTCACTATCTACTTATGATAGTACTATACTCTTTGAAACAATTAGACCTGAAGAAATTGAGAGTGCTATTCTTTTCTTACATTCATGTTCTGCTCTGGACAAATTGGCCTACCTGGAGATTTTTTAAAACTGATTTTTCTTCTGTTTCTAAAGACCTTATTTTATTGTATACTTTTATTCTATAAACTGAAACACTTGCCCTAGTATGAAAGCGGGTCTAATAATTTTCTATATAAAAAGGAGCTAAAGGGCATTTGGAAAATTAGAGGCCCATTTGCCTTCTCAGTAATGATCTTAAAGTGATCAATGAAGGTGCCCCAAATGCCTTTTCACATAGTACGCCATTGCAAAGAAAACCGCTGTCTAGCCCACTGCATAAAATTTGCCTTTAAATTCTGGTTTGATATGCTTCCCCTTTACCTTGCCTACTCACTGTCCTCCCATCCCTGTCCCTCTCTCCCTCAGATCCAGTGACTCCCGTATCCTAGCTATACCACGGCATCACCTCATGCCTCCTCAAATAAGGCACTCCTCCTTACCATGGTCCATTTAGACCTCCCTCCTCAACTTCCTCTCTCCTTCCTGCAGCTGCTCTTAATTTCCCTCTGGCTCCTCACTCCTCCTAATTTCTTCTCTGGCTTCCTCCCTTTCCCGGCCTAGCACTTAATGTAAGGAGAAACCAATGTACTTTATCACATTTCCTTGTCCGTGTTGTATGTATTAAGTCTGCAGAGCTGTCGATTTGCTCCTCGCATCAAATCCAATGTTCATCCAGTGCTACTAACTGATGTATTGTTTTCTTTTACTCTGTTGCTTCTCTGTTTTATATTACCTTTGAAAATGTGTTGTTGATTATTGTATATATACTTCTCTATAATACCGCATAGAAATGTGCTTTTGATTACAGTACTCTCATGTTCCCCTTCCCCCAGGATGCTCTGTGAGACAAGCAATTTTATATTGTTCAGTGTGCCTTTTGTTTCAATAAATAAAAAAATACAAATAAAAACTGTCAGCCATGCTTCAGATGTTGAAGCTGCAATTTGTTTTGTAAAAACAATCTGTCATTTTTTTTTATGCTTTATCAGCGCTTTGTTTCTGGCTGCCCTCCAGGTTCTTTGTGTGGCCATACCCCCAGAATGATACCATACAAGGGAGCTGTCAATGTTTTACTTACAGCAACAAGGAATTCTGGGTAATTTATACCATTGACTTAAATGTTCCTTTCTTAGAAGTGCAGTCTATTATGCTGGTAGTGGTGACTGCAGTATAGCACCTAATATGTAGATGTCCATAGCAGGACATTGTGGGTACAATAAGAAGTTATTTTCCAATTTCCTTACTGTGAGGTGCCGTCTCCTATTTCAGTAGTGGCTTCAACAATATGAGCTTTTGTATGTTTATTTTCAAAACAAGGCATTGTGCATATAGGAGCTAGCTACAAGACTTCTTTACTGAGAGATGTAGTCTCCTATTTCTGTAGTAAGCACAGAAATGTAATAGCCTGTATACTAATTTGCATAGTGAGGCATTGCAGGGTTTTGAATAATTGATTAGCAGTTTTTTTCTTGGGACAATGCTAACTGTACAGAAAGTATTTATATAGGTTTTCTAGAAGTGTTATGCTTGTTAAACACAGTGAGGCAAGTGCTATGCATTTTCACAATGTTTTAGCACTTTTATGAGCAAAGCGTTAATCAAATTTTGGAGTTAAATAAAACCCTGCATTGTGGGTACAGTAAATAGCTGATTTTTCTATCTCTGTAATCAAAGTGCATTCTCCCATTTCTGTAGTGTTTACAGCAGTACAATCTGTAGAAAAGCTTCTGGAACAATGTTTTTGTGATGCAGGTAGGCAAAAAAGCTCATTTGCCATTCTTTGTAGATGTTTCACTTTTAGTGCCTGCTGGTTGTAACTCGGTAATAAAATTACCTTTCTTAGGTTCTCGTTGGAACTGTACAAAAGTGAAGAAATGACAGACAAGTGGTGTCCAGCACATAAAGTGATTTATTTCTGAAAGATGCTATAGAAACATAGACTTTGACGGCAGATAAGGACCACTTGGCCCACCTAGTCTGCCCATTTCCCTACCTACAGGATAAGCCGCAGATCCTAGTCAACCAACAGCCTATTTCTTCCTACCCACCACAAGAATTGCCTTATGTCTGTCCCATGTATTCTTGAATTCTCTCACAGTTTTAGACCCCACAGCCTCCTCAGGAAGGCTGTTCCATACATCCACTACCCTGTCTGTGAAAAAATACTTCCTCACATTGCCCCTGAACCGCCCTCTCTATCTTTAAATTGTGTCCCTTGTTTTGCATGTCTCTTTTCAGAAAGATGCTTAAAATACATCCACTGTGCCACCAATCTGCCCAGAAAGACAAATGGTATATAAAGCAGGCTTACAACCAAATCACAGTGATAAACACCAGGAGAACACCTCCAATCTTTCTTACCTATAGGCAGCAATAAGTTTCTTCTTCTCAGAGAAAAGGTGCAATGCAAAGGGTCATATACCCCTGATAATTACCATAGTAACTACTAAAAAGATACATAAAGTCTCATCATTGGATAATGGCAAATTACCTGACTCCTCACTAAACTGGGAAAGCATGCTGAGCTAGCAGAAAGACAAGATGACTAAACAAAGAACCTGTATTCATGAAGACCATTTGTGGTTACACACATGCTTACATAGATAGTTGCTGTTCTGTACTAGAACTAAAGATGGCAGTATTGTCTAACTAATGATTATACAATGGTATAACAGAGGTATCTCCCAAGTGGTACAATTATAATAGCAAATACATTATAATTCTTAGTAGAAATACAGTAGAACTGAGATCCTGACACTTATGCTTGTATGATAAGTGCCCGTGCCCTAAGTATTACTATCTGCAAGGTAGGGGGTCAATCAGGGGTCCATGGATAACATTCCCCCCCTTGTTGCCTCAGAAGGGGCAACAATCCCAAGTAAGCTGGTAGGGATGGAGCTAAAAAGTCATTTACAGGCCCAACGCATGAGCTTGTAAAGGAATTTGAGTTGTTCTTGATGTTATTTGAGCGTACGTTGCAGGCAGCAAAGAGCAAAAATCAGGAAAACAATCAAAAATGCTTGAATAATAAAAACGTTAAAGTTTAGTTCTACCCAGTAATTGTCAACTGCAAGACTTAAATCACCATCATGAAATAAATCATTAAGTATATTTTTGCTTTAGATACATTATTGCTATTGTAGAACAAATGAGCATCTTTTCTAGCTAAAAGTTATTGCAAGGAGAGAGTCAAGGGATCAAAATGCACATTAAAAATAGGCAAATATTGAGACAGGGCAAGCAAGTATTGGTATAATATTAAAATTAGTATCAATAATGTCTGGTTAAGGGAGAGGAACAGGCATGATGACGGTGTGACCTACCACTGTTTTTGCTGTGGAGTAAAACAGAGGTTAGGGTTATTAATATTGCAAGTACAAATCCATAAGCAAAGGGCCGGATAATTTGTTACCATGCAAAACTGTCCCTCAGAGGTATGTGACTCTGAGTGTTGGTACCGCCAGCGATATGAGCGTACAGGGTAGGTGAAAGTCTGATTTGTTAGCCAAGTGGTGAAGTGGTGTATCTCTTCAAGATAGCTTCTGGAAGGTGCTGTTTGGCATTGAACACTGAAGATGCAGCAGGAGGGACATCACCTGGATCAGCGTCAGTAAAGTTTTTACAAATCATCACCCAATGTCAAAGCCCAGTCAAGATGTTCTGGAGAGTAGCCGCAAACTGGTTTTACAATGTCAAAATTTCACAGCAGCACAGAAGTAGAAACCTTTCTTTGCACAACAGTTCATGCGAGGCCACAAGCTTGCAGAATGGGGTGGTAAACCAGCATAGGAGGAAGCTCAGTTCGTTCATGGAAAATGTTGTTTCCAAGATGTCCAGTGGAGTGGCTATTGGCCAGTTTGTCGAAGACAGATGTAGCTGGATTAAAGCATGGTAGGGGAGACAGTAAATGGCACAAACATATTGTCCTTAATTGAACAGGATTTGATCAGGTAACATGGTGCTCTGTTAGCAAACCTGGAAACAGAACCAATATTATGCACAGTGGACATAGAAATATTAAGAGAATGCTTTAAACACATAGAAATGCAATCTGTGCTTGCACAATGTGGGCAATGCCATTTACCCAATCTGAGATCATGAATAACATCTGGAATTTTGCCTGATTCCAAACCCCTGAAGAGAGCATTAACAGTAGAAACAACATAAGAACCATAAGCAGAACATAGAATTTCATGCCCAGTATATTGCTTGTCTGCCTCATGGTTATTCTGAAAGATACGATCATTAAGTTTCTGTCTGGTGTCATCAAACTCTTGAGCAATCTCCTTCATATTATACACTGTATAATGTTCTTCCTCACTAAGAGAATTAACACCTTGCAAGATAAGGGGCATAACATTACTGCCAAGTGTTTGATGAAACTTTAGTGTCTGGGCCTTAATGGAGGCAATATCTGCTCTATTCCAAATAGACATTCCCGAGCCAAAAAGGCCAGTAACAGTGCCAGCTACTCTGGTTATACCAGAGACAGAACCGGCTGTACCAGCAACGTCTGAGGCTATGTCCCGCTTGGTGCGTTTTGATCTGGGTTTAGCATATTTACAGGCTGGTCTAAAAACACCAATATGGTCGGTGGTATGAGGTACAATAGGATCATTTGTGCATGTTTGGTAAGCAGCTACAAGATCAGTAAGCAACATACTGTGAAACTCAGAAGTATTAGTCTGTTGACGTAAACCAAATTCAGCCATATTCCAATGTGATAGATTGAAAATAACTGGGACATGCATAAATTGTACATTGTTTATCAGAGCTTCTGGGAGTGATGTGGCGGTCAAACCACTAGAAGGGCCATCCTCCATACAAGGGCAGGCAAGCAGTTCTTCCTGACTGGGTGGGACTACAGAGAGGTAAAGAGATGAGGATGCAGCATAGTTTGGAGACAAAGTCAGTGGCCTTCTGTGAAGAGGAGTCTTTCACAAAGGACAGAATAAGTAAGTGCAGTAAGGTTGTACTGGCCAGTGTGTCATGGAGAAGCCTGTCTGATAGAAAGAGAACCACTGTGAGATATGCCAGTGTTAGGCCAGCCATGGAATGTGCCTTTGGCCACACGAGCTACAGGAATTGCATAGCCCATTGCATCAGTTTGCATTGGATGGAAAGTGAAGATTTATCTGGGGTAACCACTACAGCATCCAGACAGGTGTCTTTGCCTTGTGTAACCTCAACCTTTTTGTTTAGAATGTTAATCTGAACACCCATGGGAGTCGAATGTTCCATTTGACCAAGCAAGTGATCCAATCGGTCCTTGTAAGTCTGTGGGGGTTTGAGTGGGGGTGTTATAATGGTTAGAGGCAGTAGTCCCACCAGTAGGAGAAGAGGGTGCCAGAGAGCCATCTTGCTGATATCTGAAAGAGATAGAAAAGGATTAGTTAGCTGAAAGTACTGTTCCGCCCTATGGGGTTAGAAAAAGTAAGTTTTAGCCACTTTTATATAGTTTGAGCTGGTTAGCATGGAACCAGTTGTCAGCAATCTTTTTCTGCTGCTGTATTCTGACCTGATACACAGCAGGCCTGAGCTTGTTGACAATGGAATAAGGACCTTCCCATTTACTGGCAAATGAATGAGTTTTGGAAAAGTATTACTTGGTCTCCAACTTGCCAGTCGACTTCTTTGACATGCTTGTCAAAATGAGCTTTAGCTTGTTGTTGAGCCTTGCCCATCTGCTTAGCAGCAAACAGGTGTGTCTTTATGATGTCATCATGAAGTTTTTCCACATACTTATCTACAGATACTCTATCTGCATTGGGGGTGTGGAGATTAATCAACAGGTGCTCAGGTAGTTTCATAGCTCTACCAGTCATAACCTCATAAGGTATACACTGAGTGGTAGTGCAGGCATACCTAATTTCCATTAGTAGTAGTGGTAAGAGGAATCCCAATCCTTGGGATTATCATCAATGAATTTGCATAACATCTGTTTTATGGTCTGACTCTTTCTACCTGACCTGACCTGATGATTGAGAATGTTAAGGAATGTGGAATTTCTGATCAACTCCAAGAAGTTGGAGTGTCTGTTGCATCATTTCAGCTGTAAAGCTGGTTCCGTCTAACTTTAAAGTAGGCCCCACCTGGAAAACAGTTGATCCACCAGGATCTTGGCAGTTGTCTTGGTTGTGTTGTTCTTAGTGGAAATGCCTCTACCCACTTTAAGAACAAATCTGTTACAACAAGTGCATACTTGTTCTTACTAGAGTTAGTAAGAAGGCCGATGAAATCGATCTGGATTGCATTCCATGGTCCAGACTGCCTTTGGGACAGTAGCTTGGCATTTTTCTTCACTGTAATAGGATTGTTCTGAGCACACACTATGCAGTTGTCTACATAGTGTTCCACATCTTTGGCCATGCCAGGCCACCAGATGACTGTCTTGAGCCTCTGGAGGGTATTTTCTGTCCCCTGGTGTCCACCAGTAGGAGTGTCATGAACCATACAAATAAATTTGCTTTGCAGAGACTGTGGTGCAACCCACAATTTGTCACCTGTATCCTGTTTGTGATACTAGATGAGTTTCTGATCACCAGACAAATGTAAGTTGTCCAAGTGTCTTTTGTAGGGACTGCCAGCAGGCAGTGGTTGTTCAGTTCCTTTGTCTAAGAACTTGAACACATCTCTGATTTCTGGATCTGCTTACTGTGCAGCAGAAAGATCCAGTGGGGTTTCTGGTACTGGTTTCTTGGTAGCAGCAATTATAGATGTCACTATTGCTGCTATGCACTGTAGGTGAGTCATTTCCTATGTCTCTCCCCTTGAATGCCTGCTTTGGGAAGCGAGTCCGCTCATTCATTGAATTCATGGTAAGGGTCAGATTTGCAGTGAGCCTTTACCATACGTATGTACAACTTGTGAGTGAACATTTGTGTCAGAGTCATATACACAAACAGTTCCCTGTACTTGACAGGAGTACCATCAGATGAGGTAAGTTGTTCTTTGCCAGAATTGAAAGAACACAGTTAGGGATGAGCATACCCAATTGAGTCCACAAAAATTATAGCATCCTTGTCACCATGTGGCATGATTTAATGCACAGGCCACAGCAGCCAGTTCAGCATACTGTGAAGCGATAACAGTGCACTTTCTAGCAATGCACCTGAAATCACCCAATGATCCCGAATGAGCACCTAAGCCCTGCTACCTGTTCTCCTGCCATATAGGATGCAGAACCATCTGTAAAGATGCAGAACAGTGTTTTGTCTTCCAGGACCTCTGGTGTGGCTGACAGGAAGGGTTCTGGATCAGGTAGATCAGGCGGTTGGAGAGCACAGTCATGGGTTTACCTGTGTACAGTAGGCCACGGGCCAAGATTGATAGCATTTGGCAGGCAACATCTTGATGTCTGTATCTTGCAAAAGCAAAGACTAATGGGTGAGTCTGGTATTAGAGACTGATCCATCTTTTACTTTATCTGAAAGTAAAAAGTTAATGGGAGTGTGACAGATATGCAGAATGATGGGAGCATACCTAATGATGATAGAAAGTGTTTGATGGCCCAGAGCGTTGCCAAGAGTGTCCGTTCACAGAGAATGTATTTTCTCTCAACTGGGGATAGTATCCGAGATGCATAGGAAATGGGCCTGTAGTACCCATTGTATTTTTGGGCCAGCACTGTAGACATAGCCACATCAGAGGTGGTAGTTTCCAAATGGAAAGGTAGTCTTGGATTTGGGTTGATCAGTGCTGGGACTAAGGCCAAGGCTTGTTTGAGCTAGGCCACAGCTTCAGTGTGTGTGGAGCCCCATGTCCATGGGACATCCTTTTTCAGCAGTTCATACAGGGGAGCAGTCTTCAAGGCAAAATCAGGGATAAAATCCCTAGAGTAGTATACCATTCCCAAAAAGCATCTCAGTGTTGCCACACTAGTGCTAAGTGGCAGATCTTGTAAGCTCTGGATCTTCTTGACAGCTGGGCTTTGGCCTTGATCTGTGATGGATAGGCCAAGGAACATAACCTCTTTCTGACACAGCTGTGCCTTAGAGGGGTTGCACTTGAGACCTGCTCTCCTGAGGACAGTCAGTAGTTCATCCAAAAGGGTTAGGTGTGCTTCTTTGGTGGATGTTGCAAAAAAGGAAATTGTCCACATACTGCAGGAGACACTGAGTCTCTTAGGAGATTTGCTTGGCTAAGGACTACCAACCTTACCCAAGACACCCAGTCCAAAGTCATGGATTTTCCATGTGAGCCTTCGTCCCTGTTTGGAGAACAGACAGAGGCTCATATGAAGAAGATGGACGAATACAAAGTAGCATATCAAAGTGCTGCTGCTAAGGACAAGGCTCCTACTCCCCAAAAGCAGCATGCCAGAGGTCATAGGGGCAGACCTTACAGGCCATACTTCCAGCCTCAAGATTATCCACAATATCAGCAGCAGAGAGGCTACTTCAGAGGAAAGGGCAGGAGAGGCAACAAATGAACCAACCCCAGCACCCAGTCAGCACCTCAAACTAATCAGACACCCTGAGGGGTCTGCTCGGGTTGCCTCCCCAGTTCAAGTAGGGGGCAGGCTGGCCTACCACCTCCAGGAATGGAAATCCATCATCACAGACAAGTGGTGGTGGGTCAAGGCCTTGCACTCAATTTCAAACTCAGACCAAAACTGAGGGCAAGAGTTTTCAATCTTCCTCCCATCAGCGACACTCTTACTGGAAAGGGAGGTTTTAAATCTGCTCTCATTGGAGCAGTGGAACCAGTTCTTCTCTCACAGAGAGGAAAGGGCCTCTACTCAAGATACTTCCTTACAGCCAAGAAAACAGGGGAGTGGTGAGCCATACTGGATCTCAGACACCTAAACAGGCATTTACTGAAACCAAAATTCAAAATGGTCATTTTAAACACAATTCTGCCAACCATAAGGCAGGGGGACTAGTTGGCACCTTTGGATTTAAAAGATGCTTACTTCTGTATCCCAATAAGACAGTCCCACAGAAAATTCCTCAGATTCAGACTGCCATCAGGCCACTATTAGTTCAGGGCAATGCCTTTCAGCCTTACTTCTGCTCCAAGGGTGTTCACAAAATGCTTGGCTGTGGTTGTGGCACACCTGCAAAGGCAATGAGTGGCAGTTTTTCCATATTTGGATGACTGGCTACTAGTGGGCAGTCTCCCAGCAGGCCAAACTGTCCCT
The DNA here is from genome assembly GCA_016271365.2 of Neoceratodus forsteri. Lineage (NCBI taxonomy): Eukaryota > Metazoa > Chordata > Ceratodontiformes > Ceratodontidae > Neoceratodus > Neoceratodus forsteri. Next base: position 321,768,990 of record JADMNL010000023.1, read on the forward strand.
AGGGTTGACACAGGAACTGTTACAGTCCCTAAGGTTCTTAATATACCAGAAGAAGTCAGTGTTGCAGCCAGTACAGCTCCTGAAGTTCATGGGGGCAGAACTGGATTCAGTCAAAGGAAAGGATTGCCTTCCTCAGCTAAGGGCAAACACTCTGATACAGTTGGTGGGTTCCTTCAAGCCTCACAGTCTCAGACCAGCCAGACACTTTCTTCAGTTGTTAGGCCATATGGCAGCCTCAACTGCCACAATGTCAGGGGCAAGATTCCGAATGAGGGATATTCAATATTACCTCAAGCAATACTGGCACCAGAATAGAGATCAGTTACCAAAGCTGGTCCCAGTCACACAAACATTCATTCAAGCTCTTCAGTGGTGGCTGGATCTGAAAAACCTCAGACAGGGAGTTCCATTTCTCCAAGAGCAACCATCCCTGGTGCTCACCACAGATTCATCCCTACTAGGGTGGGGAGCACACCTAGGGATCATACTGTCCACAGTACTTGGCTCAAACAGAAATCATTGCTTCACATCAAACTGCTCAGGGCAGTATTCCTGTCACTTCAGGCATTCACCAGCATGTGCAGGGAAAGGTGGTTCAGGTCAGGACAGACAACATGACCACTATGTACTACATCAACAAACAGAGAGGCACAAGGTCCACACCCCTGTGCACAAAAAGCCATGAAAATATGGACCTTGGCCTATTCCCTATTTTGCTGTCAGCAATCCATCTACCAGGGAAGGATAATGTGCTGGCACATGCACTGAGAGGATAAATCAGAACCATCACGAATGGTCCTTAAACAACAAGTGCTATAGTCTGGGTTCAAAAGGTGGGGCACTCCAGAGGTAGATCTTTTGCTTCCCAGACAACTACCCGCTCCCTCAGTATTGTTGCAGGTCCCCACTCAAGGGTTCAGTACCACTGAATGCATTGATCCTGAATTGGACAGGGAAGTTCATGTATGTCTTCCTCCTTCCCATTGCTGCTGAGAGTCCTGAAGAAGCTCAGATCCTAGCCAGCCACAATGATCCTTATTGCTCCAGACTGGGCCAGGTAACCATGGTACTCTCTGGTTCTGTCCCTATCAGTAGCCAAGCCAATCAGCCCTCCCAGGAGGCACAATTTACTGACCTCCTCCAAGGGCAGGATTCTGTACCCCAGCCTTCAGTCCCTCAGGCTCAAAGCCTGGTTCTTGAGGACTTAGAGTATGCATATATGAATCTTTCGAAGGGGTCATGGAGGTCCTTAGGGTATCCAGAAAAACTTCTACCAGAAAGATTTATACTCCAAGAAAAAGATTTTCTTTTGGTGCAGGAATAAAATTCTCATCACACTCAGGCTGGGTTGTTTTTTTTTTTTTTTATGCTGATAGACCATGGGCCAAAAAGACCCATTTCATGAGCAATCAGTGGACAAATAACAGTTACATACAATATAAATACATACAACTTAAATAGAGACAGGTACAAGTTGATATATCAAAGCATTATCATTCAATAACATTTACATTTACATTCTGTAAAAGGTACTCTTTCAACTTATGCTTAAAAGAACAAAGGGAAAGAGTCATACAGACAAGAGATAATTGCACATATTAAGAAAAATAGGTAACATATAGGATATAGCCCTTTGTCCAAGGAAGTACACATTTTGGAATGCAAAGAGAAAATGTAACTGTTGACGAGTATTAACCCAAGAATTCTGCTTTTAAAAATTAGAGAGAAACAATCAGGGACTCTACCAAGTATCACCTTTTAGCCAAAATACCCAGTTGAAGTTTATATCTACCATCCAAAGGAAGCCAACCCACTTGCTCCAAGAGATTACAGTGATGAACCCTTAATGGGGATTTCACTACAAATCTAGCAACTGAATCAAGTAACACTTTCACCTTGGATAACAAACCCTCCCTTGCAGAATAATAAAACAAAACCCCAAAATCCATTAATGGTAGTAAAAAACCTTGAGCCAACAGATGACGTATAGTATCAGTGAGTAAAGGAGATAACCTATATAAAGCCCCTAGTTGCTGGTGAGTCACCTTTACCATATGAAGAATATGAGGTTCATAGGAAATATTCTCATCCATCAATAGACCCAGGTACTTAAATTGTTTAACTTGTTCAACCAAGGTACCAGAAACAGTGTATAATGACAATATAGGGTCCGATATCAATCTTTTTTTTGTACTTGCAAAAACCATGGATTTTTTTTTTTCATTTAATACCAATCCATGGGCTCGGAACCAATTCTGTACCTCCAAGAAATCACCAGCCAAATCCTTCTGTACATTTTCAAAAAGGGATCCACTTGTGAGGACCACTGCATCGTCAGCATATAAAAAAAATTGAGATTTAGTACAAACAGAAGATAGAGTATTAAAAAAAAGACTAAACAAAAGGGGACCCAAAATAGAACCCTGGGGAACACCAAGTGAAACCTTAGAAGAAAGAGAGAATTTACCACTAACCCTTGTGACCTGTGTGCGATCAGCTAGGTAATTACCTATCCAATCCCCAACATCCTTAGAAATTACCAAATTAACTAAAGTACACAGCAAAAGAGAGTGATCGACCAAATCAAATGCCTTGCTGAGGTCCACGAACACGGCTCCAGTAAAATGGCCCTTATCAAGGGCCTCGTGAACCCCACCAAGGCAGTCGTGGTGCTGTGTCCTGGCCTAAAGCCATGCTGTGCAGGTGTTAAAACATTATATTTAGACAAGTACTCCATGACTTGGTCAAAAATAGCCCTTTCCAATACTTTTGAGAGAGGAGCTAATAAAGAAATAGGATGATAATTAGATTTGTCCGAAACATCACCCAATTTAAATATAGGAACAATAGTAGAATCTTTCCAAATCTTAGGAAAACTAGACCCACACAGAGATAAATTAAAGATAGCAGAAAGAGGAAAGCAAACAAGATCAGCAGTGGTCCTCACAAGTCGAAAATTTTTACCGTCCTAGACTAGTCCTAGACTATCTGACCCATCCGCACTCCCTAGGCCTTATGCCTTGTACTCTGAAGGTGCATCTGGGTGCAGTATCTGCTTACCTGTCACCAGGTAAGCCATCCTCTCTGGCTTCTAATTCAGTGTTCTGAAAGTATTTTAAGAGGTGGCTGCATTTGCACCCTCCCCCACAGAGTTCCTACCCCCGTTTGGGACTTGAACATTTGCATAGCACAGCTTACACAGCCCCCTTTCAAGCCCATGTCATCAGCTGACCTTAAGTATGTGACTTGGAAGGCTGTGTTTTTAGTGGCCATTACCTCTGCCAGAAGGATTAGTGAGATCCAGGCGTGGTCTATGGAACCCAACTGTGTGGCTTTCCATAGGGACAAGGTGGTCCTCAGGACAAATAATACATTTCTTCCTAAGATGATATCTGACTTTCACATTTAATTAGTCCATCACCCTTCCAGTCTTCTTTACCGACCACTCCTCCTCCTCCTCAGGTGAGCATAGACTACATAGCTTGGATGTCAAGAGAGCTATTAGCTACTACCTAGAGCACACAAAAAGTCACAGAGGGATAGAACCCAGCTTTTTCTGACATATGGAGAAGTGGGTATGGGTAAACTTACAAAGAGATTCATAGCAAGATGGATTGTAGCATGTATCCAATTCTGTTACAGTAAAGTGGGTAAGCATTCTCACAAGGCTCCAGGTCCCATTCTACTAGGGAACTGCTACATCAATAGCAGCTTCTCGAGACATCCCTCTTCTGGAAATCTGTAAAGCAGCTACCTGAAAAACAGTTCACACATTCACCAAGCACTACTGCCTGGATACTCAGGCTAGGAGTGATGCTAGGTTTGGCACAGCAGTTCTGCAGAGCCTGTTTCCTAAATAGGTCCTTTGCCTGCCTCCAAAGGCACTGCTTGGGTAGTCTGCATTTGTCAGAATACAGTAAGATTTCCTGGGGTCTGAAGAAAATATTACTGACCAGAGTAATCTTGTTTCTTCTAAGGGAATCTTGCTGTATTCTGAGCTCTCACCCTTCCTCCCCTGCTAGGACCTATAGGGCTCTGCACACTATCTATATAACTGATGTTAGAAACCTGTGGGTACCTATTAGTTTTTTGGGCATCTGTTGACTTAAGTCTTAGAGATGCCTCCTGTTAGGAGTTTTTGTTCCCCTGAATAGAGGTATTAATGATAGTAAATTTAGTGTGGATAGTTAGTATTTTTACCTTCTGCATGCTTTGTAAGAATCTGACGGTTGCAGGAAGTGCAACCAGGGACAGTGATTTGAAAACCGAGCTTGAGCCTAACATTCCACTGTTAGCATAGGTTCTATTAACCATTTTGGCTCCGGGGCAGTCCTATGGTGAGACCATACTGCATTTGTCAGAATACAGTAAGATTCCCTTAGAAGAAACATGATTAATATGGTAAGTAATGTTTTCTTTCTGCTCTTTTTTGCTAATTATAAGAAAATCTAAAAGGTATGTATACATGAAACACCACTCATTTTGTAGATAATTTTGTGCTGAACAAGTTTTATGCCCACAGTACCATGCTATCTTTTTTCATTTTAAAGTCATTCGCATTTGAATATGGTTAGTACTGCTACTGAGGCCGAACATTCTAAATGAGTTCCAAAGTGATTGTGACATAGCTACTATATGGATACATTTTATTTATTTAACGTCTGTGAAGATAAATGGATTTATTCAATGAGTTTTGAGCCCACTCCTATTGCATAAATATATATAGCCTAGATGCTGTGTTGGGGCATATTGAACAAGATGCTTTAAATTGTCCCCTCAGTAATGTAGATGGTACAGTTGGAATTCAGTCTGCTGCATATGCAGATGATGTCTGCATTCCGGTGCGCATACCGCTGAATCTTTTGTCACTGAAATGAGGGACATAGACATTACTGGACAATGAAAATGAGGGACACAGACATTCAGAATGAAGGACATTATACTCAAACATAGAGATACAAGCTCAGAAAACTGTGTAAACTATAGTGTTTACTCGTTAAAAAATTATTTTTGATTTAGCCTCATAGAATATTATTAATTTCTGCGTTAAAATCTAAATCTACAGCACATTCTCTGTCTGAGCTGTACCCTTTTAGTGAGGGATGGGTGAGGGGCAGAGCAAATTTAAGAGGTAAAATGAGGGATGTCCTTCGTAATCAGGGAAAGTTGAGAGATATGCTGGTACGTGATGTTGATTCTGCCAAGGTAGCCATAACTCATTTTATTACCTTTGGTTCCTTTTCCGGTGCTGTGCTGAACTTAGGCAAAAGTGTAGGCAGACAACTGGAAGGGGATCTTAGTGTACCATCCACAGATGCATGTATCTGCCTAACAGACCCCATTCTAATTTTAGGATTAAAATTTGGTGACAGAGATCTTGCTACTTTAAATTGAGAGTCTTGTATCAAACATAGTAAAAAAAAAAAAGTAAATCATTGGAAAAAATGGTGGGGGGGGGAGGAGTGAATATACATGATTAAAATCTTATTATCAATATTTAGTTATACTAGTCAAATTTGCCCACCTCCAGGGCCTCTGGAAACCACTGTCCTAGGCATATTCTTCCAGGTCCCACGGGGCAGTCGGTTGAACCCCATTAAGTATAACATCACCTACTTATCAGTTAAAAGGTGAGATTAGCTATGATACAACCCATTTTGGCATTTTATAGTATGTTTTTCCATTATAATTTACAGTCACTTAATCTCTCCCAGTCTTAAAGGGAATAGTCAGCACCAAGGACCCCACTCCCATACACTGGGACCAACCCACAGTGTAAGGCTGGTCCTAATGTTGCATATTGTGTGCAAAAACATTTGGTTCACTTACTGTTTACTGTACTATGGTAGTTTGTATCAAACTAATTTTACTTAATTCTAGGCTGACATCTTCTGTTACTACAAACCCAGAATTCCTGCTGCTGACATCAGAGCAGTAGGACGAGTAGGAGATTCAGTAGCCTGTGGTGCATGTTACAGCTTTTACAATTTTTAATCAGATGTTTTCCAGATCTGCTTTTATCCAGTAGCTAAGTACAGTCCTCTGTGACTGTACTTTGCCCAGGAAGGACAGTGGTCCAGCAAACAGAAGGATCAGAGCTTATATAAACTCTAGCAGGAACAGCAGGCTATTGAATCTTCCACTGCTGCCTACTGCTCTGATGTAAGCTTTAGGGGATTCTGGGATTTACAGTAACAGAAGACATCAGCCTAGACAAAGCAAAATTAGTCTGATACAATCCACTATACTACAGTAAACAGTAAGTAAACCAAAATGTTTTGGCAGACAAAGTGTACATTGGGAACAGCCCCACGCTTGAGTGTGGGGCCATTTGTGCTGACTGTTCCCTTTTAAATTTTGGATTTCTTGGGTTAGTTCTTCTTACTACTATGGACTATGGCTGTGGGAAACAGGAAATTTTAAAACTGTAAGATTATGCCTTTGGTCTATTTCTTTGGACACAATGCGGTGTGTTTCTTGTAAAACTTTGTATTTTCTGGTGCTTGGAAGCTCGTTTTCAGTTGACACTTGTTTTGAAAGGTCCCGTTACAATAGAGAACCTTTATTGCTCAGACAATTTACAGAACCCAGGATACCAACAAAAATATGGGATGGTCTATGGCTCTGTTGTCATTCTAAGTTAAAGAGGTACTGTACAGAAATCAGTTTAACACAGTTTGCCTTACTGTCTGCTATCATAAAGTAGCCACGTGTGACTTTCATTAATATTTATGTATTGATACAATTTTTTACTTATTTTGTTCTTCTCCAGAACTACACGTGGTGAGTGTTGCCATGCAGTGACTTGAATAGTGGTAATGACACGGGGTGGAACTGCATCAATCATCTGTCAGCTATAGGGAATCTGTATGCAGAGTGTCATTTCAAGTTATGTGTAATGGTACCTGCATTGTTGACATATGATTTCCAAAACTGCATCATTGGGTCATTCTAAATCATTAAAAAAAGCAATTATAATTGAAATTCTGTTTTCTGCCATTTTCATGACCTTTTAACCCTGTAATGGGATGACTCACATCCCCTACTAAACCTTCATCCCTTCGAGCCTTCTACTCAGCACACTCTCCTCTCCTCTTCCTTCACCACTTACCCCTCACTCCTACCCCTAACCTTCTTCCATTACCAACTTGCCCCTGCTTAGTTTTGACCTCTGGCAGGGTTCTCAGCATCCTGTAGGGGTCTAGCACTGGGCATACCTCCTCCTCCCCCTGCCCTTCCACTCTTTCCTTTCTACCCATCTTGTCCTCACCTAAATTTGCCCTCTGTCGGGATTCTTAGCACCCTGGTGATGTCTACTCTCAAGTACGTTTCTTCCCTTCCTCCTTTTTTTCCTTTCCTCTTCTATCCCCCTATTTCCCTCTGACCAACTTGTCCTCACCTAATTCTATCCCCCGGCAGGGTTCTCTGCATCCTGGAGGGGCCCAGCACTCGGCAATTACTCTTCCTTCACTCCCCCTTCCCCTCTATCTTTTCTACCCAACTAGTCCTTGCCTAATTCTGTGTTCTGACAGGGTTCTCAGCATCCTGGAGTGGCCTAGTTTCAGGCAAGCTTCTTCTTTTCCTCCTCTTCCCTCCATTCCCTTCGTCCTTTCTTTTCTCTCTTCCCAACATGTCCTCACCTAGTTCTGCCCTGGCAGGGTTCTCAGTATCCTGGAGGAATCCAGCACTGGGAAATGACTTTTCCTTCCCTCCCTTTTCCCCTCCATCCTTTCTACCTAACTAGTCCTCGCCTGACTCTGCTCTCTGGAAGGGTTCTCAGCATCCTGAAGAGGCCTAGTCTTAGACAAGTTTCTCCCACCCCGCTCCCCCTCCTCCTCCTTCTCCTTCCCTTTACCATCCCCTCTACTATCTCTACCCAACTTGTCCTTGCCTACTCCTGCCCTTTATTCTAAGTACTCAACTCATTCCACCACTGGCAGCGATCTCCGCACTCTGAAGGGTCAGTTCCAGGTATGACTCATCCTTCCCTTCCTATCCCTTACCCCTACCTCCCTCATGAGCCCCTTACCCCTTTGCACTTAAACAAAGGGATTAGCTCTGTCTGAGGTACTTCCAGATTGCACTAGCCCTGTGTTAACTCTGCCCTGAACTGATTTGTTTGCTCACTCTGCTCCAGTAATGTTCCCCCATCGTTATTCTCTCCTTACCCCAACTGGTTTTCCTGTGTACCCCTCTACCCTCCTTGATGTCCCCTCACTGCACCTTATTCATTCAATAATTGCTAAATAATCTGCCTCTTAACTATGAGTTGGCTCCAAGGCTACATTAAATTTCTGTACTATGTTCCTCAGATATGCCACTTATAATTAAATACATATTCTACAGGTATGATATATTTAACTTTATGTTATGTCACATGTATGTTATGTCACAAATGTGACTGTATGATTACTTATGATATTTTTTAACTGTATGTCTTGTTATAAATGTAATTGAATGTTTAATTTCTCGGATATGTTAAATGGTAAACTGTATGTCTAATTCTTCATCCAATTGTACCCCTCCCCCCCCCCAGGTCACACTGGGAGACGAGTAACTTGTTCAGTGTGCCTTCCTGGTTGTTTCAATAAATAAAAAATAAATAATGTCACCGAGCTCACCTTGTGTGATGTCTGTGCCTCACTACCTCGGCCACATACAGATGGAGCGGTTCAGCAGGAGAGCAGACAGCAATGGATCTAGTCAAGCCTGGCAGCTTAGCATGATGCTGCTTTCAGCATCATTGTAAAAGTACAATAGAACCTTGATCTAACGAGCCTGTGTGTATGTTCCAATAAAACTTGCTGTAATGTATTTGGTTGCGTGTGTTCCTTATGAGTAGTATTCATGTGCTGAATTAATAATTTACAGCTACAACTTTTGGTCCCTTTTACCAGCATAATATATAATAATATTCAACATTTTTGTTATAATAATATTCAACATTTTTGGAGGGCATGAAGTCGTGTGCTCAGAATACTTTCTGCCAGAGTGTTTTGAGTGTGATTTGCATAAAGAGATTAGGAATATGAAGCCACTCCATCAAATGAAAAGTGATGCTGTACCAACCTATTTGTGCACAGAAAGTGCCTGGGAAACTTATAGGAGCTCACGTTGAGTGACTGAAAAAATCATCAGCGAATCAAGGCTAGTTATACTATTTATCAAGCTGTAATTGTACTAGTTTGTATAACGGTGAAATGTTAGATTCACAACTCAATTTTTTATTTCTCAGCATGTATACACACTTTGGTAAAATTCTGCACTTTTGTGCTAATACAATTTCCAAACTATGCATATTTCAGTATACCCGCAGTAGCACACAAACAAAAACACTGAGATGTAATGCAGAATGAAACTGACCATGCACTTACTACTGAATATTAAACCACCCTACTGTCCCATTGCCGTAGTGGGCTATCTCCCTCCACCCAAGCTTCTTTAACACCTCTGAAACTCTTCATGACACACCTGTAGACAGCAACTCTCCTTTCTCTGTCACTGCTGTGTTTAGTTGCATTTTGGGTTGCTGTCACACGCAGATCTACAATTAGTCCCTTACTATATTATCTGGATGTTTGACTAGTATTTCCTCAAGTTAATCTGAAAATTTTCCACCAGAAATCTACAGTCATGCATCCAACTGACTGCATCAATATTTCTTATAAATACACACTCATTGTTTACTGTAAATCATTCTCTTAGCATACTGCAGCTGTTAACCTTGTGCACTGTGCAGCTGTTTCTTCTGACACCTATTTTCTGTAATACAGTGATAGTCATAGTGGTGTATAAACCATAACGATGCTTCAAAACTGGCAGCTGCGGCATATGGGTACAGTACAACTAATTTGCAGGCACTTTCATGTGCTTAGGATATATACCAGAAATGTGTTGATTTCAACTAGAAACCAGAAACCCCTGGCATGTTTGGAAACTATCAAGCAGCAGGTATATGTGGACAAGCCTGGATCTTCCAGCCTCTCAGCCACTGCTATTTATTGTTTCCTATTGTACCTCTCAGCCAGTCAGCAGTTATTAGAGGTAGGAGGCATGCTTTCTCTTCTCATGACAACCCCTGTTGTGTTCCCACAGCCACAGGGATCCATCATGGGTACACACACCTTCTCCATTTTCCACAGTGACCTCACCTATGCCTCTAACAAAATCCTGGTCAGCGCAAAAAACATTAGGCTACATCCATAAACTGGCCAGGCTTGCCACTCTCCCTTCCTTATCCACCATGGATGGCACCCATCTATAAGCGGTTCACTTGATCAAGTAGCTAGTTGTGTGGCTTGGTATTAGTCTTGTCTTTACTGACCACATCAATGGCATCCACTCCAAATCACCAGCCTAAGCCTTGACACTTACACCCCATGAAAACCTACCTGACCCAGAAGGCATGCTTGTACTTGGTTACTAAAGTGGTGCTCACATTCTTGAACTACATGTGTGTGTGTGTGTGTGTGTGTATATATATATATATATATATATACATGTCCCCACAAACAGCATCATGGGCTGCATATGCAAATCACATGAGATGTTATTCTGGTCCAACTTTAAGCAGAATTGCATGGTGCCATGCAATTCTGCTTAAAGTTGGACCAGCATAACATTCTGTGGTGATTTGCATATGCAGCCCATGATGCTTTGCATTGTGGGGACATGTGTGATTTTGTATTTTCTTGAAACTTGGCTTCCCAGCCAAATGCCCTTTGGGGTAACCCTTGCCTCAGTGTTTGCGCACAGAGGTTCTTTGTCTTATATATACACACACACACACACACATACATACATCTACATATATATATAGATATATAGATAGCTAGCTATAGATCTATATGTGGCACACGGTCGTATTGTTGCCGTATAAATTGCCGTGGTCAAAATGCAGCAGACAAAAAGTCTAAAGGACATGTGGTCACCGTTAAAGCGGTAGCGGACAAAATGTATCTACCGCAACTAAATACTGGTGACTGCATAACCTGCTGTGCAGTGTGACTTTTTATCCCCGATATATTTCTGCAGCATGTAAAAATAAAAACGAGAAGCGCTCCACTAGTGTAGTAACACCAGAGGTCTGCAGATCATCTCACGCAGATTGATAGCCTGGTCAAAAGAACTACACATGGGCAGCAGGTGACATCCCCACTATTATATTCAACATCCCAGTCTTTCAACGTGAATGAATGCCAAGGGTGCACGGATTGGGTGGGTGAGTGGGTGGATGAAGGGTGTGTTGATGAACGACATGATATTGAGATAGAGGGAGAGAGAGAGAGAGAGAGAGTGTGTGTCACAGACAAGGGGCAGCATGACAGAGTTCGGATCGCAGCCCCAGCAGTGGACTGAGCAATTTAGTGGTCTGTGGAGGAGACACAGATCCTGAATTGGGGATACAGGTGATGATCATTTGGGATAGTGTCTGAAGGGTACTAGTTTGCCTACTAGATACATTCTGGACTTAATATTCAAGGCTAAAAATGAGGAACTGCTGAATAACCTCATTTGGAAGAAAATCAAAATCCCTCTTCATTTAATGCCCCAATGCCTTCTTCAGTTGCTTTCTGTGCTTTTGCTTCTGTGCCGACTGGTATATGGTACATATTGCTGTGGCAGGTAATGTCGGCAATTTGTCCGGCAACATTGTATAACTGCGACCTCCTGAAATGTTGGCAAATAGGAAATCGGTGAAATGTAAGACTACTATTTGTCCCCACGACAATATGTCTGCGACTTATTGACCACGACATTTTGTTCGGGGATGAATCGGCTGCTCACTATATATGTATATGTATAAAATAAATGATGGGAAGTTTGTGTTATGAGAATTTAATGCACACCTGAGGTGTGAGATGCTACATAAACCCTGAAAGTGAAGCCTGAGGGTTTATTAAAGCTTTCCACACCGAGGGTGTATGTTAAATCCAAGTATGCCACACACTTCACCATCTTTATTTTTTATAATATACTGAGCAGCAATTGTTCTCCTGCCTGTCTTCAGTGTTCACACAGTCACACACTCACACACACACACACATACAGGCTCTGACTCTCTCTGTTTCCTTCTCACTGACCCTTTTACATTCTTTTCTTTTTGTTTTGTTTTGGGTTCCATCTGATGATTAGTTACGTCTTGCCTTTGCCGAGATAAAGTCTAGGACGCTTCCTAGGCACGCTCCGGTGCCGAAACAGTCAGATGGCAGGATTGATCAGATATTTAGTGGGTACAAAGGCTGGATCAACGTTTTAAAATTAAAAAAAGAATGGTCACGTCTTCTTGCTGTGGCGGCTCCTTGGGACAGAAGACACGGAGTGGCTTCTTGGGAAATGAAAGACGGAGCCACCATGTTAGAGAGTGTTCAGCCCGCCCACATCTATTGTGTGAGCCAATGCAGGAGCGGCACCACTTGAGTGGCACAGTGCATGAATGCTGTAACAACCAGTCATTTGTTACGGCAAATATCAACTGGCTCAGCCCATAGGGAAAATTGCTGACCAGTTATTATATATATAGATAGTCTATAATACTGCCACCTTCCTTCCCTTACCACACTATAACCCTCTGTAATGCAATCTTCACACTGCAACAAACTCCACCCGTCCTACCCATCAATGCTCCTACTACCATTACATATCTAGTCAAGGGTAACACAAAGAAAAAACGCTAGGAACTAGGCTACGATGCTAAAAACAGGAGCTACATCTAAAACAAGAATAAAATGAGCATCCGTAACAGCAGCAAGCACTGGAGGACACATCAAGAGTTAGTTTAAGTCCTCATTTAATCGACATAATAGTGCAATGTACACACACAAGCAAACGGCATGGGATACTGTGGGAAAACCACAAGAAAACTGCTAACATTTCATTCGGCTGCTGCCGATCATCATCAGAGCAATCTGTCACACTGTGCCTCCTTCATATCCAAATACTGTTCTTTGTTTGTTCCAGCTTTCCTAGCCACTTTCCTTGCACCCATTCCCTCTGCCTCATACAGTAGTCCATCAGCTCCATGGACCTTCGCACATCCTCCCTCACACACCCACAATCCTCTGCTGGGCAGTCAGCCTTTTACTATCATCTTCCATTCCAATTAAACTGGATACCCTATTCACTCTGTCTTTCACCCTACCCATTTCCATTAGTCACTATATCAAGTTCCTTACTCCCCATCCCTCCCGGATCCTGTCAGCCACCTACCTGGCTGACCACTGGTGCCCCTTTCAGCAATATCATGTTCACCCCTGTGGTCACTTCATGTGTCTACAACTGATAGACTTATTTGTATAAATCATATTTATCAATTTTAACTGTGTATTTCTTCTTCTTCTCATAGAACCACTCTCTGATCACCATTTATTGTTATTTTCAGTTTCATCTTGTAGAACTGTTCACTGTTTGCACATGAACTTTTTAATGACTGTCTGCTTATGTTTATTATTTATTATTTATTGTATCCCCTATTACTTTTGCAAGGGTCGCACCATGAAATCTGGTCAGTGTTCCTTTCCTGGTTACTAGCTGAAAAAAAAAAAACTAATTTCACAAGCTAAAAGCTGACGTGATTGTGGTGGCAGTACAGTCCAAACATGATACACCAGTGTCCACTGACTCCGCTACCAGTGCAATGTTTAAGATCACTGACTCACACCTGGAATGATTGTCACCCATACCTGTATATCCTGCAGCAAACAATGACATTAAAAAACAATTAGTACACTGTGATATTCCAGTTTTATAGGGTAGTACTTAATTTCTGAGTAACATCTGTACTGTAAAAACAGCAGTCATTGACTTACAATTCTGTACAAGCAGAGACATGCTACACTCAGCATTAAAGGTGTGCCGTCACAATTTTTAGCTTTAAAACATATTAAAAAAATAATGTCACACACACTGTATTTGTATTCTTTCAAACAACATGAAGTCTTGCTGTATTCTGACAATTGCAGTTAGCTCCAGTCTTTGAACTGCCCCGGAGAGTATGGTGTTAAATTTCAATGCAGGGCATAGAACATTGAGCTCGAGCTCGGTTGAAGAATCTGTCTGCAGTACTTTGAATCCAAACTGTCAGATTCTTTACTCCGCTTCACTGAACAGTCGCTCTGGAGATTCTCCTGTTGCTCGGGTCAAAGACTCAGTTAAAGTCTTGGTTTTACGAATTATTTTACCGCGATTCGGTTCACTCTGTCTGCGGTACAGTAACTACTTAGATAGTGTTTTTGGATTGTGGAAATTGTAAAAGTCCCGATCGGTTCGGCTGAACTGATCCTTTAGGTCTTTTGGTTTAGTCATTTTAGTGTTTGGTTACCGGTTCTTATCGGTTTAAAAAAAAACGTGTTTTTAGCATTTTTTTCAAACAGCGTAACACGGTTAGAAACCGATAAGAAAGTCTTGCCTGGCGGTTGCCAAAAAAAGGGTACATTTGGTTAGGTTGGTCATGTCTGAGAAACCCAAGAAAAAAACTGGGCCCACTGGGTTTCAGCACTGCAGTGAGTGTGGGGAGGTCTTTGCTAAGGCCGATCCCCACACTGCCTGTGTTTACTACCTGGGGTTTGACCACCTTGATTCAGACTGCCAAATATGTAAGAATTTTCCCAAGTCTACCCTGGATAAGAGATTAGGTAGACTTAGGGAGAAGGAGGCCGAGAAATCCGCTAACCTGGAAGGCCAGCCTGGTTCGGTTACCACCGAACCAGAAGGAGTTCCCTCTGACCCAGGCGATACTTCTTCGGGCAAGAGAAGAGCTGATCCTGAGGGGTCAGTTCCTACAAAACGGAAAAGAAAGAAAAAATCTGCTGGTTCAGATCCAGAACTCCATGTTCCAATCACGGAAGAAATTGCCTGAGTGATTCAGATTGTGGAATTGCTTCGTCCGGTTCTGACCGATCCGGTCCTGATTGGTAGGGGTTCGGTTTGGTCGGTTCCTCCAGTTCAGGATAATGCCCCTGAAGATTTTTATGAACTGGATTTTGAGGAGGGGGACTGTGAACAATGTGAGGATTATGATGATGAGTGCTTGGAAAGTCTGGATGTGCATACAGAACTGGGCATCTCCCCAGACAGACCTTCTGGTGTTTCCCTCCTAGGCTCTCTGAGCCCCTCCCACTTTCTGTTTTACGGAAAGTGGAAGAAACCCTCCAGCTTCCTATGGTGGAGGCTGTGCAGGTCCAAGAAGAGCCTGACTTCGTTGAAATGATGGATATCCCAGAGTCTAAGAGACTGTCTATTCTCCTTCATAAGTATTTTGGGAAGCAAACTCAAAACATTCTAAAGTCTCCTAACTCTATACCTCCTGTGGACAGAAGGATGGACAAGAGGTATACTCTGTCAGGCTTGGATACGGAGTTTCTTTACCAGCAATGCAGCCATGTTGGGGTAGTGCAGGCTGCAGTCTGTGACAGGGCAGGCATTCCCTTGGCTTCACACCCCCCAGATAAAGACTCCAGGAAGTTGGATGCCATGGCAAAGAAACAGTACATGGCATCCTCTTTGGGACTCAGGCAGGCTAATTATATGGCCTATACAGCCAGGTACCAGAAGTCCAAATGGGACACTGTACTGGCACTGGCTAAGTAGGCTTCCCCCCAGCTGGCAGTTTCATGCTGCTGTGGACTCCAATGATGTGTCATCAAGAGTCATGGCTACATCTGTGGCTCTTCGGAGAATGGCTTGGCTCAGATGTACTAGCCTTTCACGGGACACCCAGGCTAAGGCCATGGATTTTCCTGTGGTGGGTAATTCTTCATTTGGGGAGCAGACAGAGAATTACATGAAGAAAATGGACAAATACAGGACCACTTACAGGAGTGCACAGGCCAAGGAGAGGCAGGCAACTGCTCAAAGGCAGCAAACCAGGGGCAGGGGCAGGCCTTTTCACAGGCCTTTCTACCAAGCACAGGCCTCTTCTTCCTTTTCCCAGAGGGGGTTCTTTAGAGGGAGAGGCAGAAGGGGGATGAGCAGGGCTGCATCCACCCCTCAGCCTAAGGCTCCTGCCAAGCAGACACC
Organism: Neoceratodus forsteri; assembly: GCA_016271365.2. Taxonomy (NCBI): domain Eukaryota; kingdom Metazoa; phylum Chordata; order Ceratodontiformes; family Ceratodontidae; genus Neoceratodus; species Neoceratodus forsteri. The sequence goes on from JADMNL010000023.1 coordinate 321,785,007, forward strand.
CTGAGGTGTCAGCCCGGGTTGACTCCCCCATACCCGTAGAAGGCAGGCTGGCTTACTTCATCCAGGACTGGAAGTCTGTTACTTCAGACAAATGGGTCCTGGAAGTGATAAGTCAGGGACTGGTCCTCAGCTTCAAAAGATTTCCAAAGCTGAGGCCCAGATCTTTTCCACCTGCAAGCACCTCCGAATCCCTTGCCTTGAAGCAGAGGTTTCATCTCTGTTGTCTCTAAGGGCCATAGAGAGGGTGCCTTACCTACACAGGGCAAAGGTCTGTACTCCAGGTACTTCCTGACCCCAAAAAGACAGGGAGGGCGACCCATCCTGGATTTACGATATTTGAACAAGCATCTGTTAAAACCAAAGTTCAAAATGGTAACTCTGGGAATAATTCTTCCCTCTCTAAGGCCAAGGGACTGGCTAGCCGCCCTGGACCTCAAGGATGCCTATTTTCACATTCCCATCAGGTGCTCCCACAGAAGGCACCTCAAGTTCGAATTGCCTTCAGGCCATTATCAGTTCAGAGCAATGCCCTTTAGCCTAACATCAGCTCCAAGGGTGTTCACAAAGTGCCTGGCAGTAGTGGTGGCCTTTTTAAGAAGGAAGAAGAATACAGTGTTTCCATATCTGGACGACTGGCTCATTGTGGGACAGTCCCCAGACCAAGTCAAGTCAGACCTCCCTTGGGGTTTCTTCTCAACCTTTCCAAGTCAGTTCTCGAACCTGTACAGCTTCTCACTTTTATAAGAGCAGAGCCAGATACAGTCAAGGCAAGAGCTTTTCTTCCCATGCAGAGGGTTACAGCCATTTCAGAGCTGGCCTCCTCTTTCTGCCTTCTGGTCTCTCGACCAGCAAGGCATTTCCTTCAGCTTCTGGGTCACATGGCAGATTCTACAGCAGTGGTCAAAGGAGCCAGGTTTCAAATGAGGGACATTCAGTTCCATCTAAGGTCTTTCTGGTCCCAAAAGAAGGATCCTCTTACCAAACTAGTTCCAGTGACTTAGACTCTGATCCAGGCACTTCAATGGTGGCAGGATTAGGACAATCTCAGGCAAGAGGTTCCTTTGTCATCCCGCTCTGTGGTCCTTACCACAGATGCTTCTCTGTTGGGGTGGGAGCCCATCTCGGCTCTCACAGCCAAGGGACAGTGGTCCCATCAAGAGTCCCTCCCATATCAATCTTTTGAGCTCAGGGCAGTGTTCCTGGCTCTGCAAGCCTCTCTCAGTCAGTGCAGAACAAGGTGGCACAGGTCATGACAGATAACACCACCACCATGTGGTACATCAACAAGTAGGGAGGCACGGCCTTGTACACGGAAGCCATGAAACTATTGTCTCTGGCTTACTCTCTGCAGACATCCTTAGTTGCAGTCCACATTCTGGGAAAGGACAATGTGATAGCAGAAGCACTGAGCAGAATCTCCCAGGGCCATCAAGAATGGTCTCTGGATCCCTGTGCTAGAAGTGATTTTTCCAGGTGGGCACTCCAGAGATAGATCTCTTTGCAGCCCCGGACAATCACCAGCTTCCTCTGTTTTGTTGCAGACTTCCAGTACTGGGCTCAGTCCTCTGGATGCTCTGGTTCTAAACTGGAAGGAAATTCTCTATGCCTTCCCTCCTTTTCCTCTGTTGTTCAAAGTTCTGATCAAAATGAGGTCACAATCCTGCAAACTAATTCTGATTGCTCCAGACTGGGGCAGCCATGGTATCCCTGCTGCTGTCCCTAGCAGTCCATCTTCCCTGTCTCTCCCAGGAAGTGCAATCTGTTAACCCCTATCTCAGGGGAAGATTTGGTACCCCAATCTTGGTCCTCAATCTCAAGGCATGGCTCTTGAAGAGTTAGAATATGCAGATTTGCATCTGTCCCAAGGGTTCTGGACATTCTCAAAGCCTCTTAAAAGCTTCACCAGAAAACTTACAACTCCAAATGGAAAAGATTCAGCATTTGGTGTTCCAAGAAGCTATATCCCCAGACACAATTGTCTACAGCTCTGGGTTATATGGTCCATCTTAATGGTCTAGGCTCAGACCAGCCACCTCAAGGCACGCTTTGTCAGCTGTTTCTGCTTTTCTGTCAGTAGGAAAGCCTTCCTCTCTGTCATCTCATTCTGTATTCTGTAAATTTTTCAAAGGATTGCTTCATACCAATCCTCCTTTTAGGGATCCTACTCCTGCCTGGGATTTAAATGTCTGCATTGCTCAGCTTATGCAACCCCCTTTTGAGCCTATGTCCTCAGCAGAGCTCAAGTACTTGACTTGGAAAACTGCATTTTTGGTTGCTGTTAACTCTGCCAGACGTATCAGTGAATTGCAAGCTCTGTCAGTTGAACCTGACTTCATCTCATTCCATAGGGACAAGGTAGTCCTTAGAACCGGTAGGAGGTTCCTACCCAAAGTGGTTTCTAATTTCCACTTGAACCAATCATGTCTCTTCCTGTGTTCTTCACTGATCATGCTTCCTCAGGAGAGCGAAGGTTACACAGTTTAGATGTTAAAAGAGCCCTTAGTTACTACATAGAACATACAAAGGGTCACAGGTTTGACTCCCTCCAGTTGTTTCTCGCTTATGGGGAAGTAGGTAAGGGCAAACCTGCCACCAAGAGAACTATTGCCTGGTGGATTGTGTCCTGTATCCAATTCTGTTATGAGAAACTGGGAAAAATTCCTCCCTCAGGCCTGAGGGCTCATTCCACTAGAGGTACAGCTGCATCTCTGGCTGTGACCAGGGATATTCTCTTGTTAGAAATTTGCCAAGCAGCCACCTGGAAAACAGTTCATACCTTCACCAAGCATTACGCCCTGGATATTCAGGCTTGGAGTGATGCTAGATTTGCACAGCAGTGCTTCAGAGCCTATTCCCAAAGTAGGTTCTGTCCCTCCTCCTTGGAGGTACTGCTTGGTAGTCTGCAATTGTCAGAATACAGCAAGACTTCATGTTGTTTGAAAAAAATACTCACCTTAGTAATTGTGTTTCTTCTAATGGAGTTTTGCTGTATTCTGACCTCCTCCTGCCTCCTTCTCAGAACCTGTTTTGGGAAGTGGTGGGCAGGTGCAGTGTTGCACCCAGGGGTGTCTTCAGCACACTTCCTTTGGGTACTTTAGTTTGGTTATTAGAATTTGTTATGCTTTATTACCTGTTTTTTGTTTGGTTTTTGGGTTTCCTGACTTGAGTCTTCCTTTGGGAACCTAGACTGTTAGTTGCCAGTTGGCTAGTAGAAATTTTACAATTTCCACATTCTGATAGGTCAGAGAGTTTTTAGCTCATAAGAATCTGACGGTTTGGATTCAAAGTACTGCAGACAGAGGCCCAGATATTCAAAAGGGTTGCGCCATGCGCAACAGGGTTGCGCATGCGTAAGTCCTACATTGCGCCATTCTGCGATATTCAGCAGGAGGCAGTTGCGCCACTGAAAACAGGTTGAGCAACAGCGCAATGCAAATGAATGCATGCTCAACAGGAGGGGGAGGAACCATGCATAAACTGCGCAACCCAATATTCAGTCGGGTTGTGCAGAGTTGTGCAGGCGCAACCCCCAACCTGCGCCTGCACAACTTTGAGCCCAAAAAAAGGATCAGTTGAGGCCACCACAGGTGAGCTGCTGTATTGCAGGGCGCAACACAGCAGCTGCCACCCATGGCTGGCCTCCAACTCAGTCTCTGTGCCCTCAATATCGCGGGCAGAACATAAAACAACCCCTCCCCCACCCAAACATCTCCCAATGAGCCCATTCACAAATCTGAACTGTCATATACGGTATGGGCTGCATGCCCATTGGCTCTAGCTCTGCACCAATGGGCGGCAGCCCTACCGGACAGTCAGTCGGGGGCGCGGGGCGGCAGGTGGTGGATGCTGCCACCCGCCGCTGCAGGGGGGAGCAGGGCGGTGGGGCTTCGTGGGTGGGTGGGTGGGGGACACTAGACACCAGGGAGATGTTTGGGGGTTGTCACTGGACATTCTGCCCGCTGATCGGCATTACGGTCCACTGGACCACCAGGGAGATATTCGGGTTGGGGGTCTTTTACATTCTGCCCGCGATCGGGCACTGGGGTTGTTTCACGCTCTGCCCGCGATCGGGCATTGGAAGATGTGTGGCGGGAGGTGTTGTCATGATACATTCTGCCCATGATCGGGCATTGGAAGATGTGGGCAGGGGGTGTTGTCATGATACGTTCTGCCCGCAATCGGGCATTGGGAGATGTGTGGGCGGGGGTGTTGTCATGATACGTTCTGCCCGCGATCGGGCATTGGGAGATGTGTGGGCGGGGGTTGTTTTCACGTTGTGCCCGCGATCGGGCTGCAGGGTGCGTCGGTCCCTGACGGCTGCTGCCTGGCAGGGCGGCCAGGCGCAAGTCCTCGGGGATCGGCGCACCTACATGCTAATGGCATGCAAATGGGGCCATAATCAGATGCAAATGGCCCCCTGCGCCCTGCATGAATTATGGCCCCATTTGCATGTCACCTTTTGAATATCGGAAATTTGCGCATGGCGCAATGGTACTTGCGCCACCGCAAGTTTAATGCTCAACTCTGACAACTTGCGGTGGCGCAAGTTCCACTGCGCCATGCACAGTGGCTGTGGCTGGGGGGTGATATTCAAAGGAGTTGCTCAATAGCGCAACTCCTTGAATATCGCCCCGGCCACACCCCTGTGCAACTATTTTGAGCAGCGCATGGGCTTGCGCCAGAATGGCGAGTTTGAATATCCGGGCCAGAGTCTTCAACCGAGCTTGAGCTCAACGTTCTATGCTCTGCATAGAAATGTAACCCTATACTCTCTGGGGCAGTTCAAAGGCTGGAGCTAACTGCAATTGTCAGAATACAGCAAGACTCCATTAGAAGAAACACAATTACTAAGGTGAGTAATTTTTTCTTCTGAACTATTTTCTTAATTTCATTTCAGTTACACTCCAGGGACCATACTGTAAAATCAAAATAAACATCACAAACTTTAGCAGCACTTAGAAGTAACGATGACAGTCAAGCAACCTGTGAACTGAAGGAACACAACATTAACAGTATTGTAAACAATTACATACTATATCATCACAAGTTACTGATACTGAATGCCCCATCTGTCAAGATAATGAGTGTATAGTTGAATCAGATGTGTACATGTAGATATGGTGACATTAGGGATGCATCAGGTTCTCACAAATATGTCCTATAGAGTGCCAAATGTGAAAGATACTCCAATTTGTTTTTAAATGTGAATACATGGCCTGTAATGGTCGATAAAGCTTGTACAGATCAACCTTGATGATGATTAGAGTGTATGATATTTATCCCAACCCTATGGTAAATATCAACAAAGAAGAAAGTGGTTAACAGGCACTAGTGTGTAAGAGAAAAATTCAGACCAATGGCTCAGTCTGTAGTTAAAAAGGCTTTTCTTCCATACAAAACATGCATACATATGACTCATCCCACCAGCATCTGCCAACTGTTTCACCCACCTGACTGTGGGCTTTCTCAAGGTATATTCATGTGGTAAAGATTCATGTCCTTACTATTTACTATGGCTATGCTCCAGCAAGTGAATCATTGTACGATCACTCACTTGATTTAGCAAGATTTCCAAAACATTTGACGCCATTCAAGATCCAACAAGATTTGTTGTCAGCACACACACAGTTAACTCCATGTGTGGATAGCAATATAATGTCTGCACCAACCATCGCCGATCCAGCTGACACTTCTTACCAAACATTAATAGACAGTGAAAGTGACAGTGTGGAATCAGCTGATGATGATGCCAATCAATTATTGCAATATGTCAAGGATGAGAAATACATAGTATTCAAATCTGAATTGGATCACTTGTTTAGTAACATACTATGTAAACAGTGTGTATCAGCAATGGACAGTGTTAAAACGTGTTCCTTTGAATCCATGATTTCAGTGCATGCATATTGTGTCATGGGTCACCTAATAATAAATTGGGATTCTCAACTATTTTGAGTAAAATGTCTGTTGGGAACCTAGAGTTGGTGTCATCAATCTTTTGAGTGGTCAATCTTTCTCAGGCATTAGCAGTTTGCAAAACGAATGAACCTGTAAATCATCGTACTTATTATAACATTCAAAAACAATTTCTAATTCCAGTTATCAATAAAAAGTGATCAGCAGAGAAGGAGAATGTAGTAGATAGTTACTTGTGATGTTAGCTGCGACTCACTGAGTTTCAGTGTCACCTACTGCACTTACACATTCATGGATGCTGTATCAGGTAAAATTGTGAGCTTTGCACTTAAATATGGTCTGTCACACAGATGGGTACCTCACAGGCCATGGAGACACAAGGTTTTCAGGAGTGTTTAGATGAAGTGCTGCATTCAGGATAAATGTTGATGCAGTTTCCACGATCACCATATGGTTATTCATAAACTGATGAAAGATAAGTATTCAGAAATGGAAACTGATCATCAGTTCGAGCCATACTACATGGCAAACAATACTCATAAAAAATAATTGAAAAGGCTAACTTAAAGAGAAATGCTAACCTACAGCCATATTAAAGTCAATCATGAGTGGCACGGGGTCATAATCTCATGGGAAAAACAGTGTAGCAAACAATGCCGCAGCCAAAATAGCTTGTACAAAAAACAGTCAGTGAAAACACTGACCGAAACAAAAATAGCACAAACCATTGTTTTTGCAGGGGTCTCTGCCCCTGCACACCCCAACATGAGAGGCTTCTCCCATCACAACCCTCGGAACTAAAATAACTAATTCTGATGGGTTGTGGACCCAGGGTATAAGGGGAAACTCAGGAGGGGGAAACTTAGCCTCCGTGAGCATAAACCCCCAAATTATCGAGGATGAGGAATCAAACCCTGATCCCCAGGAAACCACTGCCTCAGGTGCTCATGCTCAGCCACTCCACCATGGGAGCGCTCTCGACCAGGCAGGGCACCTGAGGCTTCTTAAGCCCTTCCTCCAGTCCATGGTCAGCAACAGGGTAGTCATAGTTCCCTACTGCTATTGTACCCTGTCACTATAAATGTTTCCATGCTTTACACTGCACAGTTATTCCTGTGCTGTTTCAGCAGTGCTATATTGACCGAGTACCATCATGAACCACCTTTGGTGGCCAGCAAAGACATGCAATGATTATCCTGAACTTCTGGCTGAAAAGTGGACTTCAGTACTTTAACATACTTTCAATATTCATGAAGAAGGGCTGAAATCAAGAAAATGTGCCCATGCACAACTGAGTCCAGAGGTTGCATACAACAAAAAAATGGATAGATTCAGAGTCTGAGATATTTCTTGCAGTAAAAAAAACATTGTTCTACAAAAAAACGTTAAAGGTATCCAACAGCTTTCAAATTGTATTCACACGGGCCAGCTTGAAGTGCATCATTCACTTATTCTCAAGTACTGCCCTATGAGATTGGAATTTGGGTACCCAGCAATGCAGGCAAGAACACAGCCTGCTGCTCTTGACCACAACAACAGTGTTCAGCATGAAAGTGCACCCATTAAAACAGCACACCAAAGGAGTGGGAAAGTTGGGGAGAAGCAGTACAGATCTCTGTGGAATAAAAAGTCAGGACAATGAGTGGTGTGTGATGTCAGGGCTGCAAAGAACTATGACTATCTAACTGACTTAATTGTTAATATCCTTGAAAGCAAAGACACAGATGATGCATTGCCATTGGTGTGTGCTCCCCCTAACGTGAAAGCCAATATAGCAAAGAAGGCACCAATACTAAAGGCAGAGCTTTTGACACAACACTGCTCACAATTTGCAAAATAAAGATTTCCGGTTTATACTTCTAATTATTTCTCAAGTCTTTAGAGTGTTAGCACATCATGTTCTACAGTTATTACTGGGTCCTTTTTGTTCCACTAATGATTGCAACCACTTTCAACTTTGACATCACGCTTCCAAGGGTCAGAAAGTTAATTCAAAGACTAGTTTGGATGGCATCAACATTGCACTGAAATATCTGAGCCTTGTAAAGTTGTTTTAAGCAGCAGAAGGAAAGAGAGAACGAACATTGCCAACTAAAACAATGATAATAGTAATGCTGTAGCAAGATTTACATTGACACCAATTTAACAATGATATTTGGTCTTGTCTTGTTGTGTGTGATGAATGGCTCACCTGTGAGCACAAAAAGGTATTGATGGTGACACTTTAACAAATTCCATCACTAGTGATGCTGCTTTGCATTAATTGGTATATAAAATATGTCAAGTAGGGTTTGATGGAAAACTGTATCACAATATATTCCTGAATGCAGCATTTAAATTCAGCAGTGTCTGTAGTGTGTTCTTCTGTATAATGACTATCCATCTGGTTGTTAGTAACACACCAGCATGTGTGTTCAGTATGCACCCCTGGGGATGGGCAAGACACATTTCTCTCTCCCAGCTGTGTTGAAAACAGTGTATCAATCTTGCATCAAGATGTGTGTTGAAGAATCCTCCTCCCCCGGCCAGGTTCAACATACATTTCTTCTTCACCTTCTTTAACTAATTTTAAAATGAGGGTGCAACACACAAATCAAGCACATAGCATGCACATTATTACTTGCATGGCGCACAGAATGTCTGAGTGGCAGTGGTAATCCATGAACCTCAGCACACTTATTCAAGTAACATTCCTGTAAAATTTCACAAATGAGGCACCAAGAGGTGTTGAAGAAGTCCCCATGGGTAGTTTCAAGACACATCTTGCTCTCTGGTACAAACTGTTTAAATCTGGTGCCAAGATGTGTCTTTTAAAGCGACCCCACTCTGGCAGGTTCAAGACGATTTTCAACTTGTAGTGATGTCACCAGAGTAATGGTTGCCTGAATCCTAAGCTCCGAATGATACACAACTAAAATAATAACCTCACAACAAGGGAATTTCACAAATTCATATGAAAACACCCCTCTAGAGGTCTACCTATCAATGGGGAAGTGACACCAGCAAAATGTAGCAAGCAACCAGCCTGATGCAGATGGATTACCGGAGGACGGTTCACTCAGCGAGGCTTCCACATCATCTGTCCCACCCAGCAAGACAGCTGCAACTAGGCAACCAGGCAAAGCCCAAAGAAAACAAAAAAATTAGACCTCATACTGGCAGAGCTCAATGGGTATACATAGATACATAGACAGTGTCGGCAGATGAGGGCCTATGGCCCACCTAGTCTGCCCATTTGAGCTTGTAAATTCAGTTTGTTTTCCTAGAAGTCTATTTCTTTACCCTGACCTCTAGAATTCCTTTATGTCTATCCCATGCATTCTTAAATCCGTGATTGTTTCAGCTCCCACCACTTCCTCTGGCAGGGTGTTCCACTTGTCCACCACCCGTTCTGTGAAGAAATTCTTTCTCATGTTTCCTCTGAATCGTCCTCCTCCAACTTCATCCCATGCCCTCTAGTCCTGAAACATCTTTTTCGCTTAAAAATAGTGTTTTCCTGCACCCTGTTCCTCCCTGTAAGATACTTGTATGTCTCTATCATATCCCTCTCCTCCTCTCCTCCAGGGAGTACATGTTCAGTTCCTTCAACCTGTCTTCATAGGACTTGTGATGCAACCCATGCACAATCTTTGTTGCCCTCCTCTGAACCTTCTCTACCCTGTCTATGTCCTCACGTAGGTATGGTCTCCAGAACTGTACACTGTACTCCAGGTGGGGCCTCACTAGTGTCTTGTATAGCGGAATTATGACCTCCTTTCCTGCTGGTGATGCCCTGCCTATACATCCCAGCATCCTATTTGCTTTACCTGATGCCTTGTCACACTGTTTCCTTACCTTGAGGTCATCAGAGATGACAACCCAAGATCCCTTTCCTGCTTGGTGCATGCTATATCCTCACCCCCAACTGATATATTGTGCCAGGGTTTTGTGCCCCATGTGCATTATCTTGCACTTCTTTGCATTGAATTTCAACTGCCAAACCCTTGACCATTCTTCAAGTTTCTGCAGGTCCCTTCTCATTCTGTCTACACCCTCTGGTGTGTCTACTCTGTTACAGAGCTTTGTGTCATCAGCGAACAGTGAAATTCTGCCTTCTAGATCCTGTGCAATGTCACTGATGAAGATGTTGAATAGGACGGTCCCAGCACTGATCCTGTGGTACCCACTGGTCACTCTCTCCTCTGTGGAGTGACAGCCATTTACCACCACCCTCTGTGTCCTGCCACCCAGCCAGTTACCTACCCACCACACTACTGTCCTGCCCACACCCATATTCCCCAGTTTGTGTAATAGTCTTCTATGTGGCACAGTGTCAAAGGCCTTGCTGAAGTCCAGATAGGCCATGTCCACTGCCCTCCCTGATCCACCTCCCTAGTCACCCAGTCAAAAATTCAATGAGGTTGGTCTGACATGACCTCCCTGGTGAAACCATGCTGCCTTGGGTCCTGTAGTCCATTGACAACCAGATGTTCCACCAATCTCTCCTTCAGTAGTGCTTCCATGATCTTTCCCACTACTGAGGTGAGGCTGACTGGTCTGTAGTTCCCTCGCTTCCTCTTTGTTCCCGCTTTTGTATAAGGGACTACATCTGCTGTCCTCCAGTCTTTGGGTACCTCCTGTTTCCAGTGATTGGCTGAACAGGATAGCCAGAGGTTCAGCCACCACCTCTCTTAGTTCTTTAAGGACCCTGGGGTGCACCCCATCTGGCCCCATTGCTTTATCAGCTCTTATTACTCCAGTTCCTTCAGGACCCTTTTCTGTAAAGGGACTTGTGTCCATTTCTGCACCATTCTCACCCTTGTACTCCCTTCAGACCCATACCCCTCTTCCTTAGTAAAGACTGAGCAGAAATACCTGTTCAATATGTCAGCTTTGCTGTTGTCATCCTCCACGTGGCTCCCATCCTCCCCTTCAGTCTCACTATCCCTCCTTTGTCCTTCTTTTTCACTTATGTACCTGTAAAGGTTTTGTCCCTTTAACCACTGATTTTGCAATGTGTTCTTCTGTCTGAGCTTTGGCTTCCCTTACTGACTTCCCTGCCTCCTTTGTTTCTCCTGGTACTTCTCCCTATCCCTTCTGCCTGTGTCTTTTGTATTGCCTGAATGCAATCTTTTTGGCTTTCACTTTCTTTGCTACCTCTTTGGAAAACCATAATGGTCTCCTCTTTCTTTTCCTCTTGCTAACCTGCTTAATGCATAATTCTGTTGTTCTTATAATCCCCATTTTAAATACTCCCTGTTCCTCAATCCCTGATTCCTGTCCCATTCCCTTAATGCCTCTTTCAAGCATCTCCCTATTTTCCCAAAGTCTGCCCCCTAAAATCCAGGATCGTGTTTTGTGTGGTTTGGTTCTGCTCTTTCTGTGATTTCAAACCACAATGACTGGTGGTCACTTTGCAGGTGCTCCCCACTGTTACCCCATCACACTGTCCCTGTTTATGAGCACAAGGTCAGTATTGCCTTCTGCCGAGTTGGTTCCATGACCAGTTGCTGAGGAAGGCACCTGAAGGAGTCCAGGATAAATCTGCTCCTAGTTGATGCTGCTGCTGGGATGCTCCAGTCCACGTCTGGTATATTGAAGTCTCCAACCAGTACTACCTCACCTTTGTCTGCCATCCTTTGGATGGCTAGCATCAACTCTATCTGTTTCTTCCTCCTGGGCTGGTGGTCTATAGACCACACCTGTGGGATGCTGGCCCCATTTTCCTTTCCAGCTTAACCCACAGTATCTCTCCCCATTTGTTCCTCCTGGATCTGTGTGGCCCTTATGTCATTTTTCACATACAGTGCCACTCCTCCTCCTTCCTGCCTGCTCTGTCTCTTCTGAATATGTTGTAGCCAGGTATGGCCATCTCCCAGTCATGGTTATCATTACACCAGGTTTCAGTGATGGCCACAATGTCCAGGTCTGACTGTACCATGACAGCCTCCAGATCTTCCATCTTGTTGCTAAGGCTCCTGGCATTTGCACATAGCTTTCCATGATTTGACCTCCTAGACTGCTTCACTGTTCTACTCCAGCCCTTCCTTGGTTGTCATTTATCCTGGTTCTCCTTGCTGTCTGCCCTTCTACTGAATTTTGCCCCTTTTCTGCTTATCCACCTTTTGGACACTAATCTCCATCTTTTGCACACTGCTTTGCAGAGATAGCCACTCCTCTGGTTCACTGGTTCCATTACTAGCTGTGGGGGGTGAGCAAGTAGGTACCGTCCTTGCTGGCCTGCCACCCCCCTTTGCTAGTTTAAATGCTTGTCAATGTAGCATTTAAACTTATCATTGAGTGCTTGGATTCCCCTCCAGGATGGATGCAGGCCGTCAGGCTTGAATAAACCTCCATCCCTCCAGATGGGTCCCCAGTCACCAATGAATCAAACCTTCCTCACAGCACCAGTTCTTCAACCATGAGTTAAAGTTCCTGGTGCATGCACTTATGCTCTCCTTGCCTCTCACAGGTAGTACTTCTGAGAAAGCAGGAAGTAGCTACTTGCTTGAGACCTCCCCAGTTTCCTAAACTCTTCCTGAACTCTTTGGCTCCCCATTTGCCAAGTCATTAGTACCTAGGTGGATAATGACATCCAGCTCACCCTCCTGTCTTGCCTTCCCAGTGATCCCCAGTATCTTCCATGCCGTGGCACCTGGTAGGCACCTCACTTCCCTGTCCTCCCCCTCCTGTGTTCCTAGCTGGATCCCTCTTATGATGGAGTCCCCCACCAGGATTCGCTTCCTCCTCCTCTGGGGTCCACTGCTTTCCCCACTAAGGTCACCTCCTTGCCTAACCTCCACATCCTTTCCTTCCACTTCCCTGGGTACCTCTATTTGGTTGTCCTCATTTGCCAGTGTGGCATATGAGTTCTTGAAGGAATAGGATCTGGGATGTGCCTCTGCCTGACTGCTCCTAACCCTCCCTGAGCCCACTGTCATCCAAGTGCTCCTCGTTCTCGGCATCCTTTGAGGCAGCTGCATTGGACTGGGTGGTTCCTGGACAGGGGTGATGGTACTCCTGACCCAGTTTACTTCCGCTCTGAGTCTGGCTACCTCATCCCGCAGTCCCGAGAGATGCATGCAGATAGGGCAGCACCTCAGTGTCCAGAAGGTCTGCCTGAATATGGCTGCCCCACAGCCACTGCATTGCACCCTCCCACATTATACTGCAATTCCACTACTTATCTGCTACAGAAGCTCTCTTAGTTCTCTTTTATTAATTTACAGTACTAATAATCCTGTAACTGATCCTCAGATATATATTTTTTAAGGAAAAGAAACCAATAAATAAATAAATGAGTCAAACACTCTGTGCGTGCTGAGGGTGGTCTTCTTCCCCTTATGCCCCTCCTACTTCACACCTCTTACTATACCCTGTGTTTAGCTCCTGTCAATCAGATTTATCAGGGCATATAATTAGAGTTGGGGAAGAGGTGGGAGGGCAAAATTTGCAGCAATTAAAGACAGCACAGAATTACACCACCACTATTTTTAAATTTTCAAGCCCAAAAACAATTATAAGTAAAGACAACACAGAAAGAAAGTATAGTGTCACTACAAGCCTACAATCTAAGTTTAAAAGAAAAATACCAGTTACCAGTTACTCTGAAGCACTGAATTGAATATGTTTCCTTCCTTCACCTTCTGGCTTCTTCTGAGAAGATGAACTTCTGTTTGCTGCTTTAACTGTGACTAAGCCCCACCTCCAGTTATCACGAGCTGAGGTCAGAGGCCAGACAATTAACACCCTTCACCCAACTACAGGACAGTCAGACAAGCCAAGATAAAATTTGCAGCAATTAAAGACAGCACAGAATTACACCACCACTATTTTTTAAATTTTCAACAGCCCAAAAACAATTATAAGTAAAGACAACACAGAAAGAAAGTATAGTGTCACTACAAGCCTACAATCTAAGTTTAAAAGAAAAATACCAGTTACCAGTTACCTGAAGCACTGAATTGAATATGTTTCCTTCCTTCACCTTCTGTTCTTCTGAGAAGATGAACTTCTGTTTGCTGCTTTAACTGTGACTAAGCCCACCTCCAGTTATCACGTAGCTGAGGTCAGAGGCCAGACAATTAACACCCTTCACCCAGCTACAGGACAGTCAGACAAGCCAAGATAAAATTTGCAGCAATTAAAGACAGCACAGAATTACACCACCACTATTTTTTAAATTTTCAACAGCCCAAAAACAATTATAAGTAAAGACAACACAGAAAGAAAGTATAGTGTCACTACAAGCCTACAATCTAAGTTTAAAAGAAAAATACCAGTTACCAGTTACTCTGAAGCACTGAATTGAATATGTTTCCTTCCTTCACCTTCTGGCTTCTTCTGAGAAGATGAACTTCTGTTTGCTGCTTTAACTGTGACTAAGCCCCACCTCCAGTTATCACGTAGCTGAGGTCAGAGGCCAGACAATTAACACCCTTCACCCAGCTACAGGACAGTCAGACAAGCCAAGATAAATTTGCAGCAATTAAAGACAGCACAGAATTACACCACCACTATTTTTAAATTTTCAACAGCCCAAAACAATTATAAGTAAAGACAACACAGAAAGAAAGTATAGTGTCACTACAAGCCTACAATCTAAGTTTAAAAGAAAAATACCAGTTACCAGTTACTCTGAAGCACTGAATTGAATATGTTTCCTTCCTTCACCTTCTGGCTTCTTCTGAGAAGATGAACTTCTGTTTGCTGCTTTAACTGTGACTAAGCCCCACCTCCAGTTATCACGTAGCTGAGGTCAGAGGCCAGACAATTAACACCCTTCACCCAGCTACAGGACAGTCAGACAAGCCAAGATAAAAATTTGCAGCAATTAAAGACAGCACAGAATTACACCACCACTATTTTTAAATTTTCAACAGCCAAAAACAATTATAAGTAAAGACAACACAGAAAGAAAGTATAGTGTCACTACAAGCCTACAATCTAAGTTTAAAGAAAATACCAGTTACCAGTTACTCTGAAGCACTGAATTGAATATGTTTCCTTCCTTCACCTTCTGGCTTCTTCTGAGAAGATGAACTTCTGTTTGCTGCTTTAACTGTGACTAAGCCCCACCTCCAGTTATCACGTAGCTGAGGTCAGAGGCCAGACAATTAACACCCTTCACCCAGCTACGGGGACAGTCAGACAAGCCAAGATAAAATTTGCAGCAATTAAAGACAGCACAGAATTACACCACCACTATTTTTTAAATTTTCAACAGCCCAAAAACAATTATAAGTAAAGACAACACAGAAAGAAAGTATAGTGTCACTACAAGCCTACAATCTAAGTTTAAAAAAAATACCAGTTACCAGTTACTCTGAAGCACTGAATTGAATATGTTTCCTTCCTTCACCTTCAGGCTTCTTCTGAGAAGATGAACTTCTGTTTGCTGCTTTAACTGTGACTAAGCCCCACCTCCAGTTATCACGTAGCTGAGGTCAGAGGCCAGACAATTAACACCCTTCACCCAGCTACAGGACAGTCAGACAAGCCAAGATAAAATTTGCAGCAATTAAAGACAGCACAGAATTACACCACCACTATTTTTTAAATTTTCAACAGCCCAAAAACAATTATAAGTAAAGACAACACAGAAAGAAAGTATAGTGTCACTACAAGCCTACAATCTAAGTTTAAAGAAAATACCAGTTACCAGTTACTCTGAAGCACTGAATTGAATATGTTTCCTTCCTTCACCTTCGGCTTCTTCTGAGAGAATGGAGAATGCCAAAATACTCACAACACTCCAGGAAGGTCAGCAACAACTGGAAAAAACTGCTCTTGAGCACGATCTGCAATCACTGAACTCAGTCAGGCCAATGAAACAGAGAAACTGATGTTACAACCTCCTAAGGCCACCTCTAAACTACAAGAAAAAACAGAGGACCTAGAAGGTAGATATTGGAGGCAAAATCTATGTATCTATGGAATACAAGAAAACATGGTGGGGCCCCCAAATTAAACCTTTCCTAGAAGAACTGTAAGGCAAATGTTAACTGTCACCGAACTATTTCTGATGTTGAAAGAGCTCACCACACGTTGGGACCGAAGCCTGAAGACCATCAAATCTGCACCTGATCTGTAGTAGTACAGTTCTTCAGCTACCAAACTAAAGAGCACCTTGTGTCTGCTGCATGGAAAAGAGGTGCCCTAGAATATCAGTTACACTGGCTCTTTGTTGACCATGATTATGCTTCAGCAGTCTTAGCATGTTGAAAGGAATACCAACAAGCATTTGTCAATGCTGAATGTTTGCTTGCTGGCATTAGCAGTGGAAGCACAGGAGTTAGACAGATGCAGTATAGAAATGGCAGTGATGTATTGAACTGACACCAACTCCCCCCGCAGAGATGGACAGGCATTGGGGTGTGCCTTTGGGTAAATGCGCCGGTCATATTTCACCTCACCTACCCTGCAGACACTGACAGTATGGAGGTGTCCCTTAAGTTATTCAAGCTTCTCACCTCACCTAATTCCATAAAGAATCGCTGGAAATAGGCTGCAGTATAGGAAAATGGTGTGAACTCTGGGGCCAAAGAGTCCAAGGTGCACATCGATGCCTGTCACTGACTGCAGGGGTGGGGTGGAAATGGCGTGAGCATTATTGTCGACAACCCCAAGTCACACCCCTGATGCCTGTCAGTCCCTACAGGGTGGCGTTATGGTCAGAAACCCTAATGCCCTGGGTGTTTCTTGGTATTTTTACTCAAGTTTTCAACATGGGCTTTTTGTGACCCTACCGCATGAACAGTGACACTATCAGTTTGTTAGCCAAAAGGTGATTTTGCACAGTGACTGTGCCATATGGCGCCACAGGTGCTGAAACACATTTTGAACACAAAGTAAAAAATGACAGCTGTACTGTTCATGAGGAGGTGTAAAAAAATGGTAATGCGTAAAATCTGGAGTGAGAATATAAAAAAACTGGTGAAGTCACGAGCGTACATAGAAACTGCGCAACGCACACCCGTAATACAATTATTGTTTGGATTTTTTGCACCAGATTTTCAATATAGCCATTTTGAGACCTCTGTTCATGAACAGCGTTACTGTGATTTTCTTAATCTGACCCGAACACTGATTTCCCACAGCGACTGCTATTCTGCGCCGGAAGTCGAAATATATTTCAGCCAGGATGTGAAAATGACAGCTGTACTGTGCATAAGGAGGCATGGAAAAATGCCAATGTTGAAAATCTGGAGTGAAAATATTACAAATTCGTGAAGTTACGAGGGTGCGTAGAAACTGCACAATGCACGCTCGTAATGCAGTCATTTTATGGACTTTTGTCACCAAATTTTTGACATAGGCATTTTAGGACCTCTGCTCGTGAACAGTGTCACTGTGATTTTCTTAATCTGTCCAAAACACTGATTTCCCACAGCGACCATGCTATTCTGCGCCAGAAGTGCGAAAACACCTTTCAGCCAGGATGTGAAAAATGACAGCTGTGCTGTTTATAAGGAGGTGTGAAAAAATGCCAATATTGAAAATCTAGAGTGAAAATATTACAAATTCACAAACTTGCCAGTGTACGTGGAAACTGCGCAACACATAAACTCTTAAAACAGTAATTTTTGGGAATTTTTTCATCAAATTTGCAAAATAGGCTTTTTGAGAGACCACCTCATGAACAGTGACACTATCATTTTGTTAATCAGTCCCAAAAGGTGATTCCATGCAGTGACCACAAAATCACATTTCAGGACAGAATAATCAGATGACAGTAACTGAATTCATGAGATGGGTTCTCAAGAACCCCATGTTGAAAATTTGGTGCACAAATTCAAAAAAATGACTGAGATATGACAAAGTTGAAAAACCCTATTTATGCCATTATACAGCTTACTGGTATTTCTTCAGTTCACATTTCGGCTTTACAGAATACAGACATGTTTCCGGTCCACGAAGATCGTCCTTGACCTCCAGAGGTAAGTATGGGGTGAGGGTGTGTGTGGGGAAGTGGGGTCGCAGAGGGTGGGTGTGGGTTGGGGGAAGGGGTAAGAGAGTCAACGAGGGACTGTTTTCTTTTGTTACAGGTTTTTTTTTTTTTTAAAAGACAACACAGGACTTTTTCCATGCTGGGGTTGGCTCCCAGCGTGGCACCTGGAAGTTTATTTGGGGGGAGCAGTGGAACAAATGTGGGATTGGGCACCCCCGTTTGGCCGTAAAGTGTGCAGAGAGAGCACATGACAATGCGGAACTTTGCCATGCTGGGTGGGCTCCCAGCGTGGCACCTTGAAGTTTATTTTGGGGGGGGCACTGGAGCCAATGGGGATTGAGCACCCCGTCGGACATACAGTGCGCTTGAAGGGGGGAGTGTGCATGTGCCGAGGGGGACTGGGCACCCCCTCAGCACACAACAAATCGGGGGGGGGATGCATCATGCCGACAGGAGGTGCAGTGGCATACAGTTGAAAGACAATGACTGCTAAGGTGGTGAAGTGCAGGCAATTTGCATACTGCTAATGGAACAACAGTATGAAAATTGCCTACACGTTACCACCGCTGATTGTAGCAGTCGTTCTCTTTCAACTGTATGCCACTGCATCTGAAGTGCTGTCATAGACAGCTCGGACATTCATTATGTGCGGCCATGCCTGCAAAATGTTCAGGGCATTGAAGTTGGGGTGCCACACCTATGAAAACTCATACGGTGGCACTATGTTTCTTGCACATGCATGCAAACAAACATAAAAGTTTTCTGTGCTCTCCAGGAAAAGGATGAAATTTCAAGCGCCCTTTCCTCAAAAACTAAAGATGTTCTTCCTGGGCCGGCTAGAGCTTTGCCACAACCCCAAAGAGACACAGTCAGTGCACAAAGCACAGACATCCACCAGCTGAGACTGCAGTACCCACACACGGCCAAGGCGTCCACTGAGGATATCACATTCAGTTTGTATAACTTTATAAATGTGTGAATGGATGACCAAGTGGTCGCTCTGCATAAGTCTGCTGGGGATGCTTCTCTGAAGTTCGCCCATGAAGTGGCCATAGCCCTGGTGGAATGAGCTCTCACTGGATCAGGCAGCACTACTCCCACCTGATCATACGCCATAGTGATTACTGATCTAATCCATCTAGCTATAGAGTCTTTTGAAGCCTTTTTACCCACATTTTGGCCTGCAGTTAAAATGAACAAGCTTGATGTTTTGCGAATAGCGTCCATCCTGTTAATATATAATTTGAGTGCTCTCCTCGGATCTAGAGTATAAAATTCTCTTTCCTTTTCATTTTTCAGGTGAGGACAGAAGGAAGGAAGGACTAACTCCTGGTTACAGTGGAAGGGAGACATAACCTTTGGTAAAAACCCTGGATCCGTCTGGAGTACCACAGAGTCCTGATGAAAAACAGTGTAGGACTCTTTGGTTGATAGCGCCCCCAGTTCGCTGATTCTCCTGGCTGATGTAATAGCTACCAGGAAGACCACCTTCATTGTGAGATGCATGATAGAAGCCTCTTTCAGAGGCTCGAAGGGTGCTTTTGTTAGGGCCTTGAGAACCAGATTAAGTCTCCAAGGTGGGACGGTTGGCTTAATTGGGGGGTGTTTTAACGTTGCTGCTCTTAGAAACCTCCTGACATGAGAGTGAGACCCCAGAGTGTCTCCCGAGTCTGCCAACAAGAGTGCCCCTAATGCAGAAACTTGAGCGTGTAAGGTGGCTGGCTGCAGGCCTTTGTTAAAACCCTCCTGAAGAAACTGCAAAAGGACTGGGAGGGATATTGGATGATCCTGTATAGCTTTAGATTGGAGCCAGAGCAAGAATTTTCTCCAGATTCTATAATATACTTTCGAGGAGGATGGGCGCCTGGAGTTTACCATCATTTCAATGACTGGAGCAGTGTAGCCTAACTCTTTGAAAGTTTCCCGCTCAATCTCCAAGCCGAGAGGGACAGATTGCTCAGATTGTGGTACAACACCAGACCCTGATGAAGGAGGTCTGAGCTGAGCTGGAAAATAAAGGGCAATGCCTCTGACAGCTGAATGAGTAGTGGGGACCAAGGGTGGTGAGGCCACCCGGGTCAGACTAGAATCATCTATGCCCTGTCCCTGGCCACCTTGTGTAGGACCCTGGATAACAGCAGAATTGGGGGAAAAGCATACAGGAGGCCGAGGCAACCCCAGTTTAGGGAGAAGGCGTCCTGAGCTAGTGCTAGATTGTTTCTTGCCAGGGAGCAGAACTGCTGCGTCTTGGCATTTTGTCGACGTGAAAACAGATCTACCAGTGGTTTGCCCCACTTCTCTGTTAGTAGTTGGAATGCAGACTCCTTCAGCTCCCATCCTCTCGGGAGAATGGCTTAGCAGCTTAACCAGTCTGCTGTGACATTTTCCTGTCCCGGTATGTACATGGCCCTTATACTCGCCAGGTGTTTTTCTGCCCACTGGAACAGGAGAAGAGACTCTCAAAGCATTCTTGAACTTTTTGTGCCACCCTGATAGTTGATGTAGGCCATAGTTGTTTGATTGTGTGTCAGAATCAACACATCCTGGTTGCGCACATGTTGACGGAAGTATATCAGGGCTAGCCAAACTGCCCTCATCTCTAGGATGTTTATGCTGTGCCTTGATTCCGTCAGGGACCTCTTGCCCTGGGCGACATCCGGTCCAGGTGAGCCCTACCCTGAGTCTTGCATCCATTGTGATTCTTGTTTGGGCGGATTGCCTAGCTTTCAGCCCCTCATCACATTTCCCTCCAAGACCACCATGCGAGAGGTTTTATCTGCTGAGGAAATGGGATGAGCTGGTGCTGACTGCCTGGACTGGGACCACAGTTTGAGCAGATGAGCTTGAATTGGTCGCATAGCTAGACCCATGGAACTGTCTCTGCCAGTGACACCAACATCCTGATTAGCTGCATAAAGAACTGTGCCAGCAGATGGTGGAATTTTGGAATTTGTTGATGAGCTCCATCAGGTCCCTGAATTTTGACTCTGGAAACACCTTGTTGTCCTGCATGCTGAAAATTGCTCCCAAGTGGTTCAAGGTCTGGCTCAGGATTAAGGAACTCTTCTTCCGGTTGATGGCAAAACCGTGTGCCATGAGGACACTGGATCATGTCCGTCACTGCCTGCACCACTTGGTTTAGCTGCAGAGCTTTGATGAGGATATCGTTCAGATAAAGGGAACAGCTGGATCCCTCTGTTCAAGGTGAGCTACCATTGCTACTAGTACCTTTGAGTAGGTTCTTGGGGCTGATGAAATGTTGAAAGGAAGAGTTTTGAATTGGAAGTGATGGTTCTCTCCTAAATCTCAAATATTGCCTGTGCAGGTTGTGAATAGGAATATGGAGGTAGGCATCCTGCAAGTCGATAAATGCCAGAAGTTCTCCTTGCAGCACTTCCTTGACAAATGATGAGAGTTTCCATCTTGAATGGTCTGCTGCGCACAAAAAGATTTAGGAATTTGAGGTCTAAGACAGTCTGTGATCTCCTGTACATTTGGGTACGAGGAAAAATATGGAGTATACCCTCCAAATTAATCTCTTGTGGGGAGGGACCCATTCGATAACCCCTTCTAGCAGAAGGTCCGTGATAGCCTGCCATGTTGCTTGTCTTTTGAATGAGTTGTTTGAGATGGGAGAGGGCACCACATGAGGCAATGGGGGCTTGGACTCGAACTCTATAAGGTAACCTTTGCTGATAATGTCTAGTACCCATCTGTCTGACGTGGTCCGGGCCCATTTCTCGAAAAACTCTGAAAGCCTGCCCCCTACTCGAGGATGGGCCCGCATGGTCTCATTGTGATTTTTTGGTGTTATTCCAGTGTCCCTGGAGCCTCCACTTCCACGAACCACCTCCTCTGAAATTCTGTTGGTTCCAGGAGAACCATGTTCTTTTCCTGAAAAGCTGGAGTTCTGCCTTGTTGTAGCCTCTGTCACGAAATTGCACCTTGGACCTGAAGACCATGCTTTGGCCGACTGGACTGGGGCATATGCATCTTCGCTATTTCTGTGATTCCTTCACGCCTCCTTCAGTGCCAATCCGAACAGGAGGTTGGCTTCATAGGTTGCATTCACCAAATGGCTCTTTGAGGATGCATCTACTTGCCATACCGAAGCCATAGGTTGCAGCAGGCGAGGTTTGGTAATACATGGTCCCATCAGCACACCTGACCGCCTCCTCTGACACATCTGCTGCATAGGCAGAGGCCAACCCCGATAATTGTAGCTGATGGATAATGGGGAGTTCTTTCTGGTCTTCCACGAATTAAAAGGCTAAATCCGATGCCCAGGATAGGGCAGCTCTGGCAGAGAATAGATTCGCTGTGGCCGCCTTGAGGGACGTTGCCGAGGCTTGAAAGGCTTTTTTGAGGGAGGAGTCCACCTTTCTGTCTACTGGGTCTCTTAGCGAAGCCCCTCCTTCAGCTGGTATGACAGTTTTCTTGGTGAGGTTAGAAATTAAGGGGTCGATTCTGGGGCAGTCTAACCACTTTTCGGACTGTTTCTTGTCAAACTTCAGAAGTTTGGAGATTTATCGGGGAACCGGATAAGCGCTTTCTGGACCTTGCCATTCTTCTTTGAGCAGATCCTCAATGTCGGTAGGTATAAGGAAGGCCATCACTGGTCTGGAGGCGGATGCCAAGCAAAATGTATTTTTTGGTTGAGAGGTGACAGGAGAAGAGGAGTTGAGGTGAATCTCGGAAATGACTTTTTGATGAAAAGTCTAGGTCCTCAGGTCAAAATTTTGGGATGGGAGTCATCGAGTCTGATGATGAGTCCACTATCTCCCCTCCTCGGTGGAGGAACTGGTGACCGAGGATTCTGGGAAAAACCCTGTGGCATTTGCCCTTGTGTATGCCCATAGATCCACTTCAGGCATGAGACCTTTCTTCCTCCTGCAAGAGGAATGGTGACCGCCCTTGTCTGACGATCTGCCCCTTCTCTGGATTTCTTTTCTTGTGGAAGTGATGATAGGATAGCCCCCATCAGATGAGGATGGGGAGGGGTCCTTTTCTTTAGCCTTTTTTGGGGTCTCCTGTCCGGTGATCCTGAAGGCTGCCATTCAAAGGAAGAAGGGTCCATAGCAAGGCCCTATTCAGCCTATCAGTTGGGGTCTAAGGTGGGGTGTCTCTGGATGTTGCTGATCCCTGAAGCAGCCATTCATTCAGATCTCTCTGGAACATTTGACTGTGCTCACTCCGACCTGGAAGTAGCCATTCAGTCAGACCTCTCTTGGGTATTTGCCTGTGATGAGAGACAGGTTGCATACTGAGCCCTCCCACTAGTGGACGCTGCCTTTTCACATGTAAGGCAGAGAGTGTTGTGTAGTTTCTCCAGGTCTCTTCTCTTTGTATGGCTACATCAGAAACTCTTTGTAAGCTCTCTAGCTACATAAACATAAAGCAGGAGATCTAGGTCCATTTCAGACCCTACACTGGGCAACCAGGACATTACAGGACATACACAATCAGAAAATGGAAAGCGGCTCTCCTCTATCTTAAGCAGAAACACTATGAGGGAAGTCTGTGAGCCACAAGGCTTCTAGCACTTAGATAACATAGACAATACATACAGGCATACATCCTAAAACTCTGTGACCCATAACACCAACTAGTCCACTCATCCAAAAACATTTTCCAAGTACTGAAAAATTATTATGAACAGTTCTACTCCACGACAGAGCATCACCCCCAAGCAGAAGACATAGCACAATTATTTCACCACATATAGCTTTTGAAATTGACTGAAGATGCCCAGTGACTCATTGCATTGATCACAGTTTAGGAAATACAAGCAGCCCTGTCACAGTCGAAAACTCACAAATGTCCAGGCCAAGATGGTTAGTCTGTAGAGTTTTTCAAATTATTTAAAGCAGAACTTTTCCAACAACTGTTGGGCACCTTTCAACATGTACAAAGCAATGGCTAAACCCTGACTCCTGGAGATATGACACAATTTCAGCAATACTTAAAATCTAATAAAGAATCAACTAGAAGGCTCTTACTGACCAATCTCTGTGTTAAATGTGGACTACAAATTATTTACCCTATCTTGGCTAAAAGACTAGACAAAATTCTCCCTCTCTTTATCAATAACTACCAGACTGGGTTTCTTTGTACTAGGCAAATGCAAGACAATATCAAGCATACCCTACATCTCCTGCATCAGATAAGCAACAGTAATGACCCTTTTCTTATATTATGTTTAGACTGAGAAAAAACATTTTATAGGGTGGCTTTGCCATTCCTATATCACACCCTTAATGAATTTGGCTTTCTCCTGAATTCTGCCAGTGGATTGAAACTACAGTATATACACCAAGCCAATGGCATCCTTCCAGGCAAATGGATATTTCTAGCAAACCTTCCCATTAGCTAGAGGCACCAGATAGTGGTGTTCTCTATTACTCCATTTGTTTGTAGTATATATAAAACCACTATCGGAAGCACTGAGGACTAATCCAAATATCCCTGGCTATACAATTAATCACATTCAACACAAATCAGCATTATACACGGATCACTTGTTAATATACCTGGCCAACCCTGAGACATCATTACCTATACAATAAAAGATACTAAAAAAATTTGCCAGAGTGACAGGGTATAAGATTAACCAATCTAAAAAATGAAGTATTAAACATGCAATACCAACCTACTCCTGCCACAAGACTTAAATTCTGTTTTAGGCAGAACTAAGACCACATAAAATATTTTGGTGTTAAAATTTTCAAACATACCTCAGCAGTTGTACTCATTAAACTACCCTCCTATTATGTTACAAATATTGTAGAACTTATACTCCTGGGATATCCTCTCTCTAGGATTAGTACAAAGGATAATGGTCATACAAATGAACATCTTGGTCAAATTTCTCTATCTCTTTCAAACCGTACCGATCCCAGTGCCAACAAATGACTTTACACAGTGGGACAGGGCCATCTCTAGATTTATTTGGCAGGGCAAACACCCTAGTATACAATATAAAGCTCTCCAGCTTCCATGAAAAAGAATGGGACTAGCCCTGCCCAATTTAAATTGTGTTATCAAGCAGCTCAACTACACATAATCTTTTACTGGCTGTCCCCAAACTACAACAATAATTGGAAGCAGGTAGAACAAACTCTAGATGGCCTATGCCCATCAGAAAAGACCCTATTTTCCTCCCCCAAAATACAGCTCTTCCAATCTGCAGCAACTCTCCTACACAAACAACACCGGATTGTTGGTCCAAAACATACTGAGGGGCTAAACATGATAGATGGTTCTCCCCCTTTTAGGCTATTGTTCATACAGCACCATTCCACCCCTCACAAATAGGCCCTAGATAAAAAATCTGGAAAAGGCTAGGACTAGTTCACGTCTATCAGTTCATAGATGGTGACCATATACTAGACTTAGTGACCCATAAGGACTGATACCACTTCTCTGACACAGATCTCTTCAGGTATTTACAAGTTCGGCTACAACCTTCCAATCTACATGCATCAGCTACAGACCCTGGACTCACGACTCCACCTAATGGTGCTTCTACAACAAACAATGTCAGGCCCCCCACCCACCTGATTTCAGCCCCTTTATCAAACACGCCAAGAACAACAAGTGGATACAACAATTACCATACAGAAACAAATGGGCTCAAGAAACAAACACACAATTCAAACATCTCAGTGGAATGACCAGCTGCTGAATCTCATTAAGCAACATCCTTACTTTCGCACTCAGAGAATTTTCCTGGAAACTGAAGATCCATTTTTATGTTTGCTTGCGCATGTGCAAGAAACATAATGCCATCATTAGGTTTTCAGAGGTGTGTCAGCCCTCTTCCAATTCAGTCAGTGTGTTTGCAGGCGTGGCCGCAGTTCTCCAATGCCTGCTGGAGCTGTCTATGGCAGCTCAAAATGCAGTGCCGTACAGTTGAAAGGAGGAGCTATGTTTCAGTGAGCAGCGATCAGATATCGCCTGCTCATGCGAGCTCCCCCTATACACACACACACACACACACACACACACACACACATATATGCTGCGTGCTGCCTCCCCCAATGCACATACTGTATAGTCGATGGGGTGCCCAATCCCCCATTGGCTGTGCTGCACCCCCCCGAAACACAGTTTCATATGCCACGCTGGGAGCCTACCCCAGTGTGGCAACAGATACCATGGCCAACAGGGGTGCCCAATCCCCTCGCCGACTCCACGCCTCCCCAGCTGTCCTTTCTGCCATGCTCTCGAGCTTCACCCCAGCGTGACAAATGTCCCGTCGTTGTAATAAAAAAAAAAACTGAAAATCGAAACAGTCCCTTGCTGTGTCTGCCCCACCCGCTCACCCACTGCGCACCCTGCCTCCCCACCCCCACCCCACTTACCTCCGGAGCTCGGCGTGCGATCTTCGGCTGACTCGGGAACACATCTGGACTCTTCAAGCTTCACCAACTGAGGAAATGCCGTAAGCTGTATGATGGGATAGATAGGGTTTTTCAACTTTATTGCATATCTCAGGCATTTTTTGAATTTTGCACCAAATTTTCAACATGGGGTTTTGGGACCCTTCTCATGAATGCTGTCACTGTCATGGTGTTACTCAGGCCCAAGGGTGATTTCGCAGCCACTGTGCAAAATCACCTTTCCATAATGATTAACAAAGCGACACTGCTACTGTTCATAAGGTGGGCTCTGAAAAATATTTTGAAAAATTTGGTGGAAAAACTCCTAAAATGACTGTTTCTGATTAAATTGCGCAGTTCCCTCACATGCCTTTCGTAAGTTTCGCGGGAAATTTCAATATTTTCACTCCAGATTTTCAACATTGCCATTTACCACACTTCCTTATGAGCATTACAGCTGTCATTTTCACATCTCACCCAAAACGTGTTTCCGCTTCATGTAGTACAACGGCTAGCCAGTGTGCAAAATCAATACGGGACACATTAAAAAATCACAGTGACACTGTTCATGAGCAGAGGTCCTAAAATGGCTATGTTGAAAATTTGGTGAAACAATTCCTAAAAATGACTGTTTTATGAGCGTGCATTGCAGAGTTCCTATGCACGCTTGTAAGTTCGCAAATTTTCAATATTTTCACTCCAGATTTTCAACATTGCCATTTTACCACACCTACTTATGAGCAGTACAGTTGTCATTTTTCACATCTTGCCCAAAATGTGTTTCCGCACATGTAGTTCACAATGGTACAGTCGGTGTGCGAAAACAATGTTTGGGACAGATTAAGAAAATCACAGTGACACTGGTCATGAGCAGAGGTCTTAAAATGGCTCTGTTGCAAATTTGGTGACAAAACTCCATAAAATGGCTAACGTTATGAGTGAGCTGCGCGGTTTCCGCGCGCCCTCGAGAAGTTCATGGATTTGTAATATTTTCAGTCAGATTTTCACCAGTGGCATTTCCACACCTCCTTATGAACAGTACAGCTGTCATTTTCCACAACATGGCTGAAATGTGTTTCACACTTTCAGCACAGAAATCGTGGTCGCTGTGGGAAATCATTGTTGGGGACAGATAAAAAAACACACTGACACTGTTCATGATCAGAGGTCCCAAAATGCCTGTGTTAACAATCTGCTGTAAAAAAATCCCCAAACTAGTTACATTATGGGTGTTCGTTGCATAGTTTCTATGTACGATCGTGACTTCACCAGTTTTTTTAAGATTTTCACAGCAGATTTTCAACATTGCCATTTTTTACACCTCCCATGAACAGTACCGCTGTCATTTTTCACATCCTGTTCGGAATGTGTTTTTGCACCTGTGGTGCCAAATGCCATAGTCACTGTGCAAAAACAGTTTTCGGCTAACAAACCTATATTGCCACTGTTCATGAGGTGGGGTCACAAAAACATGTTGAAAATTTGGAGTGAAAATACCAACGAATGCCTGCGGTTAGCTTCCACCATAACGCCCCACCCTATAGAGAATGGCAGGCATCAGGGGGGTGACTTGGGATTCTTGCCTGTCATGCTCATACCATTCCACCCCCACCCACACCCTGCAGCCAGTGAGAGCATGAAGGTGTGCCTCGGACTCTTAGGGCCCAAACTACCCCATTCTCCTACCGCACCCATCTCACCATATTTCCTGATGGAATGGGAGTGCGCGCAAGACCAAGGACCCCAGGCACATCGTGACACTTGTCAGGTGTCTGCAGGGTAGGGTGGGTGAAATGGCATGATCGTTATGCCTGACGACCCAAAGGCACACCCCAATGCCTGTCACTCTCTGGTGGGTGGTGGTGGTGTTGGCTTCAGTTCAATACTTCGCTGCCATTCCTATTATGCAGCTCTGTAACTTCTACACTACCAATGCCAATGCCAGCAAGCAAACATTCGGCATTGACAAATGCTTGTTTTAATACCCCACTAATCCAGACAAACTATCAGACCCAGTACATAGCTGACTGCAGGAGGCCATGGAGTAACTGAGAAGCCCACCACACAAACATACTATGGTCCTGTCCAGCACTTCAGTCATACTGGATAGAAATATATAGTATTATCACAGATAAAAAATTAAATACAGTATCAGTTTTTCATACTGATCACAATGGCAAATAAAGCCATCACTAAAGCCTAGTTATGCCAAAACCTGCTCACTGTTTTGGATTGGTGAACACTAGTGAATCAGACATACACTATGGAGCAATTACGGTCTGAATGATAAACACGATTTATTCATCTCTAGATGGACCCCCTGGATCCATTATATTATGGAAATTGACAAGAAGTTTGTTCCATAAAGTAGCAATCTTTGGGTCACCACACTTGGGTACTAATAAAGAGACTTGTGGAAACTTCTTCCACTGCAATAGAAACACAAAAGACAAGATGACATAGTGCACATGAGGTTTAACTAAAAAAACAATGGAATCATGCCATAGATGTACACCCCTCATCTTATCTACCTGTAAAATGCCTCAAGTTTTGACCACCATTCTCCGACCAAGTTTCCCAGAGGTTACAGAAAAATTAGATAATTGAAGTTCAGTATCTGAATGGTAACCTGAGAAATTATACTGCCTGGTTTAACTGGTTTAAAATATCCATGTTTAAATGTAGCGATATGAGCATGTAACTCTACAGAGTGACAGATGGCTCGCTTCATTATGTATACAATTGATAATATAATGTGTTATATTAAATGGCAATAAAACCTACATATAAAAAAAAAGCACATGGTGTTCTTTACTCTCGGTGAAAACATTATAAATGAATACACGGGCTGCATCTTCACTCAGTCCACAACTACAGACCATATTGTTGTTATTGACTTCACCTTGTAGATGATATAGTGGCTTTGTATACATTAGATTGTCCCCGTCAAGCTTGGTCAAAGTATTTGCCAAGTCATTGTCCTTCAAAGACAACATAGATGGTAACAAGTTATGCTGATACTGTCAAATTTAAAGCCAAGGTAACTAATCAGGCCGGCCCGGTGGCACTGACGGTTGAGGCACTGGATGGCACACCTTGCACCACACTGGCGACATGGGTTCAGGAATGAGCCTGGGTCATCAGGGGTTGGCAGGGGAGAAGTAAGATCAAGCGTCCGGAGGACAGCTCTCCTCTCCTCTCCTCTCCTGGGGTGGGTGGGCACTCCCTCATGCTGCACTAGTGACATCTGGAGGATGAGAGGGTTGTCGCAGTCAGCGTGGAGATGTAAAAGAGGATTGGGCAGTGGCGGGTGTCTTTCACTCGGGCACGGGAGCGTGCCTGGCATGAGCAGGATGCCATTGCATGTCCGTGCCTGGGGCAACACACAAGGAAAAAATCCTCTGCATCCTGGATAGGAGACGGAGCCCTCCTGTACCCTGCCATTATGCTCCCGACACCAGATGCACTCTCTGGCTCTCCCAATCTCCCTGGCTGCATGGTGGATGTAGTCCAGGGCAACCATCCAGGTAGGAGGAAGTGTCTGTTACCGATTTCCTGGGGGCAGATTTCAGGTGGGAGGTAGAACTGCAGTGGTGAGTGTGGGTCTCCTGAGAGAGTTCCAGGTGTGATGCAAGAATAGAATTGACAAAAAAGGTAACTAATCAGTACAAATGAACAGTTGTACAATGCTGACTTCATAGACAAATTGTACAATGTCATGGAAATATCTAAGTACCCGGTTACTTACTTACATGCTTGAATTCCTGAACTGTATCTCTGTTTTTCTGGAAACCAACATACTCGTAAGATTCAGAGAGTATAAACTCCTTATTACAGTGACCACATAGGATGGAATAATGTGCCTCTGACCTCTATCTAGCCTCTCACCACTATATGCCCAGCACATAAACTGGCAATAGGCTGTTAGATGGTGTTGGCTGTAGAAAGATGTGCACTGCATGAAACATGTTCTGTGGATCTGTGGTGCCGACATCCTGGGTTCGGGGATGGAGCCTGGAGTTTGAAGGCTGGCCGGGGAGATGGCTTGAGCATCCCAAGGACTGCTCCCCTATTCCATGGGGGAGGAGGGAAGAGTGTCAGTGCAATGCAGACCTCTGGTGGAGGCTGGGATACCATTGCGGCTGGCACCATACAGAACAGGGGCAGAGGCGGACACTGGCTTCATGCGTCCCCAACCCCAGGGAAAAATCTGCAAAATCTTCACGGCCGCTTATGGCGGCCCCGCCTCTACCGCCACTCCCACCACAGACCAAAGTCTGCTGTGGGTGTTCGCTCCATGACCCCATCCTGGGGGTAAGCCAGAACTTTGAGACTGTGTTTCCTTGGAGGGTGCCCACCAGCAGCTCCATCCAGGGAGGTAAGCCTAGGGATTGGGGGTGGCGAGCAGATGGGGACCAGAGCCTCCTAGCCAGTGAGGGAAAAAAAGTGTTCTGTGAATATTTCTCTTTTAGTGCTAAACAGTAAGTAAGAATTATGTTAATTAAAAGTGGCAATATTTCAATGCACATCCATACTTTCAAAGGAGGGACATGCTTATGTATGTATTGTTCTACATAAGAAATAACAAAATACCTCACTAACCTATTGGTGAGCACAGATGGTGCTTGTCCTGCTCTACTTTTATATAAATAAATAATATAAAGGCCATCAGGCAAGCCAAAGCAGACTATAGTCAAAACTCTTCCATGCTCACTCCTCCAAGTTCTGGAAAGTTGTGCACTCACTGCTCGACCCACCAGCCCAGTCTAATGCCCCTGCCTTCCTAAATAACAGCCTCCCAGATTCTGACCTCAACCACTTAGCTGACGTACTCAACAAATTCTTCACCTCCTGCGCTGTCCTAACTGGGCCCCCTCCTTTTATCTCGTCTACCCCCCTCTCCCCTTCACAGCAACAACTTCTAATTCCCCCCTATCTCTGAACATGAATTCCTAAAAGCCCTCCACTCACTGAACTCTGCCAAATCTAGCCTGATGGGATCCACCCAAGATCCTCCATCCTCAAACCCCTCACTCATATTTTTAACCTCTCCTTCTCCACTGGTTCAGTCCCTCATGCCTGGAAAACAGCTTGCATTATCCCCCACACAAAGGGCCGAACCCTCAAGCCTAGTAACTACAGACATGTCTCCCCTTCTCCCCAACCTTATCAAGCTTCTGGAATCCCTAGCCCCTCTAGACTGTGGATCATCTCTCCTCAAAATCCTCCTCTCTCCCCATCAGTCTGGCTTCAGAAAACAGCACTCTACCATCTCCTTCCTTCTAGGTCACAAATCACATACTCACGGCCTCTGACCAAGGCCACCCAACTGCCGTGATGTTTGTTGACTTAGCCAAGGCTTTCAATTCTGTTTCCCACCCCCTCCTCCTACTTAAACTTGAAGCAGCAGGGCTTGCCTCCATCACCATTCACTAGTTTAAATCCTACCTCTCCAATAGGCTTCAGTCATTCAAAATCGCTGATGTCATCCCCCCCCCCCACACACATTATCGCTGGTGTGCACCAAGGTTTGGTCCTCGGATCCATCCTCTTCTCCATCTTCATAAATGACCTCCCCTCCTCCGGCACCAACTCCAATATACACATGTACGCTGACAACACTATTCTATTCTCCTCTGGTCCTACCATGCTCGAAGCTCAGGCCACCCTCCAAAATGACTTCAACAACATTCAGCACTGGTTCAATCAAAACCAGCTTAAAGTAAATACCTCCAAAACCGTGTCCATGGTTTTCAGTACAACACAGAAACTATGCAGATCATCCCTCCCTATCCCTATCACTTTGCTAGATGGCTCCCCACTTGATCAATTTCCCAAATACAGATACCTGGGTATTTGGCTCAATCAGCAATATCCTTCTCAGCACACATCGATGCCATTACCTCCAAACTGCCCCAAACTCGGCACACTGTACCACCACAGAGACTCTCTACCGCTACCTGCCCACTGTAAAATCCTGTCCAAAATGATCCTCCCCATTTTTATGTTTGCTTGCACACATGTGCAAGAACCATAGTGCCATCATCGGAGATTTTGGAGGTGTGTCGCCTCCTCCTCTAATTCAGTCACTGTGCTGGCAGGCGCGGCCCCTGTAAGCTAATGCATTCTGGAGCTGTCTATGACACGCTCCAAAATGCAGTGGCATACAGTTGAAAGGGGGAGCTACGCTTGAGTGAGCAGCGATAAGATAAGGCTGCTCACGCCAGCTCCCCCAGACAGAAGCCCACACAGGCGGGCATGCCCCTTACGCACTGTAGCAAGCACGGGTGCCCAATCCCCACGCGGCTGTGCTGCGTTCCCCTGGCCCCAAAGGCTTCCAAAATGCCATGCTAGGGTGCCCACCCCAGCGTGGCAACTAATAATATAGCCAATGGGGTTGCCCAACTCCCCGGCGCCCCTGTCCTCCCCGAGTAATAAGTGCCACGCTGGGAGCCCACCCCAGCATGGCAATGTATCCTAGGCGATGGGGTGCCCAATCCCCATCAGCTGAGCAGCCCCCACAACTGTTCTTGTGCCACGCTGGGGCCAGTAGCCAGCGTCCACGTCGTCCGTTTTTTTTAACCTGTAAGAAAAAGCGGTCCAGCGATGTCTCCCCCCCCCTCCCACAACCTGCACCCACCCACCGCGCACCCAGCCTCCCCACACCCCCACCCCATAATACTCCTTACCTCCGGAGCTCGGGCGTGACGATTCGTGACCGGGAACATGTCTGTTTCTTCAAAGCCAACCGCAAACTGAGGAAATGCCGGTAAGCTGTATAATGGGCTAGATAGGGGTGTTTCAACTTTGTTGCATATCTCAGGCATTTTGGAATTTTTGCACCAAATTTTCAACATGGGGTTTTTGGGACCCCTTCTCATGAATGATGTCACTGTCATGGTGTTATTCGGGCCCGAAGGGTGATTTCTCAGGCACTGCGCAGTCACTGTGCGAAATCACTCTTCGGGCCTGAATAACTCCAAGACAATGATATCACTCATGAGAAGGGGTCCCAAAAACCCCATGTTGAAAATTTGGTGCCAAAATACCCAAAAATGACTGTTTTATGAGCGTGCGTTTCGCAGTTCCTACGCAGGCTCATAAGTTCGTGAATTTTCAATATTTTCACTCCAGATTTTCAACATTGCCATTTTAACACACCTCCTTATGAGTATTATAGCTGTCATTTTTCATATCTCACCCAAAATGTGTTTCCGCCCATGTAGCGCACAATGGTGCAGTCGGTGTGCAAAATCAATGTACGGGACAAATTAAGAAAATCCAGTGACACTGTTCATGAGCAGATGTCCTAAAATGGCCATGTTGCAAATTTGGTGAAAAAAGTCCTAAAAATGACTGTTTTACGAGTGTGCATTGCGCAGTTCCTCGCGCACTAAATGAGTCGTCAATTTTGATATTTTCACTCCAGATTTTCAACATTGCCATTTTACCACCTTCTTATGAGTAGTACAGCTGCCATTTTCACATCTCACCCAAAGCGTGTTTCCATACGTGGCGCACAATGGCGCGAGTTGGTGTCTCGAGATCAATGTACGGGACAAATTAAAGAAAATCACAGTGACACTGTTCATGAGGTGAGGTGTTAAAATGGCTATGTTAAAATTTGGTGAAAAATTCAAAATGACTGTTTCTGCGGCGTGCGTTGTATAGTCCTATGCAGCAGCGTAAGTTCGCAAATTTTCAATATTTTGACTCCAGATTTCCAACATTGCCATTTTGCCACACCTTCTTATGAGTAGTACAGCTGTCATTTTTCACATCTCACTCAAAACGTGTTTCCGCCCATGTAGCGCACAATGGCGCAGTCGGTGTGCGAAATCAATGTACAGGACAACTTAAGAAAATCACAGTGACACTGTTCATGAGCAGAGGTCTTAAACTGGTTATGTTGAAAATTTGGTGAAAATATTCCTAAAAATGACTTTTACGAGCGTGCGTTGCACAGTTCCTATGCATGCTCGTAAGTTTGCAAATGTAATATTTTCACTCCAGATTTTCAACATGTCCATTTTATTAAACTTCCTTATGAACAGTACAGCTGCAGTCTTTCATATGTTGCCCAAAATGTGTTTTCGCACATGTAGCGCACAATGGTGCTGTTGGTGTGCAAAAGCAATGTTTAGGACAGATTAAGAAAATCACAGTTACACTGTTCATGAGCAAGAGGTCTTAAAATGGCTATATGTTGAAAATTTGGTGACAAAAGTCCATAAAATGACTGTGTTACTAGTGAGCATTGCGCAGTTTCCATGCACACTTGTTAGTTCATGACTTTGTAATATTTTCAGTCCAGATTTTCACCAGTGACATTTTTACACACTTCCTTATGAACAGTACAGCTGTCATTTTTCACAACATGGCTGAAGTGTGTTCACATTTTCAGTGCAGAGATGCGTGGTCGCTGTGGGAAATCATTGTTCGGCACAGATAAAGAAAATCACAGTGACACTGTTCATGATCGGAGGCACCAAAATGCCTGAGTTGACAATCTGCTGTAAAAAATTCCCAACCTAATTATATTACGGGTGTGCGTTGCACAGTTTCTATGTACGCTCGTGAGTTCACCATTTTTTTTAGTATTTTTACTACAGATTTGCAACATAGCCATTTTTTACACCTCCCCATGAAAGAGTACAGCTGTCATTTTTTACATCCTGTTCGGAATGTTTTTGCACTTGTGGTCCTAAATGCCGTAGTCACTGTGCATTAGCAGTTTTCGGCTAACAAACTGATATTCCCCCTGTTCATGAGGTGGGGTCACAAAACAAACATGTTGAAAATTTGGAGTGAAAATACCAACGAATGCCTGAGGTATTAGGGTTTTTTAACTATAACGCCCAACCCTATAGAGAATGACAGGCATCAGGGGTGTGACTTGGGATTCTTGCCTGTGATGCTCATACCATTCCACACCCTGCAGTCAGTGAGAGGCATCGAGGTATGCCTTGGACTCTTCGGCCCCAAACTTCACCCCATTCTCCTATACTGCACCCATCTCACCATATTTCCTAATGAAATGGGGTGCGCATAAGGGCCAAAGACCAAAGGAACACCGTGACACTTGTCAGTCTCTGCAGGGTGGGTGTGGTGAAATGGCGGGCTGTTATGCCTGACAACCCAAACGCACACCCCAATGCCTGTCACTCTCTGCAGGGTGGTGGTGGGGTTGGCTTTAGTTCAGTACTTCACTGCCATTCCTATTACGCAGCTCTGTAACTTCTACACTACCACTGCCAATGCCAGCAAGCAAACATTCGGCATTGACAAATGCTTGTTGATTATGCAGGTGTCATCTACTGCTCCGCCCTCACAGCCACCCTGTCTAGGCTGGACACCTTACTCAACTCCTTCTGCCATTTTGCAACAAACTCTCCCTTCGCATTCTCCACTGTAATCTTTACTCCCTTCTTGGACTCTCCCACCTGTCCCACAGATGCTATGTACACTCCCTCAGCTTCATCTCTAAATTCTGGTTTAATATACTTCCCTCCTACCTTATGGATACTCTCACTGCTGACCCTCACTTTCACTATGAATTCAGGTATAGAAATGGAAGATCCTTCACTCTGCCCCATCCATCCTCACTGGCTGGCAAAGCTGCTTTCTCTTTTCGGCTACCCAGTCTTTGGAACAAACTCCCCCCCCACCCCCGTCAGAAACTCCACCTCTCATACTGCTGTCAAGAAACAACTGTGCCTCCTCCCTCCCCCACCCTGCCTCTGTCACATGTGAACAAGTCCAATTCCTCCTTGCTGGCCTACTTGACCTCTGCCTCAAAGCACTTACTAAGCAGCTCTCCATCAAGCTCGCCACCTCAGTTGTCACTCCAGCACTAATGCTTGCTGCAATATTAAATGTTCCATGTGTTTTAATCCTACTGTTATGTAACTGCTCATTCGCCTCATGTTATTTACAGCATACTGTCATTGTTTCGGCCATTGTAGTTTATGTTGTTATTCCCCACACCCCTTTCTCCCGGTCGCACCTGGAATCGAGCCTCAGCTCAGCAGGCCTTTCCTGGTTACCAATTATTGAAATAAAATAAATAAATAATAAATGAAATGCAACATAGGCCATTTCAAGACCAGCTTGATGTGTGATGACAGGGAATCTGATGTGACCACGTCAAGATACTCTGATTTTATTTCCACTCCTGACAGTATAAACATTCTCTGGCTGATGGCATAATGCTAGAGTTATCACACAAATACCAGCCTTGGTTAAGCAGACATTGGCTCTTGCCATCCACTTGAGAATCTATCTGGAGCCTTGGGTAACGCTGCCTG
This sequence comes from Neoceratodus forsteri, assembly GCA_016271365.2. Lineage (NCBI taxonomy): Eukaryota > Metazoa > Chordata > Ceratodontiformes > Ceratodontidae > Neoceratodus > Neoceratodus forsteri. Next base: position 321,821,540 of record JADMNL010000023.1, read on the forward strand.
ATCCTCTCCTAGGCTAATTTGGACCATACCCTTGCTCAACTTGGCAGGACTCAAGACCCAATACTTCTATCTGCAGATGTAGTCCTCCTAGGAAATCATAAACATCAAATATATAAATGTTTTTATCTAACAACTGATGAATTTTACATGAAAAGAGTACAATTTAAACACAAGTGATAAATTGGTTACTTCACATAGAGAAAAAAAACAAACAATATGCACACACATGACCGTTTCAAGTAAAAGATTAACGTATGGATGCTGTCACTGCCAGCTACAACATCATTCTGCAATGCGGGTGATACTATGCATGCTCTGTCCATGGTCAAGGCTCCAATTTTTCTGTGGCAATTTGGGTCTAAATTCTGTGGCAAATCCTCTTATTGCTGAAGAACTTCTGCAGCATTAGTTTCCTATTTCTGCGGAAATTCTGTGGCAGCAGTTTCGGGTGTGTGATAGCAGTCATCAACCCCCAACCCTGCACCCAGGTAGGATAAAATGTTAGTTTTTTGGCTAAGAAGTACAAACCAGAGCAGGTTGTCAATTAACTCCTGTATTCTTAGTATTAAAAGTAAAATAATCCCCTCAGACCATCACCCTCCCACCCCAGCCTGAGAGCCCAGGGCCACCAAATCTGAGTGAGTAATATTTTATTGGCTACCTCACTGCACAGCGATCCTCATTCTTCTAGTTTATTACTAGGCTAGAATGCCAGTTTCTCATTCCAGTAGTATTTTGTGCAGCTCGGTGGTGAAATTAGAAGCAAGAGGACCACTGCACCGTATGGGACCTGCTAAAAATATTTCTACTTCAAATAAAGGGACTCGAGGAGGTTCTCAGGGTGGGATAGGGAGGGTGGTGGGGCTGAGTTGGATGAGGGGGGGGGAATTTACCTGTTTCTTAGGTAAAGCCCTTGCAGACAAACTAATGGGCAGGGGCTGTTCCAAAATGCTTTTCAGATTTTTGTTTTAAATCCACAGAATTCGAAAAACAGTGCCAGCCAGTGGTACTGGAGGTTAAGAGTGCTGGTCGCTACACCTTGCGCCATGCCGGTGATCTGAGCTCGAACAAGCCCGGCCATCGGGTTGGCAGGGCAAAGAGAGGATCGAGCATCTGGAGGACTGCCTCCTCTCTCTCAGGAGGGTGGGGTGGCCTGTCATCCCACTTCCTGACTGCCTCTGGCAGTATGGGTTGGGAGGCATGTGCTGGCGTCCCTTACGACCGATAGGGGAGGGGAGCGAGAAAAGAGGAAAAGTGGAGCTGGCAGACTCCATGATGGCCCCTATGTCCCTGTGCCATCCCGGCTTCTGGATTTGTGTTCTGGGGGAACCTTCTGGGGGAACTAGTGCTCTCCTCCCTGGCCCTGCTGCAGGGGGAAAATTGCGGGGGAACTACCGGGGGTTGGCTGAGCAGGGACAATCAGGGCTGGAGGATGAGTTACCCCAAGGGAGGGCCATAGCTGCCCTCCAGGCTCTGGGGCTCAAAAACAAATAGAAAGAAAGAAAAAAGAATTCCAAAAAGTATTCTGCAGAATTTACTATAAACCGCAGAATAGGTTTATGGGGTTTATATGATCCATAGAATAAACACAGTTTATATGATCCATGGAATAATTTTCCTTGGTCAGAGTCATTGTAAACTGAAGATTTGTTTTACTCACAGTTTATACTGACTCTTCATTTTTTTATTTATTATGTTTTATCTTCTCATCCGCTGGCCCCATTGGTCTGATCTACATATGGTCAGCCCTGCCCCACACCTTGGGACTTACCTCACTCCCGAACACCTCTGGCCTACCCACCAGGGATGGGGTCCGCATGGGGCCCCTTCCCCCAGATGGAGACTGAATGGGAGAGAGAGTCTGGTCAGTGGCACGGGGTCTGCAACATTGGGGCGGATGTTATCATGTACTACTGAAACCTCCATTTTCTCATTTTCTCCCTGGGAGGCATGTCATGCGATGACATTGGGGTGGCATGCGAACATCTGACACGCCCCAAATGTAGTCAGTCCTGGCTGTCTTCACTTGGCTACCACAAGGGGTTACCCAACACCAATGACTTCTCTCCCCCAGAGGAGAGCAGTCCACAGGATGCTCAATCCTCCTCCCAGCCCGCCCACAAACTTCCCAGGCTCATTCCCAAACCCAGGCGTCATGAATGGTAGCGCTACCGCTGTGCCACTGGGTTGGCTAAATACTGACTCTTCAGTATAAACTGCGGAAAATATTCCAGATTTCATGTAAACTGCAGAATAGTATTCTGCAGTTCATGTGAACCGTGGAATAATATTCCACGTTTTTTCCACGGTTTACATTAAATTCTGTGAAAATCTCCAAAGCCGCGGAATCATGGAAAAATCGAGGCCTTGTCCATGATGTACCTGTAGATTCTCCCAAATCACCTGAAGCAAATACAGCTTGTTTGGTAGTATCTACCTTCGGTGATCCGAAATCACTGAACATGACACCACTGTCAGTGCACAATGGTTGCTTGTGTGCTGCAGCTTGTGTTGACCATCCATCAATGTTTTGTGTCATACTGCATGTAAAGCATCCCACAGTTTTTCATCACACACACAGAAACATAGAATTTGATGGCAGATAAGAACTGCTTGGGCCACCTAGTCTGCCTGTTTTCCCTACCTACTGTATCACTGCAGACCCTACTTGATCTCCAGCATATTCCCCCTTGTCTTATCAGTAAGGTTCCCCTATGCTTATCCCATGCTTTCTTGAACCCTGTTACAGTTTTTGTCCTCACCACTTCTGTTGGGAGGCTGTTCCAGGCATCCATCACCCTATCAATGAAGAAGTATTTCCTCACATCTCCCCTGAGTCTACCCCCCTCCAACTTCATAGCATGACCCCTTGTCCCAGAGCATCTTTTTTTCTAAAAAAAATGCTTCCCTCTTAAACCTTATTTTTGCCTGTGAGGTATTTGAAAGTTTTTATCATACCCCTCCCCATTCTTCCAGGGTATACGTATTAAGGTCTTTCAGTTTTTCCTCATAGGGGTTTTGATGCAGAACCTGCACTATTTCAGTTGCTCTTCTCTGGACTACCTCCATTCTTTCTATGTCCTTCCAGAGATGAGATCTACAGACCTGGACACAGTACTTCAGGTGAGGTCTCACTAGTAATCTATACGGGGGGGGGGTGCTATGTGATAACAGCTATAGCACAAAGGCAACTACAATATCAGTGGGTACACATCGCCTAATTACAACAATTGTGATGTGCACAATGAGGATCCAAAAACAGCGAGGGTCCGCAACATTCTGTCCGGAGCCATCTAAACAATTATTTTTATGCAGGGGATTATGTTCCCGAACCCCTATTACTTTTATAATCAACTTGGGGAGGGCCTGACCCTGGGGTAAATGGGAAATTTGGGAGGGGGCTATTCGGGAGGGAAGAATCGTGAGGGGGACCCCTACAAAAGTAACATCGGGCAGGGGGACACAAAAAAAAAAAAGTCCCACAGCACAGTCCTAAACAAAACAAACACACCCTGACATTCCCCCACCCAGCTCCGAACCCGGGTTGCCAACACCAGAAGCATACTTCTTACCACAGCACCAAACAGCCAGCTTGGAACTGCCTGGCCAAACATGCTCCTACATCCTCGCTCCCTATAGGTCCCTAACCTGGTCGCTCCATTTTACCCATCGCCGTTTTGTGCTACCTTGTTTGGTATAACCGCTTCTCGCTATAATTTAATGGTTGCTATCATTGCTGGAGGTCAAACTGAGTCACTCAAATTGAGTCACTCAATTTCACTTGCCCATATTATGGGTTACCATACAGGGGTAACACCAGTTCCCTTTTTCTGCTGGTGATCTGCCTCCCTTCATGTTACATAGATGCCAAGGATGCACGCCATGTTCGTCATCAACAGTAGGCAACAGTCAGTGTATGGGTCAGAAGCAGATAGTTTCATATTCCTGGGGTGTTGGTCACTGTAGGAGATTCTCTAGAAGATGTAGTGTGACTGCTACTTAACCATTTGTTGACAGCGGCGTGAATACTGACACCGACACAATAAATCTGTGTTGCGACAGTATAGGTACCATTATAAGTTCTGTTTCAACACATGTAATGAAGAATATATACTGTGCAAATGCATTAACAGTAGCTCAAAAACTGAAAGATGAATTGTTTGTAAGTTGTAGCAGGATAGATAAACTTTTTGAGTGCTTAGAGGAATGCTTTCATTATGTAAACAATGTCAATGAAAAATTACTGGTGTGAGAGTACAACACGCTACGAAATAATTTAAACATAATTGTACAGTATATATGAAATCTGGCTTCAAATATGAGGCTAATGTAAGATGTTCAGTACTATAACAAAGTATGACAATTCTGAGAAAAATAGTTCAATAAAAGAAAATAAAGGATAACTCAATGACCTGTTTCATTACATACTCACTGAATAACTGTTGCACAACTTTCTATCATTGTTAAGTCATATACTGTAAATGTGAGTCTTGACCAACACACCACCCCACATGCAAGGAGGGAGCAGTGGTGTTACCACTGGCACTGACACGCTGCAGCTGCCAAACAGAAAGGAGTGGTCCTGTTGTGGCCCTGATGTGTGTTCTGCCCCCCCACAAGCCAGCAGAAAGCAGGGGTGTAACCACTGGTACAGACACACTCTACCTGCAAAACTGGGAGGAGTATGCCTGTTGTCCCCCTGATATTTGTATTGCCCCCCCCAACAAGTCAGGAGGGAGCAGGGGTGTGACCACTGGCACGACACACTCTACCTGCAAAACTGGGAGGAGTGTGCCTGTTGTCCTCCTGATATTTGTGTTGTCCCCCCTCACAAGTCAGGAGGGAGCAGGGGTGTACCACTTGCACGACACGCTCTACCTGCAAAACTGTGAGGTGTGTGTCTGCTGTGGCCCTGATATGTGTATTCTCCTCCCACACACAAGGCAGGAGGGAGCAGGGGTCTGACAACAGGCACCAACACTCCACCTGCTAAACAGAGAGCAGTGTGCCTGTTGAGGACCTGATATGTTTGCTGCCCTCCCACAAGGCAAGATGGAGCAGGGTGTGACCACTGGCACCAACACACTCCACCTGCAAACCTGGGAGAAGTGCACCTGTTGTGGTCCTGATGTGCACTGCCCTCTCAAAAGCACAGGAGGGAGCAGGGATGTGATCACTAGTACCAACAAATACGCTCAAAACTAGGAGGTGCTAACAGTCTGTTAGCACCCTTTGCAAACTGTGTGAGAGGCCTTTCGGCACCATGCAATTCTGCTTAAAGTTGGACCAGCATAACATTCTGTGGTGATTTGCATATGCAGCCCATGATGCTTTGCATTGTGGGGGCATGTGTGACTTTGTATTTTCTTGAAACTTGGCTTCCCAGCCAAATGCCCTTTGGGGTAACCCTTGCCTCAGTGTTTGCGCACAGAGGTTATTTATCTTAGCAGGAGTGTGCCTGTTGTGGCCCTGTTGTGTGTTGCCCCTCCTTCCCCATACACAAACATACAAGCCAGGTAATAGTAGTAGGAGGGTAATCATTGGCACCAACACACTCCATCTGTAAAACTGGGAGGAGTGCACCTGTTGTGGTCCTGATATGTGTGTGTTGCCCCCCCAAGCCAGGTGGAAGCAGGGGTGTGACCACTGGTACTGACACACTGCAGCTACCAAACTGGGTGGAGTGTGAGTATTGTGGCCCTGATGACTGTCATCCTCCCCCCAAGTCGGGAGAAAGCAGGGGTGTGACCACTAGCATTGACAGACTCCACCGGCATAGGTGAGAGGAGTGAGCCAGTTGTGGCCCAGATATGTGTGTTGCCCACTCCCACAAGGCAGGAGAGAGCAGGTCTGGGACCACTGGCAACAACACACCCACTTGCAAAACTGGGAGGAGTGTGCCTGTTGTGTGTTTGATGTGTGTGTTGCGCTCCTCCATACACATACACACACATGCACAAGGTAAGAAGGAACAGGGTCTGAGAACTGGCACCCCACACATTCTATCTGCCAAACAGAGCAGTGTGCCTGTTGTGGTCCTAATGTGCTTATTGCCCCCCCACAAGCCAGGAGGCAACAGGGGTGTGACCACTGGGACTGACACTCCTGCAGAACTGTGAGAAATGTGCCTGTTGTGGCCTTGATATGTGTGTTGCCACCCCCCCCACAAGGCAGGAGAAAGCAGGGGTGTGACCACTGGCATCGACACACTCCACCTGCAAAACTGTGAGGAGTGAGACTGTTGTGGCCCTGATGTATGTTAACACCCCCCCACAAGCCAAGGAGTCAGCAGAGATGTGACCACTGGCTCGACACCCACCTGCAGAACTGAGAGGACCCTGCTTGTTGTGGCCCTGATATGTGTGTTGCCCCCACCACTCTGTGCAGGGAAGGAGCAGGTGCTACTACTCACAACAACACATTCACCTCCTAAACAAAGAGCAGTGCCTTTGTGCCCTGATAAGTGTGCCCCAACACAAGGCAGGAGGAGCATGATAACTACTCACAAACACATTCCACCTCCAAAACAAAGAGCAGTGTGCCTGTTGTGGCCCTGATATGGGAGATGGGAGAGTGCCTCAGAAAGCACTAGCAAACTGGCTGGAAGGAGCGGTGCAGCAACAATGGGGAATCATCAAAACTGCCATCACAGAAGCAACAAGCCTTTGTGTGAAGCAAATAAATCAAAACGAAAGAAAAATCCACTATGGTTCTCAAAAGAGATGGCGGGGAAAGTCAGGGAGAAAAATATAGCATTCAGGAAATATAAGGAAACACAGAAGGAGCAGGACAGAGAGCTGTACCAGTTAAGGCAGAAGGAAGCAGGGAGGAAAGTCAGAATAGCAAAGGCCCAAACTGAGGAAAAGATATCCAACTTGATTAAGAGGAAGGGGGATAAAACCTTTTATAGGTACATCAGGGAGCGGAGAAAGACAAAGGGAGGGATAGTGAGGCTGAATAGAATGAACGGTGGGTGGCAGAGGGGGACAGTGAAAAAGCAGGGATACTGAATGAATATTTCTGCTCAGTATTCACAAAAGAGGGGAGGTGCAAATCCAATTAACAGAAGCAATCTTGATGGGGGGGTTGATCCCAGTCCTTTCACAGAAGAAAGGGTTCTGAAAGAACTCCTAAAACTGAAGGTGGACAGAGCAATGGGGCCTGATAGAATTCACCCCAGAATTCTAAAAGAATTAAGGTAAGAACTAGTGAAACCACTGACTACCCTTTTTTAACAAATCATGGGAGGATGGTGTGGTACCTGAAGACTGGAGGAAGATGGATGTGATTCCCCTTCACAAAAGTGGGACCAAGACAGAGGCAGGAAACTACAGACCTGTCAGTTTGACCTCTGTGGTAGGGAAAATGATGGAATCACTTCTGAAGGAAGTAATTTTTGAGTACATAGAGGCCAGTAGGGCACAGGACCCAAGGCAGCATGGGCTCACAGTGGGAAGGTCATGTCAGAGGAATTTAATTGATTTCTTTGACTGAGTGACCAAAGTAGTAGACCAGGGAGGGGCTGTGGACATGGCCTACCTAGACTTTAGCAAGGCATTTGACACAGTCCCACATAAAAAGATTAATAGTCAAATTAACCAGCCTGGGAGTGGGTCCCAGGGTGGTAGCCTGGGTAAAACATTGGCTGGACAACAGGACACAGAAGGTAATTGTAAATGGAGTCCACTCTGAAGAAAGAGGGGTTACTAGTGGGGTACGCTGGGTTTCAGTGGGTCCAGTCCTTTTTAATGTCTTTATAAGTGACATTGCAGAGGGACTGGAAGGAAAAGTATGCCTCTTTGCAGATGACACAAAGATCTGCAACAGGTTGATACACAGGAGGCGTGGAAAGGACAAGAAGGACTTGGCAAGGTTGGAGGAATGGTCGAAGTATGGCAGCTAGGATTCAAAGCAAAGAAGTGCAAAATAATGCACCTGGGAAACAAAACCCTGGGAAAGATTACACAATGGGGGAGGTAGTAACAACAACAAAAGAAAGGACCTGGGATAATCATATCAGATGACCTTAAGGTTAGCAAGCAATGTGAGAAGCCAGTAGGGAGGGCTGGGGGTACACTGGGATGCATAGGGAGAGGCATCACCAGCAGAAAACAGGAAGTTGTTATCCCTCTGTACAGACAGTTGGTGAGACCCCATCTGGAGTACTGCATCCAGTTCTGGAGACCCCATCTGCACAAGGACATAGACAGGATAGAGGCAGTCCAGAGAGGCCAACTAAAATGGTGCAGGGTCTGCAAGAGAAGCACATGAAGAAAGACTAAAGGAGCTTAATATGTATACCCTTGAGGAAAGGAGGGAGGGGACATGATAGAAACTTTTAAGTACCTCAGTGGAATCAAAGTCCAGAGGATAGCATCTTTTAGAAAAGAGATGTGCAAGAACAAGGGACACAATTTAAAGATGGGGGGCTCAGGGGCAATGTGAGTAAATATTTTTTCACAGAGAGGATAGTGGATGCATGGAACAGCCTTCCTGAGGAGGTTGTGGGGTCTAAAACTGTGGGAGAATTCAAGAATGCATGGGACAGACATAAGGCAATTCTTGTGGGGGGTAGGAAGAAATAGGCTGTTGGTTAACTAGGATCTGCAGCTTATCCTGTAGGTAGGGAAATGGGCAGACTAGGTGGGCCAAGCGGTCCTTATCTGCCATCAAAGTCAGTCTATGTTTCTATGTTTCTAATACTATCTGAGAACACAAAATGGCCAAAACTGGACTACATTTAATCAAAACTAGATGACCAAATAAGGACTCTGAAAACTGGATTATCCGGTCTACAACTGGACAGGTGACAACCCTAGAACTGTACTGCTCCTGGACACAGTCACAAATCTGCCCGCCATGAGTACTGAGCTAAACAAGGAAAGGAAAAGGAGAAAGGATCTTTACCAGCAAAAAATAAAAGCAGTGGTTATTATAAAATGAAACAGTTTGTAAATGCACTACACAGGGACATCTATTTTTTCATTTCACTAATGCTAAGGCAGCACATAGTTAAACCTCCATGAAAAGGACCTGGCTTTAAATGAAACAGTTATATTTATGTATTCTTGTCTTTATTTGTTTGTTTATTTATTTGATACCGGGGTTGAGAATGGAACTGCAGCTTTCCGCAGGAGGAATTGCACTAGCCCAGACGGGCAAGTAACACAGATTCTGCACTCGCCCGCATCAATCTGCACCAGTACCCAGACTAATAAATGAATGTTAAGGTCGACCCTTTTTTATGACCAAAAATGATAAATTTTGTTTTTGTCTTATTGATATTGAGTTGATTCTTCTTGCATATATAACCAGTCCTGTTTTCTCTCTCCCATACTTTTTATTTTTAGTTGCTGATACATAGAATTCTGTATATCCTGGAATTAATAAAGTTACTGTACTCCATGTCTCCTGGAAACAAAGTATATCAAAGGTTTCAAAAAAATAGAGGATTCCTTATCATCTAATTTAAATGACAGTCCCTCAATATTCCACGAAAGTAATTTCAGACCTCCCTCATTTATATCTGAATTATAAGTGTTGACAGTATTTTATTTTGTCATAACATGCATTTGGAGTCAAAACAGAATATTGATTTTCTTGATTCAATCAAAGTTCCTATTTGGACTTGTACATTGTTCAACCCTACCTGATGTCATTAGAAAATCCAATTCTACTATGCAGATGTCCAGACTAAGAGATGGGCTACCTTTAACACTGAATCTGTCAATTTAACACTTTTAAATGTGATGTCTATCTGAGTCGAATCAGCCTGTTTATTGTGTACTTTGATCCAAGTTATGAAACTATGTAATATACCAATATTTAAAGAGATGATAGAAAGCTTCCAAGATCATCCTTAAGTTTCCCAGTTGATTCTTTACTATCTCTTTTCCACCCCAAAACTATAGTGTTTTGCTTTTCCATTCAGACAGCATCAAGTTTCAAGTTTTGTTATACTGTAGCTTTAAGAACTCTATTCAGTCTGGCTTTGTCCTACCCTATCTGTTCTTTAGAACTGGGATTTTCCTCAGACTTTGTGAATGTATTATTTGTCTGGGAACTCTAACAGAAGGTAAAATTCTAATTCCCATTGGGTAAAATAATTACATTTTTGCCTAGGTCATATATTGTTTTTCCAGACTGTGAAACATTAGAATACAGTCAGGAATTTTTGATTTTGAGGTCTCATAACAAACAAATCCTGCTCCACTGTTGAAATTTGAAACAAGCATTTCACCTGTTGTAGAAGGCTCTGGAGTATCATTTTCAGATTGGCCTATCCATAAATTTCCAGCATATATTCATAGTCCTGAATAGAATTACCCATACTAGGTATATACTGACTGAAGGATGATAAAGCAGGTACTTCAGCATCAGTTGGTACTCTACCTTTAATCTCTTTCTCTCATATTTCTTATTTTCCTCATTTTCCTTTGTTTGCTGAGCAAGATTTTGAATTTTATTTATCATCGGGTAGCCTTGAGAAGAGTTTCAGCCTCCCTCCAACCAAATCCATCTCCACTATACTCTGTGAAACCAAATCACCATTGTTTGAGTTCTGATGATAATTTCCCTCTGCTTTAGGTACTTTCTCCATATAAAAGCCATCTGATAGGCAACTGTTATCATACTCTTTCAGCATTTCTCTAGCTTGAATTACTTTGCTATCTGATGTAATTATCTCAATAATATTACCAGTTTCCTTAATTTCTTCTGCTAGATGTTAAGTTTTTCTTTCTCTGGGTAGATTATTTCTTATATTTTTCTGAGCTTTTATTTCCCACTGAGTTTTTATTACAGCCACAGGATATTTTCTGATTTAAAGACTGATTTTTATCACAAGGGGGGGCAAAGACACCTGTATAGTTTTATTTGCCCATTCCTTTGCCATCGTCCTTTCTTCTATAACATCAGTGGAATTCACAATTCTTTGTATATTTTGCCCCAATTGTTTCAGAACAGCCTGGTTGTAAAAAAAAAAAAAAAGTCTGCTTTTAAATGTGTTAACTCTTTCTTTAATGCTCAAATATTTTCTAAAAGCACCACCTTTGCATAATAAGGATTATTTATAATTTCCAATATCTGTTTAGATAGAGTGGACAAAGATATAAAATTGCCATCATTGGTAAAATAATCATTATTATATTGGGAGGATTTGGATCTAAAAGATCCCCAGGAGAAGTTGGCTGAACTGGCCTGCCAGAAGTCTTCTTTTGATTTACAGGGTTAGACAGACCCAGCTATTGCAGATTCCAAACTAGTCATATCCAAAATAGATGTTGACATATTATACAAATTTTGAGAATTCCAACCATAAGAATGTAAAGAAATTCCATCCTGTGAAAAACATGAAACTATTCCTGCAGGTATTCCCTGACCATTTTTCTCTATTTCAGAGGTCAGTAAATTAATTTCCCTACTAATACTTTTATTCTGTGAAGGATATATCCTTCTCTCATCCTGGAAATCTAATACCAGTGTAGAAGATAAATTAAAAAATTGAAAAACAGCCTTTTTCGATGTTGTAGTGAAAAAAACTTAGTAATTTTAGCTTGTATCAAAGGCATTGCTCATTGATCTTTCTGGATATTCAAATTTCCATTATCAACCAGTTTTCTTTGTTTAGACCTTATATTCTTTTTTCTACCCTTTATAGAAATGCCCTGTTCTTCTAATAAAGAGCTATTTTTCCATTTCTTGTACAGACCATTTTTATTATAAATATGAGTTAATAAAATACCCAAGTTGCAAAGTGTAAAGTGCAAAATATAAAGTGCAAATTATGGTTTAAATATAAATCACAAGAGAGTAGGATAATAATAAGTCAATTCCCTGTATAATAATAAGACTATCTTACATGCTTCTTAGAGGCTAAGAGTTTAATCAGCCTAAAAACCAGCTGCAAGCTGTTGTGATGTTTTTCCCTAATTGCACTAGTAACTTTGTAACTTTTCCCTGAGTAAATACAGCCATAAAGAAAGGAAAATGCTAAATATAGCACCAGTTATTTTCAGTACTTGCTAAGAATAGCAAATTACTGCAACACAAGCACCAAATTAGTTAGTTAATGTGGTGCTAACAAAGCAATTGCACTATAGCTCCAAGCTGAAATACATATATGAAAAGAGAATCTTGATATTAAATACCAATGAATATACCCAAATATTTTATCAATTTTGCAATGTGCATCCAGTATCCAATACTAGAACAAGTACTAAATAGGTAAAAAACTGTAAAACAGAACCTGTGTCTTTCTACAGAGTATCGCTCAAGAATCAACAACTAAGAATAATCAGTTCAAGCAAATATAAATACGTTTCAAGGTTTCAGAGTTTAGCACACCAATACCCAATACACAAGGCTGGGAGCTCAAATTTTGATAGCTTTCTCTGTATCCAAAATTATAATCTTCTCAGATAGCTCTCTCAACAAGGAGTATTTGTGTAAGGGAACCTGCTGTAATTGGACTGAAATGCCCTCTTCTCCTTTTTATGGCCACTTTCTTTCACCTTCTATGCTTCCTCTCAAAGAACGGTTCTACCGCAAGTCCTCAGTAATCATTCCTTCTCTCAAAGACTGCCAGGAAAAACTCAAATTTCCAGGCTCAAATATTACTCCAGTGTCCAAATTCCAAACAGCAGTACTTTGTTTGATCTCACGGGTCCTTTCCTACCGTTTCCCTATAAACACAGAAGTGGGAAAGGCAACTGTAAATAAAAGTTCTTAGTATGATTTTTAGGCAAAGCTATAAATAATCAGACTAAGGTCTTAAAGCCCATCAACTAAAGCTTATCAGAAATCTCAATTTCTGGACAATGTCTCTTAAAGATCCCTTAAAGGAACAAATCCTTTGTTTTATTTTGCTGGTACAAACTTGGTTGTTTAAATGAAATAAAGCAGGCCTGGCCATTGGTAACCCCTCCATTTGACTGTTATAACAAATTTTTAATAGATTTTATCAGACAGCAATACTATAGTCCTACCAAAGTGCTTTTATATGCGATATAAAACAAAGTATTCACATTATGTCCGGAGTAAAATAGCACAAACTCAGCTCTGTTTTATCGCACCTAGGCCTTAGGCAGCTTAATAACAATGGCTGTCTAAATAAGGAAGCTGCCACCACTCCCTTACAGAGAGATTTAAGATGGCAAAAATAGCCAAATACAGTGCTTGATTTCAAAAAGGATAAGCTGACAGGCTTAAAGAAATCAAGTAGGCAAATTCAGAAGCTGTTTGTACAAAGCTCTGCTCCAGCTGGCATTCTCCCCTCTCTGCTCTCATTTCTGCAGCTCCCTACCGGAACACCAACACATACGTAGATTTAAAGGGAGCCTTGACACGTGACCTCAGCCAGTGCCAAATTCAAAAACTTTCAAACTTTAAACTTCTAAGCTCTGAATTTCATACTCAAATGATCAAATGGAAATAGATGGTCAAAATTAGCGCATATAGTCGTCCACAAAATAGTTAGGAAAATAAAGCCCCTTTTGAACACCTCAGACATGACTTGTATATTAAACCTGTATGTAAACTTAAAGACCTGCTGTATACAGCAATATCAAATTAGGCAAAATTTATAAAGGGAGACAGCAACAACCTTTCTGAAATAAAATATTAATAAAATGACATGAAAAAATAACAGTTAAAATAATTTAAGCTATAAAAGTTGTAAAAATTGTAGAAGGCAACTCTCCTTGAGTCTCCACAAAATTTACACAGCTTCACATTATGCTTCACATTATGCACTATATACCATCCATAGCAAATTCTGAAGAGTTTTGGAAGTTCTGGTAAAGTTTATTTTTCCATTCTCTGTTCTCTCTCTCTCCACTCTCTTCTACTCCATGCTCCATGCTCCTCACTCCATGTTCCACTCTCCGTTCACCATTCCTCTTACTCCTCTTACTCTGGCGCTCTGTTCTGGCATAAGAAACCCTGCGGGTTATTTGACTTATCTACTGCTGGTATGGGTCTCCTCCTCTCCCCTGTGCTAACGTGCACAGCACAGCAGGGGTAGCCCCCAACAGGGATCCTCATCCACTGAACCTATAAGGTAGAGTCAAACACAAAGCAGAATGGCCAGACCAATACAAGGACACAAGATAGCCTGGAAAGGGTATGGAATTCTAAAGTACAATTTAGGCAATGATGGTATACCTGTTGTATTGAAATAAAAGCCTTTTCATACACCTACTATGGCTGCTACACTCCATAGCAACCCAATGTGCAGTCCTTCAGAACTCCTCATTCTCACTACAATTTGTGACCTAAATTGCTTAGCAGCGGCTAATACTTCACCCAAAAACATCTAATTGTCATCTTGATTGTTTTTAGCTGTAGGATTTGCAATACCAGAGAAAGGAAGTGTGTCCAGAAAGAGTCAAGGCCAACCATGTGAGACTATTGCTCAGTGGTTAGAGCACCGGGACGGTATTCCAGGGGCCTGGGTTCAGTTCCCAGTAGGTCACATGATTTCTTTCTCACTAAAGTTTGTGATCACAACAGCTGTCAAACTTCAACTCAGAAACTGTAAATAAACTGCCATGACCCACAACAACATCACCATGTGACACTTTTAATCCAATATTCCCTCCCAAAAGATAAGCACAGACATTGTCAGGCAGGCCCTGCTGGTAGCTCTGGGTCTGCCACCTATAGCCAAGGACTTCTGAACATAGTCTCTCTGAATAGGAGTAGTCTCCTACCTAAATTTGCACAGTTCAAAGCCTGGGTTGAGTTAGTGCAACCAGATATTATTTGCCTAACCAAAACTTGACTCAGTCCACACATACCTGATGCCACTCTCTTGTAGCCATGCTTCACTATCTTCAAGGAGAATAGAATAGGCAGGCAAGGTGGGGCTGCCTCATCTATGTGAGATCAGACCTGCAAGCCTCTAAAATCATGATCAAAGAATTAACCAAGGACTGTGAATGCTTAGCAATAAAGCTTTTGATAAGGCAAGGGCACACATCTCTTGTTATCTAGTCTGTTACAGTACATCCCACCAGGTAAACAGAATCCAGGCCTTGAATCCAGATATAGAGTCACTCACTACTTCATGCAACTTAGTCAGAACTGGGAGTACGTTGTTACTGCTGACTGTAACATCAACTGGCATGCTCATTTCAGCACAGGTCAAAGGGATAAGATGTCCAGCTTATTTGTCACACAAATGGTCACTAAGCACCAGGACCAATTATAAAACAGCCACCATAACACTACTTGACTAGGTACTAGTTAAATACCCTGATAGGGTTACAGTTGTCAAAGTTCTGCCAAGTACTGTAAGTGACTAATCCCCAGTGCAATGTCTATGGGCAGTTAAACAGACAAGGCTACCATCACCCCAGATCACAGTCAGCTGAGTCCTAAATAAAAAGGTGCCTGAATTCAAATCTTACTTGGCCCAAATTGATTGAAGCTTTGTATATGCTATTTCCAATGTTAACTGGGCCCCAGAATGCTTTGTCTTTGAGTTCACACATGCCTGTGATAAATTTGCACCCTTTAAAAAATGCAAGGCAAGAGGAACACCATCGGGATGGATTACCCTGACACACTTCCTGCATGAGGGATATGGACAATCTGTGGGCACTGGCCAGAGAAACAGGGTAATTTGGCCATCTGCAAAGAGCAGAGAAGCCCACAATAAGTGCACCAGTATGATTAGAAAGGCCAAATCTGACTTCTATAAGGTTAGTAGACCCAGAAATGGAGCAATGGCAAAAGATTCTGGGACAACATCTCAGACCTCCTTGGCAAGGTAGTTAAAATCACTCCTCAAATGCTCATGGTGGAGGGTCAGTGGTCCTTGATCCCAGCGAAATAGCCAACTACTTCAATGCAGCCTTTACTGACCTCAATTCCATCATCCCTGAACCTGGTCCTGAAGTCTCCCTGATGATGGGCTCTGAATCAGGATACCTTAAATTCTACTTTAAGGCTGTTTCAGTCAAAGACACCTCAAAATATGTCAGTAGGATACTTGGCAAAACTAGGAGTGGGAGTGATTCGGTTGATATGAAATTTCTTGCCCTGGCAGTAGAGGAACATTTCCACCCCCACTCTAGAATTTTTTACTTTTCCCTTTACAACTTGCAGTTCCCTGAGAAGTGAAAATCTGCACTGGTTACACTGGTTTTCAGAAGCTATGACTGCACTAGCCTTGCCAATTATAGACCCATTTCTATTCTGTCCCCCCTGTCCAAGACCCTCGAGAGAACAGTCTCTGAACAACTTGTCACATACCTCAAAAAATGATGTGTCCAGTGTGTACAACAGCATGACTTTCAGAAGCTAAATAGTACCAACAAGGTGCTGTTGGAATACACCAACTATGATCATAAGGCCCTTGACAATGGCAACCTCATCAGAGCTAAATATATTGACCTTACTAAGGTCTTCGACCTAGTCAATCATAAGATCCTACTTAAATTCCTTGGCCTGGGTTTGTCACAGAACACAGTTGTATAGCTATCTCACCAACCGCTCCCAGCATGTGAAGATCAGCATATCTTTGTCAGACACTAGGGGAGTGTCAATTGGTGCCCCCTAGGGCTCCATCTTGGTCCCACTTCTGTTTGGCCTCTTCATAAATCAACTGCCTGATGCCTGTCAGACAGTCAACATACTCCTCTATGACGATGGTGCTGTCATCTATTCCAAAACCCTGACCTTGATAGCCTCACTGCTGCTCTCAAAGTAACTTCGGGTCACCAGAAAGCTGGTTCTCCAATAACAAACTGGTTCTCCATTACAAAAAACCAAAACAAAGACCATGCTCTTCGCTAGTCTCCCACAGAAGAGGAAAGTTCCACCCTTTGTCATTCAACATGGCCAGGAACAAAACCTTGAACAAGTGGAGACCTTCAGATACCTTGGAATAACTCTGGATGACACCTTATCTTTTGCCCTTCATATTGACAGTCTAGTGGCCATAGTTAACAGAAGACTGGGTACCCTGTACCATAACTGGAACAATCTCACTGTGGATGCTAGATGTCTTATTGTAGCTAGCTCCATTCTGTCACTTATACATTATGGTCTTTCTGCCTACGCAGTTGCATGTGACACAGTGCTAAACAGAGTAAAGCTGATCTGTGATAAGGTGTGTCACTTTGTACTTGGTGCAGATAACCACACCCATAGTTGTACCCTGTATGCACTCACTATCTGGCTACCTTTAACCTGCAGAATAAAGCTTCAGACCTGTTTTCTAGCCAAAAAGGTGCTCCTAGGCCTAACACCCCTGTTTTAACAAATTGTTTCTGTACCATCTCCAGTCAATACAACACCAGCAACGTGGCCAGAAAAGCCCTTAAGCCTCCTTTCTGGAATACTCAGCAGGGCAAGTAGTCATTTGTTGTCAGGACCACTAACTGGATAAACAAACTGCCTGATACTCTGCTGAATCTCCCCAAGTTTAACCAGTGTAAAGAGTTTTGCTCTCGCCCTTGTCGTCCATTGCAACTACAGTATAACTTTTAAACTGGTTTATTCGGGTTTCTCTGTACATATCCTGTGACTTTTATACAATTATCTGTATGGATTTTTGTCAAAACTGTATAATTAATCTCTCTTAAGTAGTTTGAGCCTGACTCAATTGCATTTCCTCTGGAATTGCTTGTTGTTACTTGTAATGTTTTTTGTGACTATGTATCTGACGTAGAATCTTTGCAAATGAACATCTATGCTTGAAGGTATTCTCCGAAATTTTCAGTAAATAAATAAACAATAAAAATAAAAATAAGACATTTATATGATGCAGGTGAGAGACTACTATACAACAGGAATACACACCCTGAACCTGCATTACCGATGCCTACATGTTGACTACTTGCTTGCGACTCTCTGCTGCTACAGACAGTGATGTTGTCACTGAGTGGGCTGGTGAGGCACAGATGTCACAAGACATGACAAAGCATGCCTCAGCGTGCGGATGTGATGGGATGAGAAACATGGCATGGTGCAGTTTGTGGATCACAGGACTAAAATGGATTAGGATAATAACTTTGCAGTTCACAGAAAAATGCAGGCACCTCTCCAAGTGATAAATCAGGCAGTAAGTTAATCTTAGACAGTGAGAGAAACACCATTGAACAGATTCTTTTTAAAGTGATAAGAAAAATACCAAGCCGCCCAGCAGATGTCACTTCAGAACTATAGCACAGATTCTCCGATAACAGTAAATAAAATAGGTAGAATGTACTGAGCAGTAAATAAATACTTTGTACTTGTATAGCTTACATTTTCCCAGGGATCAGGACGTGATGCTAGACTCAATGTAGATCATGGAGGCTGGGTATTGAAAAGATATTGTATCAGCATGATCTGTGAGCTATGTGGTAAAAAAATAGAAACAGGAGCCAGCCCAGTGGCATGGAGGACTGAGGCGCTGCAACGTGCCCTACCTCCTACCACGCTGGTGACCTGGCTTTAGGAATGCATTTGGGTCATTGGGGGTCAGCTGGGAAGGGAGCAGATTGAGCATCTGAGGGGCTGCTCTACTCTCCAGGGAGGGAGGCTTGTCATCCTGGCCTTGGCTGCCCCAGGTGGAGGCCTGGGGCAGGGCAGGAGAGGCAAAGTAAGGGAGAGCACTGTGGGATACATGGGTCGAGTGTGCCTCCACTTCAAATATTATGATCCGTAGGAGGGTGGGACAATAAAAGCAGGAAAAGGACTTGAGAGGCCACATGAAGTCTGGCCCAGTCATCTCTGCACCCACCCCACTACTCAGCAGTGACCTGGTCTGCCTCGGATATGTATGTAACCTCCCCAGGAATGGAGGTGTCACTGTAGTGCATTAGAGCGTGAACTAGTTGAGGTAAATGGTTGGGACATTTCATCCCAGGACCTGTAAGGGTTAATAGTTTTTGTCACCCTGGGGGACTGCTGGCAGTGTGGGAGTGGGTAGGCAACAATCTGGGGGCTCATCCAGGATGTGTTTTGGGGTGCTTGTGACCTGCCTGGATCCCAATAATGGTGCTGGGTAAAGTTGTTCACTGGTTTGGAATTTTTACGTTGAACTGTTGCGCAACTAACATGGCGCTGTGAGCTGAGAACATTTGCACCTTTCGGTGAACTGTGGGGTGCCAGAGGTTCTGCTGGATGGGGATCTCATGCCTGGCCCATGTGAGTCCCATGCAAATGGGCCAGGGTGAGGCTCATGGATTGGACTGATTAACTTTGTGAGGCAGAGCTCACGTTTCCTGCTGCCTCATGCTTGTGTTTTGGGACAGAGGACCACCATGCAGGTTGGTGACCGCAGTGGATTTGACTACTGTTACTGCTATCTTGGTTTTGCCTTTTGGACTGTTTGAGGTGTTTTGGATCAAAATGGCACAAGTACCCTCAGCATCTGATGTGACGTGCCATCAGAAATGTTCAAATGGATGTGGAGCTGGTGGGGAAGTCAGCTGTGCTTATGGCATGTGCCCTGTGCCACAGTAAGGGCTCTGGAGTGGCACTGCTCCCTGTGTGTGCTGTGTGCAGAGGTACCAGCTCATCCAGTTATGGACCCAGTCAGTCCACCACCTCCCTGACTTCAGATGACACTAGCTTGGGAGATTGGGAGGATCTCGCTTCTCATATAGACCCCAATGGCATCCCCGAGTCTACTGAATCCGGAGACAAGCAAAAGTCCACCCCCGAGGAGAGTCAAGCATCCAGTAAAGCATTGGGCCTTGGTCGTGGAAGGGCCAGTCAGTTCAAGGAATTAGCCCCAGATCAGGTTGCTGACCCCAGCGGATTTTGGCCCAGCTAGGCTGAGGACTGAAGTGACCCAAGCTGAGCCTCCAGAAACTGTTCTAAACCCATGGCCCTGTGCCCATAGATGACACTGCTGAAGCTGCACCCTCTGGACCGTCAGCTGGCTCACCCCCCAAAGTCCACCGGCGGAACAGTTCGAGAGTGCCCAGCCTAGAGACCAGGAGGATGGTGTTGCTGAAGGTTACATGGAGAGTGCATGGGAGGATGAATGGGACTCAGAGAGGGATTCAGTGTCCCCCCTATGCAATGGTGGTGATGTCACCCTCTAAGGACCCTGCGAGTGATGGTGTCCCCCCATCCCTGGCCTTGAGATCATCGAGGGCTAGCTGAAGAATGTCAGCAGCAGGAGTGGGGGTACTGAAATGGAGTGTGGCTCCCCCAAGGACAAGCCCCAAGAATGACCAGTTGCAGCTTGCCAGAGTGGTCACAGGTGGAGAGGCATGTGCGACATCATGTTAGGGAGTTCTTTTAGTATGACAACCCATACCTGCTGGAACATGTCTGAGACATCACAGAGGAGAAGCATTCAGACTGGGTTTTTCATGGCAACTTGGGGAAGCTGTAGCTATAACACAACCTGCATGCCAACAGCCCCACTCTCTGCAGGAGGCCCAGTGGATTGCAAAAGGCATCTGTGCTCAAAGTGCCTATGAAGGGCTCACCCTTTTTAAAAACTATGCCCTGCTGCAGGACATTGATGGTGGTCATACAAAGTACTGTCAGGGGGCAACTGATTCGGATGGTTGGCCTTGCACTCAAGCTCCCACCCCGATTATTATTATAGTAGGGTAGAGAACGCTATGCCAATCTCCAAGTCAAGAGTGGGGGCAGCAAGAGCAGCCAGTAAGTGAAGCAGCTCTGCAGCTAAAGTTACAGTGCTGCATGGGGACTTTGATGCAAGTTCAGGTGCAGGCAGCAGAAAGAGTGGTAGGAGCTGCTAGAATAAAGACACACCATGGCTAAAGTTAAAAAGTCCCAAATGGGCTTAGGAGACAGGATGCAGCTGTGATCGTGAAAGAGCTGGTTTCTGCACTTCATCCAATGCAAAGAGAATGAGGTCTTAAAAATGTGTTGATGCAGTGTTTAAGGACTGTAACATGGAGACAAGCTCTAGTGATTGTGAGTACCTCAACCCAAACCTAAGAAACGAGTTAACCTAAGATAGTAGATCAGGACTGGGACCTGAGGAGAAAAATACAGACCAGCAGGCCTGTGGAGAGAAACTATGGACACAAGAAAGTAAGAGAGAACACAGATATCCTGACTGGGATCTTAACAGATGCTGAATCAAATGCAATGGTGCTTGTTGATCAAGGTGAAAGTATGAGTCAGCAAGTATTTAACCTGTCGGAGACAATGGTAAGCAGCACAGAACAGTTCAAGCTTTCCCCTCAACTTGTCACTTCCGATCAGGACCCACTGGTGCATTTGGTACACGGCTCAAGACAGAATTGGAGAGAATCTCAATATAAAATACTCAGTGAATCATATACTAAAAACCTTGTGAATGTTAAGTTTTTTTTACTTGAATGATCATAATAAAACAGCCCAGTCACAACAGTTTATTAAAACAGACCCATAACACTAGCTCTGTAAATGTAAAAGACAACCAAGCACAAATGCCTTTCTGAGCACTGCTGTGCCAGATCTACCTGTGTTCAACAGCCTTAGACAATGGAACATTTATTTTTCTCATGCTCCTTTATTTCTGAATTTTGGACTTGAGTGACTCTGACTTGGAAAGGGCACCTATTTTCTAATTAAACAATAATACATGTCAGGGTGTGGATTATTGTGGGATTTACCCACGCCTGGTGTGGTGTGTCATTAGGCTGCAGGCCAAGTGACAAAAACCACACCAGACTGGGTCATTCCCACAACAACCCACACCCTGGGGTGGATATTGTGATTATGCAATTCAATATAGATAGAAAAATTAAGAGGCAAGAAAATGGTGCAACATTTATTTTTTATATGTCTGAAAGGAAAATTGTAAGCATGGAAAATTGTTCCTTGAACTTTATAGAAAAATGCAAGCAAACCACTAACCTGTACAAATTTGAGTGCCATTTGACACCGCTGTTAAACACATGTAACCCCCCCCTACAAATGGGGTTCCCAAAAGTCTTCCAAGAGCTTGCCTAATTGCTCACAGCCTGGTTGGTGTTCGGTGCCTAAGTTGTTTAAAAGTGATTGCCAGTGAGTGCTTTTAAAGCCTCCATGTACTGTCTCTTTAAGGGCTGCCAGCCTGCAGTCATAATTAGTTTGAATGGGGGGACTGTGTGTTTCTATGCCAGAGTCCCGCCCAGGCTGCTGAATAATCGCTTCATTTCTGCCATCGCTAAATGTGCAGAGCGAGCCCTTTTGAAAGATGTAATTGATTGCTGATAGATTGTTTAAATAGTGGTAAAAATGTAGTTTGTTCTAACCTGCTTTTCTTGCAGCAAGGACTGTTTCTGTTTAGCTCCACCATTTTGGTCCCGGACTGCCGAATGGGACCAATCAGTACTTGGGACTCTCAAATGGAGCCTGCTGAAATGGTGCTGTGTGGAGTGAGACTCTGGGAATTGTAGTTTTTAGACTGTTGGCACCTTTTTGCACCTGTAGAGGGAGCCCTGCTGTGACTGACAATTGAACCGACCAACTGAACCTTTTGGATCCAAGTGAAAGCCCTGAGCTGTCTGCTGGCAAGCTAGATTCAAGTTGGGAGCTGGAGAGAGAAGGAGCTCTGAGTGTACTGCGGCTGTTTTGGCGCCATAGTTCATATAGAAGAACAGTGGAAGGCCTGATCCCTGGCCTACTAGCCTGCTATCTTCTATGAGAGTTAGAAGAGGATGTTTTGGACTGAATCGAATTTGTGAGAGTAAAGCAAGCAGCGAATTATTACCAGGCTCACCCTGTAGAAGACCGAAGATTTTGCTGAAGGCGATCAGCCTGTCAGGACTCTAGTTACTGAAGTGCTCCCGGGTTTAGCAATGAATTTTGCGACTGGGACCGAGGAACCGCCTGCCTGGTACAGTAAACTTTCTTTACATATGAATGTGCTAAGTGCTGGATGGGGATCGCGATCTGATTTCCCCATTTGCTGTAAACTGTGTACTAGTGCTGGAAGTTGTCTTCCCTGCAAGAATCGGACTGAATCCATGCTGCCTGGCTCAGATAGGCCAAGCCACGGGGGTCTTGTCTCACTACCCTGCTGCACAAGAAAGATCCATCGGCCAGGGCCAGCCCCTTGCACCTTGCCTGAACAAGCACAGAGCCAAAGCAACTCGTGTGGGTCCTACTTCCTCTGGCAATCCAGAGAGATCATGCATCAGCCCTCCTGTGTTTAGCTTGGGTACCGTGAGTAATTATCAGGGTAGCTCCCTGCAACAGTTGTTAAATCAAAGTGTGCCATCTGATTGTTTCGTGCTTTTCTTTCCACGAACTGAGCCATCCGACTCCGGTTTACAAATTGTGTGTGTGCATGTTTTTTTTCCATCACAGGGCCCCAACCAGCTGCAATGGACCTGGCTAGCCCCTTTATCCATCCTGGGTACCCAGAGAGTGTGACTATATGGGATTCTGAGTGCATGCACAGTACTGTGGTTATTAATGTGTTTAAACCGAGAACCTGATTCTCTCCCTTCCTTGTTGCAGCCCCCTGAATAAATCAGATCTTACTGTTTCTGCATTTAAACTGACTGTGGTTTCTGTTTGTATTGGGGGTACTGTACTGTTGTCATTTGTGCTGCCTAACCTTATTTTGCAGGGGGTCCCCAGAGTCAAGCTGACGGAACCAGTCCTAGGGTTAAGTGCCAAGTACAAGTGTATGTGGTTTGCATATCTGGGATGTTGGGAAGCTTACTTCTGTGTACTGTGTGGGCCACTAGTGGGAGATAAGGGGGGTCACAGTGTCCCAGAGGGCTGTGGCCTGGTTAGCGTAACCCAAACCAAACTGCCCTGACCTTTGGGTGGAGGCATCCGTCACCGAACCTAGGCCCCTCAACCTGTTAGTAGCCAAGCAGGCAGGGGTAGTAGCCCTTGGGATAGCGCCACCTAGGGGTTACATCTTGGAGGCACCACAGGGATTAGTGTCCCCTAGCGGCCAAATTTACGAATTGCTGTTAAAAATAAATGGCTACCCCAACAGAAGTGGCTATACATCAGTTGGTGGGGTGGTGTACTGGGCAGGAGCTCGACCCCCAAAATGCTATGCTTATCCTGGATATTCCCCTGGGTACCAATAAGGACACTGTAGAGGGAGTACTTTCCAATGCTGAATGTTTACAAAACCCGGTGGTGGTGAGTCGACAGGCTAATCTACTCACCCAAACTTTTATGGCCTTAGTAGAATGTAAGGACCTAGTAGACAGTTCCAAAGTGTCACAGGCTATTACCCCCAAAGGAGCCATCACTGCCTGGACAGTGATAACTATAGATAGTAAAGACCCCGAGGAGGATGAGCTCCTCCCACTATCTGAGACTTTTGAGCAGAAATTTGCTGAGTTTTTGCTGGAGGAAGAGAAAACTGTGGAGGACTTAAAGAAACTATTTCTACCACCTGGGGGTGTTCCTCCCCTAACACCCCCTTCCGCTCCAGCACCCATTATTGCCCTTCCTTCTGGGCCTGTGCCAGTGCTGACCCCTATGACTGTACCTGCCATTAGTCACGACTCTTACCGAAGGTTGAAAATCTTCTCCAGCACCCTCCCCACCCTTCAGAGGGAGGATGATTGGGAGACCTGGATAGATTGTGTTGCCCCCTTGGTACATGAGTGGCAGTGTCTGGAGGCTGAGAAATGGAAAAGAATCCTAGAAAGTCTGAGGGGTTCCGCCCTTGAGGCCATTAGATTTTTGAGCCCACAAACCCTGATGCATCTGCCCAGAAGTACCTATCCACACTCAAGACAATTTTGGGAGCATTGAGTCAGGGAGAGCTTAGCGTGGAAGTTTCAAGGTACAAAACAATGGCCAGGGAAAGTTTGTCTGCATACATTACCCGTCTATAAAGCTCTACAGAAAGCTTATCGAAAAGGTGGGTAGCCACCAGTGACTTGAACTGTGAGATTGGGGCACATACTGCAGCATGCAAAGCATTCTAAATTGCAGCCCTTCAGTTAAGGCTTCAGGATAGAAGGAATAACCCACCAGAGAACTGTGACTTGAAAAAGAACTCTGGGAGGTTGAAGATGAAGAGGGGGATTGTAATTCTAGGGTGAGTGCGGCCAAAGTGATCATGGCATCGGAAGGCCCTTCCGAAGTGGGGACCAATGAGGGTATCCTGCTGTGGGCTAAATGGTGGGAAGAACAGTTGCTGAAGGAAGTCAGAAAGGTACAACCAGATGTTCTCTCTGAGGTTCCCCCAGTGGAACGAGATTCTGGTTCCTCTCTGGTCGTGACTGCCATGGGGTGGGGGTGCACCCTCAGGCATCTTATAACATGGACAGCCCTCAAAGTGAGATCAAAGAATTGACTGCCGCCCTGAAGGAACTGTTGAGACACATTGCACTCCTCTTTCCGCTGCCAGCAGATATGGGACCACGACCCTTTGCTAATACATCAGTTCCTCAGGAAATGTTTTCTCCAAAGGTGCCCGAGAGCCTGTCATTTGTCACAATTGCAGCAGGGATGGCCATTTAAAAAGGGAATGTTGGTCTCAAAAGGACTTGGAGAGAGTGGTGAGCCATCTTCAAGGAGATCTTCGGAAAACTAAGCAGTAGTCAAGGGGTGCATGAAATGGCTGCAGCAAGGGTTTGAGAAACCCTAACTCAAATTCCTTTGTGGCTAAATCATCTGGCCGGCCCTCTGCTGCCGTCCCTGTAGACTGGTCCAATGTGGTGGGTCCATCCATGGAGACAACAGTAAAGTGAATGGTGTGCCCACCAAGTCATGTTGACAGTGGGTCTCAAGTGACTATTCTGTGTCAAGATTGGTACAGTAAGCACCTGCCTGATGTGCCCCTAGCCCCTGGAAGGTTTGCATGTCTGGGGTTGGTGAAAAGTCGTATCCATACTCTGGGTATATCCGGATCTGGCTGTCTTTCCCTACTTGGTGGATGGAGTGGCAGAAAAGTAGAGACCCTGGCCTTAGTGTGTCCCCTACTGGACTGTATGATGGGGTCCTTTACTAGCTGGGATGAATGCTCAAATGTTCAGGAGGTCAGTGCAGCTATGCTGGAGAAACAGGGCAACGGACTGGTAGAGCTTTGAGGATTCCTGCCTTGATCAAGAAGGTTTATGAGTCATGGAAGAGTGCTAATAAGATAGATGTGGATGAACTGGTTGGGGTTGTATGGAAGAAAGATCCTGAGTCTATGATCCTGGCCTCCAAGGCCCAGTGTACCTTACAAGGGGAGGTCCGCTTATGAAAAGATGTCAAAACAATGCATCGTAACAATTTGTTGCCCGTTGGTCAGATAATGATTGAATCTGAGCTCTGAGAAGTTGCTCCCTCTGGACCGGTGACACAGGCTGCTGCAAGACAGAGACAGAGAAAGCCTACCCCTATAGTCACTGACTCAAGGTTTCCTCTACAGCAAACCCAAATTGATAATGACTGTTAGTCCACTTCAGATGAAAGTGAGTGCAACTTTGGTTATTACCCTTCTTATGAACTGAGGCAGTTGCTTCAAGGTAACCACCTGGTCAATTATGGGGATGAAGCTGGGCCTTCTGGACTGCCTAAGCCCCCAGCTTTTTCCTTGGAGCCAATGCTCCCTGAGAGTGAAGCACAGAGTGTCACATCTGATAATATTGAGTCACTTTGTATGGCGGAACTGTTTGAATTACCTGAGGAAGAAACAGATGAGCTGAGACCGACTGGTGATTTACCAGAGCCTGAGGAGTACCTTGAGTGTCATGATAGTTCACTTCCAGTGCCAGAGAGTTTTACAAGTGAACAAAGTGTGGTGGAACAAGAACTTGCTGATCCAGAGGCGAACAGTGCCTCAAGTCTGAACTTTTCTGCTCAGAAAGAGACTCCCCTTGCAAGTAAGGAAAGTGCTGAGAGTGAAACTAGAGATACAGAGACTGTAACTGTTCCCCCCAGGAGGACTGGTCGAGCTGTAAAACCAGTCATGCGCCTCAGCTATGATTCCTCTGGGAGGCATGTGGATTTGCCTCTCAATGTGGTCTATAAAGGGGTGTATGTGTCCCAGAGCTCACTGCCCAAACTGAGCATAAGTGCAAATTCCTGATTAATTGTTCTGCCCTCCAGGTATGGTGGCCCCTGTCCTATCTAGCCCCAAGGTAGCTGATAGGGAAGGGCCCCCATTATCAGTGTTTCATGTGCAAGAGATAACCTGAAGTTGTATAGTGTGTGTATAAGTTACCTGTGTAAAAATGCATCTGACATAATTCAGAATGGGTATAGTAACATGAATCATAGCTAATATGTATAGTGATGGTTAAGAATGTTGATTGATGTATAAAATGTGATTGGTATAACATGTTGATGGTATAATTTCATAGTATAATTTGCATCTGAAATTATAGTGATGGTACCCACTTGACGCGGACGCCAAGTTTTTTCCAGGCCAGGAAGGGTGTAACCCCCCTACAAATGGGGGTTCCCAAAAGTCTTCCAAGAGCTTGCCTAATTGCTCACAGCCTGGTTGGTGTTCGGAGCCTAAGCCATTTAAAAGTGATTGCCAGTGAGTGCTTTTAAAGCCTCCATGTACTGTCTCTTTAAGGGCTGCCAGCCTGCAGTCATAATTAGTTTGAATGGGGGGACCGTGTGTTTCTATGCCCCAGTCATACCCAGGCTGCTGAATAATTACTCTGTTTCTGCCATCGCTAAATGTGCAGAGCGAGCCCTTTTGAAATATGTAATTGATTGCTGATAGATTGTTTAAATAGTGGTAAAAATGTAGTTTGTTCTAACCTGCTTTTCTTGCAGCAAGGACTGTTTCTGTTTAGCTCCACCATTTTGGTCCCGGACTGCGAATGGGGCCAATCAGTACTGGGACTCTCAAATGGAGCCTGCTGAAATGGGTCTGTGTGGAGTGAGACTCTGGGAATGTAGTTTTTTAGACTGTTGGCGCCTTTTGCACCTATAGAGGGAGCCCTGCTGTGACTGACAACTGAACCGACCAACTGAACCTTTTGGATCTAAATGAAAGCCCCTGAACTGTCTGCTGGCAAGCCAGATTCAAGTTGGGAACTGGAGAGAGAGAGGAAGGGCTCTGGGTGTCAAGCGGCCGTTTGGCACCGTAGTTCTCGCGGGAGAACATGGAAGGCCTGATCCCTGGCCTACTAGCCTGCTATCTGCCCTGAGAGGGAGAAGAGGATGTTTTTGGACTGAATCCGAATTTGTAGAGAGTAAAGCAAGCAGCTGAATTATTACCAGGCTCACTCTGTAGAAGACCGAAGATTTTGTTGAAAGCGATCGGCCTGTCAAGACTCTAATTACTGAAGTGCTCCCGAGTTTAGCAGTGAATTTTGCGATCGGGACCAAGGAGCTGCCTGCCTGCCTGGTACAGTAAACTTTCTTTACATATGAATGTGCTAAGTGCTGGGTGGGGATCGCAATCTGATTTTCCCATTTACTGTAAACTGTGTGCTAGTGCTGGAACTTGTTTTCCCTGCAAGAATCAGACTGAATCCATGCTGCTGGCGCAGATAGGCCAAGCCACGAGGGTCTTGTCTTACTACCCTGCTGCACAAGAAAGATTCATCGACGCAGGGCCAGCCCCTTGCACCTTGCCTGAACAAGAACAGAGCCAAAGCAACTCGTGTGGGTCCTGCTTCCTCTGGCAATCCAGAGAGATCATGCATCAGTACTCCTGTGCTTAGCCTGGGTACCGAGAGTAATTATCAGGGTAGCTCCCTGCAACAGTTGTTAAATCAAAGTGTGCCATCTGATTGTTTCGTGCTTTTCTTTCCATGAACTGAGCCATCCGGCTCCGGATTACAAATTGTGTGTGTGCATGTTTTTTTCCCATCACAGGGCCCCAACCAGCTGCAACGGACCTGGCTAGCCCCTTTATCCATCCTGGGTACCCAGAGAGTGTGACTATATGGAACTCTGAGTGCATGCACAGTACTGTGGTTATTAATGTGTTTAAACCGAGAACCTGATTCTCTCCCTTCCTTGTTACAGCCCCCTGAATAAATCAGATCTTACTGTTTCTGCATTTAAACTGACTGTGGTTTCTGTTTGTATTGGGGTACTGTACTGTTGTCATTTGTGCTGCCTAACCTTATTTTATAAGGGTCCCCAGAGTCAAGCTGGCCGGAACCAGTCCTGGTGTTAAGTGTCAAATACAAGTGTATGTGTTTGCATATCTGGGGTGTTGGGAAGGTTACTTCTATGTACTGTGGGCCACTAGTGGGAGATAAAGGGGTCCACAGTGTCCCAGAGAACTGGGCCTGGTTAGCATAACCTAAACCAACCCCTGACCTTTGGGTGGAGGCACCGTCACTGTACCCTGGGCCCCTCAACCTGTTAGTAACCAAGCAGGCAGGGTAGTAGCCTTGGGATAACACCATCTAGGTGTTACACATGTTAATAGTGTCTTTTGATGGAGAGGAGGAAGTGACTTACTCAGGGGTGTCTAGATACAAGGAGACTGAGAAAGACACTGCTCTTTCATGTTATTTAAACTTTAAAAAATGCCTTTGAAACAGTCTCTACTGGAGGGCTGTCTGAGTCCAAATACAAGCTGTACCAGGTTGTGATGCCACTACTAGCCATCTCAGCTCTCCGCTCGCATCTCAGCTTTGAAATCCTAGCTTTCAAGGTACACATTGTAAAAAGTTACTGAATTATTTCAAACTTTTGCTTAAACAATCTCTGCATGTCTCTGATCCACGATCAGCACGCAGCAGGCAGGAGTGTAATGTTGGAGTGTTATATATATATATATATATATATATGACACTTTCACTCTCAGTTGTGCTGTGTGTCTCGCTTTCAAGAGCTCCACAGACAGAGAGCTTACCTCTGTTTAGTGAATGTGTTTCAGTTTGAGTGGCAATGGTTAGATCGGCGGCTCGAACTGATGCACTTTTGGTTGAATGTAGTAATCTCTCTGCCTGCAGTAGGATTACTGTTTCTTTGTCAGCTGTCAAGCAATGGTTTAGTTTTCAGCCTCATTTATGTTGTCAGCAGAGAGGGAATTGAAAATCTGTTCAGGATCTTCATTATCTGGTAACTGAAAACTGCACTTAAAGTCAGACATGTCAGATTTTTTATTTTAGGTCACGGTTAGCCGCCATCATCAGTCTGACTTCAGTGATGGGGAAAATAATGGAATCACTGCTAAAAGAGAGGATAGTGGAGCACCTTAAAGCCAGTGGACCACAAGATCCGAGGCAGCACAGATTCACGTCAGAAAAGTCATGTCAGACTAAACTAATAGATTTCTTTGACTGGGTGACCAGGGAGGTGGATCGGGGGGAGCGGTGGATGTAGCCTACCTTGACTTCAGCAAGGCATTCAACACCATTCTACATAGGAGGCTGGGGAACAAGTTAGGTAGCCTGGGACTGGCTCACAGGGTGGCAGATTGCATTGGGAATTGGTTGAGGGATAGAACACAGAGGGTGGTGGTGGTAAATGGACTTAAATCTGAGGTAGGAGGGTGACAAGCAGGGTGCCACAGGATCAGTTCTGGGCCAGTACTATTTAATATCTTCATCAGTGACATTGCAGAGGTAGAAGGAGAGTATGCCTCTTTAACATAGAAACATAGAAACATAGAATTTGATGGCAGATAAGGACAGCTTGGCCACCCAGTCTGCCTATTTCCTACCTAATGGATAAGCTGAGATCCTAGTTAACCAGCAGCCTACTTCTTCCTACCTCCACCCCTAGAATTGCCTTATGACTGTCCCATGCATGCTTGAATTCCACCACTGTTTTTGACTCCACAACCTCCTCCGGAAGGCCGATCCATGCATCCACAATCCTCTCTGTGAAAAAATACTTCCTTAAATTACCTCTGAGCCGCCCCCTCTATCTTCAAATTGTGCCCCCTTGTTCTTGCACACCTCTTTTTTTGAAAGATGCTACCCTCTTGGACTTTGTTGATTCCCTTGAGGTACTTGAAAGTTTCTATCATGTCCCCCCTCTCCCTCCTTTCCTCGAGGCTATACGTATTAAGCTCCTTAAGTCTTTCTTCATATGTCTTCTGGTGCAGATCCTGCACCATTTTAGTTGCCCTCGTTTGGACAGCTTCCATCCTGTCTATGTCTTTGCAGAGATTGGGTCTCCAGAACTGCACGCAGTACTCCAGATGGGGTCTCACCAGCTGTCTGTACAGAGGGATAATAACTTCCTGTTTTCTACTGGTGATGCCTCTCCTATGCATCCCAGTATCCCCCAACCCTCCTTGCCCTCTCACATTGCTTGCCCACCTTTGGTCATCTGATATGACTACCCCAGGTCCCTTTCCATTTTTGTTGTTGTTAGTATCTCACCCCCATTGTGTACTCTTCCCTGGGTTTTGTTTCCCAGGTGCATTACCTTACACTTCTTATCATTGAATCTAAGCTGCCGTACATTTGACCATTCCTCTAACCTTGCCAGTCCATTCTCATCCTTTCCACCCCACCTTGTGCATCAACTCTGTTGCAGATCTTTGTGTCATCTGCAAGAGACATACTTTTCCTTCCAGTCACTCTGCAATGTTGCTTATAAAGACATTGAAGAGGACCGGTCCTAATACTGAACCCTGCAGTACCCCACTAGTAACCCCCCTTTCTTCAGAGTGGACTCCATTTACTATTACTCTCTGTGTCCTATTCTCCAGCCAATTCTTTACCCAGGCTGTCATCTTGGGACCCACTCCGAGGCTAGCTAACTTGTATATTAATCTTTTGTGTGGGACTGTGTCAAATGCCTTGCTAAAGTCTAGGTAGGCCATGTCCACAGCCCCTCCCTGATCTACTACTTTGGTCACCCAGTCAAAGAAATCTATCAGATTTGTCTGGCATGACCTTCCGCTGTGAATCCATGCTGCCTTGGGTCTTGTGCCCTCTGACCTCTAGATACTTGACAGTTCTTTCCTTCAAGTGATTCCATCATTTTCCCTACCACTGAGGTTAAACTAACAGGTCTGTAGTTTCCTGCTTCTGCCTTGCTCCCACTTTTGTGAAGGGGAATCACATCTGCCCTCCTCCAGTCCTCGGGTACCACCCCATCCTCCCATGATTTGTTAAAAGGGTAGTCAGTGGTGTCACTAGTTCTACCCTTAGTTCTTTTAGAATTCTGGGATGAATCCCATCAGGCCCCATTGCTTTGTCCACCTTCAGTTTTAAGAGTTCTTTCAGAACCCTTTCTTCTGTAAATGGGCTGGTATCAACTTCTGTATCCAGAGTGTTTCTACTGTTTGTTTTAAGTACCTCCTCCTCTTCCTTTGTAAATACTGAGCAAAAATATTTGTTTAGTATCTCTGCCTTTTCACAGTCACCCTCTGCCCACCCTCCTCCCTTTATTAAGCCTCACTATCCCTCCCTTGGTCTTCCTTTGCTCCCTCATGTACCTATAAAAGGTTTTATCCCCCTTCTTAACTGAGTTGGCTATCTTTTCCTCGGTTTGGGCCTTTGCTGTTCTGACTGCCTTCCCAGCTTCCTTTTGCTTTAACTGATACAGTTCTCTGTCCTGCTCCTTCTGTGATTCTTTGTACTTCCCGAATGCTCTCTTTTTCTCTTGAACCTTCAATGCCACTTCCTTTGAGAACCATAGCGGTTTCTTACATCGTTTCATTTTGTTTATTTGCTTCACACAAAGGCCTGCTACCTATGTGATGGCAGCCTCTATTATTCCCCAATGTTCTTCCACCCCTCCTTCCTGCCCATTTGCTAGTGCATTCCCTAGGCACTCACCCATTTTGGCAAAGTCAGCCCTCCTAAAGTCCAGCACATCTGCCTCTGTATGGCTTGACTCTATTGCTGTGTTTAGTGTGAACCATACTGTTCGATGGTCGCTAGTTCCCAGATGGCTACCCTTCACATCTGTGATCCTCTCTTCATCTCCATTTGAGAGAACCAGGTCTAAGATTGCTCCCTCTCGAGTGGGCTCCAATACTAGTTGTCTAAGGCATGCCCCTGTAGGGCATCTAGAATAACCCCACTCTTCGAAGTGGCTGCTGCAACTGCAGTCCAGTTAACATCTGGCATATTCAGATCACCCATCAGCAATATCTCCCCTTTTTCTGCTATTCTATATACTTTCTATCATTTCCTTGTCCATTTCCCCCCTGAGAAGGGGTCTGTATATCTAACCCTGTGCAGATTGTGGTGCCATTGCGGTCTCAAATTTACCCACAGTGCTTCTTCTCCTCCCTGTTTCCCTTTTGTTCTGTTGCTTTGATTCCTTCCCTTCGTAAAACCACTCCTCCTCCTCTTCTACCCTCCCTGTCCCTCCTGTAGATAGTGTATCCTGGTATGTTTACAGATTTTACAGATGTTTGCAGGTTTGCAGATGATAGCAAGATCTGCAATAGGGTAGACAGCCCAGGAGGAATGGAAAAAATGAAAGGTGATCTAGCAAAACTGGAGGAATGGTCCAGAGTGTGACAGCTGAGATTTAATGCCAAAAAGTGCACAATCATACACTTGGGGTGCAGAAACCCAAGGGAGAATTACAGGATGGGGGAAGGTTGTTAGAGACCATACAGCAGGAAAGAGATCATGGGGTGATCATATCTGATGATCTAAAGGTGGCTAAGCAATGTGCCAAGGCAGTGGGGACAGCAAATGGGATTTTGAGGCACATAGGGAGAGGTATTACCAGCAGAAAAAAGGAGGTGGTAATGCCACTGTACAGGTCATTGGTGAGGCCTCATTTGGAGTAATGCATCCAGTTTTGGAGGCTGCATCTCCAAAAGGACATAGACAAGGTGGAGGCAGTTCAAAGAAGAGCAACAAAAATGGTGCAGGGCCTACACAAGAGATCATATGAGGAGAGATTGGAGGAACTCAGTATGCATATGATGGAGGAGAGGTGAGAGAGAGAGAGGGGTGACATGATTGAGACTTTCAAGTCTTTCCAATTTGTTAAATAAAGAAATAAATAAAGAAAAAATAAATAAGTAAAGTACCTAAAGGGAATAAATAAGGTACAGGAGGCACATCTTTCAGATGAAAAGATACTGTAGAACAAGTGGACATAACATGAGACTGGAAGAGGGTAGGCTAAGTGGTAACATGGAAAGTACTTCTTCACAGAAAAGGGTGGTGAAGGCATGGAACAGACTCCCAGCAGAGGTGGTGGGAGTGAAGACAGTGGGGGAATTCAGAACTGCATGGGATAGAAATAGGAGTACCCTGGGGTTCAAAGGAAGAGATGAGGCCAGAGATCATGTAGGATCTGAGCCTTGTGGGTTAAAAGGGGAGGAAAGGGCAGACTGGATGGGCCTAGTGGTCATTATCTGCTGTCAAATTCTATGTTTCTATGTTTCATACTTAGCGGGGAAAAAATGACAGCTTTTTTGTGGTTGAATTTTGGGGTGCATTGATTTTCTTCTAGGTGCTGCTGCCAGGTTGGTTGACTGGCACTTTTTTGCATGGGTTGTAGGATTTAACCATGGTTAAAAGTGACTGTCAGCCAATCTGTCTGGCATTCTCAGATCCTATTATATAATATGCCCTGTGACGTTTTGATATATGGATCATACCACAGTCAGAGAATGGCATGAAAGTGCCTTGATTATTTTGTTTATTTGTTTTAATTGGCATATTTGGCTCACTAGATGTCAGTTTTCTTTCAGCAAAAGGTATATAGTATGCAGGATTTGCTTCATAGAACTGAAAGTGAAATCAAAAATATTTTCTTTCTGAGACTGAAGTGGTCTCCTCATCTATCATGAAAGATAAATGGAGACACATGCCTTGAGTCACATGAATTAAACAAACCTATTATATAAAACTAGATAATTGGGTAATGGGTTATAAACCTAGTTAATTTAAGTATTTCTTAATTACTTGGAATTTATAGATTTGAGTTACTGAATCTCTTTGATTTTTTTATTTCTGTTACTCTCAATTTTTAGCAGGACACTTTTCATTTACCATAATTGTTTCACTGTCTCAGTTCTGTATTTGTATAGTTTTTTGATAGCGATAAAAATTCCCCTCTGTTTTCAAGAAATGCCATGTAATCTTTATATTTTACCTGAACAACCACTAGGAAAAGCAGACAGGCCTTCAGTGTAACCTCTCATCTGAAGGACAGCACACCCCGACAGATCATCATCCCCTTAGTACTGCACTCAGGTGCAAGCATTTATGGTATGAGCCCAGTCCTGGTGTGGAACTAGAACCCACAGCCTTTTGGCCTAGAGGAAAATGTGCTACCAGCTGAGCTACAATGCATTCAGTAACAAAGTTCACCACACAGATGTTCCTTAGTCTGAAGCAGTCAATTCTGGAATGTAGGCAGAAATGAAGCAGCAGAGGTTTTCATAAGTTACATTTAAAGCATGTGTATAAAATTCATAAAAATTCCACTGGCACACCACACATAGAAATATGCAGCACATTTTTCAGTCAGTGTTAGGCATTCATTCAAATGGGGAAGATAAGATTCCATTCAAATACATGCCAGTGCTGAGTTAGACTGGTGTAAATGCCATTGCTGAGTTAGACTGTCACAACTGTTGGTTAGACTTAGTATTCATTCCAATGGAGAACTTTGCAGTCACTACAAGGCATTGATTTCTCTTACGGAACTCTGTCTCTTTTGAACTAAATTGTCAATGCCAACTCAAACCTAAACTACATCAGGAATTTCGAGTGCATCTGCCAATCATTAAGGTATGGAGCAATAGTCCCTTCATAATTTACAAGTACATAAACCCAGGAGAGTCCCATAAATAAATATTTCTCCATGTTAAACAAGGGTGGTGCCACATTTAGTTGCCTGCCCCTTTCTTCTTGACATGTGACAACAAACAAATGCAACTATCCTAGAAACATTCTTGCTCTCAGATCAGGAAGATGCCATTGGGCATGGAGGAGAGAGCCGAGGCCTACAGCAGCAGCTAAGTGCAGCATTTTTTTCTGTTTTAGCAGGAGCTGGGTCCAGTATTGTTAATGTGTGCCACAATAATGTGCTGATTACGGTTGGGGACTATGTGTGGGATTTCAGAGGAGAGAGGAAGACATCAGGGGGAGGGCTGAGGGAGGGTGGTTGGCATCTGAATCTGGAGCCATTAGCAGTCCCAGCAGACCACGTGACTACAGCCAGCCAGTAGGGAGGTTGTAGTTCACTGAGTTAAAACAGGTCATGCTTGTAGTCCATGCTCTCAGACTAGGAAGATGCCATCAGGTGTTTAGAAGAGAGTGGAGGCTCGCAGTAGCAGCTAAGTGCAATGTTTTTTCTGTTTTACTGGGGGCCGAGCCCTGTATCATTAGTGTGTGCCACAGTAATGTGCTAATTACTGTTGGGGGCTGCGTGTGGGATTTGGGAGGAGGGAGGAAGGCACTAGAGGGTGGTTTGAGGCAGGGAGGGAGGTCAATGGTGGAATTCAGACTCATTGGAGTTCCCAGTGGACCATGTGACTACAGCCACCCAATAGCATGGCTGTAGCTCCTATATAATACTCATAATCCCTAGCAAACCCTCACATAAGCAACTCTGAAGTGAGAGTGCCATGAAGCAAGAGTGTGGCATCTAACTAAGGGACATCAGCGGGGCATCCAGAGGGTGACCGCAGGCCTCACTGCTCAAAGGACTGCAGGTAAGGCAAGTGGGGAAAGGGAGAAGTAAGTGGGGGTTCAATAGGAATTGCAGCTACTACTACCTATCTGGGATCTGCCTCAAGAAATTGGTAGGGGCTGCAGCTAATCCCTATCTAGGGCAGGCCTACAGCTAGCTAACAGTAAGGAATTATGTGGGAGGGCAGCTATCTTTCAACTAGGAGTGGATAGCAGTACTGCTAGTGGGCCACAGCTACTCCCTATCTAGAGTCAGCCTACAGGAGGTCAGCAGGTAGGAAATTCAGTAGGAAAGCTATACGGCTCATACCTAGGTTAGTATGTGTCTCAGTTACTCCTATCTAGGGTCATCCTACAGGGAGTTAGCAGGCAAGAAACTCAGTAGGAAGGCTGGCAGTGCACACCTAGGCCAACTAGGTAACTAAACAACAATGCTGTTAAAGCAGTAGTCAACAGGAAAGGAAGGGGGTGCAGCTTTTCAGCCACCCCCATCCAGGTCCTAATTGATTAAAGGGGAAGGAAGGGATTGTTGCTTTTAAGCCACCCTTATCCAGGTCCTGGTTAAAAGCTTCATAAGGGTAAAAGGGATGACTAAGTGCATTATTAAGGATTATACAATGGGGTATGAAAATCCTGTAACCTCATTGGTCAAAACACATCACATGACCATAGTATATCCTGTAATAACCCACGACTGAGAAATGGCATTTATAAAAAACGTACTTAAACACATTTTAAATGTATTTTACACATGGGCCCATTGTATAATCGTAATAAGGCACTCTAGGGTGTGGTTATTGGGGGATTTACCCACTTCTTGTGTGGTTAAGTCACTCGGCTGCACTTCGTGACACACCACACAAGGCATGGGTAAATCCCCCAATAACCCACACCCTGTTGTGTCTTATTGTTTAAGTGCCTAGATCATTAATATGTGAAGAAGGGGCATACAGTAGGGGCAGGGGGAGGCAGATAGGGTTGTAGGGTGCAGGAGGTGTAGGGCAGTGCTGTTTCTGGGAGCTCTCTGGGAGATGAGGGATGTCTGGTTTGCAGGCATATTGGAGAGCTGAGGGTGGAGGTGTGCCCGCTAAGACAGATAGGTGCACGGGGGGGGGGGTTCATAGGGTAACGATGGAGGGGCAGTGGGGGATGCAGGGCCTGGAGGCAGGCAAGGGGGAGAGAACAGGAAGGGGAGCCAAAGCAGGGATGGGGCAATGCAGGGGGAAAAGGAGGAAGGGAATAGGCAGGTCACCAGGGTCCTTCTCACCCAGCAGGAAAGAAGATCCAGGGCGGTGGGTGGATAATGGTAAGAACAGGCAAGGCAGAGTGGGGAGGGTGTCCAGTGGGAGCACCTCCAGATATGTCAGTGTGGAACAGGTTCCTTCCACTGGACAGAGGGAAAGAAGGAGAACTTGGAGGGGCTGGTAAGGACAGTGAGATGTGGAGGGAAGGAGGCAATAAAAAGGACTTCAGGAATTGTAGGGGTGTAACCCCTAGATGGCGCTATCCCAGGGGCTACTACCCCTGCCTGATTTGCCACTAACAGGTTGAGGGGCCTGGATCCGATGGCGGGTGCCTCCACCCAGAGGTCAGGGTTTGCAATAGTTAAACTAACTTGGTCACAGCCCTCTGGGACACTGCAAACCCCTTTCTTCCACTAGTGGCCCAC
Organism: Neoceratodus forsteri; assembly: GCA_016271365.2. NCBI lineage: Eukaryota > Metazoa > Chordata > Ceratodontiformes > Ceratodontidae > Neoceratodus > Neoceratodus forsteri. The sequence goes on from JADMNL010000023.1 coordinate 321,859,628, forward strand.
ACAATATATCAAATTACCTTCACAGTATACACTTACCCCCAGGACTGGTTCAGGCACTGGGACCTCCTGTAAAATAAGATACAGTGCAACAATCACAGTACAATACTTTAACATAGACAAATACCTCAGGCAGTATAACTTTGCTGAAACAAGCAGCTCTGATTTATTTAGGGGAATATAACAAGGACAGGGAAATCAGGTTAATTGCTTATCACTTTACTCATCTACCTATGGCTCTGTGCACAGGCCTATCCCTACCAGTTACTGTCCCTGGGTACCCAAGCCTAGTGGCTAGTCAAACCGTGGCAGCTGGTAGGGGCCCTTTCACACGAGAAAAGAAAAATTAGTCAAACAGTCAGCAGTACAGTAATTCCATTTGGATTTAATGTGGCAATTCAACAGGGAGCGACCCTGAATTAGTACTCACGACCTCCAAACAAGATAGGGCCCTTCAACGTCAGCAGGGCTACTCTTGAGCTCCACGAGACTCCTCACACATTTATATGACAGACTGCAACAGGCAAAAGTCCTTTAATGGCAGCAGGATTCACTTGAGCTACACAAGCCTCTTCACACATTTATATGGTAAACAGTAACAGGCGAAAGTACTTTAATGGCAGCAGGATTCACTTGAGGTACACAAGCCTCTTCACACACTTATATGGTAAACAGAAAGTACTATACCAGGCAGGCTGCTTCTCTATCCCGATCGCAATTACTGCACAATACCTGGGAGAACACACAGCAGATTCAGTTCCTGACAGACCGAGTGCAATTCAGCAATTTCTCCAGTCTTCTACAGGGTGAGCCTGGTTTCTACTCTTCAGATATCCTTTGATTCTCTTCACAGGATGGATTCAGTCCTAACAAGCAGTTACACAAGCTGCAGACTGGAACTCTGGGCCTTACACACGTTTCCCGACTAAAACTGCACACCGGAAAAAGCACAGGGCTCCTTCCCTCTTCACTGCCAGAGCTCAACTGAAACTCCAGCAGACAAAACCGGCACTTCCTTTGAGTTTCTCCCAGTTCTTGGCTGGATTGGCTATCTCTCACAATAGACTGCCCTGTTGGTCCAAAAAGGCGCAAGTCTAAACTACATCTCCCAGAGTCACTGCCCATACAATCCTCTTGTGGCTGGCTCAGATTATGAGTCCAAGTTCTGATGCCCAAGGCACCATTTTAGAGCTACCTTAACCACACACTGATTGGTCCAGTTCAGCAGTTCAAAACTAGAATGGGAACTAGGCAAACACAGTTCTGACTGCAAAGAAAGCAGGTTAGACAAACTGTAATTTCATTATTACTCTAAATGATTTCTGGCAAACAGTTACATCTTTCAGACAGGTTCCCTTTGCACTCCTAGTGACTGCAAAATGGAGTGAATTGGCAGCTCGAGTGGTACTCAAGCAGAGAAGCACACAGTCCCCCATACAAAACTAATTATGTCTGCAAGCAGACAGCTCTTAAAGAGACAGTACCAGAGGCTCTAAAACACTCACTGATAAATGGCTTAACGCCAAACACCATTCAGGCTTGGAGCATTCAAGCAAGCTCCTGGAAGTCTTTTGGGAACCCCCATTTTCGGGGTTACACCCTTCCTGGCCTTGGGAAAGCTTGGCGTCGCGTCAAGCAAGTACCATAAGTTTCAACCACAACCATATACATTTGCATTAGGCTCACACATGTAATCATCAGTCAATATATCATTTTGCCAAGAACACATTTCTGAAACATTGCATCTCTTTACACAGTATTACACACACATTGTACTATAACTCAAGTTATTATCTCTTGTACATGAAACCTGAAGAGGGGCCTTCCTATCAGTTACCTTAGGGCTGGACGGGGCAGGGCACCATATAGAAGGCAACACAAGTAACTTGGAGTGCTTTGACACTCAGTTTGGGCAATGAGCTGGGGACACATACACTCCTTATGGACAACATTGAGAGGCAAGTCCACAGGCCTCCCAAGGGAGTCATAACTGAGGTGCACCACAGGCTTTACAGCTCGACCAGTCTTTCTAGGGGAACTGTTACAGTCTCTGCACTCTGAGCCTCATTTTCAGCATTGTCCTCACTTGTCAGGAGTCTCCATGGGGGTAGAGAGGCTAGAACTTGGGGCACTTTCAGCTCCAGGAGTTACAGTTTCTGAGTCCACAACATTTGGCTCACATGGAGAGCTTTTGGACACTGGCAGTGGACTGTCAGGGCACTCTAAAATACTCTTCTTGTTCTGGTGTATCACCAGTCTGCCCCAATCCATCATCTTCCTCCCCTGAAAGCTCAAACAGTTCAACCATGCACAATGATTCCATTTCATCGGATCTGATGCTTTGCACTTCACTTTCTGGGAGCACTGGCTCCAGGGACGAAGCTGGGGGCTTAGACAGTCCAGAAGGCCCAGCTTCGTCTCCAGTATTGACTAGGGGATTGCCCCGAAACAATTGACTCAGTTCATAAGAAAGACAGTATTCAAAGTCACTCTCACTTTCTTCTGATATGGACTGACAGTCATGCTCAACTGGGACTTGTGGAGGGGAATACTTTAACTTTGCTTCTGTAGGTGCAGACTTTCTTGATCTTTTCTTAGCAGCAGCTCTAGTCACTGGTCCAGAGGGGCATCTTCTGGGGCTCAGACTCAATCAAGATTTGTCCAATGGGCAGTAAATGATTTCTATGCATTGTTTTTACATCTTTTGAATTATTCTCAGGCCTTACTTTAGCACTGGCAGATCATCTAGTTTGCCCACTACAATGTGAGGGAGATGGTGCCATCTGTCAGCAATCTTGTGTTTGCCATGCAGTCCCAGATTTCTTAGCAACACCCGATCTCCTCCTGGAGTTCCTGTGCTTTCACCTTTTATCATACCTTTCTTTGTTGGCCAGATTTCTTTTGGCAGCCATGGTTTGAGCCAGTTGGTACGCATGAGTTAGCTGGGCCTTTAACTTTGCACATACTGTAAATAGTTGTCAGTTGAACCCCATCAGGAGAGACCCCAAAACACACATCTACCGGCAGTCGAGCTCTCTTCCAAACATCAGGCGGTGGGGAGAACCCAGTGGCATCACTTTTGGTGCAGTTATAGCATGTACCAGGGTGCTAATTTGTTGGCTCCATCTAGGCTTGTCCTTTGGGTGTAGGGTGCCTAGTATATCTAGCAAAGTGTTGTTGAAACGTTCAGGCTCTGGGTCCCCTGGGGTGGTAAGGAGTGGTTCTGGACTTCGCATCCCCACAGAGAAAGCATCTCTTTGATGAGACGACTTCAAAGTCTCTCCCTTGATCAAAATGGATTCTTTGTGGAGCCCCATAGTGAACAAAAAGTTTTCCAAGTACTTTGGCCACAGTGGATGCTTTCTGGTCTTTGGTGGGAAAGCTTGGGCATATCTCATGAAATGGTCAGTGACCACCAGCACATTACTGATATTTCTTTGATCTGACTCCAAACTCAGAAAATCAATACAGACCAGCTCCATGGGTGCACTGGTGGTGATGTTAACAGGGCAGCCCTCTGGGGCAAAACTTTCCTCTGTAAGCAGCGACTACAAGTTTGAATGTGTTGCTCCACATCAGCCCCCATCTTAGGCCAATAGAATCTGGATCTCACCAAGTCAAGTGTTCTGTCTATACCAAGGTGCCCCATGTGGTTGTGCAAGGATCTCAGTACTGAGTCTCGAAGGCAGTGGGCAGCACTAGTTGTTGTTTGTCTAGTTGTCCCCTCTGTCTACTGTTTCTCTGTACAACAGTTTATTGATCAATTTCAGCTTAGGACCTTCTTTGTATAACAGTGCAGTTCTCAGATCAGTGGGCGTAATTTGGACACATCTTTCCTGCATAGAGGGCTTCTAAAGCTGATTTGATCATGGGATCGCGAGGATTGAGCCCGCCGAATACTGTCATTGTCCAGCTGAGGCAGTGCACCAATGTCTATTGCAGAAAAGTGGCAATAAGCAGCAGGTATGCAATTCTCAGAGGGTCCCAAGCAATCCACCATGCAGTCCACTGCGTCCGTGGACATTTGTTCCTCCCTGTCAAACTTCCGCAGAGTGCCCGAATGTCAGGTTCTGCCAATCGGACCTAATCATTCTGGGGAACAGGCTCGGAGAGAGCATCAGCATCTATGTGGTTCAGACCTGCTCGGTATTCGAGAGCATAGTCATATCGCATAATGCAGAAAGCACCTATGGCCAGTGGCATCCAACTTAGCTGAGGTCTGCACATAGGTCAAAGGATTATTGTCAGTTTTACTAGTATTTTAGCCCCATACAAGTACTCATGGAATTGGTCAACAATAGCCCACTTCAAAGCTAGGAACTCTAACTTATGTACAGGATAGTTCTTTTGGATGGGGTCAGGCTTCTACTGGCAAAGGCCACTGATCTCAGGCCATTCTCGTGCTCTTGGTACAACACAGCCCCCAACCCTTGCAAGCTAGCATCAGTGTGCAGGACGTAAGGTTTTCTTGGATCGCATAGGCCAGCACTGGAGCATGGGTAAGTTGATATGATCTCATGAAAAGCAGTCTCACAATCAGGAGTCCAGCGGCCCCAAATACTCACTACGGACGAAAAATACACTCTTTCAGTCTTGAGGGACGCTGACTTTTGGTATTTTTTGGGGTTGGGGATACCCTTGAGTAAGGTTAAGTAAAGGTGATCACTCTTGAATAGTCCTTGATGAACGCATGATAATAACCACAGAATCCCAGGAATCTTTGCAGTTCTTTTAGATTTTTGGGCTGTGGCCAGATGGTCAAGGCCTCAACTTTACTTGGGCAGTCTCTATTCCTCGGTGGATACTATGTGTCCCACATACTTTACTGATGTTTGAAAGAATTGACACTTATCAATGGACAGTTTAAGGCCAAAGTCCTCCAGTTGGTCCAATACCTTAAATAATCTGCTCTATGTTCCTCCAGTGAGCTGCCAAACACAATAACATCATCTAGGTATACCAGGCACTCTAGTAAGTTCATGTCCCCCACTGCACGCCCATCAATCGTTGAAAAGTGGCTGGGGCACCTGAAATCCCTTGAGGCATCCTCATGAATTCATAGAAGCCAAGCGGACAGATAAAGGCTGTCTTCTCGGTCCTCTGGGGCCATCGGGATCTGGTAGTACCCACTGCGAGATCCAACACAGAGAACCACTTGCTCCTGCTTAGGCAGTCCAAAGCATCCTGAATGCGGGCATTGTGTACTGATCAGGGATAGTCCGCTGGTTTAGTGCGATAATCCACACACATCCTTACTGTCCCATTCTTTTCCTCACTACCACAATGGGGAAGCATAAGGGCTTCTGGATTCTTGTATTACACCAGCAGCTAACATCTCTTGCAGATGCCGCTCACATCATCTATGTCAGCAGGTGCCAGGCGTGCGAGACCTCTCTAAATGGTCTTCATCATGCAGCCGGATATTGTGCTCAGCTCCTGCACGCATCCTACATCCCATTCCTTTAAAGAAACACCTGGTCTCTCTGGGCAAGCTTCTCACTGATCCTCACTTTCCATTCAGCTGGCAGCGGGAGTCACGAAATCAAACAAGTCAGGCGTTACTCTGTCATTCTTCCTTGAACTCTTGCTGCTGTAGCACTGCAGTGTCTGCACAATGCACATTAGCCAGGATGCAACCTCTATTTACTCGAATGTCTCTTTCAGACACATTATGAACTTGGACCATTACCCTTCTGGCATAAGCATGGGCTCTAGCGGGCAAAATACTAGGCTTGACCAGCAGTCCCTCTGGCAATTTTCCATCACCTGGTGCATCCAACATTAATATTTTATTCTTAACATCCTTTCTGATACGGACCTCTCCTGTAAGGTACACTGGGCATTTGCGCCAGGATCAGAGACTCAGGATCCTTCTTCCATACAATTCGACCGGTTCCTCTGGTTCTATTTTTTCAGCATCTCTTTGTGCCTCATAGGCCTTCTTAATTAAAGCCAGAACTCTTAAAGCTCTACTAGTCTTTGACCCCTGTTTTTCATAACACAACTGTGCCAGCCTTCCGAACATATGAGCATTTGTTCCAATCAACAAAGGGACACCATCATACAGTCCAGTGGGGGACACACTAAGGCTAGGGTCTCTACTTGTTTGGCCACTCCAGCCACGGAGGTGGGGAAAGACAGCCAAATTCAGATATACCCGGAATAGGGGTAGGCCTTCTCACTTAACTCCCATACATGCAGTCCTTCTAATGGTTGTAAGGGTACATCTGACAAATGCTTCTGATACCAATCCTGGAACATAATTGTCATTTGGGAACCACTGTCTAATACAGCTCTTGTAGATACTCCATTCACCTTTACAGTGGTCTCCATGGAGGGACCCACTATTCTGGACCAGTCTGGAGAGGCGGTATCGGGGGCCTGGGCAACTGACCTTGCCATACAAAAAGACGTGAGTTAGCATTTTTGGTGCCCTCACTGGGATCTATTTGTGCACCTCTTAACCACTGATTTGTTCTCCAAGCTCTCCTTGTAGCCTATATGCAACTTTGTCAGTGTCTTTTGGGGACCGCATTTCCTCTTTCATGTGCCCATCTTTCCCAGAATTATAGCAAAACATACTTTCTGGAGTTTGAGCTGCGGGCGCCACACTGGGAGCCAGGGCGGGGTATTACTAACTGGAAACCTGGGTGCCATCTCTCTCTGTTGATAAGCATTTGGAGACATCTCGTCAGTTTCTCCACTTCCATGGTCAAGGAATTGAGTTTGGAGCCATTATCAGCAGGAGACACATGGTGGGTACCCCACCCCATAGCAGATGCAGTCGGATATAGGTCAGGGGCCTGCTTGCAGGCATGGCCTTCATAAAGGGACTGTTTTGAATTCCGGATCTCTCTCAACAGTTCGCCCATTGTGGCATATCTTTTCCTTGTCAGAGCACTCATTGACTGCCAAGCTCTGCCCTTGAACTTCACTTGATGGGTCACCCTCAGTCACTGGTCATAGCCGCAGCTGTTGGTGCAGGTCCCTCCCGAGTCGCCTTTTCTCAACTCTCGAATTTCTCTCATTAACTCATCATGGGAGGGTGGGGATTCCAGTCTATTTGCCAGGCTGAAGCAACAGCAGTTCTGAGAAGGGCAGACTTAAGGATCCTGTCCAGCCTGGTTCGGTCCAGTTCAATCGCTGGCAAACTACCTTCTTGAGGCATTCTTGCAAAATTTTTCCAGCCGAGATACATACACAGACAACAACTCCTTGGTACTGTTGTGCATTCTTACTCTCCACCAAAGGTCCTCATCAGAATCTGGACTCCCATACACATTCTCCAAGGCCTCAAGATAGGCCTGTGCAGTCGCTTCAGGGTTACTGGCCCATTTAGCACGGATGGTAGCCAGGGCAGGACCTCGGAGGCTCTCACTAACCCTCTTTCATGTTTTGGCTTCTGAGCATTGCCATTCTAGCACTTGGGGGGCAACATAGTCTATCCAGGTCTCCCAGTCATCTTCCCCTTGGGGGGTGGGGAAGGTGCCAGAGAAGATCCTCAACCTTCGTAAGAGTCATGACTAATGGCAGGTGCAGAAATAGGAGTCTGCACTGGTTCAGCCACCATTACGGTACTGGAGCGGGAGAGGGTGTTGGGGAGGAACACTCCGGGCAAGAATAGTTTCTTCAAGTCCTCCACAGTTTTCCCTTCCCCAGCAAACCATTTAGCAAATTTCTCCTCAAAAGTTTCAGATAGTGGTGGGGCTCATTCTCCCGGTCTTTACTGTCCTTAGTTATCACTCTCCAAGCAGTGAGGGCTCCTCTGGGGTAATGGTCTGTGGCACTTGGGCTATCTATGGGATCCTTAAACTCTATTAGGGCCAGGAAAGTGTCAGTGAGCAGATTAGCATGCCGACCCACCACCACAGGGTTTTGTAAACCTTCCACCTTGGAAAGTACTCCCTGTACAGTGTCCGTATTGATACCCAGGGGGATGTCCAGGATAAGCATAGCATTTTGGGGGTCGGTCTCCTCCCCAGTACACCACTCCACCAGCCGGTGCACAGCCATTTCTGTCGGGGTACCCATTTATTTATTTTTTTTCTTAACAGTGGTTTGTAAATATGGCCACTAGAGGACACACAATCCCAGCAGTGAGCCTCCAAGATGTAACCCCTAGATGGCGCTATCCCAGGGGCTACTACCTCTACCTGATTTGCCACTAACAGGTTGAGGGGCTTGATCCGATGGCGGGTGCCTCCACCCAGAGGTCAGAGTTTGCAAGAGTTAAACTAACTTGGTCACAGCCCTCCTGGGACAGTGCAACCCCTTCTTCCCACTAGTGGCCCACAATATATCAGAATTACCTTCACAGTATACACTTACCCCAGGACTGGTTCAGGCACTGGGACCTCCTGTAAAATAAGATACAGTGCAACAATCACAGTACAATACTTTAACATAGAGACAATACCTCAGGCAGTATAACTTTGCTGAAACAAGCAGCTCTGATTTATTTAGGGAAATATAACAAGGACAGGGGAAATCAGGTTAATTAGCTTATCACTTTACTCATCTACCTATGGCTCTGTGCACAGGCCTATCCCCTACCAGTTACTCTCCTAGGTACCCAAGCCCTAGTGGCTAGTCCAAACCGTAGCAGCTGGTAGGGGCCCTTTCACACAGAGAAAAGAAAAATTAGTTAAACAGTCAGCAGTACAGTAATTCCATTTGGATTCAATGTGGCAATTCAACAGGGAGCGACCCTGAATTAGTACTCACGACCTCCAAACAAGATAGGGCCCTTCAACGTCAGCAGGGCTACTCTTGAGCTCCACGAGACTCCCCACACATTTATATGACAAACTGCAACAGGCAAAAGTCCTTTAATGGCAGCAGGATTCACTTGAGCTACATGCTCTTCACACATTTATATGGTAAATAGTAACAGGCAAAAGTCCTTTAATGGCAGCAGGATTCACTTGAGGTACACATGCTTCTTCACACATTTATATGGTAAACAGAAAGTACTATACCAGGCAGGCTACTTCATCCCGATCGCAATTACTGCACAATACTCGGGAGAACACACAGCAGATTCAGTTCCTGACAGACCGAGTGCAATTCAGCAATTTCTCCAGTCTCTACAGGGTGAGCCTGGTTTCTACTCTTCAGATATCCTTTGATTCTCTTCACAGGACGGATTCAGTCCTAACAAGCAGTTACACAAGCTGCAGACCGGAACTCTGGCCTTACACACGCTTCCCGACTAAAACTGCACACCAAAAAGCAGGGCCTTCCTCTTCACTGCCAGAGCTCAACTGAAACTCCAGCAGACAAAACGGGCACTTCCTTTGAGTTCCTCCCAGTTCTTGGCTGGATTGGCTGTCACCACAATAGACTGCCCTGTTGGTCCAAAAGGCGCCAAGTCTAAACTACATCTCCCAGAGTCACTGCCCATACAATCCTCTGTGGCTGGCTCCAGATTATGAGTCCAAGTTCTGATTCGTCCAAGGCACCATTTTAGAGCTATCTTAACCCACACTGTTTGGTCCAGTTCAGCAGTTCAAAACTAGAATGGGGAACTAGGCAAACACAGTTCTGACTGCAAAGAAAGCAGGTTAGACAAACTGTAATTTCATTATTACTCTAAATGATTTCTGGCAAACAGTTACATCTTTCAGATAGGTTCCCTTTGCACTCCTAGTGACTGCAAAAATGGAGTGAATTGGCAGCAGCTCGAGTGGTACTCAAGCAGGTAAGCACACAGTCCCCCCATACAAACTAATTATGTCTGCAAGCAGACAGCTCTTAAAGAGACAGTACCAGAGGCTCTAAAAACACTCACTGGTAAATGGCTTAAACGCCAAACACCATTCAGGCTTGGAGCATTCAAGCAAGCTCCTGGAAGTCTTTTGGGAACCCCCATTTGCAGGGGGGTTACAAGGGGATGGGGCAAAAGGAAAAAAGTTCAGCTGAGAGGGAGCAGGTGTGGGAAGTAGTGGAGGCTGCACTGGGGAAGGGTGAGTAAGGGGACAGGCCAGGGGTGAGCAGAAAGGAAAGGTAGGAAAGGTATGGGGAGTGCTGGGGGGAACTGAGGGTCAGATGGCAGGGGCTGGGACAGGGGTTAAGTGGTGCAAGGGGTCAAGGGAGTACAGGAGGAGGAAGGGGCAGGCAGGAGGACAGTGGTATGGTGGGAGGGAGGAAGGCCCAAGAAGATGGGGGGATGGTGGTAATCTTAGGGAATTCAAGAGTAAAGGGGGTGAGATGGTGGGAAAGGGGTACAGGGCAAACAATGGGAAGGTTAAATGTATGCCAGGGATGATGGCTGGGAGAGTGGGATCTCTGATATCCCAGCACGTGGGCCAGGAGGGTGGGAAACCTCACATAATAGTGCTCCTGGGTACCAATGGCCTTGCAGGATGTAAGGTGGGGGTGGTGGAAGAGAGGTTCAGGGAGGCAGGGAAAGTCTGCAGACAGCTAGGGAGATTAGTAGCCTCTTCGGAGATGCTACCAGTCCCAAGGGCTAGCACTATAAGAAAAGTTAGCATTGAAGAGTTCAGTGTATTGCTCAAAGGGTGATGTGAGGTGGAGGGGCATGAGATAACTGGGAATGGGGGAGTGACCTGGGAGAACAAAGACCTGTATGCACCAGATAGGTTACATCTAAGTAAAAAGGGCACAAGGGTCCTGAAGGGCAAGCTGGAGGAATTCATGGGAAACAAACTCAATTTAAACTGGGGGCAGCAGGGTGCAAAGTACCATTAGCCATCAGGTGGAGGAGGCCGACAGGCCTCCCCTCAATCAGGACAGAACAGTGAGAAACTAGTCGAGATGGAGGAAAGAGGGAAGGAGGGACTGTGGGAGGGGGGGGGTCAGGACAGGAGTAAGGAGGGACCTGAGTGATGGTGGAGAGTGGTGTCTCTGAACACCAGAAGCCTGGGAAATAAAATGGCTGAGTTGCAGGTGCTAATGACCAATGGAGAGGTGGACACAGTGGCCATCATTAAGACAAGGACTACATCAAACCACAGCTATGACCTCACAGTCCCTGGGTATAAAATGTACAGAAAGAATAGGGAGATGGGAAAGGGGGAGTGGCTCTGTATGAGAAGGAGGGGATAACCTGTACTAGAGAGGAAGGGGCATAGGGAAAGTCAGAAGCGTTATGGGTGCAGGTACAATCCAAAAAGGGAAGTAAGCTAAAGATGGAGGTGGTATACAGACCTACGTCACAAGATGAGGAACCAGACAAGGTACTGGTGTCCCAAACCATAGAAATGACAGGCAAAGGGGGAGGCAGTAATTATTGTGCACTTCCATCTGCCTATGGTGGATTGGAAAATCCCTGCTACCTCCAGCACCAGGGAGCAAGTACCTGTACTGCCGGATGCATTCCAGAGTTAATTACTGATGCAAGGTGTCATGGCACCCATTAGGTAGAGGGCCATACTGGACCTGGTCCTGTACAACTGTGAGTGTGTTCAGGATGTAAAAGGTGGAAGCACTGCTTGCAGGAAGTGACCACCATGTGGTGTGGTTCCACCTGGCCATGGGAAGAGGGATGGTCAGGACCAAGATGAGGGTTTTGGACTTCAGGAAAGCTGACTTTAATAGGATGGGAGAAATTCTGGTAGTACACTTTTCTGGCATCAGAAAGGAGATGGAGGTGGAACAGAAACTGGCCATAATAAAGGAATGACTGATGGAGGCCATTAATGAGTGTGCCAAAATCAAACTCAAGAAATCTAAGGCCAAAAAGCCCAACTGATTTGGAAGGGAAGTGGCAGTTGTGATAAAGGAAAATAAGGCAGCCTTCTGGAACTACAAACGTACCCAGAATGAGGAGAATAGGGAGGTTTAATGTGTTAAATCAAGGGTGGCAAGCAGTGCAGTCAAATCCCCAGGGCCAGACAGCATGCACCCAGGGTCCTACGGAAACTGGCAGAGGTGCTGGCGGGCTCCCTGGCAGACCTGTTTAACACTTCATTTGAGTTCAGGAGTGTGCCCTGGGACTGGAGAACTGCACATGTGGTGCCTCACCATAAAACGGGTCCAAGGGATGAACCAGAGAATTACAGACTGGTTAGTCTGGTCTCAATAGTGTGGAAACTGATAGACACTATCCTGAAGGAAATACTGGTGAGATTGTCAAGGAAAGCAGGCTGCAAAATGAGAGGCAGAATGGGTTTGTGTCAGGGAGGTGCTGCCAGACTAATCTAGTTGACATTTTCAACTGGGTGACCAGGACAGTGGACAGGGACCAAGTGGTTGATGTCCTGTATCTGAACTTCAACAAGGTCTTTGACTCTGTGTCTCATAGGAGATTGGTCAGGAAGCTGGAAGACCTTGGGGTGGAGTGGCCAAGCTTGCTAGATGAGTTAAAAACTGGTTGCAGGACAGAAGCCAAAAGTTGGTGGTCAGGAGGGGAATTCTCAGAAGCTAGGCCAGTGACCAGAGGGGTCCTTCAGGACTTAGTGATCGGTTCAGTGTTGTTTAACATCTTCATCAGTGACATAGCAGATGGGATCAAAGGTAAAATCTGCCTGTTCACTGGCAACACAAAGCTCTGTGGGAGAGTAGACTTAGAGGAAGGGAAACAGGAACTCAGGGAAGACCTGGCTAAGTTAAAGAAGTGGTCTGGCATTTGGCAACTGGGATTCAATACTAAAAAGTGTAAAGTTATACACCTGGGAGCGAAAACCCCAGAGACCAAATACTGGCTGGGTGGTGTACAGGTAACCAAGTCAGAGGAAGAAAAGTACCTGGGGTAATCATCTCAAGTGACCTTAAGCCCTCGGCACACTGTGGGCATACCTCTCAACCTCCCAGCATTAAAAATCATAGCACTGGCCTACAAAAATCATAGCAAATGGCCAGAATGTGGAGCACTTTCTTATTTTAAGGAATAAAATGTCTACAAATAGTGGGCCACATATAGTTTGTGATAAGGAATGTTTCTATCTTCTTAGTTAAATGATTTAATAGTTTGAGTGTCCAGAAATACAGTAGCTCTAACATTATTAAGAACATCAGTAAACCTATGCGGAGCAAGGGTAAATTTGAGTGTGAAAATCATAGCGCTATACGAAATTCATAGCAGTTGAGAGGTATGACTGTAGGAGAGCAGCAGCAAAAACAAATTGGATGCTGGGCTGGGGGATTATCAGCAGGAAGGTGGAAGGTTATACTACTGCTGTAGAGGTAACAGGTGAGACTGTGCCTAGAGGAGAGTATGCAGTATTGATGCCGTTGTCTTAAGAATGATGTTAACTTGTTGGAGGCAGTCCAGAGGAAGGCAAGGAGTTACTCCAGAGAAGGGGCGAGGAGACACTCTAGAGAAGGGCAAGGAGACACTCCAGAGAAGGGTAAGGAGACACTCCAGAGAAGGGCGAGAAGACACTCCAGAGAAGGGTGAGGAGACATGCCAGAGAAGGGCAAGGAGACACTCCAGAGAAGGGCAAGGAGACACTCCAGAGAAGGGGTGAGGAGACACATCAGAGAAGGGTGAGGAGGAGGAGACACTTCAGAGAAGGGCGAGGAGACACTCCAGAGAAGGGCAAGGAGACACTCCAGAGAAGGGGTGAGGAGACACATCAGAGAAGGGTGAGGAGACACTCCAGAGAAGGGCAAGGAGACACTCCAGAGAAGGGCAAGGAGACACTCCAGAGAAGGGGTGAGGAGACACATCAGAGAAGGGTGAGGAGACACTTCAGAGAAGGGCGAGGAGACACTCCAGAGAAGGGTGAAGAGACACTCCAGAGAAGGGTGAGGAGACACTCCAGAGAAGGACGAGGAGACACTTCAGAGAAGGACAAGGAGACACTCCAGAGAAGGGCAAGGAGACACTCCAGAGAAGGGTGAGGAGACACTCCAGAGAAGGGTGAGGACACACTCCAGAGAAGGACGACCAAGATGATCCAGGGCCAGCAAGGCAGCACCTGTAAAGAGAGGATGAGGGGGCTTAACATGTTATCTGTTGAGGACAGAAGGGAGACGAAGGATACGACTGAGATCCTCAAATACCTTAAAGTTATTAACAGGGTGAATACTGAGGGCCTCTTCAGCCTTAAAGGGAACAAGTCCACTAGGGGGCATAGCCTAAAGTTGGTTGGGGGAAGATTCAAGAGAGAGATGAGGAGGCACTTTTTCACTGACAGAGTGGTGGTCAAGTGGAATGAGTTTCCAGAGGAGGTGGTCTCCCTGAAAATGGTGGATAACTTCAAGAGAGGTTGGGGCAGATTGAAGGGAAAGTTGCTGGTGAAGGGGAAGAGGAGAGGGGACTTGAGGGGGTCAGGAGGATTTCAGGGAGGGTGCAGGTCACTCTGCATACACTGGGGCCTTTACTTGATCAGACTAGATAGACTGTAAGGCCTTTCATATTTTATGTTCATATGTTCATATTGCATCCTTTGATTCTGTATCTGAATTTAACTTATCTCCAGACAATTTGCTATGTAACATTGATTTATTATTTTTTAGTATTGGAAGACCCGTGACCTAGATATAGACAATACATACAGCAGCGTCAGCCAGGATGCAATGCAGTCATGCTGCAGTATATCACAAAATGCTGCAGTGTACAGCAGGGAATTCTGTAATTCAATGGCAATTAAACCCTTTTTATTACAGTGTTTTGTCACATCATATATTGCAGGTTTATTTATTTCTTTAGTTTTTGTTTACCGAGTGGGTGTGCTAGTCATAGAATTTACTATTTTCAGACATGACCCGGTAGGGTACAAGCAGGACAGTACAGTCACAAAGCATAAGGTGGAATTACTATAGCAAGTGTACAGTTTTTAACAGTAGCAGGTATAATTAATGGTTTACAATAACAGATATAGCTTTGATCAGCGAGACAATTGTATTACAACAGCAAGGATACAGTTTTACAGCAGAAACATGGTTCAACTAGTGTATGAGTTAAATAACAATTAAGCACCTGGCATACAAGAAAAATAATACAGTGCCAGGGTAAGTGCCAGCAACCCAGCAGCAAAACAAAGACATAAGAGCTAGTAGCAATCAACAAAATCCATATTATAAATTGACAAGACCAAGCAGTGGTTGCTAGATGTATGAGGTTAGGTCACAGTGGGAGCATAAGAGTGAAAACAGTGAGGGAAGGGCTAGGGAGGAGCAGAGCAAGACAAGGTTAGGTACAGAAAATGAGCATAAGTGATGTGAGACCATGAGAAAGGGGAGAGGAACCCCCTAATCAGGCAGTTGCGGTCACAAGAATACTATGGGGGATCAAAACACATGAAGGGGTATGTTTACATAGGTGAGACCGATACATTTTCTTAAAAAGGGAATGGCTTGGTGCAGACCGAATCACCAGGGGAAGGGAGTTCCAAAATTTAGGAGCAGCACAGAAAAAAGTACAGGTTCCTTTGGAGGTTTTACATCTTGGAATGTGAAGTAGGGATTGATCAGTGGACCGTAGGACATATGAGGATGAATGTGGAAGAAGGAAGGAGGCAAGAGATACTGGGACGTTGATTCTAATGATGTTGTCCACAAGCGAACCAAGGGAGAGAAGCCGACAGTGTGAGGGGGAGGCCAATTTAAATCAGCATAAACTGGCATCTATGTTTGAGTCTCTGGGATGACGAGGCATAGGTGTCCCACCTGTGTAAGGATGCCTTTGAGGCATTAATATCGGTTACAGCTCCGTAAGTCAGAGGGAAGAAGAATACCTCTGGCAATGGCTAGTCTAGCAGAAGGTGTCAGGATGTGACTAGTCTTATAGGCCAGCCCGATTTTGGAGTTCACAGACTTATATGTGGCCAGGATATGTTGGTCAAAGTCAAGGGACCCATCAAGCAGGACCCCAAGGTATTTGAAAGAGTTAACCGTCTTTAGTAGTGAACCATCAAGGCAGGAGATACTGAGTTGATTTGGGACTGTCCCAAGTTTAGCTGCAGTGCCAAAGACCATGGCCTGAGTTTCCCCCACATTAAGTAGAAGCTTGTGCCTGGAGAGCCAAGACTGAATATCATGAAAGGCAGAAGAGAGATTAGGGTTTATCTTAAGTTACTACGTTCCATCATGGCTCAGCTCCGCTGTATGTCTTTATCACAGGACTTCCCATAATGTTGTGGTGCACAGAAAATTGCCTAGTGGTGAGTTACATTTTTATACAGAATCAAAGGATGTGCTTTTCCTGAGAGTATTTTAAAGAGAAAGTGCCAGTTCAGCACCCAAGTCTGATTGCAGTCGCATTATAATCTGCTTGAAAATAAAACTTTGAAAACTCTACACAAATACAGCTGTCTTTGATGTAGATCTTTTAACTTGATGGCCCAGTAGTCTTCTTTCCTCCCTAAAGCAATATGCATATATGCATGTACTGTATGTATATAGGGCATTTATGTATGTATTATGTAGTGTATGCATGTACTGTATGTATGTAGGATATATATGTATGCATATAGGGCATCTACGTAGGTAGAATATGCATGTACCATATGCATGTAGGATATACATGTATGCATATAGGGCATCTATGTAGGTAGAGTATGCATGTATTGTATGTATGTAGGGTATGTATGTAGGGCATCTGTGTATTTTGTATGCAGGGTTTGCATGTATGTATGTACTGTATGTATGTATGACATGTATCTAGGGTACACATATATGCACATATGTATGTTGGGTATGCATGTATGTAAGGCATGTATGTATGCATGATATTTTGGGCATGTACAGCATGTATTTTTCAGACTTCAGCACTCCTCCGATTGGCATCAAACCAGGCATAAATTTATTACAATTACAAAGCAGTCACCATAATCAGCCATAAAAGGATCAGCAACACAAAGTCCTGCCCGGTTTCATACTAACTCACCCCCTGATGATGTACTGTTAGTACGAAATCAGTCGGGACTTTGTGTTGCTGATCCTTTTTTGGCTGATTGTGGTGTCTGCTTTGTAATTCTAATAAATTTATGCCTGGTTTGATGCCAAGTGGAGGAGTGCCGATTTTTGTTGCACCATACTTAGTTCTTTAATTCGTGCCCCCTCCTGTTTTTGCCTTTTTTCGATTTTTCAGACTTTCCTTGCCATTATTGTTATATGTTGAAGCTATTTGTGTTTAAGACAGCAAGTCGTCAGTTAAAACATTTGGCTAACATGCTATTTGGAGGCAAGGCGTCATCAGTGTGTCAGAGCAATATTCTCTTCTCAGCCAGATTTGTTTGGGAAGAAGAAATTAGAACATATTAACTTTTTTTAATTTCCAATGAAAAGTGCCTGCCAGTACATAGTGGTAAGGTACCCGTTTGGCATGCTGGTGACCAGAGTTTGTCCCTCATACCTGGGATGCCTGGAGTGGAGACTGACAGAGAGAGTGGGCAGGGTCTGCACAGATGCTCTCCTCCCTGGGAGGGAGGGGTTGGTATGCACTATTCCCAGATTGACTCCCGATGGCAGCCCAGAAGAAGCATGCTTGGCAGCTCCAATGACCATACGCTGCCTTGTCCCCCCAACACATTATAACATGCCAGCCTGACATGGAAGGTGGGTGGGGGAGGTAGAACATGGGATATGCCTGCCTACAATGCACCAAATGATGACCTCCATGCCCCGCCCCCTCATCCCACTCAATCCCTCAAAACTGAGCACGGGTCAGTGTGCTGTTATGTTCAGATTTGTACACAATAAAAAAAATTGCACCTAGACATAACCTTTGAAAATCCCCCTCCTCCCCACTCTTTAAGCCCAGCTTGTCCAACTGTGAATTTCTGTCCTATCTCAAGTTTCCATATTACTGCTGTCTTTATTTAGTATATGACTGATTTGTATATGGATATCTCCAGACTGCTGTCACCCACAACATAATCTAATAACTCATTTAACAGAGCTGTTCTTGGGCCTTTAGACATAACGGTACTGTGTACCCTTCCCTTTAAGAAGCAGCTCTGCACTGCAGTACCTGCTTTTATAAACATAATGTTTCAGCTAATTTGTTACGTGGAACAGTCAGCACTAAAAGCCTCACACTCAGCTGTGGGTCTGGTCCCAGTTTGGTCTTTGTGTGTACAAATACATTTTTACTTATTGTTTACTGCTACAGTATATAGTAGAGCATGTCAGGCAGAGTCTGCTGACTCCAAAGCTGACATGCACTGATGGCTATTGAATCTCCTACTACTACAGCCCATTTCTGGCATCAGTTGTGGGGGATTCTAGGATTTCTGGATACAACAAATAAAAGCTTGGGTGCCTGCAGCAGTGTTAGCCTGATACAATCTACTGTGATGCAGTAAACAGGTAGTAAAAAATGTTTTGCACACAAACTGTAACTTTGGACCAGCCCCACACCTGGGCGTTGGGTTCTTAGTTCTGACTGTTCCACTTTAACAGCTAATACTGTACATGTCAATCAATCAATCAAAACCTTTATTTTGCTAGGCGAACACCATTGAGCAAGCTCATTTTCGAGATGGACCTGAGCAAGATACATGAACAGTACATAAAGAGGAATACCAACTTACAGAGTCATTACATAGAATAGGGATTCCACACAAGAGGTTAATAACAGCACTGGAGTACATTTATAAAATAAGACAGAAAGCTAAATATCATGTGCTACACAACTTGTACTACAAAGGATACAGAGTAACCCTATGCAACCATATATACAGAGTTTTCACGGAGCAGGCTTGGATTCAAGTACTGAGTACGTAGTGCAAGGAGGGGCACGGGTGAGGAAGGGGGAAGAACTCTGGAATAAGAGCATTAGTGCAGGGGTGCCTGAGGGGCTTTAGAGCACCAGGGGCAGGTGGCAATGGTTATAAAGCTAGGTGCAATACACCAGGGACAGGGGCTGAGGGTGATGTTCCAGGAACTGTAATATTGGTGGATGCCAGGATGACTCAAAGAGGGAGACTCCAACCTAGATTGGGTGGATCTATCAGGTGGGGTACAAATAGACAGACATACTGAGTAGTGGGGCAGGAGTACCAGGAATGGAATGCTCCTGACAGGGCTAGAAACTGACTCGATGGGGGGCAATGGGAGGATATGACATCAGAGATAAGATAAATACATGTTGTAAGTTTTCTTTTCAGGATTCAAAATACATCTTGGTAGCCTCTCCAAGACGTCTATACTGAAAGCAGTTGACTGTCCCCAAGTGGCATCCCACTCAGTGCTCTTCATTATGATATCGTTCATACCACTCTCCATGGTAACAAACAATAATGTTACAAAATAAGGGTCAGTTGGGGAATGTTAGACCCTTTTTAAGAGACAGTGAAATATTATGCGAAGCGTATGGAAGATCAATAACAGGAGAAAGTTCAAAAATAAGAAGCATGAAAGTTAGAGTAATTGCTGTAAAATGATTGTTATTTTAGGAGATGCCTGCCCTTCTAAGAAATATGGCAGGTCACATCCTTTATTTGGTGTGGGGTTCTAAGTCTTGTATGGCATTATTATAGGGGCGCGGTTGTGCCCCTATAGTTAGGGTTGTACTGGCACTTCTATGCTAAATGCAACATTTTGTACCTTAATAACTTTGGCATTTTTTTAACAAAATAGCCTAAAATTTGGAATGCATGGTCATTCTGCCAGTGTCTCAAGATAAGTTTTGTGATGGCAATTTATATGGTTTTTGAGATATGGAGAGGTAAAAAATGAAAAAAAAACACACATTTTTACCATTAGTTAACATGGGAATTTTTGCCATCAGCTACAGCCCAGACAGAATTAAATTTGTTCTTGAAATTTTCAGGAATGATGGAGTCAGTGCCAAAGGTGTGCCTTTGGATAGTGTGGTGAGAAGATATTTCACTATTTTTGAACGATAACATTTTTTGTGATAGCTGCTAGAAAGGCAGGCAAATTTTCTTTACATTTCATTTATTCTTTGGTAACCGGGTAAAGGCACTGGACCAAAGGTCCCTTTTCAGGCCCAACCCGGACAAAAAAAAAACATACAAAAATACACAAATACAATCAGCAACAATACAAAACCAAAAAATACAAATTACAAATTGCAGTTACAAACAGATTTATGTAATAAATAACTTTTTAACCTTTGCTTAAAAAGTTAAAACAGACCGAGCAATCCTAACATTAAATGGGAGTGAATTCCAATACAATGGTGCTACTGTTGAAAAAGTTCTAGAGCCTAATCTAAGCCGAGACCTGGGGACAAAATATAGGGGCCGTCAGCCGACCTCAGGCTGGGAAGCAATTCTCTCATTACAAAAAGATCAGAAAGAGGAAAAAGGGAGCCAAAGTAAAAAGATTTATACATCAGACAGCCAACAAAATATTGAATTCTACAACTAGGGGAAAACCACCCCAACCGAGAATAAAGATTACACCGATGTGTCCTATTGGGGGCTCCTAAAATAAATCTACAAATATTATTATAGACCACAGTTAGTGCTTGCATTTCTTTTGTACCTGTGTTATGATATAAAAAAGAACTGTAATCAAAATATGGAAGAAGAGAACCAATAGCAATTGCTAATCTAGTTGCTTGTGAGAAGAATGACTTGAATTTGTATAACACCCCTATTCTTTGATTTACTTTCTTAACCATTGACTGAATCTGAGGTGAAAAGGTCAAACTGGGATCCAATAGTGTGCCCAAATACTTCAACTGAGACACTTGTTCAAGCAGACCACCCTGAAAATCAGATATCCTCAGTTCCAGGGTGTCCACCAACATAAATTGCGTGACAAATAACATAACTTTTGTTTTAGCTGAGTTCAAAACCATAGCATTTAAAGTAAGCCAAGAACCGACAAACTGTTAATTGATAAGGATTTACTGTTTGTGCTCAGACAAATACTGTTTGTGCTTCTGCCATCTTGTTTTTTTTCTGTTTTACAAATTGATCTCTGAAGACATGCTACTTGCTAGAGAATGACCAAGACCTGTATTTAGGTCTCAGTTACATGCTTAATTCCCTTATTGTATTATTTAAAAATTTTGACCGCAAGTATATCTTTTTGGGGTGAGAATCATGTCCCCTGTCACTCAGTTAAGAATCAATCGATCCAAAAATAGCCATTCACAGTTCTTTACAGTCCAAACTTTACTGTTCGAACTGAAAACTGAACAGTAACGGTCCATGACAGTTCAAACTGTCATAGCTCCCTGGTGTCTAGTGGCACCCCCTACCCGCTGATTTCTGTTCCCTGAAGATAAATGTGTTCCTGGTAGTCTACTGGTCCCTCCCCCCTTCCCGTTCTCCGATCGCTGTCCTCCTAGTAAAAAATAATTTCTCTGGTAGTCTAGTGGTCCCTCCTCCCTCCCTCCCTCCCCCATTCTCCAGTCGGAGTCCCATATTAAAAAACATTCCTGGTAGTCCAGTGGTTCCTCTCCTCCCACGATGTCTGATCACCGTCCCTGTGGCAAAACATAATTTCCGTGTTAGTCTAATGGTCCCTCCCCCATTCTCTGATGGCCATCTCACATGACATTATTTATTTCATTGGTAGTCCAGTGGTCCCTTCCTCCTCCTCCATTCACCGATTGTCTTCCTGTATGACATTATTTATTCATTTCATTGGTGGTCCAGTGGTCCTGCCACACTACCCTGTTCTCCGATCGCTCTCCCTGTGCTGCCATGTATGTCCCTGTATAGAAAGAAAAAATTTCCCTGTTTTTTTTTCCTGTACAAAAAAAAAGGTCCCTCGCTGATCATCCCCCCACCTCCCACTCAGCACCCACCACCCTACACCCACCAGTACACCCCTCTTGAAACAAAGAATACAAGAACACATCGGAGACATTAAAAACTCTGATGAAGAGAGCCCTGTAGCAATGCGTTTCAGTGAATGCCATCACAGTGATCCAAATGTCCTAAAAGTTATAGGCTTGGAACAGGTTAGGGTAGGTAGAAGAGGAGGAGACCACCTTAACAGATTATCTCAGTGTGAGAGCTTTCGGATTTTTAATTTAAATGCTCTCACACCAGATGGACTCAACTATGAGTAGGATATAAAACCCTGAGGTGGGATATTCATGAGTTGCGCGAGCACAAAGTGAGATCGCCAAGCGAATAGCGGATATGCGCCAATGGGCTATATTACGTAGACACGGCGTAGCTTAAATTGCAGTGTGCCAGTGAGCAACCCTAATGAATGCATGGGAAAATGCAGGGGCATAACCATGAATAAGTTGCACAGTGCAATATTCAACAGCAGGCTGATGGTGCAAGCGCGAGTAACAGGGACATGTGCGGAGCAAAGTTGAGCCTACAAAAGGATGGAGCAAGTAGGGACTGAGGCATGCACCCAGAGGAGCAGGGGTCAGAGACGGGGGGGGGGAGAGAGAGAGACAGAGTGAGACAGAGAGGGCCAGCGCCAAGCAGGACAGCAGCAGGGTGCAGAACAGGCACAGAAGCAGGAAGTGCAATGGGCAGTGGGGCAGGGAGTGCAACCCTGGCTGTGCCTGTGAGCGTGAGCTGACCAGAGTGTGTGTGTGTGTGTGTGTGGGTCCCCAATACAGGAGTGCACCCAGTGCAGGGGCCCAGGCAGCAGCACACAGCCGGGGCAGCCCAGGGCATCAACCGTGGGGGGGGGGCAGGACAGGCCAGCCCATGGCCAGTGCAATATTCCAGATGGAGGTGGTAATGAGGGGTGTGAAGAGGCAGGAGGCTGAGCGGCGTGGCTGTGGAAGGGCCCGGCGGCAGTATGCCTGGAACAGCTGGTACCATGCCCGCACCACATTCGAACAGTACAGTGACACCAAGATTGTGGGCCAGTACCACCTGAACCGGGTGATTCTGAGGCAGCTCTGTGAGCTGTGCAGTGATGATATGCAGGCACCCACAAGACGGAGCCACGCCCTGTCAGTGGAGACAAAGGTCACGGCCGTAATGTGCCTGCTCACCACGGGCACCTTCCAGAGACCAACAGGGGCCATCCCAGGCATAACTCAGTCAGCTGTGTCGTGGCTCCGCACACAATTCCTCAACACACTGCTGTCACATGCTGTGGAATATATCCACTTCCTCAGCACACAGGTGGAGCGTACAGCAAACATGCAGGAGTTCCACAGGGTTGCACATATCCCTGGCATGCTAGGGGCCATTGACTGCACCCACATAGGCATCTGCACACCATCGGGGTGGAGGGGGTGGCCTACATCAACAGGGAAGTCTACCCCAGTGTCAACTGCCAGGTGGTGTGCGATGCCAAGGGGCGCATAATCAACATCTGTGCCACACACCCTGGAGGAGAACACAATGCCTTCATCTGACACCAGTCTGCACTGTGCCACATGTGTGAGTGGGGACCTCCCCACCGCCATCTAGCAGGTGAGTATGCAGCTGGAATGGGCAGCCCTGCACAGTAGGGCAGGGTCTGGGAGGGAGATGCTATGCTGGGGGCAAAGGGGGTCTGTCTGTGTAGGCGGGGGTGGGGCAGCTACACAGACCACAGTGCTAACCCATCATGTCTCCACACAGGTGACAGCAGATACCCACTCCGGCCCTGGCTGCTCACCCCGTACCTGCACCCGTCGACCCCAGTGCAGGAGAGATTTAACGAGGCACACACCAGCACATGGAACATCATCGAGCGTGTGTTTGGACTGCTGAAGACATGATTCTATTGCCTGCACAGGTCTGTGGCCTATTCCTGGCCTGCTGCATGCTACAAAACATGGCCACTGACCGTGGGATAGTTGTCGAGGTCATAGAGGGGAACAGCAGCGGGGACGATGCAGATGCCGGGCCACATGGTGGTGGTCACCCCCCCCCAGATGACGGGAACCCCGGCTGCACAGGATGGCCCAGCAGCACCGGAACACCATTGCAGAGGAGCACTACGGTGCACGCAGGTAGGTGAGCATGACCACACGCATGTCCCAGGGACCAGGGCTCAGTATACAGGCATGCCAGGCTGGGCCCCACAACAGACACGGCTGGAGGGCAGCGTTGATGGAAAGGGACAGGACACCATGGAAGAACCCCTGTACGGCACTGCAGAACCCATGCACACGGCCACACACACAAGCAGTCACACGGGCACCCACACATGCACACCCCGTAGCCGCCAACAGGTGTGTGTCAGAGTGGTGGCTGGTGATGTGATGGCATCATCATGCACATGTCACGGTGGCCAGCAGCCGGGTGGGTGTGCACAGGGTGGGCATGTCGCATGGGCCATGGACTGCATGGCCCTGGTACTCACATGCACACATCACATCACTGTGCATACAGGGCTGCAGCAGGCAGCGGACAGGGAGGGAGAGAGGCAGATCATGACCACTGTGCAGGTGCATGGTCACCACAGACACATGGATGGCCCGCTGAGGCTGCCCAGCAGACTCAGGCTGTGCAACGGCCACAGGGGGCGTCACGGACGGTCCCTCAGGTGTGACGCTGTGGGAATGTGACCGGTCCCTCACAGGCGTTTGCAGGCCCCTGAACAGGCCCGCTCCAGGCGTGCCCAGAATGCCCACAGTGGATCCCAGTGACAGCAATGCTGGGGTCCCACGACGCCGGGACCGAGGGGTGGAGAATGCACTCTGCGGTGACTGCTGTGAATGGCCCTGCACCAGGGTGGCCAGTGGTGGTGCTAGGCTGGCCATAACTGCAGCGGTGAGCTGATCCAGGCCTGCGGTCATGTCCTTCCGCATGCGTGTGGCCTTGGCCAGGAGCTGCTCAAAGTCCTGTTCACGCCACCCTGTGGACTGACGTAGTTCTGTGCAGAGTGCATGCACCCCTGCCTCAACCAGCATCTGTTGCTCCACAGATGCCCAGAACAGACGGGTGTGCTCGGTCAGAGGGCCGGAGCCCTGGGGGGCTTCGGCATTGTGCCGACCCGCGGGAGTTGCGTGGCCCCATGGCACAGCCCCCCATGTAGGTTGGGCTGCAAAGCAGGGCCCCCTTGGGTCTGTACTGTCTGCAGTGCAATGGCAGTGGCCACTGCACCCAGACCCCACTTGGCACCGTCCTGCTGCCGCTGCTGCCCCTCCAGCTGCTGTGCATGAGATGGTGCCAGGGTGGCTGCACCACCAACACCACACAGTATGGTCTGTGCTGCTTGTATGTCATCCACCACCTCACCAGGCGGTGTGGCTGGAGGGTTGACAAGCGCCACCTGGGCACCATCAGCGCTGCTGTGTCCAGTGCATGGTAGAGGTGCCTCCCCCCCGGTTGGCATCACCACTGTCCAGGACAGTGGACATGTTGTAATCAGACCCGGACCCCGCCCCGATCAGTGTCTCAGCATACTGGATGCCATGGCTGGCATCTCGCTAAAACACAGCCTGGGCCTCGTCCATGCCCACACCACAGGCATCCGGCTGGACAGTGGGGAAGGCCCAACAGTGGTCCAGACCCCAGACTCCAGTGGAGGTGGATGGATGCTCCTCCAGGTCCACATCAGCCCCCAAGGTGGGCACCGCCACCCCTGCAGCTGCACACAGGCACTCAGGATCTGTAAGGGAACCCATACATGTTAGTGCCACCACCACGTACCCCTGCCCCTTGCACCCCTCACCCCATCCCCATGCGCCACTGTACCTACTATGCAGTGATGGGCTTCATCTGGAATCCAGCGCCAGGAACACCTTATACAGTGCTGCGACAGCATGGTTGGCACCACCAGCTCCTCCTGCGGTGTCAGCTGTGGCACCTCTAGCTGTCCACCGCCCATGGTGGCTCGTGTGGCATGGATGGCAGCCACCTTCTCCTTTATCCATCTACGGTCCATGCCCACCTTTTTCTTGCACTCCTATGCTTACCTCTGATGGCTGCCCTGCAGGTTTACAGCCCTGGCCACTCCCTCCCATGCCTCCGCCCTGGCCTGTGGGGTGCCTGTGGAGCCACTCAGAAGGGGCTCCTGGTCCAGGTATGCATCAAACAGGGCATCACACTCTGCCCTTGTGAAATTGGGCCTGCGCCTCCATGCAGACCCCTGCTCCTCAACCTCCTCGTGCACCGACATGGTCACACCTATGGGTGGGGACATGTGGTTAGTGCTGGCTGCCACACACGATGCGCCCCCCCCCGAATCATCTGTCCCGACATGCCCACTGCCTGGCATCTTACCTGTGAAGGATGCAATACCGGTCTGGTGCCTGTGCAGTCCCATGGCACCTTTATAGTGCATCACATGCAAATGAGGGAATGCGCAACTATAATGAGATGCAAATGCCTCCGATGCGCCACGGATATGCTGATCAGCTGATCTGCATATGCCGGCTGAATATCACGGAATTGTGCATGGCGCATAGGAGATGCACATGCTCAAGCCATGGTGCACCTGTATGACGTGTGCAGTCCACCTGGCACAGCGCATGCGCGCACTGATGCCACATATGTCAGTATCGCATCCTACGCACAGTGTACAATACGCTGCATGGTGCTTTGCCGCTATTGGGCACATGGTGCACATGTGCTGTACACCATATGGCACCCGTGCACCATTGGCACATGGCCCATGGGGCACACTGGACCCTATAGCGCACCATGCCTTCTGTGCCCTGTCACGCTGTCGCGCACGGTGCGCGTCGACCTTTGACCCCTATGTGTGTCCCTTGACCGAAGTGCCTGCGGCATGTGCCAGCACTAACCCAGCTATATTGCACACCGGTGAGGCATGCGACAGACGTTGCATCAGTATGTCGCATCCATCACACGCAAGGCCCTCATGCGCTCACCAGTGCCATTATGGCTCAGTGGTCTAGTTAGCAGGCATGCCTCATAGGAGCACACTGAGGGTACCCAATTGGAGCCAGGTTGAACTAGTCAACCTGGTGGCACTGGTGGAGCCACATGTTGGTACCCTATATGGGCAGGTGCCCCTTGACCAGCCACGCACAGAGGTGTGGCAGGGGGTGGCCGAGATGCTGGAGGAGGCCACAGGGTCACGGCGTAGTGGGGAGCAGTGCAGCCACAGGTACAGGGACCTGCGCAGAAGGGATCCAGACCGTCTGAGAACACTGCAGGCACGTGTCTGGAGGGGCGCAGTGCCACGGCCAGGTGAGTGCACATATCCATGACTGTGCCATGTTGCTGTTCTGTGGAGTGCCAGCAGGTGTCACACCATGCTGTCAGGGGTGGGGGGGCTGTGGCTGGGAATGCCGCCAGCCATGGCAGTGCACCATAGGTGTGCTGTGCCACAGCAACGCCACTGCTCAGGGACATGGGGTATGCTGTGCTGGGGGGGGTGGGGCACGTGGGATGCTGCCCGGTGCTGATGTGTGCCTCTCACTGTCTCCCTACTAGGCCCTGAAGATCGGTGCACAGCCCGGATGGCAGGAGTTGCTGCCAGACAGCAGCAGGGCAGCAGTGGTGCATGGCAGAGGGATTCTGGCCAGGCGGGAGGTGGAGGTGGACAGGTGCCAGTCAGGCCGCAGCTTGCAGATAGGCACTATGTCAGTGTACGTTGTTGTGTGAGGTAGGGGTGGGCCACAGCCCCCCATGCACATAGCCATTACAGCTGTGCATCATCAGCAAAGTTCATTGCACCATGCTGCACCTTTTGCACGTGTGTGTGGTCACTGCGGGTGGGCTGTGGGTGCATCCAGGTCCCAGCCAGGCCACTGCCATCCCCATGCAATGGCCATTTGCTTGCCAGCCATGGCTGTGGCGTGCTGCACATGGCTGGTGGTGGTGTGCAGTGCTGTGGATGGCTGTGGATGATTGGGATGGTGGCTCGTGTGGGCATGCATGCTGCGGATGGCTGTGTGCCACCTACAGGGCACATGTCACTGCTGTCTGCTGCGCATGGTGGATGGGCTACAGTTGTATTGGCGTGCACTCATCCTTGTCCCCTCCTTTGTCCTAGGTGTCCATCAGGTGGATGTCCACACCAGGCTGCTGGAGAGAATTCTGAGGGTCGCCACAGCCACCCTTGTGGTGGCCCGCGTCATTAAGCAGGCCCTGTTCCAGCCGCAGAGGCTAAGACAGATGAGGCGCCGGTAAGCATGAACATGTCGAGGGTCCCATTGGCCTGCTTCACCCTCCCTTCCCCTGACTCTCCCTCCCATTCCTCCATTGTACCCTGCCTAGCCATGACCCCAGTTCCCCTGCCCCTCTTCCTCAGCCTACCTTCCTGATTGTGGCCTCCCCGTTCCCTGCCCCCTATCCCTGTTCCCCTGTTTATAGTTTCTGTTATATTGTACTTTTACTACACTTCTATTTTGGTAGCCATCTGTGTCCATGTCTGCTTTGCAGCTGGTGTATAGAGCCATGCTGCAGTGGTGTGCATGGTGGCTGTGTGGTGTGTCTGGGGTCAACTGGGGTTTTTGTCTGGTGGTCTGTGCCCAGTGGCCTGTGTGTGTGTGCCCTGGGGCGTACATGTGTTCCCTGTTGGGCTGTGTGGCCTGTGTGTTGTGTGCTGTCGGAATGTGTGTTGTCAGCTATGGTCCCAGTGGCATGTCCTGTGCCATCCTGTGGGTGTTGCCTGTGGCTGCCTGCCAGTGGCCATTGGTGTCATGCCACCTCTATGCACTGCTGTGGTTTGTGTGGTCAGGGCCTGTGGCCGTATGCCTGCCTTGCCTCCCTCCAGACATCCCCTGCCCTGTGGTGGCAGTGTGTCCTGCTCTTGTGGCCTGCTCCACACTGTGCCAGTTGCCCTGTGCTGTGGCCCATGCACCTCTGTCCCTTGCCCGGCCCATGTTGTGCTCTTGCGCTTCCTGCCTTGCTCCATTGCGCAGCCCAGGTTGCATGATGGTGCCTGCTGACTTGCTCCCTGGCGCAGCTCTTGTTGTGCGATGGTGCATCCCTGCGATATTCAGCCATTTTGCGCTGTCACTTGCCATTGTGCTCAGCCTTTGAATATCTCATTGGGTGCGCACTGGTGCAGTGTACATGCACTGCGCTGGTGTTGCGCCTGCCTCTGGTGCATTTCTGAATAGCCCACCCTTTGTCTTTAAGTTAGCTGCTCTCCGTGAGATCCAGAGATTTATAACATAACTCATTAAGAAATAACTAATTTCTGGAATCAACCCTGCCCCCCCTTCCAATATTGTTTAAGATCGAATTAAGATCTGATGTTCAGCTAATATTTAGATATTTGGAATTAGTTTTCCATAACCTCAATACATGTCATTTGACTCTTTTGACTATATATATGAAATTTCTATTATACATAGGGTTAACACTCTCAATATAAAATACTATGAGCAGTGTTTTGAATGCTCACTTTATTTTTAATAATTTTGAACTTACAAAGATTATGTTGCTGATTAAAATACATTTCTTTTATATTTTTTTCAGTTGGAGATGACAGGTGAGCACCGGCAATTTTGCACGACATTATCAGGATCATTTTGATGTCCCACATTGTGGAATTGCTCCCAACTCTGACATTGTCTTGCACATTTCACTATATTGTTCTTACCAGCAAGTTCAGCATTCAAGTTCTTTTCAAAAGTTTTTTTCATTTGTTGAAATATTTTTTTTCATGAAAATTAATGATGAATATGCCTTGCTGGAGTACTGCCGATTATGATAGTGATTTTTTTCCAAACCATATTGTGTGCAAAAATCAAATGTGCTCTAACACCTTTTCTAGTATGAGATATTATTGTTTTCAAGTAAAAAAAGTGGTTGAGAATTAAGTTTATAGTTAAATGATAAATATATCTGTTAGTTTATTTTATTTTTAAGATAGAAATCGTCCATCAAATATTTAAATGCAAGACAGTAATATCCAGACTGCCTTGTTTTTTTAACATACTTTGTTTACTCCATATTATTACGCTTACTATCTTCATTGTTTTTCATCACATGATGTCATGATTTAATTTTATGTATAAAAGGAAGTCACCTGCACCAGGTACCCACCCTCTGATGAAGCCTTACGTGGCAAAGTGCCAGGGCACCTGGTTGTGCAGAGACATTCTGCTTTTGTTGCACCTATGCTCCAGTTATTTTTTTTGCTATTTTTCAGCAATAAATTCATTTGCAATTTGAACTTGTTTCTATGGACTTCGCTGGAGCTACAGAGCTCCTGGCTCTGGAGTGTGAGAGTGTTCTGTTGTATTCTGATTCAGGTCGCAGCCCAACTCTCACATCCTGCCCTGGTCCTGAGTGCAACACATTCTGTCTGTTCATGTAAAAAAAATAATTTCTCTGGTAGTCTAGTGGTCCCTCCCCTTCCCTCTCCCCATTCTCCGATCACAGTCCCCGTACTAAAAAACGAATTCCTGGTAGTCCAGTGGTTCCTCCCCCCCCCCACAATGTCTGATCACCATCCCTGTGGCAAAACATAATTTCCTTGTTAGTCCAGTGGTCCTTCCCCATTCTCTGATGGCCGTCCCGTATAACATTATTTATTTCATTGGTAGTCCAGTGGTCCCTCCCCCATTTTCCAATTGCCTTCCTGTATGACATAATTTATTTATTTAATTGGTGGTCCAGTGGTCCCTCCATGCTACCCCGTTTTTCTAGCACCCTTCCCATGCTGCCATTTATGCCCCTGTCTGTCCCTGTATAGAAAGAAAAAAAGTCCCTCTATGTTTTTTTTCTCTACAAAAAAAATTAAAGTCCCTCGCTGATCAGCCCCACCACCTCCCACTCAGCACCCACCACCCTACACCCACCAGTACACCCTCACTCACCTGAACAGGTCCCAGGTTTGAGATCCACTTTCCGATCAGAGACACATTTTCTTGCTGAGGTTCAGTGTATCTCAATGGGGTTTTCTACTTTTATGTGTAACTTAACCATTTTTTGGCATTTTGACCCCACATTTTTAACATGGCCTTTTGGGGACCCCACCTCATGAACAATATGACTGTCATTATGCAACACCCACCCAAAAGGTGATTTCATGGTCACTTGGTAAATTCACCTTTTGGGCAGGATTTGAACATTTTACCTACCCTTGTTCATGAGGTGGGGTCATAAGAAGACTGTGTTGAAAATTTGGGGTCAAAATATGTAAAAATGGCACAGTCATGCCCATTTGTTGCAATTTCGCTATGCATGCTCGTAACTTTGGAAATTTTAAATATTTTGACCCCAGATTTCCAACAGAGCCTTCTTATTTCCCAACCTCATGTATGTCACAGCTGTCATTTTTCAAATCCTGGCCAAAATGTGTTTTCGCATCTGCTGCATGGAATGGCGTTGCAGTTGTGTGGAATTACATTTCGGAGGGGATTCAAAAATGTTCTGCACCGGGTACATGAGGTGGGGTAATAAGATGACTATGCTGACAATTTGTTTGCTGTTGTCCTATAAATGGAAGCAAAGGGCCCTTCCACTGCGACATACATATATGCATCTATGGAGGCATGGGAGCACAGGGCCTTTGGGCCCTACACTCCCACAGGCAAATAAGGATATGATTACTCTATCTCAAAAACTATGGATGGGTGATAGTACAGAGCCCTCTTGGCCCTGCGCTCCCACAGGCAAATAAAGCTATGATTACACTATCTCAAAAAGTAAGGGTTGATACGTAAGGTGGAAAGGATGAAAAGGGACTTGGCAAGGTTGGAGGAATGGTCAAATGTATGGCAGCCTAGATTCAGCGCAAAGAAGTGCAAAGTAATGCACCTGGGAAACAAAATGTATTTATTTATTATTGAAATAGTTTCATCAGGAAAGGCACACTGAGCAACAAGATGATCATCTCCTGGTGTAACCAAAAACCCAGGGCAAGGGTACAAAATGGGGGGTGAGATACTGACAACAACAAAGATGGAAAGGGACCTGGGGGTAGTCAAATCTGATGACCTAAAGGTGGGCAAGCAATGTGAGAAGGCAGTAATGAGGGCTGGGGGGATATTGGGATGCATAGGGAGAGGCATCACCAGTAGAAAACAGGAAGTTGTTGTCCCTCTGTACAGACAGTTGGTAAGACCACATCTGGAGTACTGTGTACAGTTCTGGAGACCCCATCTCCACAAAGACATAGACAGACTAGAGGCTGTCCAGAGGAGGGCAACCAAAATGATGTAGGGTCTGCACCAGAAGACATATGAAGAAAGACTAAAGGAGCATAAGATGTATAGCCTCGAGGAAAGGAGGGAGAGGGGGACATGATAGAAACTTTCAAATACCTCAAGGGAATCAACAAAGTCCAAGAGGGTAGCATCTTTCAGAAAAAGAGATGTGCAAGAACAAGGAAGCACAATTTGAAGATAGAGGGGGGACGGCTCAGAGGTAATGAGAGGAAGTATTTCTTCACAGAGAGGGTTGCAGATGCGTGGAACAGCCTTCCTGAGAAGGCTGTAGAGCCAAAAACAATGGGGGAATTCAAGAATGCATGGGACAGACATAAGGCAATTCTAGTGGGGGGTAGGAGGAAGTAGGCTGTTGGTTAACTAGGATCTGCAGCTTATCCATTAGGTAGGAAAATGGGCAGACTAGGTGGGCCAAGCGGTCCTTATCTGCCATCAGATTCTAGGTTTAAGGAAATTCTTTGCAAAAAGCTACAGTACGTTAACGCTCACCCTATTGTATGCACTCATAAAACATACGCACCTGTCTCCTTCACATCTCAGCTTTTATGTTACCGCATGGGGTGAGCGTCAGGGTTGACAACCCGAAGGAAGACTCCACCCCTCATTCGCTTCAGGGTGGAGCAGGGGTTTTAGGGTTGGAAATCCTAACGTCATATTTCCCTACTTTTGTGGCTTTATCCTGAACCCTAACTGATGCATTAATGTAGGTTTTTGCAAAGAATATATATTATATATACAGTACTTCTATGAAGCAGCATACCTGTGCATAGACATAGGGATGCATCATTTATTTATTTAAAAGTTGATGACAGGGAAAAGCACCTTGAGCCAAAGCTCGTTTCTAGGTGTGACCCAGTGGAAAGGGATACAAAGAGACAATACAGCACTGACATAACAGAGTTGAAACAAGGTACAGAGATTAGACAGGTGAATTGCAAGAGATGCTATTTACAATAGAGGAGTAACAAAAACTGTAAGGCAAATTATGTATGAGGCAGTATGCAATTTTATACAAATATGTACAAAGCAGTATTTACAAGGCTATGTACAAATTATAAATACAAGGAATATGTACGATGAGATGCATCAGGAGGGCTGGAGAGGGAATGGAGCTGAAAGAGTACTAGGAAGGGGAGCAGATACAAGTAGTGGGGATTGGCTTGAGGAGGCATTTTAGTGCAGGGAAGGTGGGAGAGAGAAGTGTCTGGAAGGAAACACTGTTCCAGGTGGGAAGGAACTCGATAGGAGAAAGAAAGTTTTCCAGCTGAGGTGCGCACACAAGGGAGGGAAAAAATGCGGGTGCAGGCTGACCGCGAGTTGTAGGATGAGGTTGTGGCTGGGTTTAGGAGAGAGGCAAGGTAAGGTGGGAGGTTCCCAAACCAGAAATTGGTTAAGAAGGTGGAGCAATGTGAGGAGCATCTGTGTATGAGTGATTGGAAGGGAAGAGCGGAGTATAAATCGCAGTGGTGAGCTAAAGAGGGGGAGTTCGAGGTGAACCTGCAGAAGGCACGAAAAAGTACATCAAGTTTCATTAGGGAGGTGGCAGGGGCAGCGTTGTATACTTTGTCGGCGTAGTCAAGGGCTGGGAGGATCTACTTGACTAAGAGATTGCGTCGAACCGGAAGAGAAAGGCTGGCATTGTGGCAGTATAGCAGCCCTAGTTTAGGGCGCAGTTTTGAGTGTAGGGCACTAAAGTAGGACGAGAAGTCTAGGGAGGGATCAAGCCAGACTCCAAGGTACTTGTAGGTGGGGACATTGTCAAGGGGGGTGGTAGCTGCAGAGAAGAAAACTAGAAGGGTCAGAAGCCTGGCAAGTTTTTGTTTAGAGTCGAAGGTCATTGCAACAATCTTTTTAGTATCACGTTTTAGGCAATTCGCACAAAACCAGGCTGTGACCACTGAGAGATTGCGTTGGAAGGGGAATTGGACATATTGGACTGAGGGACTGGACAGAAAAAGGACAGTGTCGTCCGCATACAAGTTTATATTGGCATGGGTGCATACCGAGGGGAGATCAATGATAAAGAGGGAAAAGAGAACAGGACCAAGGATAGAACCTTGGGGTACACTGGCATGGATAGGGAGGAGGGGGGATAGGATATTGTTAACAGAGACAGCCTGGGAATTACCAGTATGGTAGGAGCAAAACCAGGCCACTAAGGCAGGGGTTAGGCCAGCAAGGCTTAGTTTATTAAGAAGGAGAGAGTGGGAAACAGAATCAAAGGCCTTGGCCAGGTCAATGAAGATGGCAGAGGTGATCTGGCCAAGATCCATAGTGGTATGTATAGTATCAGTAAAGCGTAGAAGAGAGGAGGTTGTAGAGTGGAATCTTCTGAAGCCAAATTCAAATGGGGAGAGAGTGTTGGAGGCAAGGAGGAAGTCATTGAATCTAGAGAGAATTAGTGACTCCTGGACTTTGGCGAGGGAAGGAAGAAGGGAGATGGGGTGGTAGATAATTGCCAGGGATAGCAGGGTCACCACCTTTGAAGAGTGGGATCACAGTAGCAGATTTCCAAGCTTTAGGGACAGTCACTGTGGAGAGTGAGAGATTTAAAATGAAGGTTAGTGGGAGGACAATGGAGACAGCTGAGATTTTGAGTAGCCTAGGGTGCTGGCCATCGGGGCTTGTCTTAGAGGGGTTGAGTGAGACAAGTGCTCTTAGAACTTCAAGCAGTGAAATTGGTGATAGCTGAAACTCTGGGGATTGCAGGGGGGAGTGGAGGAAGCAGGATGGAGAGGTAAGGGGCTCAAGGGGAAAGGCGCAGGAAGTGAAGAATTTATTAAGAGTCCCTGCAACTAGATAGGGATCAGAGACTGATTTACCAGCCTCGAGGAAGGAGGGGGACGGAGATTCAGCAGAGGGGTTCAGGAGCGAGTGGAGCTCCTGCCAGAAGGAAGAGGGGGTACTATTTGAGGGGTGTAGATGAAACTTAAAGAAGTCGGATTTGACACGGCAGATACTAGATGTGCAGCTATTGCGAAGTGTGCAAAATGCTTGAAAGGAGACCTGATTTCCTACAGTTTTAAAATGGCGCCAAGCAAGATCTCGAGCTCTGCATCATGGCATGTTGATTCAATATGAACAATGATGTTCTTGTAAATAGGAAAATGAACTGGGTTTACAATTACTGTATCATCCTTGTTGAGCAGAAGAAGTATGTTTGTTAGTATTAAGGTAACGGGATAATTAAACACCAGTCTTTTGGTGGTAACAAATTCATCTTCTTTTCTCTTTGAATATTTTTTTAAGATTCCTAAGCAAAGCTAAAAGCAGTCTTTTGTTAGAGCAGTGGGTGTGGCCAAACCAGGAAAAGGCAAATTACCTTATTTTGTTCCCTCCAAGCAAGGGATAGCAACTCAGCTGGAGGGGTGACCTGCGTGAAGTCATATTACAACATTATAGAAGGTGTAGGGATCTGTAACATTGCAGCTGGAAGTTTAGGAACTATCTGCAGAACAAATGCTGCTGGAAACTGTGGTTATTTTAACTTTGGCATAGTATTGGTCAGATGACTACTTTTCCCAGAATGCTGCTTGTTTTTTATGTGTATACTGTGGCTGTAATGTGATCTTGTATTAGGGTGGTCTTGTCTTTTTGTCCTGACAACTTGATTATCTAAATATCCCCTGGTGGTTGCCTCTTTAGTGCTTTTCTCATCCAAGAATGAATTTTATTACACCATGCGGCCTCTTCAACATTCTTGATCCCCAATTAACATTTCTAGTGTGGAACAAAATTGAAATAACTAAAATAATATTTTTTTCCTTTTCATTATTCTGCTGTAGCTTCTGCTTGAAAAGACTGTCCACCACCATCCCTCACTCGCTTCATGTTAATGCAATGTGCCGAGTCAATTTAGCCATTGGTTGACAGGGCACATTAGTATAGAACGAGTGAGGGAAGCATGTAGCTACCAGCAAGATGGCAGTGGGCAGCTTTTTCAATGCTAGATATAATTAGCCCATGTTCTGACCAAATTATATTTCCCCACTCCATGAGGAAAGGCATCCTATGTGCTTAGGAAATTGTGGGGATTAGCAGCATCAACAATTCCTTTAGAAAAGTAATAAATACAAAAAATAGATTAAATACAAGTAATGCTTTATTTTTATTTTATATACTATATTTATTTTTTTTAAACATTCCAGTATCATGGGGGTAGTACTAACAATACACCTGCATCCCCAAATGTCTTATATAGACCTTTAAGGACTCAGAAAATCAGCTAGGTCCTTCTTAGCTCCAGGACTGTACACCACTTGTATATCATACCCACCACTTTAGAAAATGCTGCAACAGCCTAATGTACACACCAGAGATGTACACAACTGCTTTATATATCTTTTTACCCTCTCCATGTTGTATAACCCTGATACATATTAAAAAAAAGGCCATTAGTTCAAGTATGTGAACTGTGAGATACGCATTTAACTACTATATAATACAAAGATAACTGATGGCTTGAGAGACTTCTCGCATGAATACAAGTTAAAGATACTAAATCTTGCAAAGGGTTGAGGTGCAGGGTGCAACACCTCCCACTACATTGGCAGCCCAGGTTCTGGAATGGACCAGTGTCGCTCGGGGGCTGGAGGGGAAGGAGGACTGAGCATCCAGAGACTGCTGTCCCTTGGCTGCTGCCTGGCAGAGGCTGGGTGACACATGTAGTGGTCACACATGTCCGTTGGCTGTACAGAGACACTGAGGGTGCATTGCATCTTCACACTGTGCGGGTGCATCACTGCATGAAGACTGGTCTGAGCAGAGAGGAAGAACCATGGAGGAAAACACCCTCTGTTAGCAGGATAAACCAGCTGACCCTGCAGGCTTTGCACCACCTATCAAGACCCACTCACCACTGGAGGTAACAGGATGTGGGCATCCCAGGGATGGTGGGTGATTGAACCGAGGGTTAATTGATAAAGGCAGCAGATGGAGCAGAACAAGGAGCTGAAACTGTAAATAGAAAATTATAAAAAAGATTTGGCTGGTGCTAACAATGCTGGTCTGGCTTTTTTGATGTTGTTATCTTTATTTTTGTAGCAGGTCTTACTGTCTCACCAGTTTCACTGATAATTAAGCAATAAGGCACGACAAGGTGTGTGTTATCGTGTATTATAATATGGGTAAAAGACAGCCTGCATCCTGATTGGCTAACAAGTACCACTAGCCGTGTCCTTATCAGCTTATATACATGGCAACTGGTACTTGTTGTGCCAAACAGGATGCAGTGCAGTCAGAGATCTGTGCCTGGCACTTTTGGAAAACAATTTTCTGGCATGCTCTCCGGCTCACCGCTCTCACTTCCAGTTTACTGACACACAGCCACACTTTCTCCCCCCCCCAGACCAAAGCTTCATTTTACGATCCAGTTCTGTTTAACAAAATTTTTTTTTTCATTACCTTCATTTCCCATCAAGCTGCTCACCTAGGGCTCTTCCGTGAACTGTTGCTCACACATGACAAGACGTAGCTTCTCAGATACCACACCACTCCTCTACTACTTATTTTCCAGCGATGAGCGATTTGGTAAACTTTTATTTTTATTTTTTTAAATAACCAATCATTCCAAGCTGTCATGCATACAGCACTAAGAGAACCGCCTACAAAAACTGTGATCCAGAACCGTTGTACAAAAAAAGCTGTTGATTGACATGCTTGCTCTGAAATAAAACTACCCGCTTACTCCGAAAACCCTCTGCTTAAACGGATGCTCACAACTGCCTGCTTCCTCCATGTGTTCCTCACCGCTCCCCTGCCCCAGGCAGTGCCCTGTTCTATAAATTCCCTGCACACACCTGCTGTCCTCACTAGTACCTCCCCACTACTATATGAGCTGTAAACTTTCTGTGCATTCGATGACCTCTGAAGTGGCTACAAATATAAATCGTCCTTCTCGCAAATGCACTCGATCCCTGTCAAACATTGACTGACAAAAGAAAAATTACAAAAACACAATAAACTACTTAAAAAGTATATGCCTATCGGGGAGGTGTCAATATTTTGTGGAAAAGCCCCTACTGGCCAACTTCATTATGTCAAATACAGGGCGAACACTAAGCAAGGGGACTATTTTTCCTATTACCACTATTAAAAAGCTCTTTTCCAAAAACTAAATTTAAATTTTCTTTCCTTCTCATTTTTAATATTTGCTTGGGAACCCATTTTATAAAGCGCAATAACACACTCTGAGGTGTGGTTTTATCGCCTGATAAAGAGCATGCCAGGTGCATAAGGTACTTAGCACAAGCGCCTCATGCCTTAGTACACCTGGGCATGCTCTTATCAGGCGATAACCCACACTTCATCGTGTGTTATTGCTTGCATAACGTCACTCCTGGGGTGATGTTATTACACAATAACACACACCTTGGAATGCCTTATTGCAATTATACAATGGCTCGATGTTATACAAAATAAAAAAAATATTTAAAAAAGGTTTTAGTAGGTTTTTAGTGTGGCAATATATCTTTGTTTCTGAAAAAAATAATCAGTATGCTGGAGGATATCCATACAGTGATGTTATTGTGTAATAACATCACTGTCTCAGGGACACACTGACCAATCAGAGTCCAGGAAATTTCCTTGCCATTGTATAATTGCAATTACAGTGTATGAGGACCACACCTGTCAGTTTTACAGATTTTTTTGTTTTTATTATGAAGAGCCCTCCATGGTCATGAACTGTGTTTAAGCTACTCTCGTTTGTAGATGTGCTTGGCATGATCTCTGGGCAGTGTTACTTCTTTCTGTCTTTGGGATCCTGGACTAACACAGCTGCTGGTCGACTCTCAGGAAGCACTGGGCTCAGTTGCTGTGAGGATTGTTTGGTGTTCCTTGGATGAGGGCGTTGTCCCACAGCATTAAAAATGGTGGTGGTAAAGTCTCTCCTGAAGAAACAATCTTTGGACATGGGCAGCCTTGGAAACCACAGGCCAGTCTCAACCTTCCCTTTTTGGGAGATTTAATTGAGAAGGTCGTAGCAAAACAACTTGAGGCACATATTAAACAATCCAGTATATGTGAACCATTCCAGTCTGGTTTCTGGTCTCAGAATACCACAGAAATTTCACTTGCCAAGGTGCTGAATGACCTACTCCAGGCAAGAGAAAAATGCTGTTTTGTAGTTCTTCTCGATCTCTCATCAGCATTTGCTGTGGTGGATCATGGGATTTTGATGGATCACCTAAGGCAATATGGAGGAATCTACAGACAGCATTAAACTGGTTTGAGTCCTTGTCTAGCAGGTCCCTGCAGGTTGTTTTGGAAACTTGTTCCTCTCAGCCTGCTGGGATCGTCTGTAGGGTACCTCACCATCTAATACTGTCCCCTCATGTTATTTGATGTATACTTGATATCATTAGGAGAGGTCATTAGATGGTACAAGCTGGAGTTTCACTGCTATGCAGATGATGCACAGCTGTTCTTGTCTTTCTCACCAGACAGACCTGATTTAAATTATATGCCAAACTGATTCCTTAAGGAAATCATTGACTGGATGGCTTTCTGGAGGCCGAGCCTCATTTGTGGGAGTACAGATGTACTGCTAGTGGAACTAGATCTGCTTGGGTTGGCTAAAATGGGTGGCTTGCCAACCATTCCATCTGTAAATGGCTTGCCCCTATGAGTCATGGATAGGGTTAAGGACCTGGGCATCATTGTGGAAAACAATCTGTACCTAGAACATCAGGTAGAGGCTGTAGTCCACAGTGGATTTTTCAAATTAAGAAATATCACCATGATTAAAGGGACACTGTCAACCTTTTTTGCATCATATTATTTCTATGTAAAAAAACACATTTTATGATTGCTTACCTTCTCTAAAATGAATTGATGTTGCTGGTTGTTTAATCTGCCTCCTTGCTTATTAGCACTGAAATGCATGGGAATGTATAGTTATAC
Source organism: Neoceratodus forsteri (assembly GCA_016271365.2). Classification (NCBI taxonomy): domain Eukaryota; kingdom Metazoa; phylum Chordata; order Ceratodontiformes; family Ceratodontidae; genus Neoceratodus; species Neoceratodus forsteri. The sequence goes on from JADMNL010000023.1 coordinate 321,899,373, forward strand.
ACAGCCTTGTTTTGCTACAAATTGTCTACCTAAACTTATTGTATACTTCCTGAACATTAGAAACATCCTCAAACAGTGCAGCCACTCATGATACAATAGTCTCATCTACTCCCACTGCATAATGAGTAGTTAGATAGTGTTGGGGGTGTTCCTGATCCGGGAAAGATGTAGTTGTAGTTGGTCAGGAAATGTAAACAAACGTGTTTTGGTGTGGTAACACCAGTATGGTTGACATTCAGTTTTTTACTTTTTAAAAGGAAAAAGGAGTCTAAATCAAACAACCGCATTCTCTACAGAATGAGAACAATCATAAAATGTGTTTTTTAAACTAGGGACAATTTGAGGCCAAAGGGGGTTGACAGTGTCCCTTTAAGCCCTATCTAGGGCATGGTGAGCAGGTGTGTACCTGTGTGACGCCTGGTGCAGAATGCTGTGTCCAGAGTGACTGCCGGAACTAAGATTTCCAAGCATGTCACTCCTGTCTTATGTGAGTTGCATTGCCTGCCAATCTGTTGTTGCATCATCTTCAAGACTGTGTTAACTTACAAAGCCCTGCGTGGTCTGGGGCGTGACAACATAAAATCTCTCTCAGCCTTGTATAGTCCAGGGTCCCTCTCCACTTCATTAAGGTGGATAGGCTTTCTGTCACTAGATCCCATTTGAGACAGCCAGAGGTCATGGCTTTTTTTTATTGCAACTTTGCTTATTTGGAATGCTTTGCCTATCACTCTGCAGAGCTCTCTCTCAGTGGAGACATTTAAGATGGGGCATAAGCTCAGTCTTTTTTAAACAAGTCTTTGAATATGCTTAGGCTATGCTGGTCTCAGAAGTTAATTTTTTTCTTTTTGTTTTAGTATACCACACCAGTATTGGGTAAGTCCCACCATAACTCAAATCCTGGAGCGAATTATTTAGATTGTACAATTGGTAGTAAGTAAAGGTTTAAAAAAAATATTAAAAAGCTTATTTTTTTAAACTGTTTTCATTGCTTTTAAGTGTACTGTTTTTTCTCTGTATGTAAATAGTCTGTATTGCTAGGTAGAATAGGGTTGAAGGATACGTACTTCACCCGCCGTCCACCACCACCACACACACAGTCACATACGGGATATTTGTAATTATTTTTTTTTTCTTTTTTGGGACAGAGATAAACTGTGGTGCCAGTTGGAACATACAAAGTGCATTGATTTTTATTAATGTAAATTGATCTATGGGCATTTAACCACAGGTGGAGATGCAAGTTGACCAACCATGTTACTAGATTTTTGGTCTGCATTGTATAATTCGGTTTTTCCACACTCAGTACTGTCTGGAATGTTTAGATTGACATAGATTTTCTGGGGCCAGGGATTCCTTCTGAGGCTCTGTGGTGGATTCTAGTGCATAAAGAACCTCGACAACTTGGGACATTTATACACTTTTTTTTTCAAATAGGTTGATGTTTTTCCTGGCAGGATGGGCAGCTTACATCAGCCCTGTTCCAGTCATCTGAAACCATTTCCATTGGCCCCAGAATCCAGAGCTGTATCCCCTGTGGGTTGCCCCCCATGGCTAAGCTGGAGGAGGAGGGCTATCCTCCCCCTAATCAACACATCCAGATTGGCCCTGGACCCAGAGCAGTGGAAAGGGCTGCAGCACAATGAACAGGGTATCATGAAGCCCATCCTTCACCTTCTTCCTTACATTTTCTCCCCGACTCCACAAACATGTAATGAGCATGTTCTGCAAGCTCTGATTCTGCGGAGATGCCCCCACTGTTCTGCCCATGAAGCCTCCCACACATTGCGACTCACATGCACCACCAGCTGAATTCCTCCAGGTGGCGGTCAAGTGGCGAGTCACAGACACCCCTCCTTCCTGAGGAAGAGAGCTGTCCTCTAGATGCTCAGTCCTCCCTGCCCCGGCTAACCCCCAGCAACCCGCATCTGTTCCTGAATGCAGGTCACCGGCATGACAGTAGGTAAGATGCTTGTAGCGCCTCAGCCCTCCATGCCACTGGGGCAGCTTCATTTATACAATTTATGAGGTTAGCTGTACACCTTGGGTGGGGAACAATCTTTCTTGTAACATGGGGTACTGAAAAGGACTCACCTTATTGGTAGAACACCATCAACTGACTGTGCATTAATGGGTGATACACACACAGTTGCTGTGAGTCGCTGGGCAGCAGGGGTGTAGCCAGGAATTGTAAACTTGTACTCAAAACTGATGCACTGTTGCCCCCCCATTATGTAAACATAAACCAAAGTATGTGCTACCACGTCACACCAACAATAGCCTCCCCCTTTGCCATGTCTGAGTTCAATTAATCAGTTTCCTCCTGTAATCCTCCTTCCTTTGTTTTTCTGCCTGCCTGGTAAGTTGTTCTTGTTTGTGTATTCGGCTGGTGGCATCAGTGCCCCATAGCGAACAACAAAGGCAAAAGGGCTCAGCACAACACAGACATGATGTGACTCACAATGTTCTTGCTTTCCTGCTTTTGTTGCCCCTGCCTGATTTTTTTTACTGTACTCTGCTGAGTACAGTGTGTATGCCTGTCGACACCCCTGCTGGGCAGCAGTATCCCTGGACAAGGAAAGTGCCACCAGAACTGCTTGCTGCAATAGTAACCCAAAGAAAAAACAGCCATTTAAAAAGTATAAAGTGGGACACAGTGAGCTGCACCAAGCTGTGCACAGTGTCTTACAGTGAGAGTGACAGAGAGAGACACACACAATGACAAGCAGCGCAAGAGAGAGAACACCAGATTGCCTGTAGTGTCCAGCAGTTGGGAGACAGACAGCACAGTTTCTGTGTTGTGCAGCAGTTTGTGGCTGGGAGAGAGAGAGAGAGAGAGAGAGAGACAGTGGCAACAACAGTGTCCTCTCTCTGTCATCTTCAGCCATACATCCTGTTGTCCAGTTTATGTTTTCTACAGCACTAGACACAGTGGCAGCAAGAGACAGTGTCCTTCCTTTGCTTAGCCCCCGCTCCCCCCGCCACAACCCGCTCAGCAGCCTCACTGAACCCTGTAGTGTCTCATTGTAGACAACCCCATATTGTACCCTCATTCAGTGCACATAAATCACACCTGGCCCCGGGACAATCCACAGTATCTTGTCCTGTGAGAAGGTAGTGACAGTTTGACAGAGATATGCTGGTGAGTAAAGAGTTCTGACCCACTGTCAGTCCCCACTAAGACCCTGGGTGCTGTTCCCCCCACTGTGCATGAGACAGAACAAGCAGCCTTGCTCAACCATGTGGAGAAAGAGAGTGTGAGTCACAACCAGCAGGCAGAGAGACAGACCGAGAGGCACCTGCTGGAAATTGTCAGACTGTTACAGAGTACAAAAGTCACAGTGACACTTATGAACAGCAAATGTCTGAAATCATGTTAATACTATATTCCTAGCATTTGCGTGTTCATGACATAAGTGAGCTATGCATTACTTCTTGGGGACTACTTTTTAACTCAGCAGGATACAGTAGGATTTATTTTATTTCTAGAGTAATAAAACCCTTTTTCTTCACTATGTTGCTGTTATGAAAGACCCCATGTTATAAGCGTAATAACCCACTCCAAGGTATGGGGTTATTGGAAGTTATTGGGCATGTGGCCTCGTGCCTCACAATGCACCCAAGGTGTTGATTAATCCCCAACAACCCCATACCCTGTCGTGGGTTATTGCTTACTTAATGTAACTACAATGTTATCAGAGAGTTTTGATATGGCAAAGGGCAAACCTCCTAAATAAGATTTTGCTATTAATTTATCCCGGACTTATGAAGGGACAATCCTGACAAAGCATAGGAGAAGGATGTAAAACACAGTCAGATTTCAAGTGAGAAATTTTGATAGATTTATGTCACTTTTTCCAAAGGTCTCCAGAAAATCCAGGAACAAATTGAGGAAGGTTAATTTTGTACAACAGTGCAGCTATAAAATAAATCCAGACTTATCCACCTAATAGCCAGATGATGAGGTTTTTTTTTTGTTGTTTGTTTGTTTTTTTTGTTTTGTGAAGGGAGTACTGTTTACATTTGGGTCTCAGAATTTATGGACAGCAAAATGACCCTAGTCAGAGGTGAGGCTTGGAACACAAATAGATGAAAGATATGATTGGTGATATCACTTCCTGTGTTGGCTTCCAATCACAGCTTTTGTCTGTGTCCCAAGCCTCACTTTCAAAGTACCTTTGAAAATGATCCATACTGGTAGTGTTGCCAGATAACTTTTGGTTATGGCCCTTCATCACTTTTCTGTGTTTGTCATCTAACCTCCCAACCAAAGACCTGCAGCCTTCTGAAATAAAATTATATTTTCCTCTTTGAAGTGTTTTACAAACATAGAAACATAGTGGTTGATGGCAGATAAGGACCACAAGGCACATCCAGTCTGCCCATTGTTTCTACCTTATGAATGTGCCACAGGCCTTTACTCTGTCAATGGCCTATCTATTCATACTCATCTGTATTGCTCCCTTATGCCTATCCCATGCCTGTTTGAAACCCTGCACTGTATTCATATCCACCACTTCCTGAGGCAAGCTGTTCCAATCATCCACCACCCTTTCTGTAAAAAAGAACTTCCTCACATTACCCCTTAATTGACCTCCCTCTAATCTCATGCTGTGCCCTCTTGTCCTGCTATTTTTCTTATACTGAAACATGTTAGACTCTTTCACCTTGTTAATACCCTTGAGATGTTTGACTGTTTCGATCATATCACCTCTCTCCCTCCTTTGCTCTAGGGTATACATATTGAGCTCCGTTAATCTGTAATCATATGTTTTCTGATGCAGTCCCTGCTTGTTAATGTCCTTGTGCAGGTGCGGCCTCCAATACTGCATGCAGTACTTCAGATGGGGCATAATCAGTGTCTTGTAAAGAGGGATTATTATCTCCCTTTTACGACTTGTGATACCCCTACTAATACACCTCAACATCCCTCTAGCCTTACCTACTGCTTTAGCGGTCTGCTTGGATGATTTCAGGTCATCTGTGATGATGATGCCCGAGCCTCTTTCTTCCCTTGTGATTGCCAGTAACTCCTCTCCCAACCTATAGGTAGCTTTAGGGTTTCTGTTCCCTATATGCATGATCTTGCACTTTCTTTGCGTTAAACCCCAGTTGCCACTCTTCCAACTATTTTGCCAATTTTTTCAGATCTCTTCTCATTCTGCCCACCTCATCTGGATCATCTACTCTGTTGCAGATCTTGGTGTCATCTGCAAACAGGCAAACCTTACCCTCCAGTCCATCTGCAATGTCACTGATGAAGATACTGAAGACGACTGACACCACGACTGATCCCTGAGGTACCCCACTTGTGACTTGCATCTCTTCTGACTGTATACTGTTTACCACCACTCTCTGTTTTCTGCCCGTCAACCAGTTTGCCACCCAGTTGACCAACCTCTGACCTACCCCGAGCCTACCCAGCTTATTAATCAATCTTCTATGTGGAACAGTATTGAAAGCTTTGCTGAAGTCAAGGTAGGCGACATCAACTATACCCCTTGGTCCACCACTCTGGTTACGCAGTCAAAGAAATCTATGAGATTACTTTGACTGGACCTTCCTGTTGTAAACCCATGCTGTCTTGGATCCTGTGCTCCAATGGATTCCAGGTGTTGCACTATCCTTTCCTTAAGAAGTGCCTCCATAATCTTGCCTACTACTGAGGTAAGACTGACTGGTCTGTAATTCCCTGCCTCCTTCCTGCTGCCACTCTTGTGGAGCGGGATCACATGAGCCCTTGTCCAGTGTTCTGGGACCTCTCCTGTGCTCAGAGACTCACTAAACAGTTCTGCTAATGGTTCTGCTAGTTCCACCCTTAGCTCCTTTAATACCCTGAGATGGATGCAATCAGGTCCCATTGCCTTGTCCACCCTGAGTTTAGCGAGCTCTTGTAGGGCCCTTTCTTTTGTGAAGGGACTTGTACACACCTCCTTCCCCCCTGTGTCCATGGTGCTGAGCTGTGGGCCCTGCCCTACCTTCTCCTTAGTAAATGCTGAACAAAAGTATCTATTTAGGATAGATGCTTTTCCTTGGTCCTCTTCCACACACTCCCCCTTATCCCCTTTGATCTTAGCAATACCCCCTCTGAACTTTCTCCTTTCACTAATGTATCTATAGAAAGTCTTTATAAAGGGATGCAGCCTAAACTGTTGTAAGATCTGTAGTACCCCATTATTTTATACAGCAAAGACTGCTGTTTAATTTATGTGTAACCCCTAGATGGCGCTATCCCAGGGGCTACTACCCCTGCCTGATTTGCCACTAACAGGTTGAGGGGCCTGGATCCAATGGCGGGTGCCTCCACCCAGAGGTCAGGGTTTGCAATAGTTAAACTAACTTGGTCACAGCCCTCTGGGACACTGCAACCCCTTTCTTCCCACTAGTGGCCCACACAATATATCAGAATTACCTTCACAGTATACACTTACCCCAGGTCTGGTTCCGGCACTGGGACCTCCTGTGAAATGAGATACAGTGCAACAATCACAGTACAGTACTTTAACATAGACAAATACCTCAGGCAGCATAACTTTGCTGAAACAAGCAGCTCTGATTTATTTAGGGGATATAACAAGGACAGGGGAAATCAGGTTAATTAGCTTATCACTCTAATAATCTCACCTATGGCTCTGTGCACAGGCCTATCCCTATCAGTTACTGTCCCTGGGTACCCAAGCCCTAGTGGCTAGTCCAAACCGTGGCAGCTGGTAGGGGCCCTTTCACACAGAGAAAAGGAGAATTAAACAGTCAGCAGTACAGTAATTCCATTTGGATTTAATGTGGCAATTCAACAGGGAGCGACCCTGAATTAGTACTCCGACCTCCAAATAAGATAGGGTCCTTCAACGTCAGCAGGGCTCACTTGAGGTACACAAACCTCTTCACACATCCATATAAAAGAAGCACTATACCAGGCAGGCTGCATCTGTATCCGATCGCAATTACTGCACAATACCGGGAGAACACACAGCAGATTCAGTTCCTGACAGACCGAGTGCAATTTTCAGCAATTCCTCCAGTCTTCTACAGGGTGAGCCTGGTTTCTACTCTTCAGAGATCCTTTGATTCTTTTCACAGGACGGATTCAGTCCTAACAAGCTGTTACACAAGCTGCAGACCGGAACTCTGGGCCTTACACACGTTTTTGACTAAACTGCACACTGAAAAGCACAGGGCTCCTTCCTTCTTCACTGCCAAAGCTCAACTGAAACTCCAACCGACAAAACCGGCACTTCCTTTGAGTTCCTCCCAGTTCTTGACTGGATTGGCTGTCACTCACAATAGACTGCTGCTGTTGGTCCAAAAAGGCACTGAAGTCTAAACTACATCTCCCAGAGTCACTGCCCATACAAACCTCTTGTGGCTGGTTCAGATTATGAGTCCAAGTTCTGATTCGTCCAAGGCACCATTTTAGAGCTAGCTTAACCCACACTGATTGGTCCAGTTCAGCAGTTCAAAACTAGAATGGGAACTAGCAGACACAGTTCTGACTGCAAAGAAAGCAGGTTAGACAAACTGTAATTTCATTATTACTCTAAATAATTTCTGGCAAACAGTTACATCTTTCAGATAGGTTCCTTTGCACTCCTAGTGACTGCAAAATGAAGTGAATTGGCAGCAGCTCGAGTGGTACTCAGAGAAGCACACAGTCCCCCCATACAAACTAATTATGTCTGCAAGCAGACAGCTCTTAAAGAGACAGTACCAGAGGCTCTAAAAACACTCACTGATAAATGGCTTAAATGCCAAACACCATTCAGGCTTGGAGCATTCAAGCAAGCTCCTGGAAGTCTTTTGGGAACCCCCATTTGCAGGGGGGTTACATATGCTTTTTATTGGCATGTCTTATGACATATAACATCCACAAATATATTGTACGCAGTTGTTCCAAATCAGTTTCCCTTTCTTTGATGTCCATCTCAGATATAAATGATTCTCTGCCCTGGCCCAGGTTCCATTTCTCATTTTAACAGCTTTTTGACAGCTGTTAACAAATCTTGTTCATTTCTACAGTTTATGACAATGTTTTCTTTCATATTAAATATTTGATCCTGTGCTGATAATAATGCAAGCAAGGCTGATTAGTATTTCATCATTTATGACCCGTACAATCTCAGGTGAAACTGAAAACATACGGGTTCTGATTCTGAGTCATAATTGGGGGGGAGGGGGTGTTACAAAATGGGCATTTGATTCCCACTAATTTGAGCTGTCACTGAAATTAGGATTCACAAAGCCTAACACATAATATGCCCCCCCCAAGTGTGGCATATTGCAACTAGTCATCAAGATGATACTCCAAACAATAAAACCAGTACAACCTAAGATGGCATAGCTTACTACTATGAGTTGCACATTTTATAGGCAACATTACGAAGAAAATTTTACCTGTTTTATCAGCAGTAATTTCAGAAAACAGGGTGCCAGAGGGGAAGTCTCTTTTGAACAAGAAAAGCACCAGGGCCAGGGGCATGCAATGAAGCTGGGGTTGAGATATGTGAAGAAATATTTCTTCACTTAAAAGGTGGTAGATGCCTGGAACACACTGCCATTAGATGTGGTGGAGGTGAAAAGAGTGGGGGCTTCAAGCATGCATGGAACACACAGAGATGTGTTAGCAAAGAGGAGGGTGGGTTGCTGGAAACTATTTAGGGTCAGCGGAGATAGATTAGGCAGGGAACATCTGGGCAGACTGGGTGGCCAAAGCAGTCCTTTTCTGCCAATACATTCTATGTTTCTGTGTTTGTGCATCACAAATCTGCACTTGATCAGGCAAAATTATAGTCAAGCTTTACCTTGGCCAAATTGTTATTGTTTTAATCCATGGTAAACTATGAGAAAATGGTTGTGATATTGCAAATGGTATTGAACCTTGAATACCAGAAAAATAGTGATGTAAGCTGACCACTAGTTTTCGGCCATCCTAATGTAGTACTCAACCCCCCCAACCTTGGAAATGAATCCCAACCATATTTCAAAGTCATGGTTCTCCAGTATTTGTGGTATTGGAGTTTGACCATCGGGTCTTGGCCAAGTCCGGATAAATCTAGTTTCTCTCTTCTGGCCTTCTGTGCAGGAAGAACAGCAGTGATGACTTCTGATACCCATAGCTGGACATTATGTAATGTTTATATGGTGCATTGTTTGTTCACAGACAAATCTTGGCAGTTCCTAGTTAGGTTTCTCTGTGAGCACTCTCTCTGGAGTGGATTTTATTCTTTAGGTAGTGTGCCACAACTCAGGCTTCTCTCTACCTGTCGGGGGTCACATTTCATTTTCAGTACTGAGGATTTCTGCAGAGTCTTGAGGTACATGTGACTTAAGAACTTTAAAGATGCATTCTTGATAAAGAATCGAGCTGTTGATTAGATCAGGTCCCTGGTGCTGAGTTAGTGCTGCTGGAGAAAGTCATCTTCCTAAAGTAGGCTTTTTTGAGTGGATACTGGCTTTGCAGAAGAGTCCTACAGTGTTGCATGCTGTCCTATACAGCCACTCCAAAATTGCCTCTTGCTCCGTTCTCAAGCTGCAGCTGTTTCCTTAGTCCTTCTCCCTCTTACACATACCCCAGCACATGGAGCTATCTTTTTTCACTGACTTCCTTTCTTTAGATATTGTTATAAATTATTGCTGCTCAGTGGTGGCATCTTCTTTTATTATTATTCCAAAGACAGTATGATTCTGTCCTCCATGTCTCAGCCCCAGCAGAAAACACACTCTCCCCTTTGTCAGTAGAGGGTTTTGATTAACCGATGTTGCCTCCAAGGCAGATAGGCTGCTTTTCCTATATTTTACCTTAAAGAAACTACACTGGATTTGAACCCAGGTCACTTGGGTTAACTGTATCCATGGTATGTGACATAACCTCTATTCCACATGAAATGCAGTTCACTTCAGTACACTCAGGTGGTGCACTGGATGTGATGGTTCAGCACACAGCATTTTTGTATTTTCAGCAAAAGAGCAGGATTTATAAAAAATTTTTTTAATTCAGTTGTTATTTCACTAGAGTGGTGCTCCATAGTTGTGTGGAATAAAACTAGTAAAGATATTGGAGAAGGGAGTTAGTTATAACAGAAAAATGCAAACGTGAAGTTTCACCTCAAGAGGCAAAGTGATGCTTCATAGGCACCATTGGTTGCCCAGATATTCCTTATGCCCCTTTGTCACTACCAACTTCCCAGACTTGTAAACAAGCTATGAATTAGAACAGAAAAGGTCACTTACACAACCAATAGATGGTCACAGCATTGTCCTTTGATCAGGAATTTTTAGTTGCTAGGCAATTTTGATGTGAAAGAGATGTTTGTTTCTAAGCAGATCTATGTTTATAACTGTGATAAATCTTTAAATTGGCCATCTCTCTCTCTCTCTCGCTGTCTCTCCCTTCCCTTCTTTGTATTTATTTCACAGTGATGTCAGTGTAATATGATCATCTTTATACGGATATCAAAAGTATGATCCCTTAGTGACATCAATGGTAAGGTGATATCACTTCCAGGAGATCAATTAAAGGAGAATACCAGTTCAGGCACGGCAAGAGCTGAATGTAGGATTTATACACAGTGTTCCTCATGTCTTCTTATAAAGCAATGGGTTAGATACTGCTCTAGGATCTTTGACATCCCCCAAACAATCACCAGAGATGAGCTGAAGGGGCTTTGCTTCGGCACCTCATGCAAAGAACAAGGATGCAACTCCAGTAGGGGCAGCACTCAATATGAGACCACAATCCTGATTTGGGACTTGAAACCATAACCTTTTGGCCAAGAGGTCATGGTACTACCACTTCAGACCCACTGCCTATAACATTGATTACCACTTCAGATATGTTAATGAAAGAGCACTACTACTGTTATGTGATTTTAGTAAAAAGAAATGAACACATTGTTCTCTTGCAGCTGTTAATTATTAGGGTATTGGGGGAACTTAGTAACATCATGAGATGTTTAACATACAATACCTTAAACATTCAGTTGTGGTATGTTCTGCTGCATCTGCTATACATACCTATTAGGACCCAGAATGTATTTATTTCATTTTTCACACTGATGTCATCTTTTAGTACTATCATGCTTGTTGTCACAAGTATACCAAGAAAGATTGGAGAAGGGCAACACATATTGCCCTTAATCTGGATGGGCTCTCCATTAAAAACAATTATAAAGATCTATGTGACAACCTTGATTTACAGTTCAAAACTAGTGAGAGGAGCTCTAGGGGTCATACTGGTAAATTAATGGTAAATCCCATAAAGACATGGCTAAGACAATACTTTTTTTCACCAAGTTTTTAATCTGTACATAGACTCTGATGACAGAAGGACACCAAGTCTGCCTATATTTATTACTACTCTATCCCCCCGACCTAGTGCCACTGTGGGTTATTCACTCCCTGGCAGCCCCCTTCTGCCTTCTCCCCCCACTCTGGCTCCCTAAGTGGGACTATGTGTCCCTTGGCTTTGTCCCACCCATGTTTGAACCCATTTAGGGTTCTTGTCCCCATGACCTCAGCTGGCAGTCTATTCCAAGGCTCTACCACCCTTTCAGTGAATAACTTCCTTATATTCTTCCTGAATTTATCTCCCACCAATCTCCAACCATGTCCTCTCATAACTGCATCTCTACTTCTAACAAACAAGTCCTCACAATTTACTCTATTTATACTTTTAGGAACTTACAAATCTCTATCATGTCCCCCTTCCCCATCTGACCTCCAGTGGGTACATATTCAGTGCTTTCAGATGTTCCTTATAGGATCTGCCGTGCTGTCCCTGAATAATTCTGGATTTTTGAATTTTGTGGAATGCTTTACCACAAAGTACTATGAATAGAGACAATTTTAACCTAGACTCCTACATCTTGGAAGGAAACCAGCATGAATATTTTCACAGAGATAGTACAGCTGGGTGGACAAGATAGGCATTCTGTTCTTTTTACCCATCATGTTTAGTATTATCCATAACATAAATTTCATAATTTAGATTTTCATGTTACGTACCATGTGTTCATATTCCAACCTCTGCAGCCTGTGGTAGGAATAAAGAAAATGCATCATTTATTACTCTTGAGGAAGGGTGTAGGAACATTTTTTTTCATTGCACCTGTGGGTGGTCCCAGACACTGAAATGTTAACTTGTATGATGGAAACAACAGAGGAGCTTGTCGCTCTGTCTGACAATGGGTGCATTGTTTGAAAGACAGTTCAACGCTGAGTAACTACCTGCAGCTGCCTGCCTGTTTTTTTTACACTGCACGGGCAGAGCCATGCTATTGTTCTGCTATTACTTTACAGAAGAAGGAGCTTTGGAAGCATGTGACCGGATACCTAAACTGTATGCTTCTACAGTGGAATCGAAGCACAAACATATGTGATCCTCTCCCTTCACCACAATGCTGTTCTTTTGTCTGTTCCCCTTCCCTTCACCTGCACTATTTTTTTGCTGTGTGCTTAATTCTGGTTCACATCATTGCCGGCACTCACTGGTTAATAATATGAAAGAACAGCTGTTTCTGTTATTCTCTGTGTTTTTTTCTATGACAACCTATACTCTATTCAGCTTTCATCTGACTACTGACAGTGACTTTGATATCAGCAGGATGCAGAGTTTTCTGCAGCACACTCCACAGCCAAAGGCTTGAGAGAATCTGGAGGATGGTAGAGTCAGTGGAGTTGTCATCTCTGCTGCTGCCCACTCTGTCTGCTCCACCACTGTTTCTCAAGACCAGCTGCTGCAGTGTAGAGTGTCACAAACCCACTCAGCAGATCAGGCCCTCTGCTCCCACAGCGCCAACCTCCAAGCGCAGTCTTGTGAGCAGGAAACAGAAACAGGGTAACCCTCCTGTCTGTTTTGTGGGTTCAAATCAAACTTGGTCTCAGTTCTGGAAGGATTCAAACTGTGAACCTCTTGTTGGCATACCCAATGTACAGGCTCAGATAATTCTGCTCTTTGAGGGGGCCAGATATCTTTCGCCTATGGGCACCTAACCAGGTGTACAAAATGAACCCTTAAAACTCTGTTAAAGACCTCAGAATAAATTCTACCTTTTCCCAGTTTGGTAAAATCAGTAAGCTTTGTACAGTGTCAGCTTTAACCATGTATGCTTCCCTTGTCAAGAAAAAGAATTTCAAAGGCACACCAAGTAGTCTCTAAAGTAGAGGTTTACTTCAAAATAGGTAAAAAATGTAAAATGTAAATACAGAACCATATATCACAAAAACATACAAATCACTTAAAAAAACAGGTTAAAAAAAAGTGCAGATTCCTGCCACTAATACACTTAGACTTGTCTGTTCTAAGGTATTCTTATCTCACCGTGCTGTAGATGTTTCTTTTTCAGAGCCCAAACATTTGTCATTAAATGGAAAACAGAATACTGTTTAAAAACTGGCTTTGCCAGCCTCATTGTGTGAGGTTACCTAGCTCCTCCCTGTCAGAATATAAAAAAATATATCTATGCAGAACAGGATGTCTTATCAACACATTAAATTCTGTGACCTCAGCACAACTCATTTTCTCATATGACTTTCTTTGATCTTATGAGCAGCTTCCCCTTTCCAGGACATCAAAGGACTTGTTATGTCTTTCTTCCAGATCTCACGGAGGTTCGACATGCTTTGTATCACCATGTGAATATTAACTGTGTTTCCTCTGAACATCATAAAAGTTTATGACCTATCTTGGTAGTTGACAAGTTGCAATTAGTCACATAAACAGGAGATCCTACATTTTAAATTATCTTCTAACCTGTAATTATCTCTTGGCCTTCCAGGTAACACGTTGTAGATAAAACCTGGGGGCTTCCATAGGCTGTTTCAGCATCTCTAATGAGAGACATTCAGTAACACATTTTATATACAAAAATTATAGATTAATCAGAACCAGCTGTCTGAGTGTCACATAGAGTATTAAAGATTTGCCTCTCCATTGTGTGAGGTAAACAAATGGATGTTTGCTTTGCGCTGTAGAATTCACGCCAAATTCTAAAGTATGCAAGCCTAGGAGTGCCATGTTAATTGGGTGCAAACTGTGAAAAGACAATGTATAAGAGTTCCCTTACAGCATACAGACAGAGCCCACAAAATGTATTATTTTTTTCATGTGTCAGATTTCGTGTGTGTGTGTGTGTGTGTGTGTGTGTGTGTGTGTGTGTCAGTCTGCAAGGATTTAGTCCTGTCTGATTTCATGTTAACCTCTCAGGACTGATATAATTCTTTGTGGAATTCTATTCAGTTTGTTTCATGCAAAGGTAGCTGCTAAGACATTGTTTGTGAGGTAGGCTGCATGCATTGAATCCAGCTGCTTGTACAAATCTGATTACATGGAATTCTTGTTGATTTGTGCCTCCTTTATATTCATATAGTCTTTCTGCAGCTTTCCTAGGCTGGGGATGTTATGTTTAAGAATCTCGGGTGCTTCATATTCTATTTAAGCTGTGCCATGCTGCTGGTCAGTGAAAGCACCCCCTCCCTCCCTTCCTGTGGCAACTACTTTCAAAGTTGATCATGGAAGTCAATGAGGCACAAAACAGAAGGGTCTACAATTAAATACCTAATAAAATAATTAGTTCAGTGATTTTTTTTAAAGTTCCTTACTTTGCCTTGGAAATTTGAAGCCCCATGGTTTCTTGTAGGTAAGGTCACTTCCTGAGAACAGAGCCAGCAATTTGCAATTGATAAGGTTGACCCATTGTTAACCTGAAAAACAGAGCATGTTTTTCCCCCATAAAAAACAACTGAATTTATTCTGCTGTAAAATCAGCACACTGATGGCAGGTAATCATTACTTGCTATTATGGGGTCTTTACTGGGACCTGTTTATCCTCTTATCCTCAGATTGCTAATGATTGCAGATAATTTTTTAAAACCTTACCCTGTATGTAGGGAGAACAACAACCATTCAATGGCACCATCAATCAAGTGAAAAGTTGTGTGTGACTTTTTCATCAAATGGTAGCATTAATGGTGGCTCAGAGTTCTACAGATAGCATTTTTTAGAAGGTAGGAACTTGTTTTAGAAAACAATACTCATGTTATGAGGCTGCATATATTAAAGATTAATGTAAGTCTATAGGAATGTCAGCCAATCACATCTTTCCCTTTCTCTGAAAATTTTTATAATAATATAAAATGTGAACAACTAGGATTTTGTGTCATGCAGTATGTATATTTATTTATACAATTTTAGCAAAAAATAAGTTACAGACTTGAAGGTCTCAGAGGTAACAAAACAAAACAAGGTCATCCTTACCAGCTGCTACTACAGTTGCACAGTAGGACACAAATGCCTTAAATTATAGTCAGCACCTGTACATGTATTTTCTTTTCATTAATTCTGAAGACTTTTTTGTGATCTTAAATGTTTTAATTGTTTCCCAACCTTTTCAAATGTAAACTTTTCTACTGTGTGGCTTTAAATTTGATGCAATAAATAGCATATTGTAGTCTATTAGAATGCAGTTGGTAAATTGGAAATATTTACAAGGTGGAACTCTCATAACGTTATATTTGTAGTAGTGTAGCTGTCCTCTAAAGGAAGGTGGTACCTTACCAATAGCAGATAATCATTTCAGCAGAATCTTAGAGGTCACACAGCTCCTCCATCAATCACATTTTATATGAATACATGCTAGGCAAACAACATTTTAGTGGTTTCCAGGGGTTGCAAGGGGCATCATGGGGGGGGGGGGTTGCAAAGAAATCATACAGGTGTCAACTGCAACACCTGGCTACCCTGGAATGATGCCCCTACACATAGCATTCAGTGGGTCCACACAGAAGCAGATGTATTGACTCTAGGGAGGGGATTGTCAGATGGAAATTGTTCGGGCACAGGGTATAAATATTCATTTATTTGTTTGTAAATTTAAATAACACATGTGGAATTTTGATGTTTTTTCAAGGCCACTGTACATTTTTTATTGACCCATACCCTTCAACATGAAATTAATGTCTTTCTTTATAATTTAAAAATGACATTTTAAATTGACCTTTATCACTGAATGGACTCTGTTTTCTGGTTTTCAGTATGATGATCTCAGGTACTCTGAGAACAATCATGGGTTAAAATGTCCAGAAGGGGGTTTCCACCATGGGCGGCACATCACCCTGAACTCCACCCAACCCTCAGTAATTGATAGGAATACTGTCAGCATTAAGACCTGAATCCACTCCTTGCCTAATGTCTTCTGTCACTCGAAAATGCAGGTCAGCTAGTACCTCCCTGAGCTCCCTCAACACCCCTGGATGCACCCCCTCTGGCCACATAGCTTTGTCCACCATCAGATTAGTGTGTTCTTTCTGGACTCTCTCCTCAAAAAAGGGACTAGTGTCCATTTCCCTCTCTTCAAAGTTCCTGGTGCATTTCTGTGATCCCTTTTCTTCACCTTCTACTCTGAACACTGACCAGAACTGCCTTTTCTTGGTCCCCCTCCACACAGTCCCTCCCCCCCTTAAACATGCAATCCTTCCCTTGCCTTCCTTTTCTCTTTAACATATCCCCAAAATATCTTGCCCCTTTTGATACTGCCTGAGCTTTTCTTTCCTCACTTTGCGCCTTTGTGCTCCTTACTGCTTTCCTTGCCTCTGTCTGTTTTCCCTGATACACTTCCCTATCCTCATCTCTGAGTCTCCTTATACCTTCTGAATGCTACTCTTTCAGCCTTTACCATTTTTGTCACCTCTTTCAAGAACCACAGTGGGCTCATCTTCCTTTTGCTTGTGCTTACTTGCCTGGCACTAAAGTATGTTGCCTTCACTATGCCTTCTCTTAGTTTGACTCATTTTTCCTCCACCCCCCCCCCCCCGGGTCTTCTCCCCTGCCAGGTCATTCCTGAGGCATTCAACAATCTTTGTACCCTCAGCCCTTCTGAAGGCCAGGATTTTCACCCTTGTGTGGTTGGAGTCTGCTCTTTCTTATGTTGAACTACACTGTACAATGATAACTGATCCCCAGATGGCTTCCAATCTTGATATCTGCAATGTGGTCCCTGTTAGTAAGAACCAGATCCAGTATTGTCCCATCATGAGCAGGTTCACTGACTACTTGCCTGAAGAAAGCCATTTTCAGGGAGTCCAGGATGTCCCTGCTACTAGCTGATGCTGCAGATGAAATGCTCCAAACTACATCCGGCAGACTAAAGTTCTCCACCAGCAATACCTACTCCGTTTCAGCCATTTTGCCAGTTGCTTCTAACATTTCTTTATCTAAGTCCTCCCCCTGTCTCAGAGGCCTGTAGAGCACTCCTGTCTGAATAGTGGCTCTGTTTCTCAATTCGAGAGGGACCCACATCACCTCAGCCTCCCTGAATTTCATGTACCTCCATCGCTATGTTTTCCTTCACACAAAGCACTATCCCCCCCATTTCTTCTCTACCCTGTCTCTTTTGAACATTGCGTAGCCTGGTATGACCATGTCCCAAACACTTTCAGTACGCCGTGATTCGGTAATGTCCACAATATCCAGGTTTGCCTCTGCCATGTCATCCTCTAGGTCTGATCTCATCTCCCAGACTCTAGTATTGGCACACATGGTCTTCCATGTTTTATTAGCTCTTTTCTTGTCAATTTCTTCTCTTTCCAATATTCCCCCTTCCTCACTTTTCTCCTTTGACTGCTTCTTTCTCTATCCTTTCTCCTTTGCTAACCTCTTGATTCTTTGAATAACCTGCATCCTGGTGGGACTTTCTCCCCTAGGTATCTACCTACTCTCTATCTCAGCCTGTGGTGGGCTACTTTCTGCCTCCCCTATTTCTTCCATCACCCCCCTTGGCTACTTATCGAAGTTACATTTAAACCATTCACTGAGGACTGTGACTCCCTCTTGGATGGAAGCAGACCTCGATATGGGCTCTTATCCTTCCAGGTTGGTCCACAATCCCCAGTCTAGCCATACCTTTCCTCTCTGCACCATTCTTTTTACCATCACTTGAAAGCCTTGGTACAGAGCTTCCTCTCCTTCCACATATAGTACAAGACACACTCGCCACTCACATTTTAAACACATGGGAAACACAGGATCAACCAGATAAATGATATAATTTTACCAAAAACAAATTTTACACACAGAGTTGACTACTGCAATTCAGCTTTACATTTAAGCCCATGAAACACCCTTATCAAGTTAATGTGTTAGCAGCCATAGTGACTCTGACCAGAGTTTGTTTGTACTTGGAAGCACCTCTTGCATAAAGGCATTGCACAGCCATCAGGTGTCCAGACAGTCATTGCTTCAATCATCCTTCTGTGAGTGCACATTCTCTTTCATACTGCATCTGTAACTTGTATAATGTGTAATGTGAGATCCCAATGGTGCATAAAATGGTTTGTCATTAAATGCAGCTCAGCCTGGATTCAAGGGTTGTCTCAGCATTCTCCCATCTTTCTTGTCAAGTCTGCTGTTTCTGAATGTTTATATATTCGTGAAATCATCGTGAGGCTAATGACTAATGACTATATTTAAAAATATAAGATTGCCATTTGTCACTAGAAGCATGTTCTGTAATTTGTTTTCATAGTGAGTTTGAAAATTGTCAATCAAGACAAAATGATAGCTATATTTAGAAGACTGTCTCCTTAATCAGCATTGTTATTCATCTTTACTTTTTGCTGCCTTGGCTATCTGCCTGTATTGCCCTTCTCTGGACTGCCTCAATTAGTTAATGTCCTTGTGAATGTGTGGCCTCCAGTACAGTGCACAGTACTCCATATGGGGCCTAATCAGTGTCTTGTAAAGAGGATTATCCTCCCTCTTCCAACTTGTGATACCCCTACTAATACACCTAACATCCCCTAACCTTACCTACTGCTTTAGTGGTCTGCTTGGATGATTTCAGGTCATCGGTGATGATAATGCCCAAGTCTCTTTCTTCCCTTGTGACTGCCAGCAACTCCCCTCCCAGCCTATAGGTGTCTTCAGGATTTCTCTTCCCTATGTGCATGATCTTGCACGCCTTTGCATTAAACCCCAGTTGCCACTGTTCCGACCATTTTGTTACAGTAGCAGTAGCAGCCACAGACACTGCCAGCTATTTCCTGAAATGTCTGTGACATTTCCAGATATATCTAATGCTTTCTCCATTTCTACAGTAGGGGCAGCAGAGAGAAACTCTTTAGAAATTTCACAAAATATCTGGAAATAACTGGCAATGTC
Organism: Neoceratodus forsteri; assembly: GCA_016271365.2. Lineage (NCBI taxonomy): Eukaryota > Metazoa > Chordata > Ceratodontiformes > Ceratodontidae > Neoceratodus > Neoceratodus forsteri. The sequence continues at coordinate 321,918,520 of JADMNL010000023.1, forward strand.
TGTAGCTACTACTGTAGTTTATCCAGATCTCTTCTCATTCTGCCTACCCCATCTGGATCATCTACTCTATTGCAGATCTTGGTGTCATCTGCAAACAGACAAACCATAGTGCATAACTTCCTTTATAGCAGGGGCTCTGACATCACTTCCTCAAAACTGCTAACAACATTCACCTGCTCATATACTTAAAGGCACAGCACACTGAATAGGGGGTAGAGACACTCATAAGCTTGCACACACTAAAACAAGAACAAAAAAGCATCTGTAACTGGAAGGGACACAGACATGTGAGGAGTGGTACAATGCACTGGCTGTGGAGTAGCAGTCTTCCAGGAGACACTCTGGAAACTACATTGCTGCCCTATTTGCAGGCACCTCTCTGGTCTGAGGGTGGAGGTTGTTTGTCTCCATGCTGACCTGGCAAGGATTCAGGAAACCTGCTCCCCCACCCAGGGACCACCCAAGCCACCGCCACTACCTCAGAGGTTGCCAAGAAAGAGGAATGGTTGGATCACGGTGGGCTCAGGGAGGGTGAGTGTGGTGGAACAGATGCACATCCCTCCAGCTGTGCCTCTCCACAATTCATTCGCCACTCTGGTGAAGCACGGTTCCTCTATGGAGGCACCTGCAGTGGAGACCAAGGAGGATGCTGGGAACCTCCACAATGGAGACCCACAGAAGGGTGGCCCAGGACCCCACAGAGGAAGGAAACAACTCCTGGTGGGGGACTCAATTGTTAAGGGGGTAGAACTGGGGGAGGGAGGGGAAAGGGAGGTAAGGTGTCTGCCCAGCGCCAAGGCTTGGAGGGACAGGAAACAAATCCTCAGGATCGTGGGAGCAGCGGCAAGGGGGAGGGAGCTGAATGTCATCATCCACCTAGAGACAAATGACCTGGCTGAGAATGGGATCAGAGCAGTGCAACAGGAGTTTGTGGAGTTAGGGAGGGGCCTTAGATAAGTAGCATACACGGTAACTTTCTCAGAAGTGCTACCTGTCTATGGCATGGATGAGGCTAGGGCACTCCAAACCGTGGGATTCAATCACTGGTTGAAAAGCTGGTGCAGAGCTCAGGGATTTGGCTTCATTGGGGACTGGGGCTCCACCTAGAGTGATGTAGGCCTATACAGGTGCGATGGTCTGCATCTATCCTGGAGGGGAACCAGGATCCTAGGTGATAGGCTTAAATGCTTCAGTGGCAAACATTTAAACTAGCCAAGGGGGGAGGCACTGAAGAGGAGAAGGGAAGTCCTAGCCCCCCCCCCAAAATCAGGATAATTAGTGAGGTGAACACCAAAATAGAGCAGTCAATAGGGAAAAGGGCAGGGGTAAATGGAGAAAAAGACAAAGGCAGTAGGGACAGGGATGGTGCAAAAAGAAATAAAGCCATAAAAAAATGGAGGGTAATGAGTACCAATGCCCATAGTCTAGGTAAAAAGCTCCCTGAAATGGTGGCCTTGCTGGAAAAGGGATGCCTGAATATTGTGGCAGTCACAGAAACATGGTACACAGAGAACCATGACTGGGATGTCAGCATACTAGGGTACAAAATCTACAGGAGGGACAGGGAGGGAAGAAGAGGAGGAGGAGGAGGAGTAGCTCTCTATGTAAGGAAAGGGATAAAAGCAACAGAACTAAAGGGTAAACAGGGAGGAGATGAGGCACTGTGGGCTCACCGTGGAGACTGGAAATGGCTCCACAATCCACACAGGAGTTGTATACAGACCTCCATCTCAGGGGGAGGAAATGGACAAGGAAATGATAGAAGACATCCTTGGGATGGCAAAGAAAGGGGAGATATTGCTGATGGGGGATCTAAATATGCCAGATGTTGACTGGAGCACCTTTGCTGCAGCCACATCCAAGAGCAGGGCCATTCTCGATGCCTTACAGGGGGCAAGCCTCAGATAGCTAGTTTTGGAACCCACTCGGGAGAGAGCAATCTTAGACCTGGAACTCTCAAATGGGGATGGAGAGAGGATCTCTGATCTTGAAGTGGGTAGCCATCTGGGAACAAGCGACCATCAAACAGTGTGGTTCACGATAAACTTAGCTGTAGAGTCAAGCCACACATAAAGTAAAGGTACTGGACTTCAGGAAGACTGATTTTGTCAAAATGGGAGAGTGCCTCAGAAAAACACTAGCAAACAGGCAAGAAGGTGGGGTGGAGCAACAATGGGGAAACATCAAAACTGCCATCACAGAGGCAACAAGTCTTTGTGTGAAGCAAATAAACAAATCAAAATGAAAGAAAAAACCACTATGGTTCTCAAAAGAAGTGGCGGGGAAGGTAAGGGAAAAAAAGATAGCATTCAGGAAGTATAAGGAAACACAGAAGGAGCAGGACAGAGAACTGTACCAGTTAAAGCAGAAGGAAGCGGGTAAGGCAGTCAGAATAGGAAAGACCCAAACCGAGGAAAAGATAGCCAACCCGGTTAAGAAGGGATAAAACCTTTTATAGGTACATTAGGGAGCAAAGAAAGACTAAGGCAGGATACTGAGGCTGAACAAAGAGGAAGGTGATTGGGCAGAGAGTGTCAGTGAAAAAGCAGGGATACTGAACGAATACTTCTGCTCAGTATTCACAGTGGAAAAGCAGGGGGAAATACCTAATCCAGTCAATAGAAGCACTCTGGATAGGGGGGTTGATATTAGTCCTCTCACAGAAGAGAGGGTTCTGAAAGAACTCTTAAAACTGAAGATGGATAAAGCAATGGGGCCTGATGGGATTCACCCCAGAATTTTAAAAGAACTAAGGGAAGAACTAGTAACACCACTGACTACCCTTTTTAATAAATCATGGGAGGATGGGGTGGTACCTGAGGACTGGAGAAGGGTGGATGTGATTCCCCTTCACCAAAGTGGGAGCAAGACAGAGGCAGGAAACTAAAGACCTGTCAGTTTGACATCAGTGGTAGAGAAAATGATGGAATCACTTTTAAAGGAAAGAATTGTTGAGTACCCAAGGCAGCATGGATTCACAGCAGGAAGGTCATGTCAGACAAATCTAATTGATTTCTTTGACTGGGTGACCAAAGCAGTAGACCAGGGAGGGGCTGTGGACATGGCCTACCTAGACTTTAGCAAGGCATTTGACACAGTCCCACACAAAAGATTAATAAACAAATTAGCCAGCCTTTGAGTGGGTCCTAGGGTGGTAGCCTGGGTAAAACACTGGTTGGACAACAGGACACAGCGGGTAATAGTAAATGGAGTCCACAGTGAAGAAAGGAGGGTTACTAGTGGGGTACTGCAGGGTTCAGTACTGGGGCTGGTCCTTTTTAATGTCTTTATAAGTGACATTGCAGAGGGACTGGAAGGGAAAGTATGTCTCTCTGCAGATGACACAAAGATCTGCAACAGGGTTGATACACAAGTTGGGGTGGAAAGGATGAAGGGGACTTGGCAAGGTTGGAGGAATGGTCAAATGTATGGCAGCTTAGATTCAATGCAAAAAGTGAAAAGTAATGCACCTGGGAAACAAAAATCAAGGGGAAGAGTACACAATGGGGGGTGAGATACTGTCAACAACAAAAATGGAAAGGGACCTGGGGATAGTCATATCAGACGACCTAAAGGTGGACCAGCAATGTGAGAAGGCAGTAAGGAGGGCTGGGGGGATCCTGGAATGCATAGGGAGAGGCATCACCAGTAGAAAACAGGAAGTTGTTGGCCCTCTGTACAGACAGTTGGTAAGACCACATCTGGAGTACTATGTGCAGTTCTGGAGACCCCATCTCTGCAAAGACATAGACAGGGTGGAGGCTGTCCAGAGGAGGGCAACCAAAATGATGCAGGGTCTGCATCAGAAGACATATGAAGAAAGACTAAAGGAACTAAAGATGTATAGCCTCGAGGAAAGGAGGGAGAGGGGGGACATGAAAGAAACTTTCAAATACCTCAAGGGAATCAACAAAGTCCAAGAGGGTAGCATCTTTCAGAAAAAGAGATGTGCAAAAACAAGGGGGCACAATTTGAAGATAGAGGGGGATGGATCAGAGGTAATGTGAGGAAGTATTTCTTCACAGAGAGGGTTGTGGATACATGGAACAGCCTTCCTGAGGAGGTCACAGAGTCAAAACTGTGGGAATTCAAGAATGCATGGGACAGACATAAAGGCAATTCTAGTGGGGGGGTAGGAGGAAATAGGCTCTTGGAACATCTGGTTGTCAATGGACTACAGGACCCAAGGCAGCATGGTTTCACCAGGGGGAGGTCATGTCAGACCAACCTCATTGAATTTTTTGACTGGGTGACTAGGGAGGTGGATCAGGGGAGGGCAGTGGACATGGGCTATCTGGACTTCAGCAAGGCCTTTGACACTGTGCCACATAGAAGACTATTACACAAACTGGGGAATATGGGTGTGGGCAGGACAGTAGTGTGGTGGGTAGGTAACTGGCTGGGTGGCAGGACACAGAGAGGTGGTGGTAAATGGCTGTCACTCCACAGAGGAAGAGTGACCAGTGGGGTACCACAGGGATCAGTGCTGGGACCGGGTCCTATTCAACATCTTCATCAGTGACATTGCACAGGATCTAGAAGGCAGAATTTCACTGTTCGCTGATGACACAAAGCTCTGTAACAGAGTAGACACACCAGAGGGTGTAGACAGAATGAGAAGGGACCTGCAGAAACTTGAAGAATGGTCAAGGGTTTGGCAGTTGAAATTCAATGCAAAGAAGTGCAAGATAATGCATATGGGGCACAAAAACCCTGGCACAATATATCAGTTGGGGGTGAGGATATAGCATGCACCAAGCAGGAAAGGGATCTTGGGGTTGTCATCTCTGATGACCTCAAGGTAGGGAAACAGTGTGACAAGGCATCAGGTAAAGCAAATAGGATGCTGGGATGTATAGGCAGAGGCATCACCAGCAGGAAAAGGAGGTCATAATTCGCTATACAAGACACTAGTGAGGCCCCACCTGGAGTACAGTGTACAGTTCTGGAGACCATACCTACGTAAGGACATAGACAGGGTAGAGAAGGTTCAGAGGAGGGCAACAAAGATGGTGCATGGGTTGCATCACAAGTCCTATGAAGACAGGTTGAAGGAACTGAACATGTACTCCCTGGAGGAGAGGAGGGAGAGAGGGGATATGATAGAGACATACAAGTATCTTACAGGGAGGAACAGGGTGCAGGAAAACACTATTTTTAAGTGAAAAAGATGTTTCAGGACTAGAGGGCATGGGATGAAGTTGGAGGGAGGACGATTCAGAGGAAACATGAGAAAGAATTTCTTCACAGAACAGGTGGTGGACAAGTGGAACACCCTGCCAGAGGAAGTGGTGGGGGCTGAAACAATCACGGGATTTAAGAATGCATGGGATAGACATAAAGGAATTCTAGAGGTCAGGGGTAAGGAAATAGACTTCTAGGAAAACAAACTGAACTTACAAGCTCAAATGGGCAGACTAGGTGGGCCATAGGCCCTTATCTGCCGACACTGTCTATGTATCTATGTATCTGCAGCTTATCCATTAGGTAGGAAAATGGGCAGACTAGGTGGGCCAAGTGGTCCTTATCTGCCATCAAATTCTATGTTTCTATGTAACCTTACCCTCCAGTCCATCTGCAATGTCACTGATGAAGATATTGAAGAGGGCTGCTCCCAGAACTGAACCCTGAGGTACCCCGCTTGTGACTTGCATCTCTTCTGACTGTATACTGTTTGCCACCAGTCTCTGTTTTCTGCCCGCCAACCAGTTTGCCACCCAGTTGACCAACTTCTGACCCCCCCCGAGCCTACCCAGCTTATTAATCAATCTTCTATGTGGAACAGTATCGAAAGCTTTGCTGAAGTCAAGGTAGGCAACATCAACTGCTCCCTTGGTCCACCACTCTGGTTACCCAGTCAAAGAAATCTATGAGATTAGTTTGACAGAACCTTCCTTTTGTAAACCCATGCTGTCTTGGATCCTGTGCTCCTATGGATTCCAGGTGTTGCACTATCCTTTCCTTAAGGAGTGCCTCCATAATCTTGCCCACTACTGAGGTAACACTGACTGGTCTGTAGTTCCCTGCCTCCTCCCTGCTTCCACTCTTGTGGAGTGGGATCACATGAGCCCTTCTCCAGTCTTCTGGGACCTCTCCTGTGCTCAGAAACTCACTAAACAGTTATGATAATGGCTCTGATGCTAGGACCAGCATGGAGAGACAGTGAAAAATCGTTGACTGGGGCAATGACTTGGCAGCAAGACAGACATGGCAAAATTGAGGGAAAATTGGGGAAAGCAGGAGAGGTCCCTGCCAATTAGGCTGCTGCAACAAGGTGGAGAATGGCTAGCAATGAGTAGGATGCCAGAGTGTAACAGGAGAGAAATTAGAGGGAGTGGGGCCCAAGTTACACAGTAACGAGTGAAGCCAGGTGTAGCCTATTGGGGGAGCGGGATGGTGACTCAGAGAGGGAGTTAAATTTCAGACCACCCAGGGTGGGTTGGGTGGGATTTATCAACCATCTGTGCTGTGCGCAGCTACCATCCTCCGAAACCAATCAGTCTAAATGCAGGAATGCACTACCTCAGAGTTGTCCTCCAAGGTTCGAGCTAGCGGGTGCTGTGGTGAAGTCAGCATCAGACAGGGGAGAACAGGTCCATTCCCAAGATCCCACAGGACCCTTCAGGGAGCTCTTGTGCTCTGAGCTTCTCTGGGAGGCGGTTCTTGAAGGACTTTAGCCACCCCTACAAATGTATACACACAGGAGCCTATCCCTTGCAAATGGAAATGTAATCTGAGAGGCTGTTGGATAAGGGGTGGATTGGGCTCCAGACACTGCAGCATACTGCATTTGGAGCTGCTCAAACCTAAAGTACTGGGTATTTTGTATCTAGAGGGTTGGCAGCCCCAATTAAACTGAGCTCTTGGCCAAAATATGTCTATACAGCACACTGCTGAATTTACTCTTGCAGGGAAAAATTGTCCTTAATTCAGTTCAAACATAGCACCAGGAGTTGGTTGGGGACCCTTAGCAGCACACCATAAATTATAGTTCTACAGTACTGCCCGACTTTACAAGATACCTATGCAGCAGGTCACTACCGACACTTGTGCTGAATTCATCCAAACTACACACAGCAGCAACATAAGCATTTACAGTCAAAACAATGTCTCCCCAAATGACTCCCTAGGGTTAACATGGAAAGCAATATGGAACAAATGCAATTAATTTTCTCCTCTGCAATACAGTTTACTGACTATGTTAGGCTACATAAGCTACAACACAGTGGAATACTACCCTACACAAACTTTCACGGCAGGCTGCAGATAGCATTTACAGTTCGGAGCACTCGCAGTTCAGGACATGGACACTGCCTGCTGCCACGGGCTCACTCAGATCAGCAGACCACCACAGTACTGTGGTGTCCATGGAGTGATGGCCATTTTGTTATGCACTACGTGGCATGCAGCTACCGTGCTCCCAAAACCAATCAGTCTAAATGCAGGAATGTGCTACCTCCGATTATGACATGTGGCAGATCTTCATTTTCTTTCCCTGCGCAATAGCAAAGTGAGAATGTTGGATCATTTGCTCTGCACAACCTGGCTGTTAATGTGTTTGCATCAAAGCAGCCAATTCTGACCCTTGCTTACATTTTTTGATGCAAGGGATTTTCTAACACATCATGATAAAATCGAAAAAGATGTATGTAGTTATTAGTACCGTACCATGTTGTGTACCTAGACAATAATATTTTCTCCAAATCAATCAATTCGCATGCATATATAATGTATATAATTTAACACCCATCGTCATACTTACAGAATCATCTACCACATTTTATCATTATAGTGGCTTTCCCTAAAGATATATAAACAATGAATTATATATATGTATCTATATTATTGCACTACATAATGCTTAATGTGGCAATTATAAGAAAATAAAATATAAAAGTAGAAACAAATTTATGGGGTTATATGTTAACAATCTAATTTAGCCTCATGGTATTATGGAGACAGACAGAAGCATATTCCTCTGAATGTTTCCTATGTCGTCTTTATCATATACAAGGCCTACTAACCTTTAAAATCATTGTATCCTTCCAAATACTAAACAATTTTTGTTTGTTGAAGTCTATAGAATCTGGAGTCTTCCGTTCACTCAAAATACTTCTTTTAGTGGCCATTGTAGCCAAAACTAAAATCATTTTCAAGCTTATATTATTTGTTACTTTATTAAAATCATTAACAATTAATCTGTGTAAATTAAATGGTATATCCTGTTTGGTACTGCCTTGCAATTCTTTGTGTTTCTTGCCAAAATATATTTATATGAGGGCATGCCCATAACATACGTGAAAGTGTTCCTATCTCTTTACAACTGTGCCAACATTCTGTAGAGTAATTCTTGCTGATTTTATTTATTCTGTTTGGGGTCATGTAAGCTCGGGCTAGGATTTTATGTTGGATTGATTTATTTTTTGTATCAACATAGAATTTGTTAGCATCTGTTCTATAGCTAGTCCAATTTTGTTAGTCAGGCTTAAGCTCTAGTTCTTTTTTCTATAAACTTTGAATGTTATTAAATCTATTTTTAAGAATTACCTTATTTACAATCATTTTGTTATATAAAAATCTTGGTTTCCCCAATTTCTTTCCATATTTTTTTGTTTAATAAGATCAACACATTTATTGTGATAATGTGTTTATAATGTTATCTATTTTATTCTGTATCCAAGCACATTCAACAACCTTAGTAAAGCTAGTTTTCCCTTCTGCATGATTTATTTCTTCCAGTTTTTTCCATCCTGATTCAGTTAGTAGATCGAACATAGTTAAGTGTGTTCATGAAAACATTGTACCAGTGGCCTGTTAATGTACCTTGTAATGCATCAGATTGTATGTAAACAAAATGTAATCCTGGATTTTAAAAGTGGAGTTTTTGGCCTGTCGGCACAGTGGCTGGATTTCCGTTTGCGACGCTGGTGCCCCGGGTTCAGTAAAGAACCCAGGGTGCCAGAGGGATGGCTAAGGTAAGAAGGCTGGAGCATAGGAAGACTGCTTGCCTTCTCCCCAGGGGGAGGGTGGGGATGTCGCCTGGCACCTCCTGACTCTTGGTGGGGGCCAGGAGCGCAGCAGTGCATGGGGCTCCAATGATTAGAGGTGCTTGATGGACATCAGCATGTGCCTAGACGTCAGGATGCCATGCCCCCTGGGGAGAAAAACAAGAAGGAAATTGTAGCCCTGAGCTGACCAGATGATGGCTGCCACCCCTGCCAGCACAGAAAGCTTCAACCAGCCATTCCCACCTCAGCAGCACCCCAGGGCCAACTGTAAAGTGCACTGGTCACCCCACCAATGCCTTCCCCCTCAGAGGAGGGGAACCCATCCAGCGAAGGAATACACCGGGTTGCCCTGGGGCTGGCTGCAATGTGAGGTGGGAGACTGGGGGCAGGGTAGGGTGCCGGTGGAGGACTAGGATGGCCTGAAGGAGTAGCTGGACTGGGGCAGGAAGGAGCAAAAAAAAATTGAGTTTTATGTATGCAAAAATACATATAATAAGACTACAGTCCTCAGCCACATGTAACTTTTTTTTCTATTTGTCCAGCCCCTAGGTGTAGCAAATCTGCCCAGCCATAATGTGACATGGAAATCATAGTAAGTAAGGGTGCATTAAAGAAGTAATTTTTGTAGCATAGTTTTTTAATAAAGTTTGATTATTAAGACTCGGGTGTTATGTGTTTATTTTATTGTTTTTTTCAAGGTTTTTCGTGCACTTCTGTTTGTGGTAAAACTTGAAATTATGGTTCTGAATGTAACAGTTGGTGTCCTATGCTGTTACACTCAGAAATGGGCTTTTTATTAAATTGTTATTGTATAGTTAGCAAAAAATACACCGTACCCCCTTGCTATGCATATGCCATTGTGGCATACTATCCAAGTAGTGTTTGTAAGGGTACTTTCTGTAGGAGCTTAAACTCCTTATTTTCTCTGCCTCTCCTACTTGTGTCCCTGTTCCTGCATGTTCATTCTGAACTGCCAGTGCCCCCCCCCACCCGGAAACTAACTAGGCAGCAGGATTCCTGGGGCTTCCAAGAATGTACAGGTCCAGGTGGGGTATTAAAGATGCTGTGTTTGGCTACTGAGTCTCTTTGCCAGTACTACTTGAGAGAGGATTTATCATCATGTCCACTTTGTACTGCTGTTGTTACATTCAGAATGATTTGCCCCAGTGTTATGAACAGCCAGTGAGCATCTACATTCAGGTATGTGGTGCAGTTTCTGTGACTTCCTTTCTGAGCTCCTGCACAACTTACATGCTGTCTTTTGCAGTCATGTGCAGCACTGTGTGGGGGTTCAGATGTTTTATTGGATTTTGATGCCACACCTGACTGTCTTTGTTCACCATCAGCCAGGTGTGTGTTTGGCATCTGTCTTACAGTAGCCTCCAGTTAAGTATTTCCTCACCTTAGGATTTATTAGCTATGACTGGGTAGGTTGATTTTCAATGGCAGGTTTACTGTGTATTGTTTGGATTGCACTAAAAAATTTTATTTCGATTTAGTGGGTTGAAGAGCAACATCAGGGAATTTAAAACCACCACTGTATGGTTTTAACATAGCTGGATGTTGAGTACCCCATTGTTTAATGCTCAATTTTCAGCCATGTTGAGATCATGCAGTGGAGTTGACTCCACGGCATTACAGTGTACTGTTTTGATTTCACCAAAAATTTTGATTTTGATTTGGTGGGTTGAAAAGCAATGATGGGGAAATTAAAAAAATTAAAAACCACCACCGCATGGTTTTAACATGGCTAGATGTCAAGCACCCCTCTGTTTGGTGTTTGGAGATCAGCCATGTTGAGACTACTGTATGTGGGTGTGTGTATGTATTCTCAATTTTTTCACCCCTGTGGCTCTGTCTGTTCCCTCATTTTGTTTTCACCTCTGCGGATGTGTGTGTGTCAATTTTGTTTTCACACCTATAATTATGATTTGTCCTCGCCCCTGCCATAGTGTGCTGTTGTCCGTACCCTCCATTTTATTTCCACCCATGTTTTTCCTTCCCTCTATTTTTTATTAACAGTTGCTGGCTGCCGTTGTTTTAACTGTATTCTTTAGAAAGACTGCTTTAAGACTGGCTTAATTATTTAGACCAACTGATTTAAAACTGTTTCATTATTAGACAAACAAGAATTCATGTTTCATGTGCTGAAGAATGTTGCTGTGCAACACTCTTCTTCATTCTGTCATATGTGTTTTCCTTTATTTCATCATACCTTCTGTTGGGAAGCAATTGATGTGACATCTCCTTTATTCTGTTATATCATCTGTTATGAAGCAATTAATGTGTGCTCTCCTTTATTACTTCATATCATACATTGTGAAACAATTGCTGTGAAGTCTCCTTTAATCCCTTACATCATTTGTTGTGAAGCATTTTGTGTGTATTCTCCCTAATTCAGTTGTATCAACTGCTGTGAAGCAATCAGTGTGCACTCCCCTTTATTCAGTTGTATCATATGCTATGATGTAAATGGCGTGCACTCTACTTTATTTGCCATTTTCTGAACATTGAGAATGTATACCTCAAGAAGGCCTGATACCTAAACATACAGGAGGAGGTACATTTTACAGATGGCTGTGGGAGCCAGTATAAATCCAAGTGGGCATTCCATGCCATTTTAATGGCACTGAGAGAATTTGGATTTCCAATTAAATGGGCCTACTTTGAATCACAATATGGGAAAGGCCTCTCCCATGGAGAGAGTGCTTCTAAATCAATGTCAGTGAGGTCTGTACAATCCCATCTCGTGGTCATTTCCACAGGGGAAGACATTTTTTAAGCTCTGCTGAGATAACCTTATAAGACAGCTTCTAAGTGAGTGGTGCAGCCACTTCCAGTGAACATTTTTCTGGATACCTGATAAACTAATACAAAGGCCCAAAGGATCTGATGTTAAAACTGTTCCTGGGACCTTTTGCATCCAGAGCATGAGGTCTGTAGTGGCTAGCGTGGTTGCCACCAGAGATTTTTACTTCCTTCTGCACACCTTGTTAACAAGATGATGGTCCACGCATGAACCTTGAGTATGTGGAAGTATGGCTAGTGAGAGACTCAGGATTTCTTCTAAAGCACATCACGGACTACTAATCAAATGCTTGTCTATGTTCTCTCTGTAATACCCCCATTCCTAATGGATATCACAATGATACAAAAGCTGCTCCTGGGACAAATTTCAACATTGCTACTGGCACTCCTGAGACAGATGAGACAGACTTACAACTGCAATGCTTGGTACCTTTAAAAGGCAACTCTGACTATTCTTATCCTCTACCACTCAATGTGACTGCCTTTCCTAAGTAACTGCCTCCTCATTTTACCCTAGTCAAAGGTGACCTGTAACCTCTCTTAGAGCTCCACTATTTTGGCACCAGTCCCCCCCACCTTACACACACACACACACACACACACCAGACCTCCTCACCCACCCCCTCTAATGGCACTTTCAGATATGGGGCCCTGCAGCCCATCCACCTCGCACTTTTGCCACCCACCTCTACCTGCCGACAATGGTCCTTTAGCCTGCCTACTTCCTCCTGACTCCCTCCTACCCTATACTAACTATATACTGTTCACCCTGAAACTTGTCTGAAGCTGGCTTATGTTGTCTCTCTCCATTTTTGGCTGTATAATAAATGCTTAGATATCTGTGTTTTAAGACTGTAACCATTGTTGACTTTTGTATGTATGTTACACTACATCCTTTGACATGGAACCTTTGTAATGAGCAGTTCCTGCTCAAAGGTATTTGCAATCCTAGAGTTTAATAAAATAAATAAATTAAAAAAGATGTCTCCACAGCTGCAGGCACTCCTATGATGGATACCTCTGCTGCTCCCAGCACTTCTGTGACAAGCCCCTCTGCTGCTCCAGACACTCCTGTGATGGACTCTTTTGCTGCTTCAGGCACTCCTGTTACTGACCCCTCTGTTGCTCGGGTCACTCCTATGATGGACCCCTCTGCTTCTCATGGAACTCCTGTAATGGATCCCACTGCTGTTTCAAGCACTTCTGTGATGGACCCACCACCACTTCTGTTCAACATAATGTGCACACAGCAGGCCCAGCAACTGAAAAAAAAAGACTAAACCCTGACAGGATACAACTGGATAAATTCTATACCATTTACAACTTGAAAACAGTTACATAGCACAAATGATGTCATTTAATGAAATTAAACATGTTTTTAGTTTCAAATTCCTACAGCAGCCTGCAAATGGGTACTTCACATGGCCACAACTCCAGGACATTAATGTGATTAGGCTATAAAGACTTTTTCATGAGCCAGTAAGTCTGTCTGGATAGGACATTTTTGAAATCACACCAGCTGTGCTATGGATTATTGCTTGGAGATATGAAAAGCTCCAGAGGCACTGGCACTGAATGTAATTCTTCAAACAGAATTATTTAATCACAAAGAACACTTTTTGGCAACTTTAATATTCATGTTCTGCCATGCCATATGCAACTTGGTGTCCACATTACATTCACCACTTACTGAACTCCTTTAACTCTTGGACAGTACTACCAGTTGATATAAATGTACAGTTTGTCTATATTTATTACTGTTTCTATGATTGCCATAGTATGTTAGTTGTAGTTTACCACATAGATCATACTTAATAAACTTTTCTGAACTTTACCAGTTGTTTGCCATTGTTTGTTATATTAACAATTCAAGTGTAGTGTCCACCGTTACATTAAAGACTTGTGTTTGGTGTCCACTGTTACATTAACAACTTTGAATATCCTTTTTCTCAAGTATTTCAAAGTGAGTTATCTCACAATATAGTCCCCTGTTCACTGTTGGGTCACAGCATCTTAAAATGCTTAAAAAAACTGATTGGCTGTTAATTTGGAAACTGAACCTTCATGTCACACTTTGGCATGGCATTGTCATGAACATATCTAGTTGTAATGTTCAACTTTTTCAGTTTTTTTTAAGATAACTCTTTGCCCTACTTCATCTTCCCACCCAATGTTGGCAGCATCAAAACCCCTCAGACTTTCAAGAAAAAGCTGTCAAAACTGACACCCAAGGGGTGAGCAGGACGTTGGGCAAAGTCCTTATTCATTTTAAGAAATATAAGCATCTCCACATTCCCCATGCTCAGTCTGGTTCTGCTGTCACAGACAATGGCTTCAATGACACTAAAACCACACTCTGAATACACACTGCTGCATAATCATGATAGGAAGAAGACAGTCAGATGAAACAGTTCAGGTCACACATGAATCTTGGAGCTCAAGTACTTAACCAAGAAGAAGAATTGAGCAGTCTCTCCTGTAGTAATTAATGATAATGGATCTCTTGGACACTGCTTGTTTCTGGGTCCTCACCATTAGGTTCATTGATGACATTTGCTATAGAAGTTGGGGGAGGGAAGAGTTAATGGGAGGGGGGCAGCTGCAGTCTAATGGGCTGAAGTGCTGCACACTTGAACAGACTAGATCGACCATATGGCCTGTATCTGCTGGCAATTTCATATGTTCGTAAGTCATGCTCCTGCCCTCCAACTCCTCATCATTCAAGCTCACATTCCTCTGGTCTTTGATGTTCCTCTGCCTCAGGATTTTTGTGTTGACAATAATCAGTCATTTCTACCAAGTGGTACTTTTACTCGTCTATTGCCAAGGAGGAAATTCAGCAATGAGTCAATAGCACCGTTCTCAGCTTGTGATTCATCATCACATCCAGCTGTGTACCACGAACTCTTCTGCTCCAAGAATACATGTAAGAATCTAAGTTGTAGCAGAATCATGCTCATGCATGATGAGGTAGAACGGACGTCCTTTGTGACAGTATTGAATAGTTCCAAGACCTCCACAAATGTCTTCACCATATGCCAGCCACTGGAAGACAAGTTGACATCTTTACCAATTTTATTTCAGAGCATGTAGTCATGGATGGTCAGCTTCTGCTTTTGGATCAATTCCAGCATGTGATATGTTGAGGTCCACCTTGTCACACTGTCCTGTATCAGAGCTTGTTACAGAAGTTTATTTTTTTCACTGCAGTCCACGCAGTTCCCTCCTGTCCTTGGCAGAGTGAAAAAAGTGGGTACATATTTTTTAATGGTACCCTCTACATCTTCAGCAGCTTTCTTTTAGCTGCACAGATTATGCATAACCAAGTGTAGGGAGTGTGCAAGACAAGGCACATGGGTGTACCGGCCATCATCCATAAAGTTCAACACATTGGCAGCATTGTTGATTACAACCCCATTCTCTATACCATCGCTTGTCAACCAGCTATTGATAACCTCCTCAAGCTTGTCCAATAAACTGCTTGAGGTATGGGTGTTGTGAAATACAGCAACTCACAGTGCTGCATGACATCTATTAGCAGCACCATGACCGCCAGACCTTACATTGCTACCAACAGCCTCCAGCCTTTAGCCTTTTATGTCAGCAAAGCACCACAACTGTATCATCACTGCCATGAGGTCCATTACTTGACCACTGGTCCACATGTCAGATGTCAGGTGGATTTGTGGTATACTAGACTCTCATAGATTACAACAAAACTCAGTATAAACACTTTTGTACAACCTGGCCAATGCAACTTGAGTAAAGAAATGCCTTGATTACAGATACTACTGAGGCTCCAATGTATTCATTAATCTATAGAATGCAGTGCTGGAGATGAAGGAGAATAGTAGCAAGTTTTCCACCAGCAGCTCTATCACCGCCCTGTTTATCTCCCCTCACATGTCTAGGTGCGAATGTCCCCATGCATTCTGCACATCGAACAGAGCATATTTCTGGGCACTCTTTCTGGAACAGCAAGTGCCAGCAGTAGGAGTGTGAAGGCCTGTGCAAACAGTAAAATGAACCTACTTTGAAAGATTTTCCTTAATCTAGGAGCCAGAATCCACAGACCAGAGGTCAAGATGGCTTGGCCAGGAAGACAGGACAAGGGAGCAGTGCAGACCAATCTGGGCCAACAAGGAAGCACAGACTCCGGCTTAAAACTCAAGTGAAGCATATTTCTGAGTGCTTATTCTTCAACAGCAAGCACCAGCAGATGGGGGAGGAGCTCGTGCAAACAGTAAAACTAATCTGCTTTGACAGATTTTCTTTCTTCTTTAGGAGCCAGTATAGTGCAGTGGGTTAAGGCTCTGAGCTGCAGATCTGGAGACCTGGGTTTGAATTCCACAGCCGCCTAGGTGCATACTGTGTGATCCTGAGCAAGTCACTTAACTTCTTTGTGCTCCCAGTTCGCAACTGGAAACAAGCTTCGGTTTAGTGTGTTACTCTTGCTTAAACAATGTTCCCTTTCCCTTCCCCTTCCCTTCTTCGAGGAGCCAGACTCAAGTCAGAGGTCAGGACAGCTTGGGCAGGAAAAGGAAGCAGTGCGGACACATCAGGGCTAACAAAGAAGCCCTTATTCCAGCTTAAAACTTGAGCAGAACATATTTCTGGGTGCTCTTTCTTGAACAGCAAGTGCCAGCAGCAGGGGAGTGAAGCATTGTGCAAACAGTAAAATTAACCTACTCTGAGAGATTTTCTTTGTTTTAGGAGCAAGAATCCAGAGTCAGAGGTTGGGACAGCTTGGGTGGGAAGGTGGAACAAAGAAGCAGTGTGGACTAATCAGGACTGATCTGGAAGCCCTGATTCCACCTTAAAACATGAGTGAAGCATATTTCTGGGGGCTCTTTCTTGAATAGCAAGTGCCAGCAGCGGGGGGGGGGGCGGTGAAGCACTGTGCAAGGTAAAACTAACTTGCTTTAAGAAATTTTCTTGTTCTGGGAGCCAGAATCCAGAATCGGAGGTTGGGATGGCTTGGGCAGGAAGAGGGACAAGAAAGCAATGCAGACTAATCAGGGTTGACCAGAAAGCCCTGACTCCAATATAAATTTCCATCCACCCAGAGTGTTATGCTCATGTCTCAGCATAGGAGTGGAGCAGGTGAAGTGATTGGCATCTTAGGCGTCCATAGGCATCTACGGGTAACAGAGGCACACAGGGGCCTCTGCATGTCTGGTAAGGTATATCACCTGTTTGCTTGTGGTTACCTGTGTAGGAAGTTACTGGAGGAGGGGTAAGTAGCACCTACAGTTAGTACATGTTTGTACCTGTTGTTGGGAACAAGGGAAACACCCTATCTAGGGTAGGGGTACAGAAACCATTAAGAAAGAGCAGAAAGGGGAAGGAAAAGTAGTAAGCAGGCAGAGTTGTAAAGGGTTAGGTGACAAGGTAACTATGAGTAGAAGGTGTAGGCAGTAAGGACTAAAGTAAACAAGGGGCACTGGGGAAAGGACTAGTTGGTAGTACTAGACAGCAAAACATAAAGGCAGTTATAGGAGTGGTGCAGTGTAATGGATGCAGAGTGGCAGTTTTCTGGGAGACCTTCTGGAAACCGAGGTGCAGCCTCATCTGCATGCACCTCTTTGGGTTGAGGGATGAGGTCACTGGTCTCCAGGCTGAACTGGCCAGAATCCAGAGGACCTCTTCCACCACCCAGAGGCCACCGAGTCTACCATTGTTGCTCCAGAGATTGCCTAGGAGAAAGAGGACCAGCTGGACTGTGGTGCGTCTGGGGCACATTCCTCAGCCTGTGCCACTACAAAATGTTTTCACCGTTCTGGTGGGATGGGACTGCCAGGAGGAGTCACCCATAGTAGTATCAAGGGAGGATGTGGGGAGAGGAGAAGCCCCAAGGTGAGTGGTAGAGGACCTCAGTAGAGGAGAAAGCAGCTCCTTGTGGTGGATTTACCTGTTAGAGGGATAGATTTGGAAACAGGAAGGGAGAAAGAGGGAGGTAAAGTGCCTACCTGGCTACCTGGTGCCATGACTCAGAGGGATGGACAGCAGATCCTAAGCATTGCTAAGGTGACAGGACAGGAGTGGGAGCTGGATGTCATTGTCCACCTGGGGACCAATGACCTAGCAAGGGACGGGGCTGAGATTGTGCAGAGGGAGTTCAGGGAACTGGGGAGGGGGTATTCGACAGGTAGCATGAATGGTGGCTGTTGCTGAGGTGCTGTCTGTCTGTAACAGGGGGAAGATAGTGTACCCCACAGCAGGAGCTTCAGCTTGTGGTTGAAGGATTAGCATAGAAAAAGGAGGATTGGCTACATTGGGGACTGGGGCCAACCTGGAAGGATATAGGTCATTTCAAAGGTGATGGCTTGCATCCATTTAAGAAGGGAACCACAGTCCTCAGAGGACAGTTTAAATGTTACTTTGATGAACATTTAAAGTACCTGAGGTGGTGGCAGAAGGAAATAGACAGGCATATACTGCCCCTCCACAGACTAAAGCAGTAGGAAGGGAGGACACGAGGGGAAGAGGATTCCCCCCCCCCCCCGGAGCAGGAAAATGAGAACAGTAGTGAAGTGGAGGACAAGGGGGACAGGAACAAAAGTTGTAATAAGAGAGGGGGGGAAGAGGCAGAAAACAAGGGGAGAAAGTGGGTTTGCAGGCAGAGTGGGAGTAAGGTGTGGATGACCATGTATTCAAACACAAGGAGTCTTAAAATTCCAGACCTGGAGGTCATCATGGCAGAGGAAGACCTGTGTAATCTGGCCATTACTGAGACATGGGGCACAGGCAGTCATAACTGGGACATGGCTATACCAGGCTACACTCAGTTCAGGAAGGATAGGGTGGGGAGGAAGGAAGGGTATCAAAGTGACAGAAATGCAAGGAAGCTGGAGGAAAAGGAGAGGTTGGAGGTATTGTGGGTCACACTGGAGACAGGAGCTGGAGCCACTGTTTATACTGAGGTGATATCCAGACCTCCAACACAGGGGAAAGAATTGGATAAGGCACTGTGGGAAGCCATGAGCACAATGGCAGAAAAAGAGGTGGTGCTGCTAGTGGGGGACTTCAATCTGCTGGATGGAGATTGGAGCTTCCCAGCTGGGGCCTCAGCTAGAAGTAGGACACACTAGTCTCCCTGCAGGGGGCATTTCTGAGGTGTCTAGAAAGGGAGCCCACTCACAACAGGGCAATACTGGACCTGGTGCTTACTTACAGGGATGATGTTGCAGACATCAAGGTAGGAGGTCACCTTGGGCCCAGCGATCACCATACAGTGTGGTTCAAAATAAGGATGGCAGCAGAAGCAAACTGCACATCGATGAGGGCCCTGGACTTCAGAAGGGCAGATTTTAAGAAAATGGGTGAATGCCTCAGAGATTACCTAGCAGGTGGGATGGCCTGGGTGGGGTGGAGGACCAGTGGGCCAAATTAAGGGATAGCGAACCTCTGTGCAAAAGAAGTGAGCAAAAACAGAAGGAAAAGAGACTGCTATGGTTCTCAAAGGAAGTGGCTGCAAAGGTTAAGGCTAGAAAAGTAGCACTCAGAAGGTACAAAGAGACATGGGGGAAGAGCATAGGGAGGTATACCAAGAGAGACATGGGGAAGCAGGGAAAGCAATGAGGGGCACAAAGGCACAAACTGAGGAAAGAATAGCCAAAGGGGTAACTAAGGGGGACAATCCCATTTTAGATACATTAGTGAAAAGAGAAAGACAAGGGGAAGCATTGTGAGTCTAAAGGGGATGGAAGGTACTGTGCAGAGGAAGATCAGGAAAAAACAGATAATCCTGTTCAGTCTTCACAGTGGAAAGGAAGGGGGATGGTCCACATAAAAGCAGCAGGAGCACAGGGAGGAGGGAGGTAGATACAAGTCATTTCACAGAGGAGAAAGTCCTCAAGGTATATGCAAATCTGAAAGTGGACAAAGTTATGAGACTGGATGGGGTTCATTCACCCAAGGTTGTTGAAAGAGCTCAGGGGTTACTGGCTGTACATCTGACAGTCCTATTCAACAGCTCACTGAAATCAGTAGTGGCTCAGGGGGACTGAAGGAAGGCAACTGTAGTCCCACTTCATAAAAGCAGCAGCACAGAGGAGGCTGACAACTAGAGGCCAGTCAGTCTGACATCATTGGTGGGGAAGATAATGGAGATGCCTTTAAAGGAAAGGCTTGTGGAGGATCTTGAATCCAGCAGATTGTAAGACCCAAGGCAGCATGGATTCATGGGGGTGGGGGTGGGGGATCATTCAGATGAGCATGATTGATTTCTTCAACTAGGTGACAGGGAAATAAGTCATTGGGGGGGTGGACGTGGCCTACTTAGACTTCAGCAAGGCCTTCAACACCATACTACATAGGTGGCTCATAAATAAACTAGGCTGTTTGGGGTGGGTCCTAAGGTGATAAACAAGTTACAAAATTGGTTGAGGGACACACAACAGAGGATAGTGGTAAATGGCACTCTGGGGGAGGGGAGGGGGACCAGCTGGGTACCTCAGGGCTCAGTATTGGGACCAGTCCTCTTAAATGTCTTTATAGTGACACTGCAGAAGAGTTAGAAAGGAAGGTATGCCTATTTGCACATGAAACCAAAATCTGCAATGGGGTGGCCATACCTGAGGAGGTGGAGAGAATGAGCAGAGACTTGAAAAAATTCAAGAAGTGGTCTAAGTTGTGACAGCTGGGTTTCAATGCAGAAAAGTACACCATGCACCTAGGGCACAGAAACCCAAAGTCAGAGTATAAAACAGGGAAAGAGGTATTGATAGTAACCAAATAAAAAGGACCTTGGAGTAATTATATCAGATGACCTCAAAGTGGCTAGGCAGTGCGGCAGGTAGTAGAAGGCTGTCCAAAGGAAGGCAACTAAAATAGTGCAGGGGCTGCATCCAAAACCCTATGAAGACAGACTGCGCGATCTCATTATGTACACCCTGGAAGAAAGGAGGGAGAGGAATGAAATGATAGAGACATATACATACCTCATAGGTTGAATAAAGTACAGATGTGAAGTATTTTTCAGAGGAGAAGGTGTACAAAAACAAGGGACATGCAATGAAGCTGGAATGGGGAAATTTAGGAGGGCTGTGAGGAACTACTTCTTCACTGAAAGAGTAGTGGATGGCAGGAACATTCTTTCAGTGGAGGTAGTCAGTGCGAAAACAGTGGCAGACTTCAGGCATGCATGGGATAGAGACATGGGAATCTTGGTGGGAAAGCAGTGGGTAGCTGGAAATCAGGTAGGGTCAGTATAGATGGGAAAAAATGGCACACTAGGTGAGCCAAGTGGTCCTTATCTGCAGACAAATTCTATATTTTTATGTCCTCAGGGACCGGGAGAAAATGGAAAATGGACCCACATCCACACCTGGCAATGGGCCCCGGTACCTAGCATTCGGACCAACCATGACAACCCCGGAGAGAACCGCCAATGCAGATTTGTGTCTTGTCTGCCCAGGGGATAAACTGTGGCATGATAGGGGATGGTCCTCCCAGGGGCAATCAGGAGTATGGCCAAGCTGACAAGGACACCTTAGGGGTCCCTGAGAGAAAGGGTGGATGCAGCAGTGGAAAGGGGGCTTAGAGAATAAAAACAAAAACATCAACTTCTAGCTAAACCAAGATTTCTCTCTAGTCCAGTCATGCCTTGTTAATAACAATCTTGTTCTTAGTGTCTCAAAAATTCATCCCATGCTTTATGGATCCCAGGCCAAACTGAAATACTGCATACAGTCCCTTGTCCATTAAGTGTTTAGATGGCTCCCATCACTCCTTCGTGGAAGAAGTGAAATATCTTGGCATCACCCTAAACCCAGTTCTGGATTTTTCTATCTATAACTCCTTGGCTAATAAAGGTATCAATTCCAGGCTTGGTCTTGCATACCGGATATGCCATAGTCTCATTCCTAAGGCTAGACTAGCCATCATTCAAGGTGTACGCCTTCCCTGACTCCAATACAGTCAAATTGATCATCTGACAAGGCTCCAGATCTGTCATTTATCAATGGGAGGTGGTCTACAACAAAATGTCACTTTTCTCTGTTTTCTGCTCACTTAATCCCCCCCACACACACACGCTCTGCATCACTCTGGGCTGATTCTCCACCTCTACTGTCCACTCGTACTTTATACTAAGGTTCATACTAAGGTAGATAAGGTGCAAGGGGGCTTAAAGGCCCATAGTGGCACCTATGTTTTAGTTATAGTAACCTATATCAAAACTGGAGAGAATAAGATTGTCCAAATGGTGTTTTAACTCTGATTCGGTTTTACTAACAATGAGCTCATTTGGCAGTTTGTTCCACAGATTGAGTTTTCTTTATATATAGAAGAATTTATGACTTGTGTGATTAAACCTTTTTCTTGAGATCTGAAGCGGTGTCCTCTGGTATTATGTAAATAAGTATGGATCTTGAATAATATTGTACATAAACATGAAATCACCCCTAAGGTGACGGGAAGCCAAAGACATGAGATATAATTGCTGCATTCTGTTTACATATGGCATATGATATAAGCCAAATATGTATTTGGTATATTTCCTTTGAACCTTTTCCAAAGTAATAATGTCACTTTTTTTGTATGGACACCACAACTGTGAGACGTCTTCAAGATGGGATCTGGCATAGGCCCTGAATAGGGATAACATGACCTTGGGATCTCTGGATTTAATGTCTTTTTATAGACCTAATAACACAATGTGTCTTATATATATTGCTTCATTTATTTGTTTGCGGTTACCCAGGTCATTTGAGATAAATACACCCAAGTCTCTTTCATTAGTGGTGGTTAGTAGTGGGGAACCATTTAAAAAAAAAACTGCCAGCCAGCCCGATGGTGCTGAGGGTTCAGGCGCTGGACACCACACCTCATGCCATGCAGGTGACCTGGATTCGGGAATGGACTCAGGCTGCCGGGGACTAGAAGGGGAGAGGAAGGATTGAGCTTCCCATGACTGCTCTCCTTCCTCTGGGGATGGTAGGGGCAACACATCGCACTGCAGTGGTGACTGGTGGAGGCCAGCTACACTACAGTTGCATACATAGCAAAGGGAGGGGGAGCACAGCAGGCGTCAGCAAGGACATGCTCTGAAACCATTGCACATCCGGCTCCCCGGGGGAAAAGTAATGTGGAAAATAGCAGGGCAATCTCGGTGGCTGATGGCCATGCCCTGCACCCCTGGTCACAAGAGGCGCTTTCACCAGGGTGCAGAGCGATAAAAGACCGGCACTGTGTGTATGGGGTGTATAAATCCATGCCATACCTGGTCTGGGGGTGTCGGTGGCAGCAGCTGGAGATCGCTACGGGTCCGCTCTGCAGGGGGGCATAACAAATAGGAGTAGGATAAAAAAAATAAATAAACTGCCGATGGATTATTAGTGTCGAAATGCATAACTTTGCACTTTGATGCATTCAATGTCATGCTCTATTCAGAAACCCAGTGTGTAATTGTATCAAGATTATGTTGGATAAGTGAGATATTTTCCATACTTTTGCAAGGGCCACCAATTTTATCATCTGCATATTTAATTGCTAAAGATCTACAATTTTTAGTCAAATTGGAGATAAATACTTGAAATAAGCAGGGGCCCAACACTGAACCCTGTGGAACACCACTAGTGACTAAACCTACCTCGGACAAATGTCAAGTTATAAGTACCCTTATGACCTATGGGAGAGCCAGTTCTCTATCCACTTAATTATGTTTTTATTAATTCCTGTTAAATGAAGTTTGGTCACTAGTGCACTTTGTGGCATAACATTGAATGTTTTACTGAAATCGATGTAAATAATGTCAAACGGGGGTTCTATTGTCCAATTGGGAACTAACTTGTTCGTAGAAGCACATGAGGTTACGAAGACAGCTTCTCCCCTTCTTGAATCCATGTTGGTTGGGGTCTATAGCATTAAGAATAGGATATGATTAAGTCATTTATTGTGCTGTCTAAAAGTTTACAAATGCTTGAGGTCAGGCTAATGGATCTGTAATTCTCCCAGTTGGATTTGGGGCCCTTTTTATGTATGGGTATTAAGGTGGCAGTTTCCATTCTAGTGGGACAAAATGAGTGTAAAGGCAGCCTTCAAAGAGAAGTCTCAAAGGGTGCAAGAGATCATCGGCCAAGAGATACAAAAGCTGGCCAGCAATGTCATCTGGTTCAGGGCTCATTTTACCTTTAAGGTTTAAAAGTTTAGTGTGAAGTACTTATTCAGATAGAGTTATCCTATCGTCAGTACAGTCATTGAACCCCCATCTCTATTGTTTGACTGATGAAAAACTTCACAGAATTTAGTGTTTAAGATATCTACCATTTGTTTAGAATCATGGACCAATGTATTATTAAATAATAACAGGCTGGCAGCCTGGTGATGCTGAGGTTGAGGCGCTGGGTGCCACACTCACACGCCGGCGACACGTGTTCGGGAACGAGCACGAGTCACCATGGTTGCAGGGAGGAGATGGATTGAGCTTGATGGACTGCTTCCATCTCCGAGGGGTTCCAGAGGTCGGTGCCCGCCTGACTTCCAGCGGAGGCTGGGGCTTGATGGCACACAGCCGCATACCATGAGGGCAGGATGGCAGACACTTGACAGGGTCATGCATTGGAAGCGCATGCACCAGTCACTGGTGTCATTGCACACCACATGACCACAGGGAGAAAAGCAGAAAATGGCACCCAGTCGCAGTGGTTTGATGGCCGTCTGTGAGCACCTGCTCTGGCTCCAGGAGGGATCACCATGTGGATCCAGAACTTGGTAGGGAAGTTGGCCACCTCCTGCCACCCCCACCATGTGGGGTATGCCGGGGCACTAAGGTACTGCCCTCCAAGGAGACCGCATGGGTCAGACAGCGTCGAGAAAGGGATGCGAGGACAGATTAACTGACTGGGGGCCCCGGGAGAAACAACACCCACACAAAATAATAACAGACCAACCTGGCAGGTAGGTTTTTTTTAAAGAATTAACATATGAGTAAAAGGGTTTACTATTATGTTTATTGGCAGTCCTGGCAAGGCTGAGTTCCCAAGTTTTGGGGGATTTTGTTATTTGTGTTTTGCACTTTTTTAAATTTTTTAAAAACAAGGCCCTGTTCTCATTAGTTTGTGATTTCAAATTGATTGAATATCTTTTGTTTTTATATTTCAGAAGACGGTAAGGGGATTTATTCATCCATTTAGGGCTATGATTCTGATTATTTTTTATATTTTAGAAGGAATATATTTGTCAGCCAGGGTATTTCGTATAAACTCCCAGCTGTCCTGTATAGGCACAGTTGAGAAAATGTTCTCAGTTTATTCATTTTAGTTCAGATTTAATTTTATGTAAATCAGCTTTGTTATACAGAAATATTTTTGTACTATTGTTACTGATAACATTTTGGACTACTGAAGAACATATACAGTTATGGTCACTGTCACCAATCGGAGATTGTTCTGACACGTTTTTAATTTCTAATTGGTTGCTATGAACTTCCAAATCCTATGTGTGATTTCCCCTCATGGGAAGTAGGATACATTGCTCAAGATTTCGCTGTTGAGAGGTGGATAAAAGTTTTTTTACCAGAACTACTAATAGCAGTGGATGAAACCCAGGAGATGTCCCCCAGATTCATGTCTCCCATACATATGATATTGCCCATCTCACTCGCCATTTCCAGTTCTTTAAGGATTTCATCAGTAACTTCAAAGGTGAAACTAGGAGGGCAATAGCATGTACCAAGTACAACGTTTTCTGCTTCACTGAATAACAGTTTAATCCAGATGGACCCAGTACTCAAATCGTTTTTTTATTTTTATTTTATCCAAGATGTCAATAGACTTTAAATTATTATTAACAAAATGTGCAGCCCTCCACCGATTCTACCTATATGGTTCAGTTTTACTGGAGCAAGCTAGGCAGTAAGTAGCCCCATGATGCCTTTTCGTCCCCTAAGTTGCAGTTATTGCAATAACATCTATATGCTCCTGACATATTTTTATTTTTAGTTCATCAAGTTTTTGTTAAGACCCTTGCATTGAAATATAGGAATTCTAAGTGGTTTCTGAAGTAGGTGGAATTCAATTGCAAGCATTATTAATGTTAAGAGTGGCAGGCAATGCTGGCTGGCTGGCTACAGAGAGTTGAGGCGCTGGATGCCACACTGTGACCACGCCAGTGACCAGGGTTCGGGAATATGCCTGGGTTGTTGGAGGTCGGTGGGGAGGGAGAGGATGAGTGGCTGCTGGCTGGCGGCCTCCACCTCGGGAGGTAGAACTTGGTCACCTTGGAGCTTGGCCTCCCTCTGGTGGAGGCCGGAGTGGCTGCATCGCTCCAAGGAGTGCTGGCGTTAGGCTGAGGGAGGGCAGATGAGGCTGGTACTGAAGCTGCAGTGCACATGTGTTCCTCCATGTACATGTGTTACCGCCTGGCCTCGGTAGGACTGAACCAAACATAGGGGTGAAAACGGAGGAAATAAAAAAAAAGTGCCAGGCAAGCCCCTGCTCTCCCCCAGTTTAGTTAGCTTAAAGAGTGATTTATTGAGGTAGCAATTTGTTTGCCCAGAAGTGAGCTGCCCCACCTGCTTAGGTGTAAACCATCTCCACAGTATAGTTCGAAATGGCCAGAAAATTCCTCCCAATGTGTAATACATGTTATCTTTTGTTTTAAGCCCCACTCCCTAAGCCATTCGCTAAGATGTTTTATTTTCTGGTTTACTTCAGGGGAAACTCTGGATATTGGGAGAATCTCAGAAAAGGCTACTTTGCAACCCATGTCTATCAATTTATTGGACAAAGCCACAAAGTCTTGTTTAACCTTTACTCATTCAACTCGTGGTGGCCATTTTGGATAAGGTTAAACATAGAACCTTTTGACTCACATACACGCTCCCGGGCTATTAAGGAAATCATCACAAAGGATATTGTTTGTTCCCACATGTACATTGACCAGGGGATTAACGCCTTTGTCATAAAGAATAATAGGCAGTATTGAAGTGATGTTGCCTATTCTTGCACCCCGAAACATTGAACATGTACGATTTACTTTATCCCATTCACAAACTGCCCTGTCTATATGCTTAACGATGGAATCACCAATAACAAAAATTTGCCTCTGAGGTATATAAGCAGCGGAGGCAGATTCAATATTAATTTCCCTAGGTTCAATTAGGACATAATTTTTATTAGCTACATTATCTGATAGGTCCACTAAAGAGTTGGTATGTATCGGAGGTAGATTTGGGATATTATTTTTTACAATGAACTTTAGAAACAGAATCTGTCCCACTGTCTATAAGACCCCCTATGCTCGAGGCTAATGTTGGTTTTAAGGAGTCCCGTGAACTGGACCTGTCAATTAGAGGAGTAGTAATGGGAATACTTGACTGAGGGGTGATTTGTTGGGTAAGTAAGGTAAATTGAGTTTTGTTTGTGAGATCGCAATTATAAGTGGAGGTACTGGGAATAGGTTCAGGGGTAGTTATGTTATCTGAAAACTGAATATTTAGTAATGTGTCAAATTTATTATGTAGATTTCTTGGCTGTTTCCTTGATCAACTTCTAAGATTCATTAGTTTCCACAAAATATTTTTCCCCAATGCCCCCTGACAATCCTACTTGCTCAGATCCTCTGACTTACCTCTCATCCAGCATCTGAGTCACAAGCCCCTGTGAGCATAAATTAGCAATGTTTGGACTTTAAATTGTTTATGACTGAATTTTAATTGTCTTTTGTATAGACTGTTGGTGAGACCCTACCTGGAATACTGTATCCAGTTCTGGAGACCCCATATCAGGAAGGGCATAGACAGGATGGAAGCTGTCCAGTGGAGGCCGACTAAAATGGTGGAGGGTCTGCATTAGAAGCCCTATGAGGAGAGACTGAGAGACCTCAATATGTACACCCTGGAGGAGGGTGGGGACATGATAGAGACCTAGCATGTCCCCTAAAGAATAAAAAAAACTCACAATGTTGAACAAGGTACAGGAGGAGAGTGTTATTCAGAGGAAAAGTGCATGAGAAGAAGGGGACATGGACTGAAGCTGTAAGGGAAAATTTAGAGACATGAGGAAGTACTTCTTCACTGAAAGAGCGGTGGATGCCTGAAACAGTCTTCCAATGGGCAAAATCATTTGTGGGCTTCAAGCAGGCATGGGATAAGCACAAGGCAATCTTAGCTGGGAAGCCATTGTGAGTGAGAGGGGAGCTGGAGATCTAGCATGGTCTGCGGTGACAGTAGGCAGAGACAAATTGGCAGTCAAGGTGGGCCAAGCAGTCCCAATCTGCCATCATTTTCAATTTCGTGTTTCTCCTTGTTCCCAAATGTTCCATTAACAGAGGAGCACAGCCCTTATCTTCCACTCCATATCCTCAGTTTACCTCCCATGTGTCTTTCATGGGAACACTGAGGCAACATCTAATGGACTCTGCCATGTACACTTGCACCTGATTGCACTTATTTATATGCTTAAACACCTGTGCATCCTTTGTGTCTCCTTAGTCTAATCCTGTTTAAGGATGTAGTTTGGCACCTGTTTGGTCAGGATTTGCACATTTGTTTCCATAGCCATGAGTCCAACCCCCCAGATGGGAGCAGTACTTGTATACAATACTATCTATAACTGTATATTGTATTTGTTCCTTTAACCTGTTTCTGTATAGCTTCAGTGTTTTATTCATTTTCTACCAGAATTAGTTTTTTTTAGCATTATTTATGCCCCCTTCCTGTCACTACCACTCACACTCCCTCCAGAACCCCATGGCACAGACCCCACCAGGTCTTACCTGTATCCAGCAGCCATCCTCCTCACTACCTTGGCTTGCTCTCTGGCAGGGACGGGGTGGTGGGGATTTACCTTTAAACTGCCTACTTTCATTAGGAGGTGCCTTGGTCAGGCAGGCCAAGCTGCAGGGCTCTCCGGGTCCTTCACTGGTGAGCGGTAAGGCATTTTCCATATTCTGGTCACTGCAAGACATTGCATCAAGGATATCAAAGGGACAACACCCCAACATCAATCACGTCCTTCCCTCCCTCCCAGCTGCCCTCCAACTGCACTGCAACCTGTGGTCTCCCAGGAGACAGAATTGTGGCAGAAGATGGTATCCTCCCACCCTGGAGAAAGACAGCATCCTGTGGGATGCTCAGTTGTTCTCCACCCAGCCGACCCCCAACAATCCAGACTCAGTCCTTAACCTGGGTCACTGGCCTCATGGGCGGTAGTACCAAAATTTGTATTGTTAACGTATTCACGCTGTTTGCCTGATCCTTTAGGTTTCTCTTATCACATAACTTGTTACTCAACCTGTTACATGCCTTTTGTACTCTCTTGGTCATACATGTAAATAGGCATTAAGGTGCCTAGTGTACCCTACCAGATAAACAAAATATAAATCAATCAATAAATAATGGTATGTTTTGTCCCTTGCAATTTTTCTTTTTTTTTTTAAATATACTTTATTAATTTTTCAAGAAAAAGTTTAACAATACACATCACATATTTATTTATTTATTTTTTTAAAGTTGGTAACCGGAAAGGCACACTGAGCAGAAGCTTGTTTTCAGGTGCAACACGGAGACAGGGGTTACAAATACAACACAGGGATTATAATTCAAAATTCAGATACAGAATATACATGTGTAAATTAATTTCTTTTAAAATTAGATTACAGGAATTTGTACAAGATATAAAAAGATAAGCAGCGTACAGCAACAGAGGCATAACATGAGGTCAGTCTAAATTAATACAGGAGATGGAGAGATAGGAGGACAGGAGTATAGTTGTGGATTAGGACTGTGGACAGCAGCAAGATGTAACAATGGATGGCCTGAGGAGGTGCTGAAGTGCAGGAAAGGAGGGGGTGAGCTGGGTTTGTGGGGTAATTCCAGAGGGAAGGGAATTTAAAAGAGAAAGCAAGTTTCCTGGCAGGGGTGTGGATTCGTGGTAGGGTGAAGAAGTGGAGGCAATTTGTGTGTGAATAGTAGGGGGAGGGAGTGGCAGATTTAGGAGAGGAGGAGACAGGATGGAAGAGTCCCAAACCAGTATTTGGTGATGAACATAGTGCAGCGGGATGAGCATCTCTGAGAGAGATTGAGGATAATGAGGAGTCAAGATTGCAGTAGTGACTCAGAGGGAGGAATATGAGGTGAAACAACAGAAAGAATTGACTAGGACATCGAGTTTGGTGAGGGAGGTGACTGAGCTGGTCCATAAATGACAGTGCCATAGTTGAAGGCTGGGAGTATCCATTTGACAAGCAGGTCACATCTAACTGGGAGGGAAGACTACCTTGTGGCTGTAGAGAAGCCATTTGGGGTATAGTTTGGATGGAGGGCACATAACTCAAAAATGACAACAAAGAAAATACAAACTATTATAGTCATAACAACCAATCACACAGACAACCCCACCCCACAGGAGCATGGCTGACCTGAGAAAAATAAGAGAAAAGGATGGGAGCTCACCTACAAAATAAAGAAGGGAAAACAGCTCAAAAGATAAAAAACAAAGAAAAGAGACCAAAGTGTAGATCCAAAATGAAGTTGTTCTTGTTAAGGTCTCATCGAAGCCAAAATCAAGGCATAAAGGTATTCCCATCTGCTTTGAAAACACTCTGCTCTATGCTGCCGAAAAGCAATTTGCTTCTCCGCCATCAATGCCTGCAAAATCTCCTGATGTCATTCCCTATAAGATGGTACAGCAACATCCAACAAATAACATAGGATTATGAGCTTAGCCGTAATGGAAATAAGGGCCATATGGGCCTTCCGAGAACCAAAAGGACTGGGGGGGTAAAGATTGACCAAACAAATGTCCAGAGTAAAAAAATTTTTGAGTCCTAAAAACAGGTCCAAAGAACTCTTAATACAATTCCAGAAGAGAATCACTTTAGCACAATCCCACAATATATTCTTAAGATGACCTTCTTCGAGACCACGCTGGAGAGGTGGTTTTACCCATTCTGCACAACCTTCGAGTATAATACAAATTATAT
Organism: Neoceratodus forsteri; assembly: GCA_016271365.2. Lineage (NCBI taxonomy): Eukaryota > Metazoa > Chordata > Ceratodontiformes > Ceratodontidae > Neoceratodus > Neoceratodus forsteri. The sequence goes on from JADMNL010000023.1 coordinate 321,949,263, forward strand.
AGAATGCGAAATTGAATCAAATGATACTAGTCCAGTTTTACATATTTATACAAATTTCACCATATGGTCTGCCATATCTGAGGATCAGATTGAAGATCCTAAGCCTGCGGTCAATAGTAACATATCCCTAAAGGGCTCACAGGATCCTTTGAAAAAAAACATAAAGCTTGGACACATAATGAGGCTGTGCTGCAAGAGATATAAAGGATTGAATACGCAAAGTCTCGAACACCATGGCCTGGACCAAGATGATAAACAATAGCCCAAGTCAGCTGAAGATATTTAACACAATGGAAGTGAGGTAGGAAAATTGTTCCTGAAAAATATTGAGTGGGAACAAATTGCCCTCCTGTGGAAGGGTAGCAATACCAGCATCACAGAGTTGTGGGCAAAAAGTAAAAGGTATTGGCTGATGAGCAAACTGAATATTAGGATTGCCCAAGACCGGCAGGGTAAGAGCCTTTGTCTAGTTCATACCCAAGTAAGTACACAGCTGCCAAAGGGCTTTAAGGGACAAAAAAAGTGGCATCATTTTAAGCAGAGGGGGCAGACAGGAAGGCTTCAAATAGAGTAAGCTATTAAGCTGCAAGCCAAATTGTTTACAAAGTGCCCATTTAATCACCAATCAAAGCAGAGTATAGATTATATCTAGCTGGGCAGACCAGGAACGGTCCAATTTAAAAAATTTGCTACTATGAAGGGAACAGTAATATAGAAAGAAATCAGGGAGATGTAAACCTCCTGCTACTTCGGGATTGTTAATTTAAGATATGAGCCAAGATGAAACCAAGATTTAGGAAGGTGGACACATAACATACCAAGGGGGTACAAAATACGGAGCAAGAAGTTCATTTTAACTACACTAATTCACCCCATAAAGAAAGAGGAAGAGCTGCCTAGCATTGCAGATCCAATTTAATCTTTGCAGAAGGGGAAAAGATTCCCTTGATTAAATTGGAGGAAAAGCAAAGACGCACCCCCTAAATTTGTCAATACTTTGGATTCCCATGTTAAACCCACATACAAATATCTTGTTTATTAACATAAGCACTTAAGGGCATAACCTTAGTCTTATTTAAATTGAGTTTATATCCTAATATGTCCGAAAAACGTTGGATTTCAGCCAGTGCCACCAGGATAGAAACATTGGGGTCCTCAATGTGCAGGAGAAGATCATCCGCATAAGCAGATAGTTTATATCTGTCCCCCCAATGGAAATCCCTTTGATAGCCTGATTATTCTGAATATTATAAATTAAGGGCTCCAAATATAAATCAAAAAAGAAGGGGGGGAGAGAGGGCAACCCTACCATGCCATGTCCTATGCTGCAACGAAAAAGGGGCAGACAGGATATCATTACATCAAATTTGGACCAAAGGATTACAATACAACACTTTAATCCATGTGAGAAATTCCTGGGAGAAACTACATTTTTGCAGGGCAGCAAACAAGTAGGGCCATGATACCCAGTCGAAAGCTGTTTCCCCATCCAGGGAGACCAAAGCAGAAGGAATTCTGTTCTCCCTGGATTCATAAATCGAATAATGCAGCTTCCAAACATGGTCACTAGATGAATCGACCCACCATAAAACCCACCTGCATGAGGTAATAAAACCATCCCAAACCAACATAAGCCGATTTGCGAGCACTTTAGCAAAGATTTTTATGTCCACATTAAGCAGGGAGATCAGATGATAACTACTCGATAATATATCATCCTTACCTGTTTTTAAATAAGCATCATCCAGGCTTGTGTAAAGGTGAAGTCAGTAAATCCTGAAGAAAACAGATAGTTGAATAATCTGGTAAAAAAACAGACAGGTTAATCCATGCAGGCCATGTAAAAATTGTTAATGAAGCCATCAGGCCCTGGAGTCTTATCTGGGGGGAGTTGCTTAATGGCCTTCTAAACTCATAATGGGTCCCTTTAACAACTCTTGCTGCTGTGGAGTAAGTATAGGAAGGGGAAGATGATCAAGATAAGAGGCAATGCAGTTCATTAGAGAGGGTTTAGTAGGGTCACTCCTATACAAATAGCTTTAGTAAGTTCAAAATGTTTTCACTATGGCAAGGGAGTGGGTTACAATGACAGCTCCCGGACTAAGTTGAAGACACGGGATGGCATTTAATGACTCAAGTTGGCAAAGTTGCAGGACTAACAATTTCCTGGCCCTCTCCAAATAGCAAATTTTGGTTCCTGTTAAGGCCAGCTCAACTTTTTCCAAAAGGAGTGCAGCATACTGTGCCCTAAGAGAATTGAGTTGGAGCCAAGTAGAGGTCAGAGTATCAGAGGAAATTTGCTACTCTATCATCTGAATGTTCCATAGTAGGTGGTCCACTTTGGCATTATAGATCTTATTAGCTTAATAACCAATCCTATACATTCCCGCACTACACATTTTATGGTCCCCACAGAACATTGAGGGCAGACACTGATCCTTCATTGTGAGAAAAAAAGGCATTCAGATACTCCTGTATAAGATATAGTGTCTCAGGTTCTTGGAGGAGCTGTGACTTGAGGTGCCAAACCCTGTCCTGCTCCTCCGACCCACAGAGTGCACCATGATAACCAGGGCATGATCAGAGATAACCAATGACTGAATTTCACTGGACAGAAGACCAGAGTGAAATTCTGACTAATAAGAAAATAAACAGTTCTGGAAAAGGTACCGTGGGAGGAAGAATAGAAAGTGTATTGTCTGTCTGTGGGATGGAGAATGCGACCAAGGATCCACCAGTCTGAGGGTGTCCAGCAATTCCCACATACCCTACTGCCCCAGGGATAACCCCTTCCTGGAAAGAATGGATCAATCCAAATCTGACTGGTAAACAAGGTTCCAGTTCCTCCAAGGAACAGTGGTAAGTGGGCAAATGGGCTAAAGAAGCAGCCAAGCCTGTGAAAATGTTGAGAATCCAAATGGAGCCATAAACTGAACCCAATAGGACATCAGTTATACCCAATCTACCATAAACAAATATACTCTCCTCGATCCCAACATTCCTGAATTGGCTAAAAAGCAAGCTTTTGAGCAATCAATATAGCCACCCCACCCTTCTTATTACCATTGACTGCACCATGTACCTGACTGACCCATTCTCTCCTCATATAGTGAACATCCTCACACCTTATATGGGTCTCCTGCAAGACGGATATCCCCACCTGGAGCTTCACAAGGTGATGCAGCGCCATATGGCACTTCTGCTTCTCCTGAGCTCCCTTGATATTCCAAATGACAAAATTATAGCAATTTCCCATCACCAAACAAAAAAGGAAATGAAGAAGCCCCTACCAACCACAGAAACAGAAAGGATAAATCCCAATAGGAAAGCCGTGCTCCAGAACCCTCCCCCCACCAGTAGTAAAGACTGTAAGACATAAGAACCAACTATTACAAAAGAAACAAAAAAACAAGAACAAGCAATTCAACCCCCACCAAACTAGACTCCTAAATAACCAAATCACTCCCAGTACAAACGACTGCACCCACAAAAAAAACAAGGTCCAGTTCCCCTTTTGTTTGACTGCATTTGCCCAGGGATCACAGGTGATTCCAAGTATTGGGTATCCTGCTTCCCTAATTTCCCTATTAAATGGGACGTCCTTTGGTTAAATATGTACCACTTTGTCTCTAATGATAAATTACGTCTCATGCAGTTTTACATTCTACACAACATATATCTCACTCCATGTCACTTGAACAGAATGGGTTGGCTCCCTAGTAGCCAATGCATGAGATGTGGTTTGGCAGAGGGGAACCTTCTTCACATTCTCTGGGAGTGACCCAAGGTTACATCCCTTTAGGAGAGAATTAAGTAAGATCTAGAGCCCTTACTAGGCTTGCAGGATTATTTCAAGCCAGAAATATGTATTTTGGGAGATGTGCCCAATATTCCAGTAAAGGAGATGATACTCCATATTTTATTCATATCTCTATCTGTTAAAAAGTGAATACTCTGTCATTGGCTTGATCAAGAAGTTGTCACTTTTCCAGAGTGGCTGAATGAAATTTTGTTTAACCTCAGAGTAGAAAAAATGATCGCCAGCATTAGGAATCGGCTTCAGTCTTACTCTAAAAAATGGAGTGTTGAAGTCTCTTCTACTGTTTTGCACCTTTTGCCTAATGGAGTGGGGGACAGGAACCAGGTCTGACTCTTTCCAAGCCTAAGGACTTGGGGTTGGCTATCAACATTTTACAAATGGATACATTAGTTTTCCCAGCTGGGTAAGTAGGATATAGCATTTGTTTTTGTCTGCTGCATTTTGACCCTTGTCCCGGGGATAGAGGGAGGCTGGGGGTTGGCGGGATGGTATGGAGGGGAGGGAGGAGGAAGGTTTATTAATAAGAAATGTGTTGCAATATATTTGTCCATGTAGTACAGGATGTGGATGTTGCCTTGTATAATCCCATGTTATCCATGTCTGGTCTGTTGTGAAGTTCTATGACTTGATGCATTCCTTATGTGCTCAATTTTGTCTTGCAAAATAAAGTATAATAAATAAAAAAAAAAAAAAAACAAGGTCCATGATGTATTCTACAACTGCCCACTAAGGGACTTCCCCAACTCCCCCCCATCAACATGACTACACCCGCAAGAAAAACAAATCCAAGGTACTCAGATATGCAACCCTGGTAAAGGAGACCAAAAAAGGATTAATCCCAACAACATACAAAGACCTCTGGTGAAAATTCTACATACAGGTCACTAACAAGATTAAAACTATAAAAGGATCTATAGTGATAACTATAGAAAACAAGGCACTGAAATTAAGCCATATAATAATTAAACAAAAGAGATGGATCTCTGAATAGCATAAAAAAAGTGGTAATGGAAACATAGAAACATAAAACTTGACAGCAGATAAGGACCACTTCACCACCTAGTCTGCCCATTTTCCCTACCTGTTTCATATACCATAGATCTTAAATGATCTGCGGCTTACCCTCTCTTTCCTAATTACTAATTAATACTGTAATTGTCCAGAGAGGCTGAGTAGAAAGTGTCCAGACACATGCCAGATTCATGAGGTTGACAGGCAAATCGGAAGTAGAAGTACCCAAATATCCGATGGTAGATCTATAAAAACATTGGTAGCATTTCAAATGTTCACTGAAGCAGCAATCTGAAGAGATAACACAGTAGAAGATCTGTAAAAGTTCATACATGGGGCAGCTTAGAGTAGCCACTAAAAATCCTCAAAGTACCACACTTCAGCATAAGGAAAAGATTGACGGCATAAGCTAAAATCCAACATGACAACCACAATAAGGTCCACACATCTCAAACAGTAGAACAGTGATGAAAGAATAGCCACTAAGTATAAGAATGGGCATAGCCAGTCCCATGTGCCAAAGTACTAAAATACACGTATATGACGAAGAAACCCCATAGCCAGGGACCAGCATATACATTACTCTATCCAGGCTCCAGTTTCAATCCCAGCTACTGCAGGAGAGATTACAAAATCTCCAGGCCCAGCATAACAATAGAACTCAGCAGTCCATCAGTAACAAGAGAGAGAGAGAGAGAGGCTCAACAAGGGGCTAAAATAAAGGCTGATAAATCCACTAACAACACTGAGGAGCCCTCAGGAAGATTTAAATAAGTCGGGATATAGGGTCAGCAATTCCTTGGCAGCTTCGTCTGCTGAATCAAAACATTTCTGAGCTCCATTATAAGTAATCTGCAGTTGGGTGGATATAACATTTGAAAACTTAGGTTAGCTGCCAACAACTTGGAGACAGTAGAGTGACAGGCTGCCCGCTTCTGCTGCACAGTCAGTGGAAGGTCCTGCACTGCATGCAACTGGACTCCCTCCCAAGAAACCTCTTGCAGCTCCCACACCTTTTTCCAGTAGATGCTGCTGATCCAGATAATTAAAAAATGTGAACATAAGAGGGTGGGGGGAATGAGCCCTCCTGTGGCATCTGCCTAAGCGCACGATGGGCCTGCTCAATAAGATGGGCCATTAGGGGAGGGTCCCACCAGCTTCTCACACAGTTTTTGCACAAATGCTAGGACATTGGGACCTTCCACCCTTTCTGGAAGACTGAGGATCACTACATCATTACGCCAACTTCTTCCTTCAAGGTCTTTGAGTCGGGCTTCTAAGCAGGCTGCTTTCTGGAGGGGGGAAGCCATCTCAGGATTGAGCCAAGTCTGCCAGTCATCTAAAGAACTGTTGTGGGCTTCATTATCACCAACCCGCTGGTTCAGGGTTTCAGTGGATAACCAGAGTGCCTTAATTTCCTCTGCTAGCACTTGAAGGGCATCCTTCACAAGAGCAAATTTATGTAGGAATCTGTCCTCTGCAGCAGAGTTAGTATGGCTGAGCATCACAGCCTGCACCTTCAAGTGCTTTGAATCTTTATCCTCTCAAGGGTCACCAGCAGAGTGGGGCATGGGAACATTTTCATGTCCACCTCCATAATTCGGTAAGTACCAGCAGTCTGACATAGACTAGGGCTAAAGCACCTTTTTAAATTGCAAAGCACACAGGTGTAGAAGAATATTACTAATGAAAAAAATAACAATATTAGAGGTAAGAGGGCTGGAGAAAACCAAAAGAACGTTCACTCTAGGCAGCACATCAGGTGACTCTTGCATCTCCCTTGCAATGTTTCTCTGGTGATCCATTGGTCCCTTTAAACATCTGCAAAGGTACATTTATTCTCTGGTGTCCAGTGGAAGCCCCTCAGTCACACCACAGTGGATCATAATTCAATCCAAAGTTGCCACCACTTGGTTCCATGGTGAAGTCATTCAGAGCTGCCGTGCACCAATGGCATCACCACAGAACTGCTTCTAACAGTTCTAAATTGATGCTACACTGCAGCATGCAGCAGCCTGTGCAGAGACCCAGAAGCAACTGTTCATAGCACAGTGCTTCATTAGCATACTGGCCCCCTGCTCCATTCTCTGTGCCAGTGCAACAGCCATTTTGCCAGTGTGGGAAAAGGCCTGCAAATCATTTTGTGTATTGTACAAAGAGGCTTACGAGTGAACTGTGCCACACAGTGACCTTTACAACCATTTTGCAAAACCCCAGTGTAACTGTGCATTGAGCCTGAGGTATCTACTAAAAGAAAAGGATTCAGAAGAGTACATTTCCAACAGTGATAGTTAGGTTTAGTGTTTTGTAGGTTTTGTTACTTTTTCCTGTTATTGATCTTCCAAATATTTCATTTGATGCAGGACTTATTTCACTGTCTCCTTCAAAAAGCATCTGACTGTCCCCTGCTGACCTCACAATTGCTGTTTGTGACATCATGTCTTCTGTAACAGTGAGCATTATTCTTCCATAAACAAGTACTATGAGGTGAGTTGGGGACAGTCAGATGCTTTTCACAAAGACATATTGATTAATACAATAAAATATGCTCTACAAATTGGAAACAAAAACTGAAATTTAGAAAGGGCAGCCAGCCCACTGGCACAGGGGTTGGATTTCCACCTATGACGCTGACGGCCCGGGTTCAAAGCCAGTCTTGGGACATCGGAGTGCTGGCCAGGGGGGGAAGGATTGAGCATTCTACAGACTGCTGTCCTCCTCCCAGGGGAGGGGGGTGTGACTAGCGCATGATTAACCCCTGGCAGAGGCCAGGAGAAATACAGCCACTGGCGCCTGTTCCAGCTGGGAGGTGCGTCAGATGTTCAGGATGTCACCTTAATGTCACTGCATTACACACCTCCTGGGAGACAAACTATGAAAATTGGAGGTCCCGCCTCCACCAGGTGACATCAACCCCACATAGCAAACCTCGTGACTGTCACCCAGGCTCCTGCTCCCATGCTACCTACTTGTATCTTTTGGGGAATGTGCCTCCCTCGATCTCCCACCCATGGAGGTAAGCCAAGAGTGTTAGGGGTAGGATCTGTCCCATAGTGAAGGGTGCGGGTGGAGCATGCAGGTGATTGATGGTTGGTGGACCCAGAGCCAAGCAAATAAAAAGGTACTTTGGTCTGTCATGATAGCTACATTCATGAATGTACCTACTGAAGTGGATACCAGCTCTTTAAATGAAAGCAATGTTCAAAAATGAAATACTAATTTCAATAGCCTCTGAAAATAAAGTATAATTTTTTTTGTAAATATATATTTTTAAGCATTTCTCGATGTCTGCATTATACCTTTTTGTACGTAATAAAGACATTTTACTGATGCAATATGTGTGGTCTTGAGTCATCTTTACAGTTGCACTTTTCTGGGGAGAAATGAATGGTGGTAATTAGTGTTCCCTCTGCCACCTAAGATACAATGTGGATGGGAGGGCGGACATAGCAAATGGTTGTATCAGTACCATCTTAAACCTAGAACAATGTGGAGTTCTAAAGCTATTCAGTGCACCTTTTTCGTCAAGTGGAGGGGACAGGGAGGGCCTGGGTTCTGTCCCCGGAGGGGATATGGGGGTCTGCCAGATCCATATCGTAAGGTGTTTGGATAGTCTGGGTCTCACCCAAGGTGTGGGCGTATTGATTCAACCTTATGAGGGAGGGTGGGGGATAGTTGTGGAACCTTATGCAACATATTCCTGGTCTTTGCTCATCACATGCAGAAGCCACCAGTTCCAATGTGAGGAGCAGAGCTCAGCGGTATCATTCAGAGAATGTGTGATTTTTTCAGTTCTGTAAATCTAGTTGACTATGGAGTGCCAGGCTGAGATAGCATATGGTAGGGGTGTTAGCCAGGCTCTTGTAATAGTTTTTTTTTTTTTTTTTGCTGCCATAAGCAAGATGCCCATGAGGTTTTGGGAGTTTGGATCTTGTAGGTCTCGTGAGAGCTGCAAAAGTAGGAATAGTTCTGCAGTCAGGGGACTGGCCTTCCAAATAGCTCTTTCAGCTCCTCTTATAGCCTTTGGAAGAAGGGTGAAGAACAGGGCAAGCCCACATGTTGTGGGTGTGGTGGCTGTTTTCTAGAGCATCTCCAGCAAGAGGCTTTTTAGTTGCTAGGTATGTGCTGTGATGGCCAGAGTGCATAAGAATCTTATCTGCAGTGTTGGGTAAGTTACTTTTTCTATTACTTTTCTATTACTTTTAGAAACTTATTCCAGGAAGCTCTATGCAATCACTAGCAAGAATGTAGAAGTACTAGAAAAAGTAATACACCTTACAGTTACAGTTACTTATCTCTTTTTAAACAAAAACAATACAAAAGTAATAAATAGAGAATAACCGATAGGTCTGTGTCTATTACCAGGGAGTAATAACATCGAGAGGTTCTGGACACATGACCCTCGGCAGCTTAAGCTCGAGGTTCCAATGTGTCCAGAACCCGAGATGCCAGTACTCCTGGTATGCACACAAACCCATCGGTTATTTTATTTAATATATGGATGTGACGTTTTTTTCTAATGGGCAGTCGACCGTTTTAGTGAACTGACTTTGTACTGGTCGACTGCCACACTGTCCTACACTGTGCATTCAGCTGTGTGCTCGCTCGTGACGGTTCCCGCCCCCTGCCCGCTTTTTTTTTTCATTTCTGAGATCCTACCTGCTTTTTAGGACCAGAATGGAATGATCAACCAGATATTTTTATTTGCTGAGGGAAAACATCAAATAAAAACTGAGAAGCGCAACTACCGAGTTTGCTCTCGGTAAGCGAGAGAAGCACCGCCATGTTTTTTAAACTGTTCTGCCCACCCATACAGGAAAAAAGGCCAATGAGGAGGCACGCTTATGATGTGGCGGCAGGAGGTATCTTTTTGGAAGCTTGCAGTGATACTATTATCAGCACAAAACTATAGTATTACCAGTGATTGACAATACTATTACCAGTGATTGACAGTACTATTATCACTGAACCTTTGAGGGTACTACCGGAATTTTTTTGTATGCTTTACAGACCTATTAAATTGAAGATCCATATATTAAGAAACTATAACAGATTACATTTATTTGAGAGTAATAGATTAGTTACTAGTTACTTTCAAATAAATGTAATCGGTTATAGTTAGGTTTTACTTTTGTATAAAAAAGAAACAAGTAAATGTAACTGTAAGTGTATTATCTTTTTCTAGTACTTCTCCATCCTTGCTAGTGATTGCATAGAGCTTCCTGGAACAAGTTTCCAAAAGTAATAGAAAAAGTAACTTACCCAACACTGCTTATCTGTTGCTTCCAGGAGTATTCTCTCCAATGGTGGGACCTCATAACTAGTTATCTGGCATGTCCTGTGCCAGTTCTCTATGAACACTGGCATACCAAGCTCCTCCTGCCAGCACCATAGTAGATCCTGCATGCAATCTCCCATAGATTTGACTAAGGCCTAAAGGAGATGGTAAATCTTATGTTCGGTCAGCCTCACTCTCATAAGAGAGATTTAGAGGCTGATAATTGTTGAGTGAGCCTCAGGGTTGTGGGCCCCCCAATGGGAGGGGAGGAATAGTAGTGCCTTAGCTGTAGATTTGGGCTTCTGCAAAAAATTTTAGTGTGGCACCAGACAAGAGTTGTTAAAGGTATTGTAGGGAATGTTGCTCCCAATTCCACAAGGCTGGGCAATACGTGCTGGATGAAAATGCTCCATGAGTGCAGTTGGACATAAGAGAGAGAGAGAAAGGGTGACTACATTTATCGATTTTGGGACAGAAATCTAGGTCGAGACCTGATAGCTGAGCCAAGGATACAGGTTAGTTATCATTTTGAGATGTGGGTCAGAGTGGTACTTGACCATGATGAACTCCATGTTGGGGAAGATTGAGACTTCCAACCTTTGCCAGAGTGTACAGGGGCACCTAGGTGTCTTACAGCTACATATCAAAGGTGTGCCACCCAGTAGTATAACACCAGGTTTGAAAGGGAAATACCACCTTTCTCTTTCAAAATATGGTCTTGAAAATAGTAGGGGAACCACTTCATTCCTCAAGAAGAAAACACACTTATGTAATAAATATGTTCCAAAATGTTATTTGAGTCACCCTGACATTTCGCTCCTTACTTTGGAGCTTTTTCAAAGGACTTTATAATCTGTAAATAATTAATTGATAGATATATATATATATTCATTTTTCATACACAAAATGCAAGTGTTTTTATTTTAAAAAATACATAAAGATAGAATGCATGAAATTGCCCAAAATGTTCTGCACAGTATAAACTTCATTCATTACAGTAATTCTGTGTATTCCATAGTTTTGTTGAGAGCCACCTAGGAAGCATCATACAACATATTTATTGTTATTTAAATGTGTTCATAAAATAAAGTGATATTAAAAATCCACCTGTACAGATCAGTGTTCTACAGTATTTTAATTCTGCCCAAAGGCCTGAAAAAAAACTCATAGCTGAGTGGGCACCTGCCTACCTCATGTGTTTTTTTAAACTCATTTCATTCATGAGAGCTGCAATTTTTAATTCCCAACAACACGAAAGTGTAGAAATCTGAAAAAGATACCAAAGGTTTTGACCAAAGAACTTCAAGGTTTAAACACTTTTCTGTGTTAATTCTCATGTTTATGTGTTGTATTAACATTTAAATTTATATCACTCTCGTTACAAAAAAAATAAATCTATTAGTCATGTTAATGTAATTTCTAAAGCATTGCAACCATGTCACTTTGTATTCTGACTAAATTATACTAGAGATACTTCATTTATCATTAGTTCTTAGACCAAAGTGAACCTTATCTTAATGTGCACACCTCTCAATTCAAACGGACTTGACAGAAACACGGAGCTTTAAACATATACTGCTAGCATATGCCCAAAGATCTGAAAGACAAAACTGCCCAAACTTATATGAAAAAACTCAGGTAGTACCAGGTTTATTTTGCTACTGTTAGCTGATCTTAAAGACATCTTAAATCTTTTAAACTCGATGGTGATATGAAAATACATGTGCTGTTTTGGTGTCCAATTCCAGTAAAGATGGTGAGAAAATGCCACAGTGGTTACGGAGGTGCACTGCCATCCTCTTGTGCCACTCATCCAACCCCAGGTGACATGCAGTACTCACCCACAGTCTCGCACACTACCCATGCATGAGATCAGTTTGCTAAGCAACTGAACACAGCATCAGAGATTCCGATGCCGTGGTGCTGGGAGAGTGGGTTCACAGAGACTGATCATCAGTGATGAGCTGCGTGCATTTTCTGTTTTAGTTAAAGCCATATAGTGTTTGGAAAAATGCGAATACCATGGCTACTTTGGTAGCTAAGAAACCAAAGTCCAAGATTAAATAAACATAATTGAAATAATGTATATAATATGGGAGGGGGCATGGGAAACACAGAAAGCACAGTCCCAAGAGAACAGCAGGCAAAAAAAAAATTGGTCATAAGCTACAAGTAACATGTACAAGTACTATCACATGTATTTAATGAATTATTGGAACCTACAGCCTGATGGAAAAGGTGCTGTGATATGGACAAATTTGTGACTATTAGAACTATAAAAAAATGTATGTGTCAGTGATATATATTTAACTGTAATCAACCAATTCTATGTTATGTCTGCTTCTGACTATAACCTAAACATAGATTACACTACACACTATTGGGCACAGCAGCAGTTTCTTAGTGTAGATGCCCATTAATAATAAAGCATTGTATATTCTGCTATTCTGTTCATTTGTAAAGGTAACTATCTATTCCTAGTCCACACAGTGTGTACCCTGAATCTGTACTAAAATTACCAACATGCCTGCCAATTGGTATCTGAATTCATACTTATGTTCTTATCTAATGTGTTCAAATAAAAAATCCATTTCATTTCTGCTCTATCTGATTTCATGGCTGTGGGCGGAGCCTACAGCCATCCTGTTTTCACTTGAAAAAAGGTGTTTAAGTGAAAAACATATTTTAGGAGTTTTCAGTGTATCCTTCCATTCTGCAAATCTCTATGGCAGTTAAATACTCCCTTCTTTCTGATTAATTAGAATGATGGACACAGAACTCCAAGCTGCTTTTCTCTGAGAGCAAATGTGCACACCTTCCAAACAAATCTAAATATCTTTAAAACTATTCAAGGTGCACAAAAACAACCATTCCCATGAGGGTAGTCACTAATCTGAATTCTTTATATTTTGCAAAACATGGTCTTCCAAACAACCTCATTTTTGTTCTCTCTAAGTGAACACAGTTGGAGCCATGACAAACAAATATAAATATCTCTGAAAGTATGCAAGTTACCAATATACAACCAACATGAAAGTTGTTCAGGACAAAATGACCTTTCAAATGAGGGCAGTCACTAATCTGAATTCATTAAATTTTTTTAAATATAGCCACCTGAAAGGTGAAAATAGTGACAAAAATGAAAATTCAGGTAATCAGATGGCCATAGTTTAAAAATTTATTATTGCAGTTTAATGAATAGGTTCATTTGAAAGGTCATGTTGTCCTGAACAACTTTCATGTGATAGTTTATGCATAACTCATATACTTTTAGAGATATTTGTATTTGTTTTGCATAACACCTATGAAAAATGAAAACTGAGATAATCAGATGGCCATAGTTTAAAAAATATAATTCGTGCAGCTTAATGAATAGGCTCATTTGAAAGGTCTTGTTGTACTTAATCACTGCATAAGGTTTCTTATCTATAAGTTGTATACTTTTAGAGATATTTATATTTGTTTAGCATAACTCCTATTGTACTTTTAAACAGCCTCAGTTTTGCAAATTACTGTGCCATGACAGGATTAGTTCCATCCAAAGAAAGCTATCCCAAAGTCAAATTTCACTGACTTGAAAGTTCATCCCTGACTCAAGCTATAAACCAACTGAAGATTCATTGTAAAACTTTGTGTGTGTCTGTGCTAGCATTAGTAAATGACAATGATTAAAAACACAAGGAAAATAAGCTTAAAGAGCAGCTGACAACTTCAAGAGAACTTTAACAAACATAATATTTAGATAAAGTTCAGCTTGTATCTACATTAGTTCTTTATTCATCCTCCCATTATTTATCATGGAGCCATTTGCATGAAAACAGCATTTTTGCTCCTGAAGAGTTCATCTATTTCTGTTGCTGTCTCCCAACCTGAGGTCATAATGCACTGCTTGTGACATCACAGTTACTCTCATGGCAACAGATTGGGATGTCACAACAGAGCATTATGACTTGAAGTAAGGAGTAAGCTATAGAGGCAGATTAACTTTAAAGTAACTGCATGGGATAACAATCATGTATTCATGCACATTTTCTCAGTAATAAATAATGGGGTGAAGAAATCTAAAATATATATGGAATACAAGCAGAATTTTACTTAATTATTATGTTTTTCAAAGTTTTCTTTGAGGCATCAGTAGCTCTTTAAGCAATACATAGTAATAATGTTAAAAGTCTTATAAATATGAAACATATGTGTGTTATGTAAAAAATAGGTTAGAAGACAACCTGCCCGACTGTAAGTTAAGCATTCACCAGCTGTTTTACACAGTGGTGTCAATCAAAGTTTACAGTGTACTGTTCAGATACATTTTTCTTAAACTTTGTGTACAATAAATCCATATTACTTATGAATAGTCAAACTTATACTATCTTTTTTTTATTCTATTTATTCGCCAGTTCTCTGAGGCATCCTTCGGAGGTGCCCACACAATCCTACCCCTTCTTCTCCCCGCCATGGCCATCCACACTGGATCACCCCCCCCCCAGAGGAACTTCTCAGCACTCTGGATCACACCCTGGAACAGGGCCCACCTTTCCTCAGTGGCTCTATCTGATATTAGAGGGTCCATCCCTCTGGGAGGTCAGCTATGGATCCCCAGTGTGGCCTGGCCCAGCATTGGGAATGAGAGGGAGATCACTGAGGCCCTCATCGAGCCAGGGTTTTTTGTGCTTTTTGTTGGTCCCCCCCTGCGGAGCCTGGCCAGCAAGGCAACAGAGTGCCATGGCTCCACCCCCCAGGCATACGCAGCACCGCTGCAATCGGCGATCCTCCAGCTGCCACCAGAGGTCACTTCTAGAGCGAGCGCACCCCAAACCCTCCTCAGGAAACAGACAGCAGTCCATCTGGATGCTTGATCTCTTCCCTCCCTGCCACCCCCGGCAGCCCCGGCTCATTCCTGAACCCGAGTCACCAACATGGCATGAGGTGTGGCATCCAGTGCCTCAACCCTCAGTGCCACCAGGCCAGCAAACTTATACTATCTTAAACATGATATATGTGCAATTCTGTAACAAGTGACTAGTGTATGTGTACATTCAAAACCCAAACCTAACACAGACCCCCTTGTAATTGAGATACTGTTATCCTAATATGTCCATGTATCAACATGTGTCCATATGTAACTAATCTGCTGTTGTATTAAATAGCAGTTCTATAAATCTAAAACCAAACAAAACACAATCGACAGTTTCAGCTTCTATTCAAGCACAGTTAAAACAGGGATCCTTTATAATGTATGAATATACTTTAAAAAAATAAAGACATTTCAAACAGCTGCACATAAGTAATCAGTTCCTGTCCCTTTAACTCAAGGGTTATTTCTAAAATGTGCAGATGAGCATGAGGACCACTTTTTCAGAACATGCTATTACTGTCAGCAACCACTTCAAGGCTGCTAGTACCTTCTCCTAATATAATCAGGCAAAACCAGAAGTAATCAAATGTGTTAGGTTTGATGGGAGCCTTAAGTTTTCAGTGTTAAGGATTCTCCTCCAAAATCAGGTTTCAGTTCACATTTTCTTTTATTTCTTTCTCTACATTTCGCTCTGTATGAGCTTGATCATGGGTTTTGTATCTGTTTAAAACATATTTTAATTCATATTAATTGTTGCTTTCTCACAAAAATTTTTTACAAGTATTTCAAACTTCTTTTTAGGTGCTGACTGATATTTACCACTTGAACTGACAAGTTTTTCAAACACATTTACTTCCCACTTCTCTTTAATTTGCTGCCTGTGAACATACAAGTTTTCAATTGTCCTGCAGCTTCTATTATTTAAATTCACCACTCACCATGAAACAAAGCACTCATTTTGTGACATCTGTGAAAACCTGTTGCAACCCCTTATCTGGGCACATACCTTGCAGACTAAAATTCTCATGTTTCAAAACTTTTGTTGATTTAGAAAGTCAGTTTTAGATTTTAGGTACAAGCCTGTAATGCATCCATGCTTTCATAAGTCAAAGTCTTTGCCAATTCAATTTTTAGTCCACTAAACTTAAATCTCAATGCTGAAATGTTAAATGTGTCCTCCGTTCATCTGTACCTTGAGCTTTATCTCACAGCAGCATTCAAAAATCTCTGTTCAGTGTTCCATATACCTTGCTCTCTTTCTGTTGGTAATGGCGTCCGAATGCTGCCGCTAATCACAACTGTGTGCATAGGTGTGGCCTTCCCTTTTGAGCCCCCTTGGAAAAATCGCTGCAGTGATGAATCACCACATGTACCTCTCACGTAGCGAGATTAGTTGCTGAGCAACTGTACACTCTGCCCTAAGGGCAGACGCATTTTTCCAAGGGGGCTCTATCAGTGCTTGTTCCACCGGTGTTTGGTTAATTTTACATAATGAGCCTAAAATCTAGCTGTTACTAGTCACTGAGCCAACTGGGCCACTTTTTTTCAGAGCATGCCATGACTGGCAGCAACCACTTCAAGACTGCTACTACCTTCTCCTAATATAATCAGGTGAAAACCAGAAGTAGTCTACCAGCACTGAGATCAATATGGTTAAAGCACATTTACCAGAAATTACTGCTTAGAAAAGAATGAGAAAGCAACTGTGATGATGAGCAGATCTCTAGTTTGTTAATAGTCTCCTCCTGAGTCTGATTTTTATGGTTGTGTGGGCCAAGCTCCACAGATGTTATGCCATCATCAGTGTTGTAAAAGAGCACCATGGAAGCATGTAACTGGACTGCTGTCTAATGTTCTGCCCCAGTGCACCAGCATAGTTTCCAATTATTCTGCTTATGCAGCCCTTCCCCTCTGCGGGCTGCATAAACGTATTCACTTCCTGGTGCACTACTTTTCCTTTCCACAAGTGCGGACGTGATGACCGCCATGTGCAACAAGGTGGCGCAGACTTAAACTGTGCATGCATGAGTATCGTGCATATGTATGTAACCCCCACACCACTTTTGGCTAGTTGGCACCCCTTTAAAGAACTATTGACAAACTACACAGTATATAATTTTCTTTTAGCAGAACTGCACACATGGTACCACCCCTAGCATTGGAGTGTATACCAGGCTCATTGTCTAGAGGAAGTGGATGGGGTACATACTAAATGGACCTTTATTTACAACCAGGTCCAGGGAGGGATGCTAGGCATATGCTAGACCTAACTGCTGAGGAGCCCCAATAATGTTCACACTAGAAGCAATAAGCGAAATGTCCAAAGCAGTAACTGGGATTTTGCAGTATAGCTTTATTTACAGATGTTACTTAAAGCAAGGGTGGTCCTCCAAATGTTTATCATTGCAATACAGGCACACTCTCTTATGCAGGACACTTTGCTAGGCAGTACTGTTTTACACAAAAAACATCTCTGTCTCTCTTCCAAAGCGTATATCTGTGGGATGTGCCACACACTTTAAAATCCTCTTGGTGCATGGTCGTTGCCCAGAAAACACTGGTGCCCATCCACGAACCACTTAGCCCTGCTTGAAACTCCAGATGGCGTTTCTCACCCTTTGTGTCAAACAGCCTCTGCCATTCCTTCAGGGTTACATCAAATGAGTCTCCAATCCCCAATGAATGGCTAAAGACTCCCAACTCTAACTTTAAATTCAGCACAGTTGTGTTGAAATGGGTCCTGATCGTTGTGATCTAACCTTATGTAGGGTACACACACCACAGACATCTCCCTCAGAGAACAGTCTCAAATTCTGTACTCACAGGTTGGTTGTTCCTTTCTCCCAGTCATGGAAAGAACAAAAGGCACCTTTCTTTCTCTGGTAGCTGTCAGATTCTACTCACTGTTCTTCCTTAAGGCAGCTGTGAACTTCAGGGGACTGCCCTTTGGATCTACAAGAACTACATTCCCTCTCACTCTCCCCGGAGTGAAACTAAAGAGTCCTGCAGGCAAACTGAAGATTTTACCAAACTAGGGTGAAAAATACCAGGGCTCCCTTTGACAGAGCCTCAATGGCAGATGACCTGCCAGTCTAACTGCCACACTTGAACTTACTAATGAACATTCTAGGCTACCCAAGAGCATCTGATTCTAAAATGGTTATTCTGCTGTGAAAGTTCTAAATGACATAATCATCCTTCTCTCAGGCTAGCTGAGTAAACAATGATGTCATTATGTAGAAAGCCCCTAAAGACTTCCCCACCAGCTGCCTTTTCCTACCTGCCTAAGACTAGTACTAATGGGATTCTAGTAACCCGAGGGGACTGGGTTGTTACACGTAGTTATGTCAACACTGCCATGTTGTGCAAGGCTGACTCCGGGGCAAACTGCACATGTGCGAGTATCACGCATGCGCAGTACTGTAATCGTTGCAGTATTATGGCTGACTCCTGTGCAGCGAGAGCACAGCATATTCTGTTCATCGCTCTTGCCACTCCTAAAAGCTCTCCACAGCCATATTGGCTCTGACCAGACTTTGTTTTTTTTTTTTGTAGTTTCCACACCTTTCTGATGGATATACTACTTCAAGGCCCCAAAATCTTAATGAAGCTCCTGTATGTCCTGCATTCTTAAAATGGACTGCTACCTGTGATGTTTCATCGTGTCTCTATATATTCCCTTTATGTTCTTGTATCCTAGTTTTTAGTGCATGTGTGGTTTGACCAATGTATAGCATGTCACAAAGACATTGTAGCACATAAACCACAGCCTGTGTTGTGCAGTTTATTTTTTGTTTAATAACAAACCTCTGTCCTGTATATGGGTGCTAGAACTTATTTTTCCTACTTGTGTGCCCATAACACAGAACAACTGCCACAGGGAACCATTCAGAGTTGTAGCAGTCCTAGTAGCAGCTGTCCATCTTTCTTGAGGGGAGGTTTAAATGGAGATTTGACCAACCAGTCCTTAACTATGGATACCCTCTTGGCAGTTACATTTTCTTTCAAAATATAGCATACATTTTTCTTTTAAATGATAAAGTCAGGCATTAACTTATTATATGGTAAGGAAGAAAAAAACAGCAACATCTTCTCAATTTAAAGATTCCATGCATATTAATACAGTACATATAGAACAATACATGGGATGGTGTGCATTATGAGAATTTAATTCACACTCAAGGTGTGTGATGCTACATAAACTCTGGAAGTACAGCTCAAAGGGTTTATTCAAGCAGCACACACTGAGGGTGTGTATTAAATTCAAGTAACCCCTTCATCCCATGTTTTATTTTATATAGTCACTGGTCATCAATTTTTTTCTTCCCAACCCCCAAGAATGTACACCCTGTCTGGTGTCATTGTAAGGACTGCCAGTTCACTCACACAGCACATTTATCACTGTCCCTGAGGAACACGTCACTGAGATAGAGCTGTGCAATTTATGACAGGTTAGGTTTTATGTTGCTTGCACGCATGTGCAAGAAACATAGTGCCATCATCCGAGCTTTTGGAGGTGTGTCAGCCCCTCTTCCAATGCAGTCAGTGTGTTTGCAGGTGCGACCCCAGTTCCCCAATGAGTGCTGCAGCTGTCTATGACAGCTCCAAAATGCAGTGGTATACAGTTGAAGGGAGAGTCTGCTTCAGTGAGCAGAGCCTCCCCCACGCACACACATTACGCGCAAGCACGCATATTGGGTGCTGATGCACTCCACGCACACACCGTGTGGTCGATGGGGTGCCCAACTCGCCGGCTCCACGCCTCCCAACAGCTGTCCAGGTGTCACGCTGGAGCCCACCCCAGCGCGGGCAACAACTGTTATAGCCGACGGGGTGCCCAATCCCTTGTCGGCCCAAGGCTGCACGCCCGTAAGTTCGTGCCACGCTGGGAGCCACCCCATGCGTGGCAAATTTTGTTTTGGCCAATGGGGTGCCCAATCCCACGCCGGCTCCACGTCCCCTAAACAGCTTTTTCCTGCTGCCACGCTGGAGCTCACCACAGCGTGGCAACGTCCCACGCCGCTTCTCAAAAAACAACCTGTGAATAAAAAACGGTCCCTCAGAGTCTCCTGCCCTCCCACAACCCAAGACCCAGCCACTGTGCACCTGCCTCCCACCCCCCGACATTACCTCCGGAGCTCGGGCGTGACGATCATCTGTGACCAAGAACACGCCTGCACTCTTCAAAGCCGACCGTGAACTGAGGAAATGCCGGTAAGCTGTATAATGGGATAGATAGGGTTTTTTCAACTTTGTTGCATATCTCAGGCATTTTTGGGACTTTTGTCTTAATTTCAACATAGGGTTTTGGGACCCTCCTCATGAATTCTTGCACTGTCATGGCGTTATTCTGGCCCGAAGCGTGATTTTGCGGTCACTGTGTGAAATCACCTTTTGGGACCAATTAATGAAATGACACTGCCAGTGTTCATAAGGTGGGCTCTCAAAAGCCTATGTTGAAAATTTGGTGAACAAATTCCTAAAATGACTGTTTTAGAGCGCAGGTTGCACAGTTCCCTCACGCACGCTTGTAAGTTCACGAATTTTCAATATTTTCACTCCAGATTTTCAACATTGCCATTTTACCACACCTCCTTATGAGCAATACAGCTGTCATTTTTCACATCCTGCCCAAAACGTGTTTCCGCCCATGTAACGCACAATGGCATAGTCGTGTGTGAACTCAATGTATGGGACAATTAAGAAAATCACAGTGACACTGTTCATGAGCAGAGGTCTTAAAATGGCTGTGTTGAAAATTTGGTGAAATAATTCCTAACAAGCATTTGTCAATGCCGAATGTTTGCTTGCTGGCATTGGCACTGGTAGTGTAGGAGTTACAGAGCTGCATAATAGGAATGGCAGTGAAGTATTGAACTGAAGCCAACCACACCACCACCCTGAAGATACTGACAGGCATTGGGGTGTGCCTTTGGGTCGTCAGGTATAACGGCTATGGCATTTCATCACACCCTACCCTGAAGACACCGACAGGTGTCACTGTATGCTTTTGGGGTCTTTGGCTCTTATGTTGACCCATCTCTATTAGGGAAATAGAGTGAGATCGGTGCAGTATAGGAGAATGGGGTGAACTTTGAGGCCAAGAGTCTACAGGCACAACCCGATGCCTCTCACTGGCTGCAGGGTGTGGGTGGGGTGAATGGTATGAGCATTACAGGCGACAATCCCAAGTCACACCCCTGAGGCCTGTCAGTTTCACAGGAACGCCTCAGACGTTCATTGGTATTTTCGCTCAAAACTTTCAACATTGCTTTTTGTGACCCCCACCTTATGAACAGTGGCAATATCAGTTCGTTAGCTGAAAGCTGATTTTGCACAGTGACTACGCTATTTGGCGCCACAGTTGTGAAAACACATTTCAAACAGGATGTGAAAAATGACAGCTGTACAGTTCATGGGGAGGTGTAAAAAAAATGGCAATATTGAAAATCTGGAGTGAAAATATCAGAAAAACTGGTGAAGTCATGAGCATAGAAACTGCACAACGCACACCCGTAATGTAATTAGTTTGAGGATTTTTACAGCAGATTGTTAACACAGGCATTTGGGCTTCCACTCATGAACAGTGTCATGGTGATTTTCTTAATCTGTCCCAAACAGTGATTTCCCAGTGACCATGCATTTCTTCGCTGGAAGTGCAACACATTTTGGCAATGGTGTGAAAATGACAGCTGTAATTGTTCATATGGGAATGTGGAAAATGCCAGTGTGGAAATCTGACTGAAAATATTACAAATTCATGAACTTATGAGGGTGCGTAACCATGCAATGCTCATTTCACAGAATACGGTCATTTTTGTGAACTTTTGTCACCAAATTTTAACATAGCCATTTTAAGACCTCTGCTCATGAACAGTGTCACTCAGTGATTTTCTTAATCTGTCCCAAACATTGATTTCTGCACCAACTGCGCCATTGTGCATCATATGCGTGGAACCACATTTTGGGTGAGATAAGAAAAATGACAACTAAATAGTCTCTGTTCATTTGTGTGCTGTGGAGGAGCTGCCAACCATTGAATTATGTAGAGCAGACACTTGGTAAAAAGGTATGAGGGAATTATTGTGAAACCATTTACAGGATATTTTAAAAATCCTCTTTAAAACAGCAATTAAAAGCAGGTGAATTCAGGTAGTTGCTGTACTGTTGCTGTCTTTTGACAAGACAACAATGCCTTCAGCATGCTGATTTCATTTATATATCCTGCATTATCCTAAGTTATTTAATTGCTGCTTTTTTCAAGTTCAGTGGCATAGTTGAAACCATTGTCACTTAGGTATGAACATCCCTGTAAGTTACTCATGTAAGCTTCAGAAGACCTTGTTGGGCCAAACACTTAGACACTTTGTTCTTTTTGTTACATCCATGTATGTTGGTTCAGTAAAAGGCAACAAACCATTTGTTTAGTATATTTTTTTGAATGCACTGCATTAAAATAAGAATTATATTGTAAGACCCTGGCAGACTACATACCGGCAGGCTCCCAGATATAGGAGTCATTTGGGGGTATGTTCATTGACTTGCATTGGTTACAGGTGTATCAGACATAAGTCCTTTACTCAGGATTTCAAGTCAAGTTGAATTCTTTGGGAACAATTGCAGTGACTGAAGTGAATATAGGTTCACTAGGGAGAGGAGTGTGTGTGCATGTGTGTGTCTGTGGTAGAGAGAGAGAGGAGAGAGAGAGAGAGAGAAGGGAAAAGGGGGAGTTGAGAGAGAGAGAGACAAACAACATCTCCTTAAAGCTATGTATCTCCCCCACCCACATTATGGTGATGGGGTGGGTTAGGTGTATTGTTTGTATGAAGAGGAGGAGATAAATTAAATTTTATCTCTTTTCAGATTCCTTAGACACTTGTGGTACATCAAGTTGTTACATTCTCAGTGTATATTGACATCAGTACATATCAGGCTATGTGGTCTTAATTCCTTGAGGTTCCTCGACTAGAGTTTTTGTTTGACACTAATATTATCAATTTATATTTAAATTATCATTTATATAGTCCTGAGGTTTTTGAAATTTCTTGGGCCTTATATCTAGCTGGAGAGTACAGCTGGGTGACAGATCCAGTTAGGTTTTACATATCACACAGTGTGCACTTATGTCTTTAAGACAACTTTTTGGTAAATTCTTGTCTCATAATGCAGACATTGAAACTTCATGAGCCCTATAAAAATCTTAGTTTGTCTTTAATCTGGTGGGGGCCTTCAGTAATCATATCCTTATACTAACTGTGACACCTCACAGCTTCATTTAGGAGTTATCTGCTTCAGCAGTGTTATCTTATGTCAATTAAATTTATATGCAGTAGGATTCTTTGTATGTGTGTTTAACCAAGCACGCTTAACCCAAGGTTGCTTCTGGCTGAAGGCAGTATAGTACTGTTAAACTTCTCTGACATCATCTTCTGTTTTTTTTTTTTTTTAATGAGTATTTTAAACCAATGGGGATTTTTTTCTGTTTTTCTCTGCATTATCTAGCTGTTATAAGTATTGTGTTTTCTAAACAACTGCCATGAGTTCTTGAAGAAGGACTGGTTGGACCGAAAGCTAGAGCACTTTGTTCTTGTTGTTACATCTATGTTGGTCCATTAAAGGGCAATAATCATTTGTTTAGGGGCATCAGAGCAATTCTACTTCATGTGAAATAATGAAATGTACGGAGGGGAGGAAAGTGCATTAGAGTTACAGAAAATGCAAAATCATTGTGATAGCACTGCTACTGTGTCCTCTAAAGTTCATCATTTATTTTTTTTTTACATCCGCTATGCGCTGCAAGGAAGGTCTTGGGAGAAATGGACACTTTGGAGGTGTGCCTCCCTGTGCAATCCCTGCTCTGTTGAGTAGGCGTGGTCCTGCACCAATTGCTGTGCGTGTTGTGGCGACAGCAGTGGTCTTCCTCAAAGAAAACCACCGCTGTGTGCTTGCAGCCGCCACGCTCTCCAAATCTTTGCTGCCACGCTTGAGAGCCCACCCCAGCATGGCAAACGCCCTGGCGCTATCTGGCCAACGGGTGCCTAATCCTCTGGGCCGGCTCCAGCACCTCCCCCAAACAGCTTTCTTCTGTTGCCACGCTGGGAGCCCACCCAGCGTGGCAAATGTCCCGCTGCTGCTGCACTGCTAACCCAAGCTCCTAACTGGCCACAGCTCCATGGCCCCCCAGCCATCCTCTCTGCTGGAAGCCCACCCCAGCTTGCAAACGCCTCGCGTACAATTATAAAAAAAAGAAACCTGTAAATTAAAACGGTCCCACGCAGTCTCCCCGCCCCTCCCACAACCCGCACTCCACCCACTGCGCACTCCTGCCTCCCCACCCCTCACCCCATACTTTACCTCCAGAGCTCGGCGCGACAATCATCGCTGGACCGGGAACACGTTGCACTCCTTCAAAGCCGACATCGCCAACTGAGGAAATGCCGTAAGCTGTATAATGGGCTAGATGGGTTTTTTCAACTTTGTCCGATATCTTAGGGCATTTTTGGATTTTTGCACCAAATTTTCAACATGGGGTTTTGGGACTTCCTTCATGAATTCTGTCACTCGTGGAAAGTAGTTCAGTCTTCAAGGGTGATTTTCGCAAGAATCACCGCGTGAATCACCTTTTGGCCTGATTAATGAAAACAACAGTGCCAGCGCTCATAAGGTGGGCTCTCAAAAGCCTATTTTGAAAAATTTGGTGGTAAAATTCTAAAATGACCGCTTTACGAAAAGTAGTACTTCCTCACGCAGGCTCGTAAGTTCATTTAATTTTCAATATTTTCATCAGATTTTTAACATTGCCATTTTATTACACCTCCTTATGAGCAGTACAGCTGTCATTTTTCACATCTCTCACCCAAAATGTGTTTGCCTCATGTAGCTTAATAATGGCGAGTCGTAGCAAAATCAATGTATGGGACACATTAAGAAAATCACAGTGACACTGTTCATGAGCAGAGGTCTTAAAATGGCTATGTTGAAAATTTGGTGAAAAATTCCTAAAAATGACTGTTTTATGAGTGCATTGCGCAGTTCCTACGCACGCTCGTAAGTTCGCGAATTTTCAATATTTTACCCAATGACTTCCAAATACCTAAACAGCACATAAAGCGTTGAATATTCGGCATTGACAAATGCTTGTACTCTTTGTCACTGATTTTTAAGCCATGTCCAAGTGCTAATACTACTGCAAATACCTGCACGTGAACGCTCGGGCATTGACAAATGCTTGTTTTCATAGTGTAATAGACCAACAACATGCCTTTCCCTGATTTTAAAGGAAGTGTGAATTATTAAGTATCTGAATGTGCTAGTGTGAACTAGCCTTCATGCTTTGTCCAAGAGAAGTGGGGAGGTGGAGGGTTGAAACAAAGAGAGTGGATGAGGCAATGTGCAGTGTATCTGGAACAATTTCTGAAATCCATGTAACTCTTCTCAATTCAGTAAGCACCAGTGGCTTTGTTTGAGAGGTGTGAGGGGATGAGTGTGAAAATGCAGACACATGGCTGACATACAGCATCTTGTTTCTGCAGTCACATAAAAATGCTAGCTCATACGCAATTCAGAGAAAACAAAAATATTTTGAAGCTGCATTACCCAACTAAGTGTGCAGTTTAATGAATTACCACACAGGGGTGTGTATATGACAGCACTA
Organism: Neoceratodus forsteri; assembly: GCA_016271365.2. Classification (NCBI taxonomy): domain Eukaryota; kingdom Metazoa; phylum Chordata; order Ceratodontiformes; family Ceratodontidae; genus Neoceratodus; species Neoceratodus forsteri. The sequence continues at coordinate 321,974,881 of JADMNL010000023.1, forward strand.
AAAGGTGCATTAAAATGCTTCAGTCATGAAAACCTCCCCCACTGGCTGCTGCTGAAATGTATAGCAGTATGTTCACCTTTGTGCATTCTGGCTGTTCTTTGCTTCAGCTGCAGGTAGTACAGTACGCTCAAGTTCGTTTGCATAGGTTTTAGCAGCGGGGAGTTCACATTGACAGAGTCTAGTAAGAGAAAACGCTTGGAATTACACATACAACGAAGTCTGAGTTTTCACATCAAATGCTGAGGTATTTTTTTCTGGAGGACTAGAACCCATGGAGTCCATGAAGCTGTGCTTTGGAGAGCTGGTGTGTGTAAGGACTGTTAGGCACCCACACATTTTGGTGGTCCTGCTGTGGCAGGGAACAGTTTATTAAAGTAACGGTGTGTGGCTTGTCTCTCTAAGCTAGACAAGACTACAGCAATCTATCAGGTAACCAACACAGTTGATCTGTGTTTGTGTGGGGGGGGGCAGCTCACTGAAGCGTAGCTCCCTCTTTCAACTGTATGCCACTGCATTTTCTACTGCTGTCATAGACAGCTCCAGCAGTGATTGGAGAACTGTGACCATGCCTGCAAACACACTGACTGAATTGGAAGATGCTGACACACCTCTGAAAAACTCAGATGATGGCACTATGTTTCTTGCACATGCATGCAAGCAAACATAAAATGACTGTTTTACTGAGTGTGCATTGCGCATTCCTACACACGCTTGTAAGTTTGCTGAATTTTCAATATTTTCACTCCAGATTTTCAACATTGCCATTTTACCACCTCGTTATGAGCAGTGCAGCTGTCATTTTCAAATCTTGCCCAAAACGTGTTTCCGCCCATGTAGCGCACAATGGCGCAGTCGGTAAAAGCGAACTCAATGTATGGGACACATTAAGAAAATCACAGTGATATTGTTCATGAGCAGAGGTCTTAAATGGCTATGTTGAAATTTGGTGAAGAAATTTCTAAAATGACTGTTTTACGAAAGGCATGCTGCTCAGTTCCTACGCACGCTCATAAGTTCACATGAATTTTCAATATTTTCACTCCAGATTTTCAGCATTGCCATTTTACCACACCTCCTTATGAGCAGTACAGCTGTCATTTTTCACATCCTGCCCAAAACATGTTTCCATGTCATGTCGCGCACAATGGCGCAGTCAGTGTGCGAAATCAATGCATGGGCCACAGCACCAATACTGCCCTCCTGGAGTTCTCTAACTTTCTTCACACCTCACTGGACTCTGGCTCCCTAGCAGGTGCAGTGTTCATTGACTTATCAAAAGCCTTTGATACTGTCTCCCACCCCCTCCTGCTAGCTACCCTTAGTCACTTAGGCTTTGACACTGGGCTTGTTTCCTGGTGCTCCAGCTACTTGTCGGCCCGCTCACAATGTGAAAATCAATGGAAACTTTCCAGCACCTGCCCTATCCGCTCTGGAGTCCCTCAGGGCTCCATCCTTGGGCCCTTGCTCTTTTTCCTTTTTCTCAACTCCTTGCCCAGTGTGTGTACTGAAAAATCCTTCTTTACGCAGATGATGCTGTACTCTTTGCCTCCGACTGTACTTCCATCTCACTTCAGGATTCTCTGCAGGAATCCTACAATGACGCAGAAGCCTGGTTTACTGAGCACAGGCTCGTAATTAATCTAAAGAAACCCAAAACCATGCTCTTTGCCCACCCCCAAAATAAATCCAGTAACTATCCTCTCGCAGTCCACTCCACCTCTAAACTCCCTATTGAGCTAGTTCACTCTTATAAATACCTGGGTATAACCTTTGACCCTGCCCTCTCTTTTCATGCCCACATCTATGCCCTTGCCTCAGCCTCTAACACTCGGCTGGGTATCCTCTATCCTCACAAAACTGCCTCCCACGGATGCCCTCCGACTTGCAGTCACATCCTCTGTTCTATCTCTGGTAGACTATGGCCTACCTGTGTATGGTGCAGCAGACCAGACTGCCCTGCACAAGATCCGCCTCACCTTAAACAAGGCCTGCAGGCTCATAACTGGGGCTCCTAGTCTAACCCACACTTGCCATCTTTACACCATGGCTAATCTACTCAACCTAGATGAGCGCCTCAAATACCAAACCTGCCTCCTAACAAAAAAATCACTCCTTGGGCTATTCCCACCGGGTCTGTCAACCACTATCCACCGTGCTAACCCTACAGTGCATACCCGTATATCCCGCAAAACTGCACTGGTTATACCGAGGGCGAGAACCTCGCAAGGTCAAAGGGCTTACCCTCAGAGCCCCCTGTTGGTATAACCGCCTCCCTCTGCCGAGTCACTGATGCCGGCCAAGTATTCCTCAAACTAGTCTTAGAAATCACCTGCTCTCAACACGCAGCTATACCTGCCTCTAGCCTCCTCCTATCCTCCCAGACAAGGCTCATTGAGCGCTCTCTGACCTTCTGTCCAGCTCTGCCTTTTCTTGCTACTATCTTCCCCACACTCCTCTTCTGATGTCTCCCACCCAGCCTTACCTTTATTCTTCCCACTGAATCAATCTCCATGTAACTACTGTATATTTTCTACTCTGTAAAGTGCACATGTAAGCCTGTTTGTATACTGTGTTTGACAAATGCCTGTATTTTTTGGCTGCTTCCTAAATGTTCTCAGATTTTTTTTGTCTGCTTTGATGTTTGTTTCCTGCACTGTTTTGTCCTCACTGTGACGAGGTTGTTAAACTGATGTTCTAATAAATAAAATAAATAAATAAAATCACAGTGACACTGTTCATTAGCAGAGGTCTCAAAATGGCTATGTTGAAAATTTTGTGACAATTCCTAAAAATGACTGTTTTGTAGTGTGTTCGCAGGTTTCTCATGCCTTTCGTGGTTCACCAATTTCAATATTTTCACTCAGATTTTCAACATTGCCATTTTACCACACCTCCTTATGAGCAGTACAGCTGTCATTTTTAAAATCTTGCCCAAAACGTGTTTCAACATGATGCGACAATGGACAGTCGAAAGGAACTCAATGTATGGGACACATTAAGAAAATCACAGTGACACTGTTCATGAGCAGAGGTCTTAAAATGGCTATGTTGAAAATTTGGTGAAAAATTCCTAAAATGACTGTTTTATGAGCTATGCTATGCAGTTCCTACAACGTCAGAAGTTCGCAGAATTTTCAATATTTGCACCCAATGACTTCAAATACCTAAACAGCACATAGAAGCAAGCAACATTCGGCATTGACAAGTTCTTGTTTTTCTTAAATTAATGAAACTGGGCTGTCTCACAATTTTTGACTGTCATGGTTTTTCCATGAATGACCATGCTGCAGAAAGTGCTGTGCTTGAGCCACAGACAGTAAAGCAGTCTCAAGCACAGTTGCACTTGGGGCACTATTTGTTTTATATCAGATGGGTTGTTGGTTTTAATCATGCAGTCAGTTAAATGAGTCCATTTTACAATTTACTTTCACATTTTAACAAGAATCTGTTGCAATCACAGAATGGACTGCTGCATTCAAGACTGAGTGACACAGTGAATCTCAAGTGCAGCTACTGGGTTGAAAGGAGTGTGTTTGCTGTAATAACTGGCGGTTATTACAGCAAATAATAACTGGTCATAACACTGAAAATTGATGACCATTTATTATAGGTCAATAATACATTCTTTATATGATTATCTGACTTTAGAAATAGCTTGATTTACTCCTAGATAAAATGGGAAAACGTGCTGGTTGCCAGCCTTCTCAGTCGTACTCTGTATGCCTCGTGACACTAACTGTCAGGATAGTATCCACCAGCACCGAAGCTGTTCTGATTTTCCCCTGTCATCCACTGAATAAGAATCCATTTTTTTATTTATTTTTATTTCATTTAAAATGTGGTAACTGGGAAAGGCACACTAAGCAGATGCTCATTTCCAGGTGCAACACAGAAAAAAGGGCTACAATACAAACAGTGGGAAGAAATAAAATCATTACACAGTAACACAAGGCACAATACAAAATGACAGTAAATAAGTGCAATGTCACATAACGAGCAGCTTGCCATATAGACTGTATGATGCATTTGAGTGTCCTTTGTTCATTCCTTCCATATTAGGGGGAAAAGACAAAACAGTTCAAGTAACCATGCCCAAAACTTAAAGTAAATTAAACTTAAATGTTGTGTGTTCCCAAAATGAACTGTGTGGTATTTTTACTTCACACGGTGTGTGTGTGTGTGTGTGTGTGTGTGTATCTCAATTGCTTCCTGGACTTTAGTTACATGGGTTTACAGTTCGGCCAGCTGTATCAGTATAGCCATGAAAAATGTTGCAGTTTCCCTTGAAGCAGGGCTATAATGGCAGTATCCCAAATGTGAAGATGTGTATTGTTAGTTTTGAAATACAAACAGAGCAAAACTGGAAAGTAAAACAACTCTAGTCTTTAAATAGTGGTTTATAACAGCAGTAAGGTACTCTAGTGTAATTGCTAACTACTGTGCAATACTGTACACTTGAGGTAAAATGAGATGAAGTGCCCACAGCTGTAATTGCCTCACAGTAACCAATTGTCATACCTTACAACGTATATGTTTGATACAAGTGCCAACTAGGTTTCACACAAACAAGTACTGTAGCTTGATCTATATTATTGTGACAGTTACCTCATTATTCCCTTTTAAATGGGACCCACTGTCTAAATAATAGTTAAAAGACCCATTTTGTAGCAGAAATACAAAACCTTATGTGTGAACCATAGCAGGCTACTCAGAGACTTTCCCTCACAATCAGACAGTTCAGCTCTTTTGGCTTTGCTGTGCTTTTAAAATTTCTCAGTTCCATACCACATTTGTGTGAAAACAAGAATAATCATAACCATCTCACCATGAAGAAACGGAAAGTGTATTTTAAGTCATGTTTGGTATCTGTTTTCAAGTGAGAGTATAAAATCTAATATATGTTTTATGTTCACCAGTTTTCTCCTGGCATTTTGGTGCCTTAGGCTACTGTACACTCTGGCATTTGTCAATAAGAAGATGAGTGAGGCTGTGGCTTAAGATTCCTTGCACTGAACCTCCACTGAATTTGCTCAAGTTTGTTCCTGATTGTTTTCTCTCTTACTTCCCTCTGGATCCACACAATGACAACAAGCACATGAACACCCAGAACTTAACCACATTACCTCACTGAGATTTGGGTGCCCAGATGGTTGCACAAGGAATGAACTCACAGGTCTCGACGCTGAGGGCCTACAAGTCTCAAACAGCAGTTTAAAATTACATTTACCTGGGATTTTCTGAGTTCTATTTTTAAGTTTGCTGTGCATGCATGCATAGTGAAGTTCTTGCTATGAATGGCTTTGGAAGGATGTGACACTGACTAGCCAGTGCAGAGTGGTATGCAAGTGGCACAATAGTGCCACACCAATCATCAGCCAAGTGATTTTGATGGTGTTTTGCAGGAAACATCCTCCACTTGAAAAGAAAAAGCCGCACCAGTCATACCGCAGCTTTACTTATCTGGTTGATCCTGCCATGTTCTGACTGATTATCCATCAAGCACTTTCAGTTTTGCTGCTCTAATGTAATGTGACCGGGTGGTGTCAATAATCATAACTGACATGGTGGCAGGAATGTAAATTAAGACAGTCTGTTGAAAAAAAACTTAGAAAACTGTGCTTTTTTTGGTAATTGTACTCACCTCCCCCTCGCCAACCACCGATCCTGTCCTTCTTGGTCTCTGCATGTCCTTCGGCTCTCACAGCTAGGATTTCAACTTTTTGTTTGTATAAAAAACTTCTCTGGTTGATCCTGCCATGTTCCAACTGATTATGTGCTGTGGAGGTGTTGGTAACTTGGTTAAGCAGCTGAGGCTGAGGCTGAGCAGAAGATGACGAGTCAGCCCAGTCCCAGAATGTGCTGGTGTTTGTTTTTTATTTTCAGCAGCATATATGGTTGTTTCATTGATTCTTCTGACTTCAATCTGATTCTCATTCATTCTGACCTGTCCTGCCAGTGCCAGTGCTTAGAGAACACGCCAACGTCCCAACCCAACCCATCAATCCCAGGAAAACTGGCTGTGCGCTGTGTGCTGCTGCCTGATAAGTCAGTGGTTGTCCAGAACTGAGATTAGCTAGCAGCTTGCTTGTCCATTACCTTGTTGTGGAGCCGAGTGGTTGGAGGAGGGAGTGGACGAGGATTGTGCATGGTGGGATTGAAGGAAGAAGGAAGCCACTGCTGCCTGGTCTTCATCTGGAGTCTGTGGACTGACTGGTCCACCGTCCACTCCCTGTCTGTGACTCTGACTGTAAGTTAAATAAAATTATTTATTAGCCCCATTTTTTTTTTTTTTTTGCATTTTGATTTTTGCAGCCTCTTGCAAGCTCACTGAGGAGCCTGTGAATTTTGTTGTTGTCCACTTGACTCTTGTTCCACCCTGATCCCTCCCATGATGACCGTCCCATCCCGTAGTAGTGATCTGTCAAGTGAAGTGTCAGGAGTCTGTGTCTCTCTCAGATTGAGTCTGATGATTCACTCAATGATCGATCCCCTGAGAGATGATTCCAAAAGAAAGTGGTAGTGCATTAAATTGTTAACAAAATTACCCCTCAGCCGGCCCCCCCGCCCAACCTGATGGAAAACGCAACATCTGCCTACCCTAAGCCCACCCCGAAGACACCAATAAATAACTGATAAAGACAAAAGAATGGTCAGACTAGAGTGAGTGACCTCTGCCAGCTGCCAGCCCAGCCAGGTCAAGACCCATCCATGACCATCTCAAATTAGTACCAAAATCGGTGGCAAACCAAACAAGGACACAGTTTCAGTGTTTTAAATATTTTTTATTTATTATGTGTTATGTATTTATTTCTATTGAGACAGTTTATTGTGAATCACATTTGTCCGATTTGTGAAGTGCCCTCTCACTCCACTCTCTAAGCCCTATATTATAGAAAGGAAAGGGTGCTGTTAAAAATAAATATAAATGTCTTCCTTGGCTTGCTAACTGAAACCTTGCACAGATAAGATTCAGAATGATTTTCATAATATGTTGACATGATTGAGACATGAGAGGTCATATAGCTACTATAGAGACAAGCACTTGTACCTGATGGGCAGCAGATGTTGTTTTACCCAGGGCCAGAGGTCTCCTATCCTATGCAACATGACAATGAAGCAAATGTTTTAGAAAAGTACTAAGCGCTTTAAATGAGAAGGAAGGGATAAGTGCAATTATTTTTCTGGCCTGTCTCCTTGTATAGAACTGTTGTGTTATATTTCTGCACACTGTGTGCCCATGGCCTTGTGTTTGTGTGTATTTTGTAGGCATGCCAGTTCATAATTTTGTATATGTTTCTTGTGTCAGTATGTTGGAGTATGATATGCTAAAGTGATCAAACACACAGCATGTCCATTTGCTGGCATGCTTATACAACAGTCCTGCTCCTGTGATAATCAGATAATATAATAGGAGCTCCGCCTCCTGGTAGGGTTACCACCTTTTAAGAAGCCCAAAGTGGGACATTTGTTACTGAAACATGATTTTTCACAGGACAGTATGTAACCTCAACCAACACAACAGATTTTTTCTCTAAATAATCAGAATTAAGACTAAGTGTTGTAGTTTTTTTGGATGTTCCCTAGTGTTTCTAATCATTTTAAGGTATTTTAGTTAAGGTAATATAGTTTTTGCCACATTTAGAGGAAAGTCTGAAAATATTCTTTTGTACTATAATGTCAGGACATTTAGTATTTTTCATGTTTTTTCGCAGGACACAGCTGCCCAAATCAGGACTGTCCTGCGAAAGTAGGGACAGGTGGTAACCCTACCTCCTGGGTCTGTGTGGTGGCTGCTTGTCTGTGTCTGTGTCTGTAGCTTAGTTTTTGTGGATTTACATGGTTTTCTGCTTGGAGTAACTACACCATTGTTGCTCACTACATCCGTGAAAGTCTCCTGAACTGGATTTCTGTAAAACATCATCACCAGGTATCTGCATTTTTCATTTAAAAATCAACTTTTTGGAAGCTATCCCAAGCAAAACATAAGTCAAGCAACTAAGTCTGACAAACTCAGTGACTCTAGGTCCTGCTTGAATCCACATTTTCATCTGACCTGCTCCATGATCTGTATGTTGGCTTTTCAACAACCTCTTTGAATTACAAAGAAGCATGCAGACAGAAGGATTTCACATCCTGCATATGCGCAGGCACAGTTCATCACCTTCAGGAATTCTAACACATTCTGTGACTCTGGACCTCAGCTGTTGATAATTTCTTTTGGCTTATGACTTAACCACCAGGTATCTACAAGATGCTGAAATCCTTTCTCCTACAAATTCTCCTTATGCTGCCCTGCTCTCAGGAAATGTTCACCCCAACTCAGGACCACCTGGGCAGCCAGCAGTGGCACCAAGCAGAAGGACAGGACACTCACCATGGCATCCATCAACGCCTGCAGCATCCTCAACAAACTTGATTCCCTCCAAACATGGATCCTACAGCACAACCCTGATGTCCTCTCAGTTGTGGAAACATGGCTAAACCCTAAAATCCCTGATACCTCAGTCTCTATCCCTGGCTACTGCATTTTCAGGCAAGACAGGATTGATAAATGGGGTGGGGGCTGCACCATCTATCTTAAGGATACCCTTATGGGGTCACATCATCCCATCCCCTAGCTTGAGCAACTCCTCTCAGGTCCTCACAATCAAAATCCTCCTTGGTGCACATAACAAGGAATTCACTGTCATCTCAGTTTACCTACCCCCAAGAGACCAGGCTGCTGGCTTCCATAGCATCATGGAATATCTTAGGGTCCAGCAACATATTTCTGAAACCATAATCATGGGTGATTTTAACATTAACTGGCTCTCCACTGAGGCCGCTACCTATAAGGATGCAGCCGCGGTGCATCACCTCACTCAACTGGTCAATGCCCCCCACTAGGTGTAACTACAGGACAGGCTCCCTTACGCTTCTAGACTGGATTCTATCTAACCGCCCTGAATGCATCTCCAATGTTTCTGTACTTCCGATACAATAAGTGACCACTCGCCTGTCATCTGCTCCTGGTCAAACAAATACCACAAGCCCCTCACAAGCTTATCTATGCCAGGGTTATCAAACAAGGGCATCTCCAGCTGTTAAAATCCCATCTAACTAAGCTGAACTGGGCAGTGCTTGACTCCCTCAATGACACCAACAAAGCTCTGGACCTATTTATCAAATGTTTCAATGAAGCCTGTGACATCTATGCACCAGTGAAAAAGATGAAGTTCAAAGGACAGACCAACCCCTGGGTTACTACTGACCTTTTAACTCTGCTCAAGCACAGAGACCACCTCTGGCATTGTGCTCGTGCAACTCCAATGCAAGTAAACATACAATTATACAAAGCAGCCAAAAATGATTGCACTCGAAAAATACGGAATGCTAAACGCAGCTATTACAAAGAGGCTCTGACCATCTCTTGGTGCCAGGGAAACAAATTCTGGAACAACATGAAAGAACTCACAGGCAAGGATCCTAAAGCACCACCCACTATGCTCAACCTTCATGGCACTCCTACACTCGACCTAGGTACCATCACCATTACTTTTAATAATGCATTTACAAACCTGGACAGTGTCCTTCCACCAAATTTTTTCGACGACCTCCCCTCCAGCTCCTCCCAAGTTACCCCCCAACTAGAACGTACAACCCCAAAGTTTTTTTTTTAAGGAGGTCTCACCACAAGTAACTAGAAAATACATTCAAAAGGCCATCAGCAAACAAGGGTACAGTGGTGACTCCCTTGACCTGAAACTGCTGGCACAAGTCCTCAATGAAATCTTGGAACCACTTACAAAGATCTTCAATCTCTCACTTAGATTGGGCCATTTGCCCTCTTTCTGGAAGAAAGCCACTGTCACACGTTCAGAAACGGAGATAGGACGCTGCACCCAATTACAGACCTATCTCACTCCTCCCCCACTATCTAAAGCACTGGAGTGAATAGTGGACCAACTAGTTGAATTCCTGGATAAGTACAATGTACAGTGCCCAGAGCAGCATAGTTTCAGAAAAGGGCACAGCATCACCACTGCACTACTGGAATTTACCTTCATCCATGCCACGCTTGACAAGGGAATTGTGGAGGGCAGTATTTATAGACCTTACCAAGGCATTCGACACAGTTAACCACCCCTACTGCTCAAGCAACTGTCCTCCATTGGTATCTCCAGTGATGCCCTTCCATGGTTCACCAGCTACCTTGATAATCGGATCCAATGTGTAAGGATTGCAGGGATCTCTTCAGATGAGAAACCGGTCCGCTCCGGAGTCCCCAGGTGTCTATTCTGGGCCCTCTACTCTTCTCCCTCTTCATCAACAATCTCCCCAGTGCCTGCCACCAAAAAATATTACTATACACAGATGATGCAGTCCTGTTTTCCAGCCACCATGACATTACAGTCCTTGAATCCCAGCTGGAGCTTGACTTCAAGCGCATCGAAGACTGGTTCAATTCTTATAAACTTGTCCTGAACCACAGCAAGACTAAAGCCATGTCCTTCTGTAACCGACGGAGCAAGCACAACTCTCTGTCCCTCACCATCAAGAACCATGCTGGGAACCCACTCGAACATGTAAAGGAGTTCAAGTACCTTGGTATTACCCTGGATAGTACCCTCTCCTACACTTGGAATATTGACACTGTTGCCAAGACCGCCAGTATATGGATTGGACTACTACACAAACACAAGCACTGTATGCCTGCAGATGCCCTTAAACTAGCCATCTACAGCTCTGTCACCTCTATCATTGACTACGGCCTTGCCATCTATGGCTCTGCCTCAACAAGTGCCTCCACAGGATCTCAGTTTCTCCTCAACAAAGCCTGTAGACTACTAACGGTGCAGCCCGACAAACTCACACCTGTGACCTCTATGCACAGGCCAGCTGGCTACCCTACTCAGCAGAATACAATACTAGACCTGCTTTACTTACTAGAAAGATTCTCTCAGTCTCATGCCACCTGGTGTTAGCTCACTCCCCATTACCTACAGTGGCACTCAACAAACACGTGCAGCCCAATCTCTAACCTCTAACCTGACATGGGTCAGCGGTCCTTTATCTATAGAGCCGCTCAATGGTTCAATTCCCTCCATAAAGAAGCACTTTCCTCTACTACACTTGGACCCTTCAAAAGGAATCTCAAACTTTACCTCATCTCTACCACTCAATGTGACTGCTTCTCTGAACAGAGATCTCTCTCTAAACACCTCCCAGCACATTCATGTCTCACAGCCCACCCTTTCCCAGTCTCATTCCCTCTGGCACCAGGCCTTCCTTGTGACTCCTTTCCTGCTTCACATCTCCACTGGTACAAGACATTTTCCACCACCATCGGACAGTGGCCCATTAGCCTGCCAACTTCCTCTCCCGGTCGCACGCCTGCAATACTGCCTATGGTGCCCTCTGTCTCTTATTGTTACCGCAGCCAGCTGCCTACTCAAGCTGCTTGTTATTTGAATATTATCTCAAAGTATGTTACAACTGAGTATCTTTATTTTTTCTTTTAATTGTTTTGGTTGTTTATTGTGCATTCTTTTACTACCTCTGTATGTATGTTGACCCTCATCCTTTGACGTGGGAACCTTTGTAAATGAGCAGTTTCTGCTCAAAGGTATTTGTAATCCAAGAATTTAATAAATGAAAAAAATATAGTTGGCAGTATTGACTTGTTGCACATTGTGTTGCCCTGTAGTTGATTTGAAATCCAACCAGAGACCATACTTACACTTGGCTGCTCTTAGTATAAAATGTAACATCGCTTGTGGGGAATTACGGTTGTTCCAATTTCAAAGAGGCGGCTTCAGGAACAATAATCTAGTGCCTCCATGAGAAAATTACATCAATTGCCACAAGGAGGGGCCACTCAGCACCATAGAAAACAACTTTTAAGCTAGATCTAATTAAAAATCATTTTAATTGAAATGTAGACACAAATGTTACAAGCAGCAGCACCCCGTTCTACAGCAACATTGACTCATGCTTGCATCTCACCTCAAGAAACTAGAAGAATGATATGGAGTGTGGCAGCTGAGATTTAATGCCAAAAAGTGCAAGCTCATGTACATAGGAAAGAAAAATCCAAGAAAGGAGTATTACGTAGGAGGCGAAAGACTGGCGGCCTCAAACCAGGAATGAGATCTGGGAATGATAATCTCAGATGACTTGAAGGTTAGTAAGCAGTGTGAGAAGGCAACATTGAAGGCCAACAGAATGCTGGGCTGCATTGGGAGGGGAATGACGAGCAGGATGAGAGAGGTGGTACTACAACTGTATAGATCACTGGTCAGGCCTCACCTGGAATACGGAGTCCAATTCTGGAGGCCTCACCTCAGGAAGGACACTGACTGGGTGGAAACAGTACAGAGAAAGGCAGCAAAAATTATTCAGGGTCTGCAGTACATGTCCTACAAGGAAAGACCTAGGGAACTGAATATGTACTCCCCGGAACAGAGGAGAGAGAGGACATGACTGAAACATTCAAGTACATAAAAGGTATTAACAAGGTACAGGCACAGGAACTTTTTCACTTCAAGAAGGGCTCCAGGACCAGGGGACATGACCTCAGACTGCAAGGAGGGAGATTCTCTACCAACACCAGGAAGTTTTTCTTCACAGAAAGAGTGGTGGATGCCTGGAACAGCCTGCCCCAAGAGGTTGTAGGGGTCAACACTATGAGGGGATTCAAGAATGCATGGGATATACACAAGGGAGCCCTGACTACAAAGGGCCACTAGAGTGTCAAAATAGGTCTAAAATAAATGGGCAGACTAGATGGGCCTAGCAGTCTCCTTTTGCCATCAACTTCTATGTTTCTATGTTTCATCTACTATTCTGAAGCAGCCGACTTGCTCACTCTCGTCCCTTTACAGTCGGTGGCTTCTTTTAAAGAAAACTGAGTACAGTAACCAAAAAAAGCACAGTTTTCTAAGTTTTTGTAACACACACTGCCTTAATTTACATCCCTGCCACCATGTCAGTTATGATTTATGACACCACTCAGTCACATTACTGTAGCACAGCAAAAAGGAAAGTGCTTGATGGATAATCAGTCGGAGCTTGGCAGGATCAACCAGATAAGTTGTTTATGCAAACAAAAAAAGTTGAACTCCTAGCTGTGAGAGCCACAGCATGTGCAAAGAGGGAAGGGATCAGTGTGTGGCAGGTTGGAGTGAGTACAATTACAAAAAAAGTACAGTTTTCTAAGTTTTTTTAACAGACTGCCTTAATTTACATCCCTGCCACCATGTCAGTTATGATTATTGACACTGCTCGGTCATGCTACATAACAGCATGAAAAGTAAAAGTGCTTGATGGATAATCAGTTGGAACATGGCAGGATGAACCAAATAAGTTTTTTTAAATCAAAAGCAGTATGTTTTGTTGGGGGCAATATGGGAGTTGTGTTCACTAACTGATCTGACCAAAACAGGACAGGGTTTGTAATCAATAACAATGGAGAACTTTGGCATCGACAAATGCTTGTTTAGACTGTTTCTTGTTTTGTTCTATCCTTCCCTTGTATACAGGAGACTCAGTGCTACATGATCAGAGCTAAAATATTTGTATTTCCTTTTTTCAGTTTTCAATGGCATAAAAGATTCCCCTTTTCATTCTCTAGGAGCAAGAGGAGCAGAAAGGGTTAAAGAGCACCAAGCAAACTCATTTCAATAAAGTTTGTCAAAACAACCCAGGTAGCTTACCTGCACCAGAGTTAAATGGGACCAATTTTGAAATTTTACAGCTGCTGTTTCGTGAAGGGAAGGATCATAAACATAAGCTAGCCACTCAACCTTTCCCCTTCCTGGTCCCCATCGTTCTGTTTCACCCCTGCATTTGACATTTTGTGACATCAGATTTTGTAGAGCACTGGGGCATGCACCATTAATAACTATAGGGGCATCTTTTACTACATCTTTTATTTTTATGTTTTAGAGGGTCACTTGGGGCATATCAGTACTGCCAATCAACTAAAAAGAGCATTCTTAGTTGATCAGTGGTGCGGATACATCCTGAGTGACCCTGTAAAGCATAAAAAAGAAGATGTAATAAAACACGCCCCCATTGCCATCAGTGGAGCATGCCTCCATGCTCTGTAAACTCTGATGTCACAAAATGTTGGAGCATGGGGTCAGCACAGGGGTGGAGAAGAACTTCATCAAGACCAGGAAGGGGATGGGATTAAATGGCCAGCTCTTATTTATGTTCCCTTCCTCTTCACGCAGTAGCAGATGTAAAATTTCAAAATTAGTGCCATTTAAGCCCGGTACAGGTAAACTATTGGTGGGCCACTTTGGGAAAGCAGCAAAACTGATGCTCTTTAATGGTCTGGCAGACTCCTATAATAGTCATTCCTTCAATATGTAAGAACAACCGGTATCTAAAACCTCTGCTGGCATGTAGTTACTGCTGAGTCAGAGGGGTAATTGAGGTACTGTAGTAATTGAAGTAGAGTTCTTATGTGTTTATAAGTGTACTGAGGGGTGTCTCTTATTAAATAAGAATGTTCTCTGGTACTATTTTGGTGAGTAGGCAGGGAAGCAAACCTGAGCAATTCTGTCAGCCCCAAACAGCATGAGATAATGTTCTTATTCAATAAGAGACACCCTTCAGTACACATACAAACATAAAGCATGTGTCGTCTAAGTGATTTGTAAGAGTATGCAAAGAAGACCCCAGCATTCTCTCTTATTGAACAGATTTTTCTTTAGTTTACCCTCATCCCCATTTTTTTGCCTCCCTCGTTTTTCTCTGCCTTCCTCCCTAGTAATCAGGGTCACCAAGCTTGCATCCATGGACTGACAGAGTGTGACAAGCAGCTGCCTCCTCAGTCAATGCCAATGTGGCTTTCTGGTCAGTCAGCATCCGGTAATCCAAACCCCACCTCCCTACCTGGGACCCTAGCCCCTCCCCTCTGTGATATATGTGATCCCCAGCCAGCTCAAGTGTGGGATCCCAGAATTACACATAAACCCTGGTTTTCCAGGTTGCAGTGTGATATGCTGTCACTGCACCACAGAGCCAGCCCTCAAAAGGATTTGTTTAAACTAAAATGCTATTAACAAGCTGCATTTTGTAGCCGTGTGGTGCTTCCAAATGTGACATGTATGCAAGTGTTTTGTGTATCTTTTAGGTGTCGGTCTCCAAGGTCTAAAATTTCCTATTGAGAATACCATTTCTTTAGGAGAATAAATCCTTTGCAGCTTCTAAGGAACATCATATTTGTTTCCACTCATTTTATTGCCTGCATTACTTTGTTGTTGTAGATCCCGAAAGAAATGGTTTGATACATCTATGTTGGTCCAATAAAAGATAACAAAAGAAAACAGTGCTTAAGCTTTTGGACCAACCAAATCCTTCCTCGGAAGCTTCCAAGGAAGGACTTGGTTGGTCTGAAAGCTTAAACACAGTTTTGTTTTGTTACATATATGATGGTCCAATAAAAGTTATCAAACCATTTGTTTCTGGACCTGTTTTTACAAGGATCAATACGGCAACTAACTACAGTATTACTGTTTGTTGTTGTAGGTAGCTCATAGAATACAGACAATTGAAGTAATGGAGCACTAATCCAAGGGCACATGAGTAGAAGCAAATAAATTGTAAAAGAATGGCAAGATGTTTACAAAAGAGAGAACAAAACAAAAGTGCACTCCTGATGCTACTAGCTTGCAGCTTTTAAATATAGTTCTGTACTGCACAGATGAGATGTGTGACAGTTGGACTCATTTCCCTCATCTTAAGTTTTGGATACTTGATCTTGGATGCAGTGTTAATTTTTATTGCAGCTTGCCATGTTGACCATTAAGAGACTATCAAGAGACTTTACTTAAGAGCTGCCTGTGTTGCATGTACAGTGAGTCTATATTGTGACTGTGCACCAATTTCACTATGTACCTGCAGTGCTAAAATGATTTAAAAAGTAAGCATTGTGCTTTACAAAAGTGATCAAATCTGACTCCAGTTGTGTGTGTACAGCAGAGAACTTCATTAAAAAGCTGTGTTAGTGAACTTCTGTTTTGTTTCTGTCTGCATATCCGGGTCAGCCAGCCTCTGAAGTGCACCTGCTGAAACCACTAGTGTTCTAATCTTTTCTTGCCCAGTCTTTGTGCACTGTTGCTTACAGAGGAGGATTAAGTATATATTTGCATGTATGTGGCGATAGATAGATAGATAGATAGATAGATAGATAGATAGATAGATAGATAGATAGATAGATAGATAGAAAATGGTTATGGGGAAAAAAATCAGTGAAAATTGGGGTCCCTGATTGGATAAAACACATCACATGATCTTGCATTATCTCACAACATTCAACACCTCCCACATAAACACATAAATTGGCACATTAATTGCATAGCCTATACATTATTTTTTACAACCTGATGTGCCTGTCCCAAGAGCTTGTGTAAACCACAACATACACCACTTAAACAAATGGAATCACTTTTCTGGTTGATACTGCAACTTGTTTTCTTCCCTCAGTCCTGGCTTCACTTGCACTTTAAGTTTTAGTATCGTGTTTTAGCGACCATTTGTTTTGCAAAAGAGTTTGGGGGGAAAAAACCTAAATGAAGTCCTTAGACATAACAACATTAACTTTCATGTTGTCTCGTGCCCCAAATAACTGAAATAGCAGTAAAGTGCTGCCAATTCAGTAGAAAAACCAAGGGAGTGAGTTGGCGACTTTGGTAGTTCAGACAGATACTAAAGTGCACACGAGACAGAGTGCTATAGCAACCTTGCGCTTCACTAATTGCACTACCAAAGCCACCGACTCACAAAGTTGGTTTACTACTGAATCGATGGCACTTTACTACTAATTCAATTGTTTGGGTGCAAGACAATGTGAAACTCAGTTACTCTAGTTAAGTTAATTTAACGTTTCTGACAGACAGTTAAATAAACGTGAGTGGGTTATAGTAACCTCATGCTTCACTGACTGCACTTCTGTAGTCGCCAACTCACTTGTTCGGTTGTAGTATTCAGCCAGTGGCAGTTTATTGCTGTTTCAATTATCTGGTGCACAAGATAATGTGAAAGTTATGTTATTCTATCTAAGGACTTCATTTATTATTATTTTCAAATCTGGTGGTTTAACGCTTTCTGAACTGCAGTAATAAAACTTAAAATGAAAGTGCAATCTAGGAAAAAGAGGACAAAACAAATGGCAGGATCAACCAGATAACAAATGAAGACATAACCCACCCCAAAATAACACATTTTTAATATAAAGCTTTAGTATAAACACATCCTTTAGTACAAAAGGTGCACTATTTTTTTCACTTTGATAAAAGTAAAATTGGCCATTTTATAAGACAGATAATCCACTACAAGGCATGTGGTCATGCTCTGATATATGCAAGCCTTGGGTGGCTGAACAGACTCAGCTTGTGACCTCATCCGCCACAATATCAACCAAGGTGTGCATATATCACAGCAAGACCACACACCCTGTAGTGGATTAGCTATTATATATATATATATATATATATGCTGTTGCGCCCGTATATTAGGGTTGAGTAAGTGCTTTAATGTTAAACTCTAATTTTTTGCCTTAATAACTCTGCCACTGTTCAACCAATTTACTTGAAATTTGTAAAGCACAGAGATAGTACCAGGATCTCTGGATATGGAAACATTCATGCAATAAGTTCACCATGGCCAAAGTTACAGAGAGGCATACAAAAACAAAAATTACATAAATTAAGACCTTTGTTTGTACTTACATATAACTAAAAAACTGGGTGGATCTGAAACTTGGGACTTGCAGGTTTCATAAGGTTTGGCCCAAGGTGTGTACTTTTGTGGTTTTTAGCTCCCAAACCAAATTAGTTTTTAAAATATTTAAGAAAAACCTTTCAGTTTCTGAGCATGTACTGTTTGAAAAATCAATGTTCTGAAGATAACTGAATTCTTACAACCACATTGCTTAATGTGGTCATTTTGTAAGAATATGTTTGTTTTTCAGGTGGCAAGGCTGTTTTCATGCATGCATAAGATGTCTTTCTATGTTCATTCAGAAGGGATGAGGTAATGTGTTAGTGTATAGCCCTGACCCTGTTTAATATACTGTGTGTGTGAGTTTGTTTTCATTTCTCTTGCCCATCCACCATTAGCCCCATGAGTGTTCTCCCTTACTTAAACTGAACACTGGTGTGCCCAGTCTCCACTACAAGTTAAATGTAATAAATATTGAAACAGTCCAACACTGGGGTGCCCCCCCATGCTGGTTCATCTTCCCTCTCTTTTGTCCCCCTCTTTTCAATCTGCTGACACTGGGATGCCCAATCCCCTGTGTTGGCACAGTCCACCAACTGGCCTAGAAGTCTGGGACGCCAGAATGCCCACCCCCCAGTGCCCCTCAAGTATGAAACTAATACTGGGGTGCCCAGTCTCCAGTGTTGGAGAACCTGAAATTAAGAAAACTGTCCCTCATTGTCTTCATTGCCTTCTTGACCCCCCCCATCCCAATGGTACCAGATTAATATAGCGCATACAAAAGAGCGCTACAAAAACACGCAGCAAAAGTGTGTGAAACATTTGCAGTCACAGGGATATGACAGCGATAGGGAATTACTGCTACCCCTGTCACTGATCAGAAGGAAGTGGAAGGGCTGAAGAAGGCTGTACTGCTGGGCCCTGTTGAGCTGCTCCCATGGTGGGGTGGCTAGGGCACTAGCACACAGTGGCAAAACACACTTGGGACCATGGTTTGGATCCCCCCAGGTCTCGTGGTGCTACAACATTTTTTCCCCCTACCAAGTTTGGCCCCATCCCCAAAGTCCACAACTCCATGGAGTTGGTTATTTGACGTTCGGGTGGTGTGGGGGGGTGATGCTCCCAGCAAAAAAGAAAAAGTCCCATTGTTCTCAATGGGTTATGCACATTCCTTGTTTGATCGATGTTTTCACCAACATTATTTGGGTTTGCACTATTTTGGTTGCGGCATTCCTTGCTGTGCTCTTTCATCTGTGGCATTATGACCCCATGCCCATCCCAACTACCCACTCAGCACCCACCACCTCACCCCCCCTTACCCTATACATACAGTGGTAATCGCACAAAGGTTTACCAGTAGCACAGTATACTGGGCAGTGCACAAGTGCGGTACCCATTCAATAACATGTATACCGCTACTGTGCAATGATGCATGGTGCGTGGTACCAGCAAACTTTTGCTCGATTACCACTGTACCTAACTGAAGTCTAACACCATAATCCTCTCTGGACCACACACACATCTTGACTTTTCAAAGCCGGACTGAGAACAGAAAAACAAGGTAAATGTGGTTAAATGACACAAATAAATTTGCACCAGACTCAGGGATGAATATAATTTATTGTCTGATTTACATGACACTACAGAACAGCAAAAAGCAGAGGGTAAACAAAGCAACCCTACTGGTTTTTCCTTTCTGCCTTTTTGCTGTTCTATAGCTTTGTGTGTACTATCAGACAATAAAAGTTTATACTTCATAAGTGGAGTCTGTTGCCAGAGTTTTTTTTTTCTGGCTGCTGTTTGGTCCGAGGCAAAGACGCAGGAGTGGGGCAGAGTTTACTGACCAAGTGCAGTTTAATGTTTTTCAATATGTTTTGAATTTTTACTATAACTTGGTAATTTTGTTTAATGTTTTTATCCCAAATTTTCAATATGGCCTTTTTAGGACCCTACCACAAGAACAAAGTAGGGGAAAGTTTCTAAATCTGGTGTAAAAAAAAGGTGATTTCACAGTCACTCTACAAAGTCACCTTTCAGGCCAGATTTGAAAACTTTCACCTACTGGATTCAAGAGGTGGGGTCATAAGAAGGCTATATTGAAAATTGGGGTAAAATATAAAAAAAAAGTTAGAAGCATACATTGAAATTTTTTAATGTTTGCTCATAATTTTGTAATTTTAAATATTCTGACCCCACATTTTCAAAATACATTTTCTCATACCACCTCATGAGCATGGCAGCTGTCATTTTTCAAATCCTGGCCAAAGTGTGTTTACATGCCTGGGGCACAAAATGACATTTTGGCCAGGATTTGAACATTAAATGGGAAAAGGATGACTCTGAAACTCCAAGAAATGTGTTCTATGCTATATTTTATTTTTATAGTTGTATGAAAGCCACCTATAAAATCCAGCCAAAGTTTTGTGGCCTTAGGGGCCACTTCCTCAGGGCCCACGGTGGTCCTGTTTTGTAAAATAGAAAAAAAGTGTTGGTATGCATATTTTTAAACATGTTATTCTAAACTTCAACCAACACAATATCTTTAAACACTATAAGTATTTTCAAGGAAGACTCCTCAATTTAAATTTTTCATTAATAATACAGTGAAGTATCTAGGACCCTAACCCCCTTTTTCCAGGATCTGAACATTGTCACCTACCGGGTTCATGAGGTGGGGTCATAAGAAGACTATGTTGAAAATTTGGAGTCCAAATATTAAAAAAACAAAGTTAGGAAGGTACATTGTAATTTTTCAACACTCGCTCACAACTTTGGTAATTTTCAGTATTTTGACAGCAAATTTCCAACATAGCTATTTTTCACCCCAACTCATGAAAGTGATGGGTCTTTGTTTCTCAAATTGTGGCCAAAATGTGTTTTGCACCTGGCTCAGCGATGCTTGGCGAGTATTTCATAAAGGACACCCATCATGTTCAGAAAGGAGGGGTCATAAAAGACTATGTTGACATTTTGGGGTCAAAATGTCCCACAAAAATATAAGTAATGCTGTTTTCAGGGATGTCTGTTGGCCCAATGGGATCATATTGCCTTCCCATGCCAGTGACCAGAGTTCAGGTGTGGGTTCAGTGAGTCATCTGAATGGGCTGACTCTGGGAGGAAGGTACTGCAGCGTGTGGCACTGACCTCAGCCTGGGAAGGGACAGAGTAGCATTCTGGCACATACACAACACCATGTGGCAGGCTGGAGGGCCATTTCTCATAAGCTGTTGACATGCAGGTCAAAGCCTGATTGGCCCATGCACTGGGTTGGGACTATCTCCAGTATTCTGTTTATTTCATTTTGCACAGGTCCTTCAGGGACTATGTGAATGAGAATAGTGTTCCACTATCAGAAAAAAGAGAAGGAAACTTAATTTCAAAAACTTACATTAATGTGGACGTCAGGATTGCAGAACACAAAGTGAACAAAGTAGGGAAATGAAAAACATTTTGGGTCTTGGTTTTGGGTCTCTGGACTATTGATGAATCAGTGGTGGTGTCTTTTAAGAGGTTGTCAACCCTAAGCCCACCCCCTCCATTAAGCAAACAAGGCCAGACATGATCTCTTTTTTTCACCCAGGGCCCATAGGGCCCTGTATGAAGAAAGCTATGACAGATTTTGTTGGCAACATGTGGTGAACCATACTTCTCTACCTTTGAAGAGTGTATCACTATGAGGCACTGGCTTGGAGCTGTACCTTATGCTTCAGACAGGAGCCAATGGGCTGGGGTGAGGGGGCATTAGGGTTGGTAATGCCAAGGAAGACTTCACCACTGATTCGCCATTACTCCAGAGACCTAAAATCCTAACATTTTGCATTTCCCAGCTATGTGCACTTTGCATTCATTAACAATGTCTACGTTGATGTAGTCTTTTGCAGTTAATATATATATTTAAATGAAGGGTAAGAGTGGGATACAAAGAATGGTCTAGTTATCCTCCTCGATAGGTTTATTTCGAGATATGCAGACTTACCCATCTTTTATTTTATATAATACATTTGGATGTTTACTGTAGAATATATACACTTTGCATATACAAAGAAATGGTACATAGGAAATAACTGTCAACCACTTATATAAGAAAAATGTCCCATTCATGTAGTATATTACAGAGGTACGCAGAGCCACTATAGTTAAAGTTGAGCAGGGTTTCTATGTTAAGCCTCAAACTTTGAAATTTAATAGCTTCACAACTGTTCAATGGATTTGCATGAACTTTTGCAAGCACATTCGAGGGTAGGGTTCCTTGATTTGTCAAGTTTCATTCTGGTCAGATATGTGGATTCTGAGTGCAGATCATGAAATAAGTGACAAAATCAGGGTTTTCATTATTTGCTTTTGTCTTACTTGCACCCAGATTGTTTGGAATTTTGCTTTGAAATTTTCAGAGTAAAAGGGCTTGAGGCCACAGTGGTGCTTTTTACATTTGGATAAAAATATAATCTCTTCAAAGTTATTACATTTTAAAATGTCAGTTCTGAGCATGCTCAGAATGGTGTTTTGAAAGCTCTTGGAATGAAAAAGATTTGGACCATACAAAAAGGATCTTTTCATATGGGGTACTCCTTTTGTGAGGAAAAATCATTTTTCATATGGCTGCCATCTTGTTAGCGTTTTTCAAAAAAAATTTCAAAACCACAAAATGGCATCCTGACACACACACCATCACATACAGGTATATCTTACTAATTGGGACACCATTAAGTGGATTCTACACTTACATCTTGAAGAAATTACCCTGAAATGTGTTT
This sequence comes from Neoceratodus forsteri, assembly GCA_016271365.2. Taxonomy (NCBI): domain Eukaryota; kingdom Metazoa; phylum Chordata; order Ceratodontiformes; family Ceratodontidae; genus Neoceratodus; species Neoceratodus forsteri. The sequence continues at coordinate 321,997,347 of JADMNL010000023.1, forward strand.
TTTATTTTAAAGTCCCTGTTCATGACTCTATTTCCTTTTTATATGGCCATATGAAAAGGAATTTGGCTATCTGAAAAGGATCCTTCATACAAAAATAATTTTGACTTAGTTTTTCCCCGATTCTTTTTGTATGAAGACATCCTTTTCATATGACCAAAAAAAATATACGAAAAAAGAATCAGGAAAAAAAACTAAGTCCCAATTCGTTTTCATATGAAGGGATCATTTTTCGTATGCTTGTTTCGTTCATGTGAAAAAGGATGCCCTTTTATGAAAAAAGATTTTGGACTTTGGTTTTTTTTTCAATTCTTTTTTCATACAAAGGTTTTCAAAGGTATTTTTTTCATTCCTACAAAAGAATGCCCTCACAAGATAAAAGATTTTGGACCATTTTCTTTTCTGAATCTTTTTCGTATGAAGGGATCCTTTTCGGTGTGGGTTTTTTGTTCATACGAAAAAGGATGCATCCACACAAAAAATATTTTGAGTTTAGTTGTTTTTGCTGATTCTGTTTTCATATGAAGGAATCCTTTTTCATATAGCTCGTTCATTCATGTGGAAAAGGATTCCTTCATACGAGAAAGTATTTTGGACTTAGTTATTTTCCCCACATTTCAACTTCAACAAGCCATAGCTTCCTTAATATTTGCAGTTAAGGGACAATCTATAACAAAGCAAAGGTCTTAATGAGTACTACAAGAATAACACATAATAACCCCCAACAGATTAGGGGGTATATAAAAAAACAGAATTTAAAACATGAAAATTCCCATAGGATAACACTGGAAGTTTAACAAGCCCTATAGTCAAGCAAAAAAATTGCTTTTTGGCAGAAGTTTCAGTGGGCCCTGTGCTTCCACACCAACATGGAGGTATAGGGTTGGAAGCTTATGGCCCTCCAGGACCTATGTTTCCACAGGCAAATAGATACAATTATACCATCTAAAAGCAGAAGGAAATTCATTAAAAGAAAACTTCTTTAATGCAACAGTTAGGGTTTAAGTGACAAAAGTAGAAAAATGTGGTGTTAGGATTCACAACCCTAACACTCCATCCCCACCCTGCAGGCAGCAAAAGGAAACCCCTTTATGGTTTCACCTCTCCTGAAGCTTCACAAATCAGGTGTTAATGCACCATTTAGGGTTAAGGTGGCTCTGCACCAAGTGAGGAGTCCATCTGGGTGCAGAAGCACAGGGCCCTGTGGACCCTGCACTTCTTCACCAAGTAATGAGCCCATCTAGCAGCAGAAGCACAGGGTCTTCAGGGCCCTACACTTCCATGTGGCTACAGATGAAGACACACAGTGCCTGGGACCTTTGCTAAGTGATGAGTCCTTCTGGCTGCAGAAGGGGCCCTGCACTTCAGTGCGGCTACAGATGCAGATGAACCGGGCCCATCACACCCTGCACCAAATGTATAGTCCATCAGGCTGTGGAAACACAAACAAAATCTCAACATTCACTCATAACTTGGTCATCTGACAATATTTACACTGAATTTTCAACACAGATTTCTTATGACCACATCAACCCAACAGGTGAAGGTTTTAAAATCCATGCCACAACATCATTTGCACCACAGGTGAGAAAATACATTTTGCTAGGATCTGAAAAATGGCAGCTGTCATGTTCATGAGGTAGTGTGAAAAATAGCTCTGTTAAAATTTGGGGTCAAAATATTTAAAATTACAAAACATATGAGCGAGCATAGAAACATTTCAACAGTTGTTCATAACTTTTTTTTTTAATTTGAACCCCAAATTTTCAACACAGGTTATGACCCCCATGAACCTGGTAGGTGAAAATTCTCAAATCCAGGCTGAAACATAATTTCACACCACAAGTGCAAAAACACGTTTTGACCAGGATTTGAAAAATGACCGCAGTCACGTTCATGAAGTTTATGAAAAAATGGCTATGTTGAAAATTTGGATTCAAAATATTTAAGATTACCAAAGTTATGAGCGTGCATTTAAAAATGTCAATGCATCATCATAACTTTGCTGCTTTTTAATATTTTTACCCACAATTTTCAACATAGCCTTCTTATCAGCCCACCTCATGAGCAAGGGCAGAGAAGATTTTCAAATCCCACCCAAAAGGTGATTTCATGCAACAGCTGCAATATCACCTTTCCAGATGGATTTGAATAACTTCATAGCTTGTTCTCAAGGTGGTTTACTGAAAAGGCTATGTTGAAACTTTGATGTAAAAATGTTCAAAAATGACAAAGTTATGAATAAAAGTTCAAACCCCATTGGAATACACTAAACTGCACTTACCTTATTTTGTCATATTGCAGTCTCCAATTCCAGCAGCAAGATGTGTCTTTGATCAGAGAGTGGCTTTATGAAATGGGACATGTTCAGGTGAGTGAGTGTGTGTGTGGGGATGCTGAGTGGAGGCTCGGGGTGTGGTAGGAGGGGGTGCTGGGGGGTCAGATTGCCAATGTACCATTTTCTTTGTTTCAGTTTACCAAAAAAAGATCAACGTGGGATGGTTTTCTTTATTATAGGAGGACAAAAGCTAACACTGGGGATTGGCACCCCAGTGTCAGGACAATATGCAGCAGCGCCGGAGGTGGGCACCCTGGTGTTGCCACGTATATTGAGCAAGGGGACGGGTGACCTGGAGGAGGGGGGGCAAGAAAAGCAGCACATGGGCTGGGAAGCCTGGTCCACTTACTATTTCAAAAAACAACACTGGGGGTGGGTGACCTGGAGGGAGGGAAGGAAGAAGCAATATGAGGGGGGCACTCCAGTCTGTGTAACAATAAGACAGACAGACAGATAGCTAGATAGAGCTGAGTGGGGGTTGGGTGGGGGTGTGAGGAGGTCAGATTCCTGATAAACTGTTTTCCTTTTTCAGCTTAAAAAAGATTAGACAGATAGATAGATAGACAGACAGAGTGAGAAAGAGAGAGTGAGATCAGGGGATCTGTGACTCACTGCTCTAATTGAAGCCAGTAGCATGACTCCAGCTGTGGCTTCACATTTCAAGAAAGTCCTGCTGTTCTCATACTGAGATCATGGGCAAATGCATGTGGGACATATTCAGGGGAGTGAGAGCGTGTGTATGGGGGGGATGGTGAGTGCTGAGAGGGGTGTGGGGCTCAGATTGTTGATGGATCATTTTCTTTTTAGCTTAAAATAAAGGTCAACAAGGGATGGTATTCTTTATAGCAAGGAACAGAAGCCGATACTGTGAATTGGGCACCCCATTATTGGGATGATCTTCTGTGGCAGCAGGTGTGCCACCATATATATTAAACAAAGGGGACAGGCTCCTTGAGGGAGCAAGAAAAGTGGTACAGGGTGGGCACCACAGTCCACTTACTACTTTAAAAAAACATTGAAGGGAGGGTGACCTGGAAAGGAGGAGTGAGAAAGAAGTGGTATCAGGGGTGGGCACCCTGGTCCACTTAAGAAAAATATGAAACTACATTGATAAGATAGATAGATAGATAGATAGATAGATAGATAGATAGATAGATAGATAGATTCCTGACAGTTCTTTCATGAGATTACACAAAAGAACAATGGTTCTTTCATGTGAACTCACAACAGAACTGCTAAAAAAATGAAGTCCCAGCACTTTCTTTCATGAGCCCACCTTCTCCTTTTGTGAGTTATTTCAAGACACACAAAAGAAAAAGGTTGGCTCACAAAAGAAGATGGTGAGACTTAGCTTTTCTTTCATTGTTCTTTCATAAGCTAACCCTCTTTTATCATGAGTTACTTTGTGACTCACAAAAGAAGGTCAGCTCATGAAAGAAGTATAAAAAAAACAAAGTCCCACCATCTTCTTTCATGACCTGAGATTCTTCTTTTATGAGACTCATAAAAGAAGAATCTCAGCTCACGAAGGAAGAATCAGGATCCCTTGCTAAGCCTTCCAGCTAGGATTTTAGGGATGTCACAAAACACCAAAACACCAGAATCTAGCTAAACAGGTCCCGTGTGTTTGTTTCTCTCTAGGACATAATTTTTATGGGTTTTCACATTTTTTGAAAAATAAAAACAAGATGACTGCCACAGGAAAGAGGATTTTTTTCTCACTAAAGAATAATTTTAGCTCACAAAAGAATAATCTTCTTTCATGAGAAAAAAACAAAGTCTGAATTCTTCTTTCATAGCAAACATATAAATGCAAGACCCTACTGAGTATGCACAGAACCAACATTTCAAATCCTTATAACTCAGGAATGGATTAATATTTTTCACCAAATCAATAAAAGGCACCATTCTAGGGCAAGCTGTATATACCCTGAACATTGCAGAACAAAATTCCAAACTGTCTAGACTCTTGGTGAGAGCAAAATATATATATATATTTGCACTTTTTGCATGATCCAGATCTTGGAATCCAGACATCCCACCAACACAAAACTTGTAAAATCAAGAGACTTTGCCCCTCCCCCCCAAAGACCACACATGCAAATGTTTGTGCAATTTTGTTAAACAGGGCAAAGCTATCAAAGGTGTAAAGTTAGGAGTTTAACATTAAACACTCTACTCAACCCTAACTTTATGTATATTCTTTGCAAAAAAAACTGTATTACTGCACCAGTTAAGGTTCAGTTTAATGCCACAAAAGTAAGGAAATGTGTTCAGGTTTCCAACCCTAACTTGCCACACACCCCAAGCAGCCAAAGGACAAAACCACACAGCCAACCACAGACAGCCATCATCTTATAAGCCAAATAATGTACAACTGTTTTCAGATGACACAAATAGTAGCACTGATGTACTACCTTCATGGATTTGTATCTGCATCTGCAGAACAGTCATACAGCATGCATAACTGCCCATGAGAGCCTGTGCTTCTGAAGACAGAATTACCATTGCAATGTGGCTATCATGGTTTCAGCAGTGGATCTAGATATTTTTCAGGGGGGGTAGCAGTTTTGTCTGGGGGTTGGTGCTTTCCCCCAGAAAATAAAATATTACCTTTGAGAGCACTTTATGCTGGCCTAAGAGGGTATCAGATTCTACCTCACTAAATAGCTGAAAATGCCAGTGCATGGTTTTCTATATGCAGCTGCATAACTGCAGGCCTCGCAAAGCCCTGCCCTTCTGCAGCTAGAAGTCAGTGTATATATCTTACACCTGTGGCTGAAGAGATGCAGGCCCTTCACAGGCCTGCACTTCTGCAGATAGAAGTACTGTTTAGTTTAGTTTATTAGTCTAGGAATTAATACCTTTGAGCCAGGACTCTTTTACAAAGGTTCCACGTCGCAAAGAACATTTAACAAAGCACGATACACATTACAGGTAAAACCAGACAGGAAAGTTACATCATAAATTTGCTATTAACAGTTTAAGGCAGTAACGTTTTTAAGTTTCATAGAAAAACAAGCTATAACAGGTTCAAGCGGGTAGACAATTTCAAGGTTAAGGAAACTTCCAGGGAGAGGGTGATAATTAGGCGCCAAAAGGAGGCTAGAGAGGAGGGAAAGGTGGTGAGTGGGAGAGTAAGTGAGAGGGGACAGGAAAAAAGGGGAGTGAGTTTGGGTGGGAGACAGGAAGTAGTAGAGGTACCAGAGGGTTCATTAGTCAGGGAGGAAGAGGCCTCAGATGTGAGGATGGACATGAGGAGTAGTAGCCTTTATCTAGCGCAATCACAGTTGCTAGTGGTGGTGAGGTGGGCATAGAGCATGGATTTGAAAGCTTCAAGCGAGGTTGAGGATAGAGTAGGTGGACTAAGCGCATTGAACCATGTCGGGGCCCTGTATGTGAAAGATCTTTGTCCCTGTGCAGTCCGGCATCTCGGAACCTGTTGCAGTTTTTGGTATCATGGATTTCATGGCGGCTGCATTTCTGCAGCCAAAGGTTAGTGTGTATGTCTTACACCTGCAGCTTCAAAGACACAGGTCACTCAGAGGAATGCACGTCTGTGGACAAAATTGCATGCATGTCTTACAGTGTGAATGAGTACCTGTGGCTACAGAAGCACTTTCCCCAGAGGAGCCTGCACTTCAGCAGACAAAAAAACTTTTGTAATTTGAGGATCATGGAGTGGTATCTGTGGCTGCAGTGGCCTGTGCTTCTGCACACAGAAGCAGGGCTGTGGATTTCAGATGCATACCACAGAAGGTAGCATATCATGCTACTGCATTTGTGTCATCTGGAAACAGTTGTATGTTGTTTGTCTTACCTGCTGATGGCTGTCTGTGGTTGCTTATGTGGTCATGTCTTTTTGCTGCTTGGGGTGGGTGGGAAGTTAGGGTTCAAAACCCTAGTGCCACATTTCCCTGCTTTTGTGGCATTAAGTTGAACCCTAACTGATGCATTAACACATTTTTTGCAAAACATTTCCTTTCTTGTTGAGATATCAGAATTTAATCTTCATTCATATAGGTCCCTTTGGGACCTATGCAAACAGACATAGATGCACAGGGCCCAGGGTCCTACGGGCCCTGCACTTCCATGTGGCAATGGATGTCAAGAATTTATGGGTCTGTCTAGTGGGCAGTGGAAGTGCAGGACCCTGCACTTCCCTGTGGTGACAGATACACAGGGAAAAGAGCATCTGTCAGCTAAGCACAGGGCCCTCTGGCACCCACAGATGTATATGGAACATTTTTGGTGTCCAAGGATGTGTCCAACCCCATAACTCTACATAAATCTAAATTTTTGATATAATCTGAAAAATCAAATTTGCAACCAGAGGTAGGTGTGTATGCTTTACACCTGTGATGAAGACTACTAGAAGTACTATTGCAATTTTGGTATCATGGATTTCATGGTGGCCGAACTTTTACAACCAGAGGTCAGTGTGTATGTCAAACTCAGTTGGCCATGCACACAAAACATTATGACCACAAAACTCAATTTGCTTTGACCATGGAAAATGTAAGGTTCTCAGAATGTGTCCAACCCATAAAATACTTTTGCTATACACGCAGCAAATTATGACCTCAAAAACTCAATTCCCGATGGACATAGAACATTTTTGGGTCTCAGAATGTGTCTGACCCCAAAACTCCCATTGCTCCATTTGGATCAGAAATGAAGACAGAAGAACTCAAAGTCCCATGGGCACAGAACATTTTAGGGATCTAAGGATGTTTCTGACCAAAAAAATCCATTCAAAATTTTTGCGTTTGACTCAAAAATTCAACTACCAGTATAAATCAAAATGTTCAATGCAAACCGAAATTTGTAGTGCAAACTGAAAATTCAGATTACTATATGAATTATACTTTTTGGTGCAAACCAAAAAATTCTATTTTCAGTGCAAGCGAAAAATTCTGGTATAAACCAAAAACATGCATGACAAATCAAAGAGCCGTCTCATGAACCGAAAATTGGACCATGGCTATCACAAAGCCCATAAATACTATTTTGAACTTGTTCTGAAAAAAAACAGAATCTTGCTTAGGAGGTACCATTTGGCAAGATTCATCTTTTTGATTTTTTTTCAAACTGTTCATTTATATGACTTTTCATATTTATGTGTTAAACTAGATGAAAAAACAGCGTGGCAGCCATCAGAAACCGAAAATAAATTTCAGTTCATCAGAACTGTTTTCGGTTCATGACATCTAAGTGGTGCGAAGTGAAAATGCTCTCTTGAACTAAAAATTGTTGGTTTGTATCAGAGGGTTATCTAAAAGCCCTACTGAGTATGCTCAGTAAAAAACATTAAATTCTTATAACTCTGGAACCGTTTAATATTTTTTCATGAAACCTTCAAAAGACACTACTTCAGCACAGGCCACTTCCACTCTGAAAGCTTTGTGAAACAAATTTCGTATTGTCTAGGCCGTAGGTTAGAACAAAAAAAAATATATACTAAATATAGGGAAAAACATTTTTCCAAAAATTGATGTTCCATATCTTGGAAACCGCACAAGATGCCATCACAAAACTGTTCATGTTCTTAGACTCTGCCACCAGACCACGCATACCAAATTTTGGGCTATTTTGCCAAACACTGCCAAAGTTATTAAGGTACAAAACCTAGGATTAAAATTGAACACCTTACTCTAACCCTAACTATACTGGCACTACTGCACCAGTAGAATATATATGTATAATGCCAGTGGGTATTAGAAAAGTCACAAATAAATGCATAGATTTTCATGGGAAGGCAAACTGCAGTGAAAATAAATCATTTATTTGAACTCCAGCTCAGATAACTATGGATATTTCCACTCCATGGCTGGGTATGACCTCTATAGACCATACTCGTGGTGATGCCACTTGTGAGGTCAATAGAGGTCATAAGCAGCTTTTCAAACTAAATTACTCATTTTTATGCAGCCCATGGCATATACCATAGATACACTGGAGGACACCAGGGACAGAACAGGAGCCCCAGCAGCCAATCAGGTTGCTTGATGGCAGTGCTGCTACTTCTTAACTGATGGCTCCTACAAGCGGACCGCCATGCTGTTGACTGGAGCACAAGGGCAGATGCACAAGGGTGTCACATTGTGGCATATATAGATTATGTATATGCAGTGCTTGTGAGGATATATTTTGGCAATTATTTTAAATATTTTGAGGGTAGTCAGACCTAGAGTAAGGATATAACATTTATCTTCTATCTAGGTCCATTCATCCCATAGTGGCTATGGAGAATTTAGCCATTTATCTGCACAGAAGGTCCAGAGTGGCAATGGAGGTACAGTTCAGGATCTGGTTGTCCTTCACCTGCATTCAGTGATGTTTTAGTGTGATAATATCACTGTCGAAGGTGGTCACTGAACAATCAGGACACAGAATATTTTCTTGCCACAGTTTAATAAAAGGCATTATAAAAATCAAATATGTCATGGCATTAATGAAAATATCACTGATATTTTCCCTTGTGCAGGTTGACCTCTTGATGTCACTCATGGCTTTGCCACTCATGATGTCATAAGGTCAAACTGCACTCCGAAAAATAGCAGTAATATTTTCATTAGAGCCATGGTATGTAAGGAATAACACCCTTTGAGGTGTCTGGGAGTGCTAGTAAGGAATAATACCTTTTGAGGTGCCTGGGAGTGCTCTGATATACAGACACCTCAGGTGCATTATGAGGCACAAAGTGTATACCAAGTGACTTCAACAACCTGAGAAGTCAGTATATCAGAGCATGCCCAGACACCACAAAGGGTGTTATTCCACTTATAAAGTAGGACTTAAATTGATTTGTGAATAGACATTTACTTCAATGGTCAACTTACTCTTGCAGTTTGTATTTTATTTAGTTATTTCTACTTTGATTACCAGGTATGTTCACTGGCACCAGGCATCTTTTCATGAATGGCCTGGGTACAAGTACAATGGATAATCAGTAATAAGGTAATATCACAGTTAAATATTGCAGCAGTTAGATATATGGGAAGTGGAAAACAACAAATAGTACAGAACAGTTTATGAGAAAAATTACATTTTACATTTACAAGCACCAGGCTGGAGGCTTGGTGAACATGAATAACACACATTCGTTTAACAGCAGAGATTTTTGACTGTGGTGACCATACATTAACGAGGAACGATATCTACAAAGAAGTAGGAGCAGGTACTGAGGCATAACAAATGCTCCTTCATCATATGAGTGAATGCTTTGGTGGAGGAGGACTGCCTGAAAGGAGCAGGTGTGGTATGCCAGAGGAAGGCAGCCCTGAAAGTGAAAGACCTCTGCCCCATACCTGTGCATATAAGTAGAGTCAGGAGTGAATTTTTAGCTGTCAAACAAGAGTGAGCGAGGTTGACAGGTACTAGCATCTCTTTCAGACACTGAGTCACGTTGTTGTAGAGTGCCTTAAGTACCCCGGGATTGGGGTGTCATTTATAGTGCATTAGAATGTGCATACTTTCGGATGATTGTTTGGGATTATTTCAACCCAGGCTCTAAAGGGTTAATATTTTCATCACACTGGGGGCTGCAGGCAGCATGGAAGTACCCTGGGAGAGGGCCTTGCTTTTTAAGGGAGTGTGAGAAGACAGAAAGGGAGGTTGGTGTGGGGTGAGCGGGACCAATTGCCCATTTGAGGTGCCATTTTGGTAGTTTTTATCTTGGGGAGAGCGGAGGACAAAAAAATCAACCTTGCTCTAGACATGGTGGCAGCCATTAGAAGGGCTCCCCCACCTATGGGGAGGGAGAGGGACCATCACCCCATGGGAGAAGTGAAAGGCCGAGTGGCAGGAAGGAGAGTTGAAGCCAAGGCTTGAGGCAGAAAGAAGAGGAATGCTGAAGATATGGGGGTAGCATTTGAGAGTGAGTGCCTTGGCTGGGACATTCATGGGGATGTGCCACCTAAATTTTCATGGGGTCAGTCATCCAGGAGGGAGTCAGTGAACCTGGAGCTGTTGGTATACAGGAATAGCAGTCCTGAGGTGAGAGGTTAGCCTGTTCCAGGGTGCAAGGGATAGTGTGGGTCTTCTGGAACCATGAGAAGATATAGCCTCTGCAGGATCATTATTGCTGTTTTTGGATAAACTAAGCTGTCTAATTTAATAGGATTGTCCAGATCACACCCCACGGAATGGACAGTGTGCAACTGGAACATTGTGGAATATTGCATTTATGTGACCATATTGGTTCAGTATGATATGTTTCCCTCCTGAACTGTGATTGACTTACTGCTCCATGGAGTTGACTTTTGCATGTTCTGATAATGGGAGACTTCAACATGCGGATACAGTTTGGTCAATACCAGCAGGAACATCTGCCAGAACTAGACACATAGTGGATTCCTGTGGGGGGCCTCAAACAACTGGTACAGCAACCCACAAGAGACAGGGCTATCCTAGATCTAGTACTGACTAACAGGAAGGGATCACAGATCTCCAGGTAGAAGGTCACCTGGGGGCCAGTGACCATCACATGGTATGGTTCAATTTGGCTACTACATCTAAATCATCCCATTCCAAGGCAAAAATATGGGACTTCAGAGGAGCTGACTTTGATAAGATGGCCAACAGAGTTAAGCTAGCCCTGGCAAAAAGAAACACAGGTGAGGGGGTACAGGCAAAGTGGGCAAGCATTAGGATGCAATACTTGGAAGCAACATCCCATTGTGTTAGACAGAAAGGAAGTGCAAAAGAAGAAGGAAACCACTTTGGTTCTCAAATACAGTAGCAGAAAAGATCAGAGCCAAAGGCTGGCCTTCAGGAAATATAAGGGAACACAGCGGATGAAGATAGGGAGGCATACCAAACTGCCCTAAGGGAAGCAGGAAGGCAGTAAGGCAGGCAAAGTCCCAAACTGAGGAAACACTAGCACGAACAGTAAAAGAAGGTGACAAGACTTTCTATAGATACATTAGTGAAAGGAGAAAGTCCAGAGGGGGTATTGCTAAGCTTAATGGAGAAAAGGGAGCATGTGAGGAGGTGGACCCTGTAAAGGCATCTATCCTAAATAGATACTTTTGCTCAGTATTTACTGAAGAGAAGGTAGGGCAGGGCCCACAGCTCAGCATCATGGACACGGGGGAGGGAGGTGAGCACTACTCCCTTCACAAAAGAAAGGGTCCTACAAGAGCTTCTAGCTCAGAGTGGATAAGGCAATGGGACCTGATGGCATACATCCCAGGGTACTTAAGGAGCTAAAGGTGGAACTAGCAGAGCCATTAGCAGAACTGTTTAGTGAGTCTCTGAGCACAGGAGAGGTCCCAGAAGACTGAGAAGGGCTCATGTGATCCACCCACAAGAGTGGTAACAGGGAGGAGGCAGGAACTACAGACCAGTCAGTCTTACCTCAGTAGTGGGCAAGATTATGGGCACTCCTCAAGGAAAGGATAGTGCAACACCTGGAATCCATAGGGGCACAGGATCCAAGACAGCATGGGTTTACAAAGGAAGGTCCTGTCAAACTAATCTCATAGATTTCTTTGACTGGGTAACCAGAGTGGTGGACCAAGGGGCAGTTGATGTCGCCTACCTTGACTTCAGCAAAGCTTTGACGCTGTTCCACGAGAAGATTGATAAATAAGCTGGGTAGGCTCAGGGTGGGTCAGAAGTTGGTTAATTGGGTGACAAACTGGTTGATGGGCAGAAAACAGAGTGGTGAAAAATGGTATACAGTCAGAAGAGATGCAAGTCACAAGTGGGGTACCCTCAGGGATCAGTCTGGGGCCAGTCCTCTTCAACATCTTCATTAGTGACCTTGCAGATGGACTAGAGGGTAAGGCTTGTCTGTTTGCAGATGACACTAAGATCTGCAACAGAGTAGATGATCAGATGGGGTGGGCAGAATGAGAAGAGATCTGGATAAACTAGAAAATGGTCAGAAGAGTGGCAACTGGGATTTAATGCAAAGTGCAGATCATGCACATGGTGAAGAGATCCTGAAGCCACCTATAGGCTGGGAGGGAGTTGCTAGAAGTCACAAAGGAAGAAAAGACTTGGCATCATCATCACTGATGACCTGAAATTATCCAAGCAGATCTCTAAAGCAGTAGGTAAGGCTAGGCAGTAGGTGGATAGTAGGGGCATCGTAAGTAGCGAGTGCAATAATCCCTCTTACAAGACACTGGTTAGGCTCCATCTGGAGTACTGCATGCAGTATTGGAGGCCACACCTTCACAAGGACATTAACCAAATTGAGGCAGTCCAGAGAAGGCAACAAAATGGTGCAGGGACTGCATCAGAAGACATATGAGGACAGATTAACAGAGCTCAATATGTATACCCTTGAGCAAAGGAGGGAGAGAGGGTGATATAATCGAGGCATTCAAACACCTTAAGGGCATTAACAAGGTGAAAGAGTCTAACATGTTTAAATATAAGAAAAATAGCAGGACAAGAGGACACAGCATGAGATTAGAGGGGCCGATTAAGGGGAATGAGAGAAATTCTTTTCACAGAAAGGGTGGTGGATGCATGGAATGGCTACCTCAAGAAGTGGTGGCTATGAATACAGTGCAGGGCTTCAAACAGGCATGGGATAAGCATAAAGGAGCAATACAAATGAGTATGAATAGATAGGCCACTGACAGAGCAAAGGCCAATGGCACATTTATAAGGTAGAAAAGAAATGGGCAGACTGGATGGGCCTTCGGTCCTTATCTGAAATCCTTCTATGTTTCTATGTTATTAAATGAGATCTCACTGTTTTCCTTGCACCTGCAGTATCAGTTCAGTTCTTTGCAATGACTGTTGCTGCCACTAACCAACAATTTTCTTCTAGCCCAGCACCTGGAGGTCAGACGCACTCACCCCTTGTGGGACCTGGAAGATGTAAGCTATCTGGTGCAGCTATTGCTGTGGCTGCCCCTCCCACAGACATCGCCATCATCATGTTTGGAAGTACAAGCGGGGCTTGTCTGGGATGTTTTGGGAAAACAATGTGTCTAGTCCATGTAAGAACTATACAAATGGACTGGAAAAATCCATAGATTGGACTGATTAGTTCACCTGGGCAGGATTGCCAATTTTCTGGATCTGGTGTCTGAAATGGGGATAATCAAAGCAGCATGTGAGCTGGAGAGCATTGCTTGACTCCTCAGTTTTAGATGGATTTCTAAACTGTTTTGGACTGTTGCAGAGTGAATTTTGATAAAGATGGCAAAAGCCCTTCAGCTTCTGACATTACGCTGCAATCTGAAATGTTTAAGTGGATGTTGGCGATGGTTGGCAAGTCAATCATGTCTAGAGAGTTCACCCTTGCCAACATAAGGGCCCTAGAGGAGCTGCTCCTGTGGCTGCGTGGTGTGTGCCAGGTCCCAAGAAGCCAGCTCAAGGATCCCCACTGCCTGGTGGTCCTGTTATGGACCGAGACAGTCTGTCACCTCCCTAACTTCAGAGGATGTCAGTGTGGAGGAATGGGAGGATATTGCTGAGAAACTGGGCCCCAGCAGAAAGCCGAAACCCATGGTGTTCAGTGACAAGGAGGAGTTCAAGCCCCCAGAGGGTGTGGCAGCAAGAACAATGGGCAGAGCCGGAGAAAATAATCATTTGGCTTTGCAGAAGGAGCCTGTGTTGTGGTTAATGACCCCAGCAGAATTCCATGCCTCTGGTCAGCAGTGTGAAGCTTCTTGTCCAGCTGTGACTGAGATTACTACAGCCCCAAAGTCTGTACCCATTGGTGAACTTGCAGAGACATTGCCAGCCCAGCTGCTGTCAAGCCATGTTCAGCAACTGACTCCATTGGCAGAGCTGCCTAAGGCAACTAGCCACCATAGTTCAAAGACCGAAGGAGCAGAGGGCATAGCAGAAACTAAGGTGGAAGATGAGTGGGAGGAGATGTCAGAACAGGACCTCCTGTCCCCATATGCCTCAGTAGTCCTGTCACCACAGAGGGGTTCCTCCTCTACTACTGCAGCCCACCCGTGGGCTAAAGACCGGTGTAACCAAGTCAGAGAGCAGGAGCAGCATGAATGGTAGTATAAAGAGGGCACCTGACTTCTGGTGGGACAGACTCCCCAAACAACCATCCACAACCTTCCAGAATGGTCTCAAATGGAGAGACTTGTGAGGAGGCATATCTGCTAGGAGTATCCCCAGTTTGACTACCCATCTTCACAAGCATGTGTGAGACATCATTGAGGAGAAAAGGATGGACTGGGTTTTCCATGGCATTCTTGGAAAGATCTACAGGAAGCACAATTTGAGTTCAAGCAGCGCCACCATTTACCTGCAAGAAGCCCAGCACATTGCCAAGGGTACCTGTGTCAAGAGTGCATATAAGGGACTCACTTTGTATAAGAACTATGCCTTGTTGCAAGCTCTGGATGGCAAATGCATCAAGTATTGTGTGGGTAAGAACGTTGTTTCAGTGAGGAGTTACGGTGATGGACATTTGCAATGCAATAAAAATAAAATGGCGATGGTGAATTTGGGCACCCTACAGTATGGGCAACAAGTGCTCCCCCCAGCCCACCGAGGTGCTACGACCTTGGAGTTAGTTATACAAGTAAGGGGGTGTGGGGGGCATTACCCCATGCAGAAAAGCAGTACTGTAATTGTTGCCCTTACTGTAGGGTGCCCAAATTCACAGTCACCATTTTTGCTTTTGACGCATTGCCATCGCTCAAAATGTTTGTTGCTGTAATTCCCTCACTGAAATGACATGGAACCATTGTGTAGGGGCAGTCAATTCATACAGTTGGTCCTGCACCAAACCACATCCCCACTACTATTTTGGCAGATGGTGAGGTGATCACATTCGGTTTCTTGGAGAGCTGTGACACCAGACACCCACTGCAGGACATTTGAAACAGGTGAGGCTAACTTTTTTGTGACTTTTTCTATTATGGTTTGAATCAAAGACTGTTGGGACTGTCTATAACAGCTTGCTAGTCTGATTACTGCCTTCTTATTACAAGTCATCATGTCAATGTTATTGTTCATAATGTTTAGTATTATCACTGCTAATCTGTTGCTGTTGTAATCAATGCACCAGTGTTGCAATATGTTAAATGTTTAGGACAAGTAGTGCTACTGTGTATCCACCCTGTTAGGCTATTACTGCTATGACAACTGCTACTGTGTTTAGCTAACAATCTGTGGGGGGCCATGATTTTTGAGAGTCCATATTAATTAGGTGACAGTAGTGATGGCGAAGTGGCCCCAATTCGCTCCGCGGAGTGATTCGCAGAGTGAAGGCAAATTCGTGGAGTGCTCCACAACATGAAGCGGAGTACTTTGTGTTATTAATGGGTAACGCGAAGTCCATTGAAAACATTGACTTTGCATTACTCCGCCTTCCCAAACCACGACTCCACCAATTTTTAAGGCGAAGTACATTGAAAACAATGTACTTCGCCTGTTTTTAAGCTCCAAAGGCAAATTTTGCAGTGATTCACGGGATTTCAGGTCACATGGGCTCTAGATTGTTCTGCACAGCCTCAGTTTGGGGTAGTGTGTGTAGAAAGCTGTAGGAGACAATCTGCTCTGAGAGCTCTCTGTGATTCAGACCTTCAAAAGCTGTTAAAAAGCCTTTTGAGTCTTTTTTTTGCTCAAACTTTAGTTCATCGATTATAGAAACCCTCCTGTGCTCATATCATCGAGCGCTTATTGTTTGTGTATGGATTTTGAATGTTAATGTACAACATTCAGTCTGTGTACTAACAGACAGTGGAAGTGTGCTTTGGGGAGGGGCGTATCTGTGGTGTAGGTAGATTAACTAGAGAAAAGACAGTGCTTTCTGTTTTGGTGATATTTTCTTGTATACCTGTGTTAATGTACACACAGTAATATTTTCAATATTTCTTGCCATTTTTTTGCTGATTGTTGTGGTGCAGCAGTGTATAATTTTAGTTTGTTTAAAATATGTGGTTATATTACTGAAGTTTTCAATTTGCTATGCATTACTTGGTGTGTGTGTGAGTATGTGTGCGCGTGTCATCAAATCAGACACCTTTTATTGTGCCACATAATAATTTCAGCAATGTGAAGCTGTTATCCACTGCAGCTGTGTGATTTTTGTACTTCTTTGTGGTATCTTTATGGGTACTAGTACTAGTGACTGTTACTGCAGCAGTGCAGTACACTGCCCCTCCCCCGCGGCCCGCCCCAACCGGCAAAGGTATTGTTTTCCAGATTTTAATTGCTGATGGTGTGCACTGGTTAGGTGTTGTGCCTTTGTGTCTGCATCTCTTCAGTGCACAGCGCAATCTTAATCTGTCTATGCATTTGCATATCTTTAGGGCCCAATCTCCATCTGTAACTTAAGTCACAGTTGTTTCTTTGGCTTCCCTTCAGAGTACTGGACAGGTGCGGTGCTTAATTCTGCATGAACATTGTACTCATTAATATGCATTTTTAAGTCAGGACCATCATCACGAGTCACTCGTGATACAAATCACTCACGTTCTTCATCATCACGGTCACAAATGCAGTCACAAATCATGATTTATGATCACATCACGAATCACAAGATTAATTTTTTTTTAATAGTTACTTGGATGTATTGCAAGCCTGTTTTGTAGTATGTCTCCATGCTTCACCACCCCACCATTGTACTCATTAATGTTTGTTTTTAAGTCAGGGAGTTGGACAGTGTCTGCAGTACATACACAGACTGGAAAAAAGACTGACTGCACACATGCAGTTTAGTACAGTATACTTGCACTGCTCAGAATACAAAGTGTCACGAATACGGAAGACAACAAAAAAGGGCATAATTACATACAAGGGTCGGGGATGGTGGAGGAATACATTTTATAACATAGCAAGGAATGTGTGGGGAGCACATGGTGTGAGGAAAAAATGTGAGATCCCATGGTGATCCAGCAGCAGTTCCAGCATGGACATAATTTGAAACTGATGTCCCTCATGTGATCCAGCCACTGCTCCACAGCACTCACCCTCTCATTGTTATCCTCAACAGCACTCCAGAGAACTGCCAAGTCAGCCTGTGTTACATGCAGTTCTCTCGGGTCCACACGTTCTACAGGCTGACCTGCTGGGGGTGGGGGTGGGGGTGCTGGTGGAACAGCAGGTGCTGCTGTGGCCCTCCTCTTCTTAGGGATGCCGCAATGCACAGCTGCACCATCTACCACAGATTGGCCAGCAGGTGCAGGCATGGTCTGTTCTGTGGCAGCCTGCCACTCCAACTGCTGGTGATTGAGCATATGGGTGTGCTGGCCCCCAGTCCCCAGGTGAGTCCCCTGGGGGGCACAGCACACCTCCACCTCACATAGGTGGCACTTGACCACACTGCTGTCCCCCCAACACAGTCAAAAAACTTCCAAACAACAGAGGTGTGGGGAGGACCAGGCATAGGCAGGGGATGGCCAGGTGAACTGGCAGCTGGCTGGTCATGGTGCTGAACAGGGATGAGATCCACACCTGGGCCTGGGGGAACAGGCACATCCTGCTCCAGAGGACCTGGTGCTGGACTTGGTGGTGGTGGTGGTGGTTCAACTGCCTCAGGGTCAGGACAGGAGGTGGTGCTGGTCCTGCTTCTTGGGGGGGGGGGCACTCACAAGTTTTGAGCAGTCCAACAGGAATGGGCTCCCATGCCCTCCACACATGCACATGATACAATGCTTACCACTACCACGCTCTCCCAGAGCTGCCCCCGCCCCAGACATTCCCTCACCCTGGTCCATCTCTCCTACTGAGCTCCCTCAGTCCAAGCAATCACTACTCACACTGTCACACAACACACACACACACACACAGTCACACAGACACAGACAAACAACTAACTACTTATAAAGGTAAGAAAAGTAAAATTTACAGAAAGAACAAATTAAGTAAAAAAAGAGTACAGAAAAGACAAAAAAATGTAGCTTTTAAAAAAGCTGTTGGGTCTAAATCAAAGTTTAAATCTCCTCCTCACTCTGATCTCAAAGTATCAGCAGTCACAAAACACACTACTCTCTCTCTCTATCTGCACAGGAGAAAGTAAAAGTGTCTGCTTGTATGACTCACTTTGTTCCTGCCTAGCTAAAGAGCATGTGACTTACAGTACTGTAAGCAATGTGATGTGTGGCGGGGGACTGCCAAATCTGAAACACCAAGTGGATCACTTAGAATCATAATGAGGAATGCGAAGTCCATTAAAAGCAATGACTTCACCTTACTTCACATTGCCATTCTGCCTTAACGCGAAGTGATAACAAGGCGGAGTGAGCACTTTGCATTGCCACTCCACATAGCCCGGAGTGGCAATGCAGAGTCCACTATGCGTTCATCTCGGTGGAACTTAAATTTGCTGCATCTCTAGGTGGCAGCATTTTGGGCAGAAGTTACTTTATTTTAAACCAGTGGTAGGTCTGGGATGCCATCCCATAGGGCCATAGGCAAACTGTCTGAAGGGTCCAGGAGGGTGGGTGGCCAGGAAAATTGAGTTTGGGTATTTGGGAGGGCTGAGCTGGTTTGGGTCCCATATATAATCTGTTAGGTCCATCTTCATGGTGAAGCAGCCTGAAGTTTTCCGGGGTTTGGAAGTGGAGAGTGCACATACCCTGCCTGCTTGGGCCCCAGTGGGGATGACTGGTGGTTCTCTCGAACTCACTTAGGGCACTGAGCTTTTAACAAGGGAGAGTTTATCCTCCCCAGGGACTGCGATGTCATTTATAGTGCATTAGAATGTGCTTATTTTGGGATAAATGATTTGGGTTATTTCAACCCAGGCCCTAAGGGGTTAATATTTTCACTGTCCCGGTGGGGGGACTGCTGGCAGCATGGGAGTACCCTGGGGGTGGGTCTGGCTTCTTAAGGGAGTGCTCAAAGAGAGGAAGGGAGGTTGGCACGGGGTAAGCGGGACCGAATGCCCACTCAAGATGTTGTTTTGGTAGTTTTATCTCAGGGAGAGTAGAGGACAAAAAAAATCAGTCCTGCTCTGGACATGGTGGTGGATGTTGGAAGGGCTCCCCCACCTATGGGGAGGGAGAGGGATCATCACCCCATGGAAGAAGTGAGAGGTTGAGTGGCAGGAGGTAGCGTAGGAGAATGCAGAAGATATGGGAGTAGCGTTTGAGAGTGAGTGCCTTGGCTGTGACATCCATGGGGACGTGCCACCTGGATTTTCATGGGGACAGTCACCCAGGAGGGAGTCTGTGAATCTGGAGCTGTGGGGAGATGGGAATAGCAGCACCAAGTTGAAAGGCTAGCCTGTTCTGAGCTGCAAGGGACAGTGTGGGTCTTGTGGGACCATGAGAAGATGTAGCCCTGCAGGATCATTATTGCTGTTTTTGGATAAACTGAGCTACCTAATTTAATGGGGTTGTCTGGACCATGCCACATGGAATGAACAGTGTACAACTGGGACATTATGGACTCTTGCACTTATTTGACCATGTCAGTCCAGTGTGACATGTTTCCCCCTGAACTGTAATTAACTTGCTGCTCCATGGAGTTGACTTTTGCATGTTACTAAATGGGATTGCACTTTTTCCTTGCACCTGCGGTGTCAATCCAGCTCTTTGCAATGACTGTTGCTGCCACTAACCAACAATTTTCTTCTAGCCAAGCACCTGGAGGCCAGCTGCACCTCGCCCCTTGTGAGACCTGGAAGATGTAAACTATCTGGTGCAGTTACTGCTGTGGCTGCCCCACATAAAGGGAGGGATGGCTACACTTATATACAAAGCTTGCCAGGTGTGTCAGAACCTGTACTCTAGAGGTAACCAGCCCAGCTGCTCAAGAATGGCACAGTGGTGGGTTCTGGAACTGTGGAGGTGGCAAATTCAACCACCTTGTGATAAATTATTTTCACCTAGGCTGATTTTTGGTGGTGTCCATTACAATATCCCCATAATCCAATAGGGAGAAGGTTGTTTTGCTCAATTCTTACTTTGATGTCTGCCATGAGGGATTTGTATACAAAGAGTTGCCCCAATTTTGGTGACTGGCCTTAACAGTATTGATCAGGTGGTTGTCCAATGAGAGGCAAGGGACAAGGGTTACTCCCAGATACCTGAAATTAGCCACCAGTTCAAGTTGTGTACCCTGCAGGGTAGAGATATGAAGATCTTGTGAATGGCATTTAATTTTATGGTCAGAACCAAGGAGCATGGCCTTAGTCTTAGACACATTTAGGACAAGCTTCTCATTTAGAAACCAGCACTGGAGAGTGTGGAAAGTTAGCTCAAGTATTCTGCTGATTTCAGATATGTCACTGCCATGCACAAGACAACAGTATCATCTGCATAGAGTGAGGATTTGGCAGTTGAGCAGCTCTTAGGCTGGTCATTTGCAAAAAGTATGAAAAGGAGGGGTCCTAGTATAGAGCCCTGCAGAACACCACAAGTGATGTGTTGGCATCCGAGATTACCTTGTCCAGCTTGACTGCTTGAGACCTTGTTTTGCAGGTAGCTTGAAAACCACTGCACTGCTGCTGGTCCCACAGCTAGGGAGTAAAGCCTTTGAAGGAGCAGGCAATGGTCCACCAAACTGAAAACCTTTGTTGGGTCCACAAACACTGTGCCAGTCATAATCCCCTTGCCCATGGCCTGGTATGCAGAGTCTATGAGTCTGATGAAGGTGATGCAGGTTCTGTGTCCCTTTCCAAAACCATGCTGTATGTGAACTTTTTTGCCTAGTAGATTTTCACTTGTATGTAACTATTCCTGCAGGGCAATGTTGACCTTTTGTCTACTGCTTTCTTCCATGTGACCCCCGTGAGGTTAAGGTGATAAATCTCATGGGGTTATATTGGTTGGAGTAAAGTCAATTAAACATATATATGAAAAATAAATTTAGTTATGAACTGTCTGAGTGTGCTCTGATAATTGGACAGTCAAGTGACACTCTCAGCCAATCAGCTCACTGGGATTTCATAATATATGTTTTATATTCTTGCAAAAAACTTTGTTACTGTACCAGTTAGGGTTCAGATTAAGCCAACAAAAGTAGAGAAATGTAATATTAGGGCTCCCAACCCTAACACCCAACCCCTACCCTGTAGGCAGCAAAAGAAAAAAACATTACGGTTTCACCGCTCCTGAGTCTTTGCAAATCAGTCTAGGGTGTTCCTTGGGGTTGTCAACCCTAAGGCTCACCCTGTCCCATTCCATCAGTAAAGAAGCTGAGATGTGCAGACTATTTGAGAATGTGGTGACCATTAGAACTGACAATCTCAAGGAACACCCCAGGCCTCATTTGCAAAGACTTAGGAGAGGTGAAACTGTAACGGTTTTTCCTTTTGCTACCTGCAGGGTGGGGTGGGGTGGTAGGGTTGGTAACCAACACCACATTTTCCTACTTTTGTCTGTTTAATCTGAACCTTAACTAATGCATTAATGCAGTTTTTTGCAAAGAATTTCATTATTTTTTGAGATAGTATAATCATATACTCATTCACACAGGTCCCTTTGGGACCTGCGTGAACATATCTATTTACCTATGAAAGTGCAGGACCCGGAGGACCCTGTGCTTCCATCCCTCTGTAAATGCACACACATCCACGTTGGTGTGGAAGCGCCTCTGTAGATGCATACATCCATGTTTGGTGTGGAAGTGCAGGGCCCAGAGGGTCCTACACTTCCATATCTCACAAAAAGCAGTTTATTTGCATGGTTGTATGTCTTGTTAAACTTCCAGTATTATCCTATAGGAATTGTTTTTTTCACTTTTTAAGGTTTTTTATATGGTCCTTATTTTTTTTGGGGGGGTAGTATGTGTTATTCCTATAATATTCATTAAGACCTTTGTTTTGATATAGAGACTGTCTTTTAACTGCAAATATTGCAGGAGTTACGGCTTGTTGAAGTTGAAATGTGGAACAATAACTAAGTCCAAATTCTTTTCTTGTAGGAAGGGATCCTTTTTGTGAGTTTTCTTTTCCATTCATATGAAAAGAATTGCTTCATATGAAAAGAATCTGAAAAAATTAAGGCCAAATTTTTTTTTCATATGAAGGCATCCTTTTTCATGTGAAGAAAAAAATCTCATAAAGGATTCCTTCATACGAAAAAGAATCTGAAAAAACTAAGTCCAAATTCTTTTTCATATGAAGGCATCCTTTTTTGTATGAATGAAAAAGGATCCCTTCATATGAAAAGAGAATCTTTTTTGTATGGCCCAATTCCTTTTTCATATAGCTATATGAAAAAAAAGATTTAAAAATGTATACACAACACATTTCTGGGTCCTTTTTCCTAAAAATTAGTCTACTATCCACCTAACAGGGTCCTGATTAGCAAAATACGTGTGTTGGTGTCTCTGGAGGATCTTTTATTATGAGTTTTCAATTTTTTTTCCACCTTCCTTGCCCCTGGCCTGCCACTCCTTCTGGCTGCACATGACCCCCCCCGACCTCCTCGCCCCAACTCCCTTCCTACTCACCTCAGATCGCAACTGACCCAGGGGTGGCCCAGCGTAACCCTTCGCTGGATGGGTCCCTCTCTTCTGAGGGGGAAGGTGCCAGGAGGGGGATACCAGTGCACTCTTCAATCAGCCCCTGATTGCTGCTGAGGTGGATTCCGGCGTGTCGGGGCATCTGGCGGCGGGGAGTCGCCATCATCCCATTGACCAGGCGTTTTTTCCCATTTTCTGTGGGAAGTGATGTTCTAATGTCAAGGCATGCCAATGTCTGCCACTCCCCCTTGTACACTGAGCCCTGACTGTACTGCTGTGCTCCCAGCATCCGCCAGGAGTCAGCCATATGCCGGCGTGCATCCCCTGCCCTCCCCCTGGAGAAGGAGAGCTGTCCCTGGATGCTCCATCCTTCTCCCCTGGCCGGCCCTCTGGCGACCTGAGTCCGTTCCTGAACTCAGGTCGCTGGCGTCGCAGAAAGAAATCCAACCGCTGCACCGACAGGCCAACTATTCAAATTTTTTTTTAATGGAAACAAGATGGCGCCGTACGGAAAAAGAATTTTTTTCACATGAAAAAGGATTACCCCTATACACAAAAGAATATTTTTTCATATGGACCAAATTTTTTTTTCATTCCAAGCAGCTGTCCAAAAAAAACATACTGAACATACTCAGAATCATAACTTCAAATTTGCATAACTTTGGAAAAGAATAATATTTTTCCACCATACCAGTGAAAGGCACCACTGTAGGCCAAATCCTTTCTACCTTAAAAAATTTCAGAGCAAAATTCCCAACCATCTGGGTGTTAGGCAATGACAAAAAAAAAAAGGAAAAAAGGGAAAAAAAAAAAAAGATTTTCTCACTTTCCGTCTCTCATAAATCTCACATCTGACCAGAATGAAACTTGGCACATCAAGAGATCCTGCCCCAAGACTGCACTTGCAAAATTTCATACACATCTGTTGAATGGTTCTGAAGCTATTAAAGTACAAAGTTTGGGGTTTAACACACAAACTCCTGCTCAACCTAACTATAGTGGTGCTAATGCACACACACACATATTATATATATATATATATATATATATATATATATATAAATAAAATAGTAGCGCAATGTTACAGTTAGGGTTGGAGGAGCCATTTCTATGTTAACCCCAAAACTTTGCACTTATCAACTTTGCAACCGTTTGACAGATTTGCCTGAAATTGGAATATGTGATCAAGAACCATAGGCCTTGGGATCTGCCAAGTTTCGTACTGGTTGGTTATATGACTGTGGAGTTATTAAGCGTGATCTGTGCGCGCGATTACACTTTTCTGGAATTCTACGGTCGCGCCTACAGGTCGTACGGTTTGTGCGACCAGCCTGAAATCTTCAGGGAATGTGCAGCCAGGGTCCCCATGTGTCTTTTCAAAGATTTCATGAAAAAATATTAAACGGTTCAAAAGTTATTCAAAAAACAATTTCCCATTATAAGTCAATGGGAAAAGTTAACAAAAAGTTCGACAGTGTCGCAAATGCACTTTTTAGTGTCACAAATGGCCCTGTTACTGTTGCAAATCCACCATCTTGTTTTCAGTTAGTTATCAGAAAAATGCTTGGCATTTAAAATTGAGACCCTCTAGCAACCTAATTCTTTTTGTATTCACCTAGTTGGGCCCTGAGGATGCTAGCCATGTCTTTATTTTGGGGTAAAACACCCCAGAAATATGTTTTTAAAATTTCTGGAAAAAGTAGTGTGACAAAGTAGTGTCGCACTCACGAAAGTGTCGCAAATTTTTGCGAAAGCTTTCACAAATTGCGACACTACTTTGCGACACTATGCCCAAAATAACAGTAATTCTTTGGCACTCCGCTGCAAAAGAACGCTTGAGAGTTTTGGGCTGAAATTTGGAGGGAACGCAGATGACATCTCACAGATGTGCCTTTCAGTTTTGTTTTGGAAAAATATTACACGGCGGCAAAGTTACAGCACTCCAAAGTTGACATTTTTTCCCATAGGATAACATTACGGCGCCCAACGCTTTACAGAAATCCTTTGGATCCCTGCTGCAAAATAACGGTTTGGTCTTTTTCCTGAAATTTGGAGGGAAGACAGCCAACAGCCCACAGATGTGCCTTTCAGTGGTTTGGTGAAACAATATTACAGGAGGCAAAGTTATGGCACTCGAACTTCTTTTTCCCATAAGGATAACATTGCGGCATTCACCGCGCCTTTCAGGGCCCGTATCTCGGAAGCGGTGTGAGATACGGACTTTTCGCTAGAAAAGTGCTTAGCCCCCACAAAATTAGCCAGGACAGTTGTAAATCATATGACTTTTAAATTTTTTTTCTACGTCAGATGCGGATCCTGAGATATAACGTAGTTAGTATTCCAAGTTCTCATTTTCTGCTCGATACTCATTATTATGCATACATTATTTGTACTCACTGTCTTTCTCTATGCAGGTTTTGGAAAAACCAGCCTGTGCGCTTACATTACTGTTACTGTTGCCCTTTCCGCTTGCAGTTCCATACCCGTTTCACTTACCGTTGACGTCTGCGCCACCATGTGCGTTATCCTTTGCGTTTTCATTTGCGCTTGCGTTTCTGTTATTTTTTGCCATTTCTGTCTACAGTACTGTTTATCTTTCTGTTTCACTTTATGTCACCATGCCCATTGACATTTCTGTTTGCAAGCACCATGTTACTATGTGACAACACATCACGTGGCAGACCGTTCCGTCCACACCATATGCGTTACCCTTTCTGTTCTCATTACGCTTATGTTACCATATGCGCCACTGTGCCCATTTCTGTTTGCGTTGCTGTCCTGTTAGTATGCCACACACACCAGGACGGCCCGCCGCCACTGCATTACATTCACTATTTCTCGTTATCATTCTCAAAAGAAGGAAATTAGAGGCAAAAACTCCATTTAATGCATTAGTTAGGGTTGTTCACGGCGGCAAAGTGAAATTAAGCTGTTAGGGTTGAAAACCCCCTTGGACCCGCCCACCCCCAACTGGCATTGGGGTGTGCATTGGGATCGTGGGTCCTAACTCTCACCCATTCTCCTATACTTCTGTTGCTTTACTCATGTCATGGGGTGAGAGTTAGAGCTGGCGATCCCAATGTGCACCAATGCCGAGTGAGAGTGGTGAAAGGAGAGTTTCAACTAACGCAATTTCACTTCGCTAATGATAACTATCGATAGCGTAATTTTGCCTCTAATATATATATATATATATATATATATATATATATATATATATATATATATATATACACACAATATACAACCTGACTGAAAATATGCCATTTATTTACGTGAGTGAGGGCAGGACTGCAACTCACAAGTGACAACGTCATGAATGAGTTATAGAACTCCGCCCTTTGTTTAATAGAAATAAATGACATATTTTTAGGCTGGCTGTTGTATATTCCAATTATACAACTTCATAACCAAACATGGAATAAATAGAAATGACATACTATGACAAATAAACATTCATGTTTCACTTGTGTATCTAAAAGTGAAACAACACGCTTATTTGAATGACTTTAGAATGACATAAGTATTATAAATGCAGTATACTGGCGCAGTAGCACCAGTACAGTTAAGGCTGACTGACAGGGTCTATGTTAAATCCCTAAATTTGCACCTTAATAGCTCTGGCAGTGTTTGATGAAATTAGTTGGCATTTTGCATGTATTGTCTAGTAGGCAAGGTCTAAATATGTGGAACGTTTTGTGATGACAGCTTACACAGTTCTGACATCCGCATATGTCATTTTCTTATAGATGACTAATTTGCTTGCTGTATTTAACATGGGTTTTTGGTTTTGTTCTCATGTATAGCCTGCACTGAATGGAATTTTTCTCTGAAACTTTCAAAAGTAAACTGTGCCAAGGAAGTGCCTTTGGAAGGTTTTCTGAAAAAATATTAAATGGTTCCAGAGTTATGAGAGTTTATAGTTTTGCTTTGTTTTTTTGTTCTAAGCATACTCAATAGGGTTTTGGATAACATTCTGATACAACCCAAAACATTTCATGTCGGAAGACCATTTTTGTTTTCTCACCATTTGATTCTCACAGTATGACAAAATGTTTCTGTGTTGTGATCGCTGGCATCTTGTTTTTTTCCCTGAACTAAAAAAAACATGGAAAATACATAAAAGTTGCATCATTTAAAAGATTAACAGCTGAACCTAGCTAAACGTGACCCATTTCACTAGATTCTGGTGTTTGTTTTTTAAAATGGCCAGAATACCTTTTCTAGGCACCCCAAAATCCAGGATGCCCACTTTCGCAAGAGCAGCCATTCACGTGCGTTCTCTGTATGAGAACAGCAGGACTTTCTTGAATGCTGCAGCTGCAGTTGGAGTCCTGCTGTTGACTTCAGTTGAAGCAGTGAGCTCATACCTCTCAACTGTACCTGATTTTCAGGGATGTCCCTGATTTTGCCTCAAAATTTTACTCTGTCCCTCCTAAAAATTGTGTTTCCGTGACCAAACAGTGGGGGTTATAAGCACAAACTAATGTCAAACATTAAAGTTTCAGGCTTGTTTTTCTTTAGAAAATGTATTTTACACTAAGCCCTTTATTCTACCAGCTTCCTGAATGGATATCTCCAATTTTGAAGGAGTGTCCCTGATTTTGGTCCTTTGTCCCTGATTTATGAGGCAGGAGGTTGAGAGGTATGCGTGAGCTGGTGATCCCCTATTCATTCTGTCTGTCTGTCTGGCTAGCTAGCTAGCTATCTAATTTAAATATTTCTTAAGTGGACTGGCATGCCCACCCACCCCTGGTACCACTTCTTTCTCTCCCCCTCCCCCAGGTTGCCGGCACCCCTTTCTAATGTTCATGTATTTTGTATATAATATAAGCAGATAAGGGTGCCCACCACTAGTACCTCTTCTCATGACCCCTTCCCCTCCAGGTTGCTCATCCCCATTCACATTATGTACCTGGTGGCATTAGGTGCCACTGAACACTAGCCTGACACTGGGGTTCCCAATCCCTCATGTCAATTCCCCTGAAAATAAAGAAAACCATGCCTCATTGATTTTTTTAACCTGTAAAAAAGAAAATGGTCCCTCGTGGATCTGAACTCTCCCACACACACAGCCCATCCACTCACCCCACCCTAACCTCCCACTCAGCACCCATCACCCCACTCCACCCTTGAACATGTCCCACAGTGTAGATCTACTCTTAGATCAAAGATACATCTTGCTGCTGGAACCAGTGACTGCAATATGAGAAAATAAGGTAGGTCTGGTAATATAAATTAATATATTTCAGTGGGGTTTGAACTTTGAGTTATAACTTTGTCATTTTTGCATATTTTTACACCAGTTTTCAACATGGCCTTTTTTGGGACCCCACCTCATGACCAATGGCAGTGAAATTATGCAAATATAGCCAGAAAGCTGATTTACAGTCACTTTGTGCAATCACCTTCCGGCCAGGATTTGAAAATTTTCACTGCCTTGTTCTTGAGATGGGTCATAAGAAAGCTATGTTGAAAATGTGGGGTCAAAATATGTTAAAAATGATAAAGTTATGAGTGTATGTTGAAATTTTCCTACGCTTACTTATAACATTGGTATTTTTCACCCCAAATTTTCAACATAGCCATTTTTTCACACTACCTCATGAACGTGACAAATGTCATTTTTCATATCCTGGCCAAAATGTGTTTTCTCACCTGTGACACAAAATGACATTTCAGTGGAGATTTGAACAGTTTCACCTACCTGGTTCCTGATGAGGCAACAAGGCTATGCTGAAAATGTGGTGCATGAATATGGTAAATGCTAGGTTATGAGTGAATGTTGCAATATTTCAACATTCACTCATAACTCTCTAATTTTCAATATTTTGACTCCAAACTTTCAACATAGCCATTTTTTTCACACCACCTCATGAACATGACAAGTGTCATTTTAAATCCTGGACAAGATGTGTTTCTGCACTTGTGATGTAAAATGATGGGCTTTGGACACTATACTATAAATGCCTCATGTCATGTTTATAAAGAGAGTCATAAAACTACCACCTTGAAAATTTGAGGTCAAATTAAAAAAAAAATCATAACTACTAAGAAACTTAGCTTGCAGTGCCAGTCTTAACCCCAGCAGGTGAGTTGATTTCAAGGACAGGCTCAGTGACCCAGCTACATGGGGTGAGGGCAGGGAGATAATGCTGCTATGCGACACTCCCCCAGCCAGGGAATGAAAGCTGCAGAGTTGCCCACACAGGCCCAGGTACCATATAGTGATGACAACTCTTCTCTTGGCATAGGGTCTAGCACCTCTACACCAACGACATAGGGCCCTGTGCATTTTCTGAGATATGGACTCTTTGCCCCATGCATCTGTATCTGTGGCCACATGGAAGCACAGGGTCCAGAGGGCCCTGTGCTTCTGCAGCCCACCAGATAACCCCTTTAATTATCCATTGCTACACAGAAGTGCAGGGCCCTGTACTTCCATAGGTGAATGGAGTCTTCCCTTAGCAGAGGGCCCAAAGGGCCCTGCATGTCTGCATCTGTTCATGCAGGTCCTGAAGGGACCTGTGTGACTGAGAATACAATTCCACTATCTCAAAAAGAAAGGAAATTCTTTGCAAAAAAAATCTTTATTAATGCATCAGTTAAGGTTCAAGTTAATGTCACAAAAGTAGGGAAATGTGGCGTTAGGGTTTCCAACCCTAACTCCCTACCCCAACCCCTCAAGCAGCAAAAGGAGAAAACATTAGGGTTTGGGGTCTCTGGAGTCTTGGTAAATCTGTGGTGGGGTCTTCCTTGGGGTCAT
The DNA here is from genome assembly GCA_016271365.2 of Neoceratodus forsteri. Classification (NCBI taxonomy): domain Eukaryota; kingdom Metazoa; phylum Chordata; order Ceratodontiformes; family Ceratodontidae; genus Neoceratodus; species Neoceratodus forsteri. The sequence continues at coordinate 322,026,803 of JADMNL010000023.1, forward strand.
CAACCCTAATGCCTACCCCGTTCCCAGATCAAACAATGCCAGATGTAAAGCTACAACAGATTGTGTTGGCAACATGTGGCAAGACATACCTCTACCTTTGAAGGGTGAGTGGGAGCAACTGGGTGCCCCAATACTGGACTCTGAATTACAAGAAACAATGCAGCATCTCAGGGTGGGTACTGCCCTGGGGTGGATGAGCCAATGCCAGAATACTATAAGCCCTTTCATGAGACTCTGGCCCCAGAGATGCTCCCTTATCTGAGTCAATCCTGGAGGGATTCAAAGGGGTGTCTGTTGGGTGAGCAGAGCAGAATTTTCACTATACACAGATGACCCCTGATCATTATCTGAGACCCAGTTCAGTCAGTCTCAGCCTTGGTAATGGAACTGCAAGCATTCTGCAGAGTATCGAGTGCAAGATCAGTTACAGAAAATCAGAAGCAATGATAATCAAGGGAGTATGTCTGCCACAGTTTAAAAGGTTCTTCCCATTCAAATGGCCCCCATAACACCTCTACATACCTGGGAATTTGCCACTACAAATTATACCAACTCAATCACCAGAAGCATCTGAAGGACATAGCTAATGACCTACAGCCTTGGACAGCTCCGCCACTGTCCTTTGGAGGGAGAACAGAGGTGCTGAAAATGAAAGCCCTACCCCTTTTAATGTTTCTTTTTTTTTAAACTTTAATTGTCATTATTTTTTGTTTTTGCTAAACTGACAACTAGAAGAGAACATACTTGAATATAATTTTACAGACAGTTTGGACAGAACAGGGTATTTCACTGCTTTTACAATATCAGTTAGCACCGATATTTCATATACATTGCATTAACTCACAGTATGGCACATTTCCAAGATAATATATTATTTTTTTCCCATTTCCACTCTTATCTTGATGTTTCCTGAATTCCCATTAGTTGTCTGTATGCATTAGGCTGCACGTACTTCCTACGGAAGAATATCTAATCTGACTTGCATAATGTGTTACCCATGGTTCCATCTGTTCTGGACTTATTCCACTGTTTTTGCAAATACTGTAAGAGTCATCTTTTCCATTTTATATGCATATATCTCATATAATGTCTTGCCTGTGTGCTGATGTGGGGGGGCAGGTTTAAGCCACAGTCATGTCACTGCTTTTTTGGCTGAAGTTAGGGACATATTTAATACATATAAAGAGGGTTTGTTTGTTTGTTTGTTTGTTTGCGTGTTTGTTTTGCAGTACAACACATACCAGGTATTTTCTATGTTCTCTCATGTGTCATGTTCAACTCCTGGTGATTTGCTTTTTGATTTTTTTATATGGGGTGGTTAATGTTGCAGGAGTGCTGCTTGTGGGGATAGTGCCCCATAGGATGTGATCACTTCCTCTATTTCAGCCTCTACTCCTGTCCAGAATGTGTGAAGCTGAGGACCACATTACATCAGTGTGGGTAGCTACTTCACATCTACAGCCCCTCCAACATGATGCATCATGTGAGGTTAAAAGTTTTGCTGTTAAATATGGAGTTCTAAAATATCTGATAGCTGTTTTCCAACTAAATTCTTTCCAGTTATAAGAACCCATTACCTTGTGTCGTTAGCCAGATTTTGGTCCTGTCTACTAGTTGCAACTCTATGGTTAATTCTGCTTCCCCTGTAATTTGTATCTGTGAAACATCTGTCAGGGATCTGAATTGTAAAGTTTTATAACACTGTGAAATAAAATGATCTGGTATTATGAACTCTAGAAGTGGTATAAATTGTGCGTCCTCCACCTGGAGAGCAAGGTGACCATTAAAATGTGGTGCATTTGCAAGTATCTATAATGGTCTCCTTGGCACAACCTATATTCCTCATTGATTCTTTGAATTGGCCTGTTTCATAAAAAAAGAAAGGCATGTGAAAGGCTCCTATGGACCCATTCACAAAATTTATAACTCAGCCTGGCCAGTATGAAAACTATATGGTATGTTGGGATGTTTAGCCATTTGGTGCTCTAAATGTGCTGTTTCTAAATGAGGAAACAATGCCAGTCTTTGAGAAGTGTTAGTGTGAGACAGGAAAGAGAGCAATTCAGGGTCAGTCATTCTTGCTCCTTCACCATGTCATTGGATTCCCTCTGTGCCCCTAGTGTCTGAGACACAGGCGCTGTCCATGCCATCACACATCTAATTTGAGCTGCCTGCACATACAAGATGAGATCTGGTAAATCAAAGCCTACTTTGTTTTAGGAGCTGTAATTTGCAGTATGCTGTGGAGCAGCAGTCTTCCGGAGATGTTCTGGAGGATGCGGTGTTGTCCCATCTGCAAGCACCTCTCTGGGCTGAGGAGGAGGTTACTCATCTCCAGGCTGAGTTGGCCAGGATTTGTGGGACCTCCTCTTCCATCCAGGGACCACCAGTGCCACTGCCGTTGCCTCAGAGGTTGCCAAGAAAGAGGAGCAGTTGGACCACAGTGGGCTCAGGGAGGGTGATGGTGGTGGAAAAGAGGCACATCCCTCCAGTTGTACCTCTCCACAATTCCTATGCCATTCTGGCAAAGTGTGGTTCCTCTATGGAGGCACCTACAGTGGAGACCAAGGAGGATGCTGGGAACCTCAACAAAGGAGACCCACAGGAGGGTGGCAGGGGACCCTGCAGGGGAAGGAAACTCCTGGTGGGGACTCCATTGTTAGGGAAGGTAGAACTGGGCAAGGAAGGGAGAGGGAGGTAAGGTGCCTGCCTGGCGCCATGGCTTGAGGGACAGGGACTTAATCCTCAGGATTGCCTGAGCAGCTGCACACAGGGAGGGAGCTGGATGTCATTGTCCACTTAGGGACAAATGACCCGGCTAAGAAAGGGATTAGAGAAGTACAGGAAGAGTTTGTGGAATTGGGAGGGCCTTAGTCCAGTAGCTACTTATGTAACCTTCTCGGAGGTGCTACCCATCTATGGCATGGGAGAGGCTAGGGTGTTCTGTACCATGGGATTCAATCAGTGGTTGAAAAACTGGTGTGGAGCTCAGGGATTTGGCTTCATTGGGGACTGGGGTCCACCTGGAGTGCAAGCCTATACTGGCATGATGGGCTGCATCTGTCCGGGAGGGAACCAGGATCCTAGGTGATGGTTTAAATGCTTCATTGGCAAGCTTTTAAACTAGCCAAGGGAGGCACTGGAAGGAGCAGGAAAATCCTAGCCCCCCCAAACAATCACGGTAGTAAGTGTGGCAAACACCAACATGGAGGTGTCGATAGGGAGAAGGGCAGGGGTAAAATGGAGAAAGTGACAAAGGCAAGAAGGACAGGGATGGGGCAAAAGGGGGTAAGGCCATCAGGAAATGGAGGGTAATGAGTACCAATGCCCGTAGTCTGGGCAACAAGCTCCCTGAGCTGATGGCCTTAATGGAAGAGGGATGCCTGGATATCGTAGCAGTCACAGAAACATGGTACACAGAGAACCATGACTGGGATGTTAACACACCAGGGTACATAACCTACAGGAGAGACAGGCAGGGGAGAAGAGGGGAGGTAGCTCTCTATGTAAAGGAAGGGATAAAAGCAACTGAACAAAAGAGTAAACAGGGAGAGAGAGGAGGCACTGTGGGTCACCTTGGAGACTGGAAAGGGCACCACAATCCACACAGGGGTTGTGTACAGACCCCATGTCAGGGGAAGGAATGGACAAGGATATGATGGAAGGCATTCTTAGAATGGCAGAGAAAGGAGATACTGTTGATGGAGACCTGAATATGCCAGATGTTAACTGGAGCACATTTGCTGCAGCCACATCCAAGAGCAGGGCCATTCTTGATGCCATACAGGTGGCAGGCATTAGACAGCTAGTTTCGAACCCACTGTGAGGGAGCAATCTTAGACCTCATACTCTCAAATGGGGCAGTGAGAGGATCTCAGATCTAGAAGTGGGTTGCCATCTGGGATAAGTGACCATCAAACAGTGTGGTTCACGTTAAACTCAGCTACAGAGTCAAGCCATACAAAAGTGAGGGTACTGGACTTCAGGAGGGCTGACTTTGGCAAGATGGAAGAGTGCCTCAGAAAAGCACTAGCAAACAGGCTAGAAGGAGGGTGGAGCAACAATGGGAATTATCAAAACTGCCATCACAGAGGCAACAAGCCTTTGTGTGAAGCAAATAAACAAATCAAAATGAAAGAAAAAGTCACTATGGTTCTCAAGAGAGGTGGCTGTGAAAGTCAGGAAGAAAAGATAGTATTCCGGAAGTATAAGGAAACACAGAAGGAGCAGGACAGAGCTGCACCAGTTAAGGCAGAAAGAAGCAGGAGGGAAGTCAGAATAGCAAAGGCCCAAACTGAGAAAAGATAGCCAACTCAGTTAAGAAGGGGATAAAACCTTTATAGGTACATCAGCGGCGTAGAAAGACAAAGGAGGGATAGTGAGGCTGAATAGAATGAACGGTGGGTGGGCAGAGGGGGACAGTGAAAAAGCAGGAATACTGAATGAATATTTCTGCTCAGTATTCACAAAAGAGGAGGGGGAAGTGCCTAATCCAATTAACAGAAGCACTCTTGATAGGGGGGTCGATCCCAGTCCTTTCACAGAAGAAAGGGTTCTGCAAGAACTCCTAAAACTGAAGGTGGACAAAGCAATGGGTCCTGATGGAATTCACCCCAGAATTCTAAAAGAATTAAGGAAGGAACTAGTGAAACCACTGGCTACTCTTTTTAATAAATCATGGGAGGATGGTGTGGTACCCGAGGACTGGAGGAAGGCGGATGTGATTCCCTTCACAAAAGTGGGACCAAGACAGAGGCAGGAAACTATAGACCTGTCAGTCTGACCTCTGTGGTAGGGAAAGTGATGGAGTCACTTCTGAAAAAGAATAGTTGAGTACCTAGAGGTCAGTGGAGCACAGGATCCAAGACAGCATGGGTTCACAGCGGAAGGTCATGTCAGACTAATCTAATAGATTTCTTTAACTGGGTGACCAAAGTAGTAGACCAGGGAGGGCTGTGGACATGGCCTACCTAGACTTTAGCAAGGCATTTGACACAGTCCCACACAAAAGATTATTAGTCAATTAACCAGCCTGGGAGTGGGTCCCAGGGTGGTAGCCTGGGTAAAACATTGGCTGGACAACAGGACACAGAAGGTAATTGTAAATGGAGTCCACTCTGAAGAAGAGGGGTGTACTAGTGGGGTACCGGAGGGTTCAGTATTGGGTCCAGTCCTTTTGATATCTCATCAGTGGCATTGCAGAGAGACTGAAGAAAAGTATGCCTTTTGCAGATGACACAAAGATCTGCAACAGGGTTGATACACAAGGAGGCATGGAAAGGATGAAAAGGGACTTGGCAAGGTTGGAGGAATGGTCAGACGTATGGCAGCTAGGTTCAATGCAAAAAGTGCAAAATAATGCACCTGGGAAACAAGAACCAGAGGAAGAATACACAATGGGTGGGGAGGTAGTAACAACAACAAAAAGGAAAGGGACCTGGGGGTAATCATATCAGATGACCTTAAGGTTAGCAAGCAATGTGAGAAGGCATAGGGAGGGCCAGGTATACTGGGATGTATAGGGAGAGGCATCACCAGGAAAACGAGGAAGCAGATATCCTCTGGCTGTAAACAGTTGGGTGGACCATCTGAATACTGTGTCAGTTCTGGGACCCATCGCAGAACATAGACAGGATAGAGGCAGTCCAGAGGAGGGCAACTAAAATGGTGCAGGGTCTGCAAGAGAAGCCGATGAGGAGAGACTAAAGGAGCTAATATGTATACCCTTGAGGAAAGAAGGGAGAGGGGAGACATGATACAAACTTTCAAGTACCTCAAAGGAATCAACAAAATCCAAGAGGGTAGCATCTTTCAGAAAAGAGACTTGCAAGAACAAGGGACACAATTTAAAGATAGAAGGAGGGCAGTTCAGGGGCAATGTGAGGGAAGTATTATTTCACAGAGAGGGTAGTGGATGGCATGGAACAGCCTTCCTGAGGAAGTTGTGGGGTCTAAAACTTGGGAGAATTCAAGAATGCATGGGACAGACATAAGGCAATTCTTGTGGGGGCAGGAAGATATAGGCTGTTGGTTAACTAGGATCTGCGGCCTATCCTGTAGGTAGGAAATGGGCAGACTAGATGGGCCTAGCAGTCCTTATCTGCCGTCAAAGTCTATGTTTCTATGTTTCATGTTTCTACCCTCAGATGCCCCCCCCCCCCGCAAGAAACCTGGGAATCCATTTATTCCATGTGAGAGAATCGTGTGCTTTGGGGTGAAGTGGGATAGATTGGAATGGATAGAGAAATTGCGTCAGGATGGTTATCCTTATAGCATGTATCCTAGTGATCAGTGTTGGCAGCTCTGAGGTCCATCTACAATAGTCCTCTTGAACTACCTAATCTAGCGGGGCATAGTTTAGTTTATAGAGGGAGTGAAAGTCTGGTCCTAGTCAGACCCCTGGGTATTTAAATGATTTTTTGTTCCATCAAAATGGATATTGACTCTGCATCTCAGGCGGGGGAGAAAGTGCATTTGCAAGACCTCTGTTTTTTCCTCTTTGATTTTATATCCTGCCAAGTATTCCATTTGCTGTAGAGATCAGGTTAAGGATTGTAGAGAGTGATGCGGGTCTATAATGTATAACAGTAGGTCATCTGCATAAAAGGCCACTTTATTTATTTATTTATTTAGTTTTTGTTGACCAGTAAGTGTACTAGACAAATCCTGCCTATTTTCAGGCACGACCCGGGGGAGGGGGATACAGATGAATGCCAACTGACCTTGAACAAGATTAAGCTGTTGGTGGTATATTTTATTTTTTTAGCGAAGGAGGGAAATTTGACCAGGACACCGGGGAAATTCCCCTACTCTTGCCAGTAGGGAGACAGTCTGTCGGCATGATGGCCATTCAGAGTTGGACACCGAGGAGGAGGAGGGATGCCTGCACAGTGGGACGCGTTTGCCTCAGCTCCCACTGTATTTGCAAAAGAGGCTTATCAACAGCATATGCGTTGAAGCTGATTTGGATGATGAGTTTCATGAAGCTCCTACTTCCACGGAGGAAATTGAGAAAATTGCTGTGATATCTACTAGCGAAGTTCAGCTTACAGAAAGTAGAAGTTTGCATCGAACCTGAAGGTCCAAATGGAGTGTGTGAGTTTTCAACAACCAGGAGCCACGTAATCAACACAGATGCTGCAACTGATGGAGGTGCTCCCTGTCGTTAAGCGCTGATAATCCTGTCAACATGACAGCTGCAGAAAAAGCTTCAGAAGGCCTGGTGGGGCGTAGTGAGTCAGATTTCAGCTTCTGTCAAACCAAACCCTATTAACTCTGACACTGTCAAAAAGCAGGCTGGCAGTAATTTTGTTGGACCAACGAGTGCAAAAGCGAAATATTGCAAAAGCAAGGAAATATAGTTTTGGAAACTGTTTGTCTAGTGGAGCAACAAGGTGTTCATGCAGCTCCAAATCTGCTAAGTTTATTCAAAATACTAACACACTACTAAGTAAATCGGCTGGTTTTGTGTTTAAAAACCCAACAGGTGAAGAGTCTGTGTTCTCCCCCACTATTGTATACCAGTCTACTGCAGAGTCTCAAGCTGGGGTCTCAGAGTTTCTATTTCCTAACAATTATCCTCAGCAGCAGGGTAAAAATGGTACTGTATTTACAAAAGCTAATCCTCCTGTTCATAAATCAGGTTCTGAGGATATAGCTCTAATCTAACCGGGGGGCCCTGGACACCGGGAAAAGCCCTAGTAGGAGCTAGATGGAAGCAGGCTCCCTCTGGTATTTGGATACCTGACCCTATGTAGGATGCTGACTTCACTTTTTCTCAAAATTCCCCTGCCTGGAAACCAGGTTCAAATGTTAATATTTGCACAGACGTCTTAACAAATGGAGAAAAGCCCTGTGAACCCTGGCCTCACTCTTCTGCTAGGCCTTCAGAATTGCAGGCTTTACAGTCCACTGCTCCCAAAGCAGATTCTGACCTTCCTCCTCAAGTTATTTCACCACATATAGAAGACTCTAATTTATCTAATCAAAAGCCTTTAATGTCGGAACTGTTTTCTAATGTTAAACGAGAGGTGGCTCCAAGAAGGAATGTAGTCATGACACATTACAAAGGGGTCTGAGAATAGGCCAGACAGATATTTTGTTGGGAAAACTCTACTGAACGACTCCTTCATTTTTCACTGAAGGATGTGTTTGCCTTTATAAACATTTCTGGAGAGGATAACTGATGTCAGTTTTAGGACATCTCATGCATTAGACTTGTTTTGGTAAAGATATGAGGTAAAATTTTTCCCACATGGACCTCTTTCTGGTTATCCCCTCACTAAGCCCTTGATTAAGTTTGTAACTGTGATGTTTCAAAATGATGGGGTCCATGTGGAAGATATTACTTTCTGTTATCACAGAAATGTGAAGTTTTAAGTGCTCCAGAACCTATCCTTGATTCTGAGCAATTCTGGATGGGGGGTTGGCAATACAAAATTAAACTAAGGCAATCAGATTCGGGTATTGAGCACATACCTAATTCTTTTTTGTTGGGAAAGGATAGAGGGGTCTGTTTTTATGGGGGTCAGCCTACAGCTTGTTATAAGTGTGGCTCAAGGACTCATTTATCCAGTGTATGCGATCAACCCAGATGTGATAATTGTGGGGAAATTGGTCATGTTACTATGCAATGTGCAAATCATACTAAATGCGATCTTTGTGACGAATATGGCCATGTCTTTAGAGAATGTCTTCGGGCTGCAAAAAATAAAACATTAGTCCTGATCCTTTAATTCAGAAAGCCCAGAATGCTGCAGCCCCCCCAAGGTAGGAAAGGATATGCCTCAGGCTGCTTCCTCTACTAGGCTCCTTCCCAGGACCTCAGATGAAGGCTCAATCCTTAGTTTTAAAATCTCATGAGGAAGTTAAGCCCTGCATGTGACCTCCGAAAACCTGGAGTTTGCTCCAGTTTGTTTTCAGATCCGGTAGTCCCTGAGAATAATCCAAAGGTTGCTGTTCCTTCATCTCCATTACCTCGAAGGACATCTTCTAGGAATCTGCAACCCAAATCCCCCCCTCTTCCATTCCTGTAGAATCAAGTAATTCTTATGCGGCCCTGTTTACTCCATGGGGGGAGACAGAAATGGATATGGGAGATTCAGACTCTCAAAATTCCTCTCTGTCCACTATCTCCCAGTCTGTGGACAATTATAAAGAGAAAAAAAAGAAAAAACAGAAAAAATAAAGGGTAATGGTAACTACAAGGCTTTTCGATGCTGGTAACATGGGGTTCATTGAATACTCATAGCTTGTTAAATGCTATTAAAAGGCAAGCTTCTATTTCAATATATTCACGACCATAATGTTTCAGTTTGTTTCTTGCAAAACCTGGATGTACTCAATAGAACAATTATCCAGCTTTCAAGAGGGAATGGCCCTGGGGTCCTTCCTATTGGTCATTTGGGACAGATAGTGCAGATGGTATAGGCATCTTATTTAACTCTTTTGCTTTTTTTACTTCATAACTTAATAGATCTTATTCCTGGTGGGTCATGATCTTGGATGGGAAATGGCAAAACATGCATTACAGATTTATCAATATTTATAACCCTCAGACTAAAGCAGATAGAGAAGCATAGATGAAGGCAGTGCAACCATTCTTGGTCACCTCTGTTAAGGTGTTATGGGGCAGAGATTTTAATTGTAATCTAACTAAAACCCCCCGGCAGAATAAAAATAATCTACTGTGATTATCATGCACTTGACTCCATAATTAAGACGGCTGGTTTGCTTAATTGTATTTCCTACCTTTCTCATGGACCCAGGTTTTCCTTTATGAAAGTGAAAACACAATCTCTAATAGATCACATGCTAGTTTCCCCATCAGTACAGGTTAATTTCTTCCACATGAGACCTAGTGAATTCTCAGATCACCTTTTTTCACTATGCTTCTTTCAATCTGTGGGCCTGACCTACAGCAGACAGGTTCGGTGGAAACTAAATACTTCCATCCTAGATTCCCCCCAAATAAAAACTGGTATAAAATTCATTTTATGGGCTCGTTTATTAGTGGCTTTTTTATACACAGATATAGGAGCATGGTGGATGGAGACAAAATCAGACCTTTGTCGATGGTTCAAAAACAAAGGTGTAATAGCAAAAGACCGTAATTTTTTAAAATACTAATCTCTTAGACAACTACAGAGGCTCATTATGATTTCATACACCTTTAGACAAGATTATTCTGAACAAATTAAAGTGCTTAAATCTAGTATGAAATTATATCAATATGATAGGGCTAGGACATTACAAGCCATTCTTGTCAATGGTATAAAAAACTCCCATAGGAGATCCTTTTGAGGCTTGTAAAGCCTTGAGGGAATCTTCAACTATAGACTTCCTGATAAACTCTGATGGCTCTAAAGCTACTACAATAGAGCAGTTAAGGGATCTGATTAAACAACATTACCAATCCCTAGAACCTGACTCCCATTCTAGAGGATTCAATACTACCTATAACCATTAGCTCGAAACCATTAGCCTCCCTTCAGCATCAGCAGAAGCTTTAAAACTGTTAGGGGCTATTACTAGTTTAGAAGTAAATGACATTATTCCAAAGATGAAGCCTAATATTTCACCAGGGATAGATGGGTTCCTAATCAATTGTATAAATGTTTTCAGAAAGAATTGAGTGAATGTCTTATAATCCTATTTCAATTTTTTTTAATTCTAATTCTATATTTCCCTCTTTTACTGAAGGACTATTGATACATTTATTTAAATCAGGAGATAGGAATAATATAAAGAATTGGAGGCCTATTACTCTTCTAAATTCAGACTATAAAATATTTTCCAGCATTTTAAATAATAGGTTAAAAAGATATGCCAAGTGTGTTATATCTCCATATCAATTCTGTGGAATTCCTGATAGAAGAATCCAATCCACTCTGATGATCATAAGAGATGTTATTGAGCATTTATCACTAGCTGGTAAATCTGGATGTCTCATCATTGCTGATTTTGAGAAAGCCTTCGATAGAGTTTATCTGCCTTACCTTTTTTTAGCATTAGAAAGCTATGGGGTACCTATACAGATGATTAAACTTAGCAAATTGTTATATCAGTGTAATGCAGTCTATCCTTTTTTAAAAGGATGTACAGCAAGAGCTTTCAGTTAAAAACTGGGGTTCATCAGGGCTGCCCCTTGAGTCCCCTTCTATATGTTTTCTCGCTAGACCCTCTTTTGCAGTCCTTAGTTAATTCACCAAAGTGGACAGGAATTATAGGGGATACTCTGATTGTCAGCTGCATTTGCAAGCCTATGCAGATGATTTGAACTTATACTTTTCTGACCAAGCTCAAATTCATGAATTTCTGGAGGTGTTTGAACTATTCTCTGCAGTTTCAAATGCCAAACTAAATCTGCAGAAGACTAAAGGCTTATTTTTGAGGCAATGGGACCTGTTGAGGTTGTGCAGGATGATATTTGTATTTCACGGAGTCCACTAAAGATTTTGGGAAACTTTTTTGGTCCCCAAAATCTGCCAGTAGAGAACTGGAATTCAGTACTTGAGAAGGTTGAAAAGAAAGTAAATAGATGGAAGCAGTGGACATTTTCTAAGCTGAAGTGCATACATATCTTAAAACAATTCATTATACCCTGCTTGCAGTATGTTGCTATGATTTTCCCTTTTCCACCTCAGTTGGAGACTAAAACCTATAGTGTTTTTTTCAAATGTTATGGAGGAATCGTCTGAACCCAGTTAAAAGGCATTATACTTATTTAGATAGAAAATCTGGGGGTCTTGGGATGATAGACCCAATTGTATTTCTGCACACCCTATTTTTTATGAATACTATTAAATGTGGATTGGCTCAAGCACTGAGTATTGAACAGGGGTGGATAGACAGGGCCCTATGTAAATATTTTAAAGCTTGGCACAATTTAGCTCCCAAAATGAATCCTCACATACACATGCCTTTGTATTTTAGACTGGCAGTGCAAAAATTTTTCAGATGACAAATTACTAAAGCTATGATTCAGAATAATAATACACAGACTATGTATAAGTTGGTTATGGGGGCAATACATCCACAAGCTCCTTGTTTTAAGAATTGCCCATCAGCCTTAAACTCCTTGGTAATGGCACAGCTTAACAATACTAGATTGCCTCCAAGCCAGTGGGAAACCCAATGGCATATTCTGTATGGCACAAAGCCAAAGAAGAGAGGAATTGCCCTTATATGGATTGTATAAATATAGAAGAAACGATGGAACATTTTTCTTACAGTGCTCTTATTCTAAAGGCTTGTGGGTTTATTTAGCAAAATTATGGAATTTTAAATGTTTTCGCTCTGCCACATATGACATACTAGTGTTGGGAATTTATCCTCCTAGTTTTGCTCATTTTCATGCCAGTACTTTATCTTTATTTTTTTGTTGTGTGAGATATTTCTTATGACAGGCAAGATGTCAGTGGGTGATTTATCAAAGGAAAATGTCTTGTGAGTGTTATAGTATCTTAGTATCAAATGAACTTTCAAAACTATATTTACAAGACTCACAGATAATTCACATAAAATTAAGAAATGGTGGAAAGGTTTCACTCATTTTATAAAATTTAAGTAACTTCATGTATGTAAAGAACTGACTTTTTAAGAACAATGAGGTTTTTTTTCATGTTAATATGATACATATTTCTTGTATACCTTGTAGTACTGTGTTGTTATCTATGTTTATTATTACAATAAAAACTCCCCTACTCTTTTCGAGAAGTGCTATGGGATCTTTAACATTCACCTGAACTACCACCAATCCAGGCTGATGGGACCTCAGTTTAACATCTCATCCGAAAGATGGCACCTCAAAGTGCAGCACCCTCTCATGCTGCACTACAGTGTCAGTACTGGGATATTAACCTAAGTGCCAGATGTGGGAACTGAACCCATAGCCCTCTGATCTCCCAGCCTCAGAGGCGAGTGTGCTACCTACTGAGCCATTGACACTGACTTTATGATTGTGCCCATGTATCTCCACTCCCCTTGAGTCCTCTGTCTGTTGGGGGAATTGGGCCAGAGATTCCACACTGTGTGCAAATAAATAGGGAGAAAGTGGGCATCCCTGTACTGTTTCCCTAGTGAGGGGAAAGTCCTCCGAAAGTGATCCATTAGCTTTCACCATTGCCCACTGTGAATGGTATATTCCCTTCAGGAGGTCCAGAAGCTCCTGTAGAAAATGAAAATGCTCTAAGGTGTGTTGAAGAAATGCACAGGAGACTCTATCAAATGCCTTTTGGATGTCTAAACTTATTATAAGGGTCAGTGTCTTAGTCTGTTGTGCCTTGTCAATTATTAGCTCAGTTCACTTTATATTATCAGCCATATGTCTTTGCCTGATAAAGCTAGATTGATCATAATCAATAACTGTAGGGAGAATTTTGTCTAGTCTATGAGCCAGGATGCTAGCAAAAAGCTTATAGTCCACATTCAGAACAGAAACTGGGTGATAAGAGTTACAGCTTAGTGGATCTGTTTGGTGTTTAAGGATGGCAGAGATAGTTATGTATCTCCAGGTGTCTGGACTGCGAGCTGTCATGAGTGCATTTTTGAAAGTTTGGAGGAGAGCATTATGCAGGGCTACTAGCATACTTTTGTAAAACTCAGAGTTGTAGCCATTGCGGCCTAGACTTTTCCCATTTTTCAGGGCTTTTTTCCCCATCGTCAGTTCCTGGGATATAACAGGTGCTTTTAGGTGGGTCTGCTGCTCTTCTGTTAAGGTCAGTAGGTTAAGTTTATTTAAGAAAGACTGAAAGGCCTCTACCGATGGGTCATCCGGTTGTGTATAAAGGGATTGGCAATACATTTTGAGAGAGGAAAGAATTTCAAGAGAAGAGCTTGAAAGTGATCCTGTAGTTAGGTACCAGAGGTAGGCTATGGTACATAATTTAGTTTTTTGTCTGAACCATAGGTCAAAAGTTTTGATGCTCGGGCTACCCCTTCATAACAGGACTGCCTCAGCCATAATAATGCCTAATCACTTGAGGCATTTTAATTTGTGAGGCAACAGAATGATTCCCTTGCACATGGGCAGATTGTAAAAATGTTTAACATTCCTGCAATATTTATAAACATTCCTCCCTCTGCTTTTTGCAGTGAGATGCAAAGCTATAATATAGCTTCACAGTAAATTTTTACCACGTCCCACAAGGTTGGTGGGAGATGTCCAGATGCTCATTTTCTCAATGAATATGTGTGAATTCTGTCCATTAACATAGTTAACTCAGGATCCTTTGTGAACTCAGGATCTCTTAACAGGGAGGGGGTTAAAACTCAATTGGATCTGTTTAGGGTCTGATGGGGAGGTTAGAGTAAGAGTATTTGGAGCATAGTCTGACATTTGGATATTACTGATCTCTGAATCTGATACCCAGTCCAGGACTTCTATATAAAAAAAGTAGTCCACCCTCAAGTAACTGTGCTGTGAGAGAGAATAAAATGTAGATTTTCTGTCTCTCTTGTGATGAAATCTCCAGGTATCCTCTAGTCTAATTCTTTCAGTAACTGCCTAAGATGGCACTGCCTGATGTTGATGTTTAAGGGGTTACTTGTATCTAAAGATGGGTTAATTAGGACATTAAAATCTCCCCAACACTAATGTCCCCTTTGGTGTTGTAAAACTGTAACCATCAAGCACTGAGTTGAAGAGGCATCACAGACCGTGGAACATATACACTTCCCACAATCAGAGGTCGATTATAGATGGAACCCATGGCCAGTGCTAAGCAACCCTCTTTATCCATAATTGCAGTGTGCAACTGACACCAAAACTGTTTGGAAAATAAAATTACTGTACCTGTGCATCTCCTATGTTGGTGTGTGTATCCATATATCAGGAAAGTGATTCTGTCAGGGAACAAATCCTTGCCACTATGGGGTGACCAGGGGGATTCTCAAGAGATCTGTGCACTTGTGTCAGTATATTGAGATTGTCCTTGTGTCCTCCTACTTAAGGGGAAATATGATAGAGGGGAATGATTAATTATATTGGCCTGAACTCCTAGTCATTGTTGGTATGTGAGTGTGTGGATGGAGATAGACAGACAGACAGACAGACAGACAGACATGTATAAATAATAAGTGTCTCTTCTTCTATGAAGGGATAAGCACATTAACTCCACTGACCTTGGTGACCTCCCACATAAACTATATTTACTGTTGTATAAATTGAAACAACATTTATGAATTCTGAATATGTGTGCTTCACACTCTCTTGATACTGTATGGGACATACAGATATCTGCAAAATGAGTGAAATTAATTATTTATTATTTATTATGAATGTAATATTTTTATATATGAAATCACATGCAAATTTGTAGATCAGATACAAAGCAACTAATGTGAAACATTTTTAGTTTTCCTTAATTTTAAGGTTCTACACTTGATTATTCACAACTATTTTAAATGTTTTAAATATTTACACATTTTGAGTGGTCTCTTAAAATGTGATATTGTATATAAGGACTGCGGAATGTGTGGGACAGGTCTCCCTGAAGAAGCACATATGCTCAAAACTAGTCTTGGCTATTATTAGCGTTGTCTGCACCCATTAGATATTGCCAGAGTTTGTAGTGTTCTATATGTTTGCACTACACTGAATAAACCATGAATTGGTAGGTAACAGTGTTTTGGCCTCAGTGCCAGTTTTCTTCTTTTGTTGCGTTATGATCATATGACAGAAGTTAGATTCAGGTTGGTGCACACTGGAGAAGAGAAGCTCACTCCTGACCCCACTGTTCACCCTCTCCACAGCAACACTTTCATCCCCCTCTGTGGATGAGACACTCATTGAAAGTTATCCAGAAAACCAGGGCAGTCACTGACACCCCAAACAAAATGGGTCCCCTAACCACAAACATAGGAGACCCAGAGTTTGCCCCGATGCATCATGACCCCGGATTCGCAAACTGGCGTGACTGAACTCTCCTGAGATATCCTCAGTGAGTATCTGAGAACACTTGTGTGTCCTTTACCACTTAAAAGAGACATATATAATCCCCATTAGGGACTTATTTAGATATTTGCAGGTGAGACACTCCCTCAACACAGGGTGAGATTATAGCATGGATCACCAGACAGCTAACCAAGTGGGAAGATTTCCTTTTCTGGTCAGCCAGGTTAAACACCCAGGCTACATACATTTCCATGGTGCATCAAATTCTCTGAGCTGAAATCAAGCCAGAACTAAAAGGGGTGAGAGATAAGTAGGAGGAGGAGGAGGAGGCAGGGGACCACATAACAGACGAGCAGTGGGCCAAAGTCCCAAAAGACTAATGGAGGGTGACTGCATCTCCCACATGGAGAACATTATGTTGGAATATCCGATTCAGTTCTTCCACACACCCTCAATGATGGCTCACTTTGGAGGGACAACACTTACAGATATTGGAGCAGGTGCAGGACACAAGAGGGCCATTTTCATATCTTTTGAGGAGCCCCAAGATCCAGGAATACTGGACCCAACTCAAAGAAGAGCTGAACTTGATCTAGGGGCTGGCCATCCAGACCTGTGTGCTGGGTCTGCCCCCTGGAGGTACTCACCCTAGAGGCTGGTGAGAGGTATTTTAAACTATGTGACTTGCAACCCTCAAAGGGATTGCCACTCACTGACTTTTACCCATGCTGCCCTCCCTGAGTGGAAATACAAACTGAATGTAATCCTAAGTATATAATGGATCACTGCCACCTTATGCCTCACACAGGAGAAATTTATGGAAAAATGGTCTGAATGGGAACAGTATCAAGTCCCAGTGGGAGGGCCGGTAGATGGAGCCCTGGGAGGGGCCAAAAATCCCAACATAGGCTGAACCTGTGAGAGATGGAAACATTCCCATCCAGCCCTTATCCTCACTAAATACTACCAAGGGAGACATGCTTATTACAATGCCCACAGACAAATGCAAGGAATCTTGTACCGTGACAACTGCATAGACCCACTTTTTTATTGTTATATTATGCATTTACATGTTTTTTTTTAATACAGCTCAATTATGGTTAACACCTAATATTGTTCTTTGTTCTTAGTCAGGAATTCAAAGACAAATGGACTAATAACATAGACATTAAAACTGAACCTTCTGGTCTTGCAGAGCAGTTCACAAACACTGATCCAGCCTCTTTACATGTCTGGTAAAGACAACAAATAAAATGACATCAAGAGCTGACCTGTTTCTCTTTGTATATTCACTGTAATAAATTTTATGTCTGTGCTCTGTTACTGTGAAACATGTCTCTGTTATCAATAAGCTTCAATAAAAGAGCAGTTTAAAAACCTTCCTTGGAAGGGAGGCTGTAGAGTCACTATGGCTTCAGTGAGTTGAAGATGGAGGAGAAAACATAAGACTGGAGTAGACTACAGGCCACCAAACCAGATGGATGACACAGATAAGGCACTGGAAAGGGAAACTAGGATGGAAGTAAAACCTCAATAATATAGTCATCTCTGACCATGCTCTGATAAAATTATCACTGTCCTCAGACAAAGAACTTACTAGGTGTTTCAGATGGAGAGTTGACATATCACTGTTACAAGACAAGAAATTTAAAGAAAAACTACATCCTCATAGCTTGTACATTTTCTGTCCTTACTTGACACAGCCAACTCTTTTCCAGTAGCTGATAGACAGATATGTGTTTGCTTTAGTTTGTTTTCACTGTTCATGCTAGTCCAATGTACTGTAACTACCCTGGGGGTTTCCATTTATGGTTATTGAAATATCATTGTCCATGAGAGCTGCGCTGGCATTTGTGAACATGATATCATATCATCCATTTATACCATATATCTCTATGCTGAAAGTACAAATATCCTAAAAAAACATTCATCTGGAAACACACATATTTAAAATAATTTATAGAGAAACCCTGTATTACAGCTCAGACAGTTTGCAAAGCTAACTGAAGGTATGTCATTTTATATATCTTGCTGCAACTTGTTTTGTTGAAATCTAAGCAGACAGGCATACTGTGGAGTCTAAAGGGGGCTGACACATCATGTTCTCACATGTTAATGCAGCTCTTCGGGACAATGAGATTTCAACAACCAGAAAACTGAGACCTCCAGGATACTTGCAGGGACTATTATGAACAATGAACATAAACTAAAGCAATCACATATATCTCAAACAGCTACAGGAAAAGAGTTGTCTGTTGACATAGAAACAACATTTATAAGATATAAGGGTGTAGTTTTCCTTTAAGGAATGGTTAAATAAAGAAATGTCTAAGTACTTTCAGACAAATGACAAGGGAGATGTGTCCTTGGCATGCATGTGGGATGCCTGAAAGGCATTTATAAGAGGATATTTAATTAGCATTCCATTCTCCAAAAAGAAAGAGATTAAAAAATAATTAACATAAAAAAAGAAACTGGCCCTCCTAGAGCAAGAATATAAATGGAAATCAACAAAAATATACTATTACATGTGTGAGCTAAACTCTTGTAAAAAAAAAAGCAATGCAACTGGCTAGAAAGCATAGTGAGGAAGTTTTTCTGCAAAGTAAACCCCTTAGATTAGCAATGAATGAATTAAGAAGCTTTTGGATTGATGGTGAATTTATATTACCCCACTGGGAAAAGTACTATTTAGCTTTTCTGCATAAACAGCCAATATGGAACATGACAAGATCCCCAAGAGAGGGATATCCCACTGTGGTTATCACAAGAGACAGACACAGGCTCCTTTTATAAACCTTCAAACTACTTATTTATAACCATCCCAGTAGGTTTGAGGGACAAGTTATGTATTACTAATTCTATTAATGTAATTAAGAACACAAACAAACCTTGGAATGCAAAATATGCCCACATATTTGACAACAATTTGGAATAATAATGATAAAGTGTATGGGAACAAATTCATGGAGGCCAAACATATAAAGAGTCTGCACCAGGCTGGGGTGCCAGGATAAACCAGGAAGTCAAGCAAAATATCAAATCCCGCACTCATCACCCAACTGAAGATGCTGCTCAGATAGATATGTGTTGATTTTATTATAATGCCAGTGTACAAAAACATCCTGATGCTTTTCGGAATCCAATTCCTTTTACAAAGTACATAAAAAACATAGAATCTGAGCATTTCATATTCATCAGTAACGTCATCAGGCTGAGACAGAACATAATGACATCATATCAGTGATTGTGATCTAAAACCATAATTGAAACAACATTGCATTAAAATGTCTATCACTAAGTATAGCATCAATAGAAAATGTAATAGTAGAAAAGCTATATTCATTATTAATAATGTAACGATCATAAAAAATCTAGAGAGTTCAGATCTGCAAATATCAAAGGTCTTGTGTCAGCACGAAGACTTGCAGTCAGAAGGCTGCCTCGAAGATTAAAGTCAGCACAAATTAATATCTGGAAAATATACACAAAAAGATACATGAATTAGAAAAGCTTACTTATTCATCAATATCTGTAAGTTAACATATTAAATTATTGTATGCTATCTTTTCATTGAGGGGAATCAAATGTACATAATGCTTGATGGGGTTTATTTTTGCTTGTTTAAATATGGAGAAATATCAAACTGCTCATTCAAACATGGCAGCTTACAAGTACCTAGGGTGTACATCCAAAGTCCTTCTCTCTGTAAAAGTAGGTTATTAAAACCTCCACCCCTGGGTCTAGGGTACATGTTCTGAATTGCTCTGCAAGAAAAAGTGTGTTTATTTTTATGGCTGTGGGTAGAGCCTACAGACATTTTGTTGAAGCTCAGCTGAAAAATGGGACACTGTGGAACACAAATTAATACTTTTCAGTGTATTCTTCCACAACAACTGCAAATCACTACCCCACTATATAAAACTCCCTTCTCTCTACTGGGTTTCTGGAACTCAAGACCTGTCAAGTGCTTTTAACATAAATAACAATATACTGTGGCATCTAATATTCCTGCCCCCTTACATCTGTCTAGCAAGCCTGAGAAACTTTGTTGTCTCAGGAAGTGTCAAGTGCTGATGAGCTCATGCCAGCACTGATAGAGTTGGTTGCATCTGTGTGAGCCCTCATCTCATCCACTTATTTGTTTTAAACAGTTTTTTTGCATTTTGGCTCTGAAAAAATATTGACTACTAACTCATTTGCTACTTTTACATCATAGCTGTCAACTTACTTTTCTGCTATATTTTATATTGCTGCAGAATAAGGGATGCTAGCTGCACATTCGAGCAGACTTGATAGCCCTCTAGGCCTTTATCTGCTGGCAAATTTCGTATATTCATATATTTTTGGGGCATTGTTGCTAGTTTTAGGGATGAGCCATGTGTTGGCAGCTATCTATGGTGGTCAGGCACTACTCCCCCTCTATGCTTAGGGGCTTGTGTCCCTTCAACTCTCCCCACCCCCTGAGGTCTACAATCATTGCAAGGCCCTGGGGATAGCTCAGAGGGGTCAGAGGGGTGTGGGTCCCAGACCGGGAGGAAGAGAGGAGCGGGGCAGAAGGATTGGGGTGGTGGGGACAAGAAGATGCCCTGGGGTGAAATGGTGCCAGGATATGGGTCCTCCCTGCCTGGTTCCCATACCCAAGGGCTCCACAAATGAGCTGTCTCTCTGCCACTCATCCAACTCAGGAGAGGTTGTGCAATGTCAGGTCAATAAAGAACAAGACAGCAATAATTGCTGATTTTGTTAGAACATCTGACCTGGCTTGCATCATCAAGACCTGGCTAGATGGAAATGCTGGTCCAGTTTTGGAGTCAGCAATCCCAGTGGGGTACCCGGTGATACATCGCCCAAGATTGGATCAGAGGGGTGGGGGTGTAGCCATTTGTTTAAAAATGGAACTGTAGCTTATGGAGATACCAGTGGGGAACACCAGATTCTTTGAGTGTATCATGGGCACAGGTATGCGCTGCCAGATATTTCTCATCTCCCATCCACCAGGGGATGGGAAAGTATTCCTACAGGAAGTTGCAGACTTCATGGTCGACATGGTATTGCAGTCCCCCAGGTGGTTGATCCTGGGGGACTTCAATACCTAGGTTGACGATGAACCCTCATAGTTTGAACAAGACTTCCTCCAACTAATGATCTCTTGGGGTTCACATGGGTTATTACCACTGTGACCCATAGTCATGGTCACTCCTTGGATCTGGTGTTCCTCCTGGGGATAGAGATCTCCGACCTGGTGGTGGAACCAGTCAGATGGTCTGACCATCACACCATAGGGTTCAGTTTCATGGCTCCCCCAAATAGACCTGCCCCCCTGGAGATGATCCAGTACCACTCTTTAAGGGGAGTGACCCCTGATGGTCTGTTGACAGTGCTGGACCTATTGTGCAGTCCGAGGGAATGCATGGACCCAGGGGAACTTTTACAGTACTATAATAGTGCAGTATCAGGGGGCCCTGGATCCCATAGCTCCTGTTAGTGTTCACCTACTCACTCTGCATCCTCAGTCCCCATGGTTTGATGGGGACCTGAGGGAGTTGAGACAAGTGGGTCAAAGGTTACAATGGTGCTGGCAGAAATACGACCTTGAGGGGGACAAGCTTAGACTGACGGATCATTAGCAGTTCTATCAGTTGGAAATCTCTCATAAGAAGGTAGAGTTCCTGTCCAGAGAGATTTCTGTAGCAAGAAATTGACTGGCTCAACTCTTCTGTACTGTGGTCAGGCTGTGCAATACAGCCTGACTACAGAATTGGAGAGCTTTTTAACAGCTGAAGTGTGAGGAGTTCACTCAATTCTCTGCTGATAAGATTGCCACCATCAGGTCGGAGATCCAACCAGTGCCTTCTGCCGAGTGTTGCAACTGTCGGTGGGAAAGCACAGGCACCCAATCTGCCTGGGCTGATTTCAACTGGCTGGCGATCACTGATTTTGTGAAGATTGACTGGGGCTTGTGGCTGACTTGCTGTAGTTTGGATCTGGGTCCAACCTGCCTCCTTGTGAAGCGCTTTGATGTCATCAGCCAGGTCCTTGCTGAGAATGTCTGGTGTTCGTTGGAGAAGGGTGTGTTCCCTGACTCCTTGAAGGAGGCAGTGGTGACACCCCCTTTTAAAGAAATCCTCCCTCAACCTGGACTGTCTCACTAACTACAGACCAGTCTCTAACCTGCCTTTTTTTAGGCAAGGTTATTAAGAAGGTAGTCATGCTGCAGCTTGAAGACCATCTTACCACCCACAAGATCTATGATCCTCTCCAGTCCAGATTTCAGAAGAGGTATAGCACTGAGACTGCTCTTGTTCAGGTGTTAAATGACCTCCTGATGGCATGAGATCAGAAGAGCCATTCGATCTTGGTTCTCCTATATCTCTCAGTGGCACTTGACACTGTTGACCATGGGGTACTATTGGAGCACCTGCGGTTGATCTGTGGACTGTCAGGAACAGTCCTCAGATGGTTCCACTCTTTCCTCACAGGCAGGTCCCAAAGAGTGGTGTCAGGAATTATTTCCTTGGCCCTCATTCCTGTCATGTGGGGTACCACACAGGCTCCATTTTGTCCCCCATGTTGTTCGTGGTGTACATACTGCCATTGGGAGGCATTATAAGGCAGTACAGGCTAAGTTTTCACTGCTATGCAGATGACACTCAGCTTTACATGTCCTTTGTACCCAAGCAAAGTGATGCTCTCTCAGTCTTTAACAACTACCTTTCTGAGATCCAAGACTGGATGAGTGCCAGCTGGATAAGACTTAACCCGGAGAAGACTGAGGTGTTGGTTGTGAACCCAGGTTGTCGGGTAGAGGGTCTTCCTCCTGGTTGTCCTTCTGGTATTATACTCGGTGGCAACCAGTTGAGGGCCTCTGAACAGGTGCATAACCTGGGCATTGTTCTTGACTCAGTGCTGACACCTAAAGCTCAGGTGTCGGCTGTTGTCAAGACCTTGTTTTACCACCTGAGTGAAACACTGTTTGGCCTGAAGACCTTTCCATACTTGTTCATGCCTTTGTGTCCTCCCACCTTGACTATTGCAATGCTCTCTACCTAAGGCTACCAGGGGTGGAGATCCGCTGCTAGAAGCTGATGCAGAATGCAGCAGCCAGGCTACTGACTGGCTCATCAAGGACCAGTCATATTATGCCTGTGCTCTGTGAACTGCACTGGCTGCCGATGCAGTGGAGAATCACCTCCAAGGTTGCTATGCTGACCTATAAGGCTCTACACGAACAGGACCCATGCTGTCTGCAAGACCTCCTATGTCCCTATCGCCCCCTCCAACCACTCCGTTCCACCGATGAGGGATTGCTGGAGTTTCACAGGGTCCATCTGAAGACTTCTGGGGCCAGAGCTTTTTGCATTCATGGCCCCAATCCTGTGGAACTCTCTACCTCGTTGGGTGAGAGAGTGCCTGTCCACCAAGTCTTTTAAGTCTTCATTAAAAACATATTTATTTGAATCAGCTTACCCTGACTTATTGTGAATTTTATGATCAGTTTAATGGAATAGTTTTGTTTTAGAATTTTAACTGGATTTAGTTTTAGAAACTTGTACAGGTGCTTTGGCTTTGAAAAGCGCCTTTATATAAATAAAGTTTGACTATGACTAACATTTTCATTGTCGTGTCAGCCGAGAAGTATTCGGTGGGCTCTAAATATGCCAACCATGGTTGGCAGAGGCTATGATACCCTTAAGCCAGGAGCTGGGAGAGTTGGAAATTCACAGGCAACCCTCAATATGCCAGCCAATAAAAATGACATGCTCAAACTCAAGGAAATGCTGGAGAACTTAAAGCTGGATAAGGCAGAGGTCAAACAAGCAAAAATAAGTCTTCAGTCACAAGTAGAAAAAATAAGAGAGACAGGGAAAGTGTCGTCCCTACAGGTAGAAGATCTAAGAGAAACTGTTAGTCATCTAACATCTATTACTCAGCAACAATCTAAGCAAATTGTATATTTAATGAACAAAGGTGGTGATCTAGAGAACAGAGGAAGGAGAAATAATTGAAGAATTATCAGAGTTGCAGAAGATTGGGAAGGCTCGAATATGGTGTCATTCTTACAGTCCTTTTTACCTGAACTGTTAAATTATCACTGGCTGTTTTCACTGGAAATTGAAAGGGCACATAGATCTGTTGACCCTGAGCCCTCTCATGATAAGCAACCCCGCCCGATTGTGGCATACTTTTAAAGATTTTCTGTGAAAGAAAAAAGTTTGAGGGTATCAAGAGAGAGAAAGCAGTTAGAATGGCAGAGAACAATGATTTTGATTTATCAAGCGTTCTTATCTGAAATAGTCAATAAAAGGAAAGGTTTTTATGTGGTTAAACAGCACTGTCAGAAGCAGGGGATTTTATACCACTTCAAGTACCCTGCTGTCTTTGTGATTAGGGAGCCTGGAGGAGGGGTAGTGTCCTGCAATAACGTTGATGATGCCTGGGAGTACTTAAGATTGGCTAATGACTCTAAACAGTCCCTTCCAGATAACAAGCACCCTTATTCAAGCTATGTGGAACCTCCACATGCTGGAACTGCACACTCTCTCTCTCTCTCATCTGTGCATGCTGCTTCTTCTAGGAAGTCCAATGGCCAAAGTTTTGACTCAGTGCATGTTAAAGAAGTGGCTCCTTTAAGCAGGACAGTGGATCCTACTCTATACCACTACTCTGAACCATCACAAACAAACCAAATAATGCTTAGTGCTCCCATCTTATAGAAAGTTAAAAAGTACCTTCAAACCATTGCATACAGCAAAGAATTTCAGCACCCAGACTACATCCAATATGAGGAAAAGGTGCTGAAGCAGAAGTAGAAATTGTAGCAAGAAAGAAAGCAGCCTGGCATCCTCTGCTTCATTATCTCCTCACTCCAGCATAGCGGATATGGAACCGGATGTGTTTTCTCTCCCCTCTGTAACTGTAAAAGGGAACTTGCCTCAAAGATTCACTGTTGTCCCAGAATCCCCCAGGCTACATTTCCAGATCGACCACTTCCACCGGTAACTCATCAGCAGAACACTTCCTTTCTGTCTGAACATGCTGTCCATGGTGTTTACAATTCAGTCCTTTTGCCAGAAGGATTTGCGGAGTGAGTTTTACATCCTACATAAATCGGCTGAGGTGGTAAATTCTATCTGATGTCACCGTTTGCCAGCTTACAATCTGAGATGGCACTTTTTGTTATTACGCCACACGTATGTCAGTGTGTGGCCCTTTAAGGTCCAACTGGGCCTTCTTATGGAATTAGCAAACAGCCTTTATCTTACATGTGGTAACTGTTTTCCCTTGGATTATATTCTTATACTGCCTTGTACAAAGTGTAACTGTCCTGCTGAAGAATTCAATGTTTATTCTGTTTGGTATTAATGTCACCACATACATAATAGCTATTGAGTGGCAAGGATTAGTAGTCTGCTGAGGGTGCATCTAAATGTGTGATTGTAATTTTGGCAGTATGTGGAGTGTTATGGTCAGGGTTTTTGCATGATGGGCTTGGCTTAGGACGTAGGGAGATAATTTCCTTTTCTTCCTACCTGGAGTGCTGTGGTCTTGTATGTACTGGGCTGTCCTGCATAGTTGGATTTCAGGTCTGGTCTGCTAATACAGGTTAAGCTTAATCTGTCATTTCAGTCCTGCGTGGATCACTAATCTGGGACAAATGGGGCTCTCAAGCTCACATTGAGATGATTGTAGGCAGTGCATGCGGAGGCAAATCACTGTTTACTATAGATTTTATTAGCACAAGGTGTCTAATTGCCCCTCCTCAGTACTGGTCTCTTCAAGGTTGAAATGGCCTCACTCACATTTGTCGCCCTCCTCCCTCACAGAGGAAGGTGGGCCAGCATAATTTTGGGTATAGTGGTACTAGAGCTTTGAATAAATAGGAGAATAAGCTGAGTACTTAGAATGCCTATATAAACAGCTGGATGTGGTGTGATCCTGTAATAACATGCTGGTAGTAACTAGAAACGTTCTAAAGCCCAGTAACTGATACTGTAAGGATACATCATCCTCAGTCAGTATCTCTGGGAAATTGCTGCAGGCACCTGGACTTAAATATCTAGATACCCACACTTAAGAAAATCTGTTTATCATCCTGTTATTTACTGCCATTCATCTACTGTATCTGAGTCCTTGCAGTTGTATCCCTAGCCTGATTCTCTGCTACTCTATGGTTCTTCAGTACTTGGAGGTACCCTTAGATTAACTGCCAGTCCACCTTCAGCATGTCTAGTGCCCTTGTTAATGAATTTTTAATGTTAGTTTAAATAAGTAGCCAAAATGCAGTGATTTTCACAGTAACATAATTACAGAAGTTGTTCTTTATGCTTTAAATCTTTCAAGTGAATGATAATGTTTCCCTAGTGTTTCCTCCATCAGACAGGACCTTGTGATAATCCCACCTAGAACCATAGTCCAGTGGATTTTGGTCCAACAGTAGTTAGTCATCTTACTGTACTGTTTCTATACCCTTCCTT
Organism: Neoceratodus forsteri; assembly: GCA_016271365.2. NCBI lineage: Eukaryota > Metazoa > Chordata > Ceratodontiformes > Ceratodontidae > Neoceratodus > Neoceratodus forsteri. The sequence continues at coordinate 322,053,176 of JADMNL010000023.1, forward strand.
TTACCCTGTGTTTGTTGGTTTTGTCTTTATTATATTTTAAGTGTAATTTTTAAATAGTTTTTTTTTTTACAGCCTATCTCACTTGATAGTTGTTTCCTGTATTCAGTTGATACTGATCTTATGACATTTATACAGATGTATTTTATTCTTTATCTACGTGCATTAGTTCCAGTGTATTAGAACTTTTGTATTCAATCTACTTCTTGAGTTCTTGGATTACACCTGTGAGCAGTTGCTCATTTATGAGTTCCACATCAGTTACAAGGACAAAGGTATATCAAAATAGAAGTACATATTTTAGACTGAGTAACAGTAAGACACAGTAATACAGTAGTACATTTTTAGACAGAGTTCCTATAGTGAACACACCAAATTTAGAATCATAGGCAGCAAGTAATTTGCCTGAGTCAAAGTTAGGTCACCCTACTGGGTTGCATGAAGAGGAGATGATAGCAGGAGGATAGTGGTAAGGTGCTAGAGGGTGGGTAGGGAGTGGGGGGAGTATACAGAATAGGTGGGGTAGAGGGTATACCATAACCACAGCAACTCCAGCACAGTGAAGACCACCACAGTGACAGGAATCGGGCAAAATCTGCCCATCACTGTGATGGCCTGTGTGCCGATCGGGACTGCCTCGCTGGGTGTTTGCCCCTCCCCGGTCCAACTCCAACTCTGAGTTAGAATCCTGGGGCCCCAGGGGCAGGCCCCACAAGGGGTTCAGGGGTCACAGCCCCCAATTGGCATCGCCGACATCCCGTGGCTACAATGCTGACAGTTGGCATTGCAGCCACCGCTGTAAGGGATGTCAAAGCAGCGCCTGCCGGGTGCCATGGGTAACCAGTAGAGGTGCAAAAGGTTGTGAGGTAGGGTGGTGACCTGAGGTGTTAAGGATAGGTCACATCAGATGAGTGAGTTAGACATGACATAAAAGTGCTAGTATGCCCTTGAGGCACAGGAGGATGTTGGTGGAGGCAGCAACAGCTGCTGGTTGAGATAAGGTGCTGTCATAGTTTGCATTTGAAAATACCAATAGTTGCAGCACCAGAAATGTCAGGTGGTAAGACATTGGTCCAGTGAGGAACACAGTAACAGAATATGTGTTGTGCCAAGGCAGTGCGGAGTATAGGAATTTTGTAGATCTGGGTGGTGGAGTTCCTTGTGAAACAGGAGCTTGACTGCATGGTTAGGAGTTTCTGGACTCCAGCCAGTAGTAAATTGAAAGAGCATTTCTTGGCAAGGAGGCAAGATCCTTGCCAGAAATGCTCTTTCAGTTTACTACTGGCTGGGGTCTTATTCTTTCCTTTAGTTGGAGCCAACCAGGATATGAGTAGAGGTCACAGGTGTGCATGAGTTTTGCAGCACCTATGAGAAGGTGACACGCCTTATTAAGCACAATGGAAATGCATTGCAGGGTGGTGTCGGTTGCCCGATCCGTAGATAGCCAGTCCATAATCAACAAGGGAGACTATTGAGCTGTTGATGGCCAGATTCAATGCCTCATAGGTTAAGCAGTGCTTGTGGCAGTAAAGAATTCCTATTCTTGTATTGATAGCCTTTGCAGTGTTATCAATGTGTTGGACACAACACAGAGTGGAGTCTATTGTTATACCCAGGTATCTGAAAAACTGGACATGCTCCAGGGTGTCACCGCTTTCATTTCTGGTTGCAAGGGGCAATGCTTTGAACTTACCCTGGGTGCTGGAGTACAACACTGTCTTTATTTTTTTAACAGTTTATGATTAGTCTATGCTCCTTAAACCATTTCTCTGTGGATAAGAATCCCCTTTGGAGTTCTGCTGTTAGGTGTTCCGGATGGGGGGTTCTGGTGAAGATAACCGCATTGTCTGCATAAAGAAAGCATCTGGGTCAAACAGGAGGGAGGCAGGCAGTTGGTTTTGGAAAAGACTAAATAGTAGGGGCCCCAGAACTGATCCCTGTGGGACCCCGGAGTGGACAGGTCTGCTAACAGAGGTGGTGTCTCCTAGCCTAACCTTCTGTGATTGGTTGTGAAGGTTGCTGTTGAACCATGAAACTGATTATGGAGAGAGCCCAATAGACAACTGATTCAGAAGGAGCTCATGGTGCACTGTATCAAAAGCTTTTGATAGGTCAATAAATGTTGCTCCTACCAGAAGGCCTTGATCTAGGGAGTGGTGGATGTAATCTGGGAATTCCAGTAATGCTGTGATGGTACTGTGATCTGGTTGAAAGCCATGTTGTTTAGGACAGAGGTTGGTACTGGTTCAGATACTTGATAAGCTGATCTGCTACAATCCGCTCTAGAGATTTGGGGCGGGGGAGTATGGAGATAAGTCTAGTCAGTGGTTAATAGTTTATTGCAACGGACTATGCCTAAAGAACAGTCTCTTCTTGGAACTGTTTATCCCATCCCCCCTGAATTAGAAATGCAAGCATATAAGATAGTTTTGTGAAACAAGAATGGTATTGGTTACGCCTATAAAGAGAAAACAATTTTAACATATCTCAAAAGGAAAGAGTAGATATTATCCTTTACAAGAGACCCACTAAGTGCAGATGAGTCCAGTAAAATAGTGAGGTCTTGGGTGGCTAATGTTGAATTTAGTTTTCTTAAAAAAAAAAAAAAAGAGGTATAGGCCATCTTAGGTAGAAAGTTATCAATTTGTGAAGGAGTCATATATCATCAGATGACCTAAAGGTGGCCAAGCAATGTGAGAAGGCAGTAAGAAGGGCTGGGAGGATACTGGGATGCATAGGGAGAGGCATCAACAGTAGAAAACAAGAAGTTGTTATCCCTCTGTACAGACAGTTAGTGAGACCCCATCTGGAGTACTGCATGCAATTTTGGAGACCCCATCTCTGCAAAGACATAGACAGAGTGGAGGCAGTTCAGAGGAGGGCAACCAAAATGGTGCAGGGTCTGCACCAGAAGACATATGAGGAGAGACTAAAGCAGCTTAATATGTATACCCTTGAGGAAAGGAGGGAGAGGGGGCATGATAGAAACGTTCAAGTATCTCAAGGGAATTAAAGTACAAGAGGGTAACATCTTTCAGAAGAAGAGATGTGCAAGAACAAGGGGGCACAATTTGAAGATAGAGGGGGACGGCTCAGAGGTAATGTTAGAAAGTATTTTTTCACAGAGAGGGTTGTGGATGCATGGAACAGCCTTCCTGAGGAGGTTGTGGAGTCAGGAACAGTGGGAGAATTCAAGAATGCATGGGACAGACATAAGGCAATTCTAGTGGGGGTAGGAGGAAGTAAGCTGTTGATTAACTAGAATCTGCAGCTTATCCATCAGGTAGGGAAATGGGCAGACTAGGTGGGCCAAGGTCCTTATCTGCCATCAAATTCTATGTTTCTATAGTCCCATATAGCAGATATAGTACAAAAGGTTTGCAAGCTCAACCCCTGTATTTACGATACATATTGCAGATACAGAAGGCAGATTTCAGATCTTGTCTGGGGCATTGGATGGGCAGAAGACAGTCATTTGCAACATCTATGCACCAAATTCAGGTCAGGGGGTCTTCTTTAATGATGTTTCAGCTAGGTTGTCGCAATTTTCAGATCATGAACTGATTGTTGGAGGTGATTTCAACAAAGTTTTAGACCCTCTTCATGATAGGCAACTCCCTAAACCTGAGAACTATATACCCAGTTCTAGGCAGGCCCTATCGAATCTGGTGAAATCACTAAATCTCTCTGATATTTGGAGACTAGTACACCCAACAGATGAAGATTTCTCTTTTTTTTTTCAAACAGACACCTAACATACAGCAGATGGGATTTCTTCCTAGTTTTTCATTCCCTAATACATTCTATTCTCAATGCCCAGATCAACCCCATCATAGTCTCTGACCATGGTTTGGTTAGCATGAACATTCAATTGGGGGAGGTTTGGGCAAAACAACTTAGATGGAGGCTTAATGTACAGTTACTGCAGAGCAAGAACTTTCAGGAATGATTATCAAAAGAAACTGTTGACTTTTTTTTTTTATTAACGATAACAATGAGGTCTCCTATGGATGTTTATGGGAGGTGTATAAAGCCTTTATCAGGGGTTGAATTATAGGATTTTCAACTGCCAGAAAGAAAGAAAAATAAAAACTCATTCAGGACAAAAAGTCTCATCTGGCTAAGCTCAAATACCAGCTTAAGCAGTTTAAACCACTTAACCTCTCCCTTGTCTATGAGGTAAACCAGTTAAAATCTGAGGTCAACTCCATTCTCTGAGAGCAGGCTGAATATGCACTCTTTGAGGTGAAACAGAAATATTGGGAGTCAGGGGTAAAAGCAAGCAAGTTACTAGCATATAGGCTTATGAAAACTCTCTCAAAATTTGATCCCAGGCATCAAAAATAAAACTGAGAAAGTTTTAACCAGAAAATTTGGATATATAGACAAGATGTTTCAAGACTTTTTTCATTCCCTTTATTCCAATCAACTCCAATTTGTTGAAGAGAAATTTCAAAACTTCTTCCAAGTTCTTAATCTGCCCAAAACTACCAAGGAGCAATAAGACTCTTTGAACAAGGCCTTATCTAAGTTGGAGATTGCTAAAGCAATTGCCAGACTACCTACAGGGAAAACTCCAGGCCTTGATGGTTTAACCTGGAGAATTCTACAATATGTTATGCCCCAAGCTATGTCCTTACCTCCTGGTTATGTATAATGAAGCTAGAAATGCTAATGCTCTCCCCCCTCCACCCTGCGCCAGGCTTTGGTCACATTGATGCACAAAAAGAACAAGGACCCTTTAGACTACTCAGGCTATTACCCAGTTTCATTAATGAACCTACACAATAAAATACTAGTGAAAGTGTTAACAAATAGAGTTCAATCAATAGTACAAGATCTAGTAGGGTTAGAACAGGTAGGGTTTATCCCAGGGAGGAAAGGATCTGACAGTGTTAGGAGATTGGCTAATGTCATCTGGGCTGTGAAAAAATGCACCCTTCCCTATAGTATTCTTTCACTTGACCTCTTTAAGGCACTTGATTCCCTAGATTGGTCTTACATGCTTGCTACCCTCTCTGAATTTGTATGCAACACAGAATTCGGGGGTTGGATCTCCACTTTGTATAAAGGGGCTAGTGCACAAATACTTACAAATGGGAATCTTTCAGATTCTATATCTCTGTCAAAAGGAACAAGGCAAGGTTACCCACTCTCCCCCTATTTGTTTATTTTATCCATTGAACCCCTGATCAGACATATCCAGGCCAATGAAGCTATTCGTGGAATCCAGGTGATGAAAAAGGTGCATAAGATTTTTTGCTTTATGAATGATCTTCTTTTAACAATTTCTAGACCCCTTCAGTTATTTGTGACTCTTAAGGAGATTATTAAGAATTTTTAATTCATCTCAGGATTGCAAATGAATTGGAACATGACCCAAGCTTAATGCACCAGCACTACTCCCTTCATTGATAGACAATTAAGTAATTTACTTGATAAAGATTGGTTGACTAATGTGATTACTTTTCTTGGCCTGAAAATAAACCTGGAACTGGAATCTTGGTTAGAAATGAACATCCAATTTCTATTCAGGGACATGGAGTTTGATAGCTTGCTTTCAGCAGGTGGGGATGCTGAACTTATCACTTTGGGATAACATCAACTCAGTCAAAATGGTCTTAGCCCCCAAACATTTTTATCAGTTTCAGAATATCCCTACCCTCTTGAATAGTAAGCAAATTAAAAAACTGAACTCTATGACCAGAAGTTTCCTTTGGAACAATTAAGTGCCCAGAATCAGCCTAAAAAACTATGTGCCTCACATGAAGAGGGGGGCATGGCTTTGCCTTGCTGGGAAAAGTATCAGTTAGCGTTTTTAACCAGACATGCTGTTCTACATCTTCAGGTGACAAACTTCTAGGGGCAAGAATCCTTGTGGGTAACATGAAACAGAAATAATGGGCCCAAACACTTTTATCTGATTTCACTTACCTTAACACACCCGCTGATGTTAAAGGCAATCAGTGTTTGGTAAACTCCTTCAAAGTAATGACAAAAATTAATTTGATTCTTAATCCTGACCTCCTTCCCCTTCTTTTGGCCCCCCATCTGGAACCATCCAGCATTATTTAAAAATAAGATAGTTGTATAGAATGCTGATTGGGAAAAATCTGGAATAAAAAAACTCAGTAATCTGTTTAGTGATGATTCTCATATATTACTATCTTTCACTGAAATCAGGAATAAATACAAACTTCATAAACATCAGTTCCACTACTATCTGCAACTTAGATCTTTGCTGCAAAATCAGTTTTACAATCAGAGCTCTCTCTTCCCACTAACTCACAATGGGAGCAAGTTATCAAATGTGGGTCACTGAGGAAAGGGGCAAGTTGTATTTACAAACTGCTCACTAACTTATGCAACTCTGCATTCTTGACCATCAGCTAAGGCTAAGTGGGAGTCAGAATGTAACCTTGTGATCCCTAAAGAGGATTGGTGTTCCTCTTGGAGAGTGGCTCACCTGTGTTGTAGAGAAATGCAAGGTAAGCTAACTCAATATAAAATTCTTCACTGCTACTACTGGTTGCCTGCCAAATTGTTTAGCACGGGGCTTATAGATACTAGCCAGTGTATTAGATGTTATCAAGCGGAGGGTACAATGCTGCATATGCTTTGGGGATGCCTAATATTGTTGAACTTATGGCAAACAATACATAAGATATGCACTACGTGTGTAAAAAATGAAGTTCCTTTGCACCCTGGAGTTTTATATTTTGGGTATATATCCTCAGAATTGTAATTTGTCTCTCCTTCAAAAGTTATGGGTCCTAGCGGCATCCCTAGCAGTTAAAAGGTTAATCCTGAAACATTGGAAAGATGTCCAAGCTCCATCTGTGTCTGAATGGTACAATAAGATGGGCTAAATTGCAAGAAATGAAAAAGCGAGCCATTTCATTGTTGGGAAATCAGAAAAATTCAGAGATTTGGGGGGCCCTATTTACAGTATAAAAGCTGTTAAGAACAACTGTTTTGATTGGTAATGAACGAAGAAATACACTGGTAGATGTATCTCATGGTAATTTGGCTTTATCTGGTCTATTTGCACAGATCCTAATTGGTTAAGATACAAATGACAATATCTTTGTTTTTGTAACGGTCTTCACCTGTTCTTTAGTCTGAATTTATGTTGTATGCTATGATTGTGAGTGGGAATTTTTTTCCTCTGGTGTAATATTATACTAAGTGTTTCATCTTGATCAATTGCTTAATGAATGCTCAGTATTATTCCCTAATTTCAAATAAAAGTTATTTTGGAAAAAAAAAGGAAGTGTCAAATGCTTCTAACATAAATAACATCTGATCTCTAAGATAAGGACTCCAAAATTCCATGCCCTTTAAGTGCCCTGCTAGTCTAAGAATGTGTTTCCTTGAATCTGCTATGATGCATGTTAAGGTAAGGTTGCCAGTTTTGGGAGGCAAAGGTGTATTTGTTCAGAACTGAAAATTAGGATAATGCTGCATTTTTCTGCAGGGGGCTGGGCACTAGTGAAAGTGAGGATTTTTATTTTTAGTTATTTTATGTATTTGTGTCTGGCTGGTGCTCTATTTGAAATCAACACAAGCCCCTCTAATCAGATTACCTCTGACTGCTGGGGTTGTTCTGTATAACATTTTTTTTTTTTTGCAGCCTATGTTTGTCTGTAGGCAGAAGGTGTAGTGAGGATGTATTTATTTCCGGTGAAACACTAGAGACTAACAGTAACACCCTCTGTTTAGCTACATGGACAGGATGTTAAAGTGCAGGCTTCCCCACAGTGTAACGTATATAGTGCTGGTGAAAGGCAAAGGACTGACAGCACTGGAGCCTGAAGCTGTATGTTTGTCTGTAGTTAAAAGTGTAGAGAGGGCAGGTACAGTGCAGGCTTAGGGAAAAGGAGAACTGGTTAACCAGCAACAGCACACTAAACCTAAGTGGTTTCCTGGTGTGGCCTGGGAACACAAGGAAGTTAAGTAACTTGTTCAGGGTCACACAGTATGCAAGTTGGGGCTGTGCATTCAAATCTAGGTCTCCAAGTTTGTAGGTCAGAGTCCTTAACCACTATGCTATACTGACTCCAACATAAGACTTTATCATGCTGTCATGTATATGTTGCTGGTGAAAGGTTGGGGGGGGGCGAAGCCCTATATTTATCTACAGAAGTGCAAGTACAGGATTAGCGGGGCTCCCCCACAATGTGATGCATTTAATGCTGGTGAAAGGTGAGAGACTAAAAGCTCTGAAGACCGAAGCACTCTACCCAGAATGACAGGTATCATACATGTCTATTCAAATTTGTGATAAACATAAACTAATGTTCACTGTATGTAGAATATCTTTTATTTACTTAGTATTTTCTCCCATGTATAGTATTATGCAACTTGCATGTCTCAGTGGCCCTACCTGATCATCACAATTTAAATTAAATCAGTCAATACACATACATACATACATACATACATATACATACATAAATAACTAAATAAATAAAGTGTACCCCCTGTGTAATGTATTTAATGCTTGTGAAAAGTGAGGGACTGGTCACATACAGCACTGGAGATTGAAGCCCCCTTTTTGTTTGTTTGTTTGTTTGTTTGGCCATGAACAGAGCAGGTACACTGCAGATTTAATCACTCTGTGAAGTATTTTATTCTGGTCAAATGCATGGGACTAACAACACTGGAGACTGAAGCCTTCTGTTTAAACAGATAGACAGGTGCCATGCAGGTGTGCCCACTGTGTAATGCATTTAATGTTGATGAAAGGCAAGGGATTGACAGCACTTGATGAAGCCCCCTGTTTGTAGGGCCATGAACATGGCAGGTACAGTGCAGGCATCTGAGAATGTGTTTCTTTGAATCTTTTTTCAGCTTGTTTATTATTGCAATGTGACTTGCTGTCTTTCAAGACTAATAATTTACTGACATGACTTCCAACAGATACAGCATCTAACTGCAGAGCAGTGTCAAATTATGTTCTTGTCATCATAGAAACTGTCAACAGATAAGGACCACTAGGCCATTCCAGTCTGCCCACAGGCCCTATACACTGTATAAGGCCACTGACTCTACGTGATCAATGGCTTTTCATCACTCCCTCCCCTCTCAAGGTAACCTTGTGCCCGTCCCAGGCATGCTTAAACCCCTCCACTGTGCTTGCCCCCACTACCATCTGTGGTAGACTATTCCAAGCATCAACTACCCTTTCTGTGTAGAAAGACTTCCTCACATTACCTCTTAATCTACCCATCTCCAATTTCATATTGTGCCCCCTTGTTCTAATAATTTTTCTACACTGGAAAAGTCCCCTACCTGCACCTTGTTTATACCCTTGAGGTACTTGAATATTTCAATCATGTCCCCCCCACTCTCTCCTCCAGTGAGTACATATTGAGGTCTCTTAGTCTCTCCTCATATGTTTTGTGGTGTAAGCCCCGCACCATCTTTGTCACCCTTCTATAGATAGTCTCCACTTTGTTTATATCCTTATGCAGGTGTGGCCTCCAGAACTGCACACAGTACTCCAGGTGAGGCCTTACCAACATTTCATACAATGGCATCACCACCTCCCGCCTCCTGCTAGTGATACCCCTGCCTATTCACCCCAGCATGCCACTGGCCCTCTCTGCTGCCTTTGTGCACTGCTTTGATACCTTAAGGACATCAGAGATGATAACCCCCTAGGTCTCTTTCATCCTTGGTAACAGTCAGTTCCTCCCACCAACCTGTAGCTCTCCCCAGGGTTCCCTCTACCCAGGTACATTATCTTGCACTTTTTTGCATTGAACCTCAGTTGCCATATATCTGACCATCTTTCAAGCTTCTCCAGGTCCCTCTTTATTTTCTGCATTCCATCTGGAGTATCCACTAAGTTGTAGATCTTGGTGTCATCTGCAAACAAGCAGACCTTTCCTTCCAGCCCCTCTGCAGCATCACTAATGAAGACACTGAACAAGACTGGTCCTAGTACTGATCCCTGCTGTACCCCGCTGGTCACACCCTCTCCCATATTGTACCCCATTTACCACCACCCTCTGTATCCTGTCTGTTAACCAGTTCCAAACCCAGTTCACTACCTTGTCTCTCATACCCAGACTACCCATCTTGTTAACCAGCCTTCTATGTGGGATGATGTTGAAGGTTTTGCTGAAATCTAGGTAGGCGATGTCTACTGCTCCTCCCTGATTTACTTCCCTAGTCACCCAATTAAAAAAATCTGTCATATTCATTTGACATTACCTTTCTGCTGTGAATCCATGTTGCCTCAGATCCTGGGCACTCCTAAATTCCAGGTGTGCTACTATCCTCTCTTTCTGCAGTGTCTCCATGATCTTTCCCACCACTGAGGTGAGGTTGACCGGCCTGTAGTTCCCCACCTCCTCCTTACTGCCATGTTTGTGCAGTGGGACTACATGTACCCTCCTCCAGTCCTCTGGAACCACACCCGTGTTGAGTGACTCCATGAATAAGGCTGCCAGAGGTGCTGCTAGTTCCCTTTGCAGCTCCCTTAATATCCTTGGGTGGATGCTGTCTCTCTCTCCCAGTGTGTATATATGTGTGTAGCAATGATTTACACTATTTCCTTTCAAGAGCGGATCTATGTTAACCCTTTCAGGACCCATTTAATTAGTGGCATTGGAACTCTCATGGTTTTATATTTGTAGGAAGGGTAAATGCTAGGCAGGTAATGTTTTTGGGGTTTTCAAAGGTTGCAAGGGGCATCATAGGGGATTACAAAGAAATCACAGTGGTGTTAACTGCAGTGTTCCCAGACTGAACAAAGAATTTCCCTGTAGGGCACCCTCCTTTTCCCCTGTATTTTCCATGTAAAACTGGGACAAAACTCCTGTACATTTTCCTGTATGCTCAAATCAATACATGTACACAACTGACTTCATTATGCCTGTCAGTAAAATCACTATAACAAATGTTAAGGCTATTTATGTGTTCTTATTTATTTTAAATGGTAAAACTCACCTACAACATATCACAGAGGCTCTAGAAAAATGTTGGAATCTCTCAAGCTTTGCTCGCAAGGTTCTCATGTCTCCAGAACCTCTTGATGGTATTATAGAGAGAATAATGGCTATGCAACTGTGTGTTATGTATTTTTTTTACACCCCCGAGGTGTGTGATGCCACATAAACCTTGAGAGTGAAGCTCGAGAGATTTATTCAGGCATCACACACCGAGGGGGTGTAAAAAAACACAACATCAATGCTGCATAGCCATTATTTTTTTATAATTACTGGTGCAGGGACTTTTGTTAGTATTTAATTAGGAACAGAGGCAGAAAAAAATCTTTGGTATTCAGTGCATTTACTGTATTTCTACAGTGCTATTCAAAACTTGTACTGGATTTGAACTTTACAACATTTAGACATTTTTTTCTAGAAATAACTTGGGAACACAAAGAGCAACATTACTGAACATTAAACATTGTTTTGTGGATCATTAACAGCCAGAGTCCATACCGAACCATTTCTTTGTCCGGTTGCTGTGGCACAGTTAGTTAATTTTGAGATGGTATCAGTCTAAAACATTGAAAAAAAAAACAGACAGTAGATAAAGAAAAGTTCTACTTATGGAATTCGAAATGTTCTCTGTTGACAGATATTCATGTAGTTTCTTCATGGTGAACTTTCATTACAGGGTCAGGACACAGTTTCTGGAGGTGATGAGGTCTGAAATACAAAGGTCAGGGAGCGACTGAAAATTATGCTTTAAATCATAGATTTTCTTCTATGTTCAGACTTGGTTATTTACAAATATTTTGTTAAAGACTGCAAAAATAAAAACACTACTACTGTGCTTGGACACTGACACTTACCTAAATGCGGGCATTAGTCTGAGTCAGTGTCAGACAATATTTATTTATTAGCTTTTGGTAACCGGGTAAGTGCGCTAGGCAACAGACCTGCCTATTTTCAGGCACGACCCGGCAGGGACGCCTTCTCTTAAGGGCACTCTGGTGGTGGCTGATGTTTATAGACACTCCCTGATTAAAGACACAGTTGGGCCCAAACAACATTTGCAGGCTGCGCGTTGCTAGCTTTGGTAACTGTTGAAGCATTTAAGTACCTCTCAGCTGGAGATCTTGCTGGAGAAATCATTGGCATCTGGATTTCTTCGATGGCTGTAGAGATACCAGGGATCACGGAGTCATCTGGCAGATGGTTGAAAATATTTAAAATATGTGTTTTTTCTTGCTCAGCACATAATAATTATTGATACTTTGCAAATTTTTATGCCAGAAATTCTCCGTACTTCTGTGGGTGCCACATTTGCATCAATGAGTTGTTGAATTGCTGTTTTGTGGGTGCTGTGATTCACTTTTCATCTGGTATGCCCACTGATAGTTTCATTTGCCCCCTCATTTGTCTTAATTTATTCATGCCAGTCTTCATGTTTCTGAAATACAGGGATTGTCCTGGTTTGAAGTTTATGTTAGGGGTGAGGTAGAATGGGCTATCATCTGTAAAGGTACTTTGGGGTCTGTTCATTTTATTGATGTCATTTGCTAACAGTGGATTGTGGTCTGGTGTTGCTCTGTTCTCATATAACTTGGCACACACTGGCATGACATCTCAAATGTTTTCCCCAGTTCTGGTTTTCGTTTGGCATTCACTATACTCTAGGTAGCGGTGGCCTTCTGCATCTTTACCCTTTGTTATATCACCACATCTCAAACCGTACTGCTCTTCTGAACGGAGCGCAAAATGGAGACCAATGTGAAAAAATATGAAATTTAGCAAGTCACTAGGGTTTTTTATTGAGAGGGTTTGGCACTGGGTCCAAACACTGCCAACAACAATAGCATTGGCTACAAGGGTGCAGTAAAAACAGCAATGATTTTTTTTGGGGGGGGGACTCTGACCCCCATTTAGGATTCTCACTCCGAGGGGGAGCGGATCCCGGTGAAAGTTAAATTTCAGAGGCCATTATGACCCCATGTAAAAATATTTCAAGTCCCAAGATGCGCTAAAGTTCAGAGACCAGGATTAGAACTCTGGTTTCCACTGGTGCTGGCTGAGTTGCTCAAGTTCTAACCCACCAGACCACAGGAGCAGCTCTGAAAGCTTCCTGGCACCTGGTGCTATTGTCCTGCATACAGGACCAGGGGAGTGCTTGCAGCATGCGCTGTAAATCCCCAGCTGCTGTCCATGTGAGTGCTTACCAGACTAATGCTGTATAGTGCAGCACTATTCTGGTAGCGCTCAATTGATGGGGTACTGAGGGTTTCACTACTGTACAGAAGGTTGATATCTTCGTCACTAAGGGGCTGTACTTTGGAGGGCTGGTTTCCATTGGCAGTTTTTTTAGGTATCTTTATTTGGCCGTCAGTGTTTGTTTTGTTTCCACAAATTTGGTGTCTGAACTTTGGAAGATTGAAACTTGGTACTTCAGTGAATGCAAGTGTCTGTCAATGCTAGCTAATATTCCCCTTATGGTGCTAGGTTCATACTCTGAACCATCAGCTTTTTTTGTGCAGAATGTAAACTCAGCTGGGAGTATGTCTAGCTCTTTGGGTGGGATTTCTGACAAATTTTTATTTCTTTTTTATTTTAGACTTTGGTAACCGGGTAAGGCCCACTAGGCACAAGTGCCTGTTTTCAAGGGTGACCTGGGAGCACTTGGGCAGTTGAGTAACTTGCTCAGAGTCACACAGTATGCAAGTGGAGGTTGTGAGAATCAAACTCAGGTCTGGTCTGCTGGATGTATTAAGCTCGTTCACACCTCATTCCTCTAACCTCTAGGCTATACTGCCAGCCCTAGACTTGTTTTTCTCTGCTAAAAATTGATTTAAAAGTGTCATGTTGCTACCTGTTTTCCGGGCGGGATTCTGGTTTTGCTGCTCTAAAATAAATTGCTGTCTTTCTGAATCAGTGAGGAGTTTGAACCAACTTGCCATTTATTTTTTCCACAGAAAAACAGCTGTTTCTGACTAAGACTCGACAACTGCTAGTGAGCATTTTCACAGCTGTGTGACATGCTAATGGTAAGTGGCCTGAAAACTGTAGTCTCAAGACAGTGTTAACTTAGGGTGAGCACACAGCTGTGAAACTCATGTCAGAACGCCATAATAAGCGGGACGCCTGGTTATTATGGCGTTTGAAACTAACAACGTAGCCATGTGTAAAGGGTCACCAGTAATTATATATAAAATAATGGCTGGGTAGGGGGTTATAACAAGATTTTACACACACACAGGGTGGGATGCCACAGAAACACCAAGAGTGAAGTTTGAGGGGTTTATTAAGGCATCCCACCCTGAGGGTGTGTGTAAAATTTGAGTTTTACACACCCGTACCCAGTCTTTATTTTATATAATTACTGGGGAGCATTTTCTCACCACAGTAACTATATAAAATAAAGTTATTTCTATGGAGCCGTGGAATGGTTGGGTTACAATGCAGTCTGTGGCTCCAGATAAAAACAACCGCTAAGTTTTTTTTTCATAGCCAACTTATGTTAAAAACATGTTGCCCAGTAAATAGATTACCACCTCTGACTCAGAGTATGGTGAACTCCCCAGCGAACTATGCCGGGCTGAGGAACGGTGGCAGGCACCAAGTGAAGGAGGGTTGACTACGCATGCCTAGTGCAAGAGAAACCTGGGGTGTGTTTGCTGTTATAACCCTAAGGTTATACCGGCAAATTATAACTGGGTTTCTCTATGGGAGAAAATGCTCCCCAGTTATTATAGTCCTGTTACAATGTACTGACACAGGATAGCCTGGCTGAGATGCAGTATCTCATTTTCAGGGGGGTCTTACTTTTACCCACATTTACATCTGCATGCAATGTACTGACACAGGATAGTTTTGCTAAGACACTGATGGCTGCCATGGGCAACACTGTGGCACTGACAAGCTGCGCATATGCGAGTATCGCACATATGTAGTCATGTCAGCACTGCCGTGTCATGCACGATTAACTCAGGGGGGCAAACTCAGCATGCACAAGTATTATGCATGCGCAGTTCTGTAACTGCTGCAGTATTAGTCAAATCTGACTCCAGTGCAGTGAAAGCACTGCATATTATTTTCAACTCTCTTGCTGCTCCTCAAAGCTCTCCACAGCTGTATCGGCTCTGACCAGAGTTTGTTATTTGTAGCACACATAACATGTAGTGCAGTACCATAGGAGATATCCCCATTTTTATAGCCCTGCAATGTTCCCCTACCCTGGCCTTAAATTGCCTTTTCGTTTTCCCAATATAAAATGTGCCACAAGTGCAGACAGCTATATAAATAACCACTTGTGTATCACAGGTGAGTAACTGTATAATTTAGAACAGTTTGTTCCCATGTGGAGGATTTAACCTGTATCTCAGCTGGGATCACTAACATCAGTGACTTATTAGATACCAAAACTAAGAGGTCTCTCTCCTTTAAGGAATTTAAGCATAAATTTAATTTGCACACATTCCAGTTTGTGCTGTATCTGCTGATCAGTCAGGCACTACAGCAATTGATATTAACCCCTGAACTCACCCTTCCTGATCACGAAGAATGGTAACAGGCATGTAAATTAGACTCCATGAAAAGAGGGGCCAGTATGATTTATAAACTATTACTAGAAATAACAATGTTATCTCTCCCTCACAAGTGTCCAAAGAGAAATGGGAAAAGGAACCAAAAGAACACATCTCTATGGAGGATTAGGCAAAAACTTGGAAGCATGTGTACAAATGCTACAGGGAAGTCAAGGGTAAGACAACTCAATTTAAAATTCTGCATCAGTATTATTATTATCATTCTCTCCAATGAGTCGGCCCGGTGGTGCTGAGGGCTGAGGCATTGGACGCCTTGCCTCGCATTACACTGGTGACCCATGTTCAGGAATGAGCACGGGCCACCAGGGGTTGGCAGGGGAGGAGAAGAATTGAGCATCTGAGGGACTGCTCTCCTTCTACCAGGGAGGGGGTCACCAGCAGTTGGTGTTGACTGGCTGGCAGCACACTGACACTAGAAAAGGGGGAGGAGAGGAGGCAGACACTTGGATGAGTGTGTGCAGACATGTGCACTCTCTCCCCTTAGGGCGTCATTGCACACCTCTTCTCCTGAGGGGAGAAATGTGGAAAAATGAGTCCTGGGCATGGCACATGACAGCTGATCCCCACAGGCCCCCGCCTCCCACGACACAGCAGTAACCTTCAGACTGGATCTGTTCCGCGAGTTGAAGGATCCCCACTGCCGTGCCATGGGGGCAAGCCGTGGAGGGACAGCGGAAGGTTAACTGGGAGCAGGGGATGGGACTGGGGGATCTGGCTTGAAGGAGTGCCACCCGGGAAAGAAAGAAATTAACTATAAAAAAATTATTCTCTCTAATGACTGAGAAAGCAAATGTTGATAGTATCAACAAAAACATTCAGATCTTAGTCATATGCTCAGTAACTGTTCAGTTATTAAAGGAACCTGATATGAAGTACACAAAATCTGTGAAAAGATTACTAAAAGTAAAATTTCTTTTTCACACAAGTTTTTTATTTGTTTTGTTTTTTGTTTAGGCATAGATTCTCAGATTACTTTTGTAACACTGGAAATCCTCATCACCTCCCTCCCTCCTTTGTTGACTGGTACAACAATTTACAGTTACGTAGCTGACAAAGAAAGAGTTGCATTGACATTAGCTGGAAAACTTGAAACTATTGAAAAAACCTGGTACCCCTTCTAACCCTTTTTTTTATTTTTTCAGTTAGTGCTGTTTGACATCTGATCACCAGGTGGCCCCCTTCATGCTGACCATTCCAGCCCCATCCGCCCAACATCTCTAGGATTTACCCTGCCAATGCGCTCCTCTAAGGCTTCCTCCCCCCTTGGGTTCCCCACCACAAAATGGATCCAGTTCTGTAGCAGTGCTTAGTCATCGGGTGCAGGGCCTGTGGGTAGTTGGAGTCATCTTGTCAGCCAGGGGGTTTCCTTGGTGTTCTGTTGCCACCTTAAGGATTGGTGTACAACAGAATCAGGATGCCACCATGCACACTCCTGTGCATGGTACATCAGGCTTCCTGATGCTCCAAACTCTGCAAAGTAGTTCTGACACCCTACCCCTAGCCACCACCAGGGGCCAGGTTACTGCTGAGGTCAGTGCCACCCGGCTCTACAATGCCGGTTCACACAACTATTTCATCAACTGGCATCACAGTGACAGACTCCATGTCAACAGCAATTTGCAGTCAGCAGGAAGCCATGCACATTGAGCAGTGTTTTTCTTTGGGGGCTTAGGCCCCAATCCCCAGGTGGGCTCTGCCCCCACCCCTGTAATAAAGGATTCCAATTCAGGGATAGGAGTTGAGATCGGGGAGAGTGCAGGATGCAGTAAAGTGTTGCCGGGTCCCGGGCAGACTTCTACAGTGACATGTCCATGTTGTCGGCATCGACGTATGTCACTGTGCGGGAAGTATACCATGCCACCCCCCTCCCCAGAGGAGGAGGAGGACAGCAGTCCATCATACACTCAATCCTGCTTCCCCCGGCCGAACCTCCAACAGCCCAAGTTTGCTCCCGAACTCACTTAGTCACTGCAGCAAGTGGTAGCACTACTGCTTTCTTATCCTACTTAAGAAAATACATTTTTTATTTATTTTATTTTTACTTTGTACATTTTACCAGGAAAGTGGTCTGGATCAAAGATTTATTTTCAACCATGCCTGGGGATGAGGGAATACAGTAGGTGAATAATACAAAGACAGGTTACAAACAGGCAATAAACTGTCACTAGTGTCGCTATAGTACAATATTTACAAATTTCTGTGCATTATGTATGGTCATGATTGGATGTTATGACAGTAGAATCACGGTACATCAAAACAGTTACAAAGGGACAGTGTCTTTGTAAGCTTGCTCAAGGTTTTCTTAAAAATACTAGGTTTTATTTTGAACTCTAACCCCTTTTCAATTAAGTTGTTTGCTAGTTTTGGGCCAAATCTTGAAAGGGAATGCTCAGCTAGCTTTAATTTGCACCTTGTTTCACTATAATGATTTGTTTTTCTTGACAATTTGATATTTTGCATATCCATAATTTTTACACTGAGTTCCCTAGGCATTTCTGTATTCAAAACTGTACAGATGAAAACTAAGATTGAATTTAGAATTCAAAGCTTTGGAGAAAGAATGTCAAAATTCCTACATAAGACACAGTGGTGTTCCAACCTTCATTTGTCTGTAGCAAGTGAATGATGTTGTTAAAAGTAATCTCGTATTTCCTAATATCTGTAACTGGCAAGTTACAGTAAGAGTAAAGAATCGTATTTCAAAGCAGGTAGTAAGACTTGCTTTGCAATGGTTCCTTTCACATCATTTTTTAGGCTGTTGTTGTTTCTGTACAAGAACCCAAGTTTATTAAGTATCTTCTTCATGACATTTGTTATGTGGTCACTGTACGACAAGGTTTGGTCTAACATTACTCCCAGGTAATTAAAGCTTGCTACCTCCTCAAGCTTGTAACCACTGAACCCTTGAATTCTTAGGTTGTTTCCTATTTCTCTTACTTTTTTTCATGTCCCAAGAGCCATGACTTAGGTTTTCTTCTTATTCAGCCGCAGCAGTTTATTATCAAAAAAACATGTTTGCAAAGCATTGTATAGGAGCTGGAGGTTCCCCTGCAGGTCCACCTGTTTTACCTGCACAGTAAAGTACCATGTCATCAGCGACATTATTATTGATGCTTTGTCACAGATCTCTGGTAATTGTTTATAAATGTGGAGAACGAGAGTGACCCAGGACCAAACACTGAGGTATCCCCTTGTCAATGATTCTCACCCCTGATTTCTTGGATCCAATTTTAACCATTTGTACTCTGTTAGTTAAGCAATCTTTAAACCAGTTTAATGTGTAATCCTCTACTCCCAAGTATTTTAATTGTCCTAGTAGCAGGTGGTGATCCACCAGGTCGAAGGCTTTGGTCAGGTCAACGAAAATGGCTCCAGTGAGCATCCCTTTTGTCCATATTCACCGTGTTTACATGGCAGCACTGCTTGCTATTTTTTCACCACTCCTTTCCCATGGTAGAGGTGCTCCCAGAACAGAGAGAGAGAGTTTACACCACCTGTTCTTACTGCACTGCTGGTCACGCTACAGAGGAGGCTGGACAGTCTGGAGGCAGGGTCATTGGCAGGGAGACAAGGGGCTTGGCAACAGATGAAGCACATTAGAAGTTTACAATGCAGCTTAATGCGTTCAATCTGACTGAGATCCCCACTCGTGGGTCAGAGTCAAAAATGGATCTGCAGCACTCTTAATGCACTCCGTAAGTGTCTACACTGCCAATTTTGGAGCACATCAACCAGTGAGCATGGGTTGATGTGCTGTAAAGACCACAGTGTAAACAGGGCTATTATCATATATAGCTGTAGTCAGCCTGACCATGGGAGTTGATGTGCTGTACCCTTTGCGGAAACCATATTGGTCTCTAATGAGTAAGTTTCCTTCTTCTAAATGATTTGTTAACTGATTAAAAAACACTCTCTCAAGGAGTTTTGCAAACGCTGGGAGGACAGAAATTGGTCTGTAATTTGTTACCAGCTGTTTATCACCAGACTTAAAGATGAGTGTTACGACCTCAGTTTTCCAGCATCTTGGGAGTTTGTTTGTGCACAATGACAGGTTCAAGGAAAATGTAACAGGTTTCACCAGCTGTTTATTTATTTATTTGAGTTTTGGTAACCGGGTAAGTCCACTGAGACAATTACAGTCCCTTTTTCATGGTCGACCTGGGAGTACAACATGATAAAAGCATCTCTATAAATTGAAGGCATAACAGGTAAAGACAGTTCAACAAGTGGAAGTAAACAGTAAATGATAGTAGTCTTTGATAACACACTAAAAATGTATCATAAAATACAGAAAAGCAAAGAAGGACAATATTTACACAGCTGTATATACAAAATACATAAACGTCATTTCAGTTCAGAATTAGAATAATCACAAGATTGTCAACAAATATAGCAGAGTAATCATTCAATTGCCAACAGATAAGAAAGGGAGCAAGTGTGTGTAACAAGTGCAGTCATTGGTGCCCTTTATAGCAGGAACACGTAGAAGAGGCAGTAAGAAAGGAGAGCAAGTGGGTCTTGAACTCAGAGAGTGTGTGTGACAGGACAGAGGGGGGAAGGGAGTTCCAGTCAGTGACAGCAACAAATGGGAAGGACCTACACACAAAAGCAAGCTGAGCAGTAGGCCTTTGTAGGAGGGGGAGTGTGGAAGATCTTAGTGTACGTGGGGCAATTCTACAGCAGATGATATCTCTAAGATGGGGGTAGTATAAGTGTGTACTTGTTTAAACATG
The DNA here is from genome assembly GCA_016271365.2 of Neoceratodus forsteri. Lineage (NCBI taxonomy): Eukaryota > Metazoa > Chordata > Ceratodontiformes > Ceratodontidae > Neoceratodus > Neoceratodus forsteri. The sequence goes on from JADMNL010000023.1 coordinate 322,073,447, forward strand.
AAACACAGGGTGGAGAATCTTAGTCTTGATTCATTGGGTAACCACCCCAAGGAGGAAAGGATGTCACAGTGATGGTGATGGGCATCGATCCCAAGGGTGAACCTCCTCACTCTATGGTATGCTTGTGTGAGAAGAGACGTGGCAGCGGCACTGGTAGAGAGCAGTAGAGAAGCACTGTGGGTTAGGATTGGGAGGAGGGATGAGGAGGCAATCTGATGGCAAGCTACAGCAGTGAGAAAGGGATGAATGCGATAGAGGAGGCCTATCTTTTAGTTCAGTGATTTAGTTAGTAAGGAGACATGGGTGAGTAGAGAGAGTGAGGGGTCCAGAGTGATGCCCAGGTATTTAAAAGTAGGGACAGATTCCGGAGTATCCTTATGGAGAGGGGCAAGGATACTTAAGGAGGAGGGTCTGTGGGTAAATAGCATGCATTTAGTTTTTTTAGTATTAAAGACAAGTTTTTATGTCTAAACCACACTTCCAGTGCAGTGAAATCAGACGCAAGTTTGGCTCCTGCTTTCAGTAATCTTGGCAATAGGCCATCTTTCCCTGTCCCTTTGTTTGCTCCTAAATTTATTAATAAATGCAACACTTCTTTTACAGACACCTACAAAATTAGATGTGTTTACATTGTCTTTTTTGTTAATCAGCATTTCCTTTCCTGTGTATTTCTTATCTATTTGTTCTTTATATGTGGACAGGTTTGTAAAGAAGTCATTGAAGGCTTCAGATATTTCCTGGCTGTCCTCCATTCATCTGAATACATACATACACACACACACACACACACACACACACACACACACGACACACATTTATATATATATATATATATATATATATATGACTCAAGCAGAGATGTCTTCAGAACCACTCATTATTTTTGAAGACTCTGATGTGCTATGCTAGCTACAAGATTAAACAATAACCTATATCAGCAGTACTCTGTCAATTGTAGAGCTCTCCAAGAACTTTTGTTAAAAGAATGGAAATCTCTTATCTCCACTACTTTCTCACTAGTGAACACAATTTACCAAGCTTGTTTTTGTATTTAGTTGGTATTGTGAATTCACATGTAACTGATGTATTATTAAATTGTCTGTCTTATATTTTTATTTGAAAATCTAAGACATTTTAAAGTACAAAGACAAAAAAAAAGGAAGGAAGACGGACAGGGAAGAATTATACTTATGTGTAACTTCAGTCTTCTGGACATAGACTAGAGCACACCAGAGGCAAGAAGCCAAAAAAAAGCCACACGTTTTTGCAGGTTAAACATCCTGTCATGTCATTTGTTTTAATAATAATGTATTTCTGACAAAAACATCACCATATCAATTTTTCTTTTTGTTTTCCTGCATTCCTAAACTGAGGCACAGGATTTGGGTGTTTTAATTCCAGCTCTCTTGCTGTGTCCAGTATGATAAAGTTGAACATCTTGGTGTGATGCAGTACTACTTACCACCAAAACATGTGCTAGTACCATCATACTACATTCACAGTATAAATCCAGCATGTACAGTCACAAAGGACCATTCATGGAAGACATTTTAAAAAAAAATGCAAGTGGAGGCCATCTTTAATGACTTGAATCATTAATTCAAAATAATTATAAAGCTGGTTTTAACCATATCTGAAGAAATGAAGAAATAATGATTATGACTAAGGATGTCAGAAAACAAATTGCTATAAGAAGTATATAATGAACAATTTTGATGACTAACAAATACTACTGCTTTAAATGTATTTGCAGTTTTATTTACTGGATTACTTATTTAGAATAATGGCTTATATTTAGTATTCATTTATTTAGAGTTCATTTATTTATTAAATTATTTACCTGCATCTACTTATGGATTTAATGTGTTCTGTGTCATTATTTGTACAGAGCTCCTGGTTTTCAGCAGGGCATCCAATAAAATGAATTTCCTATCCTTTTATGTTGACAAATTTGACATATACAGTACCAAATACTATCATGTATCTGATAAAATGTTAAATTGCCCCATTGCATGCAAAATATTTAAACATCTTCAGGTTCACATGGCATATTCAGTTGTAATTAGTACCTTAAAGAGCAGATATTCACTAATTTAGGGCAATACAATTTTAGAATGATAGCCACTGCAGTATGGTTTGTTTTTCCTACCAGCGTCTTATGTCCTGTTTTTTTTTTTTCTACCAAACTGGAACCATCTCATTGTTTTGTCACCTACAATCAAACCTAGAACAGACCTGCCTTTTCTTTTTCACTGGACTAATGCACAGTATAACCCGAGTATCTATGATGTCACAGCCATTATCTGTCTTGGGCTTTACGCACCAACATGCACCCATGCTGTACTCGCCCCTGACCTCAGCCAGTTATGCCCTTTAATTTCATTTCACCAGAATCATAGGAGTTGCAAAATGCCATTTCAGCAGAATTATAGGGGTTGCACTACTCCTCCAACCATGAAATTTATGAAAATAATTGCTAGGGGAACTTTTGTTTATGGGGTTCTTAGGGTTGCATCAGACATCATAGAGGTTGCAAAAAACTATAGGGGTCTCAAATGCAAACCCTAGCTCCCCCTAAATGATGCCTATAAGGAATGCGCATCCTCACACAGTCACATCAGTGCCGTCACAGCTGGTGAGTGGGCAGGAACTGTGTTCACATTAAGTCTTTCACTTATCACATCTGGCAGATGAGTTTCTACTTACAGCACAAGTCTGAATAAAATTAGCCCCCAGATTCAGCAGAGTTAACTTACATATTTGTAATGGATGAATGACACTTTGTGTCTTGACGCATTTTGTTTCATTTCACTGTGGTGGGAATCTATATTTTTGCCTGCTCACTTTCTAGAAAAACATGCCTAAATGAAACAAAACAGTTTAAGACACAAAGTTTCATTCATTCATTACAAATACAAAATTTACCTCTGCTGAATTCGAGTACTAATTCTGTTCAGCCTTGTGCTGTAAGCAGAAACTCATCTGTCAGACATGATAAGTAGGCTTGACCTGGTTCTGAGTCTAGATCATAGGTGCCAGAACAGGGGGGCCCCTAGGGCCATGTCCCTACCACTTTCATAAGTGGCCCTATCACTTTTTGCTATCATGGTAACAATTTTAATAGGGAAAATGTACCGCTTGTATGTAGCTTCTTACGCTTTTCAAACAATTTCGGCACAGCTGGTCTAGATGTTTTTATTGTTTGGTAACCTGGTAAGCTTACTAGGCACAAGTGCCTATTTTCAGGGGTGACCCGTAGCACTGGGTGGTTAAGTGACTTACTCAGAGTCATACAATATGCAAGTGGAGGTTGTGGGAATCAAACCCAGGTCTGCTGATGTACCAAGCTCATTCACAGCTCATTACTCTAACCTCTAGGCTATACTGCCAGCCCATATGTAACCCCAAAAAAGGAAAACTCCATACATTGCTGGAACTAGTTGAATGTAACGTATAGAGAAGTCATGGTATAAAATCTCTGTCTTACTAACAGTAGAAGGAATTATAAGTTTAATGAAAGTAAAAAATTCTGCACATCTTTGAAGTATGGCTGTGCAATGGAGGGCTGTTTATGCCTTGTGTAGTAGAAGTAATTAGTGTTATAAATCATGTGATGTGATGTTTTGTATTGTATGTTGTAATTGAAAAACTTCAAAAAGTATAGTAATTTAAAAAGACATAATAAGTAAAGATTCAGTGCAAACACAGTTCCCCTCCCTGCTCACCAGCTTTGATGGCACTGACGTGACTGCACGAGGATGCATACCCAGCTGATGTCGTAGGGGCTAGCACAACAGTGCATGTTGGCACTTGTGCTCAAGTCAGAAATTGGTTTTGGCATTATAGATACTCAGGTTTCATTGCGCATCAGTCTGGTGGAAAAAGGGCAGGTCTCTTCCTGGTTTGATGATTTGTGATAGAACAATGAGGTAGTTCCAGTTTGATTAAAAAAAAAAAAGACACAAGACGCTGGTAGGAAAAAGAAACTTTACTGCAGGGCTATCATTCTAAATTTGTATTGCCCTAAGTTAGTGAATAACTGCTCTTTCATTCATCTTAAGCATTTTGAGAGGCATTTTGGTTATAGCTTTCATTTTACTCTACAGCCACATAGGATAGCCACATAATATTCCAAATATAGGACTGTTAAAGAAAAACCTTAATTAAGAAAATCTCAACCATTGTGAGTACTGCAGTGATCCTTCTTAAAAATCAAAAATTAATAGTTTCTAAACACAAGAGTGCACAATGGAAAAAAAATGGAATAGTGTATGCAAAAACATTGAAATACAATGGTAAAAGGTTAGTCACCATCAAGCACCATTATACTTCAGTTTTTACATTATTTATACTTTTTCACCAGTCACTGCTATTGATATCTTATTCTGTCAGGCAATATTATAGTGTACATTGAATGGTTTGGAATAAGCCCTGAATATCTGTGGCCTGATATTCAAACTTTGCCTGGGTGCAAATCCGAGTTTGCCTGCCCAAACCGGGTTTAGGTTGTTATAAGATTGAAAAGCCCAGTTAGCATGGGCAACAGGGTTTGCACCCCCAGCAAATATCAGAGGGGGGCACAATGTAAATGAAGGGGTGAGGACTTGAATATTGGTGCAGTCCAGTATTCAGAGTATATGCACCATGCAAGGCTGTTTTGCCCAGTCCCCTGCACAACGCACATACCACCCATTGAAACCCGGCTTACTCCTGTGCAATCCTAGTGGTTGGCAGAGGAAATGCAGTGCACCCCACAATAAAGTAGTCCTGGTGTCCAGTGGCCCTCCCCTGCCAATCACCACCCTGATGTATAAAAACATAATGCCCTGGTGGCTAGTGGTCCCTCCTCTCCTACCGATTGCCATCCCAGGCATATAAAACCTCAATGCCCTGGTGGCTAGTGGTCCCTCCCCACTGATCGCTGTCCCAGTGTATAATAGCATAATGCTCTGGTGGCTAGTGGTCTCACCCCCCACTGATGGCTGTCCAGATGTCTCAGAACATAATTCCTTGGTGTCCAGTGGTCCCTCTCCTCACCTGATCCCATGTAAAATAATGTTACACTATTCTCTGATGTCTAGCAGACCCCAACCCCTGCAGGTAGTGCCCCACCAGCCCACTCCCCCAACCCGAACCTGAGCCAGTGACCAGAACAGCCCTCTACTCACCACCATGGCTAGCCACTGACTGCACTGTCAATGAACGCATACTGTATATAGTGCACTCTCATTAAGTCAGTCATTGAGTGTATACTGTATACAGTATGTGCCCATTGACAGTTCAGTCGGTGGCTGGCCATGGTGGTGAGCAGAGTGCTGTGCCAGTCGCCAGATTGGGTTCAGGACTGGGGGTGCGGGGTGATGGAGAACTATCTTCTGGGGTTGGGGGCAGTCTGCTGGACACCAGGGAATGGTGTAACATTATTTTACAAGGGATTGGGTGGGAGGAGGACCACTGAACACCAGGAATTATGTTCTGAGACATCCGGATGGTGACTGGTGGGGGGGACCACTCAGCCACCATGGCATTATGTTATTATACATTGGAATAGTGATCAGTGGGGAGGGACTACTAGCCACCAGGGCATTGTGTTTTACACATCAGGACGATGATCACCGGTGGGAGGGACCACTGTACACTAGGGAAGTATGTTCTGACACATCGGGACTGCGATCAGCGGGGGGGGGGACAAAAGTACCAAGGAACGTGTAGTTTAAGCAGTGGTCCAACAATTGGCGGGTGGGGTGCCCTGCTACATCACCTGTGCTACCCATGCAAATGAGCCCATAATGGGCATGTAAATTTGATACATAGACTTTGATGGCAAATGAGGACACCTGACCCATCTTGTCTGCCTATATACGCTATCCCCAGGTGTCCCTTGTTTACCCTTTCCTTGTCATCGCTAGGGTCCCCTTATGTGTATCCCACGCAAATGGCCCTTTAGTGCCTTGCATGCCCAATGAACTCATTTGCATGGGTCAATTTGAATATGGGACATTTAGCCTGGGTGCAAGAAATCATTATGCCCTATTTCAGGAACTATGTCTGCCCAGCACTAAGGTGGCTTAGTGACAGGCCTAGTAACCCTATATTCAGTGGAACAGTGCCAGTGTGTTATTCCACTGAATATAGCAGTTTTGGGCACCCAGGCAAGGGCAAGGTACAGTGCACTTATTTACACTCCACTTTGCCCATTTCTGAATATCAGACCCCTGCAGTTGTTTGAGATGGGCATCTAAAAGCTATGGTACTGGTAAATCTGCATGGGCTATGAAATGAATGGGGCATCACTGCAGTTCAGAAGAAAAAAGGTTACATCTGTATGTTAAAAAGTGGTATGAATACTAAAGGATTTTAAATCCATAGTAAAGATCTGCAACAGGGTTGATACACAAGAGGGCGTGGAAAGGATGAGAAGGGACTTGGCAAGGTTAGAGGAATAGTCAGAAGTATGGCAGCTTGGATTCAATGCAAAGAAGTGCAAAATAATGCACCTTGGAAACAAAAACCCAAGGGAAGAGTACACAATGGGGGGGAGGGAGGTAGTAATAACAACAACAAAAATGGAAAGGGACCTGGGGTAATCATATCAGATGACCTTAAGGTTAGGAAGCAATGTGAGAAGGCAGTAGAGAGGGCTGGAGGGATACTGGGATGTATAGGGAGAGGCATCACCAGCAGAAAACAGGAAGTTGTTATCCTCTGTATAGACAGTTGGTGAGACCCCATCTGGAGTACTGCATCCAGTTCTGAGACCCCTTTAAGTACCTCAGTGGAATCAACAAAGTCCAAGAGGGTAACATCTTTCAGAAAAAGAGATGTGCAAGAACAAGGGGGCACAATTTGAAGATAGAGGGGGGACGGCTCAGAGACAATGTGAGGAAGTATTTTTTCACAAAGAGGGTGGTGGATGCATGGAATCACCTTCCTGAGAAAGTTGTGGGGTCTAAAACTGTGGGAGAATTCAAGAATGCATGGGACAGACATAAGGCAATTCTTGTGGGGGGTAGGAAGAAATAGGCTGTTGGATAACTAGGATCTGCAGCTTATCCAGTAGGTATGGAAATGGGCAGACTAGGTGGGCCAAACAGTCTTTATCTGCCGTGAAAGTCTATGTTTCTATGTTAAGGATACCTCATACAAGGACCAATAGAACATATGAAGAGTACTCCCACGCCACCCTGGGGCCTTCAAGTTGGAAACAGTAATGAAATCCTGTAATGTACTATAACGGCTTTGCCTGGAGTTCATATAAGGCTTTGAAGTCCATTAGCTTCTATATAGGAGGCTAGATTATGCTGAAACCTGCATAAGTAAGCTTTACTTGGCACTTATTACTGAGTCTTAGACAAAGATGGCTTTTAAGCTTGATAGAGTTTTGTTATAGTCTAGCCGCATTGATTTTCTGCTTAGTGCCCTCAAAATCAGGGACATTCTTGCCAAATATGAGAACTGGTACTTTTTACAAACATAAAGGACAGCTCTATGAAGTGTGAATACTTTAGCCCACTATTGTGTAAATTCTGATGTAGGTTTTAACTGAAAACATTTGCAAAAAGGCAAGATAACTTGCAGCACAACTACAGCAGCCATCTTCTATTAACAGGGTTCAATAAAGCCACAGCTTCTTGAATAGGTCTACTGATGGGTGGGGGTAAAATACATGCCAGTAACTACTTTTAAAAACAAGTAAGTGTCCTGATAAATAAGCAGGGCTTACAATGGAGTTTATTTTTGTGACACTTGTTTTGTATTTAAGTTGATTTTTGATGGCAAAACTAATTCTTGATTAGTATACACTGTCATACATAAAAGACTAACAGTGAGAAGTAAAAATCTGAAAATGCAGTACCTGATGGTAGGGGTTGCAGTAGAGAATGGCTGAGAAAGGGACATGGGAATGATAATCTCAGACAGCCTGAAAGTGTCAGTGCAGTCAATGCAGCAGAGTAGTGAGGAGGGTTAACAGGATGCTTGGGTGTATAAGAGGAGGGAATCAGCATTGTAAGCAAGGAGATAATCCTCTCCCCTATATAGGTCCCTGATTCAGCCCACCTGGAGTACTCTGCAAGATTTTGGAGTCCACAGCTGCAGAAGGATGGAGAGGGAGTGCAGTAGAGGGTGACCTGATTGATCCAGGGACAAGGGGAGAAAACGAAGAGGAAAGACTGAGAGACTACAACATGTATACCTTGCAGATGAGGCTGGAAAGGAGGAACATGGTAGAAATGTATTATTAACTCCATAGAGAAACAGGGTCAACTGGAATGAGTTGTTCACCCTTAGCACAAATACAAGTAAAAGGGGTAATCCACTGAAGTTGGCTGGGGGAACGATCAGGAGGGACCACCAAAAATACTTTTCATAGAAACTGTGGTGGACCGGTGGAGCAGAAAGTTAGATGGTTGTGTGCTAAAACAGTGGGGGGATTCAATAAAGGAGGGGAGAGACAGGCTCAAGGGCCTGATAAGAACAGGGATTGTAGAGTAGGAGAAACAAATAAGTGGATGGATGTCCAGTAGGACTATCACACACAAATAATGCAGTGTTCAGCATATTGCCTGGGCCTTCTTCTACCATCATATTCAATGTTTCTATGTTACGGATATCTCTGAGGAAACATTACAAAAGGCAATATTTAAAAACAATTCCGCTTATAATTCATATAGTTTTAGTGTTTATCTTCTATATATTCTTTGTTACTGGCCAAATACGTGTGAAAGTGAGATCTTAGTCCCTTTTAGTTTGCTTCTGTTGCTTGTCTATGCATGTTATCATGAATTTTTATGACACTGCAAGGAAAACAATAATGGCATCAAAAACAGGATTATGCTGTCATGGGTAGACAAGCAACAGCAGTAGCTAAAGTCCCAGGGATGAGTATTCAATTTCAGGTAGATATTTTTGGTAAAGGAAACATCCTGTCCATCAAATAACCCTCCAACATGTGTATACTGCTGGTCCCAATTAATAATTTTGGTGCCAGCAATGATTTTTTCCTTCAACTGCTTTACCAAAAAATCTGGTTGATCCTGTTGTTCCCCAAATTCTAAACGTACACAATAGTTGCAAGGCAGCATCACATAATCCACCGTGGCTGGTGCACAACAGGAAGCAGCTGTGAGGGTTTAAGTAGTCTGGTAAAAGACTTAGGAGCTTTTTAAAGGTCTGGTTTGCCAATCTCCAGTCCCACTCATCTCCTGAAGGTAGTAGCAGATCATGTGACCTATACTTCGCCTCAGGACAGGAGAGAGACTGGCAAGCTGATGCATGTATTTATTTTATCTATTTATTAATTAATCATTTGATTACCAAGTAAGACATAATGAACCAAAGTCATGCATTAGGAGTGCTCCAGTACCATAGAAAAAAAAGACAGAAAAATCATCAAACCAGAGCTATTAAAATTCCCTAACTCAATTGATAAACTAATAAATCTCTTATTCAAAGGTGATCAATAAAAGAAGCCGCAGATCAACAAATCTTGCAAGTGACACTGAAAACAGAGACCTAGCTCCATGTACAGACACTCAAACAGGGGTGCAAATCAGGGGTGTAGCCAGAAATTTCCGTTTTGTACACAATCTCCAACAGTTACACCCCCCCATTAAAAAATGTACACATCCTTTCCAAATGGCACCCCCTTCCAAACAAGTCAGATTGCTGTCAGATGATTCCTGTAATCTCTAAAGAGGTTATACACGTATCTGTTTCCTAAACAAACAGAAGTTTACAGAGTCACTCCTCAGTGGCCTACACTAACTCAAATACTACAGATTAGAATGAAAATGTTAACAGAAAGGCAGATGGTTTGTGACAGGCACTCAACAAAACTGTACACAAATGTGTACAGTGAGTATGCCTGTCTACACCCTTGGTGCAAATACAGGAGCCTCATGCAAAACAGCAACAGCTAAACATTTATTCTGAATAAAAGACAAAAAAGCAAAAATAAAATCATGAGGACACACTGACTTCCCCAGCACTTTGCTTTACACAAAAGCTTTATCAGAGGTGCAGGATCTAGTATGCAACCTGACAATTTAAAAAAGGTCTTTAAAGCTATAGTAGCTGAGATTTGCACAAATAACCTAGCTAAAATTAATTATAGTAAAAGTATTTTTGAAATTTAACAGAATAATCTACAGTGTATATCACAGATATGACAAACTGTGTCCTGGATCCAACTGAAGCACTAGAAACCCAGATATAAAGTCAGGAAAAGCAGAGTCCACATGGCCTGGAAAAATAAATATTGTGCACAAAATGTGAAGGCAATCAAAGTGCATGTACCAAACAAAGTGCAAATATAGAGTAGGGGGTTTCAAAAACGGAATGAATCACTTTCCAGAACTTGGCTGAAGAGTTAAGGTTATTCTGGAGACTGGCCTGAAAATGGAGATATTTAGCAGACCTGGCACCCTCAGTACATGAATTTCTAAGCAGCCTGTAAGTGAGAATGTCTGGAAGGATTTGATGTGCCCTCTGCCTGTGCCAACTTATATATTCACATGTATGATGATGACTATGCAGATGTGGTCTACAATACTGCCCCTCCTATTCCTTGCCAAACTGGATCCCTCTGTAATGCTTTTGTCACTTTGCTACCAACTCCCTCAAACTCACCACTGCTCCCTTTACTCCTCCTACCCATCCTCCCTTTACCTTCACTTCACCAGTCTCACTGCACCTTCTTCATTTCCAAACACTGGTTAGGCCCTGCCCTCTTACCTATCCTCACAACTTTCTCCCATTTCCTATGCCTTATACTCTGTTCACTCCAGGGATTCTCAAGCCTTCTCCCTAACTCACCCTCACTCCCCTGCTGGGCAGTCAACTTTCTCCTGTTGTCTTTCCTCCCCCTGGAACCTGCTCCCCTCCCCATCTCTTCCCTCCTTGGCTCCATTGGGCGCCAGGTAAAACACCTCCCTGCCACCATCTGCTCCTGTCAGCACTCTCCCTGACCCTAACCTGTTGGAGCCCCTACCATCCCTGTTGTTGGACCTCCTCCTGGGTTATGCTTCAGCCTGTATCAAGCTCCTTCCCAATCTATACTTGCACAGCCATCATTCCCTCTGCTCTGGCTTCACTTTTTCCACATCGAATCTGCTCATTGTACCTCTCTTAGCTACGTTTGCATTTTATTTTATTTGCACTTGTGCCATCTGAATTTGCACTGTAATTGCACTTTACTTTGTACTGATCACTGATATTGGGTTCTCACTCTTTCCCTATTAACTCTTCCTGCTGTACCCACCCTTCCCTGTCCACTCCAGCCTGACTAAAGTCCCACCCCATCCATAGTAGTGTCCCAATTATCTATAGCTCGTCCGTCATTATCATAATAAACAAGCACACGACAGCCACCGTCACTTTCTGTGGTTTTAGCCCAATTTTTCCCCCAGTCATCGGTAATATATCCCTCCTCTTCTTTACCTCACTAACCTGCCACCCCATATACGGTCTCTTTTCCCTATATGTGTAGTTGCCGGCTGCCTCACTCAAAAGATCTCTGCTTATAACCCCTGCATGCCTATGGTTGATTGTACATCTGTTGACTTCTTCAATTGTAAAATAATGCTTTTTTTTTATTATTTATTTCAACCTTGTACTGTACTATATATACTATTTTTTCCTTGTATATTACTGTTTTTGTATACCTGCTTCTGTACTGTACTTTGATGTATTCATGACCAGGTTCATCTTGCAACGAGCCATGCTCAATGGTGCCCGCCTGGATAAATAAAGATTTTGATTGATATTGTGTATGTTTTAGTGTGTAACCCCTAGGTGGCGCTATCTCAAGGGCTACTACCCCTGCCTGCTTGGCTAGTTGCAGGTTAAGGGGCCTGGGTACTGAAATGGGTGACTCCACCCGGAGGTCAGGGTTGGCAGTGGTCAAGCTAACCAGGGCACAGCCCTCTGGGACACTGTAACCCCCCTCTTTCCCTTCTAGTGGCCTGAACAATATACAATAATCACTTTCACAATGACCCTTATTCACCATGCAATTACCCACACTGTTTGCACTTACCACCAGGCTGGTTCCTCTAGCTCGACCCTGAGACCCCTGTGTAAAACAAGGTTATGCACAGCAAACAGCAACAGTACAGTACTTTTGGCACAAACTGGAACCACAGTCAAGCTAAATGCAAAAAGAGTTAGATCTGATTTATTCAGGGGACTTGAACAAGGGAGGGGCGTAATCAGGTTGATTTACTTAAAGGCTATATCAAACAAACAGTCATGCATGCACTTCAGAGTCCCTACACAGTCACACACTCTGCGTACCCAGGTGGGGAAGAGGTGGGCTAGCCAGGAATGTTGCCTGGGGTAGGCCGGCGTCGCAGCTGGTTGGGGCCCTGTGATGGAAGAAAGCAACATGCACCCCGCACACTATTTGTAATCTGGAGCCGGAGGGCTCAGTTCATGAAAGAAAAGACAACAAGGCAATCAGGTGACAACACTTTGATTTAGATGTTGTTGCAGGGAGCTACACTAATGGTTACTCATGATACCCAATACAGGACACAGGCAGGATGAAATCAAGACTGCAGGTTGTTGAGCAGGAGTGCCAGGAGAAGCAGGGCCCACACAGAATCACCGACACGTCGTTCCTGTTCAAGGCATTGAGCAGGGGCTGATCCCCATGCAGATCTCTTGATGACTTTCTCTGTGTAGCAGGTATCCTGGCTGGGCCAGTGTGGCAAGGCCCAGGCCAATTGGAGAAAAAAATCGGATTCAGTCCGTTGGAGCTGGATGCAGCCTCCAGCAAGCAGAACACAGTTCAGCACACAGTGGGGAACTAAATCATGACCCACTAACAGCACACAGCACATTTACATGTAAGAAATTCTAGTGTACCAGGCAGATTGCTATCCGGTCGCAATTACAGTGTCTTTGCACAAACCGGGAGTTCAGAGGTCGCTGGAAATTCTGACAGGCTGATCGCATTCAGCAAGTCTTCGGTCTTCTTCAGGTTAAAGCCTGGTCACAATCCAGTGGCTTAAATCATTCTCACAACTCGGATTCAATCTGAATAAATTTCAATTTCCCTCTCAGGAACAGCAGGCAGGCCAAAACTCAGCCCTTTCACCATTCTCCTGTGCAAACCCACGCAGGATTGCTGTTCGATTATCTCATGCTGTTACTCCTTCACTTCCCAACTCAGATCTGAAGCTAGCTGCCAGCAGCCTGGGACTTTCCCCAGGATCCAAAAGATTTGGTTGGCTGATCTGTCAGTGAGTCACAACAAGGGCTCCCCCTCCAGGTTCATTTAGGTGCCAAAAGCCCCAAACTACAATTTCTACAGAATTTTGCTCCCAAAAGACCCCTGGGGACAGGCTCCATTTTAAAGTCCCCAAAGGTACTGATTGGCCCATTTCGGCAGTCCAGGACCAAGATGGTGGAAATAAACAGAACTGTCCATGCTGCAAAGAAGGCAGGTTAGACAAACTACAATATCTTTACCACTCTAATAGATAGTCAGCAAACAAGTACATCTTCTAACAGAGCTCCTTCTGCACAAATAGCGATGGCAGAACAGAGCATTTATATGGCAGCCTGGGCAGGACTCAAGCATAGAAACACTCAGCCCCCCTCCCAGATTAATTATAACTGCAATCTAGGCAGCTCTTAAAGAGACAGTACATAGGGGCTATACAGGCACTCTTCTGGCAATACATTTGAACTGCTAAAACACAGGACACCAGCCTGGCAGTGAGCATTTAGGCCAGCTCAAGGAAGACTTTTCGGGAACCCCCATTTGTAGGGGGGTTACAATTGTATTTCACATTCCCTTCCTCCTGGTTACACCTGGAAACTAGCCTTGGCTCAGTGTTCCTTTCCCGGTTGTCAATTTTCAAATAAAATAAATAAATGTGATCCCATATATCTGGTGTGCTAATTCAAGTTAAAGACATTTGGAAAAGTCTGTGAGCCCAACTTTCAAAGAGCTCTTAAAGCAATGCAAGTTATGCTATTTTAGGGCTGCAGTGAACTGTGGGTGCATCAGGGACCCAGTACACCCAGCTTTATAAAAGAAGGGGTGGTCGTTGAGTCAAAAACCCAGAAGTGGCCACAGTCGCAGGCTTGTACAAAGCATTTGGCGCACCTGTGGGAATGGACACAGGGATCTGACGTCCCGCACAACACAGCAGCAGAGCGGCCTGAAGGGTGTGTGTGTGTGTGTGTGTGTGTGTGTGTGTGAGACTGTGCATGCCAGTAGGGGGCCAGGAGGCAGTCAGAGCATGGGGGTGCTATAGGGGGCATGAGGGTGACAGAGGAAATTCAGGGTGGTAATTTGGCACCTGAATGGGGTGCATTGTGCAATTCCAAGCAGCCAATAGACTGGCGGTTCATGGAGGGTTGGCAGGAAGGTAAATGCCATGGCTCCTGCCCCAGAGGTGCCACGATCCACAAGAATATATGGGAGAGGCAGCCTGCCATAATGGGGGGGCTGAGTGCTAGAGGACTGTAGCAGTGCCTGAAGAATGTTTCCTTCCACCACTAGCCACTCTCACCTTGCACCCAATGCATCTCCCATAGATGCCCGTGGATCATGGCACATGTGGAGCAGGTGCCACAGCAGTGCTCACCTGGGGCCAGGTCTGTTTCCCTCTCTGCCAACCCTCCACAGACCACCAGTCCATTAGCACCATGGCATTGCACAATCCACCCTGATTGGATGCCAAATTACCACCCTGAACTTCCTCCATCTCTCTCACACCCCCTAGGGCACCCACCTGTGCTCTGACTGCCCCCAGTCCCCTCTTGGCAGGTCCCCACTAAAGGCAACATTGTCCCCTATTGGTGCAAAGCTCTTAGACCACCACCTCCCGGCTGGTCTAAGCAGACCCCCTTGTTGCATCCACATTGGGACTTGCAAAATCCCAAACAAGGATTTGCAGCCCGCTGTGGCACACGCACCCTGCAACCTGGAGCAATGTTTTTGCTACAAGGGTGGTGTGGGAGGGGCTTGGTGCAGGACATCCTGATTTCAATGCAGCCTGCATATGAAAATTGTGACTGCTGCAAAGTTTGATGCAAGGTACCACTTGTATCATACATCTTGGCGCAGGCTCCTTGTATCAAACTGCACCTTTTGAATATTGGGTCCTGTGTGTCAAATGGGAAGTCCTATAATTTACATAATGAATAACCAGACTTCAATGTGACTAAATAAGACAGAGATAATCAGAAATGGAAAGGCTGATCCTTTGAAGATCAAATCTTAAAAAGAAGGTAGCAAAAGGATAAAGTATAATAGACTGAATTCCCAGCGACTGTTCCCTCCATACCCATGATGTCAGTTGCATGTGGGGGACAGCCCATCTTGCAAGTTTTGTTTACATTCAGGATTGGGAATGGCAGAATCAGATTATTTAAAACATAAGTGATAAAAAAACAACAACAGTATTTTAAGTACTGAAAGTACTGCTCAGTAAAAGCCCCACACAATATGTTTAGGTCTAGTTGATCCGCGTTCCCTTTTAGTAAAGAATGTAAAGGGGATACAAACAGAAAGATACAATCTAAGCTGAATTTTGTCTACATACAAAAATTCTCTCTGTGTTGACAGTAGAAGTCCATAGTATAGATGGGAAATAAAAAGGGAAAACAGGGAAGTTACTAGGGAGGTTTCACAAGAGGCAAGTGCTGGGTCCTGTCCTATTCAGTAAGTTCATTAGTGACATCAGGGAGGTTATACAGAGAAAAATGTGTCTCTTTGTAGTTGACACAAAACTATGCGGCAGGGAGGATAGCAAGGACAGAGTTAGGGAACTGAGGAAGGACCTAAGGACACTGAAAAGGTAATTCAAAGACTGGCAGTTCAAGTTAAAAAGAGTAAGGTGGAGCAGGCTCAGGGGCACTGAGGGTTGGGTGCTGGATGCCACACCTCACGCTACCCCAGTGACCCGGGTTCGGGAGTGGTCATGGGTCATCGGGGGGCAGGAGGAGGAAGTGGGACTAAGCAACCACATGGCAGCTCTCCAGTCCTCTCCCAGGGAGGGTCCTTTTCACCCTGCAGTACAACTGCCCCCAGGTGGAGGCCTGAGGTAGTGCAGGTGAATGGGTGACACAAATAGGGAGGGTGCTGTGGAACCATGGCATGCACGTGCCTCCACTTGCATATACATGGCCATTGCATGGGTGGAAGAAAACAGAGCTGGAGGGCTCCATGATGTCCCCTTGGTGTTCCTGGTGATGGAGATGGATATGAGCCCCTCCAAGGGAAGGGCGGAGTCTTGCCCGCCAGCTCCACAAAACAGGGTCCAAAAAATGTAGATTTAAAAAAAAAGTGTAAGGTAATACACACTGAGAAAATGAAACCACATGCAGACTACTGTATAGGAGGGGTCCCGATAGTATTGGCAGCAGAGGAGAGAGAGAGCTGGAGGTTATTAATAACAGTCTCAAAACCTCAAGTCAGTTTAACAAAATATACAGCAAGGCAACAAGGATGCTGGGATGTATAGATTGGAGGTTCAACATTTGGAGGAGATAGGTGATATTTGCTCTGGTACAGGTCCCTGGTTAGGCTCCATGTGAGTACTGTGCCCAGTTCTGTATTCTGCAATTGAGGAAGGATAGGGACAAGTAAGAGGTGGTGCAATGCAGGGTCGCCAAATGGGCAGATTCTATGAGAAAAGGCTGGTGGATCTGAACATGTTCAATCTGGAAGCCAGGAAGGAGAAGGGAATATGATCGAGACTACAAATTTGGGGGCAGTGATTGAAGTGAAGGGGACTCAGGGAGGGGGACTAGTCCCCTGCAACCCCTCAGGGTTCTCAATAGGGGAACTCATGTGCGCGCACCCCCAACCATTTCCAATAAATTGTTGCTTTTTCTGAATCTGCGGCTGCCCATTTAAAGTAGCTACTGTCCCTTTAAGTGAAGCAGATCTGGCACTTGGACCACGAATGAGGAGGGAGGAGGAGACTGAACATTTTGAATAGTAAAAAAATGATGTTCCTCCTCCTCTACTCCTGACTCCCCACCCATGACAGACATCCCTACTTGAACTGGTACCGCCTGCCAGTCCCTCCTCCTGCCCCTCACCCTGCCCATTGCAGTATACTTATTGCACTGAAGACCAGGTGACTAACATTGGGAATGTCACCTGATTGTGCAGCAATTGGTGTGCAGTTGGAGAGAGGCAGGCCGCAGGGTGGGTCGCTGGGTGGAATCCATCTGTCCGTCTACTGGTCGGCGACTCTGTTGTCGAACACGTCAACTGTGCATGTGTACATCGATTGCACATGCGCAGTTGACGTGTTTGCAGTGCCTGACTAGTCACTTCATTCTGGTGGGCACCTGAGGCTGTGTCTCATCGCTGGGACCGGGCTAAGACAAGAAATAAATTTCTGTGGGGAGCTGCTCAGCAGAGCAGCCAGACATGACATCAAAATAAAAAAAATATATAACAGTTCTAATGTGAAGTTGCCTTGGAAAGAAACATAATTTGTTTTTGAAAGATCAATCTCCCCAAGTCCTTGCCTGCCTGAGGGAGTCCTGAATTTCAGTCAACTCAATCAACAGACAGACTAGTCTTGGGAGAGGGCTGGAGCACTGCAGTCTATCTTAGTGTTGGCATAGGCACTTAAGTTTGAAGTTTACTTACTTAGTTAACTTTGAATTGAACAGAGATTGCTTGAAGTACACACTCAGAGGCAGACAGCCAGAGAGAGAGTGAGAGAGAGAGACCCAGGATTATTGTTTGTGGGGCTGGGTAGCAGCCTGGGCCTGGGCTGATCCAATCATATGTTAAACTTGATCTCATTCTCAGTCTCACTTTTTATGTTGGCTTGCACGCACATGCAAGCAACATCTTGTGGTGGTAGTACAAATACAAAGGTGTGTCAGTGTTGGCCAATGCAGGGGGTGCTTTAGTGGGTGCGTCTATCAGCCCCCAATCAGTGAGCATACTGCTGATTACAGCAGTTTCAGAGAGAGCCACGGAGATTAAACAAATGTGCTGCTGCAATCAGAGACAAGCTCATCATTGCAGCAGCAGATGGCATGCCTCCATTATGTGCCTTTCCTGGTGAAACATTTCAGTAAAAATGGCGGCTCCTGCCATCCACCACACAATCCGCAGAAAGCCGACATCAGGATGCCTAATCCCCATGTCAACATGTTCACAGCTCCTGCCGCCTGCCACACCAACCTACCACTGCTGCTACCCTCCCCGCTCCCTCCATTCTGCGTCCCCAGACAGAAAAAAATAAACCTCCCACAACCTCCCACTGCTGCTGCCCTCCCCACTCCCTCCGTTCCCCGTCCCCCGACAGACAATAAAACCCTCCCGCAACCTCCAACTGCTGCCCGTTCCCTCCATTCCCTGTCGACAGAAAAAAAAAACCTCACAACCTCCCACTGCTGCCCTCCCACTCCTCCATTCCAACCCCCAAGAACTAGCACACTGGGACCCCACCCCAGTGTGCCTATTTTTTTGTTTGTTTCTTAACCTGTAAATGAAGAAAACCTTCCCTTGCGTTATTTTTTCCTTGCAAACAAGAAACGGTCCACCGATGTCTTCCCCATCCTCACCCTCCCTCTGCACACCCACCTCCCTGTACCCCTCTCACCCATACATACCCTCTAGAGGTTGGGTGCCATGATCTTCTCTGAACCGGGATACGTCTGTACTCTTCAAAGCTGAAATGTGATGTGAAGAATTGATGGTAAGCTTTATAATAGGAAGTAATGGGGGGGCTCAACTTAGGTTGATATCTCAGCCATTTTTTTGAATTTTGGGCCCAAATTTTCAACATACGGTTCTTGGGACCCCACCTCATGAATATGTCACTGTCATTTCGTTTCTCAGTCCCAAAAGATGATTTTGCGGTCGCTGCACCGAATCACCTTTTGGGACCGATTAATGAAGCGGCACTGTGACTGTTCATGAGATGGGGGCCCAAAAAGCCCATATTGCACATTTGGTGGAAAAATTCTAAAAAATGACTGCATTACAAGCGTGCATTGCACAGTTTCTACGCACTCTCATAACTTCGCCAATTGTTAATATCATCACTTCAGATTTTCAACATTGCCATTTCTTCACACCTCCTATGAATAGTACAGCTGTCATTTTTCACATCCTGCCTGAAACATGTTTTCGCACCTGTGGCGCACAATGGTTGCGGTCACTATGCGAAATCAACTTTCGGGACAGACTAACAAAATCACAGTGCCACTGCTCATGAGGAGAGGTCCCAAAATGCCCATGTTGAAAATTTGGTGAAACTGTTCCAAAAATGACCACGTTATGGGCGTGTGTTGAGCAGTTTCTATGCACGCTTGTAAGTTTGCACATTTTTCATGTTTTCTCTCCGGATTTTCAGCATTGCCATTTTTGCACACCTCCTCATGAACAGTATAGATGTCAATTTTTGCATCCTGCCCGAAATGTGTTTCTGCACCTGTGACTCTGAATGGCGCAGTTGATGTGCGAAATCACCTTTCAGGATTGAGTAACGAAATGCTAGTGCCACTGTTCATGTGGTGGGGTCCCAAAAAGCCCATGTTGAAAATTTGGAGTGAAAATACTAACAAACGCCCGGGGCATTAAGGTTTCCAACAATACACCCACCCTGTAGAGACTGACAGGCGTCGGGGATGTAACTTAAGTTCGTCGGCTGTAATGTTCGCAGCATTCTACCCTCACCCTCCCCACCTACAGCCACTGACAGGCACTGAGGTGTGTCTTGGGGTCTTTCACCCTAACATTCAACTCATTCTCCTATACTGCACCCTTCTCAGCTTATTTCCTTATGGAATGGGGTGAGCATAAAGGCCGAAGACCCCAAAGCACACTGCGACACCTGTCAGTGTCTTCAGGGTGGGGTGAGATGGAATGGTGTAATCGTTATGGCAGATGACCCAAAGCCACACTCCCAATGCCTTTCAGTCTCTGCGGTGGGGGGAGGTTGGCATTAGTTCAATACTTCACGGTCATTCCTATTATGCATCTCTCTAACACCTGCACTACCAATGCCAATGCCAGCAAGCCAACATTCGGCATTGACAAATGCTTGTTTGAGGTGGTGGTTCTCTCTGTCACTCTGACCAGCAGTGAAGGGACAAGGAAAAATCTGGTGGGAGGAAAACTGTTGTTTTCCCTAACTTCCAGACAGTTCTAACTTCTTACTGCCATACCTAATAATCTCCTAAGTTTCTCTGTGATCTTTTTTTCTGACTAAAAAAAAAATCCCAATTTAAAACAACATGAGCTTAAAAGTATAGCCTGTAGGACAGCAGAAGAGTCAGACTCTCACTCTGAGCTGTTCTGTATGAGCCTGGGGGGGGGGGAGGTTGCAGTGTTGCCTTCTTGTGTAAGGGTTGGGCTGCCTCACTCACACAGGACTAGTGATAGGGAAGGTGTCTCGGAGGGATTTTATTTTGTTGAAGTGACTTAGTGGAAGGAAAAACAGAACAGGTCTGCCTTGAGAGCTGCTCAGCTGCCAGCATCTGCTGCAGGCTGGGTAGGCTCCAGCCTCTCAGCAAGAGCTGTGGGGGGACTGAGTGTGATTTTATGTTTTTTTGTATGATTGATAGTAAAAAAAAAAAGTCACTCCCTGTCCTGCAAATTTTCATCTTGAATTTTCACATATTTTTTTTTAAAAGTACAGGTAAAAGTAAGGGTACCAGTCAAGTCCATGAGTCCAGCATGACAGGGTGTTATGATGCACCAGAAGTTTTGAGGGGGGAGGTTTTAATATTAGCCTAGGGCCTGCCCCCAGAAAATATTTTGAAAATTGATGTCAAAATGGTGCATTTTGTGGCTTTTAGCAGTCAGATAAGCAGATTTATACCAGCCTACTGAAAGGCAGCAGAATTGTATGATTAATAGTAAAAAAAAGAACTCCCTCTCCTACAAATTTTCATCTTGAATTGTTTGTATATATTTTTTTAAAGTACAGGTAAAAGTAAGGGCATCAGTCCATGGCTCCAGCATGTCGGGTGTCATGATGCAACCAGAAAGTTCTGAGGGCGCATAAAATTGTAACATCTGTATGGGGTCCTAGGGGGCCTGCCACCAGACATTTTTTTTGAAAACTGATGTAAAATAGTGCATTTTGGTGGCTTTTATCAAGCGGTTAAGCAGATTCATACCAGCAGGCTGGTATTAATCTGCTTCACCACCCCTGCTAAAAGCCAACAAAATATACCATTTTACATCAATTTTCAAAACATTTTCTGGGGGGCAGGCCACCCCGGACCCCAAACAGATGTTATGATTTTATACACCCTCAAAACTTTCTGGTTGCATCATGACACCCTCACCCTGTCATGCTGTGCTATCTGATACCCTTCTTACTTTTACCTGTACTTTAAAAAAATATATGAACAATGCAAGACGAAAACTTGCAGGAGAGGGAGTGACTTTTTTTTTTTTTTTACTATTAATCATACAAAAAACATTGCCTCAGCATTCTGCTGCCTTCAGCAGGCTGGTATGAACCTGCTATACTGCCTGCTAAAAGCCACCAAAATGCACCATTTTACATCAATTTTTAAAAAAACATTTCTGGGGGGCATGCACCCAAGGCCCCTACAGATGTTATAATTATATGCCCCCTCAAAATCAAAACTTTCATCCGGCCCAGTGGCGCAGAGGGATGAGGTGCTGGATGCCACACCTCGCCACACTGGTGACCCGTTTCAGGAACAGACCTGGGCCATCGGGGGTCAGATGGGGGGGATTAAGCCTCCCAATGGATGCTCTCCTCCTCCAGGGGTGCATTACTGGGTAGCACAAAGCACCCATAGTGCCTCTGCCTGTGGAAGCATGGGCAGTAGGGGCACACAGCTCTTCGGAGTCCGGGAGGGAGGATGCTGTTGGACGCTTGACGATGGTGTGCGTCAGCACATTGTTCATCTGGAGGAACATCCTCTGTGCTGGCATCCTCAGGGGATCGGGAAACAATGGGGGGAAAAATGTATACACCCCCAGCCGTAATGAGCACGATGAAACCAGGGGGATGGAGTAGGAGGAGATACAAGGCCCCTCTGAAGCAGAGGAGCCAGGCAAGTACAAAAAAAAAATCAACACCTTCTGGTTGCATCGTGACACCCTCACCCTGTCATTCTGGACTGGTACCCTTCTTACTTTTACCTGTACTTTAAAAAAGTATATGAACAATACAAGACAAAAACTTGCAGAAGAGGGAATGACTTTTTTACTATTAATCATACAAAAAACATTGCTGTTTACTTTACTTCAGAATTCTGATGCCTTTCAGTAGGCTGGAAGGAATCTGCTTAACTGCCTGCTAAAAGTCACCAAAATGCACCATTTTGTATCAATTTTTTAAAATTTTCAGGTGCGGGGGGCATGCCCCTGGACCCCTCCTAGAAAGGTTATGATTTTGTACCCCTGGCACCCCTCTGCCAATAGAGTTCCCCCTGTCCTAAATATCTGCTTTAACCATGGGGGGGGGTAGGGGGGATAAACAAGGTAGATAGTGGGGACCTCTTCACCAGGAATGATAACGCAGTGATGAGAGGTCACAGGTTGAGACTAACTGGGGGAAATTTATAAGGGTATTGGGATGTACTTCTTTACCGTGAGGGAGGAGGAACAGTGCAACAGATTGTCTAAGGGGATGGTGGGAGCAGAGTCTGTAACTGGTTTAAAGGAAGGCTGGGACAGATTCAGGGGGCTGGTAGTCCCTAAGGAGGAGCAGGGTGTAGGGGATGGGAAGGGTAAAGAGGTAGCAGAAGGAGGGTGGGCTCAGAACCCAGGGTAACTACCCTATCTGGTTATAGGCCCAATAGGGAAGAGGTAAGGATCTTGGGCAGACTTGATGGACCCCGAATCATTTCTTGCTGTCACATTTTCTATGTTTCAAAAGGTTTTGTAAGGCACAGGTTCACATTTTCTTTGGAAAGTGGCTGGATTCTTTAATATATTTTGCAATCAAGCAAAAATAACATTCACTAAAATGAACCCGCATAGGCTGGGCTTTGTCAGGGAAACCACAAAGTTAAAAATTCCCAGATAGACTTTATATGCCTCCATGATAGATCTTAGCTCACAGAAATTCAAAAATAAATATTCCCATAATTCCACAAATTAAGATTTGAATAACTAGCATGAACCATATTAGTCTAAATAATTTCACAATGTAGATAATCCCACACTGTAATCAAATTCCATAGTAAAGCTTTAAGAGTTAATTGAAATGTTCAATATATTAGTACAGTTGAGTAAGAACTTATCATAACAGTAGATCTTCGAGAGTATCTCTTGCAGCAGGTCATAACACATGGGATATCAGCCACAGGCATAATTTCCTCTGGATGACTTCTCAGCGGTCGACCCTGGGACCTCCCCCTAACGTTACCATGTGGTGTCAGTCTGACACATATAAAAGGGGGAGGCCCCAGCTACTCCTCAGTTCTTTTCTGTCATAGTGACCGAAATGAGAATACATTTCTCAGGCCTCTGATGGCAACCAAGGAAGGAAATAAGGTAGCAGCTCATGGAGTCATAGAAAGACAGGAGCAAGGCACTCTTCTGAAATATCAGCAAGGGGAAGGTGGGCAGGGCAGCATGACCTGCTGCAAGAGATAGTCTTGAAGATCTACTGTTATGGTAAGTTCTTACGCAACTGTACTATCTTCTTCGAGACAATCTCTTGCAGCAGGTCATAACACATGGGAAGATTCCCAAGCAGTTATAATGCCAAGGGGAGAAGGAAGTGAACCATCAGGACTTAGGACAGAAGCCCTTGTAGAACGGCCCATCCAAAACTGGTCCGCTTCTTGGAAGCAACGTCTAGACTATAATGTTTTGTGAATGTATGTACAGTAGACCAAGTGGTGGCTTTGCAAATTTCTGAGGCACACACACCCCGGAAACATGCCATGGAGGCAGCCATGCCTCTGGTTGAATGGGGTTTCACAACCCCTGTGAGAGGTTTGTTGTATTTTGTATAGACAAGCGAAATGTAGTTGGCCAACCATATGGACAAGCACTGCTGTGAAACCTAAATACCCTTGTTTCCAAGGGGAGAAAGATACAAAAAGTTGTTCAGTTTTTTGAAACTGTGAGGTGCAGAGAAGATAATATCTCAGTGTTCTATGCACATCAAGAGAATGAAGCAGGGATTCCCCTGGATTCGCTGGCTCCGCATAGTACACTGGTAAGTGGATAGCCTAATTTAATGACACCCTATTGTTATGAAATTGCAGGTAGGGAGGTTTGCATATTAGTGCCTGTAACTCTGAAATATGTCTACCCAACATAATGGCAACTAAAAATATAGTTTTCCAAGAAAGATAACGGAGCTCACAGGAAATAGTGGGTTCAAAAGGACTCGGGGTCAATTTTTCAAGCACAAAATTCAAATCCCACACAGAGACTGGATCCAGAATAGGGGGATGAAGGTGCAGAATACCTTTTAAAAAGGTTCTAATCAAAGGTAACTGGGACAATGTTTTTTTGCC
Organism: Neoceratodus forsteri; assembly: GCA_016271365.2. Taxonomy (NCBI): domain Eukaryota; kingdom Metazoa; phylum Chordata; order Ceratodontiformes; family Ceratodontidae; genus Neoceratodus; species Neoceratodus forsteri. The sequence goes on from JADMNL010000023.1 coordinate 322,097,906, forward strand.
CACAGGTCAATGAAAAGTGGCAATTGCTGAAAAGTGGACTTTTACAGAGGAATATTTCAGTACACCCTCAGACAAGGAGAGCAAATAGTCTACGATGCTCTCAGGGGAACACTCATAAGGACCTAAGTCCTGTGTAGACACCTAAGTGGAGAAGTGTTTCCACTTTTGTAGAATAGGAAGACCGAGTAGACTGTTTCCTGGCAGCCCTTAGGACTTCTGCCACCTTTGGGGACAACCTGAAGCACAAGACGACTACCTCATCAGGAGCAGGACATGTAGGTATAGGGAGAGAAGGTCCAGGTGTAGCAAGTAGCCTTGAGCCTGGAACAACAAAGCCTGGCAAATTGGTAGAGGTAGGGGATCCAATTCTGAGAGCTGTAGAAGCAGTGGGAACCAAATCTGTCTTGGCCAGAATGGTGTAATGAGGATCGTAGAGGTCCCATCCCTGACCAGTTTAAATAATATTCACTGAACAAGACGAAAGGGCGGGGAAAGCATAAAGACATCTTCCTGTCCAGGAATGAGATAAAGCATTCAACCACACAGTTCCAGGATCTCATTCAAGACAGCAGGAAACAGGCAGTTTTGCATTTTGTGGAGAGGCAGACAGGTTAAACTCCGGCTGGTCCCATTGGTGGAAGTCACTGTTTAGGATGTCCGGTAGAAATTCCCACTCATGGGCCATGGCAGTGAATCTGCTTAGGGCATCCACCAGGGTATTGGACACCCCAAGGATGTGGACCACCAGAAGATGGATACTCATCTGGATCCCCCAAGTATCAAACCCTCATAGATTCTCTGCAGAGAGGGTAAAAATGAATGCCTCCTTGCTTGTCTAGTTAGTGAACTACCGCAGAATTGTCTGACTGCACCTAAAGGCAACCTGGAGTCTTGAATGCCTGTAAGTCATAGAGGACTGCCTTCATCTCCAGGACATTTATGTGGAGATGGGTCTCTACCTGCGTCCAAGACCCTTGGGATCGGACGTGCAGGTGATGAGCTCTCCACCCTGTTGAGGAGGTGTCTATGGTCGGAATGAGACATGGGACAGGAGAATGGAACGGCATGCCTCGCATCAAGTTGTCCATGGACTTCCACCACTGTAGAGCTCAAAGAGCTGGGGAAGACATCAGGACCGAGGCATCAAAGTCGTCCTGTTGCTGGTCCCATAGGACTGTTAGGGACCAAAGAAGGACCCTCATATTCAGCCTGGTATGAGGGACAGTTGGGACTGTGGCCACCAAATGACCCAGGAGGCGTAGGAAGTCTTGAGCTGTGACCAAACCTGCTGGACTCTAGTCTGCATGCCAAGGCAATCAAGGCGTCTGCCCGAGCCTTGTGTAGAAATGCCATCCCCAAGAAGGTGTCTAACAAGGCTCTAATGCAGAGGAGGCATTGTGCAGGGTCCATCTTGGATTTCAGATAGTTTACAGCTATCCCCACCCAGGGGAACAACTGAAGGGTTCATGAAAGCACGAACTTCAGCCTGTGGTGAGACGACGCTTTCAGGACCCAATCGTCCAGGTAAGGAAAGACATAGAGGCCTTCCCTGTGGAGGGCCACTGTGACCACTGCTAGGCATTTTGTGAACACCCTCAGGGCAGAGGAAAGGCCAAATGGGAGGGCTCTGAATTGGTAATGATGGCCCTGGAACAGAAAACGGAGACACCATCTGTGAGCAGGGTGCATCTGGATATGGAGGTACACGTCCTTCATATCAAGGGAGCAGAGCCAATTTCCTGTGTTCAGCAAGGGAAGAAGTGTCAGAAGAGACACCATCCTGAACTTTTGGTATTTGATAGAGAGGTTGAGACCGCTGAGATCCAAAATGGTGCGTAAGTCCCCTGTCCATTTGGGAACCAGAAAAAATGGGAGTAAAATCCTGTACCCTTCTGTGGAAGGGAAACTGGTTTGATGGCATGTTTTTTGAGCAGAGCTTTGATTTCATCCTGTAGAACCAATGCTTGGTCTGCGGGGTAATGAGACACCCTTGGTGGCAAAGCAGGGGATCTCTCTGTGAACTCCAATGTGTGACCCGATTTGATCAGCTGCAGGAGCCACAGGTCCAAAGAGATTTCTTGCCACCCTTGGAGATGCAGGGAAAACCTGCCCCTGACAGCCATGAGAAGGGTATTTCTGGGGCCAGGTAATGTCAATTGAGCCTTGCGCTTATTGTCAGGTGGCTTCTGGGTGTTGGGATGTGACCTGTAGGGGCAGCCTCTGGAGGACCCCCTGTAGGCTGGTTTTGTTTTTGTACAGTACAAGGTACCAACAGGGTACGACCCGAGTCTTATAAATCCTTCAACATTTCTTGGGTCTGTGGACCAAAAAGCTTATCACCCTTAAAAGGGACGTTAAGGATAGATTGTTGTACATCCTGTGAAAATCCTGACACTCTCAGCTAGACGTGACATCTCAGACAGACACCTGCAAAGGACATTAAGGCCATAGTGTCAACAGCATCATAGGCGGCCCTGAGCAGGTAGCGGTATACTACTGCTGCAGTAGACAGTTTGGCAGTCAGAGCTTATTGGCTAGAACTCACAGGAAGGGACTGGACCGTTGCCTGGGAGGCTTTTAGGATTTCCTCCTGATATTTCAGGAGGTGTCCCATGTAATTGAGTATATAGAGACACATCATAGCTGAGGCATAAACCCTTTTCCCCATAACATCCAATTTCTTGGATTCCTTATCTGGGGGCTGAGCACTCACGTTATGGTCTAGAGGACCTGTCATGAGTGACATTGATCACTAGAGAGTCCAGCTGAGGCAGAGTCAAAGTAGGGGTGGTCAACCGGTGCTTGATAAATCCCATCAGCCTCACAAAAACTGGAGTGAATTTTAAAGGGTTGTTTCCAAGCAGCCCAAACAGCCTCTTCAAAGGCATCCAGTGGCAACCTTCTCAGTGCTTACTTTTTTGTAGTGATCAGGGTACTCAACGATGATGAGGGTGCGGCAGAAACATGTTTAGTTTTGCTGGTATGTTTCTTACCAGGACCCTGACCCATCAACGAGGAGGGCTCACCCACAGAGCGGTGAGTCCCCGAGGAGGATGTCGAAGACTCCCTGGGCTTGAAGCATTGCTGCTGCTCCAGAAGGGCAACCTTTTGCTCTATGAGGAATTCACAAAGCTGCTAAAGCCTTCATCATTTCATGGCCTTGTTGAATCATTTACAGAGGATGCAATCCCAGATGTCATGTTCAGGACCAAGGCACCTAACACATACATTGTGGAGGTCCTCTGTAGTGATTCTGTGTGACCACAGGTACACTTTCGGAATAACGGATCCAAAGACAACAGTAGATGAACCCATTTACGATTGTTTGGTTAGTACAACTCTTCGTCGATGACTAGTAACCAGTTTACAATGAGTGTTTGGTTAGTAGAACTCTTCATCGATAACTGGTAAGCAGAGCTATGAAGGAGGACTTGTTGCATGCAGGTCATGATTGAAAAGAACTGAGGAGTAGCTGGGATCTCCCCCTTTTATACATGCCAGACTGACACCACACGGTAATATTAGGGGGAAGTCCCAGGGTCGACTGCTGAGAAGTCATCCGGAGGACAGGACACCTGTGGCTGATATCCCATGTGTTACGACCTACTGCAAGAGATTGTCTCGAAAAGATCTGTTGTAACTGATACTTACAATGGGCCCCATGTCCCAAGCTCAGGGGTTAGTGCGTCTCAAAGTCCATTTTGCTAGCACCATTGTGCACAAGTACAAAGCACATTGTGAGTGCACAGAGCATGTATGAATACATCTCCAGAGCACAGTGCAAAGCAAGCGCTAACAGGTTTGCACAGTAAAAAAGCACAACACTCGGCTGACTAACGAAGGGAATGATTCTGGATAGAGAACAGGCATCCCAAGCACAAAGTATGAGTTGGCATGTCCCAAATGAGTTAGCACTGTTACACAATGTTCAATATTCCATTGTTCTCCTACAAACAGAATCATTACACAGTCAAGGCACTAAGGGTCATTACCAGCTCACTCTGCAGTCATTTCCATCTCATTCACATGACTTTGCTCCTTGGATTACGGAAAGGCTGGTCCAGAGCCCAATGTTAATGGCTATTAGAGTTATAGTACAACACAATATTAAGCAGCACTGTATCACAGATATTTTTGGGCTGTAGTCAGAGTGCAGTTCATACCTTTGAATCATTTATGTTTTTCAGAAGATGCAGTTTGAATGGGGTTTGTCTTATCATATCCCTAAAACATGTGCACTGCGCATCAGAACATGCAAAATAATTTGTTTGACCCCCGCTTACACAAATGTTCTACTTTCAGTAAGGACTTTCACATACCAGCTTATGTCTGGGTTTATCCATGCATTTCGAGCCTCGGAAGTACCGTGTTGGCTATTTGAAAGTGCCTGTACTGTATGCTATTCAACTAAAACATGCCATCAAATGAGGTAATTTGTGTAATGCAGAAACTACCCTTAGTGACATCACAATACTTAACGACCGGTTGGGGGGATAGGTGGCTCCAGCTCCGCCTCAGGCCACCTCCCTCCAGCCAGTCATTTATCTAAGAGTAATTGCAATAACAATTTTTATTTATTTAGATTTTGTTGACTGGGTAAGTGCACTAGACAAATCCTGCCTATTTTCAGGCATGGCCCGGGGGAGGGAGATACAGATGAATGCCAACTGACCTTGAACCTTGTTCTTTTTTATCGTTTATTAGGGTTTTAAGCAAACTGGAGTGAGTGATCAGCTGAGTGTCTCTGCCTTGCTGAGCATTTCTAAGAAATTTCAGACCAGCACGGCAGCCAATCAATGAGCTATTTTAGCTCAGGAATAATTAATTAGACTTATAATATAACTTAGCGCATTGTATGCAGGCCCCCCACTCATTTGCAGAAGCACAGTCCCTAGCTTTGTGCCACAGCTCAACTGAATTTGTGCCACACAAACTGATGCTTTGTATATACAGTATATACAACCCTGCACTAATTCCAGACTCAAGACGCAATAATCAGTTTGTGTAGCACTAAAGCTTTGAATGTCTGACCTAATGACTCCATCCACAACAGGTATCAGCTGATCATATATACTTATGGAAGATGAGGACCTTTGGCCCACCTAGTCTACCGAATTGCACATGTAATTTTGCCTCTTCAAGCTTCTCTTGAACTGGGTTGTCCCCTTACCCCCAGCTGCTACTGTAGGATCCCCCAATGCCTATCCCATGCATTCTTGAATCCCATACTCATTTCAGCCCCCACCACCTCCTCTGGCAGGGCATTCCACTTGTCCACCACCCCATCCGTGAAGAAATACTTCCTCATGTTACCTCTGAACCTCCCTCCCTCCAATTTCATCCCATGACCCCTAGTTCTGGAATATCTCCTCCTCTGAAAAATAGTGTTTTCCTGCACCTTTTTCCTCCCCGTGAGGTACTTGCATGTCTCTATCATGTCCCTCCTCTCCTCCAGGGAGTACATATTCAAGTACTTCAGCCTGCCATTGTAGACCAGGATACAGAAACAAATATTTAAGACCTTTTCCTTTGTACAACTTTTGGCACATGCACAGATATAACAAGAAGAAAAAAAAATTGCTTCTAATGAGGCCTGGCTTATACAACAAAAAATACAGCTTCTGGGCTTGTGTAGGTCAAGCTACATCTAGAAAAATTGGCACCTCAAGAATATCATACATAACTACTTTTTTGTCAAGCTACAAATGAAGGAAGTCAATCAAGCAGCAAAAACATATGAAATCAATAATGTGCCATTCTCCTCACTCTTGTGCCAGCATTCTTCCCTATTAATTCAAAAGAAGCAGCTTGCCAATCTGTTTGTGATCCCAGCTGTACAGGGGCCCTGCCACAGATTTCAAAACAGCAGAAAGGAGGCTTGATGTAGCAGAGGCAGTTTTCCCCTCTGGAAAGCCCCAGTGACAAAATAAAGAACTCTTTCAGTTTACATAAAATGTGACAGCGAATAAAGACTGCTTGGCCCATGAAGTCTGCCCATTTTCCCTATCTACAGCACCACCGCAGACCCTACTTGATCCTCTGGCTCTTTCTCCCACCCCTCATTTCTTCCCACTAAGATTCTCTTATGCCTATCACAAGCTTTCTTGAACCCTTCCACTGTTTTTGCCCCACCCACTTCAGCTGGTAGACTGTTACAGTAATCCACTACTCTTTTTGTGAAGAAGTATTTTCTCACATCTCTCCTGATTTACCCCCTCCAGCTTTATATCATGTCCCCCTGCTCTTGAGCACATTTTGTTCAGAAAAATACTCCCCTCCTGTACCTTATTTACCCTCGTTAGGTATTTATAGGTCTCTATCTTATTCCCCTTCTCCATTCACTCATCCAGGGTGTATATATATAGTTTCTTTAGTCTCTCCTCATAGGGTTTTGATGTAGACCCTGCACCATTTTAGTTGCCTCCTCTGGACCACCTCCACTCTGTCTATGTCTTTCTAAAGATGTGGTCTCCAGAACTGTACACAGTATTCTAGATGAGGTCTTACCAGTGATCTATACAGAGGCAACACCACGTCCCTTCTTCTGCTGGTGATCCCATTCCCTATGCACTCCAACATCCCACTAGCCTTACCAACTGCCTTGTCACACTGCCTGGCTACCTGTAGGTCATCTGAGATGATTACACTCAGGTTTCTCTCCTGCTTGGTCATTGTCAATAACACTCCCCCATTTGTACTTTGCCCCTGGGTTTCTGGGTACTGGGTCAATATAGCACTGCAACAACAATGCAGAAATATCCACGCTGTGTAAAGCACTAAAGATTTCAGAGTGACAGGGGTATAAAGAGGTACAGAATTACCACTACCCCTGTTGTTCTATGCTGACATATGCATGGGATCAAGTTGCCATTTGTGTGGTGCCTGGTCAAGTCACTCCCACGGTGGAGTGGCTAAGGCATCAGCACACGGCAGAGTTGAAGACCTGGGACCACAATTCGGTTCCCCCCAGGTCTCTGGGTGTTGCAACTTTTTTTTTTCTTCCCTTGAAATTACATTTTTCACTCTCTAGGACTTTCGCCCCATCCTCAAAGTCCACACTCCCTTGGAGTTTGTTTTTTAAAGTACTGGGATGTAGGGGGCAAGGCAACCTGGAAAACAATGAAGTCCCATTATTTTTAATTGGGCACGCTGTTTCTGTTGCGGTCCGTGTTTTTCCCGACCTTATTTCAGGGCATGCTGTGTTGCTTGCGGCATTGATTGCTGTGCTATTTTTGTCAATACATCTTGACTCTGTGCCGGGTTTCTGTACCCCAAGTACATTATTTTGCACTTTTTTTGCATTGAAATCATGTTGCCATACCCTTGACCACTCCTCAAGTTCCCTCAGGTCTCTGTTCATCCTTTCCATACACACCCCTAAAGTGTCCATCCTATTGCAAATGTTGGTGTCCTCCACAAAGAGACAGACCTTGCCCTCCAGCTCCCCTGCAATGTCACTTTTATAAATACATTAAAGAGGACTGGTCCATTGATTCATGCCTTCACCAAACTGATACTTCAGAAAGATGACAGCCCATAGGTTATTATATTTCTGCCTGTTTAGCATATTTTTCTGTCTTCTCCTTATATTCACAGTTTCTCTGACATTAGCTACAATCATTGCTTCAGCCACAATCATAGATGCATCTTGATAACCCATTGTTGTTTGAATTGTTTCAAACAACCTTTCAAGTAACTCTAATCATGGCTCCATTTTTCAAATACCATCATGCCCCGAGAGTGATCACTTACCAGTTCTTTTAAATGTGGTTGTCCCTCGACTCAGTCTAGACTAGAAACAGATAATTTCAAAGAGGGAGTATAACAGAACTAAGGTACAACAAAAGACTTAAATGGGACATGCAAATAGAAGTACAGGTAGTGAGACAAATTGAAGAGAACTTTAGTAAAGAAAAATGGGAGTTACAACACAGTCTTCCTGTAGAACAGTTATGGAACTCTGTTAGTAACATGTTCAAAGTGGCTAAAGAGAGTCTGTGTAAACAAGTCGGGGTTAAAATGGACAACAAAGCCAGGGATACATGGTTTGATAAACAATGTCTAAAGCAAAAAGCTATATCAACAGCTATAATAAGAAAGACAAGAAACACCAAGGATAAGCAGAAATTTACTTTAATAAACAGCATTTTAAGCAAAAAAAACTGCAGTTCCAACAGAACAAGCATTTGTCAATGCTGAATGTTGGCTTGCTGGCATTGGCATTGGTAGTGCAGGAGTTAGAGAGATGCATAATAGGAATGGCAGTGAAGTACTGAAGTGACACCAACCCCACCCCCACCCTGCAGAGACCGACAGGCATTGGGGGTGTGCCTTTGGATCATCGGCCATAATGATCACGTCATTTCACCTCACCCTACCCTGCAGACACCGACAGGTGTCGTGGTGTGCGATGGGGTCTTCGGGCTTTACGCTCACCCCATCCCATAAGTAAATGCACTGAGATGGGTGCAGTATAGGAGAATGGGGTGAACTTTAGGGCTGAAGACTCCAAGGCACACTTTGATGCCTGTCACTGGCTGCGGGGTGGAATGGCATGAGCATTATAGCCAACGATTTCAAGTCACACCTCCGATGCCTGTCAGCCTCTACAGGGTGGGGAGTTACATAAACCCTAATGCCTCAGGTGTTTGTTGGTATTTTCACTCCAACTTTTCAACATGGGCTTTTTGTGACCCCACCTAATAAACAGTGGCACTATCAGTTTGTTAGCCGAAATGTGATTTTGCACAGTGATTGTGCCATTTGGCACCATAGGTGCAAAAACACATTTCAGGCAGGATGTGAAAAATGACAGCTGTACTGTTCATGAGGAGGTGTAAAAATGCAATGTTGAAAATCTGGAGTGAAAATATGAAAATCATGAAGTCCATGCTGCATGAGAAACTGCGAACACACGCCCATAATGTAATCATTTTTTGGATTTCTTTTACCAAATTTTTAACATAGGCATTTTGGGATCTCCCCTCATGAACAGTGGCACTGTGATTTTGTTAACCTGTCTTGAAAGTTGATTTCCCACAGCGACCGTGCCATTGTGCACCAGAAGTTCGAAAACACATTTTGGGCAGGATGTAAAAAATGACAGCTATACTGTTCATAAGCAGGTGTAAAAAAATACCAATGTTGAAAATCTGGAGTGAAAATATTAAAATTGGCAAGTTATGAGCTTGGTGCAAACTGCACAACACTCATCATAACGAGTCATTTGTTGAATTTTTCACTATATTTGCAACATGAGTATTTTAGACCCTACCTCATGAACAGTGGCACTGTTGTTTTGTTAATCAGTCGCAAAAAGTGATTCTGTGCAATGACCGCGAAATCAACTTTCAGAACTGAGTAACAAAATGACAGTCACATGTTCATGAGGTGGAGTCCCAAGAACCCCATGTTGAAAATTTGGATCCAAAATTCAAAAAAATGGCTGAGAAATCCACTCAAATCAAAACCCCCCATTGATGCCATTATAAAGCTTACCATGATTTTCTTCAGTTTGCGGACAGCTTTTGAAGAGTTCAGACGTGTCCTGCTCCACCGAAGATCACAGCACCGGACCTCTGGGGGTAAGTATGGGGTGAGGTGGAGGGGTGGAGGTGGGGTGCAGAGGGTGGGTGCAGGTTGGGGGAGGGGGTGGCTGGACGACGAGGGACCATTTTGTTTTTTACAGGGACAAAAAAAAACTGACATCAGGGAAAGGTTTTCTTTATTTACAGGTTTTTAAAAAATACTTTTGGGCTTCACTGGGGTGGGCTCCCAGTGTGCCACATACGTTTTGGGGGGCACTGATGCTGACAGGGATTGGAAACCCCTGTCGGCAAACAAATTAAGCACGGGGGGCATACAGGATGTCAGTGAGAATTGAGCATCCCCGAAGTTGGCTTTCTAGGGATTGTGTGGTGGACAGACTGCAGAAGCCACTATATCTATTGAAATGTTTCACCAGGAAAGGCACGTAATGGAGTCTTGTCATCTGACGCTTTAATGAGAAAGCTGCACCACATTGGAGTGGCAGATTTCTTTCAACTCCCTGGCTCTCTTTGAAACTGCTGTAAATCGGCAGCATGCTCGCTAATTGGTGGCTGAGGGACACACCCACTAATGCGCACCCTACATTGGCGACAACACTGACACACCTCTGAAATGTGCTGCTGCCACAAGATGTTGCTTGTGCATGCGAAAGCCAGCATAATAAATGGCTTGAGATGTTACAAACTATTTATAAAGGTGACACTAAACAATTTTGGACATTAGTTGCAAAAGGCTTGAACAAATATAAAACTAAACTAGATACTTATATTCCAGAATCTGATTGGGTCCTTTTCTTTACAAAAATATTCACTGATGATTCAGAGCTTGAATTAAGGCACCCCATAAATAATGGGGAACATATACTCATGATATCCAGAGAGAAGTACACTTTGCAGTGAAGTTATTAAAGAAAAATAAATCTCCTGGGCCAGACCATATTCCTGAACAAATATGTTTAGCTAGCCCAGCACGCTGGACAGATGTATTCACTACCCTTTTTAACAAATTTATTATTGAAACTTATTTTCCTTTGTCATGGAAATGTGCTATTATAGTCCCAGTGTGTAAAAAAGGCAATTTAAAATATCCTGCAATGTACAGACCTATCAATTTTTTAGATGTAAGCCTAAACATCTTTTCTAAAATTATTTTGGATAAACTGCAAATAGAAATTGATAAGACAGGAGGACTGAACAACTACCAAGCAGACTTTAGAAGGGGCTACAATACTGTGGACAATTGTTTTATTTTAAATCATTTAATTGAAAAATACACAATTTTGGGCCAACATAAACTTTATGTACTTTATGTTGACTTCAAGGCAGCCTTTGACAAGAGTAAATAGATGTTTTGTGGGAACTGATGATTAAAAAAAGGGATTACCAACTAATCAATGTCATAAATAGTCTCTATGATGGAAAATGGGCCAAAATCTAGATAGGACCAAATGGTCAGTTGTCTACACCAATAAAACTAACTAGAGGGGTAAGGCAAGGGTGTGTATTGGCATCCACCTTATTCTCCAGCTCTGTGGATGTGGTTCTAAAAATAATATCAGACGGTGTCAGATTCCCCAAAAATTTCAGATCAGCATTGTGCTGTGATGGCATTTGCTAATGATATAATACTGTTTTCACCATCCAGGAATGGCTTACAAAAGAAGATTGATCTTTTGGAACAAAAAACAAAGGAACTAAAATTGCAAGTCAATGTCTCAAAAACTCAAGATATCCATTTTTGGCAGGGGAAAACAAAGTGGGAGCTGGAACTTAGGTAATGAAAACCTTGGTGTCATGAATACATGTGTTTATCTAGGCTGATGTTTTTCCTCTAAAGGACAATAGGAAAATTATATTAATAAATGATTGTGTTCCGCTGAAAAAACAACAACTGCCCTGGGAAAGTTTAATTACTCTTATGATGGCATGACTGTGAAGCCACTACTTGAAACAATCCAGGCAAAATATCGGACACAAAATAGCTTACAGAGGAGAAATCTGGGATACCAAAGAAAGAGAAAATTAATGCCACCCATTCATAAGCTGTTAAGGAGGACTCTTGCAGTAACATGCTCCCTTCCCTCTGTATAATACCTGAGAGCAGAACTGGGACTGGAAAACATTAATACCATATTAGAAAGAAAAAAACTAAATTATTGGATAAGATTCACTAGGCTTCCATCTAAAAGAACCCCAAAACAATGTCTAATGGAAAAGGGAAAATGGTTATGCATGGGTTGCAAGTCCCCTTGGTATAAAAAAATTTGTGAATTGTTAGAAAAATATGAGCTAATATTTCTTTAAAAAATATTATGACCCTAACATCATGTTAAGTAACCAATACAAGAAAATTAGGACCTATTGGATGGCCTTGGATATTCAAAAAAATCTGTGAATCTAGACTTTCTTGCTGGTTTGCTAAGAATAATAAAGACAACTTTAAGTTGCAATGCTATTTTGAGACACTGACTGATCAGAAACTTAGGAACAACTTTATCAGATATAAGTTTGAGCTTTTTGATAGCCAAATTTTACAGGCAATGTATCATAAAAACCAGAGATGTCAACAAATTGTGACTGCTTAAAAGGTGGCACTGAAGACCTTATATATATACTCTGGATCTGTAACTGGTATGAAAAGAACTGTGCTTGTTTACTAAAAACACTATATAAGACTGAAAGACTGGATCAACTAAAGGAGGATATAATTACATTAACAAACATTATGATGTATAAAGAAGATGCGTGTACACAGGAGTGCCAACTTTTATAAACCTTTGTGGGTGCTCACTGCCAGAAGATAGCATTTTTCCTATGGCCAGGTTCCCTAGTAATGCTTTTTTGCAGTCTTCCCTCAAAATATTGAGGGTGCTTAAGTCAACTTTGTGGGTGCCTGAGCACCTCAGAACCCCTGGAGTCGGCACCTATGCGTGTACAATTAAATAGCTGGTAAATTATTTTTTAAAATGTATCTAAAATAAGGAAAAATAAATGTGTGCAATAATACTGAGATTTATTACTTCATTGTACAAAGGAAATTGTATTGCTGCTCTGGCTAAATTGAATTAAGTATTTAAAAATGTTGTGAATGCTATTTATTAAGTGTATGATTTAAATGATTTTAAAAGTATGTCCCAAATACATATTTACATTGTACAAATTGTAATAACCTTTTTTATTTTGTCGAACAGTAAACTGAACTGGCTCCATTTTTAGAGGCAGCCAATTCTATATAGTTCACAACCATGTGCTCCTCTATGCAATGTATGGGTACCAGTATATTGTGGAGTCAACTAGGATTGGACACACTGTTACAGTGTGTCACAGTTTCCTGCATGACAACTGACTTGAACTGTACCGTTTCCTGCAGAATTCTGAAGGATCAGGTGTTTGATCCTGGCAGGAGCAACAGTATTGTAAAACAAGCTATGTGTTTCAGGTGTCTGTACAAATTAATCCTCTTTTTCTAAGAGATGGGAAAGCTAAGCAATTGTTTAACTGGAACCAAGCTAGAGCCTTGCTAGTAGAAGCAAGGTGATTCTGTCACTATACAGATCCCTGGTGAGCCTTCACCTGAGGAAGGATATGGCAGACTAGAGTCAGTACTGTGAAGACCAGCATAGCAGATCCTATGAGGAATGGCTGGAGGCCCTAAAAATGTATTCGTTGGAGGCCAGGCAGCAGCAGGGGGACATAATTTAAACAGAACAGTTAAATAAGAACTTACCATAACAGTAGATCTTTGAGAGAATCTCTTGCAGTAAGTCACACCGTAAGAACTATAGCCATCAGGCATCAGGACCACATGAAAAATATTTTGCTAGATATCTATCTGGGTCTGCCCACAGCGATGTCATCACATTGACATCCTCCCTATATAGCCATGAATGACCCCACACCATCCTTAGTTCCTTGCCGAAGACCATCCACTGAGGATGCATTCCCGAGGGAAAGCCAGAGAGACCAGCCAGAAGGAACATGGAAGGCAGAAGGCTTACCATCCTGGAAAAGAAAGAACAGGAAAAGAGGAACTCAGAAGCAAGGGGGAAGAGAGGTGGGGTGGCATGACCTGCAGCAAGAGACTCTATTGAAGATCTACTGTTACAGTAAGTTCTTACATAACTGTTTTGTCTTCTTTGAGAATATCTCTTACAGCAGGTCACACCTCAGGAACAAGTCCCAAGCAGTACTTCAGGGGAGAAAAGTCCAGGTGGCTGGAAGGCAATGGTCTATGAAAGGAGGCCCTGTAACACTGTTGGGCCAAAACCTGCCCTACTTCTCAAGGTGATGTCCAGACTGTAGTGGTTTATGAAAGTGTGGACAGTACTCCAAGTTGCAGCAGTACAGATCTCGGCTGCTGAAATCTCTCTCTGAAACAGGCAACGTAAGTGGCCATGCCTCTGGCAGAGTGGCCCTTAACAGCCCCAGGAAGCTCCTTACCATACTTCCTATAACAGAAAATAATACAGTTGGCCAACCATTTGGACAGACACTGTTCAGAAACTGGTATGCCCTCATTCCCAAGGGCAAAAGAAACACAATTGCGAGTACTTCCTGCAGTCCTTTGTGCAATGAACATAATGTCTGAGTATTCTATGTACTGTACATCCAAAGTATGGAGCAATGCTTCCCCTGGATTGGTATGCTCCGGATAATAAACACGTAGGTGGATGATCTGATTCAAAGTAAACTCAGACACTATCTTTGGCAAAAACTTAGGGTTAGCATGCAGACACCCAGTCATTGCAAAAAATCAAATAAGGCTGCTCACACATGCTCAACTTCAGCTCAGAAATCCTACGAGTAGAGATAATAGCAAATAAAAATAACGTGTTCCACAAAACAAAGCATAGCTTACAAGCTGTGGCAGGTTCAAAAGGAGCCAAGTACTGTACTGTACTGTACTAAGGGGATCTCTGCTGACTGCAGCTAGTGCAGAATGCAGCAGCCAGGTTGCTGGTGGATCTATCAAAGCCCTGCCATGTGCCTTCGGTCCTGCATAATCTGCATTGGCTGTCTGTCAGGTGAAGGATCATCTTCAAGGTGGGCTTGCTCACCTATAAGGCCCTATACAGCCTGGGCCCTGGTTACCTGCCTGACCTCCTAACTTCTGCTGTCCTGTTACGCTCCCTCTGCTCCTCCACCAAGGGCCTCCTGGTGATTCCAAGGGCCAGGCTGAAAACCTCGAGGGATTGTTCCTTCGAAGTGGCTGGCCCAGCTCTCTGGATTTCGCTGCCAAGATCTTTAAGGGAGGCCCCAACAGTGGAGGCATTCAAGGTGGGGCCTGAAGACCTATCTGTTTAAGAAGGCAGTTTATGATATCTGATTTTATTTATATATGGTTTTAATAACTTTAAATACTGTTTTTATATTGTCCAACCTTGTCCTAATTGTAATGGCACATAGAGCCCCAGGATTGGGTGCCAAAATAAATAAAATATTACTTACTTACAAAGTAAGTTTCTCCAAAATTCAAGTCCCAGGCTGGGACTGGGTTATGGATAGGAGGCTTCAAGTGCAGGATGCCTCTCAGAATGGTACAGGCCATGTCTAACTGGGCTACTGTATGACCCTCAATGGGCACATGGAAGGCTGATGTGGCAGACAAGTGCACCTTTAGTGAAGAGCATTTCAGTCCAGCATCAGGCAAGTACTCTAGAATCTGGTTCACTGGGCAGATGAAGGGGTCCAGGTAATGGGAAGCTGCCCACAAAGCAAAGCACTTCCACATCATGGAATAAGTCACCCTGGTGGAAGGCTTTCTGGTGGGACATCAGCTGCTTTAGGAGAGACACCAAACCTAGCAATTGCTATCTCTTCAAGAGCTAGGCATGCAGGTGAAGAGGCTGAAAGTTTGGATGGACAAGGGTTCCCCTTTTCTGTGACAGCAGGCACAAGGGAAGGGGCACTGGAGGCTCTAGTGCTGTTGCAACAGTGTAAACCAAATCTGATGAGGCCAAAATGGGGCCACCAGAATCAGAGTGGCTCCCTCCATTTGGAGCTTGAGTAGCATTCTCTAAATCAGAGGAAAGGGAGAGAAGGCATAAAGGAACCTCCCTTTTCAAGAGAGGGACAATGTGTCTCACCAGAAAACTCCAGCCCCTGGATCGAGCGAGCAAACAAGTGGCAGTTTTGCATTGTGTGGGGACCCAAAAAGGTCAAACTCTGGGTGACCCCACCTGTCGAACAGGTCTTCTCCAACAGAGGTGAGCAGTTCTCATTTGTGTATTCCAGACAATGACCTGCTTAGATTGTCTGCTAGGATGTTTTGGACACCTGGAACATGGATGTCCAACAGTTTGAGGCCATGGTCCAGGGCCCAGTACCAAACCCACATCACCTCCCTGCACAGGGGGTAAGAGTGGGTTGCTCCTTGCTTGTTGATGTAGTGCACACCCCCAATTACATCTATCCCTCCCCCTCTTAACTTCTACACTAATTGCCTTTCCCCTCCCCCATCTCTAACTCTCTGCACCCCTACCATGCATATCCTCTCTCTACCACTTCTTTCTCAATTGCCCCATCCCCTTCTAACCTACCCATTTCCCCTCCTACCCTTTCTCCCTCTCACTCTATCTCTGTCTCTGTCTACCCCACATCTACACCCTGCTCCTCCCTTCCCTTTCCCCATCTACCTTCTTATTCTTACCTTCCACTCCTTGACAATGTTCTCTGAGCTGTTTTCCACCTCCCTCCTTACTTTAGTAACCAACGCTGCTCTCCGTACCTATAATCTCTTGCCCCTGCTCTAACTTCTCATGCAGTTTCCATGGGCATACATTGTACAATGTCTGGTGTTCTGTACTGCTGCATAAATTAATCACATTACAAATCTAGACAATGCCAATGGCAGCTCTTTTATGTAAACCTTACTGTCTGTTTTGTATTGCACGTATGTTCTTATTTGTTTTTCTACTTGTCCTTGTTACATGACATGGAACCTTTGTAAAAGAGCCTGTCTCAAAGGTGTAATCCGAAATCTCAATTAATAAAATAAATCTGCACTAGCAGATGGCCTGGGGATAGGTGTCACTGGAAGGCATGCATGCCATACTGGACAGCTCTCATCTCGAGGACATAGACATGGAGCGAGGCCTCGAGTGGAGTCCATGTCTCCTGAGCCTGGTAAGGACCCAGATGTGCACCCTGGCCCATCCCCGAGGCATCCGTAGTGAGGATCTGATGAGGGGCAGGTATGACGAATGGAACCCCCTTGAGAAAATGGCTGTGTTCCATCCACCACAGGAGAACCTTCTTTACTGGCAAAGAGACAAAGACCATCTGCTCCAGATCATTGGTTTGCTGATCCCACTGTACCCTCAAAGTCCACTAAGGGATGTGCATGTGCAGCCTCACAAAGGAAACCATGACAATGGTCGCAGCCATCAAGCCCAGCAGCCTGAGATGCGTCCTGGCTGTGACATACCAGCTGTGATAGAGTTCCTGGGCTTGCGCTATCAAGTGCTCCACCCTGTCCAGGGACAGAAAGTTGGAGCCCTGGGCGGTGTCTAGTACAGCTCCTATGTATTGGAGATGCTTGCCAAGAGTCAACACTGACTTGGACAAGTTGACTGTGATCCCCAAATGGCTGAACAGTTGCATGGTATGTGCCAGGAGCAAAACCAGTTGCTCTTTGGACTGAGCTTTGAGCAACCAGTTGTTCAGATAGGGGAAGATGTAAAGTCTGTCCCTCCTGAGGGCCACTGCCACTACAGATAGACCTTTGGTGAAGACCCTAGGCACCGAAGATGAGCCAAAAGGGAGGACTCTAAACTGGTAGTGCTCCTCCTGAAACAGGAACCTGAGGTATTTCCTGTGGGGAAGGCAGACCTTGATGTTCAGGTATGCATCCTGCATATCTAGGGAGCAGTTCCAGTCTCCCTTCTGGAGCAAAGGCAAAAGGCCAGGGACGGTGACTATCATGAGCTTTTTGTACTAGATGTTGTAGTTCAGGTTTCATAGGTCCAGGATGGGCCTCAAGTCCCCTATGGACTTGGGAATGAGGAAGAAGTGGAAGTAGAACCTCGTGTTCCACTGATTCTCCAGGACAGGTTCTATGGCCTTTTTTCACAGCAGCATATGGCTCTCCTCCAGTGACACAGATATGTGGACTGGAAGGTAAATGGAAGGCCTTGGAGGGAGATCTGGAGGCATCTCCACAAATTCTAGAGCATGTCCTCGTTCTATGAGTTGCAGCACCCAGGCATGGGTTGTGATCTCCTGCCACCTATCCAGATGGAAGAAGAAATGACCCCCACCACCACATCCTAGGAAACCTGATGGAGGAGGTCGGGCAAGGTGTCAGACTGAGGCTGAACCTGCAGCGGGGGCCACTTTTCCACCTTTTGAGGACTTCCCTGTGGTGGAGGATGGGGCAGGCAGGGCTGTTCCAGCTTTACGCTTGCCGGGCTGTCTGCTGCCAGACCTAAGTCAATGGGTGGCACACCAAAAAGACACACTCTGTCCAATCTTCTGGTGGGTGTGGGAAAGAGAGTGAACAGACTGTAGAGTTCTCCCCGAGGCCTACAGGTCATTGAGGATATCCTGCAAATCTGCCCTGAAGAGCTTGTAGCCCCTGAAGACAGCATTCAGGATGGACTTTTGGATGTCAGAAGCAAAACTGAACACCTCCTCAGGCAGACTCCCACTGTGAAGGCTCTGGTGGAGACATCTAGGGCATCATAGGCAGCCCACACTAGGTGCTTGCCCACATCATCAGCCAACTGGAGGTATTTGTGAGTTTCCTGTTTGGGAGCCCTATGGACGGGACTGGGCCGCAGACCTGGCCACTTTCCAGGAGTCATTCTGGAATTTGAGCATATGGCCAATGTATTTAATGATCCTGATAGCCCAAGTGGAAGAGGCAAATACCCTCTTGCCCATAAGGTCCAACTTTCTGGACTCCTTGTCTGGAGGGAGAGCGCTGAGGTCCGGGGGCCTCTTGGATCTGTTATGGGCCACACTGATCACCACAGAATCCCCCTGTGGGGCCCTGCAAAAAAGGGGCTTCCCAGAGATGGCCTGGTACAGCTTGTCCACCTTTCTGGGCATGAGGGGATCAAGTTAGGTCTGTACCAAGTGGCCATAGTGGCATCCTCGTATGCCTTGATCATAAGAGGAATGATGAGGGGGGAGGAATCTGGCAGGTCCAGGTAATCAGCCAGGTCCCACCGAGTAATGTCCTGCTCCACAACATCAAATCCCATAGCAGACTGAAGTTGCTGTATCATGGCGATGAAGGAGGGGTTATCTGAATTCACTGAAAATGGGGTGGGACAGTGACCATGATTAGACAACAAACACATGGGGTAAACACCAGTCCATTTACAGAAGGGAGAGTCCTGGTAGAACTCACAAAACTGAGGGTGGACAAAGCAATGGGACCAGATGGTATACACCCCAGGATACTAAAGGAGCTTCAGGGATAGCTAGCAGCACCACTGACAACCCTGTTCAGTGAGTCACTCAATACAGGGGAGGTTCCAAGGAACTGGGAGCAGGCACATGTAGTCCCTCTTCACAAGAGTGGAAACGGGGAACTATAGGCCGATCAGCCTCACCTCAGTGGTGGGCATTATGGAGGCACTGTTTAAGGAAAGGATCATGGAACACTTAAAATCCAGCAGGGCACAGGATCCCAGGAAGCATGGATTCACAGCAGGAAGGTCATACCAAACAAACCTGATAGACTCTTTTGACTGGGCGATGAAGGAAGTAGATCAGGAGGGTGCGGTGGATATCACCTACCTCAATTTCAGCAAGGCTTTCGACACCGCTCCACACAGAAGGCTGGTTAACAAGGTGGGTAGCCTAGGGGTTGGCCACAAAACAGAGAACTGGGTTAGAAATTGGTTGAGGGACAGAAAGCAGAGGGTCATAGTAAATGGGATCAAATCTGAAGAAAGAGTGTTGTCCAGTGGGGTGCCTCAAGGACCAGTCCTGAGACCATGTCTTCATTAGTGACATTGCTGAAGGGCTGGAGGAAAAGGTTTGCTTATTTGCAGATAACACCAAGATCTGCAACAGGGTGGACACTCCAGAAGGAGTCAAAGGAATGAGAAGGGACCTGGGTAATTTGGAAGTATGGTTCAAAATGTGGCAATTAAAGTTTAATACAAAGAAGTGCAAAATCGTGCACCTGGGGCACAGAAACCCGACAGAGTTACAGGATGGGGGAGAATGCTAATGGTCACCAAGAAAGAAAGAGATTTAGGGATAAATATCTCAGATGACCTAAAGGTGGCCAAACAATGTAACAAGGCTGTGGGGAGGGCCAGTGGGATGTTGAGGTGCATAGAAAGGGATATCACTAACAGAAGAAGGGAGGTGACGATATCACTTTACAAAACACTGATGAGGCCCCATCTGGAGTACAATGTACAGTTCTGGAGGCCACATCTTCGCAAGGACATGAACAGGGTGGAGGCGGTCCAGAGAAGGGCAACTATGATGGTGCAGGGCTTGCACCAAAAGACATGAGGAGAAATTGAAAGACCTCAATATGTATACGCTGAAGGATAGGTGGGAGTAGGGGGCTATGATTGAAACCTTAAAGTATCTCAAAGGATTGAACAAGATACAGGTGGGTGACATTTTCAGTATAGGAGCTGTACAAGGATGAGGGGGCACGATACGAAACTGCAGGGGGTGCAGGACATAGGGGAATGTGAGGATGTTTTTCTTCACAGAAAGGGTAGTAGATACTTGAAATAACCTACCCCAGGAAGTGGTGGGAGCTAGCACAGTGGGGGGATCCAAGCATGCATGGGATAGGCATAAGGGAATCCTAGAGGTAGGAAAGAGAGGTGAAAGCCAATGACCAAGCAGGGTCAGCAGCCTCTAATGCAGGCAGGGAACACGAGTAGACTAGGTGAGCCTAGCGGTCCTCATCTGCCATCAGTTACTATGTTACTATCTGGGGGGACCTTTGGGTGTACTTTGAGGAGTCCTCCCCACTGAGGAAACAGTGGAGATGCTAGAGGGAGTCCAGGTCCCAGCATCCTCACCCTCTTCATCATCATCATCAGGCAGCAGGAAATCAGTGTGATCATTGTCTTCCCCTGGCTCAGAAACAGGCCCTGAAGATATTGACGACTGAGAAGGGGTTGATCATGACCATGCATGGTGTGACAGTGCCAATGACAGCCAAGAGGGCCCTGCTGGCGATGGGCTCTGAGGTGGGGCAACTCTCTACATGAAATCCAAGACAGAGGAAAGCAGAGCCTGGACATCAATAGTCACCAGCATCAATAGGGAGCACTGCAGCAGTGACGGGGGGCATTGAGGCCCCAGCGATAGCAGAAAGGGCTGAAGCAGTGATAGGACTGGGGCAGATTGAGGTACCAGCTGAGGGACCTGCATCCCTGACATCGCAGGAAAAGTCCAGACATCAGTTGAAGAGGCCTGAAGCCCAACGACACATGACCATTGCCTGCCACAGCCAGGCTGGTGGTGCTCCCTGGCAGTAGCCCCTGAGGAGGTGGGGGGGCATTAAGCAAGGGTGGACACATCAGCAGGGCTTAAGAAACCCCCAACAATGATGGGCCAGCATCGGTAGATGAGAAACCGATGGGCCGCACTGCCAGAGTCCCCCATGTAGAAGAAAAGATGAGGGAGGCAGTGGGAATCATCAGCTGGAGAAGGGGAGGGCTGCTGATGAACCAACACCAGGAGGAGGAGGATCTCCAGCAGGAAAGACTGCCAAGGCTGACCCTGTAGTAAAGAGGGTGTGGGTGGCAGCAGGGGTTGCCGCTGGTCTGGTCGATGTCCCTGTAATGGTTAGTGCTAGAAGCAGTGACCAAGAATGTTTCTGGGAGTAGCTGTTTTTCTCCCAGTGGTGATGCTTCCGTGATGACTTGTCCCGAGCCTTGGTGGCATGAGAGCTCATGGACAGGGCTAGGGAAGCAGAGGAGTGCCTAGCCTGAAGCTCCTTTTCCAAGGTGGTGACCTTCTGCTCCATTAGAAAGGATTTTAGTTCTTTCTGGTGACGCCACCAGGTACAGTAGCTTGATTGAATCCAGAGGCAGATCTTGCAGGCGTTAACATTGTGGTCAGTGCCAAGGCAGTGGACGCAGGCCCCATGGTAGTCCTTATTATATATCTGTCCACAGCTGCAGTGATAGAAAAAATTGTCAGATCCGGGCATAAAAGAAATAGGGGAATCACTTTAGGAAATAAGGAGATTGAAGAACTAGGGTGAGAAAACAAACAAGCATTTGTCAATGCCGAACGTTCGCTTGCAGGTATTTGCAGTGGTGTTTGGCACGTATGGTGCTTTACCCTAATGCCCTGTGCGATTGCTGGTATTTGCACAATAAATTTTCAGCATGACCTTTTTGTTACCCCCATTGTGCGCTACATAGGCGGAAACACGTTTTGGGCAGGATGTGAAAAATGACAGCTGTACTGCTCATAAGGAGGTGTGGTAAAATGGCAATGTTGAAAATCTGGAGTGAAAATGTTGAAAATTCGCAAACTTACGAGCGTGCGTAGGAACTGCACAACGCACGCTCATAAAACAGTTATTTTTAGGAATTTTTTCACCAAATTTTCAACATAGCCATTTTAAGATCTCTGCTCATGAACAGTGACACTGTGATTTTCTTAATGTGTCCCATACACTGAGTTCACACACCGACTGTGCCATTGTGCGCTACATGGGCGGAAACACGTTTTGGGCAAGATGTGAAAAATGACAGCTGCACTGCTCATAAGGAGGTGTGGTAAAATGGCAATGTTGAAAATGTGGAGTGAAAATATTGAAAATTCGCAAACTTACGAGCGTGCATAGGAGCTGTGCAATGAACACTCGTAAAACAGTCATTTTTAGGAATTTTTTCACCAAATTTTCAACACAGCCATTTTAAGACCTCTGCTCATGAACAGTGTCACTGTGATTTTCTTAATGTGTCCCATACATTGAGTTCACACCGACTGCGCCATTGTGCGCTACATGGGCGGAAACACGTTTTGGGCAGGATGTGAAAAATGACAGCTGTACTGCTCATGAGGAGGTGTGGTAAAATGGCAATGTTGAAAATCTGGAGTGAAAATATTGAAAATTCACAAGCATACAAGCGCTGCGTAGGAACTGCTAGCAACGCTGTAAAACAGTCATTTTTTGGAATTTTGCACCAAATTTTCAACACGGGTTTTAGGACCCTTCTCATGAATGATGTCACTGTCATGGCATTATTCAGGCCGAAGGAGTGATTTACAGCGTAGTGACTGCGCAGTGACTGCAAATCACCCCCGGGCCCAGCTCTGTATGAAAATTTGAGTGCAAAATTCCCAAAATGCCTGAGATATGCAATAAAGTTGAAAACCCCTATCAGCCCATTATACAGCTTACCGCATTTCCTCAGTTTGCGGTCGGCTCAAGAGTGCAGACGTGTTCCCGTCCATCGAAGATCGCCGCACTGAGCTCCGGGAGGGTATGGGGTGAGGGGGGTGGGAGGCTGGGTGCACAGTGGGTGGGTGCGGGTTGTGAGAGGGGTGGGAGACTGCGTGACGGTTTTAATTTACAGGTTTTTTTGTTTTGTTTTTACTATTGACGACGCGACGCTTGCCACGCTGGGTGGGCTCTCAGCAGGCAGAAGATGGCTGGGGAGGCCGTGGAGCCGACAGGGGATTGGGCACCCCCATCGGCAGACAACCTGGGACCTTGCCACACTGGGGTGGGCTCCCAGCGTGGCAGAAGATGGCTGGGTTGCAGGAGCCGACAGATTGGGTACCCCGTCGGCAGAAAACCCTGACCCGCCACGCTGGGTGAGCTCCTGTGTGGCAGCAAAGATTTGGGGGCGGCGGATGCGGAGGGGGCGCATGACGCGAGAGTGGCTGGACGCTGGTGTTTGCATGACAGCGTGGTTTTCGAAGCGGCGACCACCACTGTCATATGCAGCCCCGCACCCATTGGTGCAGGACTGCCATGCCTGCTCAACTGAGCAGTGGATTGAGGAGGCACACCTCAAGGTGTGCTACTCTCCCAAAGCGTTCAGCAGCGCGCAGCATAGCAATGTAAAATGGAATATTCCAGAAAATGGCAGTTAACTGAAGCGTTGGTGCTCCGTGGAGTCTGAAGTGTGATGGTCAACGGTGAGAAAAGAACTGAGGAGGGCATGGGGCTGCCCATGGCTATATAGGGAGGACGTTGACATGATGACATCGCCATGGGCAGCCCCAGATACTGTAGACTGCTTGCAAAAATTTTTCCATGTGGTCCTGGTGCCTGATAGCTATAGTTCCTGAGGTGCGACCTGCTGCAAGATATATCTTCGAAGAAGATATGTAAGTTTCTTAGGGGTATGAATAAGATAAACAGTGAGGACCTATTTTTAAGAAATAGGGATGCAGTCACTAGGGGACATGACTGAAGTTTGTTGGGGGAAAAATTCAGCAGAAACTTGAGGAAGTTCTACTGCACTGAGAGGGTGGCGGAACCATGAAACAGACTGCCAGCAGAAGTGGTGGGGGTAGCTTCACTTATAAGGTTTAAACATGGTTAGCACAGGACAAGGGAGGGATACAGCCCACCAGGGCAGTAGGAAAGGTGGTGTGAGGTAGTATAGTACGGTCAGACTTAGTGGACCTTCATTCACCTGCTGTCAAATTCTATGATTCTCAGTTTCTAGAGTCAAACCCAGAGTCTGGCTTCCCTCTATCAGCCAATACACTAGCTGAGCTAAGGGAACTGACTACAATTTGCATGACTAGCCTTCACTTGTTACATAACCAGCCTTGACTTGCCCATCAATACTTTTCCTGCTGACATAATGAAAATGGATAGCCAAGAGGGTAACATTAGTTTGACATTATCGCTCTCTCTGAGACATGGCTTTCCATCAAAATCCCTCATGGTATAATAAAATTAAATGGCTATTTTGTTTCAGAAAAGAACCAATAAAAGGGGAGGCAGCTGCCTCCTGGACATCTTCAATCACCTCAGGGCCACTAAGACCCCCACTTAACCCACCAAGGCTCTTGTGAGCTCCTCTCTGTTGATATTTTGTTTGTTCAAGACAAAACCCCACTGTTTCCATTTATATCCCTCCCAACCACACTGATGACAGCCTGTCCACCATCTCTGATCTTGCCTGTTCACTACCCAAAAACATGGAATGGCTACTCCTTGGGACTTCAATTTAAACTGGCTCACAAATCAAGCTGACAGACGTTTTTTGTAAACCTTGGTTTAAATCAGCTCATCACCAATCCCACTAGGAAAAACTACAAATCTGGGTACTGTTCCACACCAGACTGGATCTCAGTCTCTAACCCTTCCAACATCTGCAACTCTGGAGTACTGTCAGACTCAATAAGTGTCCACTGCTCTGCCTTTTGCAACTGAGTCACCAGACCCCCCACCCCACCCATCCCTGCTATTTATTTCAATTTTAGGTGGCTCAAGGAGCTAGACATGGAGGCCTTACCTCAGCTCTGTCATCTTCTGACTGGTCCTTCCTCAGTAATATAGTGGACATTGGCTCAACATACAAGGGCTTCTGTGAGACCTTCCCCAGTATTTGTCATAGCGTCTGTCTCATAAACAGCCTCAGAATTTGTGGCACTAAGCAGGAGGCAGTCTCCAGGGATCTTCTTAAGCTGTTCAAAATGGGGGACAGACTGTGGACCATTTTTAAGAAAACTAAGGATGCCATTCACCTTCAAGAATACAAAACTCTTCATAACAGCTGCAAATCCATGGTCCATAAAGCTAAAATTAACCACATCAAGCAAGGTGTGACCTCCCACCTTGGTAACCCTAATAAACTATGGAATGGCATCAACAACCTTGGGTAGTGGTAGTAAACATTTTTATTCATTATATATGAATGAATAGGAGACTCATCTGAGACAAGATCACTTCCAGTGAGGTCCTTAGTACAAAAATAACAAAACATTTTGTATACATTGACAAACAGTTCATAAATACAAGGACGTTTATTCAGAAAAAATATATGTAACAATACTGGGACAGACATTAATTATACACAGTACTGAGAGCAAGCTGCTCCATAGCTCAACAGTTTAATGCAGTTCAGTTTCTAGCAGCAATGTAACTCATGTAATGTACAAGTTAGGACAAATAATTTCTGAGATGCCCATGTCGTTTACCATTTTTTTAAAACACCTAAGTAGATAGATATTAGAATTTGGGTAGATCTAAGTGCTCCAAATCCTGGACCACTGAGGGTACAGATGAGATCACATGTAGCCCCAAAACCACTGACTCCCTGTTTAATGACTTCTTCAGAGACATAGCCAAATATTAAAATATTTTGCATAGCGTATCTCCTGTCTTGTCACCAGGAGCCTCCACTCCCAAATTTTACTTCAAACACCTTTCAGTGGCAGAGGTTTCCAAATACCTGAGATGCCCAACCCTAAACCTGTTTCTGGCATTGATTAAATTGACTACAGCCTCATTAAACTGGCCTGTGATGCACTGGCACACCACAGCTCCTGCATCTTCAGCTTCTTACTTCACATGGGTGCTTACTTTAAGTTGTGGAAGATGGCCACCATCATCCCTATTCACAAATCTGGGCCTAAACACCTTACCTCCAACTACCTCCCCACTTCTCTCCCAGCTTCCCTCTCCAAGGTCTTTGAAAGAATTGTCTTTGAGCAGACAACAGCCTACATCCAGCAGTACAACCTGCTGACAAGTGCCCAACATGGTTTCCAGCCCATGAACAACACCAAGATCACCCTCATAAGAATCACAGACTATGTTCGCTGAGCCAAAGACTCTGGGAATCTGGTCACCACAATATTTTTGCACCTCACCAAGGCCTTCTCGTGGACCATGAGCTGCTGCTTAGCACCTCATGTTCCTTAACTTCTCTTCTGACACCATGGTCTGCTTCAATAATTACCTCTCTCACCAGATGCACAGGACCACCATCGACAAGGTCCACTCAGACTTTTGTCATTCTGACTGTGGGGTCCCCAAGGCTCTATCCTTGGTCGCCAACTTTTTTGGCCATTCTCAAACATACTCCCAAACACTTGCCCTTCCACTGAAACCTTACTATATGTGGATGATGCCATCTTCAGCTAGAGCAAGGACCTGTCATCCCTCAACAAAACCATACAACATGACCTCAGCCTCTTCCAAACCTGGTTTTTGGACAACAAAATGGTTCTAAACACCAAGAAAATAAATCCCATGGTACTCTCAGGAATATGCAAGAAAGCAGCATGCGCTTCCTTCTCCATCCATGATCTAGAAGGCAGCCTGGTTGAGCTTGTCCCTCATTTTTAACACCTGAAGTACCTAAAGACAGTACCCTTTCTTTCAACACCCACATCAGAAACCTCATTTAAACTGTTCACCAGAGGCCTGGAGCCCTGCACAGGGTCAAAAAGTACCTGATCCCAGAAACTAAGGGTTTACTTGCCCACAGCCTTCTGTTCTCTATTGTCGAATATGGCTCTGTCATGTATGCTGCTGCTCAATCCTGTGCCCTTGCTAAGGTGAACACGGCATACAACAGCATTTGCTGCTTCCTGACTGGCCTGCCCTATTGTACCCACCACTGCCAGCTGTACAGTTATGCTGCCCATCTATCCTTGGAAGATCACTTCGTTCATATGTTGGTGGCATGTCTACATACTGTAAGGTGGCACTTGGTAAGGTTCCTCAACGCATCCCTCCACTGTTTTCCCACTCCACCAGCCAACTGGGGGCTCACACTCAGTCCAAATTTACCTTCAAATTCCCCCTTAGAAACACAGCAGCTGGGCAAAGAGCTCTGTCCTACAGGGCCATCAGCCCCTATAACCTTCTTCCTCCCCCAATCACTGCAGCTGCTAGCATTTCCTCCTTCCATACCAGACTCTGTCAGCATCTGTTACTACACCAAATTTTGTCTGATGTTTCCCTGCATTGTGTTAACTGCCTGTAATTTGTGTGACCTGCCTTATACTGTGTTGTACCGTATTGAGTTGTACTGTATTTTTAAACTTTCTACAGCTGGTCACTTGTGAAAATGGTCTTTATCACTCATCTTGCAGTCCAGTATAATAAATAAAATGATTAAAATGAAAGAGGGGTTGCTTCTCTGATCTACTGATTTGAGTCAAACAATGAGGCAACCCCTTTTTTCACCCTTGCTCAATTGGCCCTCTCTATTACTCCTTCTGTTACTTTTCACCTTACACTCTCCTCTTCTGAGCCCACTTCAATTTTTGAAAAAAAAGAGAAAATAAGATGGCAGCTCGTGAAAAGAAATTTCTCTCAAGGAAAGGATTTTGTTCTCACAAAAAGGAATGCTCTTGCAAGACTCAATCTTTTCACGAGATCAAAATCCTTTGTCACAAAAGACATATATCCTAAAGATTGAAATGTTATTAAATGTCCCATTAGAGTATAATGAGAGTTTATTTATTTATTTGGTTTTGTTTACGGGTAAGTACACTAGACAACAATGTTGCCTATATTAAGGAATGAACGGGAGAGTACAGACAGGGAGACCAGAGTCAACATTAAAGAGTATTTCATGATGCAGCATGAGGTGAGAACAAACATTTGAACAGTATACAGCCAGGTACAGTCATTATCAGTGATGACAAACAGAAACAGATAACATTACATTAATTATTTTCATCTGATGATACATCAATGACTAAACTGAAATGACAAACAGCAAACAAAACATAAATGAAGTAGCATTATAACAATAGGATTTCTGCTGGATGTGGGAAACTTTCAGATTTTGGAGACCAGTGGGAAATCAGTAAGTGCCATAGGAAGGAGAAAATGCTAGGAGAGTGGCTCAAGTTACAGCACAAGAGCAACAGTCAGATTCTAATAGGTGTGCCCGAAGACCCAGTTTAAAGGCCTTGTGGGATTTGGAGAGTTTGATGTGGGAGAGAATGGAGTTCCAGGAGCAGGGGGCAGATATGGTGAAGGATCGTTCTTCTTTTTTTGTGAGATATCTGGGAATTTCAAGTTGGGTTTGAGCAGATGCCCTGAGGAGGTATGCTTGGGAGGGCTGAGTTAATAGTTCGGCAAGGTATTTAGGGGACCCCGTTCTGATCATATTATCAATTGTACAGCCCACAGAATAGTGTCTGAGCGAGTCTGGGGAGAGCCAATTTAGTTTCGAGTAGAGCAGGCAATGATAGGTAAGTCTGTGAGCGGAGAGAGCAAATCTGCATATACTGTTATAGCAGGTGCTCCATTTCAGGAGCACTCCTTTGCTAGCTTTAAGGTAAACCTGAGAGCAATATGTCAGAGCAGGGAGGAGAAATCCTTGTGTAGTAGCAAGCCAGGCAGCATCATTGAGGGAGGACCTAATTTTAAAGGCAAGACCAAGTTTTGAGTAAACTGTCTTACATGTAGCCGCAATGTGGAGGTTAAAGTCAAGAGATGGGTCGAGAGTGACTCCTAGATACCTGAAGGAGGTAACGAATTCAAGAGGAGTCATCTAGAGAATGTATCAATAAGTCTGGAGTAAGAGATATGATTCTTGACGGGGGGCCAAAAAACATAGTTACGGTTTTCTTAGCATTCATTAGCAGCCTGTTCTGTAGTAACCACTCCTGCAAGCAGTAGAAGTCTGCTTGAAGATGTGCTGTTACTGATAAGGGATCTTTACCACTGGAGAGAAGCACCATATCATCTGCATAAAGTATTAACGAGGAGGAGCAGGGAAGGGAGGGCAAGTTGTTAATGAAAAGGGAGAAAAGTAGTGGGCCAAGAATAGATCCTTGGGGGATTCCAACAGAGGTAGGGGACAGATTTGAGATGGTGGATTCAATTTGGACAAACTGCAACCTCCCTGAGAGGTAGCTATTGAGCCAGGAGATGGTCGACAGGTCAAAGCCAAGGAGGACAGTTTAGAAAGTAGCAGAGTGATTCACAAGGTCAAATGCCTTTGTGAGATCGATAAATATGGCCCCAGTGAGCAGGATCTTATACGTGTCTGTAAGGACTGCATTTGTCAGCTGAAGTAGAGCAGTTGTGGTGCTGTGTCCTGTTCAGAATCCGTGCTGGGTAGGGATATAAGGTTGTGAAGGTGCAGGTAATTTGTAACCTGCATAGTGATGGCCTTCTCGAGAAGTTTATTTAGGTAGAGAGAATGGCAATTGGTCTAAAGTTTGGCATATTTTGATATCCCCTTTTGTGAGCAGGGACAACGCAAGCAGTTTTCCACAATGTTGGTACCGTTTGGATTATTATGGAAAGATTAAAGATTCTTGTAATAGGAACAGCAAGGGCAGGGGCTGCCTGCTTCAGGAAGCTTGGCAGTAGCCCATTTGGGCAAGCAGATCCATGGGTGGATACTGATTTGAGGAGATGCAGCACTTCGGTGGAGGAGACTAATGTGAGACGAAAAGGGGTTTCATGTGAAAGTTGCACCTCAGGAGGAGGTGAAAGAGGTTGGTTGAATTTCTCAGTGTATTCGGAGAGATCCGAGAATTGTGCATTAAGAGCATTAGCAATAGTAGGTAACTTATTACAGTTTGCGTCATTCAGTGTCATGTCGGTTATGGCCGTCTTGGGCCTTTGCCCAATGAAATTTTTGATGTGGTTCCAAAAACTCCTGGTATCACCCGCTGAAGATTGGAGAAGCTTAAGGCAGTAGCTCCTTTTAGCCTTCTGAATATCTTTTTTGCAGGCATTTCTCAGTTGTCTATAGTTACCCCAGTCTTCTGATTGTTGGGACTTCTTTGCCAAGGTCCAGGCCTTGTCTCTTTTTATCATGGCTTGAAGGAGGTCTTTTTTTAGCCATTTATTAGGGGAGCCCCTGAGACGCCTTTTTCAGAGGGATGTGCAGATCCTGAAGGGCCAGAAGCTGAGACATCAGGTATTCAAGTGCTGTGTTTACATCATCAGTGTGATAGATGGGAGACCAGTCTATATTATTGATATCCTCGAGAAGTGCAGTTTGGTTTAGTTTGGCAAAATCCTGAAATTGAATGATTCTTGGGGGGTTAAGGCAGTGGCCATTCCAGATACAGAACGTAGGCAGGTGATCACTAATAGAATCCAAAAAGGTCCCTGCAGCAATTATTTTATATGCTCTATTTGTATCCATCCAGTCCAGGAGAGATTGGCACTCCGAGTTGGAAGAGATGCGTGTAGGGCTAGAGATAAGTTGAGCGAGGTTAAGTCAGGCGAGTGCTTCAGCATATGTACCGGTGTGACTCCCTGAGTCTAGGTTGAAGTCTCCCATTAGTATGACTTCAGATCTACCCTTTAGAGTGGCCAGATAATCCAAGAGCCCATTTAAGCCAGGGAGAGCCCCCTTTGGAGGATTGTAGGCACGGATCAGATTTAGCCTTTTATCACCCCCTAGTTGTAGAACTGTATGCAGAGCTTCACAGTGATTTGTTATCCAAGATTGGAGCACAGAGACATTGAGATGCTCTTTATAATAAAGGGCAACTCCTCCACCCTTTTGTTTGGTGGGGCAATCGGATCTGGACAAGCTGTAGCCAGGTATTTTGTGCATGGAATCATCTCTGGCCTGAGCCATGTTTCAGTTAGTCCAAGTATGTCCGGATAGTAGAGGGCTATTCAGGCTTCAAGTTCAGGAAAGTTTGCTGGAAAACTTGATATTCATGTGGGCAATTTTCATGCCCTTAGTGGAGAACCATGAGGAGTCATCCGTGGACCTGGCATTCCAATGGGGGCCAGGGTTAGATTCTATGTCTCCTGATAAGCATAAGCGCAGAAGCATCACCCAAACTTCTTTGTAGAATCTGTAATTGCGCTTGAGGTATTTGGGCATGCTAGGGGGTGGTAGAGAAGGAAATGTCCTAATTTGGAAGGATGAGTTACATGGAGGGACAGGTTAGGAGAAGGGAGCAAGGTTCTAGTTGGTATAAGGTTGGAGAAGACAAAGGAGAATTCTTCATGGCAGTGGGACTTAGGGTATCAAGCTGGTATGTTACATGAGAGATAGGAGAGGACAATTACGGTGGGTAGTAATCCTGATACAACCAGAAGTGACCTTGGGCATCGAGAGAGAACATTATGTATGTCTTGTATGAAACCTCTGTAAATCAGAGGTGGATTGTCCCTTATAAGAGTAGAATATAAGTGACAGAGATGGTGACTTAAGGGCAGGGTGACACCTATAGTGAAGGCAGCTTGAGTGAAACCCTTAGTGGCCAGAGGTTGGCAGTCAATTATACAAGTTATTCACAAGAGGCAGGTATTCCAATAGAGTGCAGTTTATGAGGAACGGGCAGGAGCAGGGGGAATTTGAAAAGGTGAGGGGGAAAAGATAAAACTGGGATACCCTCAGTCTGAGTTACTTTTCCAGACAAAATAAGTGTAGAACAGAGGCAAACATAGAGAATAGGCAAGAGTGAGTGGAGAAAAAAAGAAAAGAAAAGGACTGCCTTGCTGGTTTGAATTAAGACTGATGTAGCAAGGGGGAAGGGTAGGACTGCCCCTAAAGTGAGTTCATAGGTTGGAACAAAAGTGGGCGGGATTACCAGCATATTTAATTAATGATGGAGGAGGGGGAGGGGTGGGAGAAAATTTCAAGCCTGCAAGCAGCTGCTGTGTTAGAGGATCTGCTAAAATTAATTAAACAGCAGCTGCAGTGTACCTCCAGCTACCATCCCTCAACAGTACACCAGCATATAGTGCAAACAACAATGTAATAACTAGAACTCTACTAATAATATGCACACACCAGCCACCGTCCCCAACAGTACACTAGCTAATAGTGCAAACAACAGTGTAATAATTAGTACTCTACTAATAATATGCACACAACAGCCACATCCCCCAACAGTACACTAGCTTATAGTGCAAACAAAACATGTAATAACTAGAACACTACTAATAATGTTTCAAGCCTGAAAGCAGCTGCTGTGTTAGAGGATCTGCTAAAATTAATTAAACAGCAGCTGCAGTGTACCAAGAACCACCATCCCCCAACAGTACACTAGCATATAGTGCAAACAACAATGTAATAACTACAACTCTACTAATAATATGCACACACCAGCCACCATCCCCAACAGTGAAGCAGCCTGTAGTGCAAACAACAATGTAATAACTAGAACTCTACTTATAATATGAACAGACCAGCCACCGTCCCCCAACAGTACACTAGCTTATAGTGCAAACAACAATGGAATAACCAGAACTCTACTAATAATATGCACACACCAGCCACGTCCCCAACAGTACACTAGCCTATAATGCAAACAAACATGAAATAACTAGAATTCTACTAATAATATGTTTCAAGCCTGCAAGAAGCTGCTGTGTTAGAGGATCTGCTAAAATTAATTAAACAGCAGCTGCAGTGTACCAAGAGCCACCATCCCCCAACAGTACAATAGCATATAGTGCAAACAACAATGTAATAACTACAACTCTACTAATAATATGCACACATGAGCCACCATCCCCAACAGTACACTAACTTATACTGCAAACAACAATGTAAGAACTAGAATTCTACTAATAATATGCACATACCAGCCACGTCCCCCAACAGTACGCTAGTTTATTGTGCAAACAAACATGTAATAAGTAGAACTCTACTAATAATATGTTTCAAGCCTGCAAACAGCTACTATGTTAGAGGATCTGCTAAAATTAATTTAACAGCAGCTGAAGTGTACCATCAGCCACCATCCCCCAACAGTACACTAGCATATAGTGCAAACAACAATGTAATAACTAGAACTCTGCTAATAATATGCACACACCAGCCACCATTCCCCAACAGTACACTAGCATATAGTGCAAACAACAATGTAATAACTAGAACTCTACTAATAATAATAACACACCAGCCACGGTCCCCCAACAGTACACTAGCTTATAGTGCAAACAACAATGTAATAACTAGAACTCTACTAATAATATGCACACACCAGCCACATCCCCCCAAAAGTATACTAGCTTATAGTGCAAACAAACATGTAATAACTAGAACCCTACTAATAATACGTCTCAAGCCTGCAAGCAGCTGCTGTGTTAGAGGATCTGCTAAAATTAATTAAACAGCAGCTGCAGTGTACCACCAGCCGCCATCCCCCAAACAGTACACTAGCATATAGTGCAAACAACAATGCAATAACTAGAACTCTACAAATAATAAGCACACACCAGCCACCATCCCCCAACAGTGCAGTAGCTGATAGTGCAAACAACAATGTAATAAATAGACCTCTACTAATAATATGCAAACACCAGCCATTGTCCTCAACAGTACACTAGCTTATAGTGCAAACAACGATCTAATAACTAGAACTCTACTAATAAAATGCACACACCAACCATGTCCCCAACAGTACACTAGCTTATAGTGCAAATAAACAAGTAATAACTAGAATCCTACTAATAATATGTTTCAAGCCTGCAAGCAGCTGCTGTGTTAGAGGATCTGCTAAAATTAACTAAACAGTAGCTGCAGTGAACCACCAGCCACCATCCCCCAACAGTACAGTAGCTTATAGTGCAAACAACAACGTAATAATTAGAACTCTACTAATAATATGCACACACCAGCCACGTCCCCAGTAGTACACTAGGTTATAGCGCAAACAACAATGTAATAACTAGAACTCTACTAATAATATGCACACACCAGCCACTGTCCCCCAACAGAACACTAGCTTATAGTGCAAACAACAATGGAATAACTAGAACTCTACTAATATTATGCACACACCAGCCACGTCCCCAAACAGTACATTAGCCTATAGTGCAAACAAACATGTAATAACTAGAACTCTACTAATAATATATTTCAAGCCTGCAAGTAGCAGCGGTGTTACAGTATCTGCGAAAATTAATTACACAGCAGCTGCAGTGTACCACCAGCCACCATCCCCCAACAGTACACTAGCATATAATGCAAACAACAATGTAATAACTAGATCTCTACTAATAATATGCACACACGAGTTACCATCCCCAAGAGAAGACTAGCTTATAGTGCAAACAACAATATAATAAGTAGAACTCTACTAATAATATGCACACACCAGCCGCCGTCCAACAACAGTACACTAGCTTATAGTGCAAACAATGAAAAACTAGAACTCCACTAATAATATGCACACACCAGCCACATCCCACAACAGTACACTAGCATATAGTGCAAACAAACATGTAATAACAGGAAGTCAACTAATAACATGTTTCAACCCGCAAGCAGCTGTTGTGTCAGAGGATCTCTAAAATTAATTAAACAGCAGCTGTAGTGTACCACCAGCCACCAACCCCAACAGTCACTAGTATATTGTACAAACAACAATGTAATAACTAGAACTCTACTAATAATATGCACACACAGACACCATCCTCAACAGTACACTAGCTTATAGTGCAAACAACGATCTAATAACTAGAACTCTACTAATAATATGCACACACCAGCCACGTCCCCAACAGTACACTAGCTTATAGTGCAAACAAACATGTAATAACTAGAATCCTACTAATAATATGTTTCAAACCTGCAAGCAGCTGCTGTGTTAGAGGATCTGCTAAAATTAACTAAACAGCAGCTGCAAAGAACCACCAGCCACCATCCCCAAACAGTACACTAGCTTATAGTGCAAACAACAATGTAATAACTAGAACTCTACTAATAATATGCACACACCAGCCACATCCCCAGTAGTGCACTAGGTTATAGCGCAAACACCAATGTAATAACTAGAACTCTGCTAATAATATGCACACACCAGCCACCGTCCCCCAACAGTACACTAGCTTATAGTGCAAACAACAATGCAATAACAAGAACTCTACTAATAATATGCACACACCAGCCACCATCCCCCAACAGTTCAATGGCTTATAGTGCAAACAACAATGTAATAACTAGAACTCTGCTAGTAAGTTACACACCCCAGCCACCATAAATCAACAGTACACTAACTTATAGTGCAAACTAAAATGTAATAACTAGAACTCTACTAACAATATGCACACACCAGCCACTGTCCCCAAACAGTACACTAGCTTAGAGTGCAAACAACAACGTAATAACTAGAACTCTACTAATAACATGCACACACCAGCCAAGTCCCCCAAAAGTACACTAGCTTATAGTGCAAACAAACATGTAATAACCAGAATTCTACTAATAATATGTTCCATGCCTGCAAGCAGCAGCTGTGTTAGAGGATCTGCTAAAATTAATAAAACAGCAGCTGCAGTGTATGACCAGCCACCATCCCACAACAGTACACTAGCATGTAGTGCAAACAACAATGTAATAACTAGAACTCCACTAACAATATGCCCACAAGAGCCACCATCCCCCAACAGTACACTAGCTTATAGTGCAAACAACAACGTAATAACTAGAACTCTACTAATAGTATGCACACCAGCCATATCCCCCAAACAGTACACTAGCTAATAATGCAAACAAAACACATAATAACTGGAACTCAACTAATAATATGTTTCAAGCCTGCAAGCAGCTGCTGTGTTAGAGGATCTGCGAAAAATAATTAAACAGCAGTTGCAGTGTACCACCAGCCACCATGCCCCCAACAGTACAGTAGCATAAAGGGTAAACAATAATTTAATAACTAGAACTCTACTAATAATATGCACCTCCAGCCACCATCCCCCAAAGTACACTAGCTTATAGTGCAAACAGTGGAATAACTAGAACTCTACTAATAATATACACACACTGCCACATCCCCAACAGTACACTAGCTTATAGAGCAAACAACAATGTAATAACTAGAACTCTAACAATAATATACACACCTGCCACATTACCTAACAGGACACTAGCTAATAGTGCAAACAAACATGTAATAACTAGAACTCTACTAATAATCGTTTCAAGCCTGCAAGCAGCTGCTGTGTTAGAGGATCAGCTAAAATTAATTAAACAGCAGCTGCAGTGTACCACCAGCCAGCATCCCCAAAGGACATTAGCATATAGTGAAACCAAAATGCAATAACTAGAACTCTACTAACAATATGCACACACCAGCCACCATTACCCAACAGTGCAGTAGCTTATATTGCAAACAACAATGTAATAACTAGAACTCTACTAATAATATGCACACATCAGCCACGGTCCCCCAACAGTACGCTAGTTTATAGTGTAAACAACAATGGAATAACTAGAACTCTACTAATAATATGCACCCACCAGCCACCATCCCCCAACAGAACACTAGCTTATAGTGCAAATAATGTAATAACTAGAAGTCTACTAATAATATGCACACACCAGACATGTCACCCAAAAGTACACTAGCTTATAGTGCAAAGAAACATGTAATAACTAGAACTCTACTAATAATATGTTTCAAGCCTGCAAGCAGCTGCTGTGTTAGGGGATCTGCTAAAGTTAATTAAACATCAGGAGCAGTGTACCACCAGCCACCATCCCCAAACAGTACACTAGCATATAGTGCAAACAACAATGTAATAAATAGAACTCTACTAATAATATGCACACACCAGCCACCAACCCCCAACAGTGCGATAGCTTATAGTGCAAACAACAATGTAATAACTAGAACGCTACTAATAATATGCACACACCAGCCACCATCCCCCAACAGTACACTAGCTTACAGTGCAAACAACAATCTAATAACTAGAACGCTACTAATAATATGCACACACCAGCCATGTTCTCCAACAGTACACTAGCTTATAGAGCAAACAAACATGTAATAACTAGAACCCTACTAATAACATGTTTCAAGCCTGAAAGCAGCTGCAGTGTAAGAGGATCTGCTAAAATTAAACCGCAGCTGCAGTGTAACACCAGCCACCATCCCCAACAGTACACTAGCATATAGTGCAAACAGCAATGTAATAACTACAAATCTACTAATATTGTGCACATACCCGCCAACGACCCCAACAGAACACTAGCTAATAGTGCAAACAACAATGTAATAACTAGAACTCTATTAATAATAAGCACACACCAGCTACGTCCCCAACAGTACACTAGCTTATAGTGCAAACAATGTAATAACTAGAACTCTACTAATAGTATGCACACACCAGCCATGTCCCCCAGCAGTACACTAGCATATAGTGCAAAAAAATATGTAATAACTAGAACTCTACGAATAATATGTTTCAAGACTGCAAGCAGCTGCTGTGCTAGAGGATCTGCTAACATGAATTAAACAGCAGCTGCAGTGTACCACCAGCCACTACCCCCCAACAGTACACTAGCATATATGCAAACAAGAATATAATATCTAGAACTCTACTAATAATATGCACATGCCAGCCACCGTCCCCACAGTTCACTAGCTTAAAGTGCAAACAACAATGTAATAACTATAACTCTACTAATAATATGCACACACCAGCCAGAGTGTCGCAACAGTACACTAGCTTAGAGTGCAAACAACAATGTAATAACTAGAACTCTACTAATACTATGCCCACAAGAGCCACAATCCCCCAACAGTACACTAGCTTGTAGTGCAAACAACAATGTAATAACTAGAACTCAACCAATAATATGCACACACCAGCCACTGTCCCCAACAGTACACCAGCTTATAGTGCAAACAACAATGTAATAACTAGAACTCTACTAATAATATACACACCGGTTATGTTCCCCAAACGGTACACTAGCTAATAGTGCAAACAAAACATGTAATAAGTAGAACTCTTCAAATATGTTTCAAGTCTGCAAGCAGCTGCTGTGTTAGAGGATCTGCGAAAAATAATTAAACAGCAGCTGCAGAGTACCACCAGCCACCAGTCCCCCAAATGTACACTGGCATATAGTGCAAACAATTATGTAATAAGTAGAACTCTACTAATAATATGCACACTCCACTCACCATACCCCAACAGTGCAGTAGCATATATTGCAAAAACAATGTAATAACTAGAACACTACTAATAATATGCACACACCAGCCACTGTCCCCCAACAGTACACTAGCTTATAGTGCAAACAACAATGGAATAACTAGAACTCTACTAATGATATGCACACACCAGCCACGTCCCCCAACAATACACTAGACTATAGTGCAAACAAACATGTAATAACTAGAACTCTACTAATAATATGTTTCAAGCCTGCAAGTAGCAGCGGTGTTAGAGCATCTGTGAAAATTAATTACACAGCAGCTGCAGTGCACCACCAGCCACCATCCCCCAAACAGTACACTAGCATATAGTGCAAACAACAATGTAATAACTAGAACTCTGCTAATAATATGCACAGACGAGCCACCATCCCCCAAAAGAACACTAGCTTATAGTGCAAACGACAATGTAATAAGTAGAACTCTACTAATAATATGCACACACCAGCCACCGTCCAACAACAGTACACTAGATTATAGTGCAAACAATGTAATAACTAGAACTCTACTAATAATATGCACACACCAGCCACATCCCCTAACTGTACACTAGCTTATAGTGCAAACAAACATGTAATACCAGGAACTCTACTAATAACATGTTTCATCCCAGCAAGCAGCTGCTGTGTTAGAGGATCTGCTAAAATTAGTTAAACAGCAGCTGTAGTGTACCACCACTCACCATCCCCAAACAGTACCCTAGCATATAGTGCAAACAACAATGTAATAATTAGAGCTCTACTAATAATATGCACATACGAGCCACCATCCCAGAAGAGTACACCAGCTTATAGTGCAAACAACAATGTGATAACTAGAACTCAACTAATAATATGCACACACCAGCCACTGTCTCCAACTGTACACTAGCTTATAGTGCAAACAATGTAATAAATAGAACGCTACTAATAATATGCACACACCAGCCATGTACCCCAGCAGTACACTAGCTTATAGTGCAAACAAACATGTAATAACTAGAACCCTACTAATAATATGTTTCAAGCTTGTAAGCAGCAGCTGTGTTAGAGGATCTGCTAAAATTAACTAAACAGCAGCTGCAGTGTACCACCAGCCACCATCCCCCAACAGTCACTAGTATATAGTACAACCAACAATGTAATAATTAGATCTCTGCTAATAACATGCACACACCAGACACCATCCCCAACA
Organism: Neoceratodus forsteri; assembly: GCA_016271365.2. Taxonomy (NCBI): domain Eukaryota; kingdom Metazoa; phylum Chordata; order Ceratodontiformes; family Ceratodontidae; genus Neoceratodus; species Neoceratodus forsteri. Next base: position 322,137,454 of record JADMNL010000023.1, read on the forward strand.
GTGCAGTAGCTTATATTGCAAACCATAATGTAATAACTAGAACTCTTCTTATAATATGCACACACCAGCCACTGTCCCCAAACAGTACTCTAGTTTATAGTGCAAACAACAATGTAATAAGTAGAACTCTACTAATAGTATGCACACACCAGCCACCGTCCCCCATCAGTACAGTAGCTTATAGTGCAAACAAACATGTAATAACTAGAACTATACTAATAATATGTTTCAAGCCTGCAAGCAGCTGCTGTGTTATAGGATCTGCTAAAATGAATTAAACAGCAGCTGCAGTGTACCACCAGCCACCATCCCACAAGAGTACACTAGCATGTAGTGGAAACAACAATGTAATTACTAGAACTCTACTAATAATATGCACACACCAGCCACCATTCCCCAACAGTACAGTAGCTTATAGTGCAAACAACAATGTAATAACTAGAACTCTACCAATAATATGCACGCACCTGCCACTTCCCCCAGCACTACACTAGCTAATAGTGCAAACAAACATGTAATAACTAGAACTCTACTAATAATATGTTTGAAGCCTGCAAGCAGCTGCTGTGTTAGGGGATCAGCTAAAATTAATTAAACAGCAGCTGCAGTGTGCCACCAGCCACCATCCTGAACAGTACACTAGCATATAGGGCAAACAACAATGTAATAACTAGAACTCTGCTAATAATATGCACACACCAGCCAGCATCCCAGCAGTACACTAGCATATAGCGCAACCAACAATGCAATAACTGGAACTCTACTAACAATATGCACACACCAGCCACCATCCCCCAACAGTGCAGTAGCTTATAGTGTAAACAACAATGGAATAAATAGAACTCTACTAATAATATGCACACGCCAGCCAGATCATCCAACAGTACACTTGCCTATAGTGCAAACAAACATGTAATAACTAGAATTCTACTAATAGTATGCTTCAAGCCAGCAAGCAGATGCTGTGTTAGAGCATCTGCTAAAATTAATTAAACAGCAGCTGCAGTGTACCACCAGCCACCATCCCTGAACAGTACACTAGCATATAGGGCAAACAACAATGTAATAACTAGAACTCTGCTAATAATATGCACACACGAGCCACCATCCCCGAACAGTACACTAACTTATTGTGCAAACAACAATGTAATAACTAGAACTCTACTAATAATATGCATACACCAGCCACCGTCCCCCAACAGAACACTAGCTTATAGTGCAAACAATGTAATAACTAGAAGTCTACTAATAATATGCACACTCCAGACACGTCACCCAACAGTACACTAGCTTAAAGTGCAAACATGTAATAACTAGAACTCTACTAATAATATGTTTCAAGCCTGCAAGCAGCTGCTGTGTCAGAGGATCTGCTAAAGTTAATTAAACAGCAGCTGCAGTGTACCACCAGCCACCATTCCCCAACAGTACACTAGCATATAGTGCAAACAATAATGTAATAATTAGAACTCTGCTAATAATATGCATACACCATCCACGTCCCCCAGCAGTACACTAGCTTATAGTGCAAACAAAACATGTAATAACTAGAACTAAACTAATAATATGTTTCAAGCCTGCGAGCAGCTGCTGTGTTGGAGGATCTGCTAAAATTAATTAAACAGCAGCTGCAGAGTACCACCAGCCACCATCCCCCAACAGTACACTAGCATATAGAGCAAACAATAATGTAATAAGTAGAACTCTACTAGTAATATGCGCATACCAGCCACCAACCCCCAACAGTGCGGTAGGTTATAGTGCAAACAGCTATGTAATAACTGGAACGCTACTAATAAAATGCACACACCAGCCACATCCCCAAACAGTGTACTAGCTTAAAGTGCAAACAAACATGTAATAACTAGATCCCTACTAATAATATGTTTCAAGCCTGCAAGCAGCTGCAGTGTTAGAGGATTTGCTAAAATCAATTAAACAGCAGTTGCAGTGTACCAACTGCCACCATCCCGTAACAGTACACTAGCATAAAGTGCAAACAACAATGTAATAACTAGAACTCTACTAATAATATGCACACACCAGCCACCGTCCCCCAACAGTGCAGCAGCTTATCGTGCAAACAACAATGTTATGAATAGAACTCTACTAATAATATGCACACACCAGCCACCGTCCCTTAACAGTACACTAGGTTATAGTGCAAACAGCAATGTAATAACTAGAACTCTACTAATAATATGTACACACCAGCCACATACCCCAACAGACCACCAGCTGATAGTGCAAACAAACATGTAATATCTAGAAGCCTTCTAATAATATGTTTCAAGCCTGCAAGCAGCTGCTGTGTTAGTGGATCTGCTAAAATGAATTAAATGGCAGCTGCACTGTACCACCAGCCACCATCCCCCAACAGAGCACCAGCATAAAGTGCAAACGACAATGTAATAGCTAGAACTCTACTAATAATATGCACACACAATCCACCATCCCCCAAGAGTACACTAGCTTATAGAGCAAACAACAATGTGATAGCTAGAACTCTACTAATAATATGCACACACCAGCCACCATCCCCCAAAAGTACACTAGCTTATAGTGCAAACAATGTAATAACTAGAACTCCACTAATAATATGCACACAGCAGCCATGTCCCACAACAGTACACTCGCTTATAGTGCCAACAAACATGTAATATCTAGAAGCCTTCTAATAATATGTTTCAAGCCTGCAAGCAGCTGCTGTGTTAGAGGATCTGCTAAAATTAATTAAGCGGCAGCTGCACTGTACCACCAGCCACCATCCCCAACAGAGCACCAGCATAAAGTGCAAACGACAATGTAATAGCTAGAACTCTACTAATAATATGCGCACATGATCCCCACCCCCAAGAGTAAACTAGTTTATAGTCAAACGACAATGTAATAGCTAGAACTCTACTAATAAAATGCACACACCGGCCACCATCCCCAACAGTATACTAGTTTATAGTGCAAACAATGTAATAACTAGAACTCCACTAATAAGATGCACACAGCAGCCACGTCCACCAACAGTACACTAGCTTATAGTGCAAACACCAATGCAATAACTAGAACTCTACTAATAAGATGTTTCAAGCCTTCAAGCAGCTGCTGTGTTAGAGGATCTGCTAAAATTAATTAAACAGCAGCTGCAGTGTACCACCAGCCACCATCCCCCAACAGTACACTCGCTTATAGTGCAAACAACAATGCAATAACTAGAACTCTACTAATAAGATGCACAGACCAGCCACCATACCCCAACAGTACACTGGATTATAGTGCAAACAACAATGCAATAACTAGAACTGTACTAATAATATGCACAAAACAGCCACAGTTCCTAAACAGTACACTAGCTGATAGTGCAAACAACAATGTAATAACTAGAACTCTACTAATAATATGCACACACAGGCCGCATCCCCCAAGGAGTACACTAGCCAATAGTGTAAACAAACGTGTAATAACTAGAACCCTACCAATAATATGTTTCAAGCCTGCCAGCTGCTGCTGTGTTAGAGAATCTGTTAAAATTAATTAAACAGCAGCACCTCCATGTACCACCAGCCACCATACCCTAACAGTACATTAGCACATAGTGCAAACAACAATGAAAAAACTAGAACTCTACTAATAATATGCACACACCAGCCACCGTCCCCAACAGGATACTAGCTTCTAGAGCAAACAATGTAATAACTAGTACTCTACTAATAATATGCACAAACCAGCCACGTCCCCCAAAAGTACACTAGCTTATAGTGCAAAGAAACATGTAATATCTAGAACACTACTAATAATATGTTTCAAGCCTGTAAGGAGCTGTTGTGTTATAGGATCTGCTAAAATTAGTTAAACAGCAGCTGCAGTGTACCACCAGCCACCGTACCCCAAGAGAACACTAGCTTACAGTGCAAACAAACATGTAAAAACTAGAACTCTGTTAATAATATGCACACACCAGCCACCGACCACTAACAGTACACTAGCTTATAGTGAAAAAAGCAATGTAATAACTAGAACTCTTCCAACAATATGCACACACCAGCCACATCCCCAAACAGTATACTAGCTTACGGTGCAAACAAACATGTAATAACTAGAACCCTACTAATAATGTGTTTCATGCCTGCAAACAGCTACTGTGCTAGAGGATTTGCTAAAATTAAACAGCAGCTGCAGTGTACCAACTGCCACCATCCTGTAACAGTGCAGTAGCATAAAGCGCAAACAAGAATGTAATAACTAGAACTCTACTAATAAAATGCACACACCAGCCAACGGTCCCCAACAGTGCAGCAGCTTATCGTGCAAACAGCAATGTAATGAATAGAACTCTACTAATAATATGCACACACCAGTCACCGTCCCCCAACAGTACACTAGCTTATAGTGCAAGCAAACATGTAATATCTAGAAGCCTTCTAATAATATGTTTCAAGCCTGCAAGCAGCTGCTGTGTTAGAGGATCTGCTAAAATTAATTAAACGGCAGCTGCACTGTACCACCAGCCACCATGCCCCAAGAGTGCACCAGCATGCAGTGCAAACAACAATGAAATAGCTAGAACTCTACTAATAATATGCACACACGATCCACCATCCCCATGAGTACACTAGCTTATAGTGCAAACAACAATGTAAAAGCTAGAACTTTACAAATAAAATGCACACACCAGCCACCATCCCTCAACAGTACACAAGCAAATAGTGCAAACAATGTAATAACTAGAACTCCATTAATAATATGCACACAGCAGCCACCTCCCCCAAATGTACACTAGCTTATAGTGCAAACAAACATGTAATAACTAGAACTCTACTAATAAAATGTTTCAAGCCTGCAAGCAGCTGCTGTGCTAGAGGATCTGCTAAAATTAATTAAACAGTAGCTGCAGTGTGCCACCAGCCACCATCCCCCAACAGTACTCTAGGATATAGTGCAAACAACAATGTAATAACTAGAACTCTAGCAATAAGAAGCACACACCAGCCACCATCCCCAAACAGTACACTAGCTTACAGTGCAAACAACAATGCAATAACTAGAACTGTACTAGTAATATGCACACAACAGCCACCATCCCCCAACAGTACACTAGCTGATAGTGCAAACAACAATGTAATAACTAGAACTCTACTAATAATATGCACACACCGGCCACATCCCCCAAAAGTACACTAGCCTATAGTGTAAACAAACATGTAATTACATGAACCCTACGAATAATATGTTTCAAGCCTGCAAGCAGCTGCTGTGTTAGAGGATCTGCTAAAATTAATTAAACAGCAGCTGCAGTGTACCACCAGCCAGCATCCCCCAACAGTACACTAGCAAATAGTGCAAACAACAATGTAATAACTAGAACTCTGCTAACAATATGCACACACCTGCCACCATCCCCAACAGTACACTAGCGTATAGTGCTAACAACAATGTAATAACTAGAACTCTACTAATATTAGGCACACACCAGCCATCATCCCATAACAGTACACTATCTTATAGTGCAAGCAATGTAATAACTAGAACTCTACTAATAATATGCACACACACCAGGCCACCGTCTCCCAACAGTAGACCTGCTTACAGTGCAAACAGACATGTATTAACTAGAACTCTACTAATAATATGCACACACCAGCCACCGTCCCCCAACAGTACACTAGGTTACAGTGCAAACAGCAATGTAATAAATACAACTCTGCTAATAATATGTACACACCAGCCACGTCCCCCAACAAACCACCAGCTGATAGTGCAAACAAACATCTAATAACTAGAACCCTACTAATTATATGTTTCAAGCCTGCAAGCAGCTGCTGTGTTAGTCAATTTGCTAAAATTAATTAAACAGCAGTTGCAGTGTTCCAGCAGCCACCTTCCTGCAACAGTACACTAGCATATAGTGCAAATTACAATGTAATAACTAGCACTCTACTAATAATATGTACACCCCAGACACCAGCCCCCAACAGTGCAGCAGCTTATCATGCAAACAACAATGTAATAATTAGATCTCTACTAATAATATGCACACACCAGCCACAGTCCCACAACAGTACAGTAGCTTATAGTGCAAACATCAATGTAATAACTAGAACTCTACTAATAATATGGTCACATCAGCCACCATCCCCAACAGTACAGTAGCTTACAGTGCAAGCAATGTAATAACTAGAATTCTACTAATAATATGCACACACCAGACACATCCCCCAACAGTACACTAGCTTATAGTGCAAGCAAACATGAAATAATTAGAACTCTACTTATAATATGTTTCAAGCCTGCAAGGAGCTGCTGTGTTAGAGGATCTGCTAAAATTAATTAAACAGCAGCTGCAGTGTACCACCAGCAACCGTCCCCCAAGAGAACACTAGTTTACAGTGCAAGCAAACATTTAAAAACTAGAACTCTGTTAATAATATGCACACACCAGCCACCAACCTCTAACAGTACACTAGCTTATAGTTCAAACAGCAATGTAATAACCAGAACTCTTCTAATAATATGCACACACCAGCCACATCCCCAAACAGTGTACTAGCTTATAGTGCATTCAAACACGTAATAACTAGATCCCTACTAATAATACGTTTCAAGCCTGCAAGCAGCTGCTGTGTTAGAGGATTTGCTAAAAGCAATTAAACAGCAGCTGCAGTGTACCAACAGCCACCATCCCATAACAGTACACTAGCATAAAGTGCAAACAACAATGTAATAACTAGATCTCTACTAATAATATGCACACACCAGCCACCGTCCCCCAACATTGAAGCAGCTTATCGTGCAAATAACAATGTCATGAATAGAACTCTACTAATAATATGCACACACCAGCCACCATCCCTTAACAGTACACTAGGTTATAGTGCAAACAGCAATGCAATAACTAGAACTCTACTAATAATATGTACACACCAGCCACATCCCCCAACAGACCACCAGCTGATAGTGCAAACAAACAGGTAATATCTATAAGCCTTCTAATAATATGGTTCAAGCCTGCAAGCAGCTGCTCTGTTAGAGTATCTGCTAAAATGAATTAAATGGCAGCTGCACTGTACCACCAGCCACCATCCCCCAACAGAGCACCAGCATATAGTGCAAACAACATTGTAATATCTAGAACTCTACTAATAATATGCACACACGATCCACCATCCCAAAGAGTACACTAGCTTATAGAGCAAACAACAATGTAATAGCTAGAACTCTAGCAATAAAATGCACACACCAGCCACCATCCCCCAAAAGTAGACTAGCTTATAGTGCAATGTAAAAACTAGAACTCCACTAATAATATGCACACAGCAGCCACCATCCCCCAAAAGAAAACTACCTTATAGTGCAAACAAACATGTAATATCTAGAATTCTACTAATAATATGTTTCAAGCCTGCAAGAAGCTGCTGTGTTTCAGGATCTGCTACAATTATTTAAACAGCAGCTGCAGTGTACCACCAGCCACCATCCCCCAACAGTACGCTCACTTATAGTGCTAAAAAACATGTAATATCTAGAAGCCTTCTAATAATATGTTTCAAGCCTGCAAGCAGCTGCTGTGTTAGAGGATCTGCTAAAATTAATTAAACGGCAGCTGCAGTGTGCCACCAGCCACCATCCCCCAACAGTGCACCAGCATACAGTGCAAACAACAATGTAATAGCTAGAGCTCTACTAATAAAATGCACACAGCAGACACCATCCCCCAACAGTATACTAGTTTATAGTGCAAACAATGTAATAACTAGAACTCCACTAATAAGATGCACACAGCAGCCACGTCCCCCAACAGTTCACTTGCTTATAGTGCAAACAACAATGCAATAACTAGAACTCTACTAATAAGATGTTTCAAGCCTGGAAGCAGCTGCTGTGTTAGAGGATCTGCTAAAATTAATTAAACAACAGCTGCAGTGTACCACCAGCCACCATCCCCCCACAGTACACTCGCTTATAGTGCAAACAACAATGCAATAACTAGAAGTCTACTAATAAGATGCACAGACCAGCCACCATACCCCAACAGTACACTGGCTTATAGCGCAAACAACAATGCAATAACTAGAACTGTACTAATAATATGCACAAAACAGCTACCGTTCCTAAACAGTACACTAGCTGATAGTGCAAACAACAATGTAATAACTAGAACTCTACTAATAATATGCACACACCGGCCGCATCCCCCAAGGAGTACACTAGCCTATAGTGTAAACAAACCTGTAATAACTAGAACCCTACTAATAATATGTTTCAAGCCTGCCAGCTGCTGCTGTGTTAGAGAATCTGCTAAAATTAATTAAACAGCAGCACCTCCATGTACCACCAGCCACCATACCCTAACAGTACACTAGCACATAGTGCAAACAACAATGTAATAACTAGAACTCTACTAATAATATGCACAAACCAGCCACGTCCCCCAAAAGTACACTAGCTTATAGTGCAAAGAAACATGTAATATCTAGAAGACTACTAATAATATGATTCAAGCCTGCAAGCAGCTGCTGTGTTAGAGGATCTGCTAAAATTAAACAGCAGCTGCAGTGTACCACCTGCTACCATACCCTAACAGTACACTAGCATATAGTGCAAACAACATTGTAATAACTAGAACTCTACTAATAATATGCACATACCAGCCACTGTCCACCAACAGTACACTAGCTTATTGTTCAAACATCAATGTAATAACTAGAACTCTACCAATAATATGCACACACCATCCACTTCCCCAAGAGTACACTAGCTTATAGTGCAAACAAACATGTAATAACTAGAACTCTACTTATCATATGTTTCAAGCCTGCAAGGAGCTGTTGTGTTAGAGGATCTGCTAAAATTTATTAAACAGCAGCTGCAGTGTACCACCAGCCACCGTACCCCAAGAGAACACTAGTTTACAGTGCAAACAAACATGTAAAAACTAGAACTCTGTTAATAATATGCACACACCAGTCACCGACCACCGACAGTACATTATCTTATAGTGCAAACAGCAATGTAATAACTAGAACTCTTCCAATAATATGCACACACCAGCCACATCCCCAAACAGTATACTAGCTTATAGTGCAAACAACAATGTAATAGCTAGAACTCTACTAATAAAATGCACACACCAGGCACCATCCCCCAAAAGTATACTAGTTTATAGTGCAAACAATGTAATAACTAGAACTCCACTAACAAGATGCACACAGCAGCCACGTCTCGCAACAGTACACTAGCTTATAGTGCAAACAACAATGCAATAACTAGAACTCTACTAATAAGATGTTTCAAGCCTGGAAGCAGCTGCTGTGTTAGAAGATCTGCTAAAATTAATTAAACAACAGCTGCAGTGTACCACCAGCCACCATCCCCCAACAGTACACTCGCTTATAGTGCAAACAACAATGCAATAACTAGAACTCTTCTAATAAGATGCACAGACCAGCCACCTTACCCCAACAGTACACTGGCTTATAGTGCAAACAACAATGCAATAACTAGAACTGTACTAATAATATGCACAAAACAGCCACGTTCCTAAACAGTACACTAGCTGATAGTGCAAACAACAATGTAATAACTAGAACTCTACTATAATATGCACACACCGCCGCATCCCCCTAAGGAGTACAACTAGCTCATAGTGTAAACAAACCTGTAATAACTAGAACCCTACTAATAATATGTTTCAAGCCTGCCAGCTGCTGCTGTGTTAGAGAATCTGCTAAAATTAATTAAACAGCAGCACCTCCATGTACCACCAGCCACCATACCCTAACAGTACACTAGCACATAGTGCAAACAACAATGTAATAACTAGAACTCAACCAATAATATGCACACACTAGCCACCGTCCCCAACAGGATACTAGCTTCTAGAGCAAACAATGTAATAACTAGAACTCTACTAATAATATGCACAAACCAGCCACGTCCCCCAAAAGTACACTAGCTTATAGTGCAAAGAAACATGTAATATCTAGAACACTACTAATAATATGATTCAAGCCTGCAAGCAGCTGATGTGTTAGAGGATCTGCTAAAATTAATTAAACAGCAGTTGCAGTGTACCACCTGCTACCATACCCTAACAGTACACTAGCATATAGTGCAAACAACAATGTAATAACTAGAACTCTACTAATAATATGCACATACCAGCCACCGTCCACCAACAGTACACTAGCTTATTGTTCAAACATCAATGTAATAACTAGAACTCTACCAATAATATGCACACACCATCCACTTCCCCAAGAGTACACTAGCTTATAGTGCAAACAAACATGTAATAACTAGAACTCTACTTATCATATGTTTCAAGCCTGCAAGGAGCTGTTGTGTTAGAGGATCTGCTAAAATTAATTAAACAGCAGCTGCAGTGTACCACCAGCCACCGTACCCTAAGAGAAAACTAGTTTACAGTGCAAACAAACATGTAAAAACTAGAACTCTGTTAATAATATGCACACACCAGCCACCGACCACCGACAGTACATTATCTTATAGTGCAAACAGCAATGTAATAACTAGAACTCTTCCAATAATATGCACACACCAGCCACATCCCCAAACAGTATACTAGCTTATAGTGCAAACAACAATGTAATAGCTAGAACTCTACTAATAAAATGCACACACCAGGCACCATCCCCCAAAAGTATACTAGTTTATAGTGCAAACAATGTAATAACTAGAACTCCACTAACAAGATGCACACAGCAGCCACGTCCCGTAACAGTACACTAGCTTATAGTGCAAACAGCAATGTAATAACTAGAACTCTTCCAATAATATGCACACACCAGCCACATCCCCAAACAGTATACTAGCTTATAGTGCAAACAAACATGTAATAACTAGAACCCTACTAATAATGTGTTTTAAGCCTACAAGCAGATACTGTGTTAGAGGATTTGCTAATATTAATTAAACAGCAGCTGCAGTGTACCAACAGCCACCATCCTGTAACAGTACAGTAGAATAAAGTGTTAACAACAATGTAATAACTAGAACTCTACTAATAAAATGCACACACCAGCCACCGGCACCCAAAAGTGCAGCAGCTTATCGTGCAAACAGCAATGTAATGAATAGAATTCTACTCATAATATGCACACACCAGCCACCGTCCCCCAACAGTACACTAGCTTATAGTGCAAACAAACATGTAATATCTAGAAGCCTTTTAATAATATGTTTCAAGCCTGCAAGGAGCTGCTGTGTTAGACAGTCTGCTAAAATTAATTAAACGCCAGCTGCACTGTACCACCAGCCACCATCCCCCAACAGTGCATCAGCATACAGTGCAAACAACTATGTAATAGCTAGAACTCTACGAATAATATGCATACACGATCCACCATCCCCCAAGAGTACACTAGCTTATAGTGCAAACAACAATGTAATAGCAAGAACTTTACTAATAAAATGCACACACCAGCCACCATCCCCCAACAATACACTAGCTAATAGTGCAAACAATGTAATAACTAGAACTCCACTAATAATATGCACAGAGCAGCCACGTCCCCCAAATGTACACTAGCTTATAGTGCAAACAAACATGTAATAACTAGAACTCTAGTAATAATATGTTTCAAGCCTGCAAGCAGCTGCTGTGTTAGAGGATCTGCTAAAATTAATTAAACAGCAGCTGCAGTGTACCACCAGCCAGCATCCCCCAACAGTACACTAGCATATAGTGCAAACAAGAATGTAATAACTATAACGCTGCTAACAATATGCATACACCAGCCACCACCCCCAAAAGTACACTAGCTTATAGTACAAACAACAATGTAATAACTAGAACTCTACTAATATTAGGCACACACCAGCCACAATCCCACAACAGTACACTTGCTTTTAGTGCAAGCAATGTAATAACTAGTACTCTACTAATCATATGCAAACACACCAGGCCACCGTCCCCCCAACAGTAGACCTGCTTACAGTGCAAACAAACATGTATTTACTAGAACTCCACTAATAATATGCACACACCAGCCACCGTCCCCCAACAGTACACTAGGTTATAGTGCAAACAGCAATGTAATAACTAGAACTGTGCTAATAATATGTACACAAAAAGCAACGTCCCCCAACAGACCACCAGCTTATAGTGCAAAGAAACATGTAATAACTAGATCCCTACTAATTATATGTTTCAATCCTGCAAGCAGCTGCTGTGTTAGTCGATTTGCTAAAATTAATTAAACAGCTGCTGCAGTGTTCCAGCAGACACAATCCCGCAACAGTACACTAGCATATAGTGCATACTACAATGTAATAACTAGAACTCTACTAATAATATGTACACACCAGACACCAGCCCCCAACAGTGCAGCAGCTTATCATGCAAACAACAATGTAATAACTAGATCTCTACTAATAATATGCACACACCAGCCACAGTCCCACAACAGTACTCTAGCTTATAGTGCAAACATCAATGTAATAACTAGAACTCTACTAATAATATGGACACACCAGAAACGTCCACCAACAGTACACTAGCTTATAGTGCAAGCAAACATGTAATAACTAGAACTCTACTTATAATATGTTTCAAGCCTGCAAGGAGGTGCTGTGTTAGTGGATCTGTAAAATTAATTAAACAGCAGCTGCAGTGTACCACCAGCCACCGTCCACCAAGAGAACACTAGCTTACAGTGCAAACAAACATTTAAAAACTAGAACACTGTTAATAATATGCACACACCAGCCACCGACCTCCAACAGTACACTAGCTTATAGTGCAAAAGGCAATGTAATAACTAGAATTCTTCTAGCAATATGCACACACCAGCCACATCCCCAAACAGTATACTAGCTTATAGTGCAAACAAACATGTAATAACTAGAACTCTAGTAATAATACGTTTCAAGCCTGCAAGCAGCTGCTTTGGTAGAGGATTTGCTAAAATCAATTAAACAGCAGCTGCAATGTACCAACAGCCACCATCCCGTAACAGTACACTAGCATAAAGTGCAAACAACAATGTAATAACTAGAACTCTACTAATAATATGCACACACCAGCCACCAGCCCCCAACAGTGCATCAGCTTATTGTGCAAACAACAATGTAATAACTAGATCTCTACTTATAATATGCACACACCAGCCACCATCCCCCAACTGTACACAAGGTAATAGTGCAAACAGCAATGTAATAACTAGAACTCTGCTAATAATATGCACACACCGGCCAACGGCCCCCAACAGTACAGAAGCTTATAGTGCAAGCAATGTAATAAATAGAACTCTACTAATAATATGCACACACCAGACACGTCCCGCAACAGTACACTAGCTTATAGTGCAAGCAAACATGTAATAACTAGAACTCTGCTAATAATATGTACACACCAGCCACGTCCCCCAACAGACCACCAGCTGATAGTGCAAATAAACATGTAATAACTAGAACCCTTCTATTTATATGTTTCAAGCCTGCAAGCAGCTGCTGTGTTAGTCGATTTGCTAAAATTAATTAAACAGCAGCTGCAGTGTTCCAGCAGCCACAATCCCGCAACAGTACACTAGCATATAGTGCAAACTACAATGTAATAACTAGAACTCTACTAATAATATGTACACACCAGACACCAGTCCCCAACTGTGCAGCAGCTTATCGTGCAAACAACAATGTAATAACTAGATCTCTACTAATAATATGCACACACCAGCCTCCGTCCCACAACAGTACACTAGCTTATAGTACAAACATCAAAGTAATAACTAGAACTCTACTAATAATATGCACACACCAGCCACCGTCCCCCAACAGTACTGTAGCTTATAGTGCAAGCAATGTAGTAACTAGAACTCTACTAATAATATGCACACACCAGACACGTCCCCCAACAGTACACTAGCTTATAGTGCAAGCAAACATGTAATAACTAGAACTCTACTTATAATATGTTTCAAGCCTACAAGGAGGTGCTGTGTTAGAGGATGTGCTAAAATTAATTAAACAGCAGCTGCAGTGTACCACCAGCCTCCGTCACCGAAGAGAACACTAGCTTACAGTGCAAACAAACATTTAAAAACTAGAACTCTGTTAATAATATGCACACACCAGCCACCGACCTCCAACAGTACACTAGCTTATAGTGCAAACAGCAATGTAATAACTAGAACTCTTCTAATAATATGCACACACCAGCCACATCCCCAAACAGTATACTAGCTTATAGTGCAAACAAACATGTAATAACTAGAACCCTTCAAATAATACGTTTCAAACCTGCAAGTAGCTGCTGTGTTAGAGGATTTGCTAAAATCAATTAAACAGCAGCTGCAATGTACCAACAGCCACCTTCCCGTAATAGTACACTAGCATAAAGTGCAAACAACAATGTAATAACTAGAACTCTACTAATAATATGCACACACCAGCCACCAGCCCCCAACAGTGCAGCAGCTTATCATGCAAACAACAATGTAATAACTAGATCTCTACTTATAATATCACACCAGCTACCAGGTTCAGCAGTTCACTAGCTTCTAGTGCAAACAGTAATGTAATAACTAGAACTCTTCCAATATTATGCAGACACCAGACACATCCCCAAACAGTATACTAGCTTACAGTGCAAACAAACATGTAATAACTAGAACCCTACTAATAATAACTTTCAAGCCTGCAAGCAGCTGCTGTGTTGGAGGACTTGTGAAAATTAATTAAAGAGCAGCTGCAGTGTACCAACAGCCACCATCCTGTAACAGTACACCAACATAAAGTGCAAGCAACAATGTAATAACTAGAACTCTACTGGTAATATGCACACACGATCCACCATCCCCAAGAGTAAACTAGCTTATAGTGCAAACAACAATGTAATAGCTAGAACTCTACTAATAAATTGCACACACCAGCCACCATCCCCGAACAGTACACTAGCTTATAGTGCAAACAATGTAATAACTAGAACTCCACAAATAATATGCACACACCAGCCACCATCCCCCAACAGTGCAGCAGCTTATCGTGCAAACAGCAATGTAATGAATAGAACTCTACTAATAATATGCACACACCAGCCACCGCCTCTAACAGTACACTAGCTTATAGTGCAAACAAACATGTAATATCTAGAAAACTTCTAATAATATGTTTCAAGCCCGGAAAGCAGCTGCTGGTTAGAGGATCTGCTAAAATTAATTAAACGGCAGCTGCACTGTTCCACCAGCCACCATTCCTCAACATTGCACCAGCCCACAGTGCAAAACAACAATGTAATAGCTAGAACTCTACTAATAAAATGCACACACAATCCACCTTCCCCAAGAGTACACTCAGCTTATAGTGCAAACAACAATGTCATAGCTAGAACTCTACTAATAAACTGAACACACCAGCCACCTTCCCACAACAGTACACTAGCTTATAGTGCCAACAATGTAATAAGTAGAACTCAACTAATAATGTGCACAGAGCAGCCATGTCCCACAACAGTACACATAGCTTATAGTGCAAACAAACATGTAATAACTAGAACTCTACTAATAATATGTTTCAAGCCTGCAAGCAGCTGCTGTGATAGAGGATCTGCTAAAATGAATTAAACAGCAGCTGTAGTGTACCACCAGCCACCATCCCCCAACAGTACACTAGCATATAGTGCAAACAACAATGCAGTAACTAGAACTCTACTAATAAGATGCACACACCAGCCACCACCCCCCCAACAGTACACTAGCTTATAGTGCAAACAACAATGCAATAACTAGAACTGTACTAATAATATGCACACAACAGCCACCGCCCCCAAACAGTACACTAGCTGATAGTGCAAACAACAATGCAATAACTAGAACCCTACTAAAAATATGCACACACCGGCCACATCCCCCAAGAGTACACTAGCATATAGTGTAAACAAACATGTAATAACTAGAACCCTACTAATAATGTGTTTCAAACCTGCAAGCAGCTGCTGTGTTAGAGGATCTGCTAAAATTAATTAAACAGCAGCTGCAGTGTACCACCAGCCACCATCCCCCAACAGTACACTAGCATATAGTGCAAACAACAATGCAATAACTAGAACTCTACTAATAATATTCACACACCAGCCACTGTCCCCCAACATTACACTAGTTTATAATGCAAACAACAGTGTAATAACTGGAACTGTTCTCATAATATGGACACACCAGCAACCGACCCCAACAGTACACTAGCATATAGTGCAAACAACAATGTAATAACTATAACGCTGCTAACAATATGCATACACCAGCCACCACCCCCAAAAGTACACTAGCTTATAGTACAAACAACAATGTAATAACTAGAACTCTACTAATATTAGGCACACACCAGCCACAATCCCACAACAGTACACTTGCTTATAGTGCAAGCAATGTAATAACTAGTACTCTACTAATAATATGCAAACACACCAGGCCACCGTCCCCCAACAGTAGACCTGCTTACAGTGCAAACAAACATGTATTAACTAGAACTCCACTAATAATATGCACACAAGAGCCACCGTCCCCCAACAGTACACTAGGTTATAGTGCAAACAGCAATGCAATAACTAGAACTGTGCTAATAATATGTACACAAAAGCAACGTCCCCCAACAGACCACCAGCTTATAGTGCAAAGAAGTATGTAATAACTAGAACCCTACTAATTATATGTTTCAATCCTGCAAACAGCTGCTGTGTTAATCGATTTGCTAAAATTAATTAAACAGCTGCTGCAGTGTTCCAGCAGACACAATCCCGCAACAGTACACTAGCATATAGTGCATACTACAATGTAATAACTAGAACTCTACTAATAATATGTGCACACCAGACACCAGCCCCCAACAGTGCAGCAGCTTATCATGCAAACAACAATGTAATAACTAGATCTCTACTAATAATATGCACACACCAGCCACAGTCCCACAACAGTACTCTAGCTTATAGTGCAAACATCAATGTAATAACTAGAACTCTGCTAACAATATGCACACACCAGCCACCATCCCCCAACAGTACACTAGCTTACAGTGCAAACAACAATGTAATAACTAGAACTCTACTAATATTATGCACACACCAGCCACCATTCCACAACAGTACACAATCTTATAGTGCAAGCAATGTAATAACTAGAACTGTATAAATAATATGTACACACCAGCCAAGTCCCCCAACAGTACACCAGCTGATAGTGCAAACAAACATATAATAACTAGAACCCTACTAATATGTTTCAAGCCTGCAAGAAGCTGCTGTGTTAGTGGATTTGCTAAAATTAATTAAACAGCAGCTGCAGTCTTCCAGCAGCCACCATCCTGCAAAAGTACAATAGTATATAGTACAAACAAGAATGTAATAACTAGAACTCTACTAATAATATGTACACACCAGCCACCATCCCCCAAGAGTGCAGCAGCTTATCGTGCAAACAACAATGTAATAACTAGATCTCTACTAATAATATGCACACATCAGCCACCGTCCCACAACAGTACCCTAGCTTATAGTGCAAACATCAATGTAATAACTAGAACTCTACTAATAATATGCACACACCAGCCACCGTCCCCAACAGTTCAGTAGCTTATAGTGCAAGCAATGTAATAACTAGAACTCTACTAATAACATGCACACACCAGCCATGTCCCCCAACAGTACACTAGCTTATAGTGCAAGCAAACATTTACTAACTAGAACTCTACTTATAATATGTTTGAAGCCTTCAGGGAGCTTCAGTGTTAGAGGATCTGCTAAAATTAATTAAACAGCAGCTGCAGTGTACCACTAGCCACCATCCCCCAAGAGAACACTAGCTTACAGTGCAAACAAACATAAAAACTAGAACCTGTTAATAATATACACACCAGACAATGACCCTCCAGCAGTACTTAGCTTATAGTGCAAAACAGCAATGTACTAACTAGAACTCTTCTAATAATATGCACAAACCAGCCACATCCCCCAATTGTAACCTAGCTTATAGTGCAAGCAGCAATGTAATAACTAGAACTCTACTAATAATATGCACTCACGAGCCATGTCCCGCAACAGTTCACTAGCTTATTGGGCATACAAACATGTAATAACTAGAACCCTATTAATAATATGTTTGAAGCCTGCAAGCAGCTGCTGTGTTAGAGGATCTGCTAAAATTAATTAAACAGCAGCTGCAGTGTACCACCAGCCAGCATACCCCAACAGTACACAAGTATATAGTGCAAACAACAATGTAATAACTAGAACTCTGCTAACAATATGCACACACCACCCACCATCCCCCAACAGTACACTAGCTTGTGGTGCAAACAACAATGTAATAACTAGACCTCTACTAATAATATGCACACACCAGCCACCGTCCCCAACATTATACTAGATTCTGGAGCAAACAATGTAATAACTAGAATTCTACTAATAATATGCACACACCAGCCACGTCTCCCAAAAGTACACTAGCTTATAGTGCAAACAAACATGTAATATCTAGAAGCCTTCTTATAATATGTTTCAAGCCTGCAAGCAGCTGCTGTGTTTGAGGATCTGGTAAAATTAATTAAACAGCAGCTGCAGTGTACCACCAGCCACCATAACCCAACAGTACACTAGCATATAGTGCAAACAACAATGTAATAATTAGAACTCTAATAATAATATGCACACAACAGCCACGTCCCCAACAGTACACTAGCATATAGTGCAAACAACAATGTAATAACAAGTACTGTACTAATAACATGCACACACCAGCCACCGTTCCCAAACAGTTCACTAGCTTACAGTACAAACAACAATGTAATAACTTGAAATATACTGACAATATGCTCACACCAGCCACCTTCCCCCAACAGTACACTAGCGTATAGTGCAAACAAAATTGTAATGAGTAGAACTCTACTAGTAATATGCACACACCGGCGACGTCCCCCAACAGTACACTAACCAATAGTGCAAACAAACATGTAATAACTAGAACCCTACTAATAATGTGTTTCAAGCCTGCAAGCAGCTGCTGTGTTAGAGGATCTGCTCAAATTAATTAAACAGGAGCTGCAGCGTACAACTAGCCACCATCTGCCAACAGTACACTAGCATATAGTGCAAACAGCAATGTAATAAGTAGAACTCTACTAATAATATGCACTCACCAGCCACCATCCCCCAACAGTACACTAGCTTATTGAGCAAACATCAATGTAATAACTGGAACTCTACTAATAATATGCACACACCAACCACCATCCCCTAACATTACAGTAGCTTATAGTGCAAGCAATGTAATAAGTAGAACTCTTCTAATAATATGCACACACCAGGCACGTCCCCCAACAGTACACTAGCTTATAGTGCAAACAAAATTATAATAAGTAGAACTCTACTAGTAATATGCACACACCGGCAACGTCCCACAACAGTACACTAGCCAATAGTGCAAACAAACATGTAATAACCAGAACTCTACTTATATTATGTTTTAAGCCTGCAAGGAGCTGCTGTGTTAGAGGATCTCCTAAAATTAGTTAAACAGCAGCTGCAGTGTACCACCAGCCACCATTCCCCAAGAGAACACCAGCCTAAAGTGCAAACAAACATGTAAAAACTAGAACTCTGTTAATAATATGTACACACCAGCCACCGACCTCCAACAGTTCACTAGCTTATTGTGCAAATAGCAATGTAATAACTGGAACTCTAAAAATAATATGCACACAGCAGCCACATTCCCAAACAGTATACTAGCTTATAGTGCAAACAAACATGTAATAACCAGAACTCTACTTATAATATGTTTCAAGCCTGCAAGAAGCTGCTGTGTTAGAGGATCTGCTAAAATTAGTTAAACAGCAGCTGCAGTGTACCACCAGCCACCGTTCCCCAAGAGAACACTAGCCTAAAGTGCAAACAAACGTGTAAAAACTAGAACTCTGTTAATAATATGTACACACCAGCCACCGACCTCCAACAGTTCACTAGCTTATTGTGCAAATAGCAATGTAATAACTGGAACTCTAAAAATAATATGCACACAGCAGCCACATTCTCAAACAGTATACTAGGTTATAGTGCAAACAAACATGTAATCTCTAGAACCCTACTAATAATATGTTTCAAGCCTGCAAGCAGCTGCTGTGTTAGAGAAGTTGCTAAAATTAATTAAACAGCAGCTGCAGTGTTCCGACAGCCACCATCCCGTAACAGTACACTAGCATATAATGCAAATAACAATGTAATAACTAGAACTCTACTAATAATAAGGACACACCAGCCACCGTCCCCGAACATTACACTAGCTTATAATGCAAACAACAATGTAATAACTGGAACTCTTCTCATAATATGCACACACCAGCGACCGTCCACAACAGAACACTAGCTTACAGTGCAAACAATGTAGTATCTAGAACTCTACTAATAATATGCACACACCAGCCACGTCCCGCAAGAGTACACTAGCTTATAGTGGAAACAAACATGTAATAACTAGAACTCTCTTTATAATATGTTTCAAGCCTGCAAAGAGCTGCTGTGTTAGAGGATCTAGTAAAATTAGTTAAACAGCAGCTGCAGTGTACCACCAGCCACCGTCCCCCAAGAGAACACAAGCTTACAGTGCAAACAAACATGTAAAAACTAGAACTCTGTTAATAATATGCACACACCAGCCACCGACCTCCAATAGTTCACTTGCTTATAGTGCAAACAGCAATGTAATAACTGGAACTCTTCCAATAATATGCTAACACCAGCCACATCCCCAAACAGTATACTAGCTTATAGTGCAAACAAACATGTAATAACTAGAACCCTACTAATAATATGTTTCAAGCCTGCAAGCAGCTGCTGTGATGGAGAATTTGCTAAAATTAATTAAACAGCAGCTGCAGTGTACCAACAGCCACCATCCCGTAACAGTACACTAGCTTAGAGTGCAAACAACAATGTAATAACTAGAACTCTACTAATAATATGCACACACCAGCCACCGTCCCCCAACATTACACTAGCTTATAATACAAACAACATTGTAATAACTGGAACTCTTCTCATAATATGCACACACCAGCGACCGTCCCCAATAGTACACTAGCTTATAGTGCAAACAATGTAATAACTAGAACACTACTAATAATATGCACTCACCAGCGATGTCCCTCAACAGTACACTAGCTTATAGTGCAAACAAACACGTAATAACTAGAAATCTACTAATAATATGTTTCAAGCCTGCAGGCAGCTGCTGTGTTAGAGGATCTGCTAAAATTAATTAGACAGCAGCTGCAGTGTACCACCAGCCACCATTCCCCAACAGTACACTAGCATACAGTGCAAACAATTACATAATAATTAGAACTCTTCTAAAAATATGAACTCACCAGCAACGTCCCCCAACAGTACACTAGCTTATAGTGGAAACAAAACATGTAATAACTAGAACTCTGCTAATAATATGTTTCAAGCTTGCAAGCTGCTGCTGTGTTTGAGGATCTGTTAAAATTAATTAAACATAAGCTGCAGTGTACTACCAGCCACCATAACCCAACATTACCCTAGCATATAGTGCAAACAACAATGTAATAAGTAGAACTCTACTAATAATATGCACACACCAGCCAAGTCCCCCAATGGTACACTAGCAAATAGTGTAAACAACAATGTAATAACAAGTACTGTACTAATAACATGCACACACTAGCCACCGTCCCCAAACAGTTCACTAGCTTATAGTGCAAACAACAATGTAATAACTTGAAATATACTTACAATATGCTCACACCAGCCACCATCCCCCAACAGTACACTAGCTTATAGTGCAAACAACAATGTAATAACTAGAACTCTACTAATAATATGCACACACCGGCGACGTCCCCCAACAGTACACTAGCTAATAGTGCAAACAAACATGTAATAACTAGAACCCTACTAATAATGTGTTTCAAGCCTGCAAGCAGCTGCTGTGTTAGAGGATCTGCTAAAATTATTTAAACAGGAGCTGCAGTGTACCACCAGCCACCATCAGCCAACAGTACACTAGCATATAATGCAAACAACAATGTAATAACTGGAACTCTTCTAATAATATGCACTCACCAGCCACTGACCCCCAACAGTACACTAGCTTATTGTGCAAACATCAATGTAATAACTCGAACTCTACTTTTAATATGCACACACCAACCACCGTCCCCCAATAGTACAGTTGCTTATAGTGCAAGCAATGTAATAACTGGAACTCTACTAATAATATGCACACACGAGACATGTCCCCCAACAGTACACTAGCTTATAGTGCAAACAAACATGTAATAACTAGAACTCTACTTATAATTATATTTCAAGCCTCCAAGGAGCTGCTGTGTTAGAGGATCTGCTAAAATTAATTGAACAGCAGCTGCAGTGTACCACCAGCCACTGTCCCCAAAGAGAACACTAGCTTACAGTGCAAATTAACATGTAAAAACTAGAACTCTGTTAATAATATGCACACACCAGCCACCGACCTCCAACAGTACACTAGCTTATAATGCAAACAGCATTGTAATAACTAGAAATCTTCCAATAATATGCACACACCTGCCACATCCCCAAACAGTATACTAGTTTATAGTGCAAACAAACATGTAATAACTAGATCCCTACTAAAAATATGTTTCAAGCCTGCAAGCAGCTGCTGTGTTAGAGGATTTGCTAAAATAAATTAAAAAGCAGCTGCAGTGTACCAACAGCCACCATCCCGTAACAGTACACTAGCATAAAGTGCAAACAAGAATGTAATAACTAGAACTATACTAATAAAATGCACACACCAGCCACCGTCAACCAAAAGTGCAGCAGCTTATCATGCAAACAACAATGTAATGAATAGAAGTCTACCAATAATATGCACACAACAGCCACCGTCCCCCAAGAGTACAGTAGCTTATAGTGCAAACAAACATGTAATATCTAGAAGTCTTCTAATAATATGTTTCAAGCCTGCAAGCAGCTGCTGAGTTACAGGATCTGCTAAAATTAATTAAACAGCAGCTGCACTGTACCACCAGCCACCATCCCCCAACAGTGCACCAGCATACAGTGCAAACAACAATGTAATAGCTAGAACTCTCCTAATAATATACTCAAACGTTCCACCATCCCCCAAGAGTACACTAGCTTATAGTGCAAACAACAATGTAATAGACAGAACTCTACTAATAAATTACACACACCAGCCACCATCCCCCAACAGTACACTAGCTTATAGTGCAAACAATGTAATAACTAGATCTCCACTAATAATGTGCGCACAGCAGCCACGTCCCCCAACAGTACACTAGCTTATAGTGCAAACAAACATGGAATAACTAGAACTCTACTAGTAATATATTTCAAGCCTGCAAGCAGCTGCTGTGTTTGAGGATCTGTTAAAATTAATTAAACAGCATCTGCAGTGTACCACCAGCAACCATCCCCCAACAGTACACTAGCAGATAGTGCAGACAACAATGCAATAACTAGAACTCTACTAATAAGATGCACACACCAGCCAGCATCCCCCAACAGTACACTAGCTTATAGTGCGAACAACAATGCAATAACTAGAACTGTACAAATAATATGGACACAACAGCCACCGTCCCCCAACAGTACACTAGCTGATAGTGCAAACAACAATGTAGTAACTAGTAATCTACCAATAATATGCACACACCACCCACCGTCCCCCAAGAGTTCACGAGATTATAAGACAAACAACAATGCAATAACTAGAGCTCTACTAACAATAAGCACACACCAGCCACCGTTCCCCCAACAGTACACTAACTTATAGTGGAAACAACAATGTAATAACTAGAACTCTACTAGTAATGTGTTTCAAGCCTGCAAGCTGCTGCTGTGTTAGAGGATCTGCTAAAATTAACCAAACAGCAGCTGCAGTGTACTACCAGCCACCATCCCATAACAGTACACTAGCATATAGTGCAAACAACAATGTAATAACTAGAACTCTACTAATAATATGCAGACACCAGCCACCGTCCCCCAACAGTAACCTAGCTTATAGTGCAAGCAGCAATGTAATAACTAGAACTCTACTAATAATATACACTCACTAGCCACGTCCCGCAACAGTTCACTAGCTTGTTGTGCTTACAAACATGTAATAACTAGAACCCTATTAATAATATGTTTCAAGTCAGCAAGCAGCTGCTGTGTTAGAGGATCAGCTAAGATTAATTAAACAGCAGCTGCAGTGTACTACCAGCCAGCATCCCCCAACAGTACACTAGCATATAGTGCAAAGAAAAATGTAATAAATGGAACTCTACTAATATTATGCACACACCAGACACCATCCCACAACAGTACACTAGCTTATAGTGCAAGCAATGTAATAAGTAGAACTCTACTAATAATATGCACACACACCAGGCCACCATCCCCAAACAGTACACCTGCTTACAATGCAAACAAACATGTATTAACTAGAACTCTACTAATAATATGGACACACCAGCCACCTTCCCCCAACAGTACACTAGGTTATAATGCAAACAGCAATGTAATAACTAGAACTCTACTAATAATATGTAAACACCATCCATGTCCCCCAACAGTACACCAGCTGATAGTGCAGGCAAACATGTAATAACTAGAACCCTACTAATAATATGTTTCAAGCCTGCAAGCAGCTGCTGTGTAAGAGGATTTGCTAAAATTAATTAAACAGCAGCTGCGGTGTTCCAGCAGCCACCATCCCGTAACAGTACACTAGCATATAGTGCAAACAACAATGTAATAAGTAGAACTCTACTAATAATATGTACACACCAGTTACCATCCCCCAATAGTGCAGCAGCTTATCATGGAAACAACTATGTAATAACTAGATCTCTACTAATAATATGCACACACCAGCCACCGTCCACAACAGTACACTAACCTGTAGTGCAAACAACAATGTAATAACTAGAACTCTACTAATAATATGCACACACCGGCCACATCCCCCAACAGTACACTAGCTTATAGTGCAAACATTTAATAACTAGAACTCTAATAATAATATGTTTCTAGCCTGCAAGTAGCTGCTGTGTTAGAGGGTCTGCTAAAATGAATTAAACAGCAGCTGCAGTGTACCACCAGCAACCATCCTCCAACAGTCCACTAGCACAGAGTGCAAACAGCAATGTAATAACTAGAACTCTATAACAACATGCACACACCAGCCACCATCCCCCATCAGTACACTAGCTTATGGTGCAAACAACAATGTAATAACTAGAACTCTACTAATAAGATGCCCACAACAGCCACCGTTCAACAACAGTACTCTAGCCTATATTGCAAAGAACAATGTAATAACTAGAACTCTACTAATGATATGCACACACCAGCCACCGTCCCCCATCAGTACACTAGCTTATAGTGCAAACAGCAATGTTATAACTAGAACTCTACTAATAATATGCACACACTAGCCACGTCCCCCAACAGCACACTAGCGTATAGTGCAAACAAACATGTAATAACATGAACCCTAATAATAATATGTTTCAAGCCTTCAAGCAGCAGCTGTGTTCGAGGATCTGCTAAAATGAATTAAACAGCAGCTGCAGTGTACCTCCAGCCACCATCAGCCAATAGTATACTAGCATATAGTGCAAACAACAATCTAATTATGAGAACTTTACTATTAATTTGCACACACCAGCCATGTCCCCCAACAGTACACTACCTTATAGTGCAAACAAACGTGTAATAGTTAGAACCCTACCAATAATATGTTTCAAGCCTGCAAGCAGCTGCTGTGTTGGAAGTTCTGCTGAAATTAATTAAACAGCAGCTGCAGTGTACCACCTGCCACAATCCACCAACAGTACACCAGAATGTAGTGCAAACAACAATGTAATAACTAGAGCTCCACTAATAATATGCATACATGGGCCACCATTCCCCAAGAGTACACTAGCTTATAGTGCAGATAACAATGTAATGGCTCGAACTCTACTAAAAATATGCAGACACCAGCCACCGTCCCCCAACAGTACACTAACTTATAGTGCAAACAGCAATGTAATATCTAGCACTCTACTAATAATATGCACACACCGGCCACGTCCTCCAACAGTACACAAGCTTATAGTGCATACAAACATGTAATAACTGGAAATCTACTAATAATATGTTTCTAGCCTGCAGGTAGCTGCTGTGTTAGAGGATCTGCTAAAATGAATTAAACAGCAGCTGCAGTGTACCACCAGCCACCATTCCCCACCAGTCCACTAGCATAGAGTGCAAACAACAATGTAATAACTAGAACTCTATAATAACATGCACACACCAGCCACCATCCTCCAGCAGTACACTAGTTTATAGTGCAAACAACAATGTAATAACTAGAACTCTACTAATATTATGCACACACCAGCCACCGTCCCCCATCAGTACACCAGCTTATAGTGCAAACAGCAATGTAGTAACTCGAACTCTACTAATATTCACACACCAGCCACGTCCCCCAACAATACACTTGCTTATAGTGCAAACAAACATGTAATGACAAGAACCCTACTAATAATATGTTTCAAGCCTGCAAGCAGCAGCTGTGTTAGAGGATCTGCTAAAATTAATTAACCAGCAGCTGCAGTGTACCACCAGCCACCCTCAACCAACAGTACATTAGCATATAGTGCAAAAAACAATGTAATAACTAGAACTCTACTAATACTATGAACAATGCAGCCACCATCCCCGAACTGTGCAGTAGCTTATATTGGAAAGAAAAATGTAATAACTAGAACTCTACTAATAATAAGCCCACAACAGCCACCGTCCACCAACAGTACACTTATAGTGCGAACAACAATGTAATAACTAGAACTCTGCTAACAGTATGCACACACCTGCCACCGTCCACCAACAGTACACTAGCTTATATTGCAAACAACAATGTAATAACTGGAGCTCTACTAATAATATGCACACAGCAGCCACGTCCCCAACAGTACACTAGCTTATAGTGCAAACAAACATGTAATAACTTGAACTCTACTAATGATATGTTTCAAGCTTGCAAGCAGCTGCTGTGTTAGAGGATCTGCTAAAATTAATTAAACAGCAGCTGCAGTGTACCACCAGCCACCATCCCCCAACAGTACACTAGCGTATAGTGCAAACAACAATGTAATAAGTAGTACTCTACTAATAATATGCACACACCAGCCACCATCATCGAACAGTACAGTAGCTTATAGTGGAAACAACACTGTAATAACAGGAACTCTTTTAATAATATGCACACACCATTCACTGTCCCCCCAACAGTACACTAGCTTATAGTGCAAACAACAATGGAATAAATAGAACTCTACTAATAATATGCACATATCAGCCACGTCCCCCAACAGTACACTAGCTTATAGTGGTAACAAAACATGTATCAACTAGAACTCTACTAATAATATGTTTCAAGCCGGCAAGCAACTGCTGTGTTAGAGGATCTGCTAAAATTAATTAAACAGCAGCAGTAGTGTACCACGTGCCACCATCCCCCAACAGTACACAAGATTATAGTGCAAACAACAATGTAATAACAAGAACTCTACTATTAAGTTACACACACCCCAGCCACCATCACCTAATAGTTCACTATATTATATTACAAACAACAATGTAATAACTAGAACTATACTAATAATATGCACACACCAGCCACTGTCCCCAACAGTAAAGTAGCTTATAGTGCAAAGAACAATAGAATAACTAGAACTCTGCTAGTAATATGCACACACCAGCCATGTCCCCCAACAGTACACTAGCTGATAGTGCAAACAACAATGTAATAACTAGAATTCTACTAATAATATGCACACACCAGCCACCAGCCCCCAACAGTGCAGTGGCTCATATTGCAAACAACAATGTAATAACTGGAATTCTACTAATAATATGCACACACCAGCCACTGTCCCCAACAGTACACTAGAATAAAGTGCAAACAACAATGGAATAACGAGAACTCTACTAATAATATGCACACACCAGCCACGTCCCCCAAGAGTACTCTAGCCTATAGTGCAAACAAACATGTAATAACTAGAACTCTACTTATAATATGTTTCAATCCTGGAAGCAGCTGCTGTGTTAGAGGATCTGCTAAAATTAATTAACAAGCAGCTGCAGTGTACCACAAGTCACCATCCCCCAAGAGTACCCTAGAATATAGTGTAAAAAACAATGTAATAACTAGAACTCTACTAATAATATGCACACAGGAGCCACCATCCCCCTACAGTACACTAGCTTATAGTGCAAAGAACAATGAAATAACTAGAACTCTACTAATAATATGCACACACCAGACACGTCCCCCAACAGTACACTAGCTTATAGTGCAAGCAAACATGTAATAACTAGAACTCTGCTAATAATATGTACACACCAGCCACGTCCCCAACAGACCACCAGCTGATAGTGCAAATAAACATGTAATAACTAGAACCCTTCTATTTATATGTTTCAAGCGTGCAAGCAGCTGCTGTGTTAGTCAATTTGCTAAAATTAATTAAACAGCAGCTGCAGTGTTCCAGCAGCCACAATCCAGAACAGTACACTAGCATATAGTGCAAACTACAATGTAATAACTAGAACTCTACTAATAATATGTACACACCAGACACCAGTCCCCAACTGTGCAGCAGCTTATCGTGCAAACAACAATGTAATAACTAGATCTCTACTAATAATATGCACACACCAGCCTCCGTCCCACAACAGTACACTAGCTTATAGTACAAACATCAAAGTAATAACTAGAACTCTACTAATAATATGCACACACCAGCCACCGTCCCCCAACAGTACTGTAGCTTATAGTGCAAGCAATGTAGTAACTAGAACTCTACTAATAATATGCACACACCAGACACGTCCCCCAACAGTACACTAGCTTATAGTGCAAGCAAACATGTAATAACTAGAACTCTACTTATAATATGTTTCAAGCCTACAAGGAGGTGCTGTGTTAGAGGATGTGCTAAAATTAATTAAACAGCAGCTGCAGTGTACCACCAGCCTCCGTCACCGAAGAGAACACTAGCTTACAGTGCAAACAAACATTTAAAAACTAGAACTCTGTTAATAATATGCACACACCAGCCACCGACCTCCAACAGTACACTAGCTTATAGTGCAAACAGCAATGTAATAACTAGAACTCTTCTAATAATATGCACACCAGCCACATCCCCAAACAGTATACTAGCTTATAGTGCAAACAAACATGTAATAACTAGAACCCTTCAAATAATACGTTTCAAACCTGCAAGTAGCTGCTGTGTTAGAGGATTTGCTAAAATCAATTAAACAGCAGCTGCAATGTACCAACAGCCACCTTCCCGTAATAGTACACTAGCATAAAGTGCAAACAACAATGTAGTAACTAGAACTCTACTAATAATATGCACACACCAGCCACCAGCCCCCAACAGTGCAGCAGCTTATCATGCAAACAACAATGTAATAACTAGATCTCTACTTATAATATGCACACACCAGCTACCGAGCTCCAGCAGTTCACTAGCTTCTAGTGCAAACAGCAATGTAATAACTAGAACTCTTCCAATATTATGCAGACACCAGCCACATCCCCAAACAGTATACTAGCTTACAGTGCAAACAAACATGTAATAACTAGAACCCTACTAATAATAACTTTCAAGCCTGCAAGCAGCTGCTGTGTTGGAGGACTTGTGAAAATTAATTAAACAGCAGCTGCAGTGTACCAACAGCCACCATCCCGTAACAGTACACCAACATAAAGTGCAAGCAACAATGTAATAACTAGAACTCTACTGGTAATATGCACCACGATCCACCATCCCAAGAGTAAACTAGCTTATAGTGCAAACAACAATGTAATAGCTAGAACTCTACTAATAAATTGCACACACCAGCCACCATCCCCGAACAGTACACTAGCTTATAGTGCAAACAATGTAATAACTAGAACTCCACAAATAATATGCACACACCAGCCACCATCCCCCAACAGTGCAGCAGCTTATCGTGCAAACAGCAATGTAATGAATAGAACTCTACTAATAATATGCACACACCAGCCACCGTCCTCTAACAGTACACTAGCTTATAGTGCAAACAAACATGTAATATCTAGAAAACTTCTAATAATATGTTTCAAGCCTGAAAGCAGCTGCTGTGTTAGAGGATCTGCTAAAATTAATTAAACGGCAGCTGCACTGTTCCACCAGCCACCATTCCCCAACATTGCACCAGCCCACAGTGCAAACAACAATGTAATAGCTAGAACTCTACTAATAAAATGCACACACAATCCACCTTCCCCCAAGAGTACACTAGCTTATAGTGCAAACAACAATGTCATAGCTAGAACTCTACTAATAAACTGAACACACCAGCCACCTTCCCACAACAGTACACTAGCTTATAGTGCCAACAATGTAATAAGTAGAACTCAACTAATAATGTGCACAGAGCAGCCATGTCCCACAACAGTACACTAGCTTATAGTGCAAACAAACATGTAATAACTAGAACTCTACTAATAATATGTTTCAAGCCTGCAAGCAGCTGCTGTGTTAGAGGATCTGCTAAAATGAATTAAACAGCAGCTGTAGTGTACCACCAGCCACCATCCCCCAACAGTACACTAGCATATAGTGCAAACAACAATGCAGTAACTAGAACTCTACTAATAAGATGCACACACCAGCCATCCCCCCAACAGTACACTAGCTTATAGTGCAAACAACAATGCAATAACTAGAACTGTACAATAATATATGCACACAACAGCCACGCCCCAAACAGTACACTAGCTGATAGTGCAAACAACAATGCAATAACTAGAACCCTACTTAAAATATGCACACACCGGCCACATCCCCCAAGAGTACACTAGCATATAGTGTAAACAAACATGTAATAACTAGAACCCTACTAATAATATGTTTCAAACCTGCAAGCAGCTGCTGTGTTAGAGGATCTGCTAAAATTAATTAAACAGCAGCTGCAGTGTACCACCAGCCACCATCCCCCAACAGTACACTAGCATATAGTGCAAACAACAATGCAATAACTAGAACTCTACTAATAATATTCACACACCAGCCACTGTCCCCCAACATTACACTAGTTTATAATGCAAACAACAGTGTAATAACTGGAACTGTTCTCATAATATGCACACACCAGCAACCGCCCCCAACAGTACACTAGCATATAGTGCAAACAACAATGTAATAACTATAACGCTGCTAACAATATGCATACACCAGCCACCACCCCCAAAAGTACACTAGCTTATAGTACAAACAACAATGTAATAACTAGAACTCTACTAATATTAGGCACAGCACAGCCATACAATCCCACAACAGTACACTTGCTTATAGTGCAAGCAATGTAATAACTAGTACTCTACTAATAATATGCAAACACACCAAGCCACCGTCCCCAACAGTAGACCTGCTTACAGTGCAAACAAACATGTATTAACTAGAACTCCACTAATAATATGCACACAACCAGCCACTGTCCCCTCAACAGTACACTGGGTTATAGTGCAAACAGCAATGTAATAACTAGAACTGTGCTAATAATATGTACACAAAAGCAACGTCCCCAACAGACCACCAGCTTATAGTGCAAAGAAACATGTAATAACTAGAACCCTACTAATTATATGTTTCAATCCTGCAAGCAGCTGCTGTGTTAGTCGATTTGCTAAAAATAATTAAACAGCTGCTGCAGTGTTCCAGCAGACACAATCCCGCAACAGTACACTAGCATATAGTGCATACTACAATGTAATAACTAGAACTCTACTAATAATATGTGCACACCAGACACCAGCCCCCAACAGTGCAGCAGCTTATCATGCAAACAACAATGTAATAACTAGATCTCTACTAATAATATGCACACACCAGCCACAGTCCCACAACAACAGTACTCTAGCTTAGTGCAAACATCAATGTAATAACTAGAACTCTGCTAACAATATGCACACACCAGCCACCATCCCCCAACAGTACACTAGCTTACAATTACAAACAACAATGTAATAACTAGAACTCTACTAATATTATGCACACCAACCCACCATTCCACAACCAGTACACAATCTTATAGTACAAGCAATGTAATAACTAGAACTGTATAAATAATAGTACACAGCCAAGTCCCCCAACAAGTACACCAGCTGATAGTGCAAACAAACATATAATAACTAGAACCCTACTATTATGTTTCCAAACCTGCAAGAAGCTGCTGTGTTAGTGGATTTGCTAAAATTAATTAAACAGCAGCTGCAGTCTTCCAGCAACCACCATCCTGCAAAAGTACAATAGTATATAGTACAAACAAGAATGTAATAACTAGAACTCTACTAATAATATGTACACACCAGCCATTATCCCCAAAGAGTGCAGCAGCTTATGGTACTGAACAACAATGTAATAACTAGATCTCTACTAATAATATGCACATCAGCCACCGTCCCACAGCAGTACCCTAGCTTATAGTGCAAACATCAATGTAATAACTAGAACTCTACTAATAATATGCACACACCAGCCACCGTCCCCAACAGTTCAGTAGCTTATAGTGCAAGCAATGTAATAACTAGAACTCTACTAATAACATGCACACACCAGCCATGTCCCCCAACAGTACACTAGCTTATAGTGCAAGCAAACATTTACTAACTAGAACTCTACTTATAATATGTTTGAAGCCTTCAGGGAGCTTCAGTGTTAGAGGATCTGCTAAAATTAATTAAACAGCAGCTGCAGTGTACCACTAGCCACCATCCCCCAAGAGAACACTAGCTTACAGTGCAAACAAACATGTAAAAACTAGAACTCTGTTAATAATATGCACACACCAGACACCGACCTCCAGCAGTACGCTAGCTTATAGTGCAAACAGCAATGTACTAACTAGAACTCTTCTAATAATATGCACAAACCAGCCACATCCCCCAATTGTAACCTAGCTTATAGTGCAAGCAGCAATGTAATAACTAGAACTCTACTAATAATATGCACACACGAGCCATGTCCCGCAACAGTTCACTAGCTTATTGGGCATACAAACATGTAATAACTAGAACCCTATTAATAATATGTTTGAAGCCTGCAAGCAGCTGCTGTGTTAGAGGATCTGCTAAAATTAATTAAACAGCAGCTGCAGTGTACCACCAGCCAGCATACCCCAACAGTACACAAGTATATAGTGCAAACAACAATGTAATAACTAGAACTCTGCTAACAATATGCACACCACCCTACATCCCCAAAAGTACACTAACATGGTGCAAACAACAATGTAATAACTAGGCCTCTACTAATAATGTGCACACACCAGCAACCGTCCCCAACATTATACTAGATTCTGGAGCAAACAATGTAATACTAAATTCTACTAATAATATACACACACCAGACACGTCTCCCAAAAAGTACACTAGCTTATAGTGCAAACCAAACATGTAATATCTAGAACCTTATATAATATGTTTCAAGCCTCGCAAGCAGCTGCTGTGTTTGAGGATCTGGTAAAATTAATTAAACAGCAGCTGCAGTGTACCACCACCACCATAACCCAACAGTACACTAGCATATAGTGCAAACAACAATGTAATAATTAGAACTCTAATAATAATATGCACAGCAACACGTCCCCAACAGTACACTGGCATATAGTGCAAAACAATGTAATAACAAGTACTGTACTAATAACATACACACACACCAGCCACCGTTCAAAACAGTTCACTAGCTTACGGTACAAACAACAATGTAATAACCAGAAATATACTGACAATATGCATACACCAAGACACCTTCCCCAACAGTACTGGCGTATAGTGCAAAACAAAAATTGTAATGGTAGAACTCTACTAGTAATATGCACACACCGGCGACGTCCCCCAACAGTACACCAACCAATAGTGCAAACAAACATGTAATAACTAGAACCCACTAATAATGTGTTTCAAGCACTGCAAGCAGCTGCTGCATGTTAGAGGATCTGCTCAAATTAATTAAACAGGAGCTGCAGGCGTACAACTAGCCCACCCATATCCCAACAGTACACTGGCATATATTGCAAACAGCAATATAATAAGTAGAACTCTACTAATATACACACACCAGCCACCATCCCCAACAGTACACTAGCTAATGAAGCAAACATCAATGTAATAACTGGAACTCTACTAATAATATGCACACCAACCACCATATCCCTAACATTACAGTAGCTTATAATTGCAAGCAATGTAATAAGTAGAGACTCTAATAATTAACTATTTACACACAGGCACGTCCCCCCAAGTACCGCAAACATAGGTGCAAACAAAATTATAATAAGTAGAACTCTACTAGTAATATGCACACACCGGCGACGTCCCACAACAGTACACTAGCCAATAGTGCAAACAAACATGTAATAACCAGAACTCTACTTATATTATGTTTCAAGCCTGCAAGGAGCTGCTGTGTTAGAGGATCTCCTAAAATTAGTTAAACAGCAGCTGCAGTGTACCACCAGCCACCGTTCACGAAGAGAACACCAGCCTAAAGTGCAAACAAACATGTAAAAACTAGAACTCTGTTAATAATATGTACACACCAGACACCAATCTCCAACAGTTCACTAGCTTATTGTGCAAATAGCAATGTAATAACTGGAACTCTAAAAGTAATATACACTGGCAGCCCACATTCCCAAACAGTATACTAAACATAGAGCAAGGCAAACATGTAATAACCAGGAGACTCTACTTATATATATATGTTTCAAGCCTGCAAGGGCTGCTGTGTTAGAGGATCTGCTAAAATTAGTTAAACAGCAGCCAGTGTACCACCAGCCACCGTTCCCCAAGAGAACACTAGCCAAAAGTGCAAACAAACGTGTAAAAACTAGGAACTCTGTTAATAATATGTACACACCAGCCACCGACCTCCAACAGTTCACTAGCTTATTGCAAATAGCAGTATAATAACTGGAACTCTAAAATAATATGCACACAGCAGCCACATTCTCAAACAGTATACTAGGTTATAGTGCAAACAAACATGTAATCTCTAGAACCCTACTAATAATATGTTTCAAGCCTGCAAGCAGCTGCTGTGTTAGAGAAGCTGCTAAAATTAATTAAACAGCAGCTGCAGTGTTCCGACAGCCACCATCCCGTAACAGTACACTAGCATATAATGCAAATAACAATGTAATAACTAGAACTCTACTAATAATAGCACACAGCCACACACGTCCCCGAACATTACACTAGCTTATAATGCAAACAACAATGTAATAACTGGAACTCTTCTCTCATAATGCACACCAAAGGACCGCCACAACAGAACACTAGCTTACAGTGCAAACAATGTAGCATCTAGAACTCTACTAATAATATGCACACACCAGCCACGTCCCGCAAGAGTACACTAGCTTATAGTGGAAACAAACATGTAATAACTAGAACTCTCTTTATAATATGTTTCAAGCCTGCAAAGAGCTGCTGTGTTAGAGGATCTAGTAAAATTAGTTAAACAGCAGCTGCAGTGTACCACCAGCCACCGTCCCCCAAGAGAACACAAGCTTACAGTGCAAACAAACATGTAAAACTAGAACTCTTAATAATATGCACACACCCAGCCACCGACCTCCAATAGATTCACTTGCTTATAGTGCAAACAGCAATGTAATAACTGGAACTCTTCCAATAATATACTACATCAGCCACATCCCCAAACAGTATACTAGCTTATAGTGAACAAACAAACATGTAATAACTAGAACCCTACTAATAATATGTTTCAAGCCTGCAAGCAGCTGCTGTGATGGAGAATTTGCTAAAATTAATTAAACAGCAGCACAAGCAGGTACCAACAACCACCATCCGTAACAGATACACTAGCATAGAGTGCAAACAACAATGTAATAACTAGAACTCTACTAATAATATGCACACAACCCACCGTCCCCCAACATTACACTAGACATAATACAGAAACAACATTGTAATAACTGGAACTCTTCTCATAATAAATACACCATGCACACCACCGACTCCCAATAGTACACTGAAAAGCTTATAGTGCAAACAATGTAATAACTAGAACATACTAATAATATGCACTACCAGCGTATCCCTCAACAGTACACTAGCTTATAGTGCAAACAAACACGTAATAACTAGAAATCTACTAATAATATGTTTCAAGCCTGCAAGCAGCTGCTGTGTTAGAGGATCTGCTAAAATTAATTAGACAGCAGCTGCAGTGTACCACCAGCCACCATTCCCCAACAGTACACTAGCATACAGTGCAAACAATTACATAATAATTAGAACTCTTCTAAAAATATGAACTCACCAGCAACGTCCCCCAACAGTAC
Organism: Neoceratodus forsteri; assembly: GCA_016271365.2. Lineage (NCBI taxonomy): Eukaryota > Metazoa > Chordata > Ceratodontiformes > Ceratodontidae > Neoceratodus > Neoceratodus forsteri. Next base: position 322,173,872 of record JADMNL010000023.1, read on the forward strand.
ACTAGCTTATAGTGGAAACAAAACATGTAATAACTAGAACTCTGCTAATAATATGTTTCAAGCTTGCAAGCTGCTGCTGTGTTTGAGGATCTGTTAAAATTAATTAAACATAAGCTGCAGTGTACTACCAGCCACCATAACCCAACATTACCCTAGCATATAGTGCAAACAACAAATGTAATAAGTAGAGACTCTACTAATAATATGCACACCATGCAATCCCCCAATGGTACACTAGCAAATTGTATGAAACAACAATGTAATAACAAGTACTGTACTAATAACATGCACACCAATACCGTCCCCAAACAGTTCACTGCTTATAGTGCAAACAACAATGTAATAGCGAAATATACGCCTTATAATGCTCTGGCCACCATCACCAACAGTACACTGGCTTATAGTGCAAACAACAATGTAATAACTAGAACTCTACTAATAATATGCACACACCGGCGACGTCCCCCAACAGTACACTAGCTAATAGTGCAAACAAACATGTAATAACTAGAACCCTACTAATAATGTGTTTCAAGCCTGCAAGCAGCTGCTGTGTTAGAGGATCTGCTAAAATTATTTAAACAGGAGCTGCAGTGTACCACCAGCCACCATCAGCCAACAGTACACTAGCATATAATGCAAACAACAATGTAATAACTGGAACTCTTCTAATAATATGCACTCACCAGCCACTGACCCCCAACAGTACACACTAGCTTATTGTGCAAACATCAATGTAATACTTTCACGACTCTACTTTTAATATACACCCAACCACAGTCCCCAATAGTAACAGTTGCTTATAGTGCAAGCAATGTAATAACTGGAACTCTACTAATAATATGCACACACCAGCCACATCCCCAAACAGTATACTAGCTTATAGTGCAAGGAAACATGTAATAACTAGAACTCTACTAATAATATGCTTGAAGCCTGCAGGCTGCTGCTCTGTTAGACGATCTGCTAAAATTAATTAAACAGCAGCTGCAGTGTACCACCAGGCACCATTCCCGAACAGTACAGTAGCATATAATGTAAACAACCATGCAATAACTAGAACTCTACTAATAATATGCACACACCAGCCACCATCCCCCAACAGTACAGTAGCTTATAGTGAAAACAAGAATGTAATAACTGGAAATCTTTTAATAATAGGCACACACCATTCACTGTCCCCCAACAGTACACTAGCTTATAGTGCAAACAACAATGGAATAAATAGAACTCTATTAATAATATGCACATGTCAAACCGTTTCCCAGCAACCTGCACTAGCTTATAGTGCTAACAAAACATGTAATAACTAGAACTCTACTAATAATATGTTCCAAGCCTGCAAGCAGCTGCTGTGTTAGAGGATCTGCTAAAAATTAAATAAACAGCAGCTGTAGTGTACCACCTCCGCCATCCCCCAACAGTACACTAGCATATAGAGGAAAACAACAATGTAATAACTAGAGCACTCTACTAACAAGATTCCTTTTAGCCACCATCACCCAACAGTTCACTAGATTATATTACAAACAACAATGTAATAACTAGAACTCTACTAATAATATGCACACACCAGCCACCGTCCCCCAACAGTACACTAGCTTATAGTGCAAAGAACAATAGAATAACTAGAACTCTACTAGTAATATGCACACACCAGCCATGTACCCCAACAGTACACTAGGTGATAGTCAAAAAACAATGTAATAACTAAAATTCTACTAATAATATGCACACACCAGCCACATCCTCCAACAGTACACTAGCTTATAGTGCAAATAACAATGTAATAACTAGAACTCTACTACTAATATCACACACCAGCTCAATGCCCCAACAGTCACACTAGCTAGTAGTGCAAACAACAATCTAATAACTAGATCTTTTCTAATAATCGCACACACCAGCCACATCCCCACAGTACACTACCCTTATAGTGCAAACAAACATGTAATAACTAGAACCCTACTAATAATATGTTTCAAGCCTGCAAGCAGCTGCTGTGTTAGAGGATCTTCTAAAATTATTTAAACAGCAGCTGCAGTGTACCACAAGCCACATTCCCCCAACAGTACACTAGCATATACTGCAAACAACAATGTAATATCTAAAACTGTACAAATAATATGTACACTCCAGGCACCATTTCCCAACAGTACAACGGCTTATAGTGCAAACGACAAAGTAATAACTAGACCTCTACTAATATTATGCCCACAACAGTGTCCATCCCCCAACAGTACACTAGCATATAGTGCAAGCAACAATGTAATAACTAGAACTCTACTAATAATATGCGCACACCTGCCACGTCCCCCACCAGTACACTAGCTAATAGTGGAAACAAACATGTAATAACTAGAACTCTACTAATTATATGACTCAACCCTGCAAGCTGCTGCTGTGTTAGAGATCTGCTAAAATTAATGAAACAGCAGCTGGCAAGGTACCACCAGCCACCATCCCCGAACTGTACACCAGCATATAGTGTAAACAACAATGTAATAACTAGAACTCTACTAATGATATGCACACACCAGACACCATCCCCCAACAGTACAGTAGCTTATAGTGGAAACAGCAATGTAATAACTAGAAGTCTACTAAAAATATGCACACAGCAGGCACCGTTCCCCAACAGTACACAAGCTTACAGTGCAAACATCAATTGAATAACTAGAACTCTACTAATAATATGCACAAAACAGCCACATACCCCAACAGTACACTAGCTTATAGTGCAAACAAAATATGTAATAACTAGAACTCTACTAATAATATGTTTCAAGCCTGCAAGCAGCTGCTGTGTTAAAGGATCTGCTAAAATTAATTAAACAGCAGCTGCAGTGTACCACCTGCCACCATCCCCCAACAGTACACTAGCAAATAGTGCAAACAGCAATATAATAACTAACACTCTACTAGTAAGTTACACACCCCTGCCAGCATCACCCAACAGTACACTAGCTTATAGTGCAAATAATAATGAAATAACTAGAACTCTACTAATGTTATGCTCAAACTAGCCCGCACCTCCAACAGTGCACTAGCTTATAGTGCAAACAACAATGGAATAACTAGAACTCTTCTCGTAATATCCACACTCCAGCCACGTCCCCCAACAGTACACTAGCCTAAAGTGGAAGCAAACATGTTTTAACTAGAACTCTACAAAGAATATGTTTCAAGCCTGCAAGCAGCAGGTGTGTTAGAGGATCTACTAAAATTAATTAAACAGCAGCAGCAGTGTACCACCATCCACCATCCCCCAACAGTTCACTGGCATATAGTGCAAACAACAATGTAATAACAAGAACTCCACTAATAATATGCACACACCTGCCACCAACCCCCAACAGAACAGTAGCTTATAGTGCAAACAACAATGTAATAACTGGAACACTACTAATAATATGCAAACACCAGCCAAAGTCCCCCAACAGTACACTAGCTTATAGTGCTAACAATGTAGTAACTAGAACTCTACTAATAAAATGCACACACCAGCCACGACCCAAAACTGTACGCTAGCTTATAGTGTAAACAAACATGTAATAACTATAACTCTACTAATAATATGTTTCAAGCCTGCAAGCAGCTGCTGTGTTAGAGGATCTGCTAAAATTAATTAAACAGCAGCTGCAGTGTGCCACCAGCCACCAGCCCCCAACAGTACACTAGCATATAATGCAAACAACAATGTAATAACTAGAACTCTGCTAATAATGTGCACACACCAGCCACCGTCCCCCAACAGTAGACAACCTAATGGTGCAAACAACAATGTAATAACAATTCTACTGATAATATGAACGACACCAGATCGTCCCAAACAGTTCACATGCTTATAGTGCAAACAACAATGTAATAACTAGAACTCTACTAATAATATAGCACACTCCAGCCGTACCCCCCATCAGTACACTAGCTAATAGTGCAAACAACAATGTAATAACTAGAACTGTAGTAAGAATATGCACACAGCAGCCATGACCTCCAACAGTACAATAGCTCATAGTGTAAACAAAGATGAAATAGCTAGATCTCTACTAAAAATATGTGTCAAGCCTGCAAGCAGCTGCTGTGTTAGAGGATCTGCTAAAATTAATTAAATAGCAGCTGCAGTGTACCACCAGCTACCATAACCAAGAGGACTGTAGCATAAGGTGCAAACAACAATGCAATAACTAGAACTCTACAAATAAAATGCAAACACCCACCACCATTCGCCAACAGTTCAGTAGCTTATAGTGCAAACAACAATGAAATAACTAGGACTTTACTAATAATATGCACAAACCAGCCTCCGTCCCCCAACAGTAGACTAGCTTATAGTGCAAACAAACTAATAATTAGAACTGAACTTCTAACCAATATGCACACAGCAGCCACGTCCCCAATAGTATACTAGCTTTTAGTGCAAACAAACATGTAATAACTAGAATTTACTAATAATATGTTTCAAGCCTGCAAGCAGCTGCTGCAGTGTTACAGGGTCTCACTACAATTAATTAAGCAGCAGTGGCAGTGTACCACCAGCCACCAGCCCCCAATGTTACACTAGCATATAGTGCAAACAACAATGTAATAACTAGAACTCTACTAATAATATGCACACACCCGCCACCATCCCCCAAAAGTGCAGTAGCTTATATTGCGAACAACAATATAATAACTAGAACTCTACTAATAATATGCAGACACCAACCACCGTCCCCCAACAGTACACTAGCTTACAGTGCAAAAAATGTAATAACTAGAACTCTGCTAATAATATGCACACACCAGCCACTGTCCCCCAACAGTACACTAGCTTATAGTGCAAACAACAATGGAATAACTAGAACTCTATTAGTAATATGCACACACCAGCCACGTCCCGCAACAGTACACTAGCCTATAGTGCAAACAAACATGTATTAACTAGAACTCAACTAATAATATGTTTCAAGGCTGCAAGCAGCTGCTGTGTTAGAGGGTCTGCTAAAATTAATTATGCAGCAGCTGCAGTGTGCCACCAACCACCAGCCCCCAACGTTACACTAGGACATAGTGCAAACAACAATGTAATAACTAGAACTCTACCAATAATATGCACACTCCAGCCAACGTCCCCAACAGTAGACAAGCTAATAATGCAAAACAACAATGTAATAACAACTCTACTAATAATATGCACACACCAGATATGTCACCAATAGTACCCTAACTTATAGTGCAAACAACTGTGAAATAAGTAGAACTCTACTAATAATATGCACACATCAGCCACGTCCCCCAACAGTACACTAGCTTATACTCAAACAAATGTGTAATAACTAGAATTCTTCTAATAATATGTTTCAAGCCTGCAAGCAGCTGCTGTGTTAGAGGATCTGCTAAAATTAATTAAACAGCAGCTGCAGTGTACCACCAGCCACCATCGCCCAACAGTACACTAGCATTTAGTGAAAACAACAGTGTAATAACTAGAACTCTACTAATAATATGCACACAAATGAGCCACCATCCCCCAACAGTACACTAGCTTATAGTGCCAAACAACAATGTAATAACTTTGGAACACTACTAATAATATAGAGACACCCAGCCACCGTCTCCTACAGTACACTATCTTACAGTGCAAACAATGTAATAACTAGAACTCTACTAATAATATACACACACCAGCCACATCCCACAACAGTACACTAGCTGATAAGTGCAAACAAACTTGTAATAACTAGAACTCTACCAATAGTATGTTTCAAGCCTGCGAGCAGCGCTGCTGTGTTAGAGGATCTGCTAAAATTAATTAAACAACTGCAGTGTGCACTACTAGCCACCAGCCCTAACAGTGCACACAAGCATAGTGCAAACAACAATGTAATCACTAGAACTCTATTAATAATATGCACACATTTGCACTGTCCCCAACAGTAGACTAGCTAACAGTGCAAACAACAATGTATTAACTACAACTCTACTAATAACATGCACACACCAGATACGTCCCCAAACAGTACACTATCTTACAGTGCAAACAACAATGTAATAACTAGAACTGTACTAATAATATGCGCACACCAGCCATCTCCCCCAACAGTACACTAGCTTATAGTGTAAACAAACGTAAAAACTAGAACTCTACTAATAATGTGTGTCAAGCCTGCAAGCAGCTGCTGTGTTAGAGGATCTGCTAAAATTAATTAAGCAGCAGCTGCAGTGTACCACCAGCACACTAGCATATGGTGCAAACAACAATGTAATAACTAGAACTCTACAAATAAAATGCACACACCTGCCATCATTCCCCAACTGTACAGTGGCTTATAGTGCAAACAACAGTGAAATAGCTAGAACTTTAGTAATAATATGCACACACCAGCCACCATCCCCCAACAGTACACTAGCTTATAGTGCATACAAAGTAATTATTAGAACTCTACTAATATTATTCACACACCAGCCAAGTCCAACAACAGTACACTAGCTTATAGTGCAAAGAAACATGCAATAACTAGAATTCTACTAATAATATGTTTCAAGCCTGAAAGCAGGTCCTGTGTTAGAGTATCTGCTTAAATTAATTAAACAGCAGCTGCAGTGTACCACCAGCCACCATCCCCCAGCAGTACACTAGCATGTAATGCAAACAACAATGTAATAACTAGAACTCTACTAATAATATGTACACACTAGCCACCATCCCCCAACAGTGCAGTCACTTATTTTGCAAAACAACAATGTAATAAATAGAACTCTACTAATAATATGCACACACCAGCCACAGTCCCCCAACAGTACACTGGCTTATAGTGCAAACAACAGTGTAATAACTAGAACTCTAGTATAATATGCACTCGAGCCACCATCCACAACAGTACACTAGCTTAGAGTACAAACAACAATGTAATAACTAGAACTCTAATAATAATATGCAAACACCAGCCACCGTGCCCCAACAGTACACTAGGGTTACAGCAAACAATGTAATAACTAGAACTCAAACTAATAATATGACACAACACAGCCAAGGCCCAAGAGTGCTCTAGCTTACAGTGCAAAACAACAATGTAGTACCAAGAACTCTACAAATAATATGACACACACCAGCCATGTCCCCAAAAGACACTAGTCTATAGTGCAAACAAACATGTATTAACCAAAATCTATAAATAATATGTTTCAAGCCTACAAGCAGCTGTTGTGTTAGAGGATCTGCTAAAATTAATTAAACAGCAGCTGCAGTGTGCCACGAGCCACCATCCCCCAACTGTACACTTGCATATAGTGCAAATAACAGTGTAATAACTAGAACTCTACTAATAATATGCACACAGGAGCCACCATCCCCCAACAGCACACCAGCTTATAGAGCAAACAACAATGTAATAAATAGAACTCTACTAATAATATGCAGACACCAGCCACCGTCCCCAAACAGTACACTAGCTTACAGTGCAAACAATGTAATAACTAGAACTCTACTAATAATATGCACACACCAGCATGTCACACAACTGTACACTAGCTGATAGTGCAAACAAACATGTAATAACTAGAACTCTACAATAATATGTATCAAGCCTGCAAGCAGCTGGTGTGATAGAAAGATCTGCTAAAATTAATTAAAAGCAGTTGCGGTGAAGTAACAGCCACCAGCCCCAACAGTACATTAGCATATGAGAGCAAACAACGGAGTGTAATAACTACAACTCTACTAATAATATGCACACACAGATATGTCTCCCAACAGTACAGTAGCTTATGAGTGCAAACAACAGTGTAATAAAGAGAACTCTACTAATAATGTACACACCAGCCACCGCCCCCAACAGAACACTGGCTTATAGTGCAAACAACAATGTAATAACTGAGAACTCTACTAATAATATGCACACAACAGCAAACACGTCCCACATAGCTTAGACGGTGCAAACAACAATGATAACTAGAACTGTACTAATAATACACACAGCAGCCACCATCCCACAACAGTACAATAACATAGAGCAAACAACAATGGAATAACTAGAACTCCACTAATAATATGCACACATCAGCCACTTCCCAAAACAGTAAACTAGCCTACAGTGCAAACAAAGATATATTTACTAGAAATCTTCTAATAATATGTTTGAAGCCTACAAGCAGCTGCTGAGTTAGAGGATCTGCTAAAATTAATTAAACAGCAGCTGCAGTGTACCACCAGCCAACATCCCCCAACAGTACACTAGCATATACTTGAAACAACTGTGTAATATCTAGAACTCTAGTAATAATATGCACAGACGAGCCACCATCCCCAACAGTACACTAGCTTATAGTGCAAACAACAATGTTATAACTAGAACTCTAATAAAAATATGCAGACACCAGCCACCATCCCCCAACAGTACACTAGCTTACTGTGCAAAGAATGTAATAACTAGAACTGTACTAACAATATGCACACACCAGCCATGCCCCCCAACAGTACACTAGCTTATAGTGCAAACAAACATGTAATAATAAGAACTCTACTAATAATATGTTTCAAGCCTGCAAGCAGCTGCTGTGTTAGAGGATCTGCTAAAATTAATTTAACAGAAGCTGCAGTGTACCACCAGCCACCATCCCCCAACAGTACACTAGCATTTAGTGCAAACAACAATCTAATAATTAGAACTCTACTAATAATATGCACACTCCAGCCACGTCCTTCAACAGTACATTGGCTTGTAGTGCAAACAAAACATGTAATAACTAGAACTCTACTAATAATATGCACACACCAGCCACAGTCCCCCAACAGTGCAGTAGATTATGTAGCAAACAACAATGTAATAACAAGAACTCTATTAATAATATGCACACACCAGGTACTGTCCCCCAGCAGTATACTAGCTTATAGTGCAAACAACAATGGAATAATGAGAACTCTACTAATAATATGCACACTCCAGCCACGTCCCCCAATAGTACACTAGCCTGTAGTGCAAACAAACATGTAATAACTAGAACTCTACTTATAATATGTTTCAAGCCTGCGAGCAGGTGCTGTGTTAGAGGATCTGCTAAAATTAATTAAACAGCAGCTGCAGTGTATCACCAGCCACCAACCCCTAACAGTACACTAGCATATAATGTAAACAACAATGCATTAACTAGAACTCTGCTAATATTATGCACGCATGAGCCACCATCCCCAACAGTACAGTAGCTTATAGTGCAAAAAACAATGTAATAACTAGAACTCTACTAATAATATGCACACACCAGCCACCGTCCCTCAAAAGTACACTATCTTATAGTACAAACAAGAATGTAATAACTAGAACTCTAAAAATAATATGAACACACCAGGAACCATTCCTTAACAGTACAGTAGCTTATAGTGGAAATAACTATGTAATAACTAGAACTCTTCCAATGAAATGCACACACCAGGCACAGTTCCCCAACAGTACACTAGCTTATAGTGCGAACAAACAATGGAATAAATAGAACTCTACTAATAATATGCACATAACGGCCACGTCCCCCAACAGTACACTAGCTTATAGTGCTAACAAAACATGTAATAACTAGAACTCTACTAATAATATGTTTCAAGCCTGTAAGCAGCTGCTGTGTTAGAGGATCTGCAAAAATTAATTAAACAGCAGCTGTAGTGTACCACCTGGCACCATCCCCCAACAATACAGTAGAATATAGTGCAAACAACAATGTAATAACTAGAACTTTACTAGTAAGTTACACACCCCAGCCACCATCCCCAAAAGTTCACTTGCTTATAGTGCAAACAGCTATGTAATAACTAGAACTCTACTAATAATATGCACACACCAGCCTCCGTCCCCAAGAGTACACTAGCTTATAGTGCAAACAACAGTGAAATAACTAGAACTCTAATAGTAATATACACACCGCCATGTCCTCCAACAGTACACTAGCCTATAGTGCAAACAAACATGTATTAACTAGAACTCTACTAATAATATGTTTCTAGCCTGCAAGCTGCTGCTGTCTTAGAGGATCTGCTAAAATTAATTAAACAGCAGCTGCAGTGTATCCAGCAGCCACCATCCCCAACTGTACACTGGCATATAGTGCAAGAACAATGTAATAACTAGAATTCCACCAATAATATACACTCCAGCCACCAGACCCAATAGTACACTAGGTTATAGTGCAAACAACAATGTAATAACTAGAATTCTACTAATAATATGCACACACCAGCCACTGTCCCCAACAGTACACTAGCTTATAGAGCAAACAATGTAATAAGTAGAACTCTACGAATAATATGCACACACCAGCCACGTCCCACAACTGTATACTAACTGAAAGTGCAAACAAACATGTAATAATTTAGAACCCTACTAATAAAATGTTTCAAGCCTGCAAGCAGCTGGTGAGTTAGAGGATCTGCCAAAATGAAATAAACAGCAGCTGCAGTGTACCACGAGCCACCATCCCACAACAGTACACTAGCAAATAGTGCAAAAAACAATGTAATAACTAGAACTCTACTAATAATATGCACAAACCAGCCACCGTCCCCCAACAGTACACTAGCTTATAGTGCAAACAACAATGTAAGAACTAGAACTCTACTAATAATATGCACAGAACAGCCACCGTCCCCCAGGAGTACACTAGCTTATAGTGCATACAACAGTTTAATAACTAGAACTCTACTAATAAAATGCAAACACCAGCCATGTCCCCCAACAGTACAATAGCTTATAGTGATAGTAAATAAGTAATAACTAGAACTCTACTAATAATATGTGTCAAGCCTGCAAGCAGCAGATGAGTTAGAGGATCTGGTAAAATTAATTAAACAGCAGCTGCAGTGTAACACCAGCCACCATCCCCCAACAGTACACAAGCATACAGTGCAAACAACAATGTAATAACTAGAACTCTAGAAATAAAATGCACACACCAGCCACCATTCCCCAACAGTTCAGTAGCTTAAAGTGCAAATAACTATGAAATATCTAGAACTTTACTAATAATATGTACGCACCAGAAACCGTCCCCCAACAGTACACTAGCACATAATGCTAACAATGTAATAATTAGAACTCTACTAATAATATGCACACACCAGCCACGACCCGCAACAGTACACTAGCTTATAGTGCAAACAAACATGTAATAACTAGAATTCTTCTAAAAATATGTTTCAAGCCTGCAAGCAGCTGCTGTGCTAGAGGATCTGCTAAAATTAATTAAACAGCAGCTGCAGTGTACCACCAGCAACCATCCCTCAACAGTACACTAGCATATAGTGCAAACAACAATGTAATAACTAGAACTCTACTAATTATATGCACACACCAGCCACCATCTCAAAACAATGTTGTAGCTCACATTGCAAATAACAATGTAATAACTAGAACTCTACTAATAATATGCACACCAGCCACCATCCCCACCAGTACATTAGCTTATACTGCAAACAACAATAGAATAACTAGAACTTTACTAATAATATGAACACACCAGAATCGTCCTCAGCAGTACCCTAGCTTATAGTGAAACAACAATGTAATAACTAGAAGTCTACTAATGATATACACACCCCAGCCACTTTCCCCAACAGTACACTACCTCGTGGTAGCAAACAGAAATGTAATAACTAGAACATTACTAATAATATGCACACACTAGCCACACATCCCCAAGGTACACTAGCATATAGTGTAAACAACAATGTAATAACTAGAACTTTCCTAATAATATGCACACACGGGCCACCACCCCCAACAGTACACTAGCTTATAGTGCAAAGAACAATGTGATAACTAGAACTCTACTAATAATATGCACACACTAGCCACCATCCTCCAAGAGTACACTAGCTTATAGTGGAAACAATGTGATAACTGGAACTTTACTAATAATATGCACTCACCAGGCATGTACCCCAACAGTACACTTGCTAATAGTGCAAACAAACATGTAATAACTAGAATTCTACTAATAATATGTTTCAAGCCTGCAAGCAGCTGCTGTCTTAGATGATCTGCTAAAATTAATAAAACAGCAGCTGCAGTGTACCACCAGCCACCATCCCCCAACAGTAGATTTGCAAATAGTGCAAACAACAATGTAATAATTAGAACTCTATTAATATTATGCACACACCAGCTATGTCCCAAAACAGTACACTAGCCTATAGTGCAAACAAAACATGTAATAACTAGAACTCTAGTAATAATATGTCTCAAGCCTGGAGGTAGCTGCTGTGTTAGAGGATCTGCTAAAATTAATTAAACAGCAGCTGCAGTGTACCACCAGCCACCATCCCAAAACAGTACACTAGCATAAAGTGCAAACAACAATGTAATAACTAGAACTCTACTAATAATATGCACACACGAGCCACCATCCCCCAACATTGCAGAAGCTTATAGTGCAAACAGCAATGTAATATCTTCAACTCTACTAATAATATGCACACACCAGATACAACCCCCAACTGTACACTAGGTTACATTGCAAACAACAATGTAATAACTAGAACACTACTAATAATATGCAAACACCATCCACCGTCCTCCAACAATACACTAGCTTATACTGCAAACAACAATGTAATATCTCGAACTTTACTAATAATATGCATACACCAGCGTCCGTCCCCCAACAGTATCCTAGCATTTAGTGCAAGCAACAATGTAATAACTAGAACTCTACTAATAATATGCGCACACCAGCCACGTTCCCCAAGAGTACACTAGCTTATAGTGCAAACAAACATGTAATAACTAGAACTCTACTAATAATATGTTTCAATATTGCAAGCTGCTGCTGTGTTAGAGGATCTGCTAAATTAATTAAACAGCAGCTGCAGTGTACCTGCAGCCACCATCCCGAACAGTAAACTAGTATACAGTGTAAACAACAATGTAATAACTAGAACTCTACTAATAATATGACACACTTGCCACCATCCCCAACCTTATAGTAGCATATAGTGGAAACAACAATGTAATATCTAGAACTCTACTAATAATATGCACACAGTAGGCACTGTCACCCAATAGTGCACAAACTTATAGTGCAAACAAGAATGAAATAACTAGAACTCTCTAATAATATGCAAACAACAGCGACGTCCCCCAACAGGACAGTAGCTTATAGTGCAAACAAAATATGTAATAACTAGAACTCTACTAATAATATGTTTCAAGCCTGGAAGCAGCTGTTTTGTCAAAGGATCTGCTTAAATTAATTAAAAAGCAGCTGCAGTGTACCGCCTGCAACCATCCCCCAACAGTACACTAGCAAATAGTGTGAACAACAATGTAATAACTAAAACTATACTAGTAAGTTGCACGCCCCAGACACCATCAACCAACAGAACACTAGTTTATAGTGCAAACAAGAATGTAATAACTAGAACTCTACTAATAATATGCACACACCAGCTGCCGTCCCCAACAGTACACTAGCTTATAGTGCAAAGAAAAAGTGGAATAACTAGAACTCTACTAATAATATGCACACACCAGCCACGTCCCCCAACAGTAAACCAGCTTATAGTGCAAAGCAAAATGTAATAACTTGAACCCTTCTAATAATATGTTTCAGGCCTGGAAGCAGCAGCTATGTTAGAGGATCTGCTAAAATTAATTAAACAGCAGCTGCAGTGTACCACCAGCCACCATCTCCCAACAGTACACTAGCACACAGTGCAAACAACAATGTAGTAACTAGAACTCTAAGAATGATATGTACACACCAGCCACCAGCCCCAAAAAGTACAATAGCTTATATAGTGCAAACAAGAACTTTGTAATAACTAGAACTCTACTAATAATATGCACCTCCAGTGACCGTCCACCAACAGTACACTAGCTTATAGTGCAAACAACAATGAAATAACTAGAACTATAATAATAATATGGACACACCAGCCATGTCACCCAACAGTACACAAGCTTATAATGCAAACAAACATGTAATAACTAGAATTCTACTAATATGTTTCAAGCCTGCAAGCAGCTGTTGTGTTAGAGGATCTGCTAAAATTAATTGAACCGCAGCTGCAGTGTACCTCCAGCCACCATCCCCCAACAGTACACTAACATATAATGCAAACAACAATGTAATAACTAGAACTCTTATAATAATATGCACACACCAGCAACCATCGCCAAGCAGTTCACTATCTTAGAGTCCAAACAAGAATGTAATAAATAGAACTCTACTAATAATATGCACATACCAGCCACCATCCCCCAACAGTAGACTAGCTTATAGTGTAAACAACAATGTAATAACTAGAACACTTCTAATAATATGTTTCAAGCCTGCAAGCAGCTGCTGTGTTAGAGGATGTGCTAAAATTAATTAAACAGCGGTTGCAGGGTACCACCAGACATGATCCCCCAACAGCACACTAGCATATAGTGCAAACAACAATGTAATCACTAGAACTCTACTAATAAGATCTACACAGCAGCCACTGTCTCCCCAAAGTACCCTATCTTATAGTGAAAACAACAATCTGATAAGTAGAACTCTACTAATAATATGCACACACCAGGCATGTTTCCCAACAGTACACTAGTTTATAGTGCAAAGCAACATGTAATAGCTAGAACCCAACTAATAATATGTTTCAAGTCTGCAAGCAGCTGCTGTGTTAGAGGATCTGCTAAAATTAATTAAACAGCAGCTGAAGTCACCTAAGCCACCATCTCCCAGCGTACCCTAGCATGCAGTGAAAAAACAATGTAATAACTAGAACCCTACTAATAATATGCACACATCAGCACCATCCCCCAACAGTACACTAGCAAATAGTGCAAACAACAATGTAATAACTAGAACCCTTCTAATAATATGCACACACCAGCCACGTCCCCAACAATACGCTAGCTTATAGTGCAAACAATAATGTAATAAATAGAACTCTACTTAATAATTTGTAACACCAGCCATGTCCCCAACAGTACCCTAGCTTATAGTGCAAACAAAACATGTAATAACAAGAACTCTACTAATATGTTTCAAGTCCTGCTAGCAGCTGCTGTGTTAGAGGACCTGCTAAAATTAATTAAACAGCAGCTGCCTTGTACCACCAGCCAGCATCCCCCAACAGTGCACTAGCATATAGTGCAAACAACATTGTAATATATAGAACCCTACTGATAATATGCACACACCAGCCACCATTCCCCAACTGAGCAGTATCTTATATTGCAAACAACAATGCAATAACTAGAACTCTACTAATAATATGCACACTCCAGCTACCGTCCCCCAACAGTACTCTAGCTTACAGTGCAAACAAACATGTAATAAGTAGAATTCTACTAATAATATGTTTCATGCCTGCAAGCAGCTGCTTTGTTAAAGGATCTGTAAAAATTAATGAAACCAGAGCTGCAGTGTACCACCAGACACCGTCCCAAAACAGTAGACTAGCACACAGTGCAAACAACAATGTAATAACTAGAACTCTTATAATAATATGCACACACCAGCAACCATCCCCAAGCAGTTCACTATCTTAGAGTCCAAACAAGAATGTAATAAATAGAACTCTACTAATAATATGCACACACCAGCCACCATCCCCCAACAGTAGACTAGCTTATAGTGCAAACAACAATGTAATAACTAGAACTCTACTAATAATATGCACACACCAGCCACATCCCCCAACAGTACACTAGATTATAGTGCAAACAAACATGTAAAAACTAGAACACTACTAATAATATGTTTCAAGCCTGCTGCAGCTGCTGTGTTAGAGGATCTGCTAAAATTAATTAAGCAACAGCTGTAGTGTACCACCAGCCAACATCCCTAACTGTAATGTGCATATAGTGGAAACAACAATGTAATAACTAGAACTCTAATAATATCCACACACCAGCCACCATCCCCAACAGTACACTAGCTTATAGTGCAAACAACAATTTAATAACTTGAACTCTACTAGTAATATGCACACACCAGCCGCTATCCTTCAACAGTACACTAGCATATAGTGCAAACGAGAATGTAATAACTAGAACTCTACTAATAATATCCACACACCAGCCACATCCCCAACATTACAGTAGCTTACAGTGCAAACAACTATCTAATAACTAGAACTCTACTAATAATATGCACAAACCACCCGCGTCGCCAACAGTACACTAGTTTATAGTGCAAACAACAATGTAATAACTAGAACTCTACTAATAATATGCAGACACCATCCACCGTCCCCCAACAGTACACTAGTTTATAATGCAAGCAACAATCTAACAACTAGAACTCTTCTAATAATAAACACAAACCAGCCACGTCCCCCAACAGTACACTAGGTTATAGTGCAAACCAAAATGTAATAACTAGAACATTTCTAATAATATGTTTCAAGCCTGCAAGCAGCTGCTGTGTTAGAGGATGTGCTAAAATTAATTAAACAGCAGTTGCAGGGTACCACCAGACATGATCCCCCAACAGCACACTAGCATATAGTGCAAACAACAATGTAATCACTAGAACTCTACTAATAAGATCTACACAGCAGCCACCGTCCCCCAAAGTACCCTATCTTATAGTGAAAACAACAATCTGATAAGTAGAACTCTACTAATAATATGCACACACCAGGCATGTTTCCCAACAGTACACTAGTTTATAGTGCAAAGCAACATGTAATAGCTAGAACCCAACTAATAATATGTTTCAAGTCTGCAAGCAGCTGCTGTGTTAGAGGATCTGCTAAAATTAATTAAACAGCAGCTGAAGTGCACCATCAGCCACCATCCCCCAACGGTACCCTAGCATGCAGTGAAAAAAACAATGTAATAACTAGAACCCTACTAATAATATGCACACACCAGCCACCATCCCCCAACAGTACACTAGCAAATAGTGCAAACAACAATGTAATAACTAGAACCCTTCTAATAATATGCACACACCAGCCACGTCCCCCAACAATACACTAGCTTATAGTGCAAACAACAATGTAATAAATAGAACTCTACTAATAATTTGCACACACCAGCCATGTCCCCCAACAGTACCCTAGCTTATAGTGCAAACAAAACATGTAATAACAAGAACTCTACTAATATGTTTCAAGTCCTGCTAGCAGCTGCTGTGTTAGAGCACCTGCTAAAATTAATTAAACAGCAGCTGCCTTGTACCACCAGCCAGAATCCCCCAACAGTGCACTAGCATATAGTGCAAACAACATTGTAATATATAGAACCCTACTGATAATATGCACACACCAGCCACCATTCCCCAACTGAGCAGTATCTTATATTGCAAACAACAATGCAATAACTAGAACTCTACTAATAATATGCACACTCCAGCTACCGTCCCCCAACAGTACTCTAGCTTACAGTGCAAACAAACATGTAATAAGTAGAATTCTACTAATAATATGTTTCAAGCCTGCAAGCAGCTGCTTTGTTAAAGGATCTGTAAAAATTAATGAAACCAGAGCTGCAGTGTACCATCAGACACCGTCCCAAAACAGTAGACTAGCACACAGTGCAAACAACAATGTAGTAACTAGAACTCTAATAATAATATGCACACACCAGCCACCATCCCTCAAAAGTACACTAGCTTAAAGTGCAAACAAGAACGTAATAACTAGAACTCTATTAATAATATGCACACACCAGCCACCTTCCACCAATAGTACACTAGCTTATAGTGCAAACAACAATGTAATAACTAGAACTCTACTAATAATATGCACACATGAGCCACGTCCCCCAACAGTACACTAGCTTATAGTGAAAACAAACATGTAAAACTAGAACCCTACTAATATTATGTTTCAAGCCAGCAAGCAGCTTCTGTGTTAGAGGATCTGCTAAAATTAATTAAACAGCAGCTGCCTTGTACCACCAGCCAGCATCCACCAACAGTACACTAGCATATAGTGCAAACAACATTGTAATAACTTGAACCCTACTAATAATATGCACACAACAGACACCACCCCATCTGAGCAGTATCTTATATTGCAAACAACAATGTAATAACTAGAACTCTACTAATAATATGCACATCAGCCACCATCACCCAACAGTACACTAGCTTATAGTGTAAACAACAATGTAATAACTAGAACTCTACAAATAATATGCACACACCAGTCATGTGAACCACCATTATAGTTTCTTGAAGTGCAAACAACAATCTAATAACTAGAACTCCACTAATAACATGCACACACCACCCATGTCCCCAACAGTACTCTTGCTTATAGTGCAAATAACAATCTAATGAATAGAACTCTAATAATAATATGCACACACCAGCCATGTCCCCCAACAGTACACTAGCTTATAGTGCAAACCAACATGTAATAAATAGAACACTTATAATAATATGTTTCCAGACTGCAAGCAGCTGCTGTGTTAGAGGATCAGCTAAAGATTATTAAACAGCAGTTGCAGGGTACCACTGACCACCATCTCCAAACAGTACACTAGCACATAGTGCAAACAACAATGTAATAACTAGAACTCTATTAATAATATGCACACACCAGCCACGACCCCCATCTGTACACTGGCTTATACTGCAAACAAACATGTAATAACTAGAACTCTACTAATAATATGTTTCAAGCCTGCAAACAGCTGCTGTGTCAGAGGATCTGCCAAAATTAATTAAACAGCAACTGCAATGTACCTCCACCCACGATCACTCAACAGTACACTAGCATATAGTGCAAACAGGAATGTAATAACTAGAGCTCTATTTAATAATATGTACACACCAGCCACTCGTGTCCCAACAGCACACTATCTAATAGTGCAATCAACAACGAATAACTAGAACTCTACTAATAATGTGCATACACCAGCCACCATCCCCCAACAGTACACTAGCTTATAGTGGAAACAACAATGTAGTGAATAGAACTCTACTAATGATATGCACACACCAGCCACTGTCCCCAACAGCACACTAGTTAATAGGCAATCAACAATGTAATAACTAGAACTCTGATAATAATATGCACACACCAGCCACATCCCCCAACAGCACACTAGCATATAGTGCAAGCAAAATGTAATAACTAGAACTCTACTGATAATGTGCACACACCAGCCACCGTCCCCAACAGTACACTAGCTTATAGTGGAAACAACAATGTAGTAACTAGAACTCTACTAATCATATGCACACACCAGCCACCGTCCTCCAAACAGTACACTAGCTTATAGTGCAAACAACAATGTAATAACTAGAACTCTGCTAATAATATGCACACACCAGCCACTTCCCTCAACAGTTCACTAGCTTATAGTGCAAACAAAATATGTAATAACTAGAACTCTACTAATGATATGTTTCAAGCCTGCAAGTAGCTGCTGTGTTAGAGGACCTGATAAAATTAATTGAACAGCAGCTGCCTTGTATCACCAGCCACCATCCCCCATCAGTACACTAGCCAATAGTGCAAACAACAGTGTAATAACTAGAACTCTACTAATAATATGCACACAGCAGCCATGTCCCCTAACTGTACACTGGCTTATAGTGCAAAGAAACATGTAATAAGTAGAATTCTACTAATAATATGTTTGAAGGCTGCAAGCAGCTGCAGTGTTAGAGGATCTGCAAAAATTAATTAAACCAGAGCAGCAGTGTACCAACATCCACCATCCCCCAACTCTACACAAGCATATTGAGCAAACAACAATGTAATAGCTATAACTCTACTAATCATATGCACACATCGCCCACCGTCCCCCAACAGTACACTAGCTTATTGTGCAAACAACAATCTAATGACTAGAACTCTACTAATAATATGCACACACCAATCACGCTCCCCAACAGTACACTAGCTTATAGTGCAAACAATAATGTAATAACTAGAACTCTACTAATAATATGCATACACCAGCCACTGTCCCCAGCAGTACACTAGCTTATGGTGCAAAGAACAATCTAATAACTGGAACTCTACTAATAATATGTATACACCAGCCATGTCCCCAACAGAACTCTAGTTTATAGTGCAAACCAACATGTAACAAATAGAACACTTCTAATAATATGTTTCCAGACTGCAAGCAGCTGCTGTGTTAAGAGGATCTGCTAAAGGTTATTAAACAGCAGTTGCAGGGTACCACCGACCACCATCCCCAACAGTACACTAGCACATAATGCAAACAATAATGTAATAACTAGAACTCTACTAATAATACTCACCAGCCACCGTCCCCAACAGTACACTAGCCAATAGTGCAAACAACAATGTAATAACTAGAACTCTACTAATAATATGCACACACAGCCACGTCCTCCATCTGTGCACTGGGTTATACTGCAAACAAACATGTAATAACTAGAACTTTTCTAATAATATGTTTCAAGCCTGCAAGAAGCTGCTGTGTCAGAGGATCTGCTAAAATTAATTATATAGCAACTGCAGTGTACCTCCACCCACGATCACTCAACAGTACACTAGCATATAATGCAAACAGAAATGTAATAACTAGAGCTCTACTAAGTATATGCACACACCAGCCACCATCCCCCAACAGCACACTAACTAATAGTGCAAACAACAATGTAATAACTAGAACTCTACTAATAATATGCACACACCAGCCACTTCCCTCAACAGTTCACTAGCTTATAGTGCCAACAAAATATGTAATAACTAGAACTCTGCTAATGATATGTTTCAAGCCTGCAAGCAGCTGCTGTGTTAGAGGACCTTATAAAATTAATTAAACAGCAGCTGCCTTGTACCACCAGCCACCATCCCCCAACAGTACACTAGCATATAGTGCAAACAACATTGTAATAACTAGAACCCTACTGATAACATGCACACACCAGCCACCATCCCCCAACAGAGCAGTAGCTTATATTGCAAACAACAATGCAATAATTAGAACTCTACTAATAATATGCACACTCCAGCGACCGTCCCCCAACAGTACACTAGCTTATAGTGTAAACAATAATGGAATAACTAGAACTCTACTAATAATATGCACACAGCAGCCATGTCCCCCTACAGTACTCTAGCTTATAGTGCAAAGAAACATGTAAGAAGTAGAATTCTACTAATAATATGTTTCAAGCCTGCAAGCAGCTGCTGTGTTAGAGGATCTGCTAAAATTAATTAAACCAGAGCAGCAGTGTACCACCAGCCACCATCCCCCAACACTCCACAAGCATGTTGTGCAAACAACAATGTAATAACTAGAACTCTACTAATCATATGCACACACCGGACACCGTCCCCCAACAGTCCACTACCATATAGTGCAAACAACAATCTAATGACTAGAACTCTACTAATAATATACAAACACCACCCATGTCCCCCAACAGTACACTAGCTTATAGTGCAAACAACAATGTAATAACTAGAACTCTACTAATAATGTGCATACACCAGCCACCATCCCCAAGCAGTACACTAGCTTATATTGCAAACAACAATCTAATAACTGAAACTCTACTAATAATATGCATACACCAGCCATGTCCCCAACAGTACTCTAGCATAGTTGCAAACCAACATGTAATAAATAGAACACATCTAATAATATGTTTCAAGACTGAAAGCAGCTGCTCTGTTAGATGATCTGCTAAAGGTTATTAAACTGCAGTTGCAGGGTACCACCAGCCACCATCCCCCAACAGTACACTAGCCCATAGTACAAACAAAAATGTAATAACTAGAACTCTACTAATAATATACACACACCAGCCACCATCCCCCAGCAGTACACTAGCTAATAGTGCAAACAACAATGTAAAAACTAGAACTCTAGTAATAATATGCACATACCAGCCACGTCCCCCAACTGTACAGCAGCTTATTCTGCAAACAAACATGTAATAACTAGAACTCTACTAATAATATGTTTCAAGCCTGCAAACAGCTGCTGTGTTAAAGGATCTGCTAAAATTAATTAAACAGCAACTGCAGGGTACCACCACCTACGATCAACCAACAGTACACTAGCACATAGTGCAAGAAACAATGTGATAACTCAAACTCTACTAATAATATGCACACACAGCCACTGTCCCCAACAGTACACTAGCTAATAGTGCAAACAACAATGTAATAACTAGAACTCTACTAATAGTATGCATACACGCCACCGCCCCCAGCAGTACACTAGCTTATAGTGCAAACAACAATCTAATAACTGGAACTCTACTAATAACATGCATACACCAGCCACGTCCCCAACAGTACACTAGCTTATAGTGCAAACAAACATGTAATAAATAGGAAACTTCTAATAATATATTTCAAGACTGCAAGCTGCTGCTGTGTTAGAGGATCTGCTAAAGGTTATTATACAGCAGTTGCAAGGTACAACCAGCCACCATCCCCCAACAGTACACTAGCACAGAGTGCAAACAACAAAGTAATGACCAGAACTCTACTAATAATATGCCCACACCAGAAACCGTCCCCCAACAGAACACTAGCTAATAGTGCAAAAAACAATGTAATAACTAGATCTCTACTAATAATATGCACACACCAGCCACGTCCCCCAACAGTACACTAGCTTATAGTGCAAACCAACATGTAATAATGAGAAACACTTCTAATAATATGTTTCAAGCCTGCAAGCAGCTCCTGTGTTAGAGGATCTGTTAAAATTAGTTGAACAGCAGTTGCAGGGTAACACCAGCCACCATCCCCCAACAGTACACTAGCACATAGTGCAAACAACAATGAAATAACTAGAACTGTAATAATAAAATGCACACACCAGCCACCGTCCCCAACAGTACACTAGCTAATAGTGCAAACAACAATGTAATAATTAGAACTCTACTAATAAAATGCACACACCAGCCACATCCCCCAACAGTACACTAGCTTATAGCGCAAACAAACATGTAATAACTAAAAATCTACTAATAATATGTTTCAAGTCTGCAAGCAGGTGCTGTGTTAGAGGATCTGGTAAAATTAATTAAACAGCAGCTGCAGTGTACCACCAGCCACCATCCCCCAACAGTACACTAGCACGTACTGCAAACAACAATGTAATAATTAGACATCTACTAATAGTATGCACACTCCAGCCACATCCTCCAACAGTACACTAGCTTATATTGCAAACAAAACATGTAATAACTAGAAATCTACTAATAAAATATTTCAAGCCTGCAAGCAGCTGCTGTGTTAGAGGACCTGCAAAAATTAATTAAATAGCAGCTGCAGTGTACCACCAGCCACCACCTCCCAATAGTACACTAGCATTTAGTGCAAACAACAATGTAATAACTAGAACTCTACTAATAATATGCTCACAATAGCCACCATCACCAAGAGTGATGTAGCTTATAGTGCAAACAAAAATGCAATGACTAGAACTCTACCAATAATATGCACACACCAGACACCATCCCCCAACAGTACCGTAGCTTACAGTGAAAAGAACAATCTGATAATTAGAACTCCACTAATAATATGCAGCACACCAGCCACATCTCCCAACAGTACACTAGCTTATAGTGCAAACCAGCATGTAATAACTGGAACCCTACTAATAATATATTTCAAGTCTGCAAGCTGCTGATGTGTTAGAGGATCTGCTAAAATTAATTAAACAGCAGCTGCAGGGTACCAGCAGCCACCATCCCCCAACAGTACACTAGCATATAGTGCAAACAACAATGCAGTAACTAGAACTCTACTAATAATATGCACACACCAGCCACCGTCCTCAACAGTACACTAGCTATTGGTGCAAACTAGAATGCAAGAACTTGAACTCTACTAATAATACGCACACACCAGCCATGTCCCTCAACAGTACACTAGTTTATAGTAGAAACAACAATGTAATAACTTGAACTCTACCAATAATATGCACACACCAGCCACCGTCATCCAACAGTACACTATCTTATAGTGCAAACAACATTCTAATAACTAGATCTCTATTAATAATATGCACACATCAGCCACAACCCCCAACAGTACACTAGCTTACAATGCAAACAAACATGTAATAACTAGAACTCTACTTATAATATGTTTCAAGCCTGCAAGCAGCTGGTGTGTAAGAACATCTGCTAAAATTAATTAAGAGCAGCTGCAGTGTAAATCAGCCACCATCCTGCAACAGTACACCAGCCTATAGTGTAAAGAACAATGTAATAACCAGAACTCTACTAATAATATGCACACACCAGCCACTGTCCCCAACAGTACACTAGCTAATAGTGCAAACAACAATGTAATATGTAGAACTCTACTAATAATATGCACACACCAGCCACGTCCCCCGACTGTACACTAGTTTATACAGCAAACAAACATGTAATAACAAGAAATCTACTAATAATGTGTTTGACGCCTGCAACCAGCTGCAGTGTTAGATTATCTGCTAAAATTAATTAAACAGCAACTGCAGGGTACCACCACCCATGATCACCCAACAGTACACTAGCATATAGTGGAAACAACAATGTAATAACTAGAACTCTTCTAATAATATACACACACCAGCCACCGTCCCCCATCCGCACAATAGCTAATAGTGCAAACAACAATGTTATAACTAGAACTCTACTAATAATATGCACACACCAGCCATGTTCCCCAACAGTACACTAACTTGTAGTGCAAACAGGAATGTAATAACTAGAACTCTGCTAATGATATGCACACACCAGCCACCATCCCCCAACAGCACACAAGTTAATAGTGCAAACAACAATGTAATAACTAGTACTCTTCTAATAATATTCACACACCAGCCACCGTCCCCAAACAGTACACTAGCTTATAGTGCAAACAACAATGTAATAACTAGAATTCTGCTAATAATATACACACAACAGCCATGTCCATAAAATTACACAAGCTTATAGTGCAAACAATACATGTAATAACTAGAACTCTACTAATAATATGTTTCAAGCCAGCAAGCAGCTGCTGTTTTAGAGGATCTGCTAAAATTAATTAACCAGCAGCTGCAGTGTACCACCAGCCACCCTCAACCAACAGTACATTAGCATATAGTGCAAAAAACAATGTAATAACTAGAACTCTACTAATAATATGCACACACCAGCCACCATCCCCGAACTGTGCAGTAGCTTATATTGGTAACAACAATGTAATAACTAGAACTCTTCTAATAATAAGAACGCACCAGCCACCATCCCCCAAGAGTACACTAGCTTATAGTGCAAACAACAATGTAATAACTAGAACTCTACTATCAATACACTACACCAGCCTCTTCCCCTAACAGTACACTAGCTTACAGTGCAAACAAAATGTGTAATAACTAGAACTCTACTAATAATGTGTTTCAAGCTAGCAAGCAGCTGCTGTGTTAGAGGATCTGCTAAAATAAATTAAACTGCAGCTGCAGTGTACCACCAGCCACCATCCCCAAACAGTACACTAGCATATAGTGAAAAAAACAATGTAATAACTAGAACTCTACTAATAATATGCACACACCAGCCACCATTCCCCAACAGTGGAGTTGCTTATATTGCAAACAATAATGTAATAACTAGAACTCTACTAATAATATGCTCACACCAGCCACGTCCTGCAACAGTGCACTTGCTTATAGTGCAAGGAAACATGTAATAACTAGAACTCTACTAATACTATGTTTCAAACCTGCAAGTAGCTGCTGTGATAGAGGGTCTGCTAAAATTAATTGAACAGCAACTGCAGTGTACAACCAGCCACCATCCCCAAACAGTACACTAGTATTTATTGCAAACAACAATGTAATAACTAGAAATCTACTAATAATATGCACACACCAGCCACCGCCCCCAGCAGTACTCTAGCTTATAGTGCAAACAGCAATCTAATAACTATCTACTAATAATATGCACACACCACCCACGTCCCCCAACAGTACACTAGCTTATAGTGCAAACCAATATGTAATAAATAGAACACTTGTAATGATATGTTTCAAGAATTCAAGCTGCTACTGTGTTATAGGATCTGCTAAAAGTTATTAAACAGCAGTTGCAGGGTATCACCAGCCACAATCCAGAACAGTACACTAGCACATAGTGCAAACAACAATGTAATAACTAGAACACTAGTAATAATATGCACATACCAGGCACCGTCCCCAACACTACACTATCTAATAGTGTAAACAACAATGTAATAAGTAAAAGTCAACTAATAATATGCACACCAGCCACGTCCTCAAACTGTACACTAGCCTGTACTGCAAACAAACATGTAATATCTATAACCCTACTAATAATATTTTTCAAGCCTGCATGCAGCTGCTGTGTTAGAGGATCTGCTAAAATTAATTAAACAGCAACTGCAGGGTACCACCACCCACGATCACCAAACAGTACACTAGCATATCGTGCAAACAACAATGTAATAACTAGAACTCTACTAATAATATGCACACACCAGCCACGTTCCCCAACAGTACTCCAGCTTATAGTGCAAACAAGAATGTACTAACTAGAACTCTACTAATAATATGCACATACCAGCCACCGTACCCCAGCAGCGCACTAGCTAATAGTACAAACAACAATGTAATAACTAGAACTCTTCTAATAATAGGCACACACCAGCCACCGTCCCCCAACAGTTCACTAGCTTATAGTGGAAACAACAATGTAATAACTAGAACTCTACTAATAATGCAAACACACAAGCCTCATCCACCAACAGTACACTAGCTTACAGTGCAAACAGAACATGTAAAAACCAGAACTCTACTAATAATGTGTTTCAAGCCAGCAGACAGCTGCTGTGTTAGAGGATCTGCAAAAATTAATTAAACTGCAGCTGCAGTGTACCCCAGCCACCATCCCCAAACAGTACACTAGCATATAGTGCAAAAAACAAAGTAATAACTGGAACTCTACAAATAATAGGCACACTCCAGCCACCATCCCCAACAGTGCAGTTTCTTATAATGCAAACGACAATGTAATAACTAGAACTCTACCTATAATATACACACACCAGCCACCGTCCCCAACAGTACACTAGCTTATAGAGGAAACAATGTAATAACTAGAACTCTATAGTAATAATATGCACACACCAGCCATGTCCCGTAATAGTACACTAGCTTATAGTGCAAGGAAATATGTAATAACTAGAACTCTACTAATAATGTGTTTCAAGCCTGCAAGCAGCTGCTGTGATAGAGGATCTGCTAAAATTAATTAAACAGCAGCTGCAGTGTACGACCAGCCACTATCCCCCAACAGTACACTAGCATATAGTACAAACAACAGTGTAATAACTAGAACTCGACCAATAATATGCACACACCAGCCACCATCCCCCAATAGTTCACTAGCTTATAGTGCAAACAACAATGTAATAACAAGAACTCTGCTTATGATATGTACACACCAGCCACTGTCCCCCAACAGTACACAAGCTTATAGTGCAAATAATGTAATAACTAGAACTGTACTAATAATTATGCAGACAACAGCCAGCCCCCAACAGCATACTAGCTTCAATGCTAACAAACATGTAATAAGTAGAACCTTACTAATAATATGTTTGAACCAGCATGCAGCTGCTGTGTTAGAGGATCAGCTAAAATTAATTGAACAGCAGCTGCAGTCTACCACCAGCCACTCATCCCCAAACAGTACACTAGTATTTATACAAACAACAATGTAATAACTAGAACTCTACTAATAATATGCACAACCAGCCACCATCCCTACACTACACAAGCTTATTGTGCAAACAACAATGTAATAACTAGAACTCTACTAATCATATGCCCACACCAGCCACCGTCCCCCAACAGTACACTAGCTTATAGTGCAAACAGCAATCTAATAACTTGAACTCTGCTAATAATATGCACACACCACCCACGTCCCCCAACTGTACACTAGGTTAGAGTGCAAACAACAATGTCTTAACTAGAACTCTACTAATAATATGCATACACCAGCCACCGTCCCCCAGCAGTACACTAGATTATAGTGCAAACAACAATCTAATAACTGGTAATCTACTAAAAATATGCACACACCAGGCTTGTCCCCCAACAGTACACTAGCTTATTGTGCAAACCAACATGTAATAAATAGAACTCTTCTAATAGATGTGTTTCAAGTCTTAAAGCAGCTGCTGGGTTAGAGGATCTAATAAAAGATATTAAACAGCAGTTGCATGGTACCACCAGCCACCATCCCCCTACAGTACACTAGCATATAATGCAAACAACAATGTAATAACTAGAACTGTATTAATAATATGCACACACCAGCCACCGTCCCCAACAGTACACTAGCTAATAGTGCAAACAGCAATGTTATAAGTAGAACTCTACTAATAATATGCACACACCATCCACGTACACCAACTGTACACTAGCTTATACTGCAAGCAAACATGTAATAACTAGAACCCTACTAATAATATGTTTCAAGCCAGCAAGCAGCTGCTGTGTTAGAGGATCTGCTAAAATTAATTAAACAGCAACTGCAGGGTACCACCACCCACAATCACCCAACAGTACACTAGCATATAGTGCAAACAACAATGTAATAACTAGAACTCTACTAATGATATGCACACAACAGCCACTGCCCGGCAACCAGCACACTTGGCTAATAGTGCAAACAACAATGTAATAACCAGAACTCTACTAATAATATGCACACACCAGCCCATTCCCCAACAGTACACTAGCTTATAGTGCAATCAAGAATGTAATAACTAGAACTCTACTATTAATATGCACACTCAGCCACTGTCCCCAACAGCATGCTAGCTAATAGTGCAAACAACAATGTAATAACTAGAACTCTTCTAATAATACGCACACCCCAGCCACCGTCCCCCAACAGTACACTAGCTTATAGTGCAAACAACAATGTAATAACTAGAACTCTACTAATAATACACACACACAACCCTCATCCGCCAACAGCAGGCTTGCTTGCTGTGCAAACAAAACATGTAATAACCAGAACTCTACTAATAATGTGTTTCAAGCCAGGAAGCATTCTGCTGTGTTAGAGGATCTGCTAAAATTAAACTGCAGCTGCAGTGTACACCAACCATCATGCCCAAACAGTACACATAGCATTTAGTGCAAAAAAATGTAATAACTAGAACTCTACTAATAATATACACACCAGCCACCATCCCCCAACAATTAAGTTGCTTATATTGCAAACAACAATGTAATATCTTGAACTCTACTAATAAGATGCACACAACAGCCATGTCCCATCAATAGTACACTAACTTAGAAGCGAGGAAACATGTAATAACTAGAACTGTACAGATAAAATGTTCCAAGCCTGCAAGCAGCTGCTGTGTTAGAGGATCTGCTAAAATTAATTAAACAGCAGCTGCAGTTTACCACCCGCCACTATCCCCCAACAGAACACTAGGATATAATACAAACAGCAAAGTAATAACTAGAACTCGACCAATAATATGCACACACCAGCCACCATCCCCCAACAGTTCACTGGCTTATAGTGCAAACAGCAGTGTAATAACTAGAACTCTACTTATAATATGCACACACCAGCCACCGTACCCCAACAGTACACTAGCTTATTGTGCAAAAAATGTATTAACTAGAACTGTACTAATAACATGCACACACTAGTCAGGTCCCCAACAGTACACTAGCTAATAGTGCAAACAAGCATGTAACAAGTGGAACCTTACTAATAATATGTTTCACGCCTGCAAGCAGCTGCTGTGTTAGAGGATCAGCTAAAATTGATTAAACAGCAGCTGCAGTGTAAAACTAGCCACCATCCCCAAACAGTATACTAGTATTTAGTATAAACAACAGTGTAATAACCAGAATTCTACTAATAATATGCACACACCAGCCACCATCCCCAACACAACAGAAGCTTTTTGTGCAATCAACAAAGTAATAACTAGAACTCTACTAATCATATGCACACACTAGCCACCGTCCCCAACAGTACACTAGCTCATAGTGCAAGAAACAATCTAATAGCTAGAATTCTACTAATAATATGCACACACCACCGACGTCCCAAAACAGTACACAAGGTTATAGTGCAAACAACAACGTAATAACTAGAACTCTACTAACAATATGCATACACCAGCCACCTTCCCCCAGCAGTACACTAGCTTATAGTGCAAACAACAATGTAATAACTAGAACTCTAGTAATAATATGCACACTCCAGCCACGTCCCCCAACAGTACACTAGCTTATTGTGCAAACCTACATGTAATAACTAGAACACTTCTAAAAATATGTTTCAAGCCAGCAAGCAGCTGCTGTGTTAGAGGATATGCTAAAATTTATTAAACAGCAGTTGCTTGATACCACCAGCCACCATCCCCCAACAGTACACTAGCACATAGTACAAATAACAATGTAATAACTGGAACTCTACTAATAATATGCACACACCAGCCATGTCTCCAAATGAACACTGGCTTATAGTGCAAACAACTATCTAATAATTAGATCTCTATTAATAATATGCACACACCAGCCACCATCCCCAACACTACAGAAGCTTTTTGTGCAATCAACAATGTAATAACTAGAACTCTGCTAATCATATGCACACACTAGCCACCGTCCCCCAACAGTACACTAGCTTACAATGCTAACAAACATGTAATAACTAGAACTCTACTAATAATATGTTTCAAGCCTGCAAGCTGCAGGTGTGTAAGAACATCTGCTAAAATTAATTAAAGAGCAGCTGCAGTGTACCATCAGCCACCATCCTGCAACAGTACACCAGCCTATAGTGTAAAGAACAATGCAATAACCAGAACTCTACTAATAATATGCACACAGCAGCCACTGTCCCCCTGCAGTACACTAGCTAATAGTGCAAACAACAATGTAATTAGTAGAACTCTACTAATAATATGCACACACCAGCCACGTCCCCCAACTGTACACTAGTTTATACAGCAAACAAACATGTAATAACAAGAACTCTACTAATCATGTGTTTCAAGCCTGCAAGCAGCTGCTGTGTTAGATTATCTGCTAAAATTTATTAAACAGCAACTGCAGGGTAACACCACCCATGATCACCCAACAGTACACTAGCATACAGTGCAAACAACAATGTAATAACTAGAACTCTTCTCATAATAGACACACACCACCCACCGTCCCCCATCAGCGCACTAGCTAATAGTGCAAACAACAATGTTATAACTAGAACTCTACTAATAATATGCACACACCAGCCATGTCCCCCAACAGTACACTAACTTATAGTGCAAACACGAATGTAATAACTAGAACTCTACTAATGATATGCACACACCAGCCACCGTCGACGAACAGCACACAAGCTAATAGTGCAAACAACAATGTTATATCTAGTACTCTTCTAATAATATTCACACACCAGCCACAGTCCCCAAACAGTACACTAGCTTATAGTGCAAACAACAATGTAATAACTAGAACTCTTCTAATAATATGCACACACCAGCTACCATCCCCAACAGTACACTAGCTTATAGTGCTAATAACAATGTAATAACTAGAACTCTACTAATAATATGCACACACCAGCCACCGTCCCCCACAGAACACTAGCTTATAGTGCAAACACCAATGTTATAACTAGAATTCTGCTAATAATATACACACAACAGCCACGTCCCCAAAAGTACACTAGCTTATAGTGCAAACAATACATGTAATAACAAGAACTCTACTAATAATATGTTTCAAGCCAGCAAGCAGCTGCTGTTTTAGGGGATCTGCTAAAATTAATTAACCGGCAGCTGCAGTGTACCACCAGCCACCCTCAACCAATAGTACATTAGCATATAGTGCAAAAAACTATGTAATAACTAGAACTCGACTAATAATATGCACACATCCGCCACCATCCCCAAACTGTGCAGTAGCTTATCTTGGAAACAACAATGTAATAACTAGAACTCTTCTAATAATATGAACACACCAGCCACCGTCCCGAAAGACTACACTAGCTTGTAGTGCAAACAGCAATGTAATAACTAGAACTCTACTATTAATATGCACACACCAGCCTCTTCCCCTAACAGTACACTAGCTTACAGTGCAAACAAAACATGTAATAACTAGAACTCTACTAATAATATGCACACACCAGCCACCATTCCCCAATAGTGGAGTTGCTTATATTGCAAACAAGAATGTAATAACTAGAACTCTACTAATAATATGCACACACCAGCCACTGTCCCCCAAAAGCAGACTAACTTATAGTGGAAACAATGTAATAACTAGAACTCTACTAATAATATGCTCACACCAGCCTCGTCCCGCAACAGTGCACTAGCTTTTAGTGCAAGGAAACATGTAATAACTAGAACTCTACTAATAATATGTTTCAAGCCTGCAAGCAGCTGCTGTGATAGAGGATCTGCTAAAATTAATTGAACAGCAGCTGCAGTGTATAACCAGCCACTATCCCCAAACAGTACACTAGTATTTATTGCAAACAACAATGTAATAACTAGAACTCTACTAATAATATGCACACACCAGCCACCGTCCCCCAACAGTACTCTAGCTTATAGTGCAAACAGCAATCTAATAACTGGAACTCTACTAATAATATGCACACACCACCCATGTCCCCCAAAAGTACACTAGCTTATAGTGCAAACCAATATGTAATAAATAGAACACTTGTAATGATATGTTTCAAGACTTCAGGCTGCTGCTGTGTTAGAGGATCTGCTAAAAGTTATTAAACAGGTGCTGCAGGGTATCACCAGCCACCATCCCGAAACAGTACACTAGCACATTGTGCAAACAACAATGTAATAACTAGAACTCTACTAATAATATCCACACACCAGCCACCGTCCCCCAACACTACACTACCTAATAGTGTAAACAACAATGTAATAAGTAGAAGTCAACTAATAATATGCACACACCAGCCACGTCCCCAACTGTACACTAGCCTATACTGCAAAGAAACATGTAATATCTAGAACCCTACTAATAATATTTTTCAAGCCTGCAAGCACCTGCTGTGTTAGAGGATCTGCTAAAATTAATTAAATAGCAACTGCAGGGTACCCCCTCCCACGATCACCCAACAGTACTCTAGAATATAGTGCAAACAACAATGTAATAACTAGAACTCTACTAATAATATGCACACACCAGCCACCGTCCCGCTACATCACGCTAGCTAATAGTGAAAACAACAATGTAATAACTATAACTCTGATAATAATATGCACACACCAGCCACGTTCCCCAACAGTACACCAGCTTATAGTGCAAACAGGAATGTAATAACTAGAACTCTACTATTAATATGCACACACCAGCCACCGTTCCCCAGCAGCACACTATCTAATAGTGCAAACGACAATGTAATAACTAGAACTCTTCTAATAATATGCACACACCAGCCACCATCCCCCAACAGTTCACTAGCTTATAGTGCAAACAACAATGTAATAACTAGAACTCTACTACTAATAATACAAACACACAACCCTCATCCACCAACAGTACACTAGTTTACAGTGCAAACAAAACATGTAATAACCAGAACTCTACTAATAATGTGTTTCAAGCCAGCAAACAGCTGCTGTGTTAGAGGATCTGCAAAAATTAATTAAACTGTAGCTGCAGTGTACCCCCAGCCACCGTCCCCAAACAGTACACTAGCAAATAGTGCAAAAAACAAAGTAATAACTGGAACTCTACTAATAATATGCACACTCCAGCCACCATCCCCAACAGTGCAGTTGCTTATATTGCAAACGACAATGTAATAACTAGAACTCTACCTATAATTTGCACACACCAGCCACTGTCCCCCAACAGTACACTAGCTTATAGAGGAAACAATGTAAATAACTAGAACTCTAGTAATAATATGCACACACCAGCCATGTCCCGTAGTAGTACACTAGGCTTATATTGCAATGAAAAATGTAATAACCAGAACTCTACTAATAATGTGTTTCAAGCCTGCAAGCAGCTGCTGTGATAGAGCATCTGCTAAAATTACTTAAACAGCAGCTGCAGTGTACCACCAGCCACTATCCCTCAACAGTACACTAGCATATAGTACAAACAACAGTGTAATAACTAGAACTCGACCAATAATATGCACACACCAGCCACCGTCCCCCAATAGTTCACTAGCTTATAGTGCAAACAACAATGTAATAACAAAAACTCTACTTATGACATGTACACACCAGCAACTGTCCCCCAACAGTACACAAGCTTATAGTGCAAATAATGTAATAACTAGAACTGTACTAATAATTATGCAGACAACAGCCACGTCCCCCAACAGCATACTAGCTTTTAGTGCTAACAAACATGTAATAACTAGAACCTTACTAATAATATGTTTCAAGCCAGCATGCAGCTCCTGTGTTAGAGGATCAGCAAAAATTAATTGAACAGCAACTGCAGTATACCACCAGCCACCATCCCCAAACAGTACACTAGTGTTTATGCAAACAACAATGTAATAACTAGAACTCTACTAATAATATGCACACACCAGCCACCACCCCACACTACACAAGCTGTTATTGGCAAACAACAATGTAATAACTAGAACTCTACTAATCATATGCACACACCAGCCACCGTCCCCTCAACAGCACACTAGCTTATAGTGTAAACAGCAATCTAATAACTAGAACTCTGCTAATAATATGCACACACCAGCCACATCCCCAACTGTACACTAGGTTAGAGTGCAAACAAGAATGTCCTAACTAGAACTCTACTAATAATATGCATTCATCAGCCACCGTCCCCCAGCAGTACACTAGCTTATAGTGCAAACAACAATCTAATAACTGGAACTCTACTAAAAATATGCACACACCAGGCGTTTTCCCCCAACAGTATACTAGGTTATTGTGCAAACCAACATGTAATAAATAGAACACTTCTAATAGATATGTTTCAAGACTTCAAGCAGCTGCTGGGTTAGAGGATCTGCTAAAAGATATTAAACAGCAGTTCAGGGTAGCACCAGCCAACATCCCCCAACAGTACACTAGCATATAGTGCAAACAACAATGTAATAACTAGAACTGTATTAATAATATCACACACCAGCCACTGTCCCCAACAGTACACACAGTCAATAGTGCAAACAACAATGTAATAAACAGAACTCTACTAATATGCACACACCATCCACGTCCCCAACTGTACACTAGCTTATACTGCAAGCAAACATGTAATAACTAGAACCCTACTAATAATATGTTTCAAGCCAGCAAGCAGCTGCTGTGTTAGAGGATCTGCTAAATTAATTAAACAGCAACTGCAGGTACCACCATACACAATCACCCAACAGTACACTAGCATAGTGCAAACAGCAATGTAATAACTAGAACTCATCTAATAATATGCACACACCAGCCACTGTCCGTCAACAGCACAATAGCTAATAGTGCAAACAACAATGTAATAACTAGAACTCTACTAATAATATGCACACACCAGCCCGTTCCCCAACAGTACACTAGCTTATAGTGCAATCAAGAATGTAATAACTAGAACTCTACTATTAATATGCACACTCCAGCCACTGTCCCCCAACTGCACGCTAGCTAACAGTGCAAACAACAATGTAATAACTAGAACTCTTCTAATAATATACACCATCACCATCCCCCCTCCTAGTGCAGTTGCTTATATTGCAAACAGTAATGTAATATCTAGAACTCTACTAATAATACACAAACCACCATCCCCCCACAGCAGTCTAGCTTACTGTGCAAAGAAAACATGTAATAACCAGAACGCTATTAATAATGCGTTTCAAGCCAGCAAGCAGCTGCTGTGTTAGAGGATCTGCTAAAATTAAACTGCAGCTGCAATGTACCACCAGCCACCATCCCCAAACAGTACACTAGCATATAGTGCAAAAAAACAATGTAATAACTAGAACTCTACTAATATGCACACACCAGCCACCATCCCCAACAATGCAGTTGCTTATATTGCAAACAACAATGTAATATCTTTGAACACTACTAATAATATGCACACAACAACAGCGCCCCTAACAGTACACTAGCTTATAGAGAAAACACTGAAATTACTAGAACTCTAGTAATAATATGCACACACCAGCCATGTCCCACAATAGTACACTAGCTTATAGTGCGAAGAAACATGTAATAACTAGAACTGTACAGATATGTTTCAAGCCTGCAAGCAGCTGCTGTGTTAGAGGATCTGCTAAAATTAATTAAACAGCAGCTGCAGTTTGCCACCCACCACTATCCCCCAACAGTACACTAGCATACAATACAAACAACAAAGTAATAACTAGAACTCGACCAATAATATGCACACACACCAGCCACCAACCCCAAACAGTTCACTGGCTCATAGTGCAAACAACAATGTAATAACTAGAACTCTACTTATAATATGCACACACCAGCCACCGAGCCCCAACAGTACACTAGCTTATTGCAAACAACGATAATAGAACTGTACTAATAATATGCACACACCAGCCAGGTCCCCAACAGTACACTAGCTAATAGTGCAAACAAGCATGTAACAACTGGAACCTTACTAATAATATGTTTCACACCTGCAAGCAGCTGCTGTGTTAGAGGATCAGCTAAAATTGATTAAACAGCAGCTGCAGTGTACCACCAGCCACCATCCCCAAACAGTATACTAGTATTTATTATAAACAACAATGTAATATCTAGAATTCTACTAATAATATGCACACACCAGCCACCATCCCCAACACTACAGAAGCTTTTTGTCCAATCAACAATGTAATAACTAGAACTCTACTAATCATATGCACACACAGCCACTCGGCCCCCAACAGTACACTCAAGCTTATGGTGCAAGAAACAGTCTAATAGCAAGAATTCTACTAATAATATGCACACACCACCGACGTCCCCAACAGTACACAAGGTTATGGTGCAAACAAAAATGTAATAACTAGAACTCTACTAACAATATGCATACACCAGCCACCTTCCCCCAGCAGTACACTAGCTTATAGTGCAAACATCAATGTAATAACTAGAACTCTAGTAATAATATGCACACACCAGCCACGTCCCCCAACAGTACACTAGCTTATTGTGCAAACCTACATGTAATAAGTAGAACACTTCTAGAAATATGTTTCAAGCCAGCAAGCAGCTGCTGTGTTAGAGGATATGCTAAAATTTATTAAACAGCAGTTGCTTGATACCACCAGCCACCATCCTCCAACAGTACACTAGCACATAGTGCAAACAACAATGTAATAACTGGAACTCTACTAATAATATGCACACACCAGCCACATCCCCCAACAGTACACTAGCTTACAATGCAAACAAACATGTAATAACTAGAACACTACTAATAATATGTTTCAAGCCTGCAAGCTGCTGGTGTGTAAGAACATCTGCTAAAATTAATTAAAAAGCAGCTGCAGTGTACCATCAGCCACCATCCTGCAACAGTACACCAGCCTATAGTTTAAAGAACAATGTAATAACCAGAACTCTACTAATAATATGCACACACCAGCCACTGTCCCCCAACAGTACACTAGCTAATAGTGCAAACAACAATGTAATAAGTAGAACTCTAGTAATAATTTGCACACACCAGCCACGTCCCCCAACTGTACACTAGTTTATACAGCAAACAAACATGTAATAACAAGAACTCTACTACTAATGTGTTTCAAGCCTGCAAGCTGCTGCTGTCTTAGATTATCTGCTAAAATTATTTAAACAGCAACTGCAGGGTACCACCACCCATGATCACCCAACAGTACACACTAGCATATAGTGCAAACAAAAATGTAATAACTGGAACTCTTCTAATAATAATTCACACACCAGCCAACGTCCCCCATCAGCACACTAGCTAATAGTGCAAACAACAATGTTATAACTAGAACTCAAATAATATTGCACACACCAGCCATGTTCCCCAACAGTACACTAACTTACAGTGCAAACACGAATGTAATAACTAGAACTCTTCTAATGATATGCACACACCAGCCACAGTCTCCCAACAGCACACAAGCTAATAGTGCAAACAACAATGTAATAACTAGTACTTTTCTAATAATATTCAGACACCAGCCACCATCTCCAAACAGTACACTAGCTTGTAGTGCAAACAACAGTGTAATAACTAGAACGCTTCTATTAATATGCACACACCAGCTACCATCCCCAACAGTACACAATAGCTATAGTGCTAACAACAATGTAATAACTAGAACTCTACTAATAATATGCACACACCAGCCACGTCCCCACAGAACACTAGCTTGTAGTGCAAACACCAATGTTATAACTAGAATTCTGCTAATAATATACACACAACAGCCACGTCCCAAAAGTACCCTAGCTTATAATGCAAACAATACACGTAATAACTAGAACTCTACTAATAATATGTTTCAAGCCAGCAAGCAGCTGCTGTTTTAGAGGATCTGCTAAAATTAATTAACCAGCAGCTGCAGTGTACCACCAGCCACCCTCAACCAACAGTACATTAGCATATAGTGCAAAAAACAATGTAATAACTAGAACTCGACTAATAATATGCACACACCAGCCACCATCCCCAAACTGTGCAGTAGCTTATAGTGGAAACAACAATGTAATAACTAGAACTCTTCTAATAATATGAACACACCAGCCACCGTCCCGCAAGACTACACTAGCTTATAGTGCAAACAACAATGTAATAACTAGAACTCTACTATTAAGACGCACACACCAGCCTCTTCCCCAAGAGTACACTAGGTTACAGTGCAAACAAAACATGCAATAACTAGAACTCTACTAATAATGTGTTTCAAGCTAGCAAGCAGCTGCTGTGTTAGAGGATCTGCTAAAATTAATTAAACTGCAGCTGTAGTGTACCACCAGTCACCATCCCCAAACAGTACACTAGCATATAGTGAAAAAAACAATGTAATAACTAGAACTCTACTAATAATATGCACACACCAGCCACCATTCCCCAACAGTGGAGTTGCTTATATTGCAAACAACAATGTAATAACTAGAACTCTACTAATAATATGCACACACCAGCCACCGTCCCCCAAAAGTAGACTAGCTTCTAGTGGAAACAATGTAATAAGTAGAACTCTACTAATACTATGCTCACACCAGCCACGTCCCGCAACAGTGCACTAGCTTATAGTGCAAGGAAACATGTAATAACTAGAACTCTACTAATAATATGTTTCAAGCCTGCAAGCAGCTGCTGTGATAGAGGATCTGCTAAAATTAATTGAACAGCAGTTGCAGTGTACAACCAGCCACTCTCCCCAAGCAGTACACTAGTATTTATTGCAAACAACAATGTAATATCTAGAACTCTACTAATAATATGCACACACAGCCACCGCTCCCCAACAGTACTCAGCTTATCTGCAAACAGCAATCTAATAACTGGAATTCTACAATGAATATGCACACACCACCCATGTCCCCGAACAGTACTCTAGCTTATAGTGCAAACCAATATGTAATAAATAGAGCAACTTGTAATGATATGTTTCAAGACTTCAAGCTGCTGCAGTGTTAGAGGATCTGCTAAAAGTTATTAAACAGCAGTTGCAGGGTATCACCGCCACCATCCCGAAACAGTATACTAGCACATAGGCAAACAACAATGTAATAACTAGAACTCTACTAATAATATCCACACACCAGCCACCATCCCCCAACACTACAATATCTAATAGTGTAAACAACAATGTAATAAGTAGAAGTCAACTAATAATATGCACACACCAGCCACGTCCCCCAACTGTACACTAGCCTATACTGCAAACAAACATGTAATATCTAGAACCCTACTAATAATATTTTTCAAGCCTGCAAGCACCTGCTGTGTTAGAGGATCTGCTAAAATTAATTAAATAGCAACTGCAGGGTACCACCACCCACGATTACCAAACAGTACACTAGCATATAGTGCAAACAACAATGAAATAACTTGAAGTCTACTAATAATATGTACACACCAGTCACCGTCCCGCAACAGCACACTGGCTAATAGTGCAAACAACAATGTAATAACTATAACTCTGCTAATAATATGCACACACCAGCCACGTTCCCCAACAGTACACCAGCTTATAGTGCAAACAAGAATGTAATAACTAGAACTCTACTATTAATATGCACACATCAGCCACCATTCCCCAGCAGCACACTAGCTAATAGTGCAAAAACAATGTAATAACTAGTACTTTTCTAATAATTCACACACCAGCCACCATCCCCAAACATTACACTAGCTTATAGTGCAAACAACAGTGTAATAACTAGAACTCTTCTAATAATATGCACACACCAGCTACCATCCCCAACAGTTCACTGGCTTATAGTGCAAAACAATGTAATAATGAGAGACTCTACTAATAATACAAACACACAACCCTCATCCACCAATAGTACACTAGCTTACAGTACAAACAAAACATGTAATAACCAGAACTCTACTAATAATGTGTTTCAAGCCAGCAAGCAGCTGCTGTGTTAGAGGATCTGCAAAAATTAATTAAACTGCAGCTGCAGTGTACCCCCAGCCACCATCCCCAAACAGTACACTAGCATAGAGTGCAAAAAACAAAGTAATAACTAGAACTCTACTAATAATATGCACACTCCAGCCACCATCCCCAAAAGTGCAGTTGCTTATATTGCAAACGACAATGTAATAACTAGAACTCTACTTATAATATTCACACACCAGCCATGTCCTGCAATAGTACACTAGCTTATAGTGCAAGGAAATACGTAATAACTAGAACTCTAGTAAGAATGTGTTTCAACCCTGCAAGCAGCTGCTGTGATAGAGGATCTGCTAAAATTAATTAAACAGCAGCTGCAGTGTACCACCAGCCACTATCCCCAACAGTACACTAGCATATAGTACAATCAACAGTAATAACTAGAACTTGACTAACAATATACACACACCAGCCATTATCCTCCAATAGATCACTAGCTTATAGTGAAAACAACAATGTAATAACAAGATCTCTACTTATGATATGTACACACAAGCCACTGTCCCCAACAGTACACAAGCTTTATAGTGCAAATAATGTAATAACTGGAACTGTACTAATAATTATTCAGACACCAGCCACGTCCCCAACAGCATACTAGCTTTTAGTGCTTACAAACATGTAATAACTAGAACCAAACTAATAATATGTTTCAAGCCAGCATACAGCTCCTGTGTTAGAGGATCAGCAAAAATTTATTGAACAGCAGCTGCAGTCTACCACCAGCTACCATCCCCAAACAGTATACTAGTATTTATGCAAACAACAATGTAATAACTAGAACTCTACTATTAATATGCACACACCAGCCACCATCCCCTACACTACACAAGCTTATTGTTCAAACAACAATGTAATAACTAGAACTCTACTAATCATATGCACACACTAGCCACCGTCCCCTAACAGTACACTAGCTTATAGTACAAGAAACAATCTAATAGCTAGAATTCTACTAATAATATGCACACACCACTGACGTCCCCCAACAGTACAACAGGTTATAGTGCAAACAACAACGTAATAACTAGAACTCTACTAACAATATGCACACACCAGCCACCAACCCCAACAGTACACTGGCTGTATAGTGCAAACAGCAATCTAATAACTAGAACTCTACTAACAATATGCACACAACCACATCCCCCAACTGTACACTAGGTTAGAGTGAAACAACAATGTCTTAACTAGAAGTCTACTAATATGCATACTCCAGCCACCGTCCCCAGCAGTACACTGGCTATAGTGCAAACAACAATCTAATAACTGGAACTCTACGAAAATATACACACCAGTCTTGTCCCAACAGTACACTAGCTTATTGTGCAAACCAACATGTAATAAATAGAACACTTCTAATAGATATGTTTCAAGACTTCAAGCAGCTGCTGGGTTAGAGGATCTGCTAAAAGATATTAAATAGCAGTTGCAGGGTAGCACCAGCCACCATCCCCCAAATATACACTAGCATATAGTGCAAACAACAATGTAATTACTAGAACTGTATTAATAATATGCACACACCAGCCACCGTCCCCAACAGTACACTAGCTAATAGTGCAAACAACAATGTAATAAGTAGAACTCTACTAATAATATGCACACACCATCCACGTCCCCCAACTGTACACTAGCTTATACTGCAAGCAAACATGTAATAACTAGAACCCTACTAATAATATGTTTCAAGCCAGCAAGCAGCTGCTGTTAGAGGATCTGCTAAAATTAATTAAACAGCAACTGCAGGGTACTACCATACACAATCACCTAACAGTACACTGGCATATAGTGCAAACAACAATGTAATAACTGGAACTCTACTAATAATATACACACACCAGCCACTGTCCGGCAACAGCACATTAGCTAATAGTGCAAACAACAATGTAATAACTAGAACTCTACTAATAATATACACACACACCAGCCCTTTCCCCAACAGTACACTAGCTTATAGTGCAATCAAGAATGTAATAACTAGAACTCTACTATTAATATTACACTCCAGCACTGTCCCCCAACACACGCAGCTAACAGAGGGCAAACAACAATGTAATAACTAGAACTCTTCTAATAATGTACACACCAGCCACCCGCCCCCAACAGTACAATAGCTTATTGTGCAAACAATGTATTAATCTAGAACTGTACTAATAATATGACACACTAGCCAGGTCCCCAACAGTACATTAGCTAATATTGCAAAACAAGCATGTAACAACAGAACCTACTAATAATATGTTTACACCTGCAAGCAGCTGCTGTGTTAGAGGATCAGCTAAAATTGATTAAACAGCAGCTGCAGTGTAAAACCAGCCACCATCCCCAAACAGTATACTAGTATTTAATATAATCAACAATGTAATAACCAGAATTCCTACTAATAATATGCACAAACCAGCCACCATCCCCAACACTACAGAAGGTTTTTGTGCAATCAAAAGTAATAACTAGAACTCTACTAATCATATGCACACACTAGCCACCGTCCCTAACAGTACACTAGCTTATAGTACAAGAAACAATCTAATAGCTAGAATTCTACTAATATATGCACACACCACTGACGTCCCCAACAGTACAACGGGTTCAGTGCAAACAACAACGTAATAACTAGAACTCTGCTAACAATATGCATACACCAGCCACCTTCCCCAACAGTACACTAGCTTATAGTGCAAACAACAATGTAATAACTACAGAACTCTAGTAATAATATGCACACCAGCCACGCCCCCAACAGTACACTAGCTTATTGTGCAAACCCATGTAATAATCTAGAACACTTATAAAAATATGTTTCAAGCCAGCAAGCAGCTGCTGTGTTAGAGGATATGCTAAAATTTATTAAACAGCAGTTACTTGATACCACCAACCACCATTCCTCAACAGTACACTAGCACATAGTGCAAACAACAAATGTAATAATTGGAACTCTACTAATAATATGCACACACCACCCATGTCTCCAAATGAACACTAGCTTATAGGTACAAACAACAATCTAATAACTAGTTCTCTATTAATAATATACACACACCAGCCACTCCCCAACAGTAAACTAGCTTACAATGCAAACAAACATGTAATAACTAGAACT
The DNA here is from genome assembly GCA_016271365.2 of Neoceratodus forsteri. Taxonomy (NCBI): domain Eukaryota; kingdom Metazoa; phylum Chordata; order Ceratodontiformes; family Ceratodontidae; genus Neoceratodus; species Neoceratodus forsteri. Next base: position 322,217,520 of record JADMNL010000023.1, read on the forward strand.
CTACTAATAATATGTTTCAAGCCTGCAAGCTGCTGGTGTTTAAGAACATCTGCTAAAATTAATTAAAGAGCAGCTGCAGTGTACCATCAGCCCCATCCTGCAACAGTACACCAGCGTATAGTGTAAGAACAATATAATAACCAGAACTCTGTAATAATATATACACCAGCCACTGTCCCCAACAGTATACTAGCTACTAGTCAAACAACAATGTAATAAGTAGAACTCTACTAAAAATATTCACACACCAGCCACGTCCCCAACTGTACACTAGTTTATACAGCAAACAAACATGTAATAACAAGAACTCTACTAATAATGTGTTTCAAGCCTGCAAGCAGCTGCTGTGTTAGATTATCTGCCAAAATTAATTAAACAGCAACTGCAGGTTACCACCACCCATGATCACCCAACAGTACACTAGCATATAGTGCAAACAACAATGTAATAACTAGAACTCTTCTAACAATATACACACTCCAGCCACCGTCCCCCATCAGCACACTAGCTAATAGTGCAAACAACAATGTTATAAATAGAACTCTACTAATAATATGCACACACCAGCCATGTTCCCCAACAGTACACTAACTTATAATGCAAACACGAATGTAATAACTAGAACTTTACTAATGATATGCACACACCAGCCACCATCCCCCAGCAGTACACAAGCTAATAGTGCAAGCAACAATGTAATAACTAGTACTCTTCTAATAATATTCACACACCAGCCACCATCCCCAAACAGTACACTAGCTTATAGTGCAAACAACAATGTAATAACTAGAACTCTTCTAATAATATGCACACACCAGCTACCATCCCCCAACAGTACTATAGCTTATAGTGCTAACAACAATGTAATAACTAGAACTCTACAAATAATATGCACTCACCAGACACCGTCCCCCACAGAACACTTAGCTTATAGTGCAAACACCAATGTTATAACTAGAATTCTGCTAATAATATACACAAAACAGCCACGTCCCCAAAAGTACACTAACTTATAGTGCAAACAATACATGTAATAACTAGAACTCTACTAATAATATGTTTCAAGCCAGCAAGCAGCTGCTGTTTTAGAGGATCTGCTAAAATTAATTAACCAGCCGCTGCAGTGTACCACCAGCCACCCTCAACCAACAGTAGATTAGCATATAGTGCAAAAAACAATGTAATAACTAGAACTCAACTAATAATTTGTACACACCAGTCACTATCACCGAACTGTGCAGTACCTTATATTGGAAACAACATTGTAATAACTAGAACTCTTCTAATAATATGAACACACCAGCCACCGTCCCCCAAGAGTACACTAGCTTATACTGCAAACAACAATGTAATAACTAGAACTCTACTATTAATACGCACACACCAGCCTCTTCCCCTAATAGTACACTAGCTTATAGTGCAAACAAAACATGTAACAACTAGAACTCTTCTAATAATGTGTTTCAAGCTAGCAAGCAGCTGCTGTGTTAGAGGATCTGCTAAAATTAATTAAACTACAGCTGCAGTGTACCACCAGCCACCATCCTCAAAACAGTACACTGGGATATAGTGAAAAAAACAATGTAAATACTAGAACTCTATTAATAATATACACACAAGCCACCATTCCCCCAACAGTGGATGTTTTTATTGCAAACAACAATGTATTAACTAGAACTCTAATAATACACACACCAACCACCTTCCCCAAAGGTAGACTAGCTTATAGTGGAAAAAATGTAATAACTAGAACTCCACTAATAATATGCTCACACCAGCCCATCCTGCAGCAGTGCACTAGCTTATTGTGCAAGGAAACATATAATAACTAGAACTTTACTAATAATATGTTTCAAGCCTGCAAGCAGCGGCTGTAATAGAGATCTGCTAAAATTAATTGAACAGCAGCTGCAGTGTACAACCAGCCCCTATCCCCAAATAGTACACTAGTATTTATTGCAAACAACAATGTGATGACTAGAACTCTACTAATAATATGCACACACCAGCCAGCGTCCCCCAACAGAACTCTAGCTTATAGTGCAAACAGCAATCTAATAACTGGAACTCTACTAATAATATGCACACACCACCCATGTCCCCCAACAGTACACTAGCTTACAGTACAAACCAATATGTAATAAATAGAACACGTGTAATGATATGTTTCAAGACTTCAAGCTGCTGCTGTGTTAGAGGATCTGCTAAAAGTTATTAAACAGCAGTTGCAGGGTATCACCATCCACCATCCCGAAACAGTACACTAGCACATAGTGCAATCAACAATGTAATAACTAGAAATCTACTAATAATATGACACACCAGCCATACGCCCAACACTACACTATCTAATAGTGTAAACAACAATGTAATAAGTAGAAGTCAACTAATAATATGCACACACCAGCCACGCCCCCAACTGTACACTAGCCTATACTGCAAACAAACATGTAATATCTAGAACCTACTAATAATATTTTTCAAACCTGCAAGCACTTGCTGTGTTAGTGATCTTCAAAATTAATTAAATAGCAACTGCAGGGTACCACCACACCATCACCAACAGTACACTAGCATATAGTGCAAACAACAATGTAATAACTAGAAGTCTACTAATAATATGCACACACCAACACCGTCCGCAACAGCACACTAGCTAATTGTGCAAACAACAATGTAATAACTATAACTCTGCATAATAATATGCACACACCAGCCAATTCCCCAACAGTACACCAGTTTATAGTGCAAACAAGAATGAAATAACTAGAACTGTACTATTAATATGCCCACACCAGCCACAGTGCCGCAGCAGACTAGCTAATAGTGCAAACAACAATGTAATAACTAGAACTCTCTAATAATATGCACACACCCACCATCCCCCAACAGTTCATTAGCTTATAGTGCAAACAACAATGTAATAAATAGAACTCTACTAATAATACAAACACACAAGCCTCATCCACCAACAGTACACTAGCTTACAGTGCAAACAAAACACATAATAAGCAGAACTCTACTAATAATGTGTTTCAAGCCAGCAAGCAGCTGCTGTGTTAGAGGATCTGCAAAGATTAATTAAACTGCAGCTGCACTGTACCCCCAGCCACCATCCCCAAACAGTACAATAGCATATAGTGCAAAAAACAAAGTAATAACTAGAACTCTACTAATAATATGCACACTCCAGCCACCATCCCCAACAGTGCAGTTGCTTATATTGCAAACGACAATGTAATAACTAGAACTCTACTTATAATATGCACACACCAGTCACCGTCCCCCAACAGTACACTAGCTTATAGAGGAAACAATAATAACTAGAACTCCAGTAATAATATGCACACACCAGCCACCGTCCCCCACAGAACACTAGCTTATAGTGCAAACACCAATGTTATAACTAGAATTCTGCCAATAATATACACAAAACAGCCACGTCCCCAAAAGTACACTAGCTTATAATGCTAAACAATACATGTAATAACTAGAACTCTACTAATAATATGTTTCATGCCAGCAAGCAGCGCTGCTGTTTAGAGGATCTGCTAAAATTAATTAACCAGCCGCAGTGCATACCACCAGCCACCCTCAACCAACAGTAGATTAGCATATAGTGCAAAAAACAATGTAATAACTAGAAGTTGACTAATAATTTGTACACACCAGTCACTATCACCGAACTGTGCAGTACCTTATATTGGAAACAACAATGTAATAACTAGAACTCTTCTAATAATATGAACACACCAGCCACCGTCCCCCAAGAGTGCACTAGCTTATACTGCAAACAACAATGTAATAACTAGAACTCTACTATTAATTCGCACACACCAGCCTCTTCCCCTAACAGTACACTAGCTTACAGTGCAAACAAAACATGTAACAACTAGAACTCTCCTAATAATGTGTTTCAAGCTAGCAAGCAGCTGCTGTGTTAGAGGATTCTATAAAATTAATTAAACTGCAGCTGCAGTGTACCACCAGGCACCATCCCCAAACAGTACACTAGATATAGTGAAAAACAATGTAAACACTTGAACTCTATTAATAATATAGCACACCAGCCACCATTCCCCAACAGTGGAGTTGCTTATATTGCAAACAACAATGTAATAACTAGAACTCTACTAATAATATGCACTCACCAGCCACCCTTCCCCAAAAGTAGACTAGCTTATAGTGGAAAAATGTAATAACTAGAACTCCACTAATAATATGCTCACACCAGCCACGTCCCGCAACAGTGCACTAGCTTATTGTGCAAGGAAACATGTAATAACTAGAACTTTACTAATAATATGTTTCAAGCCTGCAAGCAGCGGCTGTAATAGAGGATCTGCTAAAATTAATTGAACAGCAGCTGCAGTGTACAACCAGCCCCTATCCCCAAATAGTACACTAGTATTTATTGCAAACAACAATGTGATAACTAGAACTCTACTAATAATATGCACACACCAGCCACCATCCCCAACAGTGCAGTTGCTTATATTGCAAACGACAATGTAATAACTAGAACTCTACTTATAATACACACACCAGTCACCGCCCCAACAGTACACTTGAAATATAGAGGAAACAATGTAATAACTAGAACTCCAGCAATAATATGCACACACCAGCCATGTCCCACAATAGTACACTAGCTTATACTGCAAGGAAATATGTAATAACTAGAACTCTACTAATAATGTGTTTCTAGCCTGCAAGCAGCTACTGTGAAAGAGGATCTGCTAAAATTAATTAAACAGCAGCTGCAGTGTACCACCAGCCACTATCCCCCAACAGTACACTAGCATATAGTACAAACAACAGTGTAATAACTAGAACTCAATCAATAATATGCACACACCGGCCACCATCCCCCAATAGTTCACTAGCTTATAGTGCAAACAACAATGTAATAACAAGAACTCTACTTATGATATGTACACACCAGCCACTGTCCCCCTTCAGTACACAAGCTTATAGTGCATATAATGTAATAACTAGAACTGTACTAATAATTATGCAGACACCAGCCACGTCCCCCAACAGCATACTAGCTTTTAGTGCTATCAAACATGTAATAACTAGAACCTTACTAATAATATGTTTCAGGCAGCATGCAGCTCCTGTGTTAGAGGATCAGCAAAAATTAATTGAACAGCAGCTGCAGTCTTGCAGCCACCATCCCCAAACAGTACACTAGTATTTATGCAAACAACAACAATGTAATAACTAGAACTCTACTATTAATATGCACACACCAGCTACCATCCCCAACACTACACCAGCTTATTGTGCAAACAACAATGTAATAACTAGAACTCTGCTAATCATATGCACACACCAGCCACCGTCCCCCAACAGTACACTAGCTTATAGTGGAAACAGCAATCTAATAACTAGAACTCTGCTAATAATATGCACACACCACCCACATCCCCCAACTGTACACTAGGTTACGTTGCAAACAACAATGTCTTAACTAGAACTCTACTAATAATATGCATACACCAGCCACCGTCCCGCAGCAGTACACTAGCTTATAGTGCAATCAACAATCTAATAACTGGAACTCTACTAACAATATGCACACACCAGGCTTTTCTCCCCAACAGTACACTAGCTTATTGTGCAAACCAACATGTAATAAATAGAAAACTTCTAATAGATATGTTTCAAGACTTCAAGCAGCTGCTGGGTTAGAGGATCTGCTAGAAGATATTAAACTAGCAGTTGCATGGTAGCACCAGCCACCATCCCCAACAGTACCCTAGCATATAATGCAAACAACAGTGTAATAACTAGAACCATATCAATAATATGCACACCCAGCCAACCGTCTCTGCAGTACACTAGCTAATAGTGCAAACAACAATAGCAATAAGTAGAACTCTACTAATAATATGCACACACCATCCACGTCCACCAACTCTACCATTAGCTTATACTGAAAGCAAACATGTAATAACTAGAACCCTATTAATAATATGTTTTCAAGCCAACCAGCAGCTGCTGTGTTAGAGGATCTGCTAAAATTAATTAACAGCAACTGCAGGGTACCACCACCCACAATTACCCAACAGTACACAAGCATATAGTAAAAACAACAATATAATAACTAGAATCTCTACTAATAATATGCACACAACAGCCTGTTCCCCAACAGTACACTAGCTTATAGTGCAATCAAGAATGTAATAACTAGAACTCTACTTTAATATGCACTCACCCAATATGTCCCCAACAGCACGTCATTAATAGTGCAAACAACAATGTAATAACTGAACTCTTCTAATAGTGCACTGACCCCAGCCACTGTCCCCAACAGTACACTAGCTTATAGTGCAAACAACAATATAATAACTAGAACTCTACTAATAATACACACACACCTCATCCGCCAACTGCAGACTAAACTTACTGTACCTTAAAACATGTAATAACCAGAACTCTACCTAATAAATGTTCACAAGCCAGCAAGCAGCTGCTGTGTTAGAGGATCTGATAAATTAAACTGCAGCTGCAGTGTACCACCAGCCACCATCCCCAAACAATACATCTCGCATATGGTGCAAAAAAATGTAATAACTAGAACTCTACTAATAATATGCACAACACCAGCCACCATCCCACAACAATTCAGATGCTTATATTGCAAACAACAATGTAATATCTGAACTCTACTAATAATATGCACACAACAGCCAGTGTCTCCTACAGTATACTAGCTTATAGAGAAAACACTCTAATAACTAGAACTCTAGTAATAATATGCACACACCAGCCATGTCCTGCAATAGTCACTAGCTTATAGTGCGAGAAACATGTAATAACTACAACTGTACAGATAATATGTTTCAAGCCTGCAAGCAGCTGCTGTGTTAGAGGATCTGCTAAAATTAATTAAACAGCAGCTGCAGTTTACCACCTGCCACTATCCCCCAGCAGTACACTAGGATATGGTACAAGCAACAAAGTAATAACTTGAACTCCACCAATAATATGCACACACCAGCCACCATCCCCCAACAGTACACTGGCTTATAGTGCAAACAACAATGTAAAAACTAGAACTCTACTTATAATATGCACACACCAGCCACCGTACCCGAACAGTACACAAGCTTACTGTGCAAAACAATGCATAACTAGAACTGTACTAACAACATTGCACACACTAGTCAGGTCCCAACAGTACACACTAGCTAATAGTGCAAACAAGCATGTAACAACTGGAACCTTACTAATAATATGTTTCATGCCCTGCAAGCAGCTGCATGTGTTAGAGGATCAAAGCAAATTGAATAAAGATCAGCTGCAGTGTACCACGAAGCCACCATCCCTAAACAGTATTCTAGTATTTATTATAAACAACAATGTAACAACTAGAATTCTACTAATAATATGCACACACCAGCCAACATACCCAACTACTACAGAAGCTGTTTGTGCAATCAACAATGTAATATACGAACTCTACTAATCATATGCACACACTACCATCGTCCCCAAGAGTACACAAGGATATGGTGCAAACAACAACGTAATAACTAGAACTCTACCTAACAATATCGCGTACACCAGCCACCTTCCCCAGCAGTACACTAGCTTATAGTGCAAACAACAATGTAATAACTTCAGAACTCTAGTAATAATATGCACACACCAGCCACGTCCCCAACAGTACACTAGCTTATTGTGCAAACCTACATGTAATAACTAGAACACTTCTAAAAATATGTTTCAAGCCAGCAAGCAGATGCTGTGTTAGAGGATATGCTAAAATTTATTAAACAGCAGTTACTTGATACCACCAGCCACCATCCCCCAACAGTACACTAGCACATAGTGCAAACAACAATGTAATAACTGGAACTCTACTAATAATATGCACACACCAGCCATGTCTCCAAATGAACACTAGCTTATAGTGCAAACAACAATCTAATAACTAGATCTCTATTAATAATATACACACAAGCCACATCCGCCAACAGTACACTAACACAATGCAAACAAACATGTAATAACTAGAACTCTACTAATAATATGTTTCAAGCCTGCAAGCTGCTGGTGTTTAAGAACATCTGCTAAAAATTAAACAGCAGCGGTGTACCATCAGCCACCATCCTGCAACAGTACACCAGCCTATAGTGTAAAAGAACAATGTATACCAGAACTCTACTAATAATATTCACACACCAGCCACTGTTCCCCAACAGTACACTAGCTAACAGTGCAAACAACAATGTAATAAGTAGAACTCTACTCATAATTTGCACACACCAGCCACGTCCCCCAACTGTACACTAGTTTATACAGCAAACAAACATGTAATAACAAGAACTCTACTAATAATGTGTTTCAAGCCTGCAAGCAGCTGCTGTCTTAGATCATCTGCTAAAATTAATTAAACAGCAACTGCAGGGTACCAGCACCCATGATCACCCAACAGTACACTAGCATATAGTGCAAATAACAATGTAATAACTAGAACTCTTCTAATAATAATTCACACACCAGCCACCGTCCCCCATCAGCACACTAGCTAATAGTGCAAACAACAATGTTATAAGTAGAACTCAAATAATAATATGCACACACCAGCCATGTTCCCCAACAGTACACTAACTTACAGTGCAAACACGATTGTAATAACTAGAACTCTACTAATGATATGCAGACACCAGCCACCGTCCCTCAACAGCACACAAGCTAATAGTGCAAACAACAGTGTAATAACTAGTACTTTTCTAATAATATTCACACACCAGCCACCGTCTCCAAACAGTACACTAGCTTATAGTGCAATCAACAGTGTAATAACTAGAACTCTTCTAATAATATACACACACCAGCTACCATCCCCCAACAGTACACTAGCTTATAGTGCTAACAATGTAATAACTAGAACTCTACTAATAATATGCACACACCAGCCACCGTCCCCCACAGAACACTAGCTTATAGTGCAAACACCAATGTTATAACTAGAATTCTGCTAATAATATACACACAACAGCCACGTCCCCAAAAGTACCCTAGCTTATAGTGCAAACAATACACGTAATAACTAGAACTCTACTAATAATATGTTTCAAGCCAGCAAGCAGCTGCTGTTTTAGAGGATCTGCTAAAATTAATTAACCAGCAGCTGCAGTGTACCACCAGCCACCCTCAACCAACAGTACATTCACACTAGCTTATGAGCAAACATCAATGTAATAATGGAACTCACTAATAATATGCACACACAACCACCATCCTAACATTACAGAAGCTTATAGTGCAAGCAATGTAATAAGTAGAACTTCTAATAATATGCACACCAGGCCGTCCCCAACAGCACACTAGCTTATAGTGCAAACAAAATTATAATAAGTAGAACTCTACTAATATACACAACAGCGACGGCCCCAACAGCACATAGCCAATAGTGCAAACAAACATATAATAACCAGAACTCTACTTATATTATGTTTCCAAGCATACGGAGCTGCTGTGTTAGAGGATCCCCAAAATTATTAAACAACAGCCGCAGGTACCACCAACCGTTCCGAAGAACACCAGCCCAAAGTGCAAACAAACATGTAAAACTAGAACTCTGTTAATACATGCACACCAGCCACAGACCCCAACAGTTCACTGTATTGTGCAAACACAATATAATAACTGGACCTAGAACATGCACAGCAGCCACATTCCCAAACAGTACTAGTATAGTGCAAAAAAACATAACAACCAGAACTCTACTTATAATATGTTTCAAGCCTGCAGGGCTGCTGTGTTAGAGGATTCTAAAATGGCGAAACAGCAGCTGGTGTACACCAGCCACGCTCCCAAGAGAACACTAGCTAAAGTGCAAACAAACGTAAAACTAGAACTCTGCCAATAATATACACACCAGCCAAGGCCTCAACAGTTCACTAACTATTAGCAATAGCAATGTAATAACTGAACTCTAAAAAAATAATACACAGCAACCCATTCTCAAACAGTATACTAGGTTATAGTAAACAAACATGTAATGAGCCTACTAATAATATGTTTCGCCTGCAAGCAGCTGCTGTGTTAGAAAGCTGCTAAATTAATTGACAGCAGCTGCAGGTTCCGACAACCATCCCGTAACAGCACTAGCATAAATACAACAAAGTAACTAGAACCTACTAATAATAAGCACACACCAGCCACCGCCCCGAACATTACACTAGCTTATAATGCAACAACAATGTAATAACTGAACCTTCAATATACACACCAGCGACCGCCCACAACGAACACTAGCTTAAGGCAACAATGTAACATCAAGAACCTACCAATATACACACCAGCCACGTCCGCAAAGTACACTAGCTTATAGTGAAACAAACGTAACTAGAACTCTTTATAATATGTTTCAAGCCTGCAAACTGCTGTGTTAGAGGATCTAGTAAAATTAGTTAAACAGCAGCGCAGTACCACAACCACCGTCCCCAAGAGAAACAAGCTTACAGTGCAAACAAACATAAAACAAGAACTTGTTAATAATATGCACACACCAGCAACGACCTCCAATATTCATTGATTATAGTGCAACAGAATGTAATAACTGAACTTTCCAATATACAATACCCAACCATCCCCAGCAGTATACTAGCTTATAGCAACAAACGTATAACCCAGAACCCTACTAATAATATGTTTGCTGCAAGAAGCTGCTGGTGGAATTGCTAAAATTAATTAAACAACAGCTGCAGCTACCAACAACCACCATCCGTAACGGTACACTAGCACAGGTGCAAACAACAATGAACAATAAGAACTCTAATAATATGCAACACACCACCACCATCCCAACATTACATAGCTTATAATACAAACAACATTGTAATAACTGGAATCTATATTTTACCATGACCGTCCCCAATGGTACACTAGCTTATAGCAAAACAATGTAATAACTAGAACACTATTAATATGACTCACCAACATGTCCCCAACATACACTAGCTTATAGTAAAACAAACACGTATAATAGAAATTACTAATATGTTTAAGCCTGCAAGCAGCTGCTGGTGGGATCTGAAAATGACTAGACAGCAGCCGGTACCACCAGACCATTCCCCAACAGTACACTAGCATAGTGCAAACAATTACATAATAATTAGAACTCTCAAAATATGAACTCACCAGCGTCCCCAACAGTACACACTAACATATGGAAACAAAACATATAATAACTAGAACTCAATAATATGTTTCAAACGCAGCTGCTGCTGTGTTTGGATCTGTTAAATTAATTAAACATACAGTGTACCACCAGCCACCATAACCCAACATGCCCTAGCATATAGTGAAAACAATGTAATAAGAGACTTAATAATAATATGCACACAAGCCAATCCCCAATGTACACTAGCAAATTGTGTAAACAACAATGTAATAACAAGTACTGTGACTAATAACATGCACACAACAACACGGCCCCAAACAGTTCACAAGCTTATAGAAAATGTAATAACTTGAAATATACTTATAATATGCCACACCAGCCACCATCCAATGAACAGTAAACTAGCTTATAGTGCAAACAACAATGTAATAACTAAAACTCTACTAATAATATGCACACACCGCGACGTCCCCAACAGTACACTAGCTAATAGTGCAAACAAACATATAATAACGAACTCACTAATAAAATGTGTTCAAGCCCTGAACAGCTGCTGTTGAGAGGATCTGCTAAAATTATTTAACAGGGCTGCAGTGTACCACCAGCCACCATCAGCCAACAGTACACCAGCATATAACAAACAACAATGTAATAACTGAACTTTCTAATATGCACTCACCAGCCACTGACCCCAACAAGTACACTAGCTTATTGTGCAAACATCAATGTAATAACTACAACTCTACTTTTAATATGCACCAACAACAAGTCCCCCAATAGTACAGTTGCTTATAGTGCAGCAATGTAATAACTGGAACTCTACTAATAATATGCACACACCAGCCACATCCCCGACAGTATGCAGCTTATAGTGCAAGGAAACATGTAATAACTAGAACTCTACTAATAACCATGCTTGAAGCCTGCGGGCTGCTGCTCTGATGAGGCGATCTGCTAAAATTAATTAAACAGCAGCTGCAGTGCACCACCAGAAACCATTCCCGAACAGTACAGTAGCATATAACAAACAACCATGCAATAACTAGAACTCTACTAATATTATGCACACACCAGCCACCATCCCCCAACAGTACAGTAGCTTATAGTGAAAACAAGAATGTAATAACTGGAAATCTTTTAATAATAGGCACACACCATTCACTGTCCCCCAACAGTACACTAGCTTATAGTGCAAACAACAATGGAATAAATAGAACTCTATTAATAATATGCACATGTCAGCCACGTTCCCCAACGGTACACTAGCTTATAGTGCTAACAAAACATGTAATAACTAGAACTCTACTAATAATATGTTTCAAGCCTGCAAGCAGCTGCTGTGTTAGAGGATCTGCTAAAAATTAAATAAACAGCAGCTGTAGTGTACCACCTGCCGCCATCCCCCAACAGTACACTAGCATATAGTGCAAACAACAATGTAATAACTAGAACTCTACTAGTAAGTTACGCACCCCAGCCACCATCACCCAACAGTTCACTAGATTATATTACAAACAACAATGTAATAACTAGAACTCTACTAATAATATGCACACACCAGCCACCGTCCCCCAACAGTACACTAGCTTATAGTGCAAAGAACAATAGAATAACTAGAACTCTACTAGTAATATGCACACACCAGCCATGTACCCCAACAGTACACTAGGTGATAGTCAAAAAACAATGTAATAACTAAAATTCTACTAATAATATGCACACACCAGCCACATCCTCCAACAGTACACTAGCTTATAGTGCAAATAACAATGTAATAACTAGAACTCTACTACTAATATGCACACACCAGCTACCGGCCCCCAACAGTACACTAGCTAGTAGTGCAAACAACAATCTAATAACTAGATCTTTTCTAATAATACGCACACACCAGCCACATCCCCACAGTACACTACCTTATAGTGCAAACAAACATGTAATAACTAGAACCCTACTAATAATATGTTTCAAGCCTGCAAGCAGCTGCTGTGTTAGAGGATCTTCTAAAATTATTTAAACAGCAGCTGCAGTGTACCACAAGCCACATTCCCCCAACAGTACACTAGCATATACTGCAAACAACAATGTAATATCTAAAACTGTACAAATAATATGTACACTCCAGGCACCATTTCCCAACAGTACAACGCATTATAGTGCAAGCGACAAAGCAATAACTAGACCTCTACTAATATTATGCCCACAACAGTGTCCATCCCCCAACAGTACACTAGCATATAGTGCAAGCAACAATGTAATAACTAGAACTCTACTAATAATATGCGCACACCTGCCACGTCCCCCACCAGTACACTAGCTAATAGTGGAAACAAACATGTAATAACTAGAACTCTACTAATTATATGACTCAACCCTGCAAGCTGCTGCTGTGTTAGAGGATCTGCTAAAATTAATGAAACAGCAGCTGTAGGGTACCACCAGCCACCATCCCCGAACTGTACACCAGCATATAGTGTAAACAACAATGTAATAACTAGAACTCTACTAATGATATGCACACACCAGACACCATCCCCCAACAGTACAGTAGCTTATAGTGGAAACAGCAATGTAATAACTAGAAGTCTACTAAAAATATGCACACAGCAGGCACCGTTCCCCAACAGTACACAAAGCTACAGTGCAAACATCAATTGAATAACTAGAACTCTACTAATAATATGCACAAAACAGCCACATACCCCAACAGTACACTAGCTTATAGTACAAACAAAATATGTAATAACTAGAACTCTACTAATAATATGTTTCAAGCCTGCAAGCAGTAGCTGTGTTAAAGGATCTGCTAAAATTAATTAAACAGCAGCTGCAGGTACCACCTGCACACCATCCCCAACAGTACACTAAAGCAAATAGTGCAAACAGCAATATAATAACTAACACTCTACTAGTGTTACACACCCCTGCCAGCATCACCCAACAGTACACTAGCTTATAGTGCAACATAATGAAATAACTAGAAACTCTACTAATGTTATGCTCAAACTAGCCCACACCTCCAACAGTGCACTAGCTTAGATGCAAACAACAATGGAATAACTCAGAACTCTCTCGTAATATCCACACTCCAGCCACGTCCCCCAACAGTACACACTAGCCTAAAGTGGAAGCAAACATGTTTTTAACTAGAACTCTACAAAGAATATGTTCAAGCCTGCAACAGCAGGTGTGTTAGAGGATCTACTAAAATTAATTAAACAGCAGCAGCATGTGTACCACCATCCACCATCCCCCAACAGTTCACTGGCATATAGTGCAAACAACAATGTAATAACAAGAACTCCACTAATAATATGCACACACCTGCCACCAACCCCCAACAGAACAGTAGCTTATAGTGCAAACAACAATGTAATAACTGGAACACTACTAATAATATGCAAACACCAGCCAAAGTCCCCCAACAGTACACTAGCTTATAGTGCTAACAATGTAGTAACTAGAACTCTACTAATAAAATGCACACACCAGCCACGACCCAAAACTGTACGCTAGCTTATAGTGTAAACAAACATGTAATAACTATAACTCTACTAATAATATGTTTCAAGCCTGCAAGCAGCTGCTGTGTTAGAGGATCTGCTAAAATTAATTAAACAGCAGCTGCAGTGTGCCACCAGCCACCAGCCCCCAACAGTACACTAGCATATAATGCAAACAACAATGTAATAACTAGAACTCTGCTAATAATGTGCACACACCAGCCACCGTCCCCCAACAGTAGACAACCTAATGGTGCAAACAACAATGTAATAACAATTCTACTGATAATATGAACACACCAGATACGTCCCAAGCAGTTCACTTGCTTATAGTGCAAACAACAATGTAATAACTAGAACTCTACTAATAATATGCACACTCCAGCCGCCGTCCCCCATCAGTACACTAGCTAATAGTGCAAACAACAATGTAATAACTAGAACTGTAGTAAGAATATGCACACAGCAGCCATGACCTCCAACAGTACAATAGCTCATAGTGTAAACAAAGATGAAATAGCTAGATCTCTACTAAAAATATGTGTCAAGCCTGCAAGCAGCTGCTGTGTTAGAGGATCTGCTAAAATTAATTAAATAGCAGCTGCAGTGTACCACCAGCTACCATAACCAAGAGGACTGTAGCATAAGGTGCAAACAACAATGCAATAACTAGAACTCTACAAATAAAATGCAAACACCCACCACCATTCGCCAACAGTTCAGTAGCTTATAGTGCAAACAACAATGAAATAACTAGGACTTTACTAATAATATGCACAAACCAGCCTCCGTCCCCCAACAGTAGACTAGCTTATAGTGCAAACAATGTAATAATTAGAACTCTTCTACCAATATGCACACAGCAGCCACGTCCCCAATAGTATACTAGCTTTTAGTGCAAACAAACATGTAATAACTAGAATTCTACTAATAATATGTTTCAAGCCTGCAAGCAGCTGCAGTGTTACAGGGTCTGCTACAATTAATTAAGCAGCAGTGGCAGTGTACCACCAGCCACCAGCCCCCAATGTTACACTAGCATATAGTGCAAACAACAATGTAATAACTAGAACTCTACTAATAATATGCACACACCCGCCACCATCCCCCAAAAGTGCAGTAGCTTATATTGCGAACAACAATATAATAACTAGAACTCTACTAATAATATGCAGACACCAACCACCGTCCCCCAACAGTACACTGGCTTACAGTGCAAAAAATGTAATAACTAGAACTCTGCTAATAATATGCACACACCAGCCACTGTCCCCCAACAGTACACTAGCTTATAGTGCAAACAACAATGGAATAACTAGAACTCTATTAGTAATATGCACACACCAGCCACGTCCCGCAACAGTACACTAGCCTATAGTGCAAACAAACATGTATTAACTAGAACTCAACTAATAATATGTTTCAAGGCTGCAAGCAGCTGCTGTGTTAGAGGGTCTGCTAAAATTAATTATGCAGCAGCTGCAGTGTGCCACCAGCCACCAGCCCCCAACGGTACACTAGGACATAGTGCAAACAACAATGTAATAACTAGAACTCTACTAATAATATGCACACTCCAGCCACCGTCCCCAACAGTAGACAAGCTAATAATGCAAACAACAATGTAATAACAACTCTACTAATAATATGCACACACCAGATATGTCACCAATAGTACCCTAACTTATAGTGCAAACAACTGTGAAATAAGTAGAACTCTACTAATAATATGCACACATCAGCCACGTCCCCCAACAGTACACTAACTTATACTCAAACAAATGTGTAATAACTAGAATTCTTCTAATAATATGTTTCAAGCCTGCAAGCAGCTGCTGTGTTAGAGGATCTGCTAAAATTAATTAAACAGCAGCTGCAGTGTACCACCAGCCACCATCGCCCAACAGTACACTAGCATTTAGTGAAAACAACAGTGTAATAACTAGAACTCTACTAATAATATGCACACAAATGAGCCACCATCCCCCAACAGTACACTAGCTTATAGTGCAAACAACAATGTAATAACTGGAACACTACTAATAATATGCAGACACCAGCCACCGTCTCCCTACAGTACACTATCTTACAGTGCAAACAATGTAATAACTAGAACTCTACTAATAATATGCACACACCAGCCACATCCCACAACAGTACACTAGCTGATAGTGCAAACAAACTTGTAATAACTAGAACTCTACCAATAGTATGTTTCAAGCCTGCGAGCAGCTGCTGTGTTAGAGGATCTGCTAAAATTAATTAAACAACTGCAGTGTACTACTAGCCACCAGCCCCTAACAGTACACAAGCACATAGTGCAAACAACAATGTAATCACTAGAACTCTATTAATAATATGCACACATTTGCCACTGTCCCCCAACAGTAGACTAGCTAACAGTGCAAACAACAATGTATTAACTACAACTCTACTAATAACATGCACACACCAGATACGTCCCCAAACAGTACACTATCTTACAGTGCAAACAACAATGTAATAACTAGAACTGTACTAATAATATGCGCACACCAGCCATCTCCCCCAACAGTACACTAGCTTATAGTGTAAACAAACTTAAAAACTAGAACTCTACTAATAATGTGTGTCAAGCCTGCAAGCAGCTGCTGTGTTAGAGGATCTGCTAAAATTAATTAGCAGCAGCTGCAGTGTGCCACCAGCACACTAGCATATGGTGCAAACAACAATGTAATAACTAGAACTCTACAAATAAAATGCACACACACCTGCCATCATTCCCCAACTGTACAGTGGCTTATAGTGCAAACAACAGTGAAATAGCTAGAACTTTAGTAATAATATGCACACAGCCACCATCCCCAACAGTACACTAGCTTATAGTGCATACAAAGTAATTATTAGAACTCTACTAATATTATTCACACACCAGCCAAGTCCAACAACAGTACACTAGCTTATAGTGCGAAAACATGTCTACTAGAATTCTACTAATAATATGTTTCAAGCCTGAAAGCAGGTCCTGTGTTAGAGTATCTGCTTAAATTAATTAAACAGCAGCTGCAGTGTACCACCAGCCACCATCCCCCAGCAGTACACTAGCATGTAATGCAAACAACAATGTAATAACTAGAACTCTACTAATAATATGTACACACTAGCCACCATCCCCCAACAGTGCAGTCACTTATTTTGCAAACAACAATGTAATAAATAGAACTCTACTAATAATATGCACACACCAGCCACCGTCCCCCAACAGTACACTAGCTTATAGTGCAAACAACAGTGTAATAACTAGAACTCTAGTATAATATGCACACTCGAGCCACCATCCCCAACAGTACACTAGCTTAGAGTACAAACAACAATGTAATAACTAGAACTCTAATAATAATATGCAAACACCAGCCACCGTACCCCAACAGTACACTAGGTTACAGTGCAAACAATGTAATAACTAGAACTCGACTAATAATATGCACACACCAGCCAAGGCCCAAGAGTGCTCTAGCTTACAGTGCAAACAACAATGTAGTACCAAGAACTCTACAAATAATATGCACACACCAGCCATGTCCCCAAAAGAACACTAGTCTATAGTGCAAACAAACATGTATTAACCAAAAATCTATAAATAATATGTTTCAAGCCTACAAGCAGCTGTTGTGTTAGAGGATCTGCTAAAATTAATTAAACAGCAGCTGCAGTGTGCCACGAGCCACCATCCCCCAACTGTACACTTGCATATAGTGCAAATAACAGTGTAATAACTAGAACTCTACTAATAATATGCACACAGGAGCCACCATCCCCCAACAGCACACCACCTTATAGAGCAAACAACAATGTAATAAATAGAACTCTACTAATAATATGCAGACACCAGCCACCGTCCCCAAACAGTACACTAGCTTACAGTGCAAACAATGTAATAACTAGAACTCTACTAATAATATGCACACACCAGCCATGTCACACAACTGTACACTAGCTGATAGTGCAAACAAACATGTAATAACTAGAACTCTACTAATAATATGTGTCAAGCCTGCAAGCAGCTGGTGTGATAGAAGATCTGCTAAAATTAATTAAAAAGCAGTTGCAGTGAAGTAACAGCCACCAGCCCCCAACAGTACATTAGCATATAGAGCAAACAACAGTGTAATAACTACAACTCTACTAATAATATGCACACACCAGATATGTCTCCCAACAGTACAGTAGCTTATAGTGCAAACAACAGTGTAATAAATAGAACTCTACTAATAATATGCACACACCAGCCACCGCCCCCCCAACAGAACACTGGCTTATAGTGCAAACAACAATGTAATAACTAGAACTCTACTAATAATATGCACACAACAGCCACCGTCCCAAACAGTACACTAGCTTATAGTGCAAACAACAATGTATTAACTAGAACTGTACTAATAATATGCACACAGCAGCCACCATCCCACAACAGTACACTAGCTTATAGAGCAAACAACAATGGAATAACTAGAACTCCACTAATAATATGCACACATCAGCCACTTCCCAAAACAGTAAACTAGCCTACAGTGCAAACAAAGATATATTTACTAGAAATCTTCTAATAATATGTTTGAAGCCTACAAGCAGCTGCTGAGTTAGAGGATCTGCTAAAATTAATTAAACAGCAGCTGCAGTGTACCACCAGCCAACATCCCCCAACAGTACACTAGCATATACTTGAAACAACTGTGTAATATCTAGAACTCTAGTAATAATATGCAGACGAGCCACCATCCCCACAGTACACTAGCTTATAGTGCAAACAACAATGTTATAACTAGAACTCTAATAAAAATATGCAGACACCAGCCACCATCCCCAACAGTACACTAGCTTACTGTGCAAAGAATGTAATAACTAGAACTGTACTAACAATATGCACACACAGCCATGCCCCAACAGTACACTAGCTTATAGTGCAAACAAACATGTAATAATAAGAACTCTACTAATAATATGTTTCAAGCCTGCAAGCAGCTGCTGTGTTAGAGGATCTGCTAAAATTAATTTAACAGAAGCTGCAGTGTACCACCAGCCACCATCCCCAACAGTACACTAGCATTTAGTGCAAACAACAATCTAATAATTAGAACTCTACTAATAATATACATCCAGCCACGTCCTTCAACAGTACATTGGCTTGTGTGCAAACAAAACATGTAATAACTAGAACTCTACTAATAATATGCACACACCCAGCCACAGTCCCCAACAGTGCAGTAGATTATGTAGCAAACAACAATGTAATAACAAGAACTCTATTAATAATATGCACACACCAGGTACTGTCCCCCAGCAGTATACTAGCTTATAGTGCAAACAACAATGGAATAATGAGAACTCTACTAATAATATGCACACTCCAGCCACGTCCCCCAATAGTACACTAGCCTGTAGTGCAAACAAACATGTAATAACTAGAACTCTACTTATAATATGTTTCAAGCCTGCGAGCAGGTGCTGTGTTAGAGGATCTGCTAAAATTAATTAAACAGCAGCTGCAGTGTATCACCAGCCACCAACCCCTAACAGTACACTAGCATATAATGTAAACAACAATGCATTAACTAGAACTCTGCTAATATTATGCACGCATGAGCCACCATCCCCCAACAGTACAGTAGCTTATAGTGCAAAAAACAATGTAATAACTAGAACTCTACTAATAATATGCACACACCAGCCACCGTCCCTCAAAAGTACACTATCTTATAGTACAAACAAGAATGTAATAACTAGAACTCTAAAAATAATATGAACACACCAGGAACCATTCCTTAACAGTACAGTAGCTTATAGTGGAAATAACTATGTAATAACTAGAACTCTTCCAATGAAATGACACACCAGGCACAGTTCCCCAACAGTACACTAGCTTATAGTGCGAACAAACAATGGAATAAATAGAACTCTACTAATAATATGCACATAACGGCCACGTCCCCAACAGTACACTAGCTTATAGTGCTAACAAAACATGTAATAACTAGAACTCTACTAATAATATGTTTCAAGCCTGTAAGCAGCTGCTGTGTTAGAGGATCTGCAAAATTAATTAAACAGCAGCTGTAGTGTACCACCTGGCACCATCCCCAACAATACAGTAGAATATAGTGCAAACAACAATGTAATAACTAGAACTTTACTAGTAAGTTACACACCCCAGCCACCATCCCCAAAAGTTCACTTGCTTATAGTGCAAACAGCTATGTAATAACTAGAACTCTACTAATAATATGCACACACCAGCCTCCGTCCCCAAGAGTACACTAGCTTATAGTGCAAACAACAGTGAAATAACTAGAACTCTAATAGTAATATGCACACACCGGCCATGTCCTCCAACAGTACACTAGCCTATAGTGCAAACAAACATGTATTAACTAGAACTCTACTAATAATATGTTTCTAGCCTGCAAGCTGCTGCTGTCTTAGAGGATCTGCTAAAATTAATTAAACAGCAGCTGCAGTGTACCAGCAGCCACCATCCCCCAACTGTACACTGGCATATAGTGCAAAGAACAATGTAATAACTAGAATTCCACCAATAATATGCACACTCCAGCCACCAGACCCAATAGTACACTAGGTTATAGTGCAAACAACAATGTAATAACTAGAATTCTACTAATAATATGCACACACCAGCCACTGTCCCCAACAGTACACTAGCTTATAGAGCAAACAATGTAATAAGTAGAACTCTACGAATAATATGCACACACCAGCCACGTCCCACAACTGTATACTAACTGAAAGTGCAAACAAACATGTAATAATTTAGAACCCTACTAATAAAATGTTTCAAGCCTGCAAGCAGCTGGTGAGTTAGAGGATCTGCCAAAATGAAATAAACAGCAGCTGCAGTGTACCACGAGCCACCATCCCACAACAATTACTGCAAATAGTGCAAAAACAATGTAATAACTAGAACTCTACTAATAATATGCACAAACCAGCCACCGTCCCCCAACAGTACACTAGCTTATAGTGCAAACAACAATGTAAGAACTAGAACTCTACTAATAATAATATGCACAGAACAGCCACCGTCCCCCAGGAGTACACTAGCTTATAGTGCATACAACAGTTTAATAACTAGAACTCTACTAATAAAATGCAAACACCAGCCATGTCCCCCAACAGTACAATAGCTTATAGTGATAGTAAATAAGTAATAACTAGAACTCTACTAATAATATGTGTCAAGCCTGCAAGCAGCAGATGAGTTAGAGGATCTGGTAAAATTAATTAAACAGCAGCTGCAGTGTAACACCAGCCACCATCCCCCAACAGTACACAAGCATACAGTGCAAACAACAATGTAATAACTAGAACTCTAGAAATAAAATGCACACACCAGCCACCATTCCCCAACAGTTCAGTAGCTTAAAGTGCAAATAACTATGAAATATCTAGAACTTTACTAATAATATATACGCACCAAAACCGTCCCCAACAGTACACTAGACATAATGCTAACAATGTAATAATTAGAACTCTACTAATAATATGCACACACCAGCCACGACCTAACAGTACACTAGCTTATAGTGCAAACAAACATGTAATAACCAGAATTCTTCTAATAATATGTTTCAAGCCTGCAAGCAGCTGCTGTGCTAGAGGATCTGCTAAAATTAATTAAACAGCAGCTGCAGTGTACCACCAGCAACCATCCCTCAACAGTACACTAGCATATAGTGCAAACAACAATGTAATAACTAGAACTCTACTAATTATATGCACACACCAGCCACCATCTCAAAACAATGTTGTAGCTCACATTGCAAATAACAATGTAATAACTAGAACTCTACTAATAATATGCACACACCAGCCACCATCCCCCACCAGTACATTAGCTTATACTGCAAACAACAATAGAATAACTAGAACTTTACTAATAATATGAACACACCAGATACGTCCCTCAGCAGTACCCTAGCTTATAGTGGAAACAACAATGTAATAACTAGAAGTCTACTAATGATATGCACACCCCAGCCACTTTCCCCCAACAGTACACTACCTCGTAGTGCAAACAGAAATGTAATAACTAGAACATTACTAATAATATGCACACACTAGCCACCATCCCCCAAGAGTACACTAGCATATAGTGTAAACAACAATGTAATAACTAGAACTTTCCTAATAATATGCACACACGGGCCACCACCCCCAACAGTACACTAGCTTATAGTGCAAAGAACAATGTGATAACTAGAACTCTACTAATAATATGCACACACTAGCCACCATCCTCCAAGAGTACACTAGCTTATAGTGGAAACAATGTGATAACTGGAACTTTACTAATAATATGCACTCACCAGGCATGTACCCCAACAGTACACTACTGATATAGTGCAAACAAACATGTAATAACTAGAATTCTACTAATAATATGTTTCAAGCCTGCAAGCAGCTGCTGTCTTAGATGATCTGCTAAAATTAATAAAACAGCAGCTGCAGTGTACCACCAGCCACCATCCCCCAACAGTAGATTTGCAAATAGTGCAAACAACAATGTAATAATTAGAACTCTATTAATATTATGCACACACCAGCTATGTCCCAAAACAGTACACTAGCCTATAGTGCAAACAAAACATGTAATAACTAGAACTCTAGTAATAATATGTCTCAAGCCTGAGGTAGCTGCTGTGTTAGAGGATCTGCTAAAATTAATTAAACAGCAGCTGCAGTGTACCACCAGCCACCATCCCAAAACAGTACACTAGCATAAAGTGCAAACAACAATGTAATAACTAGAACTCTACTAATAATATGCACACACGAGCCACCATCCCCCAACATTGCAGAAGCTTATAGTGCAAACAGCAATGTAATATCTTCAACTCTACTAATAATATGCACACACCAGATACAACCCCCAACTGTACACTAGGTTACATTGCAAACAACAATGTAATAACTAGAACACTACTAATAATATGCAAACACCATCCACCGTCCTCCAACAATACACTAGCTTATACTGCAAACAACAATGTAATATCTCGAACTTTACTAATAATATGCATACACCAGCGTCCGTCCCCAACAGTATCCTAGCATTTAGTGCAAGCAACAATGTAATAACTAGAACTCTACTAATAATATGCGCACACCAGCCACGTTCCCCAAGAGTACACTAGCTTATAGTGCAAACAAACATGTAATAACTAGAACTCTACTAATAATATGTTTCAATATTGCAAGCTGCTGCTGTGTTAGAGGATCTGCTAAAATTAATTAAACAGCAGCTGCAGTGTACCTGCAGCCACCATCCCCGAACAGTAAACTAGTATACAGTGTAAACAACAATGTAATAACTAGAACTCTACTAATAATATGCACACACTTGCCACCATCCCCCAACCTTATAGTAGCATATAGTGGAAACAACAATGTAATATCTAGAACTCTACTAATAATATGCACACAGTAGGCACTGTCACCCAATAGTGCACAAACTTATAGTGCAAACAAGAATGAAATAACTAGAACTCTACTAATAATATGCAAACAACAGCGACGTCCCCCAACAGGACAGTAGCTTATAGTGCAAACAAAATATGTAATAACTAGAACTCTACTAATAATATGTTTCAAGCCTGGAAGCAGCTGTTTTGTCAAAGGATCTGCTTAAATTAATTAAAAAGCAGCTGCAGTGTACCGCCTGCAACCATCCCCCAACAGTACACTAGCAAATAGTGTGAACAACAATGTAATAACTAAAACTATACTAGTAAGTTGCAGCCCAGACACCATCAACCAACAGAACACTAGTTTATAGTGCAAACAAGAATGTAATAACTAGAACTCTACTAATAATATGCACACACCAGCTGCCGTCCCCAACAGTACACTAGCTTATAGTGCAAAGAAAAAGTGGAATAACTAGAACTCTACTAATAATATGCACACACCAGCCACGTCCCCCAACAGTAAACCAGCTTATAGTGCAAAGCAAAATGTAATAACTTGAACCCTTCTAATAATATGTTTCAGGCCTGGAAGCAGCAGCTATGTTAGAGGATCTGCTAAAATTAATTAAACAGCAGCTGCAGTGTACCACCAGCCACCATCTCCCAACAGTACACTAGCACACAGTGCAAACAACAATGTAGTAACTAGAACTCTAAGAATGATATGTACACACCAGCCACCAGCCCCGAAAAAGTACAATAGCTTATAGTGCAAACAAGAACTTTGTAATAACTAGAACTCTACTAATAATATGCACACTCCAGTGACCGTCCACCAACAGTACACTAGCTTATAGTGCAAACAACAATGAAATAACTAGAACTATAATAATAATATGGACACACCAGCCATGTCACCCAACAGTACACAAGCTTATAATGCAAACAAACATGTAATAACTAGAATTCTACTAATATGTTTCAAGCCTGCAAGCAGCTGTTGTGTTAGAGGATCTGCTAAAATTAATTGAACCGCAGCTGCAGTGTACCTCCAGCCACCATCCCCCAACAGTACACTAACATATAATGCAAACAACAATGTAATAACTAGAACTCTTATAATAATATGCACACACCAGCAACCATCGCCAAGCAGTTCACTATCTTAGAGTCCAAACAAGAATGTAATAAATAGAACTCTACTAATAATATGCACATACCAGCCACCATCCCCAACAGTAGACTAGCTTATAGTGTAAACAACAATGTAATAACTAGAACACTTCTAATAATATGTTTCAAGCCTGCAAGCAGCTGCTGTGTTAGAGGATGTGCTAAAAATTAATTAAACAGCGGTTGCAGGGTACCACCAGACATGATCCCCAACAGCACACTAGCATATAGTGCAAACAACAATGTAATCACTAGAACTCTACTAATAAGATCTACACAGCAGCCACTGTCTCCCCAAAGTACCCTATCTTATAGTGAAAACAACAATCTGATAAGTAGAACTCTACTAATAATATGCACACACCAGGCATGTTTCCCAACAGTACACTAGTTTATAGTGCAAAGCAACATGTAATAGCTAGAACCCAACTAATAATATGTTTCAAGTCTGCAAGCAGCTGCTGTGTTAGAGGATCTGCTAAAATTAATTAAACAGCAGCTGAAGTGCACCACCAGCCACCATCCCCCAACGGTACCCTAGCATGCAGTGAAAAAACAATGTAATAACTAGAACCCTACTAATAATATGCACACATCAGCCACCATCCCCAACAGTACACTAGCAAATAGTGCAAACAACAATGTAATAACTAGAACCCTTCTAATAATGCACACCACCAGCCACGTCCCCAACAATACGCTAGCTTATAGTGCAAACAATAATGTAATAAATAGAACTCTACTAATAATTTGCACACACCAGCCATGTCCCCCAACAGTACCCTAGCTTATAGTGCAAACAAAACATGTAATAACAAGAACTCTACTAATATGTTTCAAGTCCTGCTAGCAGCTGCTGTGTTAGAGGACCTGCTAAAATTAATTAAACAGCAGCTGCCTTGTACCACCAGCCAGCATCCCCCAACAGTGCACTAGCATATAGTGCAAACAACATTGTAATATATAGAACCCTACTGATAATATGCACACACCAGCCACCATTCCCCAACTGAGCAGTATCTTATATTGCAAACAACAATGCAATAACTAGAACTCTACTAATAATATGCACACTCCAGCTACCGTCCCCAACAGTACTCTAGCTACAGTGCAACAAACATGTAATAAGTAGAATTCTACTAATAATATGTTTCATGCCTGCAAGCAGCTGCTTTGTTAAAGGATCTGTAAAAATTAATGAAACCAGAGCTGCAGTGTACCACCAGACACCGTCCCAAAACAGTAGACTAGCACACAGTGCAAACAACAATGTAATAACTAGAACTCTTATAATAATATGCACACACCAGCAACCATCCCCAAGCAGTTCACTATCTTAGAGTCCAAACAAGAATGTAATAAATAGAACTCTACTAATAATATGCACACACCAGCCACCATCCCCCAACAGTAGACTAGCTTATAGTGCAAACAACAATGTAATAACTAGAACTCTACTAATAATATGCACACACCAGCCACATCCCCCAACAGTACACTAGATTATAGTGCAAACAAACATGTAAAAACTAGAACACTACTAATAATATGTTTCAAGCCTGCTGCAGCTGCTGTGTTAGAGGATCTGCTAAAATTAATTAAGCAACAGCTGTAGTGTACCACCAGCCAACATCCCCTAACTGTAATGTCGCATATAGTGGAAACAACAATGTAATAACTAGAACTCTACTAATAATATCCACACACCAGCCACCATCCCCCAACAGTACACTAGCTTATAGTGCAAACAACAATTTAATAACTTGAACTCTACTAGTAATATGCACACACCAGCCGCTATCCTTCAACAGTACACTAGCATATAGTGCAAACGAGAATGTAATAACTAGAACTCTACTAATAATATCCACACACCAGCCACATCCCCAACATTACAGTAGCTTACAGTGCAAACAACTATCTAATAACTAGAACTCTACTAATAATATGCACAAACCACCCGCGTCGCCAACAGTACACTAGTTTATAGTGCAAACAACAATGTAATAACTAGAACTCTACTAATAATATGCAGACACCATCCACCGTCCCCCAACAGTACACTAGTTTATAATGCAAGCAACAATCTAACAACTAGAACTCTTCTAATAATAACACAAACCAGCCACGTCCCCCAACAGTACACTAGGTTATAGTGCAAACCAAAATGTAATAACTAGAACATTTCTAATAATATGTTTCAAGCCTGCAAGCAGCTGCTGTGTTAGAGGATGTGCTAAAATTAATTAAACAGCAGTTGCAGGGTACCACCAGACATGATCCCCCAACAGCACACTAGCATATAGTGCAAACAACAATGTAATCACTAGAACTCTACTAATAAGATCTACACAGCAGCCACCGTCCCCCCAAAGTACCCTATCTTATAGTGAAAACAACAATCTGATAAGTAGAACTCTACTAATAATATGCACACACCAGGCATGTTTCCCAACAGTACACTAGTTTATAGTGCAAAGCAACATGTAATAGCTAGAACCCAACTAATAATATGTTTCAAGTCTGCAAGCAGCTGCTGTGTTAGAGGATCTGCTAAAATTAATTAAACAGCAGCTGAAGTGCACCATCAGCCACCATCCCCAACGGTACCTCTAGCATGCAGTGAAAAACAATGTAATAACTAGAACCCTACTAATAATATGCACACACCAGCCACCATCCCCCAACAGTACACTAGCAAATAGTGCAAACAACAATGTAATAACTAGAACCCTTCTAATAATATGCACACACCAGCCACGTCCCCCAACAATACACTAGCTTATAGTGCAAACAACAATGTAATAAATAGAACTCTACTAATAATTTGCACACACCAGCCATGTCCCCCAACAGTACCCTAGCTTATAGTGCAAACAAAACATGTAATAACAAGAACTCTACTAATATGTTTCAAGTCCTGCTAGCAGCTGCTGTGTTAGAGCACCTGCTAAAATTAATTAAACAGCAGCTGCCTTGTACCACCAGCCAGAATCCCCCAACAGTGCACTAGCATATAGTGCAAACAACATTGTAATATATAGAACCCTACTGATAATATGCACACACCAGCCACCATTCCCCAACTGAGCAGTATCTTATATTGCAAACAACAATGCAATAACTAGAACTCTACTAATAATATGCACACTCCAGCTACCGTCCCCCAACAGTACTCTAGCTTACAGTGCAAACAAACATGTAATAAGTAGAATTCTACTAATAATATGTTTCAAGCCTGCAAGCAGCTGCTTTGTTAAAGGATCTGTAAAATTAATGAAACCAGAGCTGCAGTGTACCATCAGACACCGTCCAAAACAGTAGACTAGCACACAAGTGCAAACAACAATGTAGTAACTAGAACTCTAATAAAATATGCACACACCAGCCACCATCCCTCAAAAGTACACTAGCTTAAAGTGCAAACAAGAACGTAATAACTAGAACTCTATTAATAATATGCACACACCAGCCACCTTCCACCAATAGTACACTAGCTTATAGTGCAAACAACAATGTAATAACTAGAACTCTACTAATAATATGCACACATGAGCCACGTCCCCCAACAGTACACTAGCTTATAGTGAAAACAAACATGTAAAAACTAGAACCCTACTAATATTATGTTTCAAGCCAGCAAGCAGCTTCTGTGTTAGAGGATCTGCTAAAATTAATTAAACAGCAGCTGCCTTGTACCACCAGCCAGCATCCACCAACAGTACACTAGCATATAGTGCAAACAACATTGTAATAACTTGAACCCTACTAATAATATGCACACACCAGACACCACCCCCATCTGAGCAGTATCTTATATTGCAAACAACAATGTAATAACTAGAACTCTACTAATAATATGCACACATCAGCCACCATCACCCAACAGTACACTAGCTTATAGTGTAAACAACAATGTAATAACTAGAACTCTACAAATAATATGCACACACCAGTCATGTGAACCACCATTATAGTTTCTTGAAGTGCAAACAACAATCTAATAACTAGAACTCCACTAATAACATGCACACACCACCCCATGTCCCCAACAGTACTCTTGCTTATAGTGCAAATAACAATCTAATGAATAGAACTCTAATAATAATATGCACACACAGCCATGTCCCCAACAGTACACTAGCTTATAGTGCAAACCAACATGTAATAAATAGAACACTTATAATAATATGTTTCCAGACTGCAAGCAGCTGCTGTGTTAGAGGATCAGCTAAAGATTATTAAACAGCAGTTGCAGGGTACCACTGACCACCATCTCCAAACAGTACACTAGCACATAGTGCAAACAACAATGTAATAACTAGAACTCTATTAATAATATGCACACACCAGCCACGACCCCCATCTGTACACTGGCTTATACTGCAAACAAACATGTAATAACTAGAACTCTACTAATAATATGTTTCAAGCCTGCAAGCAGCTGCTGTGTCAGAGGATCTGCCAAAATTAATTAAACAGCAACTGCAATGTACCTCCACCCACGATCACTCAACAGTACACTAGCATATAGTGCAAACAGGAATGTAATAACTAGAGCTCTACTAATAATATGCACACACCAGCCACCGTGCCCCAACAGCACACTATCTAATAGTGCAATCAACAACGTAATAACTAGAACTCTACTAATAATGTGCATACACCAGCCACCATCCCCCAACAGTACACTAGCTTATAGTGGAAACAACAATGTAGTGAATAGAACTCTACTAATGATATGCACACACCAGCCACTGTCCCCCAACAGCACACTAGTTAATAGTGCAATCAACAATGTAATAACTAGAACTCTGATAATAATATGCACACACCAGCCACATCCCCCAACAGCACACTAGCATATAGTGCAAGCAAAAATGTAATAACTAGAACTCTACTGATAATGTGCACACACCAGCCACCGTCCCCCAACAGTACACTAGCTTATAGTGGAAACAACAATGTAGTAACTAGAACTCTACTAATCATATGCACACACCAGCCACCGTCCTCCAAACAGTACACTAGCTTATAGTGCAAACAACAATGTAATAACTAGAACTCTGCTAATAATATGCACACACCAGCCACTTCCCTCAACAGTTCACTAGCTTATAGTGCAAACAAAATATGTAATAACTAGAACTCTACTAATGATATGTTTCAAGCCTGCAAAGTAGCTGTGTTAGAGGACCTGATAAAATTAATTGAACAGCAGCTGCCTTGTATCACCAGCCACCATCCCCCATCAGTACACTAGCCAATAGTGCAAACAACAGTGTAATAACTAGAACTCTACTAATAATATGCACACAGCAGCCATGTCCCCTAACTGTACACTGGCTTATAGTGCAAAGAAACATGTAATAAGTAGAATTCTACTAATAATATGTTTGAAGGCTGCAAGCAGCTGCAGTGTTAGAGGATCTGCAAAAATTAATTAAACCAGAGCAGCAGTGTACCAACATCCACCATCCCCCAACTCTACACAAGCATATTGAGCAAACAACAATGTAATAGCTATAACTCTACTAATCATATGCACACATCGCCCACCGTCCCCCAACAGTACACTAGCTTATTGTGCAAACAACAATCTAATGACTAGAACTCTACTAATAATATGCACACACCAGCCACGTTCCCCAACAGTACACTAGCTTATAGTGCAAACAATAATGTAATAACTAGAACTCTACTAATAATATGCATACACCAGCCACTGTCCCCCAGCAGTACACTAGCTTATGGTGCAAAGAACAATCTAATAACTGGAACTCTACTAATAATATGTATACACCAGCCATGTCCCCCAACAGAACTCTAGTTTATAGTGCAAACCAACATGTAACAAATAGAACACTTCTAATAATATGTTTCCAGACTGCAAGCAGCTGCTGTGTTAGAGGATCTGCTAAAGGTTATTAAACAGCAGTTGCAGGGTACCACCGACCACCATCCCCCAACAGTACACTAGCACATAATGCAAACAATAATGTAATAACTAGAACTCTACTAATAATATGCGCACACCAGCCACCGTCCCCCAACAGTACACTAGCCAATAGTGCAAACAACAATGTAATAACTAGAACTCTACTAATAATATGCACACACCAGCCACGTCCTCCATCTGTGCACTGGGTTATACTGCAAACAAACATGTAATAACTAGAACTTTTCTAATAATATGTTTCAAGCCTGCAAGAAGCTGCTGTGTCAGAGGATCTGCTAAAATTAATTATATAGCAACTGCAGTGTACCTCCACCCACGATCACTCAACAGTACACTAGCATATAATGCAAACAGAAATGTAATAACTAGAGCTCTACTAAGTATATGCACACACCAGCCACCATCCCCAACAGCACACTAACTAATAGTGCAAACAACAATGTAATAACTAGAACTCTACTAATAATATGCACACACCAGCCACTTCCTCAACAGTTCACTAGCTTATAGTGCCAACAAAATATGTAATAACTAGAACTCTGCTAATGATATGTTTCAAGCCTGCAAGCAGCTGCTGTGTTAGAGGACCTTATAAAATTAATTAAACAGCAGCTGCCTTGTACCACCAGCCACCATCCCCAACAGTACACTAGCATATAGTGCAAACAACATTGTAATAACTAGAACCCTACTGATAACATGCACACACCAGCCACCATCCCCCAACAGAGCAGTAGCTTATATTGCAAACAACAATGCAATAATTAGAACTCTACTAATAATATGCACCTCCAGCGTCGTCCCCCAACAGTACACTAGCTTATAGTGTAAACAATAATGGAATAACTAGAACTCTACTAATAATATGCACACAGCAGCCATGTCCCCCTACAGTACTCTAGCTTATAGTGCAAAGAAACATGTAAGAAGTAGAATTCTACTAATAATATGTTTCAAGCCTGCAAGCAGCTGCTGTGTTAGAGGATCTGCTAAAATTAATTAAACCAGAGCAGCAGTGTACCACCAGCCACCATCCCCCAACACTCCACAAGCATGTTGTGCAAACAACAATGTAATAACTAGAACTCTACTAATCATATGCACACACCGGACACCGTCCCCCAACAGTCCACTACCATATAGTGCAAACAACAATCTAATGACTAGAACTCTACTAATAATATACAAACACCACCATGTCCCCAACAGTACACTAGCTTATAGTGCAAACAACAATGTAATAACTAGAACTCTACTAATAATGTGCATACACCAGCCACCATCCCCAAGCAGTACACTAGCTTATATTGCAAACAACAATCTAATAACTGAAACTCTACTAATAATATGCATACACCAGCCATGTCCCCCAACAGTACTCTAGCTTATAGTGCAAACCAACATGTAATAAATAGAACACATCTAATAATATGTTTCAAGACTGCAAGCAGCTGCTCTGTTAGATGATCTGCTAAAGGTTATTAAACTGCAGTTGCAGGGTACCACCAGCCACCATCCCCCAACAGTACACTAGCCCATAGTACAAACAAAAATGTAATAACTAGAACTCTACTAATAATATACACACCAGCCACCATCCCCCAGCAGTACACTAGCTAATAGTGCAAACAACAATGTAAAACTAGAACTCTAGTAATAATATGCACATACCAGCCACGTCCCCCAACTGTACAGCAGCTTATTCTGCAAACAAACATGTAATAACTAGAACTCTACTAATAATATGTTTCAAGCCTGCAAACAGCTGCTGTGTTAAAGGATCTGCTAAAATTAATTAAACAGCAACTGCAGGGTACCACCACCTACGATCAACCAACAGTACACTAGCACATAGTGCAAGAAACAATGTGATAACTCAAACTCTACTAATAATATGCACACACCAGCCACTGTCCCCAACAGTACACTAGCTAATAGTGCAAACAACAATGTAATAACTAGAACTCTACTAATAGTATGCATACACCGGCCACCGGCCCCCAGCAGTACACTAGCTTATAGTGCAAACAACAATCTAATAACTGGAACTCTACTAATAACATGCATACACCAGCCACGTCCCCCAACAGTACACTAGCTTATAGTGCAAACAAACATGTAATAAATAGAAAACTTCTAATAATATATTTCAAGACTGCAAGCTGCTGCTGTGTTAGAGGATCTGCTAAAGGTTATTATACAGCAGTTGCAAGGTACAACCAGCCACCATCCCCCAACAGTACACTAGCACAGAGTGCAAACAACAAAGTAATGACCAGAACTCTACTAATAATATGCCCACACCAGAAACCGTCCCCCAACAGAACACTAGCTAATAGTGCAAAAAACAATGTAATAACTAGATCTCTACTAATAATATGCACACACCAGCCACGTCCCCCAACAGTACACTAGCTTATAGTGCAAACCAACATGTAATAATGAGAAACACTTCTAATAATATGTTTCAAGCCTGCAAGCAGCTCCTGTGTTAGAGGATCTGTTAAAATTAGTTGAACAGCAGTTGCAGGGTAACACCAGCCACCATCCCCAACAGTACACTAGCACATATGCAAACAACAATGAAATAACTAGAACTGTATTAATAATATGCACACCAGCCCCCATCCCTAACAGTACACTAGCTAATGGTGCAAACAACAATGTAATAATTAGAACTTTACTAATAATATGCACACACCAGCCACATCCCAACAGTACACTAGCTTATAGCAAAACAAACATGTAATAACTAAAAATCTACTAATAATATGTTTCAAGTCTGCAAGCAGGTGCTGTGTTAGAGGATCTGGTAAAATTAATTAAACAGCAGCTGCAGTGTACCACCAGCCACCATCCCCAACAGTACACTAGCACGTACTGCAAACAACAATGTAAATTAGACATCTACTAATAGTATGCACACCCAGCCACATCCTCCAACAGTACACTAGCTTATATTGCAAACAAAACATGTAATAACTAGAAATCTACTAATAAAATATTTCAAGCCTGCAAGCAGCTGCTGTGTTAGAGGACCTGCAAAAATTAATTAAATAGCAGCTGCAGTGTACCACCAGCCACCACCTCCCAATAGTACACTAGCATTTAGTGCAAACAACAATGTAATAACTAGAACTCTACTAATAATATGCTCACAATAGCCACCATCACCAAGAGTGATGTAGCTTATAGTGCAAACAAAAATGCAATGACTAGAACTCTACCAATAATATGCACACACCAGACACCATCCCCAACAGTACCGTAGCTTACAGTGAAAAGAACAATCTGATAATTAGAACTCCACTAATAATATGCAGCACACCAGCCACATCTCCCAACAGTACACTAGCTTATAGTGCAAACCAGCATGTAATAACTGGAACCCTACTAATAATATGTTTCAAGCCTGCAAGCAGCTGCTGTGTTATAGGATCTGCTAAAATTAATTAAACAGCAGCTGCAGGTTTCCAGCAGCCACCATCCCCAACAGTACACTCGCATATAGTGCAAACAACAATGCAGTAACTAGAACTCTACTAATAATATGCACACACCAGCCACTGTCCCTCAACAGTACACTAGCTATTGGTGCAAACTAGAATGCAAGAACTTGAACTCTACTAATAATACGACACACCAGCCATGTCCCTCAACAGTACACTAGTTTATAGTAGAAACAACAATGTAATAACTTGAACTCTACCAATAATATGCACACACCAGCCACCGTCATCCAACAGTACACTATCTTATAGTGCAAACAACATTCTAATAACTAGATCTCTATTAATAATATGCACACATCAGCCACAACCCCCAACAGTACACTAGCTTACAATGCAAACAAACATGTAATAACTAGAACTCTACTTATAATATGTTTCAAGCCTGCAAGCAGCTGGTGTGTAAGAACATCTGCTAAAATTAATTAAAGAGCAGCTGCAGTGTACCGTCAGCCACCATCCTGCAACAGTACACCAGCCTATAGTGTAAAGAACAATGTAATAACCAGAACTCTACTAATAATATGCACACACCAGCCACTGTCCCCCAACAGTACACTAGCTAATAGTGCAAACAACAATGTAATATGTAGAACTCTACTAATAATATGCACACACCAGCCACGTCCCCCGACTGTACACTAGTTTATACAGCAAACAAACATGTAATAACAAGAAATCTACTAATAATGTGTTTGACGCCTGCAACCAGCTGCAGTGTTAGATTATCTGCTAAAATTAATTAAACAGCAACTGCAGGGTACCACCACCCATGATCACCCAACAGTACACTAGCATATAGTGGAAACAACAATGTAATAACTAGAACTCTTCTAATAATATACACACACCAGCCACTGCCCCCATCCGCACAATAGCTAATAGTGCAAACAACAATGTTATAACTAGAACTCTACTAATAATATGCACACACCAGCCATGTTCCCCAACAGTACACTAACTTGTAGTGCAAACAGGAATGTAATAACTAGAACTCTGCTAATGATATGCACACACCAGCCACCATCCCCCAACAGCACACAAGTTAATAGTGCAAACAACAATGTAATAACTAGTACTCTTCTAATAATATTCACACACCAGCCACCGTCCCCAAACAGTACACTAGCTTATAGTGCAAACAACAATGTAATAACTAGAATTCTGCTAATAATATACACAACAGCCATGTCCATAAATTACACGCTTATAGTGCAAACAATACATGTAATAACTAGAACTCTACTAATAATATGTTTCAAGCCAGCAAGCAGCTGCTGTTTTAGAGGATCTGCTAAATTAATTAACCAGCAGCTGCAGTGTACCACCAGCCACCCTCAACCAACAGTACATTAGCATATAGTGCAAAAAACAATGTAATAACTAGAACTCTACTAATAATATGCACACACCAGCCACCATCCCCGAACTGTGCAGTCGCTTATATTGGTAACAACAATGTAATAACTAGAACTCTTCTAATAATAAGAACGCACCAGCCACCATCCCCCAAGAGTACACTAGCTTATAGTGCAAACAACAATGTAATAACTAGAACTCTACTATCAATACGCACACACCAGCCTCTTCCCCTAACAGTACACTAGCTTACAGTGCAAACAAAATGTGTAATAACTAGAACTCTACTAATAATGTGTTTCAAGCTAGCAAGCAGCTGCTGTGTTAGAGGATCTGCTAAAATAAATTAAACTGCAGCTGCAGTGTACCACCAGCCACCATCCCCAAACAGTACACTAGCATATAGTGAAAAAAACAATGTAATAACTAGAACTCTACTAATAATATGCACACACCAGCCACCATTCCCCAACAGTGGAGTTGCTTATATTGCAAACAATAATGTAATAACTAGAACTCTACTAATAATATGCTCACACCAGCCACGTCCTGCAACAGTGCACTTGCTTATAGTGCAAGGAAACATGTAATAACTAGAACTCTACTAATACTATGTTTCAAACCTGCAAGTAGCTGCTGTGATAGAGGGTCTGCTAAAATTAATTGAACAGCAACTGCAGTGTACAACCAGCCACCATCCCCAAACAGTACACTAGTATTTATTGCAAACAACAATGTAATAACTAGAAATCTACTAATAATATGCACACACCAGCCACCGTCCCCCAGCAGTACTCTAGCTTATAGTGCAAACAGCAATCTAATAACTGGAACTCTACTAATAATATGCACACACCACCCACGTCCCCCAACAGTACACTAGCTTATAGTGCAAACCAATATGTAATAAATAGAACACTTGTAATGATATGTTTCAAGAATTCAAGCTGCTACTGTGTTATAGGATCTGCTAAAAGTTATTAAACAGCAGTTGCAGGGTATCACCAGCCACAATCCCGAAACAGTACACTAGCACATAGTGCAAACAACAATGTAATAACTAGAACACTAGTAATAATATGCACATACCAGGCACCGTCCCCCAACACTACACTATCTAATAGTGTAAACAACAATGTAATAAGTAAAAGTCAACTAATAATATGCACACACCAGCCACGTCCTCAAACTGTACACTAGCCTGTACTGCAAACAAACATGTAATATCTATAACCCTACTAATAATATTTTTCAAGCCTGCATGCAGCTGCTGTGTTAGAGGATCTGCTAAAATTAATTAAACAGCAACTGCAGGGTACCACCACCCACGATCACCAAACAGTACACTAGCATATCGTGCAAACAACAATGTAATAACTAGAACTCTACTAATAATATGCACACAGCCATGCTCCCAACAGTACTCCAGCTTATAGTGCAAACAAGAATGTACTAACTAGAACTCTACTAATAATATGCATACCAGCCACTGCACTTCAGCAGCGCACTAGCTAATAGTACAAACAACAATGTAATAACTAGAACTCTTCTAATAATAGGCACACACAGCCACCGTCCCCAACAGTTCACTAGCTTATAGTGGAACAACAATGTAATAACTAGAACTCTACTAATAATGCAAACACACAAGCCTCATCCACCAACAGTACACTAGCTTACAGTGCAAACAGAACATGTAAAACCAGAACTCTACTAATAATGTGTTTCAAGCCAGCAGACAGCTGCTGTGTTAGAGGATCTGCAAAAATTAATTAAACTGCAGCTGCAGTGTACCCCAGCCACCATCCCCAAACAGTACACTAGCATATAGTGCAAAAAACAAAGTAATAACTGGAACTCTACAAATAATAGGCACACTCCAGCCACCATCCCCAACAGTGCAGTTTCTTATAATGCAAACGACAATGTAATAACTAGAACTCTACCTATAATATGCACACACCAGCCACCGTCCCCCAACAGTACACTAGCTTATAGAGGAAACAATGTAATAACTAGAACTCTATAGTAATAATATGCACACACCAGCCATGTCCTGCAATAGTACACTAGCTTATAGTGCAAGGAAATATGTAATAACTAGAACTCTACTAATAATGTGTTTCAAGCCTGCAAGCAGCTGCTGTGATAGAGGATCTGCTAAAATTAATTAAACAGCAGCTGCAGTGTACGACCAGCCACTATCCCCCAACAGTACACTAGCATATAGTACAAACAACAGTGTAATAACTAGAACTCGACCAATAATATGCACACACCAGCCACCATCCCCCAATAGTTCACTAGCTTATAGTGCAAACAACAATGTAATAACAAGAACTCTGCTTATGATATGTACACACCAGCCACTGTCCCCCAACAGTACACAAGCTTATAGTGCAAATAATGTAATAACTAGAACTGTACTAATAATTATGCAGACAACAGCCACGTCCCCCAACAGCATACTAGCTTTCAGTGCTAACAAACATGTAATAAGTAGAACCTTACTAATAATATGTTTGAAGCCAGCATGCAGCTGCTGTGTTAGAGGATCAGCTAAAATTAATTGAACAGCAGCTGCAGTCTACCACCAGCCACC
Organism: Neoceratodus forsteri; assembly: GCA_016271365.2. Lineage (NCBI taxonomy): Eukaryota > Metazoa > Chordata > Ceratodontiformes > Ceratodontidae > Neoceratodus > Neoceratodus forsteri. The sequence goes on from JADMNL010000023.1 coordinate 322,256,232, forward strand.
ATCCCCAAACAGTACACTAGTATTTATGCAAACAACAATGTAATAACTAGAACTCTACTAATAATATGCACACACCAGCCACCATCCCCTACACTACACAAGCTTATTGTGCAAACAACAATGTAATAACTAGAACTCTACTAATCATATGCCCACACCAGCCACCGTCCCCCAACAGTACACTAGCTTATAGTGCAAACAGCAATCTAATAACTTGAACTCTGCTAATAATATGCACACACCACCCACGTCCCCCAACTGTACACTAGGTTAGAGTGCAAACAACAATGTCTTAACTAGAACTCTACTAATAATATGCATACACCAGCCACTGCCCCCAGCAGTACACTAGATTATGAAAACAACAATCTAATAACTGGTAATCTACTAAAATATGCACACACCAGGCTTGTCCCCCAACAGTACACTAGCTTATTGTGCAAACCAACATGTAATAAATAGAACTCTTCTAATAGATGTGTTTCAAGTCTTAAAGCAGCTGCTGGGTTAGAGGATCTAATAAAAGATATTAAACAGCAGTTGCATGGTACCACCAGCCACCATCCCCCTACAGTACACTAGCATATAATGCAAACAACAATGTAATAACTAGAACTGTATTAATAATATGCACACACCAGCCACCGTCCCCAACAGTACACTAGCTAATAGTGCAAACAGCAATGTTATAAGTAGAACTCTACTAATAATATGCACACACCATCCACGTACACCAACTGTACACTAGCTTATACTGCAAGCAAACATGTAATAACTAGAACCCTACTAATAATATGTTTCAAGCCAGCAAGCAGCTGCTGTGTTAGAGGATCTGCTAAAATTAATTAAACAGCAACTGCAGGGTACCACCACCCACAATCACCCAACAGTACACTAGCATATAGTGCAAACAACAATGTAATAACTAGAACTCTACTAATGATATGCACACAACAGCCACTGCCCGGCAACAGCACACTAGCTAATAGTGCAAACAACAATGTAATAACCAGAACTCTACTAATAATATGCACACACCAGCCCATTCCCCAACAGTACACTAGCTTATAGTGCAATCAAGAATGTAATAACTAGAACTCTACTATTAATATGCACACTCCAGCCACTGTCCCCCAACAGCATGCTAGCTAATAGTGCAAACAACAATGTAATAACTAGAACTCTTCTAATAGTATGCACACACCAGCCACCGTCCCCCAACAGTACACTAGCTTATAGTGCAAACAACAATGTAATAACTAGAACTCTACTAATAATACACACACACCACCCTCATCCACCAACAGCAGACTAGCTTACTGTGCAAACAAAACATGTAATAACCAGAACTCTACTAATAATGTGTTTCAAGCCAGGAAGCATTCTGCTGTGTTAGAGGATCTGCTAAAATTAAACTGCAGCTGCAGTGTACCACCAGCCATCATGCCCAAACAGTACACTAGCATTTAGTGCAAAAAAATGTAATAACTAGAACTCTACTAATAATATGCACACACCAGCCACCATCCCCCAACAATTAAGTTGCTTATATTGCAAACAACAATGTAATATCTTGAACTCTACTAATAAGATGCACACAACAGCCATGTCCCGCAATAGTACACTAACTTATAGTGCGAGGAAACATGTAATAACTAGAACTGTACAGATAAAATGTTCCAAGCCTGCAAGCAGCTGCTGTGTTAGAGGATCTGCTAAAATTAATTAAACAGCAGCTGCAGTTTACCACCCGCCACTATCCCCAACAGAACACTAGGATATAATACAAACAGCAAAGTAATAACTAGAACTGACCAATAATATGCACACACCAGCCACCATCCCCAACAGTTCACTGGCTTATAGTGCAAACAGCAGTGTAATAACTAGAACTCTCTTATAATATGCACACACCAGCCACCGCACCCCAACAGTACACTAGCTTATTGTGCAAAAATGTATTAACTAGAACTGTACTAATAACATGCACACACTAGTCAGGTCCCCAACAGTACACTAGCTAATAGTGCAAACAAGCATGTAACAAGTGGAACCTTACTAATAATATGTTTCACGCCATGTAGCTGCTGTGTTAGAGGATCAGCTAAAATTGATTAAACAGCAGCTGCAGTGTAAAACTAGCCACCATCCCCAAACAGTATACTAGTATTTAGTATAAACAACAGTGTAATAACCAGAATTCTACTAATAATATGCACACACCAGCCACCATCCCCAACACAACAGAAGCTTTTTGTGCAATCAACAAAGTAATAACTAGAACTCTGCTAATCATATGCACACACTAGCCACCGTCCCCAACAGTACACTAGCTCATAGTGCAAGAAACAATCTAATAGCTAGAATTCTACTAATAATATGCACACACCACCGACGTCCCAAAACAGTACACAAGGTTATAGTGCAAACAACAACGTAATAACTAGAACTCTACTAACAATATGCATACACCAGCCACCTTCCCCCAGCAGTACACTAGCTTATAGTGCAAACAACAATGTAATAACTAGAACTCTAGTAATAATATGCACACTCCAGCCACGTCCCCCAACAGTACACTAGCTTATTGTGCAAACCTACATGTAATAACTAGAACACTTCTAAAAATATGTTTCAAGCCAGCAAGCAGCTGCTGTGTTAGAGGATATGCTAAAATTTATTAAACAGCAGTTGCTTGATACCACCAGCCACCATCCCCCAACAGTACACTAGCACATAGTACAAATAACAATGTAATAACTGGAACTCTACTAATAATATGCACACACCAGCCATGTCTCCAAATGAACACTGGCTTATAGTGCAAACAACTATCTAATAATTAGATCTCTATTAATAATATGCACACCAGCCACCATCCCCAACACTACAGAAGCTTTTTGTGCAATCAACAATGTAATAACTAGAACTCTGCTAATCATATCACACACTAGCCACGTCCCCTCAACAGTACACTAGCTTACAATGCTAACAAACATGTAATAACTAGAACTCTACTAATAATATGTTTAAGCCTGCAAGCTGCAGGTGTAAGAACATCTGCTAAAATTAATTAAAGAGCAGCTGCAGTGTACCATCAGCCACCATCCTGCAACAGTACACCAGCCTATAGTGTAAAGAACAATGCAATAACCAGAACTCTACTAATAATATGCACACAGCAGCCACTGTCCCCTGCAGTACACTAGCTAATAGTGCAACAACAATGTAATTAGTAGAACTCTACTAATAATATGCACACACCAGCCACGTCCCCAACTGTACACTAGTTTATACAGCAAACAAACATGTAATAACAAGAACTCTACTATAATGTGTTTCAAGCCTGCAAGCAGCTGCTGTGTTAGATTATCTGCTAAAATTTATTAAACAGCAACTGCAGGGTAACACCACCCATGATCACCCAACAGTACACTAGCATACAGTGCAAACAACAATGTAATAACTAGAACTCTTCTCATAATAGACACACACCACCCACCGTCCCCCATCAGCGCACTAGCTAATAGTGCAAACAACAATGTTATAACTAGAACTCTACTAATAATATGCACACACCAGCCATGTTCCCCAACAGTACACTAACTTATAGTGCAAACACGAATGTAATAACTAGAACTCTACTAATGATATGCACACACCAGCCACCGTCGCCGAACAGCACACAAGCTAATAGTGCAACAACAATGTTATATCTAGTATCTTTCTAATAATATTCACACACCAGCCACAGTCCCCAAACAGTACACTAGCTTATAGTGCAAACAACAATGTAATAACTAGAACTCTTCTAATAATATGCACACACCAGCTACCATCCCCAACAGTACACTAGCTTATAGTGCTAATAACAATGTAATAACTAGAACTCTACTAATAATATGCACACACCAGCCACCGTCCCCCACAGAACACTAGCTTATAGTGCAAACACCAATGTTATAACTAGAATTCTGCTAATAATATACACACAACAGCCACGTCCCCAAAAGTACACTAGCTTATAGTGCAAACAATACATGTAATAACAAGAACTCTACTAATAATATGTTTCAAGCCAGCAAGCAGCTGCTGTTTTAGGGGATCTGCTAAAATTAATTAACCGGCAGCTGCAGTGTACCACCAGCCACCCTCAACCAATAGTACATTAGCATATAGTGCAAAAACTATGTAATAACTAGAACTCGACTAATAATATGCACCACATCCGCCACCATCCCCAAACTGTGCAGTAGCTTATCTTGGAAACAACAATGTAATAACTAGAACTCTTCTAATAATATGAACACACCAGCCACAGTCCCGCAAGACTACACTAGCTTGTAGTGCAAACAGCAATGTAATAACTAGAACTCTACTATTAATATGCACACACCAGCTCTTCCCTAACAGTACACTAGCTTACAGTGCAAACAAAACATGTAATAACTAGAACTCTACTAATAATATGCACACACCAGCCACCATTCCCCAATAGTGGAGTTGTTTATATTGCAAACAAGAATGTAATAACTAGAACTCTACTAATAATATGCACACACCAGCCACTGTCCCCCAAAAGCAGACTAACTTATAGTGGAAACAATGTAATAACTAGAACCTACTAATAATATGCTCACACCAGCCTCGTCTCGCAACAGTGCACTAGCTTTTAGTGCAAGGAAACATGTAATAACTAGAACTCTACTAATAATATGTTTAGCCTGCAAGCAGCTGCTGTGATAGAGGATCTGCTAAAATTAATTGAACAGCAGCTGCAGTGTCAACCAGCCACTATCCCCAAACAGTACACTAGTATTTATTGCAAACAACAATGTAATAACTAGAACTCTACTAATAATATGCACACACCAGCCACTGTCCCCCAACAGTACTCTAGCTTATAGTGCAAACAGCAATCTAATAACTGAACTCTACTAATAATATGCACACACCACCCATGTCCCTAAAAGTACACTCAGCTTATAGTGCAAACCAATATGTAATAAATAGAACACTTGTAATGATATGTTTCAAGACTTCAGGTTGCTGCTATGTAGAGATCTACAAAGTTATTAAACAGGTGCTGCAGGGTATCACCAGCCACCATCCGAAATAGTACACTAGCACATTGTGCAAACAACAATGTAATAACTAGAACTCTACTAATAATATCCACACACCAGCCACTGCCCCCAACACTACACTACCTAATAGTGTAAACAACAATGTAATAAGTAGAAGTCAACTAATAATATGACACACCAGCCACGCCCCAACTGTACACTAGCCTATACTGCAAAGAAACATGTAATATCTAGAACCCTACTAATAATATTTTTCAAGCCTGCAAGCACCTGTGTTAGAGGATCTGCTAAAATTAATTAAATAGCAACTGCAGGTACCCTCCCACTCATCACCCAACAGTACTCTAGAATATAGTGCAAACAACAATGTAATAACTAGAACTCTACTAATAATATGCACACACCAGCCACCGTCCGCTACATCACGCTAGCTAATAGTGAAAACAACAATGTAATAACTATAACTCTGATAATAATATGCACACACCAGCCAATTCCCCACATCAGTACACCAGCTTATGTGCAAACAGGAATGTAATAACTAGAACTCTACTATTAATATGCACACACCAGCAATGCTCTAGCAGCACACTATCTAATAGTGCAAACGACAAATGTAATAACTAGAACTCTTCTAATAATATGCACACACCAGCCACCATCCCCAACAGTTCACTAGCTTATAGTGCAAACAACAATGTAATAACTAGAACTCTACTACTAATAATACAAACACACAACCTCATCCACCAACAGTACACTAGTTTACAGTGCAAACAAAACATGTAATAACCAGAACTCTACTAATAATGTTTTCAAGCCAGCAAACAGCTGCTGTGTTAGAGGATCTGCAAAATTAATTAAACTGTAGCTGCAGTGTACCCCAGCCACCGTCCCCAAACAGTACACTAGCAAATCAGTGCAAAAACAAAGTAATAACTGAACTCTACTAATAATATGCACACTCCAGCCACCATCCCCAACAGTGCAGTTGCTTATATTGCAAACGACAATGTAATAACTAGAACTCTACCTATAATATGCACACACCAGCCACTGTCCCCCAACAGTACACTAGCTTATAGAGGAAACAATGTAATAACTAGAACTCTAGTAATAATATGCACACACCAGCCATGTCCCGCAGTAGTACACTAGCTTATATTGCAATGAAAAATGTAATAACTAGAACTCTACTAATAATGTGTTTCAAGCCTGCAAGCAGCTGCTGTGATAGAGCATCTGCTAAAATTACTTAAACAGCAGCTGCAGTGTACCACCAGCCACTATCCCTCAACAGTACACTAGCATATAGTACAAACAACAGTGTAATAACTAGAACTCGACCAATAATATGCACACACCAGCCACCGTCCCCCAATAGTTCACTAGCTTATAGTGCAAACAACAATGTAATAACAAAAACTCTACTTATGACATGTACACACCAGCAACTGTCCCCCAACAGTACACAAGCTTATAGTGCAAATAATGTAATAACTAGAACTGTACTAATAATTATGCAGACAACAGCCACGTCCCCCAACAGCATACTAGCTTTTAGTGCTAACAAACATGTAATAACTAGAACCTTACTAATAATATGTTTCAAGCCAGCATGCAGCTCCTGTGTTAGAGGATCAGCAAAAATTAATTGAACAGCAACTGCAGTATACCACCAGCCACCATCCCCAAACAGTACACTAGTGTTTATGCAAACAACAATGTAATAACTAGAACTCTACTAATAATATGCACACACCAGCCACCACCCCCTACACTACACAAGCTTATTGTGCAAACAACAATGTAATAACTAGAACTCTACTAATCATATGCACACACCAGCCACCGTCCCCCAACAGCACACTAGCTTATAGTGCAAACAGCAATCTAATAACTAGAACTCTGCTAATAATATGCACACACCAGCCACATCCCCCCAACTGTACACTAGGTTAGAGTGCAAACAAGAATGTCCTAACTAGAACTCTACTAATAATATGCATTCATCAGCCACCGTCCCCCAGCAGTACACTAGCTTATAGTGCAAACAACAATCTAATAACTGGAACTCTACTAAAAATATGCACACACCAGGCGTTTTCCCCCAACAGTATACTAGGTTATTGTGCAAACCAACATGTAATAAATAGAACACTTCTAATAGATATGTTTCAAGACTTCAAGCAGCTGCTGGGTTAGAGGATCTGCTAAAAGATATTAAACAGCAGTTCAGGGTAGCACCAGCCACCATCCCCCAACAGTACACTAGCATATAGTGCAAACAACAATGTAATAACTAGAACTGTATTAATAATATGCACACACCAGCCACTGTCCCCAACAGTACACCAGTCAATAGTGCAAACAACAATGTAATAAACAGAACTCTACTAATAATATGCACACACCATCCACGTCCCCCAACTGTACACTAGCTTATACTGCAAGCAAACATGTAATAACTAGAACCCTACTAATAATATGTTTCAAGCCAGCAAGCAGCTGCTGTGTTAGAGGATCTGCTAAAATTAATTAAACAGCAACTGCAGGGTACCACCATACACAATCACCCAACAGTACACTAGCATGTAGTGCAAACAGCAATGTAATAACTAGAACTCATCTAATAATATGCACACACCAGCCACTGTCCGTCAACAGCACAATAGCTAATAGTGCAAACAACAATGTAATAACTAGAACTCTACTAATAATATGCACACACCAGCCCGTTCCCCAACAGTACACTAGCTTATAGTGCAATCAAGAATGTAATAACTAGAACTCTACTATTAATATGCACACTCCAGCCACTGTCCCCCAACTGCACGCTAGCTAACAGTGCAAACAACAATGTAATAACTAGAACTCTTCTAATAATATGCACACACCATCCACCATCCCCCTACAGTGCAGTTGCTTATATTGCAAACAGTAATGTAATATCTAGAACTCTACTAATAATACACACAAACCACCCTCATCCCCCCACAGCAGTCTAGCTTACTGTGCAAAGAAAACATGTAATAACCAGAACGCTATTAATAATGTGTTTCAAGCCAGCAAGCAGCTGCTGTGTTAGAGGATCTGCTAAAATTAAACCGCAGCTGCAATGTACCACCAGCCACCATCCCCAAACAGTACACTAGCATATAGTGCAAAAAAACAATGTAATAACTAGAACTCTACTAATAATATGCACACACCAGCCACCATCCCCCAACAATGCAGTTGCTTATATTGCAAACAACAATGTAATATCTTGAACACTACTAATAATATGCACACAACAGCCAGCGTCCCCTAACAGTACACTAGCTTATAGAGAAAACACTGAAATTACTAGAACTCTAGTAATAATATGCACACACCAGCCATGTCCCACAATAGTACACTAGCTTATAGTGCGAAGAAACATGTAATAACTAGAACTGTACAGATATGTTTTAAGCCTGCAAGCAGCTGCTGTGTTAGAGGATCTGCTAAAATTAATTAAACAGCAGCTGCAGTTTGCCACCCACCACTATCCCCCAACAGTACACTAGCATACAATACAAACAACAAAGTAATAACTAGAACTCGACCAATAATATGCACACACCAGCCACCAACCCCAAACAGTTCACTGGCTTATAGTGCAAACAACAATGTAATAACTAGAACTCTACTTATAATATGCACACACCAGCCACCGTACCCCAACAGTACACTAGCTTATTGTGCAAACAACGTATTAATTAGAACTGTACTAATAATATGCACACACTAGCCAGGTCCCCAACAGTACACTAGCTAATAGTGCAAACAAGCATGTAACAACTGGAACCTTACTAATAATATGTTTCACGCCTGCAAGCAGCTGCTGTGTTAGAGGATCAGCTAAAATTGATTAAACAGCAGCTGCAGTGTACCACCAGCCACCATCCCCAAACAGTATACTAGTATTTATTATAAACAACAATGTAATATCTAGAATTCTACTAATAATATGCACACACCAGCCACCATCCCCAACACTACAGAAGCTTTTTGTCCAATCAACAATGTAATAACTAGAACTCTACTAATCATATGCACACACTAGCCACCGTCCCCCAACAGTACACTAGCTTATGGTGCAAGAAACAGTCTAATAGCTAGAATTCTACTAATAATATGCACACACCACCGACGTCCCCAACAGTACACAAGGTTATGGTGCAAACAAAAATGTAATAACTAGAACTCTACTAACAATATGCATACACCAGCCACCTTCCCCCAGCAGTACACTAGCTTATAGTGCAAACATCAATGTAATAACTAGAACTCTAGTAATAATATGCACACCAGCCACACGTCCCCCAACAGTACACTAGCTTATTGTGCAAACCTACATGTAATAAGTAGAACACTTCTAGAAATATGTTTCTGCCAGCAAGCAGCTGCTGTGTTAGAGGATATGCTAAAATTTATTAAACAGCAGTTGCTTGATACCACCAGCCACCATCCTCCAACAGTACACTAGCACATAGTGCAAACAACAATGTAATAACTGAACTCACTAATAATATGCACACACCAGCCACATCCCCAACAGTACACTAGCTTACAATGCAACAAACATGTAATAACTAGAACACTACTAATAATATGTTTCAAGCCTGCAAGCTGCTGGTGTGTAAGAACATCTGCTAAAATTAATTAAAAGCAGCTGGTGTACCATCAGCCACCATCCTGCAACAGTACACCAGCCTATAGTTTAAAGAACAATGTAATAACCAGAACTCTACTAATAATATGCACACACCAGCCACTGTCCCCCAACAGTACACTAGCTAATAGTGCAAACAACAATGTAATAAGTAGAACTCTAGTAATAATTTGCACACACCAGCCACGTCCCCCAACTGTACACTAGTTTATACAGCAAACAAACATGTAATAACAAGAACTCTACTACTAATGTGTTTCAAGCCTGCAAGCTGCTGCTGTCTTAGATTATCTGCTAAAATTATTTAAACAGCAACTGCAGGGTACCACCACCCATGATCACCCAACAGTACACTAGCATATAGTGCAAACAAAAAATGTAATAACTGGAACTCTTCTAATAATAATTCACACACCAGCCACCGTCCCCCATCAGCACACTAGCTAATAGTGCAAACAACAATGTTATAACTAGAACTCAAATAATATTATGCACACACCAGCCATGTTCCCCAACAGTACACTAACTTACAGTGCAAACACGAATGTAATAACTAGAACTCTTCTAATGATATGCACACACCAGCCACAGTCTCCCAACAGCACACAAGCTAATAGTGCAAACAACAATGTAATAACTAGTACTTTTCTAATAATATTCAGACACCAGCCACCATCTCCAAACAGTACACTAGCTTGTAGTGCAAACAACAGTGTAATAACTAGAACGCTTCTAATAATATGCACACACCAGCTACCATCCCCCAACAGTACACTAGCTTATAGTGCTAACAACAATGTAATAACTAGAACTCTACTAATAATATGCACACACCAGCCACCGTCCCCCACAGAACACTAGCTTGTAGTGCAAACACCAATGTTATAACTAGAATTCTGCTAATAATATACACACAACAGCCACGTCCCCAAAAGTACCCTAGCTTATAATGCAAACAATACACGTAATAACTAGAACTCTACTAATAATATGTTTCAGGCCAGCAAGCAGCTGCTGTTTTAGAGGATCTGCTAAAATTAATTAACCAGCAGCTGCAGTGTACCACCAGCCACCCTCAACCAACAGTACATTAGCATATAGTGCAAAAAACAATGTAATAACTAGAACTCGACTAATAATATGCACACACCAGCCACCATCCCCAAACTGTGCAGTAGCTTATATTGGAAACAACAATGTAATAACTAGAACTCTTCTAATAATATGAACACACCAGCCACCGTCCCGCAAGACTACACTAGCTTATAGTGCAAACAACAATGTAATAACTAGAACTCTACTATTAAGACGCACACACCAGCCTCTTCCCCAAGAGTACACTAGGTTACAGTGCAAACAAAACATGCAATAACTAGAACTCTACTAATAATGTGTTTCAAGCTAGCAAGCAGCTGCTGTGTTAGAGGATCTGCTAAAATTAATTAAACTGCAGCTGTAGTGTACCACCAGTCACCATCCCCAAACAGTACACTAGCATATAGTGAAAAAAACAATGTAATAACTAGAACTCTACTAATAATATGCACACACCAGCCACCATTCCCCAACAGTGGAGTTGCTTATATTGCAAACAACAATGTAATAACTAGAACTCTACTAATAATATGCACACACCAGCCACCGTCCCCCAAAGTAGACTAGCTTCTAGTAGAAACAATGTAATAAGTAGAACTCTACTAATACTATGCTCACACCTAGCCACGTCCGCAACAGTGCACTAGCTTATAGTGCAAGGAAACATGTAATAACTAGAACTCTACTAATAATATGTTTCAAGCCTGCAAGCAGCTGCTGTGATAGAGGATCTGCTAAAATTAATTGAACAGCAGTTGCAGTGTACAACCAGCCACTCTCCCCAAGCAGTACACTAGTATTTATTGCAAACAACAATGTAATATCTAGAACTCTACTAATAATATGCACACACCAGCCACCGTCCCCCAACAGTACTCTAGCTTATCGTGCAAACAGCAATCTAATAACTGGAATTCTACTAATAATATGCACACACCACCCATGTCCCCGAACAGTACTCTAGCTTATAGTGCAAACCAATATGTAATAAATAGAGCACTTGTAATGATATGTTTCAAGACTTCAAGCTGCTGCAGTGTTAGAGGATCTGCTAAAAGTTATTAAACAGCAGTTGCAGGGTATCACCGCCACCATCCCGAAACAGTATACTAGCACATAGGGCAAACAACAATGTAATAACTAGAACTCTACTAATAATATCCACACACCAGCCACCATCCCCCAACACTACAATATCTAATAGTGTAAACAACAATGTAATAAGTAGAAGTCAACTAATAATATGCACACACCAGCCACGTCCCCCAACTGTACACTAGCCTATACTGCAAACAAACATGTAATATCTAGAACCCTACTAATAATATTTTTCAAGCCTGCAAGCACCTGCTGTGTTAGAGGATCTGCTAAAATTAATTAAATAGCAACTGCAGGGTACCACCACCCATGATCACAAACAGTACACTAGCATATAGTGAAACAACAATGAAATAACTAAAGTCTACTAATAATATGTACACACCAGTCACCGTCTCAGAACAGCACACTGGCTAATAGTGCAAACAACAATGTAATAACTATAACTCTGCTAATAATATGCACACACCAGCCACGTTCCCCAACAGTACACCAGCTTATAGTGCAAACAAGAATGTAATAACTAGAACTCTACTATTAATATGCACACATCAGCCACCATTCCCCAGCAGCACACTAGCTAATAGTGCAAAAACAATGTAATAACTAGTACTTTTCTAATAATATTCACACACCAGCCACCATCCACAAACATTACACTAGCTTATAGTGCAAACAACAGTGTAATAACTAGAACTCTTCTAATAATATGCACACACCAGCTACCATCCCCCAACAGTTCACTAGCTTATAGTGCAAACAACAATGTAATAATGAGAACTCTACTAATAATACAAACACACAACCCTCATCCACCAATAGTACACTAGCTTACAGTGCAAACAAAACATGTAATAACCAGAACTCTACTAATAATGTGTTTCAAGCCAGCAAGCAGCTGCTGTGTTAGAGGATCTGCAAAAATTAATTAAACTGCAGCTGCAGTGTACCCCCAGCCACCATCCCCAAACAGTACACTAGCATAGAGTGCAAAAAACAAAGTAATAACTAGAACTCTACTAATAATATGCACACTCCAGCCACCATCCCCAACAGTGCAGTTGCTTATATTGCAAACGACAATGTAATAACTAGAACTCTACTTATAATATTCACACACCAGCCATGTCCTGCAATAGTACACTAGCTTATAGTGCAAGGAAATACGTAATAACTAGAACTCTAGTAAGAATGTGTTTCAACCCTGCAAGCAGCTGCTGTGATAGAGGATCTGCTAAAATTAATTAAACAGCAGCTGCAGTGTACCACCAGCCACTATCCCCAACAGTACACTAGCATATAGTACAATCAACAATGTAATAACTAGAACTTGACCAATAATATGCACACACCAGCCATTATCCTCCAATAGATCACTAGCTTATAGTGCAAACAACAATGTAATAACAAGATCTCTACTTATGATATGTACACACCAGCCACTGTCCCCCAACAGTACACAAGCTTATAGTGCAAATAATGTAATAACTGGAACTGTACTAATAATTATTCAGACACCAGCCACGTCCCCCAACAGCATACTAGCTTTTAGTGCTTACAAACATGTAATAACTAGAACCAAACTAATAATATGTTTCAAGCCAGCATGCAGCTCCTGTGTTAGAGGATCAGCAAAAATTTATTGAACAGCAGCTGCAGTCTACCACCAGCCACCATCCCCAAACAGTATACTAGTATTTATGCAAACAACAATGTAATAACTAGAACTCTACTATTAATATGCACACACCAGCCACCATCCCCTACACTACACAAGCTTATTGTTCAAACAACAATGTAATAACTAGAACTCTACTAATCATATGCACACACTAGCCACCGTCCCTCATAACAGTACACTAGCTTATAGTACAAAAGAAACAATCTAATAGCTAGAATTCTACTAATAATATGCACACACCACTGACGTCCCCCAACAGTACAACAGGTTATAGTGCAAACAACAACGTAATAACTAGAACTCTACTAACAATATGCACACACCAGCCACCAACCCCCAACAGTACACTAGCTTATAGTGCAAACAGCAATCTAATAACTAGAACTCTGCTAACAATATGCACACACCAACCACATCCCCCAACTGTACACTAGGTTAGAGTGAAAACAACAATGTCTTAACTAGAAGTCTACTAATAATATGCATACTCCAGCCACCGTCCCCCAGCAGTACACTGGCTTATAGTGCAAACAACAATCTAATAACTGGAACTCTACGAAAAATATGCACACACCAGTCTTGTCCCCCAACAGTACACTAGCTTATTGTGCAAACCAACATGTAATAAATAGAACACTTCTAATAGATATGTTTCAAGACTTCAAGCAGCTGCTGGGTTAGAGGATCTGCTAAAAGATATTAAATAGCAGTTGCAGGGTAGCACCAGCCACCATCCCCCAAATATACACTAGCATATAGTGCAAACAACAATGTAATTACTAGAACTGTATTAATATATGCACACACCAGCCACCGTCCGCAACAGTACATTAGCTAATAGTGCAAACAACAATGTAATAAGTAGAACTCTACTAATAATATGCACACACCATCCACGTCCCCAACTGTACACTCGCTTATACTGCAAGCAAACATGTAATAACTAGAACCCTACTAATAATATGTTTCAAGCCAGCAAGCAGCTGCTGTGTTAGAGGATCTGCTAAAATTAATTAAACAGCAACTGCAGGGTACTACCATACACAATCACCTAACAGTACACTAGCATATAGTGCAAACAACAATGTAATAACTGGAACTCTACTAATAATATGCACACACCAGCCACTGTCCGGCAACAGCACACTAGCTAATAGTGCAAACAACAATGTAATAACTAGAACTCTACTAATAATATGCACACACCAGCCCTTTCCCCAACAGTACACTAGCTTATAGTGCAATCAAGAATGTAATAACTAGAACTCTACTATTAATATGCACACTCCAGCCACTGTCCCCCAACAGCACGCTAGCTAACAGGGCAAACAACAATGTAATAACTAGAACTCTTCTAATAATATGCACACACCAGCCACCGTCCCCCAACAGTACACTAGCTTATTGTGCAAACAATGTATTAACTAGAACTGTACTAATAATATGCACACACTAGCCAGGTCCCCAACAGTACATTAGCTAATAGTGCAAACAAGCATGTAACAACTGGAACCTTACTAATAATATGTTTCACACCTGCAAGCAGCTGCTGTGTTAGAGGATCAGCTAAAATTGATTAAACAGCAGCTGCAGTGTAAAACCAGCCACCATCCCCAAACAGTATACTAGTATTTAATATAATCAACAATGTAATAACCAGAATTCTACTAATAATATGCACAAACCAGCCACCATCCCCAACACTACAGAAGGTTTTTGTGCAATCAAAAATGTAATAACTAGAACTCTACTAATCATATGCACACACTAGCCACCGTCCCCTAACAGTACACTAGCTTATAGTACAAGAAACAATCTAATAGCTAGAATTCTACTAATAATATGCACACACCACTGACGTCCCCCAACAGTACAACAGGTTATAGTGCAAACAACAACGTAATAACTAGAACTCTGCTAACAATATGCATACACCAGCCACCTTCCCCCAGCAGTACACTAGCTTATAGTGCAAACAACAATGTAATAACTAGAACTCTAGTAATAATATGCACACACCAGCCACGTCCCCCAACAGTACACTAGCTTATTGTGCAAACCTACATGTAATAACTAGAACACTTATAAAAATATGTTTCAAGCCAGCAAGCAGCTGCTGTGTTAGAGGATATGCTAAAATTTATTAAACAGCAGTTACTTGATACCACCAGCCACCATTCCCCAACAGTACACTAGCACATAGTGCAAACAACAATGTAATAATTGGAACTCTACTAATAATATGCACACACCACCCATGTCTCCAAATGAACACTAGCTTATAGTGCAAACAACAATCTAATAACTAGTTCTCTATTAATAATATGCACACACCAGCCACATCCCCCAACAGTAAACTAGCTTACAATGCAAACAAACATGTAATAACTAGAACTCTACTAATAATATGTTTCAAGCCTGCAAGCTGCTGGTGTTTAAGAACATCTGCTAAAATTAATTAAAGAGCAGCTGCAGTGTACCATCAGCCCCATCCTGCAACAGTACACCAGCGTATAGTGTAAAGAACAATATAATAACCAGAACTCTGCTAATAATATGCACACACCAGCCACTGTCCCCCAACAGTATACTAGCTACTAGTGCAAACAACAATGTAATAAGTAGAACTCTACTAAAAATATTCACACACCAGCCACGTCCCCCAACTGTACACTAGTTTATACAGCAAACAAACATGTAATAACAAGAACTCTACTAATAATGTGTTTCAAGCCTGCAAGCAGCTGCTGTGTTAGATTATCTGCCAAAATTAATTAAACAGCAACTGCAGGGTACCACCACCCATGATCACCCAACAGTACACTAGCATATAGTGCAAACAACAATGTAATAACTAGAACTCTTCTAATAATATACACACTCCAGCCACCGTCCCCCATCAGCACACTAGCTAATAGTGCAAACAACAATGTTATAAATAGAACTCTACTAATAATATGCACACACCAGCCATGTTCCCCAACAGTACACTAACTTATAATGCAAACACGAATGTAATAACTAGAATTCTTACTGAATATGCACACCAGCCACCATCCCCAGCAGTACACAAGCTAATAGTGCAAGCAACAATGTAATAACTAGTACTTTTCTAATAATATTCACACACCAGCCACCATCCCCAAACAGTACACTAGCTTATAGTGCAAACAACAATGTAATAACTAGAACTCTTCTAATAATATGCACACACCAGCTACCATCCCCCAACAGTACTATAGCTTATAGTGCTAACAACAATGTAATAACTAGAACTCTACAAATAATATGCACTCACCAGCCACCGTCCCCCACAGAACACTAGCTTATAGTGCAAACACCAATGTTATAACTAGAATTCTGCTAATAATATACACAAAACAGCCATGTCCCCAAAAGTACACTAACTTATAGTGCAAACAATACATGTAATAACTAGAACTCTACTAATAATATGTTTCAAGCCAGCAAGCAGCTGCTGTTTTAGAGGATCTGCTAAAATTAATTAACCAGCCGCTGCAGTGTACCACCAGCCACCCTCAACCAACAGTAGATTAGCATATAGTGCAAAAAAAATGTAATAACTAGAACTCAACTAATAATTTGTCACACCAGTCACTATCACCGAACTGTGCAGTACCTTATATTGGAAACAACATTGTAATAACTAGAACTCTTCTAATAATATGAACACACCAGCCATCCTCCCCAAGAGTACACTAGCTTATACTGCAAACAACAATGTAATAACTAGAACTCTACTATTAATACGCACACACCAGCCTCTTCCCCTAATAGTACACTAGCTTATAGTGCAAACAAAACATGTAACAACTAGAACTCTTCTAATAATGTGTTTCAAGCTAGCAAGCAGCTGCTGTGTTAGAGGATCTGCTAAAATTAATTAAACTACAGCTGCAGTGTACCACCAGCCACCATCCTCAAACAGTACACTAGGATATAGTGAAAAAAACAATGTAAATACTAGAACTCTATTAATAATATGCACACACCAGCCACCATTCCCCAACAGTGGAGTTGCTTTTATTGCAAACAACAATGTATTAACTAGAACTCTACTAATAATATGCACACACCAGCCACCCTTCCCCAAAGGTAGACTAGCTTATAGTGGAAAAAATGTAATAACTAGAACTCCACTAATAATATGCTCACACCAGCCACGTCCTGCAGCAGTGCACTAGCTTATTGTGCAAGGAAACATATAATAACTAGAACTTTACTAATAATATGTTTCAAGCCTGCAAGCAGCGGCTGTAATAGAGGATCTGCTAAAATTAATTGAACAGCAGCTGCAGTGTACAACCAGCCCCTATCCCCAAATAGTACACTAGTATTTATTGCAAACAACAATGTGATGACTAGAACTCTACTAATAATATGCACACACCAGCCAGCGTCCCCCAACAGAACTCTAGCTTATAGTGCAAACAGCAATCTAATAACTGGAACTCTACTAATAATATGCACACACCACCCATGTCCCCCAACAGTACACTAGCTTACAGTACAAACCAATATGTAATAAATAGAACACGTGTAATGATATGTTTCAAGACTTCAAGCTGCTGCTGTGTTAGAGGATCTGCTAAAAGTTATTAAACAGCAGTTGCAGGGTATCACCATCCACCATCCCGAAACAGTACACTAGCACATAGTGCAATCAACAATGTAATAACTAGAAATCTACTAATAATATGCACACACCAGCCACCGTCCCCAACACTACACTATCTAATAGTGTAAACAACAATGTAATAAGTAGAAGTCAACTAATAATATGCACACACCAGCCACGTCCCCCAACTGTACACTAGCCTATACTGCAAACAAACATGTAATATCTAGAACCCTACTAATAATATTTTTCAAACCTGCAAGCACTTGCTGTGTTAGTGGATCTTCAAAAATTAATTAAATAGCAACTGCAGGGTACCACCACACACGATCACCAACAGTACACTAGCATATAGTGCAAACAACAATGTAATAACTAGAAGTCTACTAATAATATGCACACACCAGCCACCGTCCCGCAACAGCACACTAGCTAATTGTGCAAACAACAATGTAATAACTATAACTCTGCTAATAATATGCACACACCAGCCACGTTCCCCAACAGTACACCAGTTTATAGTGCAAACAAGAATGAAATAACTAGAACTGTACTATTAATATGCCCACACCAGCCACCGTTCCGCAGCAGACTAGCTAATAGTGCAAACAACAATGTAATAACTAGAACTCTTCTAATAATATGCACACACCAGCCACCATCCCCCAACAGTTCATTAGCTTATAGTGCAAACAACAATGTAATAAATAGAACTCTACTAATAATACAAACACACAAGCCTCATCCACCAACAGTACACTAGCTTACAGTGCAAACAAAACACATAATAAGCAGAACTCTACTAATAATGTGTTTCAAGCCAGCAAGCAGCTGCTGTGTTAGAGGATCTGCAAAGATTAATTAAACTGCAGCTGCACTGTACCCCCAGCCACCATCCCCAAACAGTACAATAGCATATAGTGCAAAAAACAAAGTAATAACTAGAACTCTACTAATAATATGCACACTCCAGCCACCATCCCCAACAGTGCAGTTGCTTATATTGCAAACGACAATGTAATAACTAGAACTCTACTTATAATATGCACACACCAGTCACCGTCCCCCAACAGTACACTAGCTTATAGAGGAAACAATAATAACTAGAACTCCAGTAATAATATGCACACACCAGCCACCGTCCCCCACAGAACACTAGCTTATAGTTCAAACACCAATGTTATAACTAGAATTCTGCCAATAATATACACAAAACAGCCACGTCTCCCAAAAGTACACTAGCTTATATGTGCAAACAATACATGTAATAACTAGAACTCTACTAATAATATGTTTCAAGCCAGCAAGCAGCTGCTGTTTTAGAGGATCTGCTAAAATTAATTAACCAGCCGCTGCAGTGTACCACCAGCCACCCTCAACCAACAGTAGATTAGCATATAGTGCAAAAAACAATGTAATAACTAGAATTTGACTAATAATTTGTACACACCAGTCACTATCACCGAACTGTGCAGTACCTTATATTGGAAACAACAATGTAATAACTAGAACTCTTCTAATAATATGAACACACCAGCCACCGTCCCCCAAGAGTGCACTAGCTTATACTGCAAACAACAATGTAATAACTAGAACTCTACTATTAATACGCACACACCAGCCTCTTCCCCTAACAGTACACTAGCTTACAGTGCAAACAAAACATGTAACAACTAGAACTCTCCTAATAATGTGTTTCAAGCTAGCAAGCAGCTGCTGTGTTAGAGGATCTGCTAAAATTAATTAAACTGCAGCTGCAGTGTACCACCAGGCACCATCCCCAAACAGTACACTAGGATATAGTGAAAAAAACAATGTAAACACTTGAACTCTATTAATAATATGCACACACCAGCCACCATTCCCCAACAGTGGAGTTGCTTATATTGCAAACAACAATGTAATAACTAGAACTCTACTAATAATATGCACTCACCAGCCACCCTTCCCCAAAAGTAGACTAGCTTATAGTGGAAAAAATGTAATAACTAGAACTCCACTAATAATATGCTCACACCAGCCACGTCCCGCAACAGTGCACTAGCTTATTGTGCAAGGAAACATGTAATAACCAGAACTCTACTAATAATATGTTTCAAGCCAGCAAGCAGCTGCTGTATTAGAGGATCTGCAAAATTAATTGAACTGCAGCTGCAGTGTACAACCAGCCCCTATCCCCAAATAGTACACTAGTATTTATTGCAAACAACAATGTGATAACTAGAACTCTACTAATAATATGCACACACCAGCCACCATCCCCAACAGTGCAGTTGCTTATATTGCAAACGACAATGTAATAACTAGAACTCTACTTATAATATGCACACACCAGTCACCGTCCCCCAACAGTACACTAGCTTATAGAGGAAACAATGTAATAACTAGAACTCCAGTAATAATATGCACACACCAGCCATGTCCCACAATAGTACACTAGCTTATACTGCAAGGAAATATGTAATAACTAGAACTCTACTAATAATGTGTTTCTAGCCTGCAAGCAGCTACTGTGAAAGAGGATCTGCTAAAATTAATTAAACAGCAGCTGCAGTGTACCACCAGCCACTATCCCCCAACAGTACACTAGCATATAGTACAAACAACAGTGTAATAACTAGAACTCAATCAATAATATGCACACACCGGCCACCATCCCCCAATAGTTCACTAGCTTATAGTGCAAACAACAATGTAATAACAAGAACTCTACTTATGATATGTACACACCAGCCACTGTCCCCAACAGTACACAAGCTTATAGTGCAAATAATGTAATAACTAGAACTGTACTAATAATTAGACAGACAGCCACGTCCCCCAACAGCATACTAGCTTTTAGTGCTATCAAACATGTAATAACTAGAACCTTACTAATAATATGTTTCAAGCCAGCATGCAGCTCCTGTGTTAGAGGATCAGCAAAAATTAATTGAACAGCAGCTGCAGTCTACCACCAGCCACCATCCCCAAACAGTACACTAGTATTTATGCAAACAACAATGTAATAACTAGAACTCTACTATTAATATGCACACACCAGCTACCATCCCCAACACTACACCAGCTTATTGTGCAAACAACAATGTAATAACTAGAACTCTGCTAATCATATGCACACACCAGCCACCGTCCCCCAACAGTACACTAGCTTATAGTGGAAACAGCAATCTAATAACTAGAACTCTGCTAATAATATGCACACACCACCCACATCCCCCAACTGTACACTAGGTTACGTTGCAAACAACAATGTCTTAACTAGAACTCTACTAATAATATGCATACACCAGCCACCGTCCCGCAGCAGTACACTAGCTTATAGTGCAATCAACAATCTAATAACTGGAACTCTACTAACAATATGCACACACCAGGCTTTTCCCCCCAACAGTACACTAGCTTATTGTGCAAACCAACATGTAATAAATAGAAAACTTCTAATAGATATGTTTCAAGACTTCAAGCAGCTGCTGGGTTAGAGGATCTGCTAGAAGATATTAAACAGCAGTTGCATGGTAGCACCAGCCACCATCCCCCAACAGTACCCTAGCATATAATGCAAACAACAGTGTAATAACTAGAACTATATCAATAATATGCACACTCCAGCCACCGTCCCCTGCAGTACACTAGCTAATAGTGCAAACAACAATGCAATAAGTAGAACTCTACTAATAATATGCACACACCATCCACGTCCACCAACTCTACACTAGCTTATACTGAAAGCAAACATGTAATAACTAGAACCCTATTAATAATATGTTTCAAGCCAGCAAGCAGCTGCTGTGTTAGAGGATCTGCTAAAATTAATTAAACAGCAACTGCAGGGTACCACCACCCACAATTACCCAACAGTACACAAGCATATAGTGTAAACAACAATGTAATAACTAGAACTCTACTAATAATATGCACACAACAGCCTGTTCCCCAACAGTACACTAGCTTATAGTGCAATCAAGAATGTAATAACTAGAACTCTACTATTAATATGCACACTCCAGCCATGGTCCCCCAACAGCACGCTGGCTAATAGTGCAAACAACAATGTAATAACTAGAACTCTTCTAATAGTGTGCACACCCCAGCCACCGTCCCCCAACAGTACACTAGCTTATAGTGCAAACAACAATATAATAACTAGAACTCTACTAATAATACACACACACCACCCTCATCCGCCAACTGCAGACTAGCTTACTGTGCAACCAAAACATGTAATAACCAGAACTCTACTAATAATGTGTTTCAAGCCAGCAAGCAGCTGCTGTGTTAGAGGATCTGATAAAATTAAACTGCAGCTGCAGTGTACCACCAGCCACCATCCCCAAACAATACACTCGCATATGGTGCAAAAAAAAATGTAATAACTAGAACTCTACTAATAATATGCACACACCAGCCACCATCCCACAACAATTCAGATGCTTATATTGCAAACAACAATGTAATATCTTGAACTCTACTAATAATATGCACACAACAGCCAGTGTCTCCCTACAGTATACTAGCTTATAGAGAAAACACTCTAATAACTAGAACTCTAGTAATAATATGCACACACCAGCCATGTCCCGCAATAGTACACTAGCTTATAGTGCGAGGAAACATGTAATAACTACAACTGTACAGATAATATGTTTCAAGCCTGCAAGCAGCTGCTGTGTTAGAGGATCTGCTAAAATTAATTAAACAGCAGCTGCAGTTTACCACCTGCCACTATCCCCCAGCAGTACACTAGGATATGGTACAAGCAACAAAGTAATAACTTGAACTCCACCAATAATATGCACACACCAGCCACCATCCCCCAACAGTACACTGGCTTATAGTGCAAACAACAATGTAAAAACTAGAACTCTACTTTATAATATGCACACACCAGCCACCGTACCCGAACAGTACACTAGCTTATTGTGCAAACAATGTATTAACTAGAACTGTACTAATAACATGCACACACTAGTCAGGTCCCCAACAGTACACTAGCTAATAGTGCAAACAAGCATGTAACAACTGGAACCTTACTAATAATATGTTTCATGCCTGCAAGCAGCTGCTGTGTTAGAGGATCAGCTAAAATTGAATAAAGATCAGCTGCAGTGTACCACGAGCCACCATCCCCAAACAGTATTCTAGTATTTATTATAAACAACAATGTAACAACTAGAATTCTACTAATAATATGCACACACCAGCCAACATACCCAACACTACAGAAGCTGTTTGTGCAATCAACAATGTAATAACTAGAACTCTGCTAATCATATGCACACACTAGCCACCGTCCCCCAAGAGTACACAAGGATATGGTGCAAACAACAACGTAATAACTAGAACTCTACTAACAATATGCGTACACCAGCCACCTTCCCCCAGCAGTACACTAGCTTATAGTGCAAACAACAATGTAATAACTAGAACTCTAGTAATAATATGCACACACCAGCCACGTCCCCCAACAGTACACTAGCTTATTGTGCAAACCTACATGTAATAACTAGAACACTTCTAAAATATGTTTCAAGCTAGCAAGCAGATGCTGTGTTAGAGGATATACTAAAATTTATTAAACAGCAGTTACTTGATACCACCAGCCACCATCCCCCAACAGTACACTAGCACATAGTGCAAACAACAATGTAATAACTGGAACTCTACTAATAATATGCACACACCAGCCATGTCTCCAAATGAACACTAGCTTATAGTGCAAACAACAATCTAATAACTAGATCTCTATTAATAATATGCACACACCAGCCACATCCGCCAACAGTACACTAGCTTACAATGCAAATAAATATGTAATAACTAGAACTCTACTAATAATATGTTTCAAGCCTGCAAGCTGCTGGTGTTAAGAACATCTGCTAAAATTAAAGAGCAGCTGCAGTGTACCATCAGCCACCATCCTGCAACAGTACACCAGCCTATAGTGTAAAGAACAATGTAATAACCAGAACTCTACTAATAATATTCACACACCAGCCACTGTCCCCCAACAGTACACTAGCTAACAGTGCAAACAACAATGTAATAAGTAGAACTCTACTCATAATTTGCACACACCAGCCACGTCCCCCAACTGTACACTAGTTTATACAGCAAACAAACATGTAATAACAAGAACTCTACTAATAATGTGTTTCAAGCCTGCAAGCAGCTGCTGTCTTAGATCATCTGCTAAAATTAATTAAACAGCAACTGCAGGGTACCAGCACCCATGATCACCCAACAGTACACTAGCATATAGTGCAAATAACAATGTAATAACTAGAACTCTTCTAATAATAATTCACACACCAGCCACTGTCCCCCATCAGCACACTAGCTAATAGTGCAAACAACAATGTTATAAGTAGAACTCAAATAATAATATGCACACACCAGCCATGTTCCCAACAGTACACTAACTTACAGTGCAAACACTGATTGTATAACTAGAACTCTACTAATGATATGCAGACACCAGCCACCGTCCTCAAAACAGCACACAAGCTAATAGTGCAAACAACAGTGTAATAACTAGTACTTTTCTAATAATATTCACACACCAGCCACCGTCTCCAAACAGTACACTAGCTTATAGTGCAATCAACAGTGTAATAACTAGAACTCTTCTAATAATATACCACACCAGCTACCATCCCCAACAGTACACTAGCTTATAGTGCTAACAATGTAATAACTAGAACTCTACTAATAATATGCACACACCAGCCATCGTCCCCACAGAACACTAGCTTATAGTGCAAACACCAATGTTATAACTAGAATTCTCACATAATATACACACAACAGCCAAGTCCCCAAAAGTACCCTAGCTTATAGTGCAAACAATACACGTATAACTAGAACTCACTAATAATATGTTTTCAGCTGCAAGCAGCTGCTGTTTTAGAGGATCTGCTAAAATTAATTAACCAGCAGCTGCAGTGTACCACCAGCCACCCTCAACCAACAGTACATTAGCATATAGTGCAAAAAACAATGTAATAACTAGAACTTGACTAATAATATGCACACACCAGCCACCATCCTCGAACTGTGCAGTAACTTATATTGGAAACAACAATGTAATAACTAGAACCTTTAATAATATGAACACACCAGCCATCGCTCATGAAGACTACACAGCTTATAGTGCAAACAACAATGTAATAAATAGAACTCTACTATTAATACGCACACACCAGCCTCTTCCCCTAACAGTACACTAGCTTACAGTCCAAACAAAACATGTAATAACTAGAACTCTACTAATAATGTGTTTCAAGCTAGCAAGCAGCTGCTGTGTTAGAGGATCTGCTAAAATTAATTAAACTGCAGCTGTAGTGTACCACCAGTCACCATCCCCAAACAGTACACTAGCATATAGTGAAAAAAACAATGTAATAACTAGAACTCTACTAATAATATGCACACACCAGCCACCATTCTCCAACAGTGGAGTTGCTTATATTGCAAACAACAATGTAATAACTAGAACTCTACTAATAATATGCACACACCAGCCACCATCCCCCAAAAGTAGACTAGCTTATAGTAGAAACAATGTAATAACTAGAACTCTACTAATACTATGCTCACACCTGCCACGTCCCGCAACAGTGCACTAGCTTATAGTGCAAGGAAACATGTAATAACTAGAACTCTACTAATAATATGTTTCAAGCCTGCAAGCAGCTGCTGTGATAGAGGATCTTCTAAAATTAATTGAACAGCAGCTGCAGAGTACAACCAGCCACTATCCCCAAACAGTACACTAGTATTGATTGCAAACAACAATGTAATAACTTAGAACTCTACTAATAATATGCACACACCAGCCACCATCCCCAACAGTACTCTAGCTTATAGTGAAACAGCAATCTAATAACTGGAATTCTACTAATAATATGCACACACCACCCATGTCCCCCAACAGTACTCTAGCTTACAGTGTAAACCAATATGTAATAAATAGAACACTTGTAATGATATGTTTCAAGACTTCAAGCTGCTGCTGTGTTAGAGGATGTGCTAAAAGTTATTAAACAGCAGTTGCAGGGTATCACCGGCCACCATCCCGAAACAGTACGCTAGCACATAGTGCAAACAGCAATGTAATAACTAGAAATCTACTAATAATATCCACACACCAGCCACCGTAACCCAACACTATAATATCTAATAGTGTAAACAACAATGTAATAAGTAGAAGTCAACTAATAATATGCACACACCAGCCACGTCACCCAACTGTACACTAGCCTATACTGCAAACAAACATGTAATATCTAGAACCCTACTAATAATATTTTTCAAGCCTGCAATCACCTGCTGTGTTAGAGGATCTGCTAAAATTAATTAAATAGCAACTGCAGGGTACCACCACCCATGATCACCAAACAGTGCACTAGCATATAGTGCAAACAACAATGTAATAACTAGAAGTCTACTAATAGTATGCACACACCAGCCACCGTCCCGCAACAGCACATTAGCTAATAGTGCTAACAACAATGTAATAACTATAACTCTGCTAATAATATGCACACACCAGCCACGTTCCCCAACAGTACACCAGTTTATAGTGCAAACAAGAATGTAATAACTAGAACTCTACTATTAATATGCACACACCAGCCACCGTTCCCCAGCAGCAGACTAGGTAATAGTGCAAACAACAATGTAATAACTAGTACTTTTCTAATGATATTCACACACCAGCCACCGTCCACAAACATTACACTAGCTTATAGTGCAAGCAACAGTGTAATAACTAGAACTCTTCTAATAATATGCACACACCAGCTACCATCCCCCAACAGTTCACTAGCTTATAGTGCAAACAACAATGTAATAACGAGAACTCTACTAATAATACATACACACAACCCTCATCCACCAACAGTACACTAGCTTACAGTGCAAACAAAACATGTAATAACCAGAACTCTACTAATAATGTGTTTCAAGCCAGCAAGCAGCTGCTGTGTTAGAGGATCTGCAAAAATTAATTAAACTGCAGCTGCAGTGTACCCCCAGCCACCATCCCCAAACAGTACACTAGCATAGAGTGCAAAAAACAAAGTAATAACTAGAACTCTACTAATAATATGCACACTCCAGCCACCATCCCCAACAGTGCAGTTGCTTATATTGCAAACGACAATGTAATAACTAGAACTCTACTTATAATATGCACACACCAGCCACCGTCCCCCCAACAGTACACTAGCTTATAGAGGAAACAATGTAATAACTAGAACTCTAGTAATAATATTCACACACCAGCCATGTCCCGCAATAGTACACTAGCTTATAGTGCAAGGAAATATGTAATAACTAGAACTCTACTAAGAATGTGTTTCAAGCCTGCAAGCAGCTGCTGTGATAGAGGATCTGCTAAAATTAATTAAACAGCAGCTGCAGTGTACCACCAGCCACTATCCCCCAACAGTACACTAGCATATAGTACAAACAACAATGTAATAACTAGAACTTGACCAATAATATGCACACACCAGCCACCATCCCCCAATAGTTCACTAGCTTATAGTGCAAACAACAATGTAATAACAAGAACTCTACTTATGATATGTACACACCAGCCACTGTCCCCCCAACAGTACACAAGCTTATAGTGCAAATAATGTAATAACTAGAACTGTACTAATAATTATGCAGACACCAGCCACGTCCCCCAACAGCATACTAGCTTTTAGTACTAACAAACATGTAATAACTAGAACCTTTCTAATAATATGTTTCAAGCCAGCATGCAGCTCCTGTGTTAGAGGATCAGCAAAAATTAATTGAACAGCAGCTGCAGTCTACCACCAGCCACCATCCCCAAACAGTACACTAGTATTTATGCAAACAGCAATGTAATAACTAGAACTCTACTATTAATATGCACACACCAGCCACCATCCCATACACTACACAAGCTTATTGTGCAAACAACAATGTAATAACTAGAACTCTACTAATCATATGCACACACCAGCCACCGTCCCCCAACAGTACACTAGCTTATAGTGCAAACAGCAATCTAATAACTAGAACTCTGCTAACAATATGCACACACCACCCACATCCCCCAACTGTACACTAGGTTAGAGTGCAAACAACAATGTCTTAACTAGAAGTCTACTAATAATATGCCTACTCCAGGCACCATCCCCCAGCAGTACACTAGCTTATAGTGCAAACAACAATATAATAACTGGAACTCTACTAAAAATATGCACACACCTGGCTTGTCCCCCAACACTACACTAGCTTATTGTGCAAACCAACATGTAATAAATAGAACACTTCTAATAGATATGTTTCAAGACTTCAAGCAGCTGCTGGGTTAGAGGATCTGCTAAAAAATATTAAATAGCAGTTGCAGGGCAGCACCAGCCACCATCCCCCAAACGTACACTAGCATATAGTGCAAACAACAATGTAATAACTAGAACTGTATTAATAATATGCACATCAGCCACCGTCACCAGCAGTACACTAGGTAATAGTGCAAACAACAATGTAATAAGTAGAACTCTACTAATAATATGCACACACCATCCACGTCCCCCAACTGTACACTAGCTTATACTGCAAGCAAAATGTAATAACTAGAACCCTACTAATAATATGTTTCAAGCCAGCAAGCAGCTGCTGTGTTAGAGGATCTGCTAAAATTAATTAAACAGCAACTGCAGGGTACTACTATACACAATCACCTAACAGTACACTAGCATATAGTGCAAACAACAATGTAATAACTAGAACTCTACTAATAATATGCACACAACAGCCACCGTCCCCCAACAGTACACTAGCTTATTGTGCAAACAATGTATTAACTAGAACTGTGCTAATAATATGCACACACTAGCCAGGTCCCCAACAGTACACTAGCTAATAGTGCAAACAAGCATGTAACAACTGGAACCTTACTAATAATATGTTTCACGCCTGCAAGCAGCTGCTGTGTTAGAGGATCAGCTAAAATTGATTACACAGCAGCTGCAGTGTAAAACCAGCCACCATCCCCAAACAGTATACTAGTATTTAATATAAACAACAATGTAATAACTAGAATTCTACTAATAATATGCACACACCAGCCACCATCCCCTACACTACAGAAGCTTTTTTGTGCAATCAAAAATGTAATAACTAGAACTCTACTAATCGTATGCACACACTAGCCACCGTCCCCTAGCAGAACACTAGCTTATAGTGCAAGAAACAATCTAATAGCTAGAATTCTACTAATAATATGCACACACCACCGACGTCCCCCAACAGTACACAAGGTTATAGTGCAAACAACAACGTAATAACTAGAACTTCTAACTAATATGCATACACCAGCCACCTTCCCCAGCAGTACACTAGCTATAGTGCAAACAACAATGTAATAACTAGAACTCTAGTAATAATAGGACACACCAGCCACGTCCCCCAACAGTACACTAGCTTATTGTGCAAACCTACATGTAATAACTAGAACACTTCTAAAAATATGTTTCAAGCCAGCAAGCAGCTGCTGTGTTAGAGGATATGCTAAAATTTATTAAACAGCAGTTGCTTGATACCACATGCCACCATCCCCCAACAGTACACTAGCACATAGTGCAAACAACAATGTAATAACTGGAACTCTACTAATAATATGCACACACCAGCCATGTCTCCAAATGAACGACTAGCTTATAGTGCAAACAACAATCTAATAACTAGATCTCTATTAATAATATGCACACACCAGCCACATCCCCCAACAGTAAACTAGCTTACAATGCAAACAAACATGTAATAACTAGACTCTACTAATAATATGTTTCAAGCCTGCAAGCTGCTGGTGTGTTAGAACATCTGCTAAAATTAATTAAAGAGCAGCTGCAGTGTACCACCACTCATGATCACCCAACTGTATACTAGCATATAGTGCAAACAACAATGTAATAACTAGAACTCTTCTAATAATATACACACACACAAGCCACCGTCCCCCATCAGCACACTAGGTAATAGTGCAAAGAACAATGTAATAGCAAGAACTCAACTAATAATATGCACACACCAGCCATGTTCCCCAACAGTACACTAACTTATAGTGCAAACACGAATGTAATAACTAGAACTCGACTAATGATATGCACACACCAGCCACCGTCCCCCAACAGCACACAAGCTAATAGTGCAAACAACAATGTAATAACTAGTACTCTTCTAATAATATTCACACACCAGCCACCGTCCCCAAACAGTACACTAGCTTATAGTGCAAACAGCAATGTAATAACTAGAACTCTTCTAACAATATGCACACACCAGCCACCGTCCCCCAACAGAACTCTAGCTTATAGTGCAAACAGCAATCTAATAACTGGAACTCTACTAATAATATGCACACACCACCCATGTCCCCCAACAGTACACTAGCTTACAGTGCAAACCAATATGTAATAAATAGAACACTTGTAATGATATGTTTCAAGACTTCAAGCTGCTGCTGTGTTAGAGGATCCGCTAAAAGTTATTAAACAGCAGTTGTAGGGTATCACCATCCACCATCCCGAAGCAGTACACTAGCACATAGTGCAATCAACAATGTAATAACTAGAACTCTTCTAATAATATGCACACACCAGCCACCGTCCCCAACACTAACCTATCTAATAGTGTAAACAACAATGTAATAAGTAGAAGTCAACTTATAATATGCACACACCAGCCACGTCCCCCAACTGTACACTAGCCTATACTGCAAACAAACATGTAATATCTAGAACCCTACTAATAATATTTTTCAAGCCTGCAAGCACCTGCTGTGTTAGAGGATGTGCTAAAATTAATTAAATAGCAACTGCAGGGTACCACCACCCACGATCACCAAACAGTACACTAGCATATCGTGCAAACAACAATGTAATAACTAGAACTCTACTAACAATATGCACACACCTGCCACCGTCCCGCAACAGCACACTAGCTAATAGTGCAAACAACAATGTAATAACTATAACTCTGATAATAATATGCACACACCAGCCACATTCCCCAACAGTACACCAGCTTATAGTGCAAACAAGAATATAATAACTAGAACTCTACTATTAATATGCACACACCAGCCACCGTTCCCCAGCAGCACGCTAGTTTACAGTGCAAACAACAATGGAATAACTAGAACTCTTCTAATAATATGCACACACCAGCCACCATCCCCCAACAGTTCATAAGCTTATAGTGCAAACAATAATGTAATAACTAGAACTCTACTAATAATACAAACACACAACCCTCATCCACCAACAGTACACTAGCTTACAGTGCAAACAAAACATGTAATAACCAGAACTCTACTAATAATGTGTTTCAAGCCAGCAGCTGCTTGTTTGAGGATCTGCAAAATTAATTAAACTGCAGCTGCACTGTACCCCAGCCACCATCCCTAAACAGTACACTAGCATAGAGTGCAAAAACAAAGTAATAACTAGAACTCTACTAATAATATGCACACTCAGCCACCATCCCCAACAGTGCAGTTGCTTATATTGCAAAACGACAATGTAATAACTAGAACCTCACTTATAATATGCGCACACCAGCCACCGTCCCCTAACAGTACACTGGCTTATAAAGGAAACAATGTAATAACTAGAACTCCAGTAATAATATGCACACACCAGCCATGTCCCACAATAGTACACTAGCTTATACTGCAAGGAAATATGTAATAACTAGAACTCTACTAATAATGTGTTTCAAGCCTGCAAGCAGCTGCTGTGATAGAGGATCTGCTAAAATTAATAAAACAGCAGCTGCAGTGTACCACCAGCCACTATCCCCCAACAGTACACTAGCCTATAGTACAAACAACAGTGTAATAACTATAACTCAACCAATAATATGCACACACCAGCCACCATCCCCCAATAGTTCACTAACTTATTGTGCAAACAACAATGTAATAACAAGAACTCTACTTATGATATGTACACACCAGCCACTGTCCCCCAACAGTACACAAGCTTATAGTGCAAATAATGTAATAATTAGACTTAATAATTTTGCAGACACCAGCCACGTCCCCAACAGCATATACTAGCTTTTAGAGCTACAAACATGCAATAACTAGAACCTTACTAATAATATGTTTCAGCCAGCATCAGCTCCTGTGTTAGAGGATTAGCAAAATAGTGAACAGCAGTTGCAGTCTACCACCAGCCACCATCCCCAAACAGTACACTAGTATTTATGCAAACAACAATGTAATAACTAGAACTATACTAATAATATGCACACACCAGCTACCATCCCCAACACTACACCAGCTTATTGTGCAAACAACAATGTAATAACTAGAACTCTACTAATCATATGCACACACCAGCCACCGTCCCCAACAGTACACTAGTTTATAGTGCAAACAGCAATCTAATAAATAGAACTCTACTAACAATATGCACACACCAGGCTTGTCCCCCAACAGTACACTAGCTTATTGTGCAAACCAACATGTAATAAATAGAACACTTCTAATAGATATGTTTCAAGACTTTAAGCAGCTGCTGGGTTAGAGGATCTGCTAAAAGATATTAAACAGCAGTTTCAGGGTAGCAGCAGCCACCATCCCCCAAAAGTACACTAGCATATAGTGCAAACAACAATGTAATAACTAGAACTGTATTAATTATATGCACACACCAGCCACCGTCCGCAACAGTACATTAGCTAATAGTGCAAACAACAATGTAATAAGTAGAACTCTACTAATAATATGCACACTCCATCCACGTCCCCCAACTGTACACTAGCTTATACTGCAAGCAAACATGTAATAACTAGAACCCTACTAATAATATGTTGCAAGTTCAGCAAGCAGCTGCTGTGATAGGATTCACAAAATTAATTAAATAGCAACTGCAGGGTACCACATACACAATCAGCCAACAGTACACTAGCATATGGTAAACAACAATGTAATAACTAGAACTCTACTAATAATATGCACAACAGCTACTGCCTGGCAACAGCACACTAGATACAGAGCAACAACAATGTAATAACTAGAACTCTACTAATAATATGCACACCAGCCTGTTCCCCAACAGTACACTAGCTTATAGTGCAATCAAGAAATGTAATAACTAGAACTCTACTATTAATATGCACACTCAGCCACTGTCCTCAACAGCACGCTAGCTAATAGTGCAAACAACAATGTAATAACTAGAACTCTTCTAATAATACTCACACCCCAGCCACCGTCCCCCAACAGTACACTAGCTTATAGTGCAAACAACAATGTAATAACTAGAACTCTACTACTAATACACACACACAACCCTCATCCGCCAACAGCAGGCTTGCTTGCTGTGCAAACAAAACATGTAATAACCAGAACTCTACTAATAATGTGTTTCAAGCCAGCAAGCAGCTGCTGTGTTAGATGATCTGCTAAAATTAAACTGCAGCTGCAATGTACCACCAGCCACCATCCCCAAACAGTACACTAGCATATAGTCCTAAAAAACAATGTAATAACTAGAACTCTACTAATAATATGGACACACCAGCCACCATCCCCCAATAACGCAGTTGCTTATATTGCAAACAACAATGTAATATCTTGAACACTACTAATAATATGCACACAACAGCCAGCGTCCCCCAACAGTACACTAGCTTATAGAGAAAACACTGTAATAACTAGAACTCTAGTAATAATATGCACACACCAGCCATGTCCCACAATAGTACACTAGCTTATAGTGCGAGGAAACATGTAATAACTAGAACTGTACAGATAATATATTTCAAGCCTGCAAGCAGCTGCTGTGTTAAAGGATCTGCTAAAATTAATTAAACAGCAGCTGCAGTTTACCACCCGCCACTATCCCCCAACAGTACACTAGAATATAGTACAAACAACAAAGTAATAACTAGAACTCGACCAACAATATGCACACACCAGCCACCAATCCCCAACAGTTCACTGGTTTATAGTGCAAACAACAATGTAATAACTAGAACTCTACTTATAATATGCACACACCAGCCATCGTACCCCAACAGTACACTAGCTTATTGTGCAAACAACGTATTAATTAGAACTGTACTAATAATATGCACACACTAGCCAGGTCCCCAACAGTACATTAGCTAATATTAAAACAAGCATGTAACAACTGAACCTTACTAATAATATGTTTCACACCTGCAAGCAGCTGCTGTAAAGAGGATCAGCTCAAATTGATTTAACAGCAGCTGCTGTGTACCACCAGCCACCATCCCCAAACAGTATACTAGTATTTATTATAAACAACAATGTAATAACTAGAATTCTACTAATAATATGCACACACCAGCCACCATCCCCAACACTACAGAAGCTTTTTGTGCAATCAACAATGTAATAACTAGAACTCTACTAATCATATGCACACACTAGCCGCCGTCCCCCAACAGTACACTAGCTTATAGTGCAAAAAACAATCTAATAGCTAGAATTCTACTAATAATATGCACACACCACCGACGTCCCCCAACAGTACACAAGGATATGGTGCAAACAACAACGTAATAACTAGAACTCTACTAACAATATGCGTACTCCAGCCACCTTCCCCCAGCAGTACACTAGCTTATAGTGCAAACAACAATGTAATAACTAGAACTCTAGTAATAATATGCACACACCAGCCACGTCCCCCAACAGTACACTAGCTTATTGTGCAAACCTACATGTAATAACTAGAACACTTCTAAAAATATGTTTCAAGCCAGCAAGCAGCTGCTGTGTTAGAGGATATGCTAAAATTTATTAAACAGCAGTTACTTGATACCACCAGCCACCATTCCCCAACAGTACACTAGCACATAGTGCAAACAACAATGTAATAACTGGAACTCTACTAATAATATGCACACACCAGCCATGTCTCCAAATGAACACTAGCTTATAGTGCAAACAACAATCTAATAACTAGATCTCTATTAATAATATGCACACACCAGCCACATCCGCCAACAGTACACTAGCTTACAATGCAAATAAATATGTAATAACTAGAACTCTACTAATAATATGTTTCAAGCCTGCAAGCTGCTGGTGTTTAAGAACATCTGCTAAAATTGAAGAGCAGCTGTAGTGTACCATCAGCCACCATCCTGCAACAGTACACCAGCCTATAGTGTAAAGAACAAAATGTAATAACCAAAACTCTACTAATAATATTCTTACACACCAGCCACTGTTCCCTCAACAGTACACTAGCTAACAGCAAACAACAATGCAATAAGTTGACCTCACTATAATTTGCACACACCAGCCAATGTCCCCAACTGTACACTAGTTTATACAGCAAACAAACATGTAATAACAAGAACTCTACTAATAATGTGTTTCATTCTGCAAGCAGCTGCTGTCTTAGATCATCTACAAAATTAATTCACATAGCAAACTGCAGGGTACCAGCACCCATGATCACCCAACAGTACACTAGCATATAGTGCAAATAACAATGTAATAACTAGAACTCTTCTAAAAATAATTCACACACCAGCCACTGTCCCCATCAGCACACTAGCTAATAGTGCAAACAACAATGTTATAAGTAGAACTCAAATAATAATATGCACACACCAGCCATGTTCCCCAACAGTACACTAACTTACAGGCAAAACACGATTGTAATAACTAGAACTCTACTAATGATATGCAGACACCAGCCACCGTCCCTCAACAGCACACAAGCTAATAGTGCAAACAACAGTGTAATAACTAGTACTTTTCTAATAATATTCACACACCAGCCACCGTCTCCAAACAGTACACTAGCTTATAGTGCAATCAACAGTGTAATAACTAGAACTCTTCTAATAATATACACACACCAGCTACCATCCCCCAACAGTACACTAGCTTATAGTGCTAACAACAATGTAATAACTAGAACTCTACTAATGATATGTACACACACTAGCCACTGTCCCCATAGAACACTAGCTTATTGTAAACACCAATGTTATAACTAGAATTCTGCTAATAATATACAAACAACAGCCACATCCCAGTAAGTACCCTAGTTTATAGTGCAAACAATACACGTAATAACTAGAACTCTACTAATAATATGTTTCCAGCCAGCAAGCAGCTGCTATTTTAGAGGATCTGATAAATTAATTAACCAGTAGCTGCAGTGTACCAACTGTGCTACCTCAACCAACAGTACATTAGTATATAGTGCAAAAAACAATGTAATAATTTAGAACTCGACTAATAATATGCACCCAGCCACCATCCTGAACTGTGCGGTAGCTTATATTGGAAACAACAATGTAATAACTAGAACTCTTCTAATAATATGAACACACCAGCCACTGGGCCTCGGGAAGACTATACTAGCTTATAGTGCAAAACAACAATGTAATAAATTGAACTCTACTATTGACTACTCACACCAGCCTCATCCCCTAACAGTACACTACTTACGGTCCAAAACAAAATTAGTGTAATAACTAGAACTCTACTAATGTGTGTTTCAAGCTAGCAAGCAGTCTGCTGTGTTGAGGATCTACTAAAATTAATTAAACTGCAGCTGTAGTGTACCACCAGTCACCATCCCCAAACAGTACACTCAGCATATAGTGAAAAAACAACAACTAGAACTCTACTAATATGGCAATATTACCCTAGCCACCATTCTCCAACAGTGGAGTTGCTTTATATTGCCAAACAACAATGATAACTAGAACTCTATAATAATATGCACATACCGAGCCACCATCCCCAAAAGTAGACTAGCTTATAGTAGAAACAATGTAATAACTAGAACCTACTAATACTATGCTCACACCTGCCACGTCCTCGCACAGTGCACTAGCTTACAGTGCAAGGAAACATGTAATAACTAGAACTCTACTAATAATATGTTTCAAGCCTGCAAGCAGCTGCTGTGATAGAGGATCTGCTAAATTAATTGAAACAGCAGCTGCAGAGTACAAACCAGCCACTATCCCAAACAGTACACTAGTATTTATTGCAAACAACAATGTAATAACTAGAACTCTACTAATAATATGCACACACCAGCCACCGTCCCCCAACAGTACTCTAGCTTATAGTGCAGGCAGCGATCTAATAACTGGAATTCTACTAATAATATACACACCACCCATGTCCCCAACAGTACTCTGGTTTATAGTGCAAACCAATATGTAATAAATAGAACATTTGTAATGATATGTTTCAAGACTTGTTGCTGTATAGAGGATCTGCTAAGGTTATTAAACAGCAGTTGCAGGGTATCACCGCTACCATCCTAAACAGTACGCTAGCACATAGTGCAAACAACAAGTGGCTAACTAAAATCTACTAATATTATCCACACACTAGCCATCTGTAATCTAATTACTACAATATCTATTAGTGTAAACAACAATGTAATAAGTAGAAGTCAACTAATAATATGTACACACCAGCCACGTCACCCAACTGTACACTAGCCTATACTCAAAAATAAACGTGTAATATCTAGAACCCTACGTAATATTTTTTCAAGCCTGCAAGCACCTGCTGTGTTGGGATCTGCTAAATTAATTAAATAGCAACTGCAGGGTTACCACCACCCATGATCACCAAACAGTACACTGGCATATAGTGCAAACAACAATGTAATGTCTAGAAGTCTCTAATAATATGCACACACCAGCCAATCGGTCTCGCAACAGCACATTAGCTATTAGTGCAAACAACAATGTAATAACTATAACTTCATAATAATATGCACACACCAGCCACTGCCCCAACAGTACACCAGTTTATAGTGCAAACAAAGATGGTATAACTAGAACTCTACTATTAATATGTCACACACCAGCCATCCCTCAGCAGCAGACTAGCTAATAGTGCAAACAACAATGTAATAACTAGTACTTTCTAATGATATTCTGCTCACCTGTTACCGTCCACAAACATTACACTAGCTTATATTCGGCAACAGTGTAATAACTAGAACTCTTCTAATAATATGCACACACCAGCTACCATTCCCAACAGTTCACTAGTTTATAGAAACAACAATGTAATAATGAGAACCTACTAATAATACATACACACAACCCTTTATCCACCAACAGTACACTAGCTACAGTGCAAGCAAAACATGTAATAACCAGAACTCTACTAATAATGTGTTTCATGCCAGCAAGCATGTGCTGCTAGTTAGAGGATCTGCAAAATTAATTAAACTGCAGCTGCAGGTAATTCCCCAGCCACCATCCCCAAACAGTACACTAGCATAGAGTGCAAAACACAGTAATAACTAGAACTCTACTAATAATATGCAAACTCAGCCACCATCCCCAACAGTGCAGTTGTTTATATTGTAAACGACAATGTAATAACTAGAACTCTACTTATAATATGCACACAGGTGCCACCGTCCCCCATACAGTACACTAGCTTATAGAGGAAACAATGTTGTAATATCTAGAACTCTAGTAATAATATTCACACACCAGCCATGTCCTGCATAGTACACTAGCTTATAGTGCAAGGAAATATGTATAACTAGAACTCTACTAAGAATGTGTTTCAGCCTGCAAGCAGCTGCTGTGTGATGGGAGTGATCTGCTAAAATTAATTAAACGGCAGCTGCAGTGCGTACCAGCCACTATCCCCAACAGTACACTAGCATAGTACAAACAATGTAATAACTAGAATCTCTGACCAATAATATGCACGCATCCAGCCACTATCCCCCAATAGTTCTACTAGCTTATAGTGCAAACAACAATGTAATAACAAGAACTCTACTTATGATATGTACACACCAGCCACTGTCCCCAACAGTACATGTTTATAGTGCAAATAATGTAATAACTAGAACTGTACTAATAATTATGCTGACACCAGCCATGTCCCCTAACAGCATACTAGCTTTTAGTACTAGCAAACATGTAATAACTAGAACCTTTCTAATATGTTTCAAGCTTAGCATGCATGCTCCTGTGTTAGAGGATCAGCAAAATTAATTGAACAGCAGCTGCAGTCTACCACCAGCCAATGATCCCCAAACAGTACACTAGTATTTATGCAAACAGCAATGTAATAACTAGAACTCTACTGGTTAATATGCACACACCAGCCACCATCCCATACTACTATAGGTTTATTGTGCAAACAACAATGTAAGAACTAGAACTCTACTAATCATATGTACACACCAGCCACCGTCCCCAACAGTACACTAGCTTATAGTGCAAAACAGCAATCAATAACTAGAACTCTGCTAACAATATGTACACACCACCCATTATCCCCCAACTGTACACTAGGTTACAGTGCAAACAACAATGTCTTAACTAGAAGTCTACTAATATTGTGCCTACTCCAGGCATCGTTCCCCAGCAGTACACTAGCTTATAGTGCAAACAACAATATAATAACTGAACTCTACTAAAATATGCACACCTGGTTTTGTCCCCCAACACTACATTAGCTTATTGTGCAAACCCACATGTAATAAATAGAACACTCTAATAGATATGTTTAAGACTTCAAGCAGCTGCTGGGTTAGAGGATCTGCTAAAAATATTAATTGCATTTGCGGGGCAGCACGTTCCACCATCCCCAAGCGTGTACTAGCATATAGTGCAAACAACAATGTAATAACTAGAACTGTATTAATAATATGCCCACACCAGCCACCGTCCCGTAACAGTACACTAGGTAATAGTGCAAACAACAATGTAATAAGTAGAACTCTACTAATAATATGTACACACCATCCACGCCCCCAACTGTACACTAGCTTATACTGCAAGAAATGTAATAACTAGAACCCTACTAATAATATGTTTCAAGCCAGCAAGCAGCCGTGTGTTAGGGATCTGCTAAAATTAATTAAACAGCAACTGCAGGGTACTACTATACACAATCACCTACACAGTACCCTAGCATATAGTGCAAACAACAATGTATATAACTAGAACTCTACTAATAATATGGACAACAGCCACTTCTCCCAACAGTACACTAGCTTATTGTAAACAATGTATTAACCAGAACTGTGCTAATAATATGCACACATCAGCCGGGTCCCCAACAGTACACTAGTACTAGTTGAAACAAGCGTATGTAACAACTGAACCTTACTAATAATATGTTTCACGTCTTGCAAGCAGCTGCCATATTAGAGGATCGCTAAAATTGATTACACAGCAGCTGCAGTGTATAAACCAGCCACCATCCCCAAACAGTATACTAGTATTTAATATAAACAACAATGTAATAACTAGAATTCTACTAATAATATGCACACACCAGCCACCATCCCCTACACTACAGAAGCTTTTTTGTGCAATCAAAAATGTAATAACTAGAACTCTTCTAATCGTATGCACACACTAGCCACCGTCCCCTAACAGAACACTAGCTTATAGTGCAAGAAACAATCTAATAGCTAGAATTCTACTAATAATATGCACACACCACCGACGTCCCCCAACAGTACACAAGGTTATAGTGCAAACAACAACGTAATAACTAGAACTCTACTAATAATATGCATACACCAGCCACCTTCCCCCAGCAGTACACTAGCTATATAGTGCAAACAACAATGTAATAACTAGAACCTAGTAATAACATGCACACACCAGCCACGTCCCTCAACAGTACACTAGCTTATTGTGCATCTACATGTAATAACTAGAACACTTATAAAATATGTTTCAAGCCAGCAAGCAGCTGCTGTGTTAGAGGATATGCCAAAATTTATAAACAGCAGTTGCTTGATACCACGCCACCATCTCAATAGTACACTGAGTACATAGTGCAAACAACAATGTAATAACTGAACTCTACTAATAATATGCACACACCAGCCATGTCTCCAGATGAACACTGTCTTATAGCAAACAACAATCTAATAACTAGATCTCTATTAATAATATACACACCTGCCACATCCCCAACAGTAAACTATTACAATGCGAACAAACGTGTAATAACTAGAACTCTACTAATAATATGTTTCAAGCCTGCGTGTTGCTGGTGTTAGAACATCTGCAAGCAATTATTAGAAGAGCAGCGCAGTGTACCCACCCATGATCATCCAACAGTACACTAGCATATGGTGCAAACAACAATGTAATAACTAGAACCTTCTAATAATATACACACACCAGCCACTGTCCCCATCAGCACACTAGTTATGTGCAAACTACAATGTAATAGCAAGAACTCCACTAATAATATGCACACACCAGCCATGTTCCCCAACAGTACACTAACTTAGTGCAAACACGAATGTAATAATTCAGAACTCGACTGTTACATGCACACAC
Source organism: Neoceratodus forsteri (assembly GCA_016271365.2). Classification (NCBI taxonomy): domain Eukaryota; kingdom Metazoa; phylum Chordata; order Ceratodontiformes; family Ceratodontidae; genus Neoceratodus; species Neoceratodus forsteri. Next base: position 322,297,886 of record JADMNL010000023.1, read on the forward strand.
CAGCCATCGTTCCTCAACAGCACAAGCTAATAGTGCAAACAACAATGTAATAACTAGTACTTTTGCAATAATATTCACGCACAGCCACCGTCCCCAAACAGTACTGCGCTTATAGTGCAAAACAGCAATGTAATAACTAGAACTTTAATAATATAGCACACCAGCTACCATCCCCACAGTAGACTAGCTTATAGTGCTAATACAGTAACTGCAGAACTCCTACTCATAATATGCACACACCAGCCACCGTCCCCTACAGAACACTAGCTTATAGTGCAAACACCAATGTTATAACTAGAATTTGCTAATAATATACACACAACAGCCTCGTCTCCAAAGTACATCAGCTTACAGGTGCAAACAATACATGTAATAACTGGAACTCTACTAATATGTTTCAAGCCAGCAAGCAGCTGCTGTTTTAGAGGATTCATGTTACCATTAACGTCAGCTGCAGTGTACCACCAGCCACCCTCAACCAGCAGTAGATTAGCATATAGTGCAAAACAATGTAATAACTAGAACTCGACTAATAATTTGTGGCACACGCAAATACCATCCTCGAACTGTGCAGTAGCTTATATTGGAAGTAACAATGTAATAACTAGAATTTCTAATAATATAAACACACCAGCCACTGCCCCCAAGAGTACACTAGCTTTAGTGCAAACAACAATGTAATAACTAGAACCTGATTAATATTTACACACCAGCCTTCTTCCCCAACAGTACACTAGCTTTAGTGCAAACAAACATGTAATAACTCAGAACTCTTCTAGTAATGTGTTTCAAGCTAGAAATCAGCTGCTGTGTTAGAGGATCTGCTAAAATTAATGAAACTGCAGATGCAGTGTACCACCAGCCACCATCCCCAAACAGTGCACTAGCATATAGTGAAAAAAACAATTTAACCACTAGAAATCTATTAATAATATGCACACACCAGCCACCATTCCCCAACAGTGGAGTTGCTTATATTTCAAACAACAATGTAATAACTAGAACTCTACTAATAATATGTACACACCAGCCACCCTTCCTCAAAAGTAGACTGCTTATAGTGGAAACAAAATAATAACTAGAACTCTACTAATAATATGCTCACACCAGCCATTCCGGAACAGTGCACTAGCTATTGTGCAAGGAAACATGTAATAACTAGAATCCTTAATAATAATATGTTTCAGCCTGCAAGCAGCTGCTGTGATAGGAGGTCTGCTAAATTAATTGAACAGCAGCTGCAGTGTACAACCAGCCACTATCCCCGAATAGTACACTAGTATTTATTGCCAACAACAATGATAACTAGAACTCTATCATTAATATGCACACACCAGCCATCGTCCCCAACAGAATCTGGCTTATAGTGCAAACAGCAATCTAATAACTGGAACTCATAATAATATGCACACACCACGTATGTCCCTAACAGTACACTAGCTTACAGTGCAAACCAATATGTAATAAATAGAACACTTGTAATGATATGTTTCAAGACTTCAAGCTGCTGCTGTGTTAGAGGATCTGCTCAAAGTTGTTAAACAGCAGTTGTAGGTATCACCATCCACCATCCCGGTTAGTACGCTAGCACATAGTAATCTACAATGTAATAACTAGAACTTCCCACTAATAATATGTACACACCAGCCATCCTTCCCCAACACTAACCTATATCTAATAGTTAACAACAATGTAATAAGTAGAAGTCAACTAATAATATGCACACACTATCTACTGCCCCTAACTGTACACTAGCCTATACTGCAAACAAACATGTAATATCTAGAACCCTACTAATAATATTTTTCAATGCCTGCAAGCACTCGTTGTGTTAGAGGATCTGCTAAATTAATTAAATAGCAACTGCAGGGTACCACCACCACTTATCACTAAACAGTACACTAGCATATCGTGCAAACAACAATGTAATAACTAGAACTCTACTATTAATATGCACACACCAGCCACCGTTCCCCAGCAGCACGCTAGTTTACAGTGCAAACAACAATGGAATAACTAGAACTCTTCTAATAATATGCACACATCAGCCACCATCCCCCAACAGTTCACAAGCTTATAGTGCAAACAATAATGTAATAAGTGGAACTCTACTAATAATACAAACACACAACCCTCATCCACCAACAGTACACTAGCTTACAGTGCAAACAAAACATGTAATATCCAGAACTCTACTAATAATGTTTCAAGCCGAAAGCAGCTGCTGTGTTAGAGGATCTGCAAAAATTAATTAAACTGCAGCTGCACTGTACCCCCAGCCACCATCCCTAAACAGTACACTAGCATAGAGTGCAAAAAACAAAGTAATAACTAGAACTCTACTAATAATATGCACACTCCAGCCACCATCCCCAACAGTGCAGTTGCTTATATTGCAAACGACATTGTAATAACTAGAATCCTACTTATAATATGTAACACCAGCCACCGTCCCCTAACAGTACACTGGCTTATAAAGGAAACAAATGTAATAACTAGAACTCCAGTAATAATATGCACACCAGCCATGTCCCACAATAGTACACTAGCTTATACTGCAAGGAAATATGTAATAACTAGAACTTACTAATAATGTGTTTTAAGCTTGCAAGCAGCTGCTGTGATAGAGGATCTAGCTAAATTAATAAACAGCAGCTGCAGTGTACCACCAGCCACTATCCTCAACAGTACACTCAGCCTAATAGTACAAACAATATGTAATAACTATAACTCAACCAAAATATGCACACACCAGCCACCATCCCCCAATAGTTCACTAACTTATTGTGCAAACAACAATGTAATAACAAGAACTCTACTTATGATATGTACACACCAGCCACTGTCCCCCAACAGTACACAAGCTTATAGTGCAAATAATGTAATAACTAGAACTGTACTAATAATTATGCAGACACCAGCCACGTCCCCCAACAGCATACTAGCTTTTAGTGCTAACAAACATGCAATAACTAGAACCTTACTAATAATATGTTTCAAGCCAGCATGCAGCTCCTGTGTTAGAGGATCAGCAAAAATTAATTGAACAGCAGCTGCAGTCTACCACCAGCCACCATCCCCAAACAGTATACTAGTATTTATGCAAACAACAATGTAATAACTAGAACTCTACTAATAATATGCACACACCAGCTACCATCCCCAACACTACACCAGCTTATTGTGCAAACAACAATGTAATAACTAGAATCCACTTAATCATATGCTACACACCAGCCACTCTCCTCAACAGTACACTAGCTTATAGTGCAAACAGCAATCTAATAAATAGAACTCTACTAACAATATGCACACACCAGGCTTGTCCCCCAACAGTACACTAGCTTATTGTGCAAACCAACATGTAATAAATAGAACACTTCTAATTGATATGTTTCAAGACTTTAAGCAGCTGCTGGGTTAGAGGATCTGCTAAAAGATATTAAACAGCAGTTTCAGGGTAGCACCAGCCACTCATCCTCAAAAGTACACTAGCATATAGTGCAAACAACAATGTAATAACTAGAACTGTATTATAATATGGCACACCAGCCACCGTCCGCACATAGTACATTAGCTAATAGTGCAAACAACAATGTAATAGTAGAACCTACTACTAATAATATGCACACACCATCCACGCCCCCAACTGTGTCACTCGCTTATACTGCAAGCAAACATGTAATAACTAGAACCCTACTAATAATATGTTGCGAGTTTACAAGCAGCTGCTGTGTTAGAGGATCTGCTAAATTAATTTAAAACAGCAACCGCAGGGTACCACCATACACAATCATCCCAACAGTACTAGCTATATAGTGCAAACAACAATGTAATAACTAGGAACTCTACTAATAATATGACACAACAGCTGTTCGCCGGCAGCAGCACACTAGCATATAGAGCAAACAACAATGTAATAACTAGAACTCTACTAATAATATGCACACCAGCCTGTTCCTCCAACAGTACACCAGCTTATAGTGCAATCAAGAAATGTATTAACTAGAACTCTACTATTAATATGCACACTCCAGCAACTGTCCCCAACAGACGCTGCTAGCTAATAGTGCAAACAACAATGTAATAACTAGAACTCTTCTAATACATGCCTATTTAGCCACCGTCCCCAACAGTACACTAGCTTATAGTGCAAACAACAATGTAATAACTAGAACTCTACTAATAATACACACACAACCTTCATCCGCTTGAACAGCAGGCTTTGTGCAAAACAAAACATGTAATAACCAGAACTCTACTAATAATGTGTTTCAAGCGCAAGCAGCTGTTGTGTTAGATGATCTGCTAAAATTAACTGCAGCTGCAATGTACCACCAGCCACCATCCCCAAACAGTACACTAGCATATAGTCCTAAAAACAATGTAACAACTAGAACTCTACTAATAATATGGACACCATTTCATTAATCCCCAATAACGCAGTTGCTTATATTGCAAACAACAATGTAATATCTTGAACACTACTAATAATGTACACACAGCCAGCGTCCCCCAACAGTACACTAGCTTACATAGAGAACACTGTAATAATCTAGAACTTAGTAATTAATATGCACACACCAGCCATGTCCACAATAGTACACTAGCTTTATAGTGCAGTAACATGTAATAACTAGAACTGTACAGATAATATATTCCATGCCTGCAAGCAGCTGCTGTGTTAGAGGATCTGCTAAATTAATTAAACAGCAGCTGCAGTTTACCACCGCCACTATCCCCAACATTACACTCAGCATATAGTACAAACAACAAAAGTAATAACTAGAACTCGACCAACAATATGCACACCCCAGCCACCAACCCCCAACAGTTCACTGGTTTATAGTGCAAAACAACAATGTAATAACTAGAACTTACTTATAATATGCACACACAGCCATCAAAATTCTTAACAGTACACTAGCTTATTGTGCAAACAACGTATTAATTAGAACTGTACTAATAATATGCACACACTAGCCAGGTCCCCAACAGTACATTAGCTAATATGCAAACAAGCTTAGCAACAATTGAACCTTACTAATAATATGTTTTCACCCCTGCAAGCAGCTGCTGTGTAGGAGGATCAGCTAAAATTGATTAAACAGCAGCTGCAGTGTACCACCAGCCACCATCCCCAAACAGTATACTAGTATTTATTATAAACAACAATGTTATAACTAGAATTCTACTAATAATATGCACACACCAGCCACCATCCCCAACACTACAGAAGCTTTTTGTGCAATCAACAATGTAATAACTAGAACTCTACTAATCATATGCACACACTAGCCCCGTCCCCCAACAGTACACTAGCTTATAGTACAAAAAACAATCTAATAGCTAGAATTCTACTAATAATATGCACACACCACCGACGTCTCCCAACAGTACACAGCAGGATATGGTGAGACAACAACGTAATAACTAGAACTCTACTAACAATATGCGTACACCAGCCACCTTCCCCCGCAGTACACTAGCTTATAGTGCAAACAACAATGTAATAACTAGAACTCTAGGAATAATATGCACACACCCAGCCATGTCCCCAACAGTACACTAGCTTATTGTGCAAACCTACATGTAATAACTAGAACACTTCTAAAAATATGTTTCAAGCCAGCAAGCAGCTGCTGTGTTAGAGGATATGCTAAAATTTATTAAACAGCAGTTACTTGATACCACCAGCCACCATCCCCCAACAGTACACTAGCACATAGTACAAACAACAATGTAATAACTGGAACTCTACTAATAATATGCACACACCAGCCATGTCTCCAAATGATCACTAGCTTATAGTGCAAACAACAATCTAATAACTAGATCTCTATTAATAATATGCACACACCAGCCACATCCGCCAACAGTACACTAGCTTACAATGCAAATAAATATGTAATAACTAGAACTCTACTAATAATATGTTTCAAGCTCATGCTGCTGGTGATTAAGAACATCTGCTAAAATTGAAGAGCAGCTGCAGTGTACCATCAGCCACCATCCTGCAACAGTACACCAGCCTATAGTGTAAAGAACAATGTAATAACCAAGAACTCTACTAATAATATTCACACACCAGCCACTGTCCCCCAACAGTACACTAGCTAACAGTGCAAACAACAATGTAATAAGTAGAACTCTACTCACAATTTGCACACACCAGCCACGTCCCCCAACTGTACACTAGTTTATACAGCAAACAAACATGTAATAACAAGAACTCTACTAATAATGTGTTTTAAGCTTCGCAAGCAGCTCTAGGTCTTAGATCATCCATAAAATTAATTAAACAGCAACTGCAGGGTACCAGCACCCATGATCACCGCAACAGTACACTGAGCATTCTAGTGCAAATAACAATGTAATAACTAGAACTCTTCTCAATAATAACTTCACACCAGCCACCGTCCCCCATCAGCACACTAGCTACTAGTGCAAACAACAATGTTATAAGTAGAACTCAAATAATAATATGCACACACCAGCCATGTTCCCCAACAGTACACTAACTTACAGTGCAAAACACGATTGTAGATAACTCAGAACTCTTACTAATGATATGCAGACACCAGCCACTGTCCCTCAACAGCACACAAGCTAATAGTGCAAACAACAGTGTAATAACTAGTACTTTTCTAATAATATTCACACACCAGCCACCGTCTCCAAACAGTACACTAGCTTATAGTGCAATCAACAGTGTAATAACTAGAACTCTTCTAATAATATACACACACCAGCTACCATCCCCCAACAGTACACTAGCTTATAGTGCTAACAACAATGTAATAACTAGAACTCTACTAATAATATGCACACACCAGCCACCGTCCCCCACAGAACACTAGCTTATTGTGCAAACACCAATGTTATAACTAGAATTCTTCTAATAATATACACACAACAGCCACGTCCCCAAAAGTACCCTAGCTTATAGTGCAAACAATACACGTAATAACTAGAACTCTACTAATAATATGTTTCAAGCCAGCAAGCAGCTGCTGTTTTAGAGGATCTGCTAAAATTAATTAACCAGCAGCTGCAGTGTACCACCAGCCACCCTCAACCAACAGTACATTAGCATATAGTGCAAAAAACAATGTAATAACTAGAACTCGACTAATAATATGCACACACCAGCCACCATCCCCGAACTGTGCAGTAGCTTATATTGGAAACAACAATGTAATAACTAGAACTCTTCTAATAATATGAACACACCAGCCATCGTCCATAAGACTACACTAGCTGTAGTGCAAAACAACAATGTAACTAGAACTCTACTATTGTACGCACACCAGCCTCTTCCCTAACAGTACACTAGCTACAGTCCAAACAAAACATGTAATAACTAGAACTCTACTAATAATGTGTTTCAAGCTAGCAAGCAGCTGCTGTGTTAGAGGATCTGCTAAAATTAATTAAACTGCAGCTGTAGTGTACCACCAGTCACCATCCCCAAACAGTACATTAGCATATAGTGAAAAAAGCAATGTAATAACTAGAACTCTACTAATAATATGCACACACCAGCCACCATTCTCCAACAGTGGAGTTGCTTATATTGCAAAAAACAATGAAATAACTAGAACTCTACTAATAATATGCACACACCAGCCACCATCCCCCAAAAGTAGACTAGCTTATAGTAGAAACAATGTAATAACTAGAACTCTACTAATACTATGCTCACACCTGCCACGTCCCGCAACAGTGCACTAGCTTTTAGTGCAAGGAAACATGTAATAACTAGAACTCTACAAATAATATGTTTCAAGCCTGCAAGCAGCTGCTGTGATAGAGGATCTGCTAAAATTAATTGAACAGCAGCTGCAGAGTACAACCAGCCACTATCCCCAAACAGTACACTAGTATTTATTGCAAACAACAATGTAATAACTAGAACTCTACTAATAATATGCACACACCAGCCACCGTCCCCCAACAGTACTCTAGCTTATATGCAAACAGCAATCTAATAACTGGAATTTACTAATAATATGCACACACCACCCATGTCCCCCAACAGTACTTCTAGCTTATAGTAAACCAATATGTAATAAATAGAACACTTGTAATGATATGTTTCAAGACTCTGAGCTGCTGCTGTGTTAGAGGATCCTAAAAGTTATTAAACAGCAGTTGCAGGGTATCACCGCTACCATCCCGAAATAGTACGCTTAGCACATAGCAAACAACAATGTAATAACTAGAAATCTACTAATAATATCCACACACCAGGCACTTGAACCCAACACTACAATATCTACATAGTGTAAACAACAATGTAATAAGTAGAAGTCAACTAATAATATGCACACACCAGCCACTGCCACCCAACTGTACACTAGCCTATACTGCAAAACAAAACATGTAATATCTAGAACCCTACTAATAATATTTTTCAAGCCTGCAAGCACCTGCTGTGTTAGAGGATCTGCTAAAATTAATTAAATAGCACACTGCAGGGTACCACCACCGACGATACCTAACAGTACACTCAGCATATAGTGCAAACAACAATGTAATAACTAGAAGTCTCACTAACAATATGCACACACCAGCCAATTTGTCCCTACAATATACATTAGCTAATAGTGCAAACAACAATGTAATAACTATAACTCTAGTAATAATATGCACACACCAGCCACGTTCCCCAACAGTACACCAGTTTATAGTGCAAACAAGAATGTAATAACTAGAACTCTACTATTAATATGCACACACCACCGCTTCTCAGCAGCAGACTAGCTAATAGTGCAAACAACGATGTAATAACTAGTACTTTTCTAATGATATCTCACACCAGCCACTGTCTACAAACATTACACTAGCTTATAGTACAAGCAACAGTGTAATAACTAGAACTCTTCTAATAATATGCACACACCAGCTACCATCCCCCAACAGTTCACTAGCTTATAGTGCAAACAACAATGTAATAACGAGAACTCTACTAATAATACATACACACAACCCTCATCCACCAACAGTACACTAGCTTACAGTGCAAACAAAACATGTAATAACCAGAACTCTACTAATAATGTGTTTCAAGCCAGCAAGCAGCTGCTGTGTTAGAGGATCTGCAAAAATTAATTAAACTGCAGCTGCAGTGTACCCCCAGCCACCATCCCCAAACAGTACACTAGCATAGAGTGCAAAAAACAAAGTAATAACTAGAACTCTACTAATAATATGCACACTCCAGCCACCATCCCCAACAGTGCATTTGCTTATATTGCAAACGACAATGTAATAACTAGAACTCTACTTATAATATGCACACACCAGCCACCGTCCCCCAACAGTACACTAGCTTATAGAGGAAACAATGTAATAACTAGAACTCTAGTAATAATATTCACACACCAGCCATGTCCCGCAATAGTACACTAGCTTATAGTGCAAGGAAATATGTAATAACTAGAACTCTACTAAGAATGTGTTTCAAGCCTGCAAGCAGCTGCTGTGATAGAGGATCTGCTAAAATTAATTAAACAGCAGCTGCAGTGTACCACCAGCCACTATCCCCCAACAGTACACTAGCATATAGTACAAACAACAATGTAATAACTAGAACTTGACCAATAATATGCACGCACTCAGCCACCATCCCCAATAGTTCTACTAGCTTATAGTGCAAACAACAATGTAATAACAAGAACTCTACTTATGATATGTACACACCAGCCACTGTCCCCCAACAGTACACAAGCTTATAGTGCAAATAATGTAATAACTAGAACTGTACTAATAATTATGCAGACACCAGCCACGTCCCCCAACAGCATACTAGCTTTTAGTACTAACAAACATGTAATAACTAGAACCTTTCTAATAATATGTTTCAAGCCAGCATGCAGCTCCTGTGTTAGAGGATCAGCAAAAATTAATTGAACAGCAGCTGCAGTCTACCACCAGCCACCATCCCCAAACAGTACACTAGTATTTATGCAAACAGCAATGTAATAACTAGAACTCTACTATTGATATGACACACCAGCCACCATCCCATACACTAACATGTTTATTGTGCAAACAACAATGTAATAACTAGAACTCTACTAATCATATGCACACACCAGCCACCGTCCCCCAACAGTACACTAGCTTATAGTGCAAACAGCAATCTAATAACTAGAACTCTGCTAACAATATGCACACACCACTCACATCCCCCAACTGTACACTAGGTTAGAGTGCAAACAACAATGTCTTAACTAGAAGTCTACTAATAATATGCCTACTCCAGGCACCATCCCCCAGCAGTACACTAGCTTATAGTGCAAACAACAATCTAATAACTGGAACTCTACTAAAAATATGCACACACCTGGCTTGTTCCCCAACACTACACTAGCTTATTGTGCAAACCAACATGTAATAAATAGAACACTTCTAATAGATATGTTTCAAGACTTCAAGCAGCTGCTGGGTTAGAGGATCTGCTAAAAAATATTAAATAGCAGTTGCAGGGCAGCACCAGCCACCATCCCCCAAACGTACACTAGCATATAGTGCAAACAACAATGTAATAACTAGAACTGTATTAATAATATGCCCACACCAGCCACCGTCCCCAACAGTACACTAGGTAATAGTGCAAACAACAATGTAATAAGTAGAACTCTACTAATAATATGCACACACCATCCACGTCCCCCAACTGTACACTAGCTTATACTGCAAGAAAATGTAATAACTAGAACCCTACTAATAATATGTTTCAAGCCAGCAAGCAGCTGCTGTGTTAGAGGATCTGCTAAAATTAATTAAACAGCAACTGCAGGGTACTACTATACACAATCACCTAACAGTACACTCAGCATATAGCAAACAACAATGTAATTACTAGAACTCTACTAATAATATGCACACAACAGCCACCGTCCCCCAACAGTACACTAGCTTATTGTGCAAACAATGTATTAACTAGAACTGTGCTAATAATATGCACACACTAGCCAGGTCCCCAACAGTACACTAGCTAATAGTGCAAACAAGCATGTAACAACTGGAACCTTACTAATAATATGTTTCACGCCTGCAAGCAGCTGCTGTGTTAGAGGATCAGCTAAAATTGATTACACAGCAGCTGTAGTGTAAAACCAGCCACCATCCCCAAACAGTATACTAGTATTTAATATAAAAACAATGTAATAACTAGAATTTACTAATAATATGCACACACACAGCTACCATCCCCTACACTACAGAAGCTTTTTTGTGCAATCAAAAATGTAATAACTAGAACTCTACTAATCGTATGCACACACTTGCCACGGTCCCCTAGCAGAACACTAGCTTATAGTGCAAGAAACAATCTAATAGCTAGAATTCTACTAATAATATGCACACACCACCGACGTCCCCCAACAGTACACAAGGTTATAGTGCAAACAACAACGTAATAACTAGAACTCTTCTAACAATATGCATACACCAGCCACCTTCCCCCAGCAGTACACTAGCTTATAGTGCAAACAACAATGTAATAACTAGAACTCTAGTAATAATAGGCACACACCAGCCACGTCCCCAACAGTACACTAGCTATGTGCAAACCTACATGTAATAACTAGAACACTTTAAAAATATGTTTCAAGCCAGCAAGCAGCTGCTGTGTTAGAGGATATGCTAAAATTTATTAAACAGCAGTTGCTTGATACCACATGCCACCATCCCCCAACAGTACTCTAGCACATAGTGCAAACAACAATGTAATAACTGGAACTCTACTAATAATATGTACACACCAGCCATGTCTCCAAATGAACACTAGCTTATAGTGCAAACAACAATCTAATAACTAGATCTCTATTAATAATATGCACACACCAGCCACATCCCCCAACAGTAAACTAGCTTACAATGCAAACAAACATGTAATAACTAGAACTCTACTAATAATATGTTTCAAGCCTGCAAGCTGCTGGTGTGTTAAAACATCTGCTAAAATTAATTAAAGAGCAGCTGCAGTGTACCACCACCCATGATCACCCAACAGTACACTAGCATATAGTGCAAACAACAATGTAATAACTAGAACTCTTCTAATAATATACACACACCAGCCACCGTCCCCCATCAGCACACTAGCTAATAGTGCAAACAACAATGTAATAGCAAGAACTCTACTAATAATATGCACACACCAGCCATGTTCCCCAACAGTACACTAACTTATAGTGCAAACACGAATGTAATAACTAGAACTCGACTAATGATATGCACACACCAGCCACCGTCCCCCAACAGCACACAAGCTAATAGTGCAAACAACAATGTAATAACTAGTGCTCTTCTAATAATATTCACACACCAGCCACCGTCCCCAAACAGTACACTAGCTTATAGTGCAAACAGCAATGTAATAACTAGAACTCTTCTAATAATATGCACACACCAGTTACCAACCCCAACAGTAGACTAGCTTATAGTGCTAATAACAATGTAATAACTAGAACTCTACTAATAATATGCACACACCAGCCACCGTCCCCCACAGAACACTAGCTTATAGTGCAAACACCAATGTTATAACTAGAATTCTGCTAATAATATACACACAACAGCCACGTCCCAAAAGTACACTAGCTTATAGTGCAAACAATACATGTAATAACTAGAACTCTACTAATAATATGTTTCAAGCCAGCAAGCAGCTGCTGTTTTAGAGGATCTGCTAAAATTAATTAACCAGCCGCTGCAGTGTACCACCAGCCACCCTCAACCAACAGTAGATTAGCATATAGTGCAAAAAACAATGTAATAACTAGAACTCGACTAATAATTTGTACACACCAGTCACCATCCCCGAACTGTGCAGTAGCTTATATTGGAAATAACAATGTAATAACTAGAACTCTTCTAATAATATGAACACACCAGCCACCGTCCCCCAAGAGTACACTAGCTTATAGTGCAAACAACAATGTAATAACTAGAACTCTACTATTAATACGCACACACCAGCCTCTTCCCCTAACAGTACACTAGCTTACAGTGCAAACAAAACATGTAATAACTAGAACTCTTCTAATAATGTGTTTCAAGCTAGCAAGCAGCTGCTGTGATAGAGGATCTGCTAAAATTAATGAAACTGCACCTGCAGTGTACAACCAGCCACAATCCCCAAATAGTACACTAGTATTTATTGCAAACAACAATGTGATAACTAGAAATCTACTAATAATATGCACACACCAGCCACCGTCCCCCAACAGAACTCTAGCTTATAGTGCAAACAGCAATCTAATAACTGGAACTCTTCTAATAATATGCACACACCACCCATGTCCCCCAACAGTACACTAGCTTACAGTGCAAACCAATATGTAATAAATAGAACACTTGTAATGATATGTTTCAAGACTTCAAGCTGCTGCTGTGTTAGAGGATCTGCTAAAAGTTATTAAACAGCAGTTGTAGGGTATCACCATCCACCATCCCGAAGCAGTACACTAGCACATAGTGCAATCAACAATGTAATAACTAGAACTCTACTAATAATATGCACACACCAGCCACCGTCCCCCAACACTACACTATCTAATAGAGTAAACAACAATGTAATAAGTAGAAGTCAACTAATAATATGCACACACCAGCCACGTCCCCCAACTGTACACTAGCCTATACTGCAAACAAACATGTAATATCTAGAACCCTACTAATAATATTTTTCAAGCCTGCAAGCACCTGCTGTGTTAGAGGATCTTCTAAAATTAATTAAATAGCAACTGCAGGGTACCACCACCCACGATCACCAACAGTACACTAGCATATAGTGCAAACAACAATGTAATAACTAGAAGTCTACTAATAATATGCACACACCAGCCACCGTCCCACAACAGCACACTAGCTAATAGTGCAAACAACAATGTAATAACTATAACTCTGCTAATAATATGCACACACCAGCCACGTTCCCCAACAGTACACCAGCTTATAGTGCAAAAAAGAATGTAATAACTAGAACTCTGCTATTAATATGCACGCACCAGCCACCGTTCCCCAGCAGCACACTAGCTAATACTGCAAACAACAATGTAATATCTAGAACTCTTCAAATAATATGCACACACCAGCCACCGTCCCCCAACAGTTCTCTAGCTTATAGTGCAAACAACAATGTAATAAATAGAACTCTACTAATAATACAAACACACAAGCCTAATCCACCAACAGTACACTAGCTTACAGTGCAAACAAAACATGTAATAACCAGAACTCTACTAATAATGTGTTTCAAGCCAGCAAGCAGCTGCTGTGTTTGAGGATCTGCAAAAATTAATTAATCTGCATCTGCACTGTACCCCCAGCCACCATCCCCAAACAGTACACTAGCATATAATGCAAAAAACAGGGTAATAACTAGAACTCTACTAATAATATGCACACTCCAGCCACCATCCCCAACAGTGCAGTTGCTTATATTGCAAACAACAATGTAATAACTAGAATTCTACTTATAATATGCACACACCAGCCACCGTCCCCAAACAGTACACTAGCTTATAGAGGAAACAATGTAATAACTAGAACTCCAGTAATAATATGCACACACCAGCCATGTCCCACTATAGTACACTAGCTTATACTGCAAGGAAATATGTAATAACTAGAACTCTACTAATAATGTGTTTCAAGCCTGCAAGCAGCTGCTGTTATAGAGGATCTGCTAAAATTAATTAAACAGCAGCTGCTGTGTACCACCAGCCACTATCCCCCCAACAGTACACTAGCATATAGTACAAACAACAGTGTAATAACTAGAACTCAACCAATAATATGCACACACCAGCCACCATCCCCCAATAGTTCACTAACTTATAGTGCAAACAACAATGTAATAACAAGAACTCTACTTATGATATGTACACACCAGCCACTGTCCCCCAACAGTACACAAGCTAATAGTGCAAATAATGTAATAACTAGAACTGTACTAATAACTATGCAGACACCAGCCACGTCCCCCAACAGCATACTAGCTTTTAGTGCTAACAAACATGTAATAACTAGAACCTTACTAATAATATGTTTCAAGCCAGCATGCAGCTCCTCTGTTAGAGGATCAGCAAAAATTAATTGAACAGCAGCTGCAGTCTACCACCAGCCACCATCCCCGAACAGTACACTAGTATTTATGCAAACAACAATGTAATAACTAGAACTCTACTAATAATAAGCACACACCAGCCACCATCCCCTACACTACACAAGCTTATTGTGCAAACAACAATGCAATAAGTAGAACTCTACTAATCATATGCACACACCGGCCACCGTCCGCCAACAGTACACTAACTTATAGTGCAAACAGCAATCTGATAACTAGAACTCTGCTAATAATATGCACACACCACCCACATCCCCCAACTCTACACTAGGTTAGAGTGCAAACAACAATGTCTTAACTAGAACTCTACTAATAATATGCATACACCAGCCACCGTCCCCCAGCAGTACACTAGCTTATAGTGCAAACAACAATTTAATAACTGGAACTCTACTAAAAATATGCACACACCAGGCTTGTCCCCCAACAGTACACTAGCTTATTGTGCAAACCAACATGTAATAAATAGAACAGTTCTAATAGATATGTTTCAAGACATCAAGCAGCTGCAGGGTTTGAGGATCTACTAAAAGATATTAAACAGCAGTTGCAGGGTAGCACCAGCCACCATCCCCCAACAGTACACTAGCATATAGTGCAAACAACAATGTAATAACTAGAACGGTATTAATAATATGCACACACCAGCCACCGTCCCCAACAGTACACTAGCTAATAGCCCCCCAACTGTACACTAGCTTATTCTGCAAGCAAACATGTAATTACTAGAACCCTACTAATAATATGTTTCAAGCCAGCAAGCAGCTGCTGTGTTAGAGGATCTGCTAAAATTAATTAAACAGCAACTGCAGGGTACCACCATACACAATCACCCAACAGTACACTAGCATATAGTGCAAACAACAATGTAATAACTAGAACTCTAGTAATAATATGCACACACCAGCCACTGTCCGGCAACAGTACACTAGCTAATAGTGCAAACAACAATGTAATAACTAGAACTATACTAATAATAAGCACACACCAGCCCGCTCCCCAACAGTACACTAGCTTATAGTGCAATGAAGAATGTAATAACTAGAACTCTACTATTAATATGCAAACTCCAGCCACTGTCCCCCAACAGCACGCTAGCTAATAGTGCAAACAACAATGTAATAACTAGAACTCTTCTAATAATATGCACAAACCTACCACCGTCCCCCAACAGTACACTAGCTTATAGTGCAAACACCAATGTAATAACTAGAAATCTACTAATAATACTCACAAACCACCCCTCATCCCCAAACAGCAGACTAGCTTACTGTGCAAACAAAACATGTAATAACCAGAACTCTACTAATAATGTGTTTCAAGCCAGCAAGCAGCTGCTGTGTTAGAGGATCAGCTAAAATTGATTAAACAGCAGCTGCAGTGTACCACCAGCCACCATCCCCAAACAGTATACTAGTATTTTTTATAAACAGCAATGTAATAACTAGAATTCTTCTAATAATATGCACAAACCAGCCACCATCCCCAACACTACAGAACCTTTTTTGTGCAATCAACAATGTAATAACTAGAACTCTACTAATCATATGCACACACTAGCCACCGTCCCCCACCAGTACACTAGCTTATAGTGCAAGCAACAATCTAATAGCTAGAACTCTACTAATAATATGCACACACCACCGACGTCCCCCAACAGTACACAAGGTTATAGTGCAAACAACAACGTAATAACTAGAACTCTACTAACAATATGCATACAACAGCCACCTTCCCCCAGCAGTACACTAGCTTATAGTGCAAAGAACAATGTAATAACTAGAACTCTAGTAATAATATGCACACATCAGCCACGTCCCCCAACAGTACACTAGCTTATTGTGCAAACCAACATGTAATAACTAGAACACTTCTAAAAATATGTTTCAAGCCAGCAAGCAGCTGCTGTGTTAGAGGATATGCTAAAATTTATTAAACAGCAGTTGCTTGATACCACCAGCCACCATCCCCCAACAGTACACTAGCTCATAGTGCAAACAATAATGTAATAACTGGAACTCTACTAATAATATGCACTCACCAGCTATGTCTCCAAATGAACACTAGCTTATACTGCAAACAAACATGTAATAACTAGAACTCTACTAATGATATGTTACAAGACTGCAAGCAGCTACTGCGTTAGAGGATCAGTTAAAATTAATTAAACAGCAACTGCAGTGCACCACCCCCAACGATCACCCAGCAGTTCACTAGCATATAGTGCAAACAACAATGTAATAACTAGAACTCTACTAATAATATGCACACACCAGCCACTGTCCCACAACAGCACACTAGCTAATAATGAAATCAACTATGTGATAACTAGAACTCTACTAATAAGATGCACACACCAGTCATGTTCCCCAACAGTACACTAGCTTATAGTGCAAACAAGAATGTAATAACTAGAACTCTATTAACATGCACACACCAGCCACCGACCCCCAACAGCACACTAGCTAATAGTACAAACAACAATGTAATAACTAGAACTCTACTAATAATACACACACAGCAGCCTCATCCCCCAGCAGTACACTAGCTTACAGTGCAAACAAAACATGTAATGACCTGAACTCTACTAATAATGTTTTTCAAGCCAGGAAGCAGGTGCTGTGTTAGAGGATCTGGTAAAATTGAACTGCAGCTGCTGTGTACCACCAGCCACCATACCCAAACAGTACACTAGCATATAGTGCAAAAATCAATGTAATAACTAGAACTTTACTAATAATATGCACACACCAGCCACCATCCCCTACAGTGCAGTTGCTTATATTGCAAACCACAATGTAATAACTAGAACTCTACTAATAATATGCACACACCAGCCACCGTCCCAACAACAGTTCACTAGCTTATAGAGGAAACAAAGTAATAACTAGAACTGTAGTAATAATATGCACACACCAGGAACGTCCCACAATAGTACACTAGCTTATAGTGCGAGGAAACATGTAATAACTAGAACTCTACTAATAATTTGTTTCTAGCCTGCAAGCAGCTGCTGTGTTAGAGGATCTGCTAAAATTAATTAAACAGCAGCTGCAGGGTACCACCCGCCACTATAGCCCAACAGTTCACTAGCATATAGTACAAACAACAATGTAATAAATAGAACTCGACCAATAATATGCACACACCAGCCACCATCCCCCAGCAGTTCACTGGCTTATAGTGCAAACAACAATGTAATAACTAGAACTCTACTAATAATATGCACACAACAGCCACCGTAACCCAACAGTACACTAGCTTATAGTGCAAACAATGTATTAAGTAGAAATGTACTAATATTATGCACACACTAGCCAGGTCCCCCAACAGTACACTAGCTTACAGTGCAAACAAGCATGTAACAACTAGAACCTAACTAATAATATGTTTCACGCGTGCAAGCAGCTGCTGTGTTAGAGGATCAGCTAAAATTAATTAAACAGCAGCTGCAGCGTACCACCAGCCACCATCCCCAAACAGTATACTAGTATTCATTGCAAACAATAATGTAATAACTAGAACTCTGCTAATAATATGCACACACCAGCCACCATCCCCAACACTACAGAAGCTTTTTGTGCAAACAACAATGTAATAACTAGAACTCTACAAATCATATGTACACACTAGCCACCATCCCCCAACAGTACACTTGCTTATAGTGCAAACAATGTAATAACTAGAACTGTGTTAATAATATGCACACACCACCGACGTCCCCCAACAGTACTCAAGGTTATAATACAAACAACAATGTAATAACTAGAACTCTACTAACAATATGCATACACCAGCCACCTTCTCCCAGCAGTACACTAGCTTATAGTGCAAACTACAATCTAATAAGTAGAACTCTAGTAATAATATGCACACACCAGCCACATCCCCCAACAGTACACTAGCTTATTATGCAAACCAACATGTGATAACTAGAACACTTCTAATAATATGTTTCAAGCCTGCAGGCAGCTGCTGTGTTACAGTATATGCTAAAATTTATTAAATGGCAGTTGCAGTAGACCACCAGCCACCATCCCCCAACATTACACTAGCACATAGTGCAAACAACAATGTAATAACTAGAACTCTACTAATAATATTCACACACCAGCCACTTCCCCCAAATGAACACTAGCATATACTGCAAAAAAACATGTAATAACTAGAACTCTACTAATAATATGTTTCAAGCCTGCAAGCAGCTACTATGTTAAAGGATCTGCTCAAATTTATTAAACAGCAACTGCAGTGTACCACCACCCATGATCACCCAACAGTGCACTAGCATATAGTGCAAACAACAATGTAATAACTAGAACTATACTAATAATATGCAAACTTCAGCCACGTCCCCCAACAGTACACTAGCTTATAGTGCAAACAAAAATGAAATAACTAGAACTTTTCTAATAATATGTTTCAAGCCTGCAAGCAGCTGCTGTGTTATAGGATCAGCTAAAATTAATTAAACAGCAACTGCAGGGTACCACCACCCACGATCACTCAACAGTACACTAGTATTTATTGCAAACAACAATGTAATAACTAGAACTCTACTAATTATATGCACTCATCAGCCACCATCCCCAACACTACACAAGCTAATTGTGCAAACAACAATGTAATAACTAGAACTCTTCTAATAATATGCAAACACCAGCCACTGTCCCCAACAGTACACTAGCTTATAGTGCAAACAACAATGTAATAACTAGAACTCTACTAATAATACACACACACAAGCCTCATCCCCCAACAGTACACTAGCTTATAGTGCAAGCCAACATGTAATAAATAGAACAATTCTAATGATATGTTTCAAGACTTCAAGCTGCTGCTGTGTTAGAGGTTCTGCTAAAAGTTATTAAACAGCATTTGCAGGGTACCATCAGCCACCATCTCCCAACAGTACACTAGCACCTAGTTCAAACAACAATGTAATAACTAGAACTCTACTAATAATATGCACACACCAGCCACCGTCCCCCAACACAACACTAGCTAATAGTGCAAACAACAATGTAAAAAGTAGAATTCTACTAATAATATGCACACACCAGCGACGTCCCCCAGCTGTACACTAGCTTATACTGCAAACAAACATGTAATAACTAGAACCCTACTAATAATATTTTTAAAGGCTGGAAGCAGCTGCCATGTTAGAGGATCTGCTAATTTTAATTAAACAGCAACTGCAGGGTACCACCACCCACCATCACCCAACAGTACTCTAGCATATAGTGCAAACAACAATGTAATAACAAGAACTCTACAAATAATATGCACACACCAGCCACCGTCCTGCAACAGCACACTAGCTAATAGTGCAAACAAAAATGTAATAACTAGAACTCTGCTAATAATATGCACAAACCAGCCACACTCCCCAAGAGTACACTAGCTTATAGTGCAAACAAGAATGTAATAAATAGAACTCTACTATTAATATGCACACACCAGCCACCATCCCCCAACAGCACACTAGCTAATAGTGCAAACACCAATGTAATAACTAGAACTCTTCTAATAATATGCACACACCAGCCACCGTCCTGCTTCAGCACACTAGCTAATAGTGCAAACAAAAATGTAATAACTATAACTCTGCTAATAATATGTTTCAAGCCTGCAAGCAGCTGCTGTGATACAGGATGTGCTAAAATTAATTAAACAGCAGCTGCAGTGCACCAGCAGACACTATCCCCCAACAGTACACTAGCATATAGTACAAACAACAATGCAATAACTAGAACTTGACCAATAATATGCACACACCAGCAACCATCCCCCAACAGTCCACTAGCTTATAGTGCATACAACAATGTAATAACTAGAACTCTAATAATAATGTGCACACACCAGCCACCGTACCCAAACAGTACACTAGCTTATAGTGCAAACAATGTAATAACTAGAACTCTTCTAATAATATGCACACACCAGCCACCGTTCCGCTACAGCACACTAGCTAATAGTGCAAACAAAAATGTAATAACTAGAACTCTGCTAATATTATGTTTCAAGCCTGCAAGCAGCTGCTGTGATAGAGGATTTGCTAAAATAAATTAAACAGCAGCTGTAGTGCACCACCAGCCACTATCCCCCAACAGTACACTAGCATATAGTACAAACAACAGTGTAATAACTTGAACTCGACCAATAATATGCACACACCAGCCACCGACCCGCTACAGCACACTAGCTAATAGTGCAAACAAAAATGTAATAACTAGAACTCTGCTAATAATATGCACACACCAGCCACCGTACCCCAACAGTACACTAGCTTATAGTGCAAACAATGTATTAACTAGAACTGTACTAATATTATGCACACACTAGCCAGGTCCCCCAACAGTACACTAGCTTATAGTGCAAACAGGCATGTAACAACTAGAACTCTACTAATAATGTGTTTCAAGCCAGCAAGCAGCTACTGTGTTAGAGGATCTGCTAAAATTAATTGAACAGCAGCTGCAGTGTACCAGCAGCCACCATCCCCAAACAGTATACTAGCATATAGTTAAAGAAAGAATGTAATATCTAGAACTCTACTAATAATATGCACACACCAGCCACCATCTCCCAACTGTGCAGTTTTTTATATTGCAAACAACAATGTAATAACTAGAACTCTACTAGTAATATGTACACACCAGCCACGTCCCACAACTGTGCACTAGATTATAGTGCAAGGAAACATGTAATAACTAGAACTCTACTAATAATATGTTTCAAGCCTGCAAGCAGCTGCTGTGATAGAGGATGTGCTAAAATTAAACAGCAGCTGCAGTGCACCACCAGCCACTATCCCCCCATCAGTGCACTAGCATATAGTACAAACAACAATGCAATAACTAAAACTTGACCAATAATATGCACACACCAGCCACCATCCCCCAACAGTTCACTAGCTTATAATGCATACAACAATGCAATAACTAGAACTGTAATAATAATGTGCACACACCAGCCACCATCCCCAAACAGTACACTAGCTTATAGTGCAAACAATGTAATAACTAGAACTGTACTAATAATATGAACACACCAGCCACGTCCCCCAACAGTACACTAGCTTACAGTGCTAAAAAAACATGTAATAACTAGAATCTCACTAATAATATGTTTCAAGCCTGCTAGCAGCTGCTGTGTTAGAGGATTAGCTAAAATTAATTAAACAACAGTTGCAGTGTACCACCAGCCAGCATCCCCAAACAGTACACTAGTATTTATTGCAAACAACAATGTATTAACTAGAACTCTACTAATAATATGCACACACCAGCCACCATCCCCAACACTTCCCAAGCTTGTTGTGCAAACAACAAGGTAATAACTAGAACTCTACTAATCATATGCACACACCTGCCACCGTCCCCCAGCAGTGCACTAGCTTACAGTGCAAACTACAATCTAATAACTAGAACTCTACTAATAATATGCACACACCACTCACGTCCCCCAACAGTACATTAGCTTATAGTGCAAACAACAATGTAATAACTAGAACTCTACTAATAATATGCACACACCAGCAACTGTCCCCCAGCAGTACAATAGCTTGTAGTGCAAACAACAGTCTAATAACTGGAACTCTACTAATAATATGCACACACCAGCCACGTCCCCCCAAAAACTCTAACTTATAGTGCAAACCAAAATGTAATAAATAGAACACTTCTAATAAAATGTTTCAAGAATGCAAACAGCTGCTGTGTTAGAAGATCACCTAAAAGTGATTAAACAGCAGTTGCTGGGTACCACCAGCCAACTTCCCCCAAGAGTACACTAGCACATAGTGCAAACAACAGTGTAATAACTAGAACTCTACTAATAATATGCACACACTAGCCGCCGTCCCCCAACAGTACACTAGCTAATAGTGCAAAACAACAATGTAATAAGTAGAACTCTACTAATAATATGCACACACCAGCCACATCCCTCAACTGTGCACTAGCTTATATTGCAAACAAACCTGAAATAACTAGAACTCTACTAATAATATGTTCAAGCCTGCAAGCAGCTGCTGTGTGAGAGGATCGGCTAAAATTAATTAAACAGCAACTGCAGGGTACCACCACCCACGATCACCCAACAGTACACTAGCATATAGTGCAAATAACAATGTAATAACTAGAACACTGCTAATAATATGCACACTCCAGCCACGTTCACCAACAGTACACTAGCTTATAGTGCAAACAAGAATGTAATAACTAGAACACTACTAATAATATGCACACACCAGCCATCGTCCCCGAACAGCACACTAGCTAATAGTGCAAAGAACAATGTAATAAATAGAACTCTTCTAATAATATGCACACACCAGCCACCTTCCCCCAACAGTACACTAGCTTATAGTGCAAACAACAATGTAATATCTAGAACTCTACCAATATTACGCACACACCAGCCTCATCCCCCAAACAGTACACTAGCTTACAGTGCAAACAAAACATGTAATAACCAAAACTCTACTAATAATGTGTTTCAAGCCAGCAAGCAGCTACTGTGTTTGAGGATCTGCTAAAATTAATTAAACTGCAGCTGCATTGTACCACCAGCCACCATCCCCAAACAGTACACTAGCGTATAGTGCAAAAAACGATGTAATAACTAGAACTCTACTAATAATATGCACACACCAGCCACCATCCCAATACAGTGCAGTTGCTTATATTGCAAACAACAATGTAATAAATAGAACTCTAGTAATAGTATGCACACACCAACCACTGTCCCCCAACGGTTCACTAGCTTTTAGTGGAATCAATGAAATAACTAGAACTCTAGTAATAATATGCACACACCAGCCAGGTTCCCCAACAGTTCACTAGCTTATAGTGCAAACAAGCATGTAACAACTAGGACTTTACTAATAATATGTTTCAAGCCTGCATGCAGCTGCTGTGTTAGAGGATCAACTAAAATTAATTAAACAGCAACTACAGTGTTCCACCAGCCACCATCCCCAAAACTACACAAGCTTATTGTGCAAACAACTATGTAATAACTAGAACTCTACTAATCATATGTACACACCAGCCACCATCCCCCAACAGTACACTAGCTTATAGTGCAAACAACAATCTAATAACTAGAACTCTACTAATAATATGCACACACAACCCATGTCCCCGAACAGTACACAAGCTTATAGTGCAAACAACAATGTAATAACTAGAACTCTAACAATAATATGCACACACCATCCACGTCCCGCAACAGTGCACTAGCTTACAATGCAAAGAAACATGTAATAACTAGAACTCTTCTAATAATATGTTTCAATCCTGCAAGCAGGTCTGTGATAGAGGATCTGCTAAAATTTATTAAATAGCAGCTGCAGTGTACCACCAGCCACGACCCCCCAACAGTTCACTAGAATTTATTGCAAACAACAATGTAATAACTAGAACTCTACTTATAATATGCACACACCAGCCACCATCCCCAAAACTACACAAGCTTATTGTACAAACAACAATGTAATAACTAGAACTCTACTCATCATCTGTACACACCAGCCACCATTCCCCAAGAGTACACTAGCTTATAGTGCAAGCAACAATCTAATAACTAGAAGTCTACTAATAATATGCACACACAAAACATGCCCCCAACAGTACACAAGTTTATAGTGCAAACAACAATGTAATAACTAGAACTCTACTAATAATATGCACTCACCAGCCACGTTCCGCAACAGTACACTAGCTTATAGTGCAAACAACAATGTAATAACTAGATCTCTACTAATAATATGCACACACCAGCCAATGTCCCCCAACAGTACACTAGCTTATAGTGCAAACAATGTATTAACTAGAACTGTATTAATAATATGCACACACAAGCCAGGTCCCCCAACAGTTCACTAGCTTATAGTGCAAGCAAGCATGTCACAACGAGGACCTTACTAATAATATGTTTCAAGCCTGCATGCAGCTGCTGTGTTACAGGATCAGCTAAAATTAATTAAACAGCAGCTGCAGTGTACCACCAGCCACCATCCTGAAACAGTTCACTAGTATTTATTGCAAACAACAATGTAATAACTAGAACTCTACTAATAATATGCACACACCAGCCGCCATCCCCAAAACTACACAAGCTTATTGTGCAAAGAACAACGTAATAACAAGAACTCTACTAATCATCTGTACACACCAGCTACCATCCCCCAACAGTACACTAGCTTATAGTGCAAACAACAATCTAATAACTAGAAGTCTACTAATAATATGCACACACAAAACATGCCCCCAACAGTACACAGGCTTATAGTGCAAACAACAATGTAATAACTAGAACTCTACTAATAATATGCATTCACCAGCCACGTTCCGCAACAGTGCACTAGCTTATAGTTCAAGGAAACATGTAATAACTAGAACTCTACTAATAATATGTTTCAAGCCTGCAGGCAGCTGCTGTGATACAGAATGTGCTAAAATTGATTAAACAGCAGCTGCAGTCTACCAGCAGCCACTAGCCCCCAACAGTGCACTAGCATATAGTACAAACAACAATGTAATAACTAGAACTCGACCAATAATTTGCACACACCTTCCACCATCCCCCAAATGTTCGCTGGCTTATAGTGCAAACAACAATGCAATAACTAGAACTCTACTAATAATAAGCACACAGCAGACACCATCCCCCAACAGTACACTAGCTTATAGTGGAAACGATGTAATAACTAGAACTGTACTAATAATATGCACACACCAGCCAAGTCCCCCCACAGTACACTAGCTTGTAGTGCTAACAAACATGTAATAACTAGAATCTAACTAATATTATGTTTCACGCATGCAAGCAGCTGCTGTGTTAGGGGATCAGCTAAAATTAATTAAACAGCAGCTGCAGTGTACCAGCAGCCACCATCCCCAAACAGTACACTAGTATTTATTGCAAACAACAATGTTATAACTAGAAATCTACTAATAATATGCACACACCAGCCACCATCCCCAACACTACCCAAGCTTATTGTGCAAACAACAATGTAGTAACTAGAATTCTACTAATCATATGCACACACCAGCCACCGTCCCCCAGCAGTACGCTAGCTTATAGTGCAAACAACAATGTAATAAATAGAACTCTACTAATTATATGCATATACTAGCCACCGTCCCCCGCAGTACACTAGCTTATAGTGCAAACAACAATCTAATAACTGGAACTCTACTAATAATATACACACACCAGCCACGTCCCCC
This sequence comes from Neoceratodus forsteri, assembly GCA_016271365.2. Lineage (NCBI taxonomy): Eukaryota > Metazoa > Chordata > Ceratodontiformes > Ceratodontidae > Neoceratodus > Neoceratodus forsteri. Next base: position 322,324,274 of record JADMNL010000023.1, read on the forward strand.
AACAGTGCAGTAGCTTATTGTGGAATCAATGTAATAGTTAGAACTCTAGTAATAATATGCACACACCAGCCGCATCCCACAGTAGTACACTAGCTTATAGTGCAAGGAAACATGTAATAACTAGAACTCTACTAATAATATGTTTCAAACCTTCAATCAGCTACTGTGTTAGAGGATCTGCTTAAATTTATTAAACAGCAGCTGCAGTGTACCACCAGCCACTATCCCCCAACAGTGCACTAGCATATACTATTTATTTATTTTTTTATTTATTGTTTAATTTATTTGTGAAATCAGTTTACAACCTTTGAGCCAGAGGCTCATTTCCAAAGGTACCTCATCACATTAAAGACATACATAGAGTTTTAGGTTACAGAGCACAGGTTTGCTAAAATAGGCATTCATCAAGAGGCGCCACGTCTGCGCTGAGGTTAGACAAAATACATTTAGGTTACAGGGTACAAGTAATTGAGAACAGGTGTAACACAAGTTGGTATCAAAATCTGAGCAATCTAATAGGCATACCATGAAACAGCTGGCACTGGCCACTTCAAACTACAATGTAATAACGAGAAGTCGACCAATAATATGCACACACCAGCCACCATCCCCCAACTGTTCACTTGCTTATAGTGCAAACAACAATGTAATAACTAGAACTCAAGTAATAATATGCATACACCAGCCTCCCTCCCCCAGCAGTACACTAGCTTATAGTGCAAACAACAATCTAATAACTCAAACTCTACTAATAATATGTACACACCAGCCACGTCCCCCAACAGTACACTAGCTTATAGTGCAAGCCAACATGTAATAAGTAGAACACTTCTGATGATATGCTTCAAGACTTCAAGCAGCTGCTGTGTTAGAGGATCTGCTAAAAGTTATTAAACAGCAGTTGCAGGGTACCATCAGCCACCATCCCCCAACAGTACAGTAGCACCTAGTGCAAACAACAATGTAATAACTAGAACTCAGCTATTAATATGCACACACCAGCCACCGTCCCACAACACTACACTAGCTGATAGTGCAAACAACAATGTAAGAAGTAGAACTCTACTAATAATATACACACACCAGCCAATTCCCCCAACTGTACACTAGCTTATACTGCAAACAAACATGTATGAACTAGAACCCTACTAATAATATTTTTCAAGCCTGGAAGCAGCTGCTGTGTTAGAGGATCTGCTAATTTTAATTAAAGTGCAACTGCAGGGTACCACCACACACAGTCACACATCAGTACACTAGCATATAGTGCAAACAACAATGTAATAACTAGAACTCTATTAATAATATGCACACACCAGCCACTGTCCCGCTACAGCACACTAGCTAATAGTGCAAAGAAAAATGTAATAACTAGAACTCTGCTAATAATATAGACACACCAGCCACCGTACCCCAACAGTGCACTAGCTTATACTGCAAACAATGAATTAACTCGAACTGTACTAATATTATGCACACACTAGCCAGGTCCCCCAACAGTACACTAGCTTATAGTGCAAACAAGCATGTAACAACTAGAACTCTACTAATAATGTGTTTCAAGCCAGCAAGCAGCTGTTGTGTTAGAGGATCTGCTAAAATTAATTAAACAGCAGCTGCAGTGTACCACTAGCCACCACCCCCAAACAGTACACTAGCATATAGTGAAAGAAACAATGTAATAACTAGAACTCTACTAATAATATGCACACAGCAGCCACCATCTCCCAACTGTGCAGTTTTTTATATTGCAAACAACAATGTAATAACTAGAACTCTACTAATAATATGCACACACCAGCCACGTCCCACAACAGGGCACTAGCTTATAGTGCAAGGAAACATGTAATAACTAGAACTCTTCTAATAATATGTTTCAAACCTGCAAGCAGCTGCTGTGATAGAGGATGTGCTAAAATTAATTAAACAGCAGCTGCAGTGCACCACCAGCCACTATCCCCCAACAGTACACTAGCATATAGTACAAACAACAATGCAATAACTAGAACTTGACCAATAATAAGCACACACCAGCCACCATCCCCCAACAGTTCACTAGCTTATAGTGCATACAACAATGTAATAACTAGAACTCTAATAATAATATGCACACACCAGCCACCGTCCCCTAACAGTACACTAGCTTATAGTGCAAACAATGTAATAACTAGAACTGTACTAATAATATGAACACACCAGCCACGTCCCCCAACAGTACACTAGCTTACAGTGCTAAAAAACATGTAATAACTAGAATCTCACTAATAACATGTTTCAAGCCTGCAAGCAGCTGCTGTGTTAGAGGATCAGCTAAAATTAATTGAACAGCAGATGCAGTGTACCACCAGCCAGCATCCCCAAACAGTACACTAGTATTTATTGCAAACAACAATGTAATAACTAGAACTCTACTAATAATATTCACACACCTGCCACCGTCCCCCAGCAGTGCACTAGCATACAGTGCAAACAACAATCTAATAACTAGAACTCTACTAATAATATGCACACACCATTCACGTCCCCAACAGTACATTAGCTTATAGTGCAAACAACAATGTAATAACTAGAACTCTACTAATAATATGCACACACCAGCCACCATCCCCCTACAGTGCAGTTGCTTATATTGCAAACAACAATGTAATAACTAGAACTCTACTAATAATATGCACACACCAACTGCCGTCCCCAAACGGTTCACTAGCTTTTAGTGGAATCAATGAAATAACTAGAACTCTAGTAATAATATGCAGACACCATCCAGGTTCCCCAACAGTTTCCTAGCTTATAGTGCAAACAAGCATGTAACAACCAGGACCTTACTAATAATATGTTTCAAGCCTGCATGCAGCTGCAGTGTTAGTGGATCAGCTAAAATTAATTAAACAGCAACTACAGTGTTTCACCAGCCACCATCCCCAAACAGTACACTAGTATTTATTGCAAAAAACAATGTAATAACTAGAACTCTACTAATAATATGCACACACCAGCCACCATCCCCAAAACTACACAAGCTTATTGTGCAAACAACTATGTAATAACTAGAACTCTACTAATCATATGTACACACCAGCCACCATCCCCCAACAGTACACTAGCTTAAAGTGCAAACAACAATCTAATAACTAGAACTCTACTAATAATATGCCCACACCAGCCACCATCCCCAAAACAACACAAGCTTATTGTGCAAACAACTATGTAATAACTAGAACTCTACTAATCATATGTACACACCAGCCACCATCCCCCAACAGTACACTAGCTTATAGTGCAAACAACAATCTAAAAACTAGAACTCTACTAATAATATGCACACACCAGCCACCATCCCCAAAACTACACAAGCTTATTGTGCAAACAACTATGTAATAACTAGAACTCTACTAATCATATGTACACACCAGCCACCATCCCCCAACAGTACACTAGCTTATAGTGCAAACAACAATCTAATAACTGGAACTCTACTAATAATATGCACACACAACCCATGGCCCCGAACAGTACACAAGCTTATAGTGCAAACAACAATGTAATAACTAGAACTCTACCAATAATATGCACACACCATCCATGTCCCGCAACAGTGCACAAGCTTATAGTGCATGGAAACATGTAATAACTAGAACTCAACTAATAATATGTTTCAATCCTGCAAGCAGCTGCTGTGATAGAGGATCTGCTAAAATTTATTAAACAGCAGCTGCAGTGTACCAGCAGCCACTACCCCCCAACAGTGCACTAGCATATAGTACAAACAACAATGTAATAACTAGAACTCGACCAATAATATGCACTCACCTTCCACCATCCCCCAACTGTTCTCTGGCTTATAGTGCAAACAACAATGTATAACTAGAACTCTACTAATAATAAGCACACACCAGCCACCGTCCCCCAACAGTACACTAGCTTATAGTGCTAACAAACATGTAATAACTAGAATCTCACTAATATTATGCTTGACGCCTGCAAGCAGCTGCTGTGTTAGGGGATCAGCAAAAATTAATTAAACAGCAGCTGCAGTGTACCAGCAGCCACCATCCCCAAACAGTACACTAGTATTTATTGCAAACAACAATGTTATAACTAGAAATCTACTAATAATATGCACACACCAGCCACCATCCCCAACACTACCCAAGCTTATTGTGCAAACAACAATGTAGTAACTAGAACTCTTCTAATAATATGCACACACCAGCCACCGTCCCCCAGCAGTACACTAGCTTATAGTGCAAACAACAATCTAATAACTGGAACTCTACTAATAATATGCTCACACCAGCCACGTCCCCCAACAGTACACTAGCTTATTGTGGAATCAATGTAATAATTAGAACTCTAGTAATAATATGCACACACCAGCCGCATCCCGCAATAGTACAGTAGCTTATAGTGGAAGAAAACATATAATAACTAGAACTCTACTAATAATATGCACACGCCAGCCAAGTTCCCCCACAGTACACTAGCTTATAGTGCCAACAAACATGTAATAACTAGAATCTCACTAATATTAAGTTTCACGCCTGCAAGTAGCTGCTGTGTTAGGGGATCAGCTAAAATTAATTAAACAGCAGCTGCAGTGTACCCACAGCCACCATCCCCAAACAGTACACTAGTATTTATTGCAAACAACAGTTATAACTAGAAATCTACTAATAATATGCACACACCAGCCACCATCCCCAACACTACCCAAGCTTATTGTGCAAACAACAATGTAGTAACTAGAACTCTACTAATCATATGCACACACCGTCCCCCAGCAGTACACTAGCTTATAGTGCAAACAACAATGTAATAAATAGAACTCTTCTAATAATATGCATTCGCTAGCCACCATCCCCCAGCAGTACACTAGCTTATAGTGCAAACAACAATCTAATAACTGGAACTCTACTAATAATATGCACACACCAGCCACGTCCCCCAACAGTACACTAGCTTATAGTGCAGGAAAACATGTAATAACTAGAACTCTACTAATAATATGTTTCAAACCTTCAAGCAGCTGCTGTGTTAGAGGATCTGCTAAAATTTATTAAACAGCAGCTGCAGTGTACCACCAGCCACTATCCCCAAACCGTGCACTAGCATATACTATTTATTTATTTTTTTATTTATTGTTTAATTTATTTGTGAAATCAGTTTACAACCCTTGAGCCAGAGGCTCATTTCCAAAGGTACCTCGTCAGATTAAAGACATAGATAGAGTTTTAGGTTACAGAGCACAGGTTTGCTAAAAATAGGTGTTCATCAGAGGCGCCACGTCACGCTGAGGTCAGACAAAATACATTTAGGTTACAGGGTACAAGTAATTGAGAACAGGTGTAACACAAGTTGGTATCAAAAATTGAGCAATCTAATAGGCATACCATGAAACAGCTGGCACTGGCCACTGCAAACTACAATGTAATAACTAGAATTCGACCAATAATATGCACACACCAGCCACCATCCCCTAACTGTTCACTGGCTTATAGTGCAAACAACAATGTAATAACTAGAACTCCACTAATAATATGCACACACCAGCCACCGTCCCCCCACAGTACACTAGCTTATAGAGGAAACAATGTAATAACTGGAACTATAGTAATAATATGCACACACCAGTCACATCCCGCAATAGTACACTTGCTTATAGTGCAAGGAAACATGTAATAACTAGAACTCTACTAATAATATGTTTCAAGCCTGGAAGCAGCTGCTGTGTTAGAGGATCTGCTAATTTTAATTAAACAGCAACTGCAGGGTACCACCACCCACAATCACCCAACAGTACACTAGCATATAGTGCAAACAACAATGTAATAACTAGAACTCTACTAATAATATGCACACACCAGCCACTGTCCCGCTACAGCACACTAGCTAATAGTGCAAACAAAATTGTAATAACTAGAACTCTGCTAATAATATGCACACACCAGCCACCGTACCCCAACAGTACACTAGCTTATAGTGCAAACAATGAATTAACTAGAACTGTACTAATATTATGCACACACTAGCCAGGTCCCCCAACAGTACACTAGCTGATAGTGCAAACAAGCATGTAACAACTAGAACTCTACTAATAATGTGTTTCAAGCCAGCAAGCATCTGCTGTGTTAGAGGATCTGCTAAAATTAATTAAACAGCAGCTGCAGTGTACCACCAGCCACCACCCCCAAACAGTACACTCGCATATAGTGAAAGAAACAATGTAATAACTAGAACTCTACTAATAATATGCACACACCAGCCAACATCTCCCAACTGTGCAGTTTTTTATATTGCAAACAACAATGTAATAACTAGAACTCTACTAATAATATGCACACACCAGCCACCATCCCCAACACTACCCAAGCTTATTGTGCAAACAACAATGTAATAACTAGAACTCTACTAATCATATGCACACACCTGCCACCATCCCCCAGCAGTGCACTAGCTTACAGTGCAAACAACAATCTAATAACTAGAACTCTACTAATAATATGCATACACCACTCACGTCCCCCAACAGTACATTTGCTTATAGTGCAAACAACAATGTAATAACTAGAACTCTACTAATAATATGCACACACCAGCCACCATCCCCCTACAGTGCAGTTGCTTATATTGCAAACAAACAATGCAATAACTAGAACTCTACTAATAGTATGCACTCACCAACCGCCGTCCTCCAACGGTTCACTAGCTTTTAGTGGAATCAATGAAATAACTAGAACTCTAGTAATAATATGCACACACCAGCCAGGTTCCCCAACAGTTCACAAGCTTATAGTGCAAACAAGCATGTAACAACTAGGACCTTACTAATAATATGGTTCAAGCCTGCATGCAGCTGCTGTGTTAGAGGATCAGCTAAAATTAATTAAACAGCAGCTGCAGTGTACCAGCAGCCACTACCGCCCATCAGTGCACTAGCATATAGTACAAACAACAATGTAATAACTAGAACTCGACCAATTATATGCACACACCTGCCACCATCCCCCAACTGTTCACTGGCTTATAGTGCAAACAACAATGTAATAACTAGATCTCTACTAATAATATGCACACACCAGCCAATGTCCCCCAACAGTACACTAGCTTATAGTGCAAACAATGTATTAACTAGAACTGTACTAATAATATGCACACACCAGCCAGGTCCCCCAACAGTTCACTAGCTTATAGTGCAAGCAAGCATGTCACAACGAGGACCTTACTAATAATATGTTTCAAGCCTGCATGCAGCTGCTGTGTTACAGGATCAGCTAAAATTAATTAAACAGCAGCTGCAGTGTACCACCAGCCACCATCCCCAAACAGTTCACTAGAATTTATTGCAAACAACAATGTAATAACTAGAACTCTACTAATAATATGCACACACCAGCCACCATCCCCAAAACTACACAAGCTTATTGTGCAAACAACAATGTAATAACTAGAACTCTACTAATCATATGTACACACCAGCCACCATCCCCCAACAGTACACTAGCTTATAGTGCAAACAACAATCTAATAACTAGAAGTCTACTAATAATATGCACACACCAATCATGTCCCCCAACAGTACACAAGCTCATAGTGCAAACAACAATGTAATAACTAGAACTCTACTAATAATATGCACTCACCAGCCACGTTCCGCAACAGTGCACTATCTTATAGTTCAAGGAAAGATGTAATAACTAGAACTCTACTAATAATATGTTTCTAGCCTGCAAGCAGCTGCTGTGATAGAGGATCTGCTAAAATTTATTAAACAGCAGCTGCAGTCTACCAGCAGCCACTACCCCCCAACAGTGCACTAGCATATAGTACAAACAATAATGTAATAACTAGAACTCGACCAATAATATGAACACACCATCCACCATACCCCAACTGTTCACTGGCTTATAGTGTAAACAACAATGTAATAACTAGAACTCTACTAATAATAAGCACACACCAGCCACCGTCCCCCAACAGTACATTAGCTTATAGTGGAAACGATGTAATAACTAGAACTGTACTAATAATATGCACACACCAGCAAAGTCCCCCCACAGTACACTAGCTTATAGTGCTAACAAACATGTAATAACTAGAATCTCACTAATATTATGTTTCACACCTGCAAGCAGCTGCTGTGTTAGGGGATCAGCTAAAATTAATTAAACAGCAGCTGCAGTGTACCAGCAGCCACCATCCCCAAACAGTACACTAGTATTTATTGCAAACAACAATATTATAACTAGAACTCTACTAATAATACACCAGCCACCATCCCCAACACTACCCAAGCTTATTGTGCAAACAACAATGTAGTAACTAGAATTCTACTAATCATATGCACACACCAGCCACCGTCCCCCAGCAGTACACTAGCTTATAGTGCAAACAACAATGTAATAAATAGAACTCTACTAATAATATGCATACACTAGCCACCGTCCCCCAGCAGTACACTAGCTTATAGTGCAAACAACAATCTAATAACTGGAACTCTACTAATAATATGCACACACCAGCCACGTCCCCCAACAGTACAGTAGCTTATTGTGGAATCAATGTAATAATTAGAACTCTAGTAATGATATGCACACACCAGCCGCATCCCCCAATAGTACACTAGCTTATAGTGTAAGGAAACATGTAATAACTAGAACTCTACTAATAATATGTTTCAAACCTTCAAGCAGCTGCTGTGTTAGAGGATCTGCTAAAATTTATTAAACAGCAGCTGCAGTGTACCACCAGCCACTATCCTCCAACAGTGCACTAGCATATACTATTTATTTATTTTTTTATTTATTGTTTAATTTATTTGTGAAATCAGTTTACAACCTTTGAGCCAGAGGCTCATTTCCAAAGGTACCTCATCACATTAAAGACATACATAGAGTTTTAGGTTACAGAGCACAGGTTTGCTAAAAATAGGCATTCATCAGAGGCGCCACGTCACGCTGAGGTTAGACAAAATACATTTAGGTTACAGGGTACAAGTAATTGAGAACAGGTGTAACACAAGTTGGTATCAAAATCTGAGCAATCTAATAGGCATACCATGAAACAGCTGGCACTGGCCACTGCAAACTACAATGTAATATCGAGAAGTCGACCAATAATATGCACACACCAGCCACCATCCCCCAACTGTTCACTGGCTTATAGTGCAAACAACAATGCAATAACTAGAACTCTACTAATAATATGCACACACCAGCCACCGTCCCCAACAGTACACTAGCTTATAGTGCAAACAATGTATTAACTAGAACTGTACTAATAATATGCACACACCTGCCAGGTCCCCCAACAGTTCACTAGCTTGTAGTGCAAACAAGCATTTAACAACTGCAACCTTACTAATAATGTGTTTCAAGCCTGCAAGTAGCTGCTGTGTTAGAGGATGAGCATTAAACAGCAGCTGCAGTGTACCACCAGCCAACATCCCGAAACAGTACACTAGTATTTATTGCAAACAACAATGTAATAACTAGAACGCTACTAATAATATGCACACACACCAGCCACCATCCCCAACAATACACAAGCTTATTGTTCAAACAACAATGTAATAACTAGAACTCTACTAATCTTATGTACACACCAGCCACCATCCCCAGCAGTACACTAGCTTACAGTGCAAACAACAATCTAATAACTAGAACACTACTAATAGTATGCAGACAAAACCCAAGTCCCCCAACAGTACACTAGCTTATAGTGGAAACAACAAAGTAATAACTAGAACTCTACTAATCATATGCACACACCAGCCACCGTCCCCCCAATATTACACTAGCTTATATTGCAAACAACAATGTAATAACTAGAACTCAGCTAATAATATGCACACACCAGCCACGTCCACCAACAGTACACTAGCTTATAATGCAAACAAACATGTAATAACTAGAACTCTACTATTAATATGTTTCAAGCCTGCAAGCTGCTGCTGTGTTAGAGGATCTGCTAAAATTAATTAAACAGCAGCTGCAATGTACCATCAGCCACCATCCTCCAATGGTACACTAGCCTATAGTGTAAACAACAATGTAATAACCAGAACTCTACTAATAATATGCACACACCAGCTACCAAACCCCAACAGTACACTAGCTTTTAGTGCTAACAACAATGTAATAAATAGAATTCTACTAATAATTTGCACACACCAACCACCGTTCCCCACAGAACACTAGCTTATAGTACAAACAACAATGTTGTAACTAGAACTCTGCTAATAATAAGCACACAATAGCCACGTCCCCAACAGTACACTAGCTAATAGTGCAACCAACAATGTAATAACTAGAACTCTTCTAATAATATGCACACACCAGCCACCGTCCCCAAACAGTACACTAGCTTATAGTGCAAACAGCAATGTAATAACTAGAACTCTACTAATAATATGCACACACCAGCCTCATCCCCCAAAAGTACACTAGCTTACAGTGCAAACGAAACATGTAATAACCAGAACTCTACAAATAATGTGTTTCAAACCAGCAAGCGGCTGCTGTGTTAGAGGATTTGCTAAAATTAATTAAACTGCAGCTGCAGTGTACCACCAGCCACCATTCCCAAACACTACACTAGCATATAGTGCAAAAAACATTATAATAACTAGATCTCTACTAATAATATGCACACACATAGCCACCATCCCCAACAGTGCAGTTGCTTATATTGCAAACAACAATATAATTACTAGAACTCTACTATTAATATGGACACACCAGCCACAGTCTTCCAACAGTACACTAGCTTATAGTGGAATCAATGTAATAACTAGAACTCTAGTAATAATATGCACACACCAGCCATGTCCAGCAATAGTACACTAGCTTATAGTGCAAGGAAACATGTAATAACTAGAACTCTACTAATAATATGTTTCAAGCCTGCAAGCAGCTGCTGTGTTAGAGGATTTGCTAAAATTAATTAAACTGCAGCTGCAGTGTACCACCAGCCACCATTCCCATACACTACACTAGCATATAGTGCAAAAAACATTATAATAACTAGATCTCTACTAATAATATGCACACACATAGCCACCATCCCCAACAGTGCAGTTGCTTATATTGCAAACAACAATATAATTACTAGAACTCTACTATTAATATGGACACACCAGCCACAGTCTTCCAACAGTACACTAGCTTATAGTGGAATCAATGTAATAACTAGAACTCTAGTAATAATATGCACACACCAGCCATGTCCAGCAATAGTACACTAGCTTATAGTGCAAGGAAACATGTAATAACTAGAACTCTACTAATAATATGTTTCAAGCCTGCAAGCAGCTGCTGTGTTAGAGGATCTGCTAAAATTAATTAAACAGCAGCTGCCATGTACCACCAGCCACTATCCCTGGACAGTACACTAGCATATAGTACAAACAACAATGTAATAACTAGAACTCGACCAGTAATATGCACACACCAGCCACCATCCCCCAACAGTTCATTGGCTTATAGTGCAAACAACAATGTAATAACTGGAACTCTACTGACAATACGCACACACCAGCTACTGTCCCCCAACAGTACACTAGCTTATAGTGCAAACAATGTATTAACTAGAACTGTACTAATAATATGCACACACCAGCCAGTTCCCCCAGCAGGACACTAGCTTATAGTGCAAACAAGCATGTAACAACTAGAGCCTTACTAATAATATGTTTCAAGCCTGCAAGCAGCTGCTGTGTTAGAGGATCAGCAAAAATTAATTAAACAGAAGCTGCAGTGTACCTCCAGCCACCATCCCTAAACAGTACACCAGTATTTACTGTAAACAACAATGTAATAACTAGAACTCTACTAATCATATGAACACACCAGCCACCACCCAACCACAGTACACTAGCCTATAGTGCAACCAACAGTTTAATAACTAGAACTCTACTAATAATATGCATACACCACCCACGTCCCCCAACAGTACACAAGCGTATAGTGCAAACAACAATGTAATAACTAGAACTGTACTAATAATATGCATACACCAGCCACTGTCCCCCAGCAGTACACTAGCCTATAGTGCAAACAACAATCTAATTACTAGAACTCTAGTAACAATATGCACACACCAGCCATGCCCCCAACAGTACACTAGCTTGTAGTGCAATCTAACATGTTGTAACTAGAAGACTTCTAATAATATGTTTCAAGCCTGCGACCAGCTAATGTGTTAGAGGATCTGCTAAAATTAAACAGCAACTGCAGTGTACCTCCACCCACGATTACCCAACAGTGCACTAGCATATAGAGCAAACAACAATGTAATAACTAGAGCTGTACTAATAATATGTTTCAAGCCTGCAAGCAGCTGCGGTGTTAGAGGATCAACTAAAATTACTTAAACAGCAGCTGCAGTGTACCACCAGCCACCATCCCCAAGCAGTACACTAGTATTTATTGGAAACAACAATGTAATAACTAGAACTCTACTAATCATATGCACACACATCAGCCACTGTCCCCCATCAGTACAGCAGCTTATAGTGCAAACAACAACCCAATAACTAGAACTCTACTAATAATATGCACAGACCACCCATGTCCCCCAACAGTACACTAACTTGTAGTGCAAACAACAATGTAATAACTAGATCTCAACTAATAATATGAATACACCACCCACCGTCCCCCAGCAGTACACTAGCTTGTAGTAGTGCAAACAACAATCTAATAACTAGAACTCTACTAATAATACACACACACCAGCCAGGACCCTCAACAGTACACTAGCTTATAGTGCAAACCAACATGTAATAACTAGAACCCTTCTAATAATGTGTTTCAAGCCTGCAAGCAGCTGCTGTGTTAGAGGATCTACTAAAACTTATTAAATAGCAGTTGCAGGGTAACACCAGCCACCATCCCCCAACAGTACGCTAGCACATAGGGCAAACAACAATGTAATAACTAGAACTCTAGTAATAATATGCACACAGCAGCGTCCGTCCCCCAACAGTACACTAGCTAATAGTGGAAACAACAAAGTAATAACTAGAATTCTACTAATAATTTGTACACACCAGCCACGTCCCCCCATCTGTATACTGGCTTATACTGCAAACAAACATGTAATAACCAGAACTCTACTAATAATATTTTTGAAGCCTGCAAGCAGCTGCTGTGTTAGAGGATCTGCTAAAATCAATTAAACAGCAACTGCAGTGTACCTCCACCCATGATCACCCAAGAGTACACTAGCATATAGTGCAAACAACAATGTAATTACTAGAACTCTACTAATTATATGCACACACCAGTCACCATCCCTCAACAGCACACTAGCTAATAGTGCAATCAACAATGTAATAACTAGAACTCTACTAATAAAATGCACACCAGCCACGTCCCGCAACAACACACTAGCTTATAGTGCTAATAACAATGTAATAACTAGAACTCTCCTAATAATGTGCACACACCAGCCACTGTCCCCCAACAGTACACAAGCTTATAGTGGAAACAACAATGTAATAACAAGAACTCTGCTAATCATATGCACACGCCAGCCACCATCCCCCAACAGTACACTAGCTTATAGTGCAAACAACAATGTAATAACTAGAACTCTGCTAATAATATGCACACACCAGCCATGTCCCTCAACAGTACACTAGCTTATAGCGCAAACAAAACATGTAATAACTAGAACTCTACTAATGATATGTTTCAAGCCTGCAATCAGCTGCTGTGTTAGAGGACCTGATAAAATTAATTAAACAGCAGCTGCCTTGTACCATCAGCCACCATCCCCCAACAGTATACTAGCATATAGTGCAAATAGCATTGTAATAACTAGAACCCTACTGATAATATGCACACACCAGCCACCATTCCCCAACAGAGCAGTAGCTTATATTGCAAATAATAATGTAATAACTAGAACTCTACTGATAATATGCACACTCTAGCAACCGTCCCTCAACAGAACACTAGCTTATAGAGCAAACAAACATGAAATAAGTAGAATTCTACTAATAATATATTTCAAGCCTGCAAGCAGCTGCTGTGTTAGAGGAGCTGCTAAAATTTATTAAACCAGAGCAGCAGTGTACCACCAGCCACCATAGCCCAAATTACACAAGCTTATTGAGCAAACAGCAATGTAATGACTAGACCTCTGCTAATGATATGCACACAGGAGCCACCGTACCCAACAGTACAGTAGCTTATAGTGCAAACAACAATCTAATAACTAGAACTCTACTAATAATATGCACACACCACCCACATCCCCCAATAGTACACTAGCTTTTAGTGCAAACAACAATGTAATAACTAGAATTCTACTAATAATATGCATACACCAGCCTTGGTCCCCCAGAGGTACATAAGCTTATAGTGCAAACAACAATCTAATAAATGGAACTCTGCTAAAAATATGCACACACCAGTCACGTCCAGCAACAGTACACTAGTATATAGTGCAAACCAACATCTAACAAATAGAACTCTTCTAATAATATGTTTCAAGCCTGCAAGCAGCTGCTGTGTTAGAAGATCTGCTAAAAGTTATTAAAGAGCCACTGCAGGGTACCACCAGCCACCAACCCCCAACAGTGCACTAGCAGATAGTGTAAACAACAATGTAATAACTAGAATGCTACTAATAATATGCACACACCGGCCACCGTCCCCCAAGAATTCACTAGCTAATAGTGCAAACAACAATGTAATAACTAGAAGTAAACTAATAATGTGCACACACCAGCCACGTCCCCCAACTGTACACTAGCTTATACTGCAAACAAACATGTAAAAACTAGAACACTACTAATAATATGTTTCAAGCCTGCAAGCAACTGTTGTGTTAGAGGAGCTGCTAAAATTAATTAAACAGCAACTGCAGGGTACAGCCACCCATGATCACCCATCAGTACACTAGCATATAGTGCAAACAACAATGTAATAACTAGAACTCTAATAATAATATGCACACACCAGCCACCGTCCCCCAACAGTACAGCAGCCTATAGTACAAACAACAACCCAATAACTAGAACTCTACTAATAATATGCACAGACCACCCATGTCCCCCAACAGTACACTAACTTATAGTGCAAACAACAATGTAATAACTAGATCTCAACTAATAATATGAATACACCACCCACCGTCCCCCAGCAGTACACCAGCTTATAGTGCAAACAACAATCTAATAACTAGAACTCTACTAATAATACACACACACCAGCCAGACCCCAACAGTACACTAGCTTATAGTGCAAACCAACATGTAATAACTAGAACCCTTCTAATAATGTGTTTCAAGCCTGCAAGCAGCTGCTGTGTTAGAGGATCTGCTAAAACTTATTAAACAGCTGTTGCAGGGTAACACCAGCCACCATCCCCCAACAGTACGCTAGCACATAGGGCAAACAACAATGTAATAACTAGAACTCTAGTAATAATATGCACACAGCAGCGTCCGTCCCCCAACAGTACACTAGCTAATAGTGGAAACAACAATGTAATAACTAGAACTCTACTAATAATTTGTACACACCAGCCATGTCCCCCATCTGTACACTGGCTTATACTGGAAACAAACATGTAATAACCAGAATTCTACTAATAATATTTTTGAAGCCTGCAAGCAGCTGCTGTGTTAGAGGATCAGCTAAAATCAATTAAACAGCAACTGCAGTGTACCACCACCCATGATCACCCAAGAGTACACTAGCATGTAGTGCAAACAACAATGTAATTACTAGAACTCTACTAATTATATGCACACACCAGTCACTATCCCCCAACAGCACACTAGCTAATAGTGCAATCAACAATGTAATAACTAGAACTCTACTAATAATACGCGCACACACCAGCCACGTCCCGCAACAGCACACTAGCTTATAGTGCAAACAAGAATGTAATAACTAGAACTCTCCTAATATTGTGCACACACCAGCCACTGTCCCCCAACAGTACACTAGCTTATAGTGGTAACAACAATGTAATAACAAGAACTCTGCTAATCATATGCACACACCAGCCATCATCCCCCAACAGTACGCTAGCTTATAGTGCAAACAACAATGTAATAACTAGAACTCTGCTAATAATATGCACACACCAGCCATGTCCCCTCAACAGTACACTAGCTTATAGCGCAAACAAAACATGTAATAACTAGATCTCTACTAATGATATGTTTCAAGCCTGCAAGCAGCTGCTGTGTTAGAGGACCTGATAAAATTAATTAAACAGCAGCTGCCTTGTACCATCAGCCACCATCCCCCAATAGTATACTAGCATATAGTGCAAATAGTATTGTAATAACTAGAACCCTACTGATAACATGCACACACCAGCCACCATCCCTCAACAGAGCAGTAGCTTATATTGCAAATAATAATGTAATAACTAGAACTCTACTGATAATATGCACACTCTAGCAACCGTCCCCCAACAGAACACTAGCTTATAGAGCAAATACAATGGAAAAAACTAGAACTCTACTAATAATATGCACACAGCAGCATGTCCCCAACAGTGCTCTAGCTTATAGAGCAAACAAACATGAAATAAGTAGAATTCTACTAATAATATATTTCAAGCCTGCAAGCAGCTGCTGTGTTAGAGGAGCTGCTAAAATTTATTAAACCAGAGCAGCAGTGTACCACCAGCCACCATAGCCCAAACTACACAAGCTTATTCAGCAAACAACAATGTAATGACTAGAACTCTGCTAATGATATGCACACAGCAGCCACCGTACCCAACAGTACACTAGCTTATAGTGGAAACAACAATGTAATAACAAGAACTCTGCTAATCATATGCACACGCCAGCCACCATCCCCCAACAGTACACTAGCTTATAGTGCAAACAACAATGTAATAACTAGAACTCTCCTAATAATATGCACACACCAGCCATGTCCCTCAACAGTACACTAGCTTATAGCGCAAACAAAACATTTAATAACTAGAACTCTACTAATATGTTTCAAGCCTGCAAGCAGCTGCTGTGTTAGAGGACCTGATAAAATTAATTAAACAGCAGCTGCCTTGTACCATCAGCCACCATCCCCCAACAGTATACTAGCATATAGTGCAAATAGCATTGTAATAACTAGAACCCTACTGATAATATGCACACACCAGCCACCATCCCCCAACAGAGCAGTAGCTTATATCGCAAATAATAATGTAATAACTAGAACTCTACTGATAATATGCACACTCTAGCAACCGTCCCCCAACAGAACACTAGCTTATAGAGCAAACAACAATGGAAAAACTAGAACTCTACTAATAATATGCACACAGCAGCAATGTCCCCCAACAGTGCTCTAGCTTATAGAGCAAACAAACATGAAATAAGTAGAATTCTACTAATAATATATTTCAAGCCTGCAAGCAGCTGCTGTGTTAGAGGAGCTGCTAAAATTTATTAAACCAGAGCAGCAGTGTACCACCAGCCACCATAGCCCAAACTACACAAGCTTATTCAGCAAACAACAATGTAATGACTAGAACTCTGCTAATGATATGCACACAGCAGCCACCGTACCCAACAGTACAGTAGCTTATAGTGGAAACAACAATGTAATAATTAGAACTCTGCTAATAATATGCACACACCAGCCATGTCCCTCAACTGTACACTAGCTTATAGCGCAAACAAAACATGTAATAACTAGAACTCTACTAATGATATGTTTCAAGCCTGCAAGCAGCTGCTGTGTTAGAGACCTGATAAAATTAATTAAACAGCAGCTGCCTTGTACCATCAGCCACCATCCCCCAACAGTATACTAGCATATAGTGCAAATAGCATTGTAATAACTAGAACCCTACTGATAATATGCGCACACCAGCCACCATCCCTCAACAGAGCAGTAGCTTATATTGCAAATAATAATGTAATAACTAGAACTCTACTGATAATATGCACACTCTAGCAACCGTCCCCCAACAGAACACTAGCTTATAGAGCAAACAACAATGGAAAAACTAGAACTCTACTAATAATATGTACACAGCAGCAATGTCCCCCAACAGTGCTCTAGCTTATAGAGCAAACAAACATGAAATAAGTAGAATTCTACTAATAATATATTTCAAGCCTGCAAGCAGCTGCTGTGTTAGAGGAGCTGCTAAAATTTATTAAACCAGAGCAGCAGTGTACCACCAGCCACCACAGCCCAAATTACAGAAGCTTATTGAGCAAACAACAATGTAATGACTAGAACTCTGCTAATGATATGCACACAGCAGCCACCGTACTCAACAGTACACTAGCTTATAGTGCAAACAACAATCTAATAACTAGAACTCTACTAATAATATGCACACACCACCCACATCCCCCAATAGTACACTAGTTTTTAGTGCAAACAACAATGTAATAAATAGAATTCTACTAATAATATGCATACACCAGCCTTGGTCCCCCAGAAGTACATAAGCTTATAATGCAAACAACAATCTAATAAATGGAACTCTGCTAAAAATATGCACACACCAGTCACGTCCAGCAACAGTACACTAGCATATAGTGCAAACCAACATCTAACAAATAGAACACTTCTAATAATATGTTTCAAGCCTGCAAGCAGCTGCTGTGTTAGAAGATCTGCTAAAAGTTATTAAAGAAGCCACTGCAGGGTACCACCAGCCACCAACCCCCTACAGTGCACTAGCAGATAGTGCAAACAACAATGTAATAACTAGAATGCTACTAATAATATGCACACACCGGCCACCGTCCCCCAAGAATTCACTAGCTAATAATGCAAACAACAATGTAATAACTAGAAGTAAACTAATAATGTGCACACACCAGCCACGTCCCCCAACTGTACACTAGCTTATACAGCAAACAAACATGTAAAAACTAGAACACTACTAATAATATGTTTCAAGCCTGCAAGAAACTGCTGTGTTAGAGGAGCTGCTAAAATTAATTAAACAGCAACTGCAGGGTACAACCACCCATGATCACCCATCAGTACACTAGCATATAGTGCAAACAACAATGTAATAACTAGAACTCTACTAATAATATGCACACACCAGCCACCGTCCCCCAACAGTACAGCAGCTTATAGTGCAAACAACAACCCAATAACTACAACTCTACTAATAATATGCACCGACCACCCATGTCCCCCAACAGTACACTAACTTATAGTGCAAACAACAATGTAATAACTAGATCTCAACTAGTAATATGAATACACCACCCACCGTCCCCCAGCAGTACACTAGCTTATAGTGCAAACAACAATCTAATAACTAGAACTCTACTAATAATAAGCACACACCAGCCACGTCCCCCAACAGTACTCTAGGTTATAGTGCAAACCAACATGTAATAACTAGAACACTTTTAATAATATGTTTCAAGCCTGCAAGCAGCTGCTGTGTTAGAGGATATGCTAAAATGTATTAAACAGCAGTTGCAGGGTACCATCAGCCTCTATCCCCCAACAGAACTCTAGCACATAGTGCAAACAACAATGTAATAACTAGAACTCTACTAATAATATGCACACAACAGCCACGTTCCCCAACTGTACTCTAGCTTATATGGGAAACAAACGTGTAATAACTGGAACTCTACTAATAATATGTTTCAAGGCTGCAAGCAGCTGCTGTGTTAGAGGATCTGCTAAAATTAATTTAACAGCAACTGCAGGGTACCACCACCCATGATCACCCAACAGTACACTAGCATATAGTGCAAACAACAATGTAATCAGTAGAACTCTACTAATAATATGCACACACCAGCCACCGTCCCCAACAGCACATGAGCTAATAGTGCACAAAACAAGGTAATAACTAGAACTCTACTAATAATATGCACACACCAGCCACGTTCCCCAACAGTACACTAGCTTATAGTGCAAACAAGAATGTAATACCTAGAACTCTACTAATAATATGCACACACCAGCCACCGTCCCCAACAGCACACTAGCTAATACAGCAAACAACAATGATACAACTAGATCTGTACTAATAATATGCACACACAAGCCACCGTCCCCAACAGTACTCTAGCTTACAGTGCAAACAACAATGTAATAACTAGAACTGTACTAATAAAATGAACACTCCAGCCATGTCCCCCAACAGTACATTAGTTTACAGTGCAAACAAACATGTAATAACTAGAGCCTTACAAATAATATGTTTCAAGCCTGCAAGCAGCTGCTGTATTACAGGATCAGCTAAAATTAATTAAACAGCAGCTGCAGTGTACCACCAGCCACGATCCCAAAACAGTACACTAGTATTTACTGCAAACAACACTGTAATAACTAGAACTTTACTAATAATATGCACTCACCAGCCACCATCCCAAACACTACACCAGCTTTTTGTGCAAACAACAATGTAATAACTAGAACTCTACTAATCATATGAACACACCAGCCACCGTCCCCAACAGTACACTAGCTTATATTGCAAACAACAATCTAATAACTAGAACTCTACTAATAATATGCACACACCACCCATGTCCACCAATAGTTCCCTAGCTTATAGTACAAACAACAATGTAATAACTAGAACTCTTCTAATATTATGCATACAGCAGCCACCGTCCCCCAGCAGTGCACTAGCTTATAGTGCAAACAACAATTTAATAACTTGAACTCTACTAATAATATGCACGCACCAGCCACGCCCCCCAACAGTACACTAGCATATATTGCAAGCCAGCATGTAATAACTAGAACACTTTTAATAATATGTTTCAAGCCTGCAAGCAGCTGCTGTGTTAGAGGATATGCTAAAATTTATTAAACAGCAGCTGCAGGGTACCACCAGCCACCATCCACCAACAGTACTTTAGCACATAGTGCAAACAACAATGTAATAACTAGAACTCTACTAATAATATGCACACACCTGCCACGTTTCCCATACTATACTCTAGCTTATACTGCAAACAAACATATAATAACTGGAACTCTACAAATAATATGTTTCAAGCCTGTAAGCAGCTGCTGTGTTAGAGGATCTGCTAAAATTAATTAAAGTGCAACTGCAGTGTACCAGGACCCACGATCACCCAAAAGTGCACTCTCATATAGTGCAAACACCAATGTAATAACTAGAAATGTACTAATTATATGAACACTCCAGCCACGTCCCCCCACAGTACACTAGCTTATAGTGCAAACAAACATGTAATAACTAGAACCTTACTAATAACATGTTTCAAGCCTGCATGCAGCTGCTGTGTTAGAGGATCAGCTAAAATTAATTAAACAGCAGCTGCAGTGTACCACCAGCCACCATCCCTAAATAGTACTCTAGTATTTATTGCAAACAACAATGTAATCACTAGAACTTTACTAATAAAATGCACACACCAGCCACCATCCCAAACAGTACACAAGCTTATTGTGCAAACAAAAATGTAATAACTAGAACTCTGCTAATCAAATGCACACACCAGCCACTGTCCCCCAACAGTACACTAGCTAATAGTGCAAAACAACAATTTAATAACTGGAACTCTACTAATAATATGCATACACCACCCATGTCCCCCAACAGTACACTAGCTTATAGTGCAAAAAACAATCTAATAACTAGAACTCTACTAATAATATGCACACACCAGCTAGGTCCCCCAACAGTACACTAGCTTATATTGCAAGCCAGCATGTAATAACTAGAACACTTCTAATAATATGTTTCAAGCCTGCAAGCAGCTGCTGTGTTAGAGGATCTGCTAAAATTTATTATACAGCAGTTGCAGGGAACCCCCAGCCATCATCCCCCAACAGAACACTAGCACATAGTGCGAACAACAATGTAATAACTAGAAGTCTAGTAATAATATGAACACACCAGCCATGTCCCCCAACTGTACACTGGCTTATACTGCAAACAAACATGTAATAACTAGAACTCTACTAATAATATGTTTCAAGCCTGCAAGCAGCTGCTGTGTTAGAGGATCTGTTAAAATTAATTAAACAGCAACTGCAGTGTACCACCACCCACGATCACCCAACAGTACACTAGCATATAGTGCAAACAACAATGTAATATCCAGAACTCTACTAATAATATGCACACACCAGCCACCGTCCCCCAACAGCACACTAGCTAATAGTGTAATCAACAATATAATAACTAGAACTCTACTAATAATATGCACGCACCAGCCACGTCCCCCAACAGTACACTAGCTTATAGTGCTAACAACAATGTAATAACTAGAACTCTACTAATAATGTGCACACACCAACCACAATCCCCCAACAGTACACTAGCTTATATTGGAAACAAAAATGTAATAACTAGAAGTCTGCTAATAATATGCACACACCAGCCACGTCTCTCAACAGAACACTAGCTTTCATTGCAATCAAAACATGTAATAACTAGAACTCTACTAATGATATGTTTCAAGCCTGCAAGCAGCTGCTGTGTTTGAGGACCTGATAAAATTAATTAAACAGCAGCTGCCTTGTACCACCAGCCGCCATCCCCCAACAGTACA
This sequence comes from Neoceratodus forsteri, assembly GCA_016271365.2. Taxonomy (NCBI): domain Eukaryota; kingdom Metazoa; phylum Chordata; order Ceratodontiformes; family Ceratodontidae; genus Neoceratodus; species Neoceratodus forsteri. The sequence continues at coordinate 322,346,781 of JADMNL010000023.1, forward strand.
CTAGCATGTGGTGCAAACAACATTGTAATAACTATAACCCTACTTATAATATTCACACACCAACCACCATCACCAACAATGCATTTGCTTTTATGCGAAACAATAATGTAATAACTGGAACTCTACTAATAATATGCACATTCCAGCGACCGTCCCCCAACAGTACACTAGCTTATAGAGCAAACAATGGAATAACTAGAACTCTACTAATAATATGCACACAGTAGCCATGTCCCCCAAAAGTGCTCTAGCTTATAGTGCAAACAAACATGTATTTAGCAGAATTCTACTAATAATATGTTTCAAGCCTGCAAGCAGCTGCTGTGTCAGAGGATCTGCTAAAATTAAGCAGCAGCTGAAGTTTCCCACCGGCCAACATCCCCCAACAGTACACTAGCTTATAGCGCAAACAACAATGTAATAACTAGAACTCTACTAATAATATCCTCACACGCCACCATCCCCCAACAGTACACTAACTTATAGTGCAAACAAGAATGTAATAACAAGAACTCTACTAATAATATGCACACACCAGCCATGTCCACTAACATTACAGTATCTTATAGTGCAAACAACAATCTAATAACTCGAACTCTACTAATAATGCGCACACACCACCCTCTCCCAAACAATTCACTAGCTTATAGTGCAAATAACAATGTAATAACTAGAACTCCACTAGTAATATGCACACACCAGCCATGTCCCCCAACAGTACACTAGCTAATAGTGCAAACAAAACGTGTAATAACTAGAACTCCACTAATAATATGTTTCAAGCCTGCAAGCAGCAGCTGTGTTCGGGGATCTGCTAAAATTAATTAAATAGCAGCCGCAGTGCCACCAGCCACCATCCCCCAATAGTACACTAGCATACAGAGCAAACAAAAATGTAATAACTAGAACTCTCCTAATAATATCCACACAGTAGCCACCGTCACCAACAGTGCAGTATCTTACAGTGCAAACAACAATGTAATAACTAGAACTCTACTAATGATATTCACACACCAGCCACCGTCCTCCAGCAGAACCCTAGCTTGCAGTGAAAAGAATAATCTAATAACTAGAACTCTACTAATAATATGCAGCACACCAGCCACGTCTCCCAACAGTACACTAGCTTATAGTGCAAACCAACATGTAATAACTAGAACCCTACTAATAATATGTTTCAAGTCTGCAAGCAGCTGCTGTGTTAGAGGATCTGCTAAAATTAGTTAAACAGCAGCTGCAATGTACCAGCAGCCACCATCCCCAACAGTACACAAGCATATACTGCAAACAACAATGTAATAACTAGAACTCTACTAATAATATGCACACACCAGCCACCGTCCCCCAACAGTACACTAGCTTATAGTGCAAACAGCAGTGTAATAACTAGAACTCTACTAATAATATGCACACACCAGCCACAGACCCAACAGTACACTAGCTTATAGTGTGAACAACAATGTAATAACTAGATCTCTACTAATAATATGCACACACCAGCCATGTCCCCCAGCAGTACACTAGCTTATAATGCAAACAAACATGTAATAACTAGAACTCTACTAATAATATGTTTCAAGCCTGCAAGCAGCTGCTGAGTTAGCGGTTCTGCTAAAATTAATTAAACAGCAGCTGCAGTGTACCACCAGCCGCCATCAACCAACAGTGCATCAGCATATAGTGCAAAAAACAATGTAATAACTAGAACTCTACTAATAATATGCACCCACCAGCCACCAATCCCTGAACAGTGCAGTAGCTTATATTGCAAACAACAATGTAATAACTAGAACTCTTCTAATAATATACACACACCAGCCACCGTCCCCCCACAGTACACTAGCTTATAATGCCAAACAACAATGTAATAAAACTTGATCTCTACGATTAATATGCACACACCAGCTACATCCCCCAACAGTACTCTAGCTTACAGTGCAAACAAAACATGTAATAGCTAGAACTCTACTAATAATGGTTTTCAAGCCAGCAAGCAGCTGCTGTGTTAGAGGATCTCCTAAAATTAATTAAACTGCAGCTGCAGTGTACCAACTGCCACAATCCCCCAACAGTACACTAGAATATAGTTCAAAAAACAATGTAATAACTAGAACTCTACTAATAATATGCACACACCAGCAAACATCCCCCAACAGTGCAGTTGTTTATATTGCAAACAACAATGTAATAACTAGAACTCTTCTAATAAAATGCACACACCAGCCACCATCCCCCAACAGTAATCTAGCTTATGGTGGAAACAATGGAATAACTAGAACTCTACTAATAATATGCACACACCAGCCATGTCCCACAACACTACACTAGCTTATAGTGCAAGCAAACATGTAATAAATAGAACTCTACTAATAATATTTTTCAGACCTACAAGCAGCTGCAGTGTTAGAGGATCTACTAAAATTAATTAAATGGCAGCTGCAGAGTACCACCAGCCACCATCCCCCAACAGTACACTAGCATATAGTACAAACAACAATGTAATAACTAGAACTCAAGCAATTATTTGCACACACCAGCCACCATCCCCCAACAGTTCCATAGCTTACAGTGCAAACAATGTAATAACTAGAACTCTACTAATAATATGAGCAGACCAGCCACCGTCGCCCAACAGTACACAAGCTTATAGTGCAAACATACTAACATACTAAAATGCCAGCAGAATAGGCCTAACGGGCTTTCGTGTCTGCTCGTTTGGTCAGTCCCCAACCTGGGTGCTGACCTTGCTGTTCCCCTCGCCTTCTCTGGCTTCTCCCTTCCCAGTTCCGGATATTCTTGCTGCATTGGATTTTGCTTCCAGATCCCTTCCCCTGTACCTGTCCCACCCCCTCTTGAACCCCTCCACTGTCTCTGCCTCCACCAGCCCCCTAGGCAGTGCATTCCATGGCTCCACCACCCTCTCAGTGAAGTAGCACCTCCTCCTTTCTCCCCTGAATCTTCCCCCCTCCAGCTTCCAGCCATGTCCTCTAGTGGCCCCTTCCTCCTTCCTTCGAAGCACCCCGACTGTTCCACCCCTATTTACTCTCTTCATGTACCTAAAGACCTCTATCATGTCCCACCGGTCCCTTCTCTCTTCCAATGTGTACATATTTAGCTCTTCGAGCCTCTCCTCATAGGTCCTGTCCCCCCAAGCCTCAAATCATTTTGGTTGCCCTCCTCTGGACCCTCTCCAGGAGGTTAATGTCCCGCTTTAAGTGTGGACTCCAAAACTGCACGCAGTACTCAAGATGCGGCCTCACCAAGCAGTTATACAGAGGGAGTATCACTTCCCTCCTTCTGGAGGTGATTCCCCTAGCGATGCATCCCAGCATCCTGTTGGCCTTGGCTGCTGCCCTCCTACAAGTCTCAGAATTGTTCATCTTGACATCCACCACCACCCCCAGGTCCCTCTCAGCCATTGAGACTTGTAGCATTCCCCCCCCAGGGGGGTAATAACTAGAACTGTACTAACAATATGCACACACCAGCCATGTCCCCAATAGTACACTAACATATAGTGCAAACAAACATGTAATAACTAGAATCTTACTAATAATAAGTTTCAAGCCTGCATGCAGCTGCTGTGTGAGAGGATCAGCTAAAATTAATTAAATAGCAGCTGCTGAGTACAACCAGTCACCATCCCAGGAGAGTACACTAGTATTTAGTGCAAACAATAATGTAATAACTAGAACTCTACTAATAATATGCACACACCAGCCACAATCCCCCAACACTTCACAAGCTTAAAGTGCAAACAACCGTGTAATAACTAGAACTCTACTAATCATATGCAAACACCAGCCACGTCCCCAACAGTACTCCAGCTTATAAAGGAAACAACAATGTAATAACTAGAAGTCTGCTAATAATATGCACATATCAGCCACGTCCCTCAACAGTACACTAGCTGATAGTGCAAACAAAACATGTAATAACTAGAACTCTACTAATGATATGTTTCAAGCCTGCAAGCAGCTGCTGTGTTTGAGGACCTGATAAAATTAATTAAACAGCAGCTGCCTTGTACCACCAGCCACCATCCCCCAACAGTACACTAGCATATGGTGCAAACAACATAGTAATAACTAGAACCCAACTTATAATATGGACACACCAGCCACCATCGCCAACAGAGCAGTAGCTTTTATGCAAAACAATAATGTAATAACTAGAACTCTACTAATAATATGCACACTCCAGCGACCGAACCCCAACAGTACACTAGCTTATAATGCAAACAATGGAATAACTAGAACTCTGCTAATAATATGCACACAGCAGCCATGTCCCCCAAAAGTACTCTAGCTTATAGTGCAAAGAAACATGTAATAAGTAGAATTCTACTAGTAATATGTTTCAAGCCTGCAAGCAGCTGCTGTGTTAGAGGATCTGCTAAAAATAATTAAACAGCAGCTGCAGGTTTCCACCGGCCAACATCCCCCAACAGTACACTCGCATATAGTGCAAACAACAATGTAATAACTAGAACTCTAATAATAATATCCACAGACGCTACCATTCCCCAACAGTACACTAACTTACAGTGCAAACAAGAATGTAATAACAAGAACTCTACTAATAATATGCACACACCAGCCATGTCCACTAACATTACAGTAGCTTATAGTGTAAACAACAATCTAATAACTAGAACTCTACTACTAATGTGCACACACCACCCACGTCCCCAACAATACACTATCTTATAGTGCAAACAACAATGTAATAACTAGAACTCTACTAATAATATGCACACACCAACCATGTCCCCCAACAGTACACAAGCTAATAGTGCAAACAAAACATGTAATAACTAGAACTCTACTAATTATACGTTTCAAGCCTGCAAGCAGTTGCTGTGTGAGAGGATCTGCTAAAATTAATTAAACAGCAGTTGCAGGGTACAACGAGCCACCATTCCTGATCAGTACACTAGCACATAATGCAATCAACAATGTAATAACCAGGACTCTACTAATAATTTGCACACACCAGCCACCGTCCCCCTACAGTACACTAGCTAATAGTGCAAACAACAATGTAATAACTAGAGCTCTACTAATAATATGCACACACCAGCCATGTCCACCAACTGTACACTAGGTTATACTGCAAACAAACATGTAATAACTATAACTCTACTAATAATATGAATCAAGCCAGAAAGCAGCTGCTGTGTTAGAGGATCTGCTCAAATTAATTATACAGCAGCTGCCTTGTACCACCAGCCACCATCACTCAACAGCACACTGGCATATAGTGCAAACAACATTGTAATAACTAGAACTCTACTAATAATATGCACACACCAGCCACCATCCCCCAGCAGAGCAGTAGCTTATATTGCAAACAGCAATGTAATAACTACAACTCTTCTAATAATATGCACACTCCAGTGACCATCCCCCAACAGTACACTAGCTTATAGTGCAAACAACAATGGAATAACTAGAACTGTACTAATAATATGCACACACCAGCCATGTCCCCCAACAGTACTCTAGCTTATAGTGCAAACAAACATGTAATAAGTAGAATTCTACTAATAATATGTTTCAAGCCTGCAAGCAGCTGCTGTGTTAGAGGATCTGCTAAAATTAATTAAACCACAGCTGCAGTGTACACCAGCCACCACCTCAAAACAGTACACTAGCATATCGTGCAAACAACAATGTAGTAACTAGAACTCTAATAATAATATGCACACACCAGTCACCATCCCCCAACAGTACACTAGCTTATACTGCAAACAGGAATGTTATAAGTAGAAGTCTACTAATAATATGCACAAACCAGCCACCATCCCCCAACAGAACACTAGGTTATAGTGCAAACAACAATGTAATAACTAGAACTCTACTAATAATACGCACACACCAGCTACGTCCCCCAACAGTACACTAGCTTATAGTGCAAACAAACATGTAAAAACTAGAACCCCACAAAAATATGTTTCAAGCCTGCAAGCAGCTGCAGTGTTATAGGATCTGCTAAAGTTAGTTCAACAGCAGCTGCAGTTTACCACCAGCCATGATCCCCCAAAGTACTCTCGCATATAGTGCAAACAACTATGTAAAAACTGAAACCCTACTAATAATATTCACACACCAGCCACCATCCCCAACAGTAATCCAGCTTATAGTGCAAACAACAATGTAATAATTTGAACTCTACTAATAATATGCTCACACCAGCCACCATCCCCAAAAGTACAGTAGCTTACAGTGCAAACAAGAATGTAAACTTGAACTCTCCTAATAATATGCACACACGAGCCATGTCCACCAATGTTACAGTAGCTTATAGAGTAAACTACAATCTAATAAGTAGAACTCTACTAATAATATGCATACACCACCCACATCCCCAACAGTACACTAGCTTATAGGACAAACAACAATGTAAGAACTAGAACTCTACTAATAATATGTACACACCAGCCACCATCCCCCAACAGTACACTAGCTTAAAGTGCAAACAACTATCTAATAACTAGAAATCTACTTATAATATGGACACACCAGCCATGTCCCCCAACAGTACACTAGCTTATAGTGCAAACAAAACATGTACTAACTAGAACTCTACTAATAATATGTTTCAAGTCTGCAAGCGGATGCTGTGTTAGAGGATCTGCTAAAGTTAATTAAATAGCAGCTGCAGTGTACCACCAGCCACCATCCCCCAGTAGTACGCTAGAATATAATGCAAACAGCAATGTAAGAACTAGAGCTCTACTAATAATATGCACACACCAGCCAACAAATCCAACAGTGCAGTAGCTTATAGTGCAAACAACAATGTAATAACTAGAACTCTAATATTAATATGCACACACCAGCCACCATCCCCCAACAGTACCCTAGCTTACAGTGAAAACAACAATCTAATAACTAGAACTCTACTAATAATACGCAGCACACCAGCCACGTCTCCCAACAGTACACTAGGTTATAGTGCAAACCAATATGTAATAACTAGAACCCTACTAATAATATGTTTCAAGTCTGCAAGCAGCTGCTGTGTTAGAGGATCTGCAAAAATTAATTAAACAGCAGCTCCAGTGTACCAGCAGGCACCATCCCCCAACAGTCTCCTTTCATATAGTGCAAACAACAATGTAATAACTTGAACTCTACTAATAATATGCACACACCAGCCACCGTCCCCAAAAGTAGACTCGCTAATAGTGCAAAGAAGAATGAAATAACTAGAACTCTACTAATAATATGCACACACCAGCCACGTCCCCAACAGTACACTAGCTTATAGTGCAAACAACAATGTAATAAGTAGAACTCTACTAATAATATGCCCACACCAGCCACCATCCCCCAACAGTACACTAGCTTATAGTGCATACAACAGTGTAATAACTAGAACTCTATCAATAATATGCACACACCAGCCACCGTCCCCCCACAGTTCACTAGCTTATAGTGCAAACAACAATGTATTAACTAGAACTCTACTAATAATATGCACACACCAGCCATGTCCCCAAACAGTACACTAGCTTATAATGCAAACAACCATTTAATAACTAGAAGTCTACTAATAATATGTTTCAAGCCTGCAAGCATCTGCTGTGTTAGAGGATCTGGTAAAATTAATTAAACAGCAGCTGTTGTGTACCACCAGCCACCGTCCTCTAAAAGTACACTAGTATATAGTGTAAACAACAATGTAATAACTAGAACTCTTCTAATAATATGCACACAACAACCACGTCTCCCAACAGTACACTAGCTTATAGTGCAAACAAAACATGTAATAACTAGAGCTCTACTAATAATATGTTTCAAGCCTGCAAGCAGCTGCTGTTTTAATATACCCACACCACCCACCATCCCCCAACAGTGCAGTAGCTTATATTGCAAACAAGAATGTAATAATTAGAACTCTTCTAATAATATGCACACACCAGCCACCATCCCCCAACAGTTCACTAGCTTATAGAGCAAACAACAATGTAATAACTAGAACTCTACTTATAGTATTCACACACCAGCCCCATCCTCCAGCAGCAGACTAGCTTACTGTGCAAATAAAACATGTAATAACTAGAACTCTACTAATAATCTGTTTCAAGCCAGCAAGTAGCTGCTATGTTAGAAGAACTGCTAAAATTAATTAAACAGCAACTGCAGTGTAACATCAGCCACCATCCCGAAACAGTACGCTAGCATATAATGAAAACAACATAGTAATAAACAGAACGGAACTAATAATATGCACACACCAGCCACCATCCCCCAACAGAGCAGTAGCTTATATTGCAAACAATAATGTAATAACTAGAACTCTACTAATAATATGCACACCCCACCGTCCGTCCTCCAACAGTACACTAGCTTATAGTGCAATCAACAATGGAATAACTAGAACTGTACTAATAATATGCACACACCAGCTACGTCCCCGAACAGTACACAAGCTTATAGTGCAAACAAACATGTAACATCTAGAATTCTACTAATAACATGTTTCAAGCCTGCAAGCAGCTGCTGTGTCAGAGGATATGTTAAAATTACTTAAACAGCAGCTGCAGTGTACCACAAGCCACCATCCCCCAACAGTACACTAACATATAGTGCAAACAACAATGTAATAACTGGAACTCTTATAATAATATACACACACCAGCCAACATTCCCCAGCAGTACACTAGCTTATAATGCAAACAAAAATGTATTAACAAGTACTCTACTAATAAAATGTACACACCAGCCACCATCCCTCAACAGTACACTAGCTTATAGTGCAAACAACAATGTAATAACTAGAACCCTACTAATAATATGCACACACCAGCCATGTCCTCCAACAGTACACAAGCTTATATTGGAAACAAACATGTAATAACTAGCACCCTACTAATAATATGTTTCAAGCCTGCAAGCAGCTGCTGTGTTAGAGGATCTGATAAAACTAATCAAACAGCTGCAGTGTACCACCAGCCACCATCCCCTAACAGTAGACTCGCATATAGTGCAAACACCAATGTAATAACAAGAACTCTACTAATAATATCCACTCACCAGCCACCATCCCCCAACAGTACACTAGCTTATGGTGCAAACAACAATTTAATAACTTGAACTCTACTAATAATATGCACACACCAGCCACCGTCCCCCAACAGTACACTAGCTTATAGTACAAACAAGAATGTAATAACTAGAACTCTACTAATAATATGCACACACCAGCCATGTCTCCCAAACATTACAGTAGCTTATAGTGCAAACAACAATCTAATAAGTAGAACTCTACTAATAACATGAACATTCCTCCCACATACCCCAACAGCACACTAGCTTATAGTGCAAACCAACATGTAATAACTAGAACACATCTAATAATACGTTTCAAGCCTGCAAGCAGCTGCTGTGTTAGAAGATCTGCTAAAATTAATTAAACAGTAGTTGCAGGGTACCACGAGCCACCATTCCCCAACCAGTACACTAGCACATAGTGCAAAGAACAATGTAATAACTAGATCTCTACTAATAGTATGCACACACCAGCCAGCGTTCCCCAATAGTACACTAGCCAATAGTGTAAACTACAATGTAATAACTAGAACTCTACTAATGATATGCACACACTAGCCACGTCCATCAACAGTACACTAGCTTATATTGCAAACAAACATGTAATAACTAGAACTCTACTAATAATGTGTTTCAAGCCTGCAAGCAGCTGCTGTGTTAGAGGATCTGCTAAAATTAAACAGCAACTGCAGTGTACCACCAGCCATGATCCCCCACCAGTACACTAGTATATCGTGCCTAACAACAATGTAATCACTAGAACTCTACTACTAATATGTTCACAAAAGCCAGCTTCCCCAGCGTACCCTATCTTATAGTGAAAACAACAGTCTAATAACTAGAACTCTACTAATAATATGCACACACCAGCCACGTCTCCCAAAAGTATACTAGCTTGTAGTGCAAACCAACATGTAATAACTAAACTCTTACTAATAATATGTTTCAAGTCAGCTAGCAGCTGCTGTGTTATAGGATCTGCTAATATTAATTAAACAGCAGCTGCAGTGTACCAGCAGCCACCATGACCCAACGGTACACTAGCATGCAGTAAAAACAAAAATGTAATAACTAGAACTCTACTAATAATATGCACACACCAGCCACTATCCCCCAACAGTACACTAGCTAATAGTGCAAACAACAATGTAATAATTAGAACTCTACTAATAATACGCACAAACCAGCCATGTCCCCAACAGTACTCTAGCTTATAGTACAAACAAACATGTAATAGGTAGAATTCTACTAATAATAAGTTACAAGCCTGCAAGCAGCTGCTGTGTTTGAGGATCTGCCAAAATTAATTAAACTGCAACTGCAGTGTACCACCAGCCACCATCCCCCAACAGTACACTAGCATATAGTGCAAACAACAATGTAGTAACTAGAACTCAAGTAATGATATGCACACACCATCCACCATCCCCCCATTAGTACACTAGCTTATAGTGCAAGCAAGAATGTAATAACTAGAACTCTACTAATAATATGCACACACCAGCCACCGTCCCCCAACAGTAGACTAGCTTATAGTGCAAACAACAATGTAATAACTAGAACTCTACTAATAATATCCACACACCAGCCACCATCCCCCAACAGTCCACTAGCTTATAGTGCAAACATCAATGTAGTATCTTGAATTCTGCTAATAATATGCACACACCAGCCACCGTCCCCCAACAGTACACTAGCTTATAGTGCAAACAAGAATGTAATAACTAGAACTCTACTAATAATATGCAAACACCAGCCACGTCTCAACAGTACACTAGCTTATAGTGCAAACAACAACGTCATAACTAGAACTCTTCTAATAATATGCACATACCAGCCATGTCCCCCAACAGTACACTAGTTTATAATGCAAACAAACTTGTAATAACTAGAACTCTACTAATAATATGTTGCAAGCCGGCAAGCAGCTGCTGTGTTAGAGGATCTGCTAAAATTAATTAAACAGCAGCTGCAGTGTACCACCAGCCACCGTCCTCCAACAGTACACTAGCATATAGTGTAAACAACAATGTAATAACACAAACTCTACTAATAATATGCACACACCAGCAACCATCCTCCAAGAGTACACTTACTTACAGGGCTTACAACAATGCAATATCTAGAACTCTACTAATAATATGCACACACCAGCCTCCATCCCCCAACAGTACTTTAGCTTATAGTGCAAACAACAAGGTTATAACTAGTACTCTTCTAACAATATGCACACAACAACCACATCTCCCAACAGCACACTAGCTTATAGTGCAAACAAGTCATGTAATAACTAGAGCACTACTAATAATATGTTTCAAGCCTGCAAGCAGGTGCTGTCTTAGAGGATCTGCTAAAATTAATTAAACAGCAGCTGCAGTGTACCACCAGCCACCTTCAACCATCAGTACATTAGCATATAGTGCAAAAAACAATGTAATAGCGAGAACTCTAATAATAATATGCCCACACCAGCAACCATCCACCAACAGTGCAGTAGCTTATATTGCAAACAAGAATGTAATAATTAGAACTCTTCTAATAATATGCACAATCCAGCCACCGTCCCCCAACAGTATACTAGCATATAGTGCAAATATCAATGGAATAACTAGTACTCTACTAATAATATGCAGACACCAGCCACATCCCCCAACAGTACACTAGCTTACAGTGCAAACAAAACATGTAATAACTAGAACTCTACTAAAAATCTGTTTCAAGTCAGCAAGAAGCTGCTGTGTTAGAGGATCTGCTAAAATTAATTAAACTGCAGCAGCAGTGTACCACCAGCCACCATCCCCCAACAGTACACTAGCATACAGTGCAAAAAACAATGTAATTTCAAGAACTCTACTAAGAATATGTACACACCAGCCAGCATCCCCCTACTGTGTAGTTGCTTATATTGCAAACAACAATCTAATAACTAGAACTCTACTAATAATATGCACACACCAGCCACTGAACCCAACAGTACACTAGCTTATAGTGGAAAAAATGTTATCACTAGAACTCTACTAATAATATGCACACACCAGCCGCGTCCCGCAACAGTACACTAGCTTATAGTGCAAGCAAATATGTAAATACTAGAACTCTACTAATAATATGTTTCAAGCCTGCAAGCAGCTGCTGTGTTAGAAGATCTTCTAAAATTAATTAAACAGCAGCTGCTGTGTACCACCAGCCACCATCCCCCAACAGTTCACAAGTATATAGTACAAACAACAATGTAATAACTAGAACTCGACCAATAATATACACACACCAGTCACCATCCCCCAGCAGTTCTCTATCTAATGGTGCAAACAACAATGTAATAAACAGATCTCTACTAATAGTATGCACACACCAGCCACCGTCCCCCAACAGTACACTAGCTAATAGAGTAAACAACAATGTAATAACTAGAACTCTAGTAATAATATGCACACACAAGCCCGTCCCCCAATAGTACACTAGCTTATACTGCAAACAAACATGTAATAACTAGAACACTAGTAATAATGTGTTTCAAGCCTGCAAACAGCTGCTGTGTTGGAGGATCTGCTTAAATTAATTAAACAGCAACTGCAGTGTACCACAAGCCACGATCCCCCAACAGTACACTAGCATATCATGCAAACAACAATGTAATCACTAGAACTCTACTAATAATATGTACACACCAGCCACCGTCCCTGAACAATACCCTATCTTATAGTGAAAACAAAAGTCTAATAACTAGAACTTTACTAATAATATGCACACACCAGCCATGTCTCCCAACAGTACACTAGATTATAGTGCAAACCAACATGTAATAACTAGAACTCTACTAATAATATGTTTCATGACTGCAATCAGCTGCTGTGTTACATGATCTGCTAATATTAATTAAACAGCAGCTGCAGAGTATCACCTCCCACCATCACCCAACAGTACACTAGCATGTAGTTAATACAACAATGTAATAACTAGAACTCTGCTAATAATATGCACACACCAGCCACCGTCCCCCAACAGTACACTAGCTAATAGTGCAAACAACAATGTAATAACTAGAACTCTACTAATAATATGCACACACCAGCCACGTCCCCCAACAGTACTCTAGCTAATAGTGCAAACAGACGTAAAAAGTAGAATTCTACTAATAACATGTTTGAAGCCTGCAAGCAGCTGCTGTGTTAGAGGATCTGCTAAAGTTAATTAAAGCACAGCTGCAGTGTACCACCAGCCACCATCCCCAACAGTACACTAGCATATAGTGCAAACAACAATGTAGTAACTAGAACTCTAAGAATGATATGTACACACCAGCCACCAGCCCCAAAAAGTACAATAGCTTACAGTGCAAACAAGAATGTAATAACTAGAACTCTACTAATAATATGCACACACCAGCCACCATCCACCAACAGTACTCTAGCTTACAGTGCAAAGAACAATGTAATAACTAGAACTCTACTAATAATATGCACACACCAGCCACTTCCCCAACAGTACACTAGCTTATAGTGCAAACAAACATGTAAAAACTAGAACCCTACTAATGATATGTTTCAAGCCTGCAAGCAGCTGCTGTGTTATAGGATCTGCTAAAATTAAAAAGCAGCTGCAGTTTGCCACCAGCCACCATCCCCCAACAGTACACTCGCATATAGTGCAAACAACAATGTAATAACTGTAACTCTACTAATAATATCCACTCACCAGCCACCATCCCCAAAAAGTCCACTACCTTATAGTGCAAACAACAATCTAATAACTTGAACTCTACTAATAATATGCACACACCAGCCACTGTCCCCCAAAAGTACACTAGCTTATAGTGCAAACAAGAATGTAATAACTAGAACTCTACTAATAATTTGCACACACCAGCCATGTCCACCAACATTGCAGTAGCTTACAGTGCAAACAACATTCCAATAACTAGAACTCTACTAATAATATGCACACACCACCCACAGTCCCCACAGTAGAATAGCTCATGGTGCAAACAACAATGTAATAACTAGATCTCTACTAATAATATGCCCACACCAGCCACGGTCCCCCAACAGTACTCTAGCTTAAAGCGCAAACAGGAATCTAATAACTAGAACTCTACTAATAATATGCACACACCAGCCAAGTCCCCAACAGTTCACTAGCTTATAGTGCAAACCAACATGTAATAAGTAGAACACTTCTAATAATATGTTTCAAGCCTGCAAGCAGCTGCTGTGTAAGACGATCTGCTAAAATTAATTAAGCAGCAGCTGCAGTGTATCACCAGCCACCATCCCCCAACGGTACACTAGCATATACTGCAAACAACAATGTAATAATGAGAACTCTGTTAATATTATGCACACACCAGAAACATCCCCCAACAGTACACTAGCTTATAGTGCAAAAAAAACATGTAATAACTGGAACTCTAGTAATAACATGTTTCTAGACTGCAAGCAGCTGCTGTTTTAGTGTATCTGCTAAAATTAATTAAGTAGCAGCTGCAGTGTACCACCAGCCACCATCCCCCAATAGTACACCAGCATATAGTGCAAACAACAATGTAATAACTAGAACTCTACTAACAATATGCACACACCAGCCACCATCCCAAACAGTGCAGTTGCTTATAGTGCAAACAACAATGTAATAAACAGAACTCTACTAATAATATGCACACATAAGCCACTGTCCCCAACAGTACCCTAGCTTACAGTGAAAACAACTATCTAATAATTAGAACTTTACTAATAATATGCAGCACACCAGCCACATCTCCCAACAGTACACTGGCTTATAGTGCAAACCAACAAGTAATAACTAGAACCCTACTAATAAAATGTTTCAAGTCTGCAAGCAGCTGCTGTGTTAGATGATCTGCAAAAATAAATTAAACAGCAGCTGCAGTGTTACAGCAACTCCATTCCCCAACAGTACTCTTGCATATAGTGCTAACAGCAATGTAATAACTTGAAATCTACAATTAATATGCACACACCAGCCACCATCCAGCAACAGTACTCTAACTTATAGTGCTAACAACAATGTAAAAACTAGAACTCTACTAATAATCTGCACACACCAGCCACCGTCCCCCAACAGTACGCTAGCTTATAGTGCAAACAACTATGTTATAACTGGAACTCTACTAATAAAATGCACACAACAGCCACGTTCCCAGCAGTACACTAGATTATAGTGCAAACAAAACATGTAATAACTAGAACTCTACTAATAATATGTTTCAAGCCTGCAAGCAGCTGCAGTTTTAGATGATCTGCTGAAGTTAATTAAACAGCAGCTGCAGTGTACCACCAGCCACCATCAACCAAAACTACAATAGCATATAGTGCTAAAAATATTGTAATAACTAGAACTCTACTAATAATATGCACACTCCAGCCACCATCCCCCAACAGGGCGGTAGCTTATATTGCAAACAACAATGTAATAACTAGAACTCTTCTAATAATATGCACACACCAGCCACCATCCCATAACAGTACACTAGCGTATAATGCAAGCAAACATGTAATAACTAGAACTCTACTAATAATATGTTTCAATCGTACTAGCTGCTGCTGTGTTAGAGGATCTGCTAAAATTATTTAAACAGCAGCTGCAGTGTACCACCGGCCACCATCCACAACAGTACACTAACATATAGTGCAAACAACAATGCAATAACTAGAACTCTACTAATAATATGCACACAAAAGCCACCCTCCCCAACAGTACGCTAGGTAATAGTGCAAACAACAATGTAATAACTAGAACTCTACTAATAATATGCACACACCAGCCACCGTCCCCCAACAGTACACTATCTTATAGTGCAAACAGCAATGTAATAACTAGAACTCTATTAATAATATGCACACACCACCCACGTCCCCAACAGTGCACTAGCTTATAGCGCAAGCAAACATGTAGTAACCAGAACCCTACTAATAATATTCTTCAAGCCTGCAAGCAGCTGCTGTTTTAGAGGATCTACTAAAATTAATTAAATAGCAGCTGCAGTGTATGACTAGCCACCATCCCCACACAGTACACTAGGATATATTGCAAGCAATAATGTAATAACTAGAACTCTACTAATAATATGCACACACCAGCCACCATCCCCAAACAGTGCACTAGCTTATAGTGCAAACAATAATGTAATAACTAGAACACTTCTAATACTATGCACACACCATCCACGTCCTCAACAGTACACTAGCTTATAGTGCAAACAACAAAGTAATAACTAGAACTCTTCTAATAATATACACACACCATCCACGTCCTCAACAGTACACTAGTTTATAATGCAAACAAACATGTAATAACTAGAACTCTACTAACAATATGTTGCAAGCCGGCAAGCAGCTGCTGTGTTAGAGAATCTGCTAAAATTAATTAAACAGCAGCTGCAGTGTACCACCAGCCAGCATCCTCCAACAGTACACTAGCATATAGTGTAAACAACAGTGTAATAACACAAACTCTACTAATAATATGCACACACCAGCAACTATCCTCCAAGAGTACACTAGCTTACAGGGCTTACAACAATGCAATATCTAGAACTCGACTAATAATATGCACACACCAGCCTCCGTCCCCCAACAGTACATTAGCTTATCGTGCAAACAACAAGGTTATAACTAGTACTCTTCTAATAATATGCACACAACAGCCACATCTCCCAACAGCACACTAGCTTATAGTGCAAACAAGACATGTAATAACTAGAGCACTACTAATAATATGTTTCAAGCCTGCAAGCAGGTGCTGTTTTAGAGGATCTGCTAAAATTAATTAAACAGCAGCTGCAGAGTACCACCAGCCACCATTAACCATCAGTACATTAGCATATAGTGCAAAAAAAATGTAATAGCTAGAACTCTAATAATAATATGCCCACACCAGCCACCATCCTCCAACAGTGCAGTAGCTTATATTGCAAACAAGAATGTAATAATTAGAACTCTTCTAATAATATGCACAAACCAGCCACTGTCCCCCATCAGTATACTAGCATATAGTGCAAACAACAATGGAATAACTAGAACTCTACTAATGATATGCAGACACCAGCCACATCCCCCAACAGTACACTAGCTTACAGTGCAAACAAAACATGTAATAACTAGAACTCTACTAAAAATCTGTTTCAAGCCAGCAAGAAGCTGCTGTGTTAGAGGATCTGCTGAAATTAATTAAACTGGAGCAGCAGTGTACCACCAGCCACCATCCCCCAACTGTACATGAGCATACAGTGCAAAAAACAATGTAATTTCAAGAACTCTACTAAGAATATGTACACACCAGCCAGCATCCCCCTACTGTGTAGTTGCTTATATTGCAAACAACAATGTAATAACTAGAACTCTACTAATAATATGCACACACCAGCCACCGAACCCAACAGTACACTAGCTTATAGTGGAAACAATGTTATCACTAGAACTCTACTAATAATATGCACACACCAGCCACATCCCGCAACAGTACACTAGCTGATAGTGCAAGCAAATATGTAAAAACTAGAACTCTACTAATAATATGTTTCAAGCCTGCAAGCAGCTGCTGTGTTAGAAGATCTTCTAAAATTAATTAAACAGCAGCTGCAGTGTACCACCAGCCACCATCCCCCAACAGTACACAAGCATATAGTACAAACAACAATGTAATAACTAGAACTCAACCAATAATATACACACACCAGTCACCATCCCCCAACAGTTCTCTAGCTAATAGTGCAAACAACAATGTAATAAACAGATCTCTACTAATAGTATGCACACACCTGCCACCGTCCCCAACAGTACACTAGCTAATAGTGTAAACAACAATGTAATAACTAGAACTCTAGTAATAATATGCACACACAAGCCACGTCCCCCAATTGTACACTAGCTTATACTGCAAACAAACATGTAATAACTAGAACACTAGTAATAATGTGTTTCAAGCCTGCAAACAGCTGCTGTGTTGGAGGATCTGCTTAAATTAATTATACAGCAACTGCAGTGTACCACAAGCCACGATCCCCCCAACAGTACACTAGCATATCATGCAAACAACAATGTAATCACTAGAACTCTACTAATAATATGTACACACCAGCCCCCATCCCTGAACAATACCCTATCTTATAGTGAAAACAAAAGTCTAATAACCAGAACTTTACTAATAATATGCACACACCAGCCACTTCTCCCAACAGTACACTAGCTTATAGTGCAAACCAACATGTAATAACTAGAACTCTACTAATAATATGTTTCAAGACTGCAAGCAGCTGCTGTGTTAGAGGATCTGCTAATATTAATTAAACAGCAGCTGAGAGTATCACCTCCCACCATCACCTAACAGTACACTAGCATGTAGTTAATACAGCAATGTAATAACTCGAACTCTACTAATAATATGCACACACCAGCCACGTCCCCCAACAGTACTCTAGCTAATAGTGCAAACAGACTTGTAATAAGTAGAATTCTACTAATAACATGTTTCAAGCCTGCAAGCAGCTGCTGTGTTAGAGGATCTGCTAAAGTTAATTAAAGCTCAGCTGCAGTGTACCACCAGCCACCATCCCCAACAGTACACTAGCATATAGTGCAAACAACAATGTAGTAACTAGAACTCTAAGAATGATATGTACTCACCAGCCACTAGCCCCAAAAAGTACAATAGCTTATAGTGCAAACAAGAATGTAATAAATAGAACTCTACTAATAATATGCACACACCAGCCACCATCCATCAACAGTTCTCTAGCTTACAGTGCAAAGAACAATGTAATAACTAGAACTCTACTAATAATATGCACACACCAGCCACTTCCCCAACAGTACACTAGCTTATAGTGCAAACAAACATGTAAAAACTAGAACCCTACTAATGATATGTTTCAAGCCTGCAAGCAGCTGCTGTGTTATAGGATCTGCTAAAATTAATTAAACAGCAGCTGCAGTTTGCCACTAGCCACCATCCCCCAACAGTACACTCGCATATAGTGCAAACAACAATGTATTAACTATAACTCTACTAATAATATCCACACACCAGCCACCATCCCTGAAAAGTCCACTACCTTATAGTGCAAACAACAATCTAATAACTTGAACTCTACTAATAATATGCACACACCAGCCACCGTCCCCCAAAAGTACACTAGCTTATAGTGCAAACAGGAATGTAATAACTAGAACTCTACTAATAATATGCACACACCAGCCATGTCCACCAACATTGCAGTAGCTTACAGTGCAAACAACATTCCAATATCTAGAACGCTACTAATAATATGCACACACCACCCACGTTCCCAACAGTAGAATAGCTCATGGTGCAAACAACAATGTAATAACTAGATCTCTACTAATAATACGCCCACACCAGCCACGGTCCCCCAACAGTACTCTAGCTTAAAGCGCAAACAGCAGTCTAATAACTAGAACTCTACTAATAATATGCACACACCAGCCAAGTCCCCAACAGTTCACTAGCTTATAGTGCAAACCAACATGTAATAAGTAGAACACTTCTAATAATATGTTTCAAGCCTGCAAGCAGCTGCTGTGTTAGACGATCTGCTAAAATTAATTAAACAGCAGCTGCAGTGTACCACCAGCCACCATCCCCCAATGGTGGACTAGCATATACTGCAAACAACAATGAAATAATTAGAACTCTATTAATATTATGCACACACCAGAAACATCCCCCAACAGTACACTAGCTTATAGTGCAAACAAAACATGTAATAACTGGAACTCTACTAATAACATGTTTCTACCCTGCAAGCAGCTGCTGTTTTAGAGTATCTGCTAAAATTAATTTAGTAGCAGCTGCAGTGTACCACCAGCCACCATTCCCCAACAGTACACCAGCATATAGTGCAAACAACGATGTAATAACTAGAACTCTCCTAACAATATGCACACACCAGCCACCATCCCAAACAGTGCAGTTGCTTATAGTGCAAACATCAATGTAATAAACAGAACTCTACTAATAATATGCACACATAAGCCACTGTCCCCAACAGTACCCTAGCTTACAGTGAAAACAACAATCTAATAACTAGAACTCTACTAATAATATGCAGCACACCAGCCACATCTCCCAACAGTACACTAGCTTATAGTGCAAACCAACAAGTAATAACTAGAACCCTACTAATAATATGTTTCAAGTCTGCAAGCAGCTGCTGTGTTAGATGATCTGCTAAAATAAATTAAACAGCAGCTGCAGTGTTCCAGCAACCACCATTCCCCAACAGTACACTTGCATATAGTGCAAACAGCAATGTAATAACTAGAAATCTACAAATAATATGCACACACCAGCCACCATCCAGCAACAGTACTCTAGCTTATAGTGCTAACAACAATGTAATAAGTAGAACTCTACTAATAATCTGCACACACCAGCCACCGTCCCCCAACAGTACGCTAGCTTATAGTGCAAACAACTATGTTATAACTGGAACTCTGCTAATAAAATACACACAACAGCCACGTTCCCAGCAGTACACTAGATTATAGTGCAAACAAAACATGTAATAACTAGAACTCTACTAATAATATGTTTCAAGCCTGCAAGCAGCTGCAGTTTTAGAGGATCTGCTGAAGTTAATTAAACAGCAGCTGCAGTGTACCACCAGACACGATCAACCAAAACTACAATAGCATATAGTGCTAAAAATATTGTAATAACTAGAACTCTACTAATAATATGCATACACCAGCCACCTTCCCCCAACAGGGCGGTAGCTTATATTGCAAACAACAATGTAATAACTAGAACTCTTCTAATAATATGCACACACCAGCCACCGTCCCATAACAGTACACTAGCGTATAATGCAAGCAAACGTAATAACTAGAACTCTACTAATAATATGTTTCAATCGTACTAGCTGCTGCTGTGTTAGAGGATCTGCTAAAATTATTTAAGAGCAGCTGCAGTGTACCACCGGCCACCATCCACAACAGTACACTAACATATAGTGCAAACAACAATGCAATAACTAGAACTCTACTAATAATATGCACACACCAGCCACCCTCCCCAACAGTACGCTAGGTAATAGTGCAAACAACAATGTAATAACTAGAACTCTACTAATAATATGCACACACCAGCCACCGTCCCACAACAGTACACTATCTTATAGTGCAAACAGCAATGTAATAACTAGAACTCTATTAATAATATGCACACACCAGCCATGTCCCCAACAGTACACTAGCTTATAGCGCAACCAAACATGTAGTAACCATAACCCTACTAATAATATGCTTCAAGCCTGCAAGCAGCTGCTGTTTTAGAGGATCTGCTAAAATTAATTAAACAGCATCTGCAGTGTACTACTAGCCACCATCCCCACACAGTACACTAGGATATAGTGCAAACAACAATGTAATAACTAGAACTCTACTAATAATATGCACACACCAGTCACCATCCCCCAACAGTGCACTAGCTTATAGTGCAAACAACAATGTAATAACTAGAACACTTCTAATACTATGCACACACCAGCCACTGTCCCCCAACAGTACACTAGCTTACAGGGCAAACAACAATGTAATAACTAGAACTCTACTAATGATATGCAAACACCAGCCACGTCCCCCAACAATACACTAGCTTAGAGTGCAAACATAACATATAATAACTAGAACTCTACAAGTAATATGCACACACCAGCCACCATCCCCCAACAGTACACTAGATTATAGTGCAAACAACAATGTAATAGCTAGAACTCTACTAATAAAATGTACAGACCAGCAACCCGCCCCCAACAGAACACTAGCTTAAGGAGCAAACAATCATCTAATAACTAGAACTCTACTAATAATATGCACACACCAGCCGCGTCCCAATCGGTACACTAGCTTATAGTGCAATCATACATGTAATAACTAGACCCCAACTAATAATATGCACGAACCGGCCACCGTCCCCAACAGTACACTAGCTTATAGTGCAAACAACATTGTAATAGCTAGAACTCTACTAATAAAAAGCATACACCAGCCACCATCCCCTAACAGTAGACTAGCTTATAGTGCAAACAACAATGTAATAACTGGAACACTACTAATAATATGCATGCACCAGCCACCGTCCCCCAACCGTACACTAGCTTATAGTGCAAACAATGTAATGACTAGAACTCTACTAATAAAATGCACACACCAGCCATGTCCCCCAACAGTACACTAGCTTATAGTGCAAACAGACATGTAATAACTAGAATTCTACTAATAATATGTTTCAAGCCTGCAAGCAGCAGATGTGTTTGAGGATCTGCTAAAATTAATTAAACAGCAGCTGCAGTGTGCCACCAGGCACCATCCCCCAACAGTACACTTGCTTATAGCACAAACAACAATGTAATAACTAGAACTCTACTAATAATATGCACACACCAGCCACCGTCCCCCAACACTACTCTAGCTTATAGTGGAAACAACAATGTAATAACTAGAACTCTACTAATAATATGCACACATCAGGAACGTCCCCAAACAGTAAAGTAGCTTACAGTGCAAACAAGAATCTAATAACTAGAACTCTACTAACAACATGCACACACCACCCACGTCCCCAACAGTAAACTAGTTTATAGTGCAAGCAACATTGTAATAACTAGATATCTACTATTTATAATATGCACACACCAGCTACCATCCCCCAACAGTACACTAGTATTTAGTGCAAAGAACAATGTAATAACTAGAAGTCTACTAATAATATGCACACACCAGCCTCCATCCCCCAACAGTACACTAGCTTATAGTGCAAACTACAATGTAATAACTAGAACTCTACTAATAATATGCACACACCAGCCATGTCCCCCAACAGTACTCTAGCTTATAGTGCAAACAAAACATGTAATAACAAGAACTCTACTAATAATATGTTTCAAGCCTGCAAGCAGCTGCTGTGTTAGAGGATCTGCTAAAATTAATTAAACAGCAGCTGCAGTGTACCACCAGCCACCATCCCCCAACAGTACACTAGCGTACAGTGCAAACTACATTGTAATAATTAGAACACTACTAATAATATTCACACACCAGCCACCATCCTCCAACAGAGCAGTAGCTTATATTTCAAACAACAATGTAATAACTAGAACTCTACTAATAATATGCACACTCCAGTGACCGTCCCCAACAGTACTCTAGCTTATAGTGCAAACAACAATGTAATAACTTGAACTCTACTAATAATATGCACACACCAACCACATCCCCAACAGTACACTAGCTTATAATGCAAACAAACATGTAATAACTGGAAGTCTACTAATAATATGCACACGCCATTATCTATGCCCTACCTGTGCCACAATACAAACAGCGGGTCAACCTCCATGTAGGGACGCAAATTGTTCTATCAACACATTGCTCGGTGCTCATTTTTTGGATATACAGTTCCCAATTTCACCTGACCACAAGATTGCTATTTAGTGAGTTGGCACGAACCCATATCCCTGACTGGCATAGCTTAAAACAGAGGCCCCTGAATTGTAAAAGGATGACCAAAGATAGTCTCCTCATTTTATCTCTTGCAGCCATTATGAAACTCTTAATTTTTTACTTAATCTATGTTGGAAATGTGGAAATTAACCCAGTACCTCCAGAGTGCCTTACCTCACCAGCAGATTTAGCCTCGACCAGAGGACTAAGCTTTCTACATATCTATGCCTGCAGCCTGCTAAAAAAGCTCACAATGATACAATCCTGGGTTGCCCATACTTTGCCAGACTTTCTTGTGGTGTCGGAGACATGGCTGAGACCCGCCACAGCAGACAGAGACATAAATTTACCCAAGTATCAAATATTCTGATCGGATCGCCAGACAAGGGGCGGGGGAGTTGCTATATATGTAAAATCCAATATATCTGTAACTTGCTTAGATGCAACATCTATGCCCAAAGAATTCAAATGTCTATCCCTCAAAGTAGCTTTCTCCAACACTGCAGCATTTCAGCTAGTTGGCTGCTACAGGTCACCTTCAGCGGATCATAAGCTTCTAACCCACCTGGGGAATCTAATCAAGATGGGTACTGAAGAGACCATAATGCTAGGTGATCTAAACCTAAATTTGCTATCCAAGGCAGCGGCACCTTTAATATCATTTTGTGATACATATGGGTTTTCACAACTTATAAATGAACCAACGAGAATCAACTAAAAGAATCTGAGCAACAGCACATTACTTGACATCATGCTGGTGAATAAACCCCACCTCTTCAGGCACGCTGGAGTGCTGTTCAGTGATATAAGTGACCACTGCCTTATTGCTGGAATAAGGTCATCCGGCAAACTAACACCCCCAGCTAAATTCCTACTGAGGAGATCCAAGAAAACTTTCAATACTGAGGCATATCTTCATGATCTAAATCACTCTACAAGATGGCAAGAGTTCTACCTAGCAGACTCTGTGGAAAAAGCACATCAGGTGTTAAATAGCATAATACTAGGTGCCCTTGACACTCATGCACCAATTACTAGAGTTCGAATTAAAAGCAAAACTTGTCATTGGTTTTTACCTGACCTTAAATCAGCCCTACTTGAGAGAGATAAGCTTTGGAAAAAGGCAAGGAAGACTAAGAACCCAAATGACTGGATGATATTTAAGAAAGCCAGAAATAGCTGTACTAGGAAAGTACGGGATGTTAAGGCTGCCTACTACAAGGCTGAACGTGACTCCTCATACCACAATCCTGCCAGGTTCTGGAGCACCATTAAGGACATAACAGGACAAGATCCTAGCTCTATACTACCCGCTCAAATGCACCACAACAATGTAACAATCTCAGACAGAATGGAAATACTAGATGCATTCAATAATCATTTTAGAACTGCTGGCCTTGCATTTGATACCTCTCCAGCCAATCTGCTACATGCTCAGTTAAGCTCCCAGTACACAGGAACTCAGTTAGCTGAATCCTCCTTCTCTTTCAAACCGATTTTGTTGAAACAAGTGGAGGATCTAATCTCGCAGATGGATATCAAAAAAAGTGCAGGTGCTGACTCCCTTGACCCTTACTTTCTAAAGATTGCAATGCATGCACTTGCAGTTCCTTTAACACCCCTTTTTAACCTGTCTTTAATAACTGGTTCTATTTCTGCAACCTGGAAAACAGCCCAAGTTTTTCCTCTGCTGAAATCAGTGGACCCCATGGACCTTAACAACTATAGGCCAATCTCTATCCTTCTAAGCTCTTAGAAAAACTAGTGAGCATCCAATTAAGATAATATCTTGAAGAATTTAATCTTTTAAATCCAGCACAATCCGGGTTTAGATCTAAGCATAGTAGTATTTCTGCACTGGCTAAAGTTACAAACAATTGGCAAACCGAACTGGATAAAAAGATTAGTGTTTGTGCTGTATTCCTTGATCTAAGCAAGGCATTTGATACGGTGGACCATGAACAGCTACTCTCTTCCTTGCACTCCATAGGTTTGGATCCATCCTCCCTTACATGGTTCAGGTGTTACCTCACGGGAAGAACACAGCAAGTGAAAGCTGAAGGAGACCTATCTCCATTAAAACCACTTCTAAGAAGAGTTTCACAAGGTTCTATTCTGGGCCCTATCCTTTTTGCCATTTATATTAATAATATTGATTCAAATCTTACCAAAGCCACTGTACACGTGTTTGCAGATGATACTGTTTTATATTTCAGCAACCCATCACCTGCTACAGCTTGTGAAGTTCTACAAGTGGAATTCTTTATACTACAACATCAACTAATGGAAAAAATGCTTCTTTTAAATGCAAAGAAAACAAAAGCAATGTTTTTCTCCACCCAAAGCCATACAAGTCCCTCATCACTAAACAATCTCCCCCAGCTATCCACTATCCTTGGTGAAAGCCTTGATTATGTAGAAAAATTCAAGTATTTGGGGGTGTGGAAAGAGAGCAAACTTGACTACACAGTTCACATTGAAGAACTTCTAAAAAAGCTTCGCCAGAAGCTTGGTCTATTTTTTAGAATAAGGCACTTTTTAAACAGAGACTCCAAGATGAGGTTGGTCCAGGCCACATTTCTCTCAGTAATTGACTATGCTGATTTCCTTTATAGTCACTGCCCTATCTCCTACCTAAGCAAATTGGATACACTATACCACAGAGCTCTGAGGTTTATAACAGATCTACCATTTAACACTCACCATTGCTCTCTCTATGCTACAGGCGGTTGGACTTCTCTACATCTCAGAAGAAACAGAAATGCTGCAGTGTGGACATACAGAGTTTTGACTAAGATGCTTCCAAACTATATATTAGGCTGCTTCACACAGGCCACAGCTAGTACCTATGCCCTAAGAAGCCACAACTTCATCATGCTCCAATTGCCTAAAGTCAACACCCGGCATTGGAGATCTGCTATCAGCTATACTCAAGCTACATCATGGAACATGATTCAGAAGACCCTGAAGCTGATCAACCTTGTATCTTTAGCATCCTTCAAGCATCTATACCTAAGTCTCTTCCCTGAAAAATGCAATTGCTTCCACAAGTTCTAGTTTATTTGTAGTTCTATTCTTCCCCCTCTCAGGCAGCCATCATAACATGGTAATTCACTTCCCTATAATTCATCTCCACAGATACCTCACCCCCTGGCTATAGTCTTCTCCCACTAATTCCAGGCCCCTACCTTAGCCCTTATCAATGCCATACACTTTCCAGGTCTAGCCCCAGAACCTACTCTAGTCATTCGTACCCCTTCCTATCATGTCACTTATCTCAGTCTATGGCCACCATCTTTCAGTTATCCAATCACTGTTTCTCTTTGTCCACATCGACTTCCCTTGGATCATTGGAACCTTGGGTTCCTCATGTCGAATGTATGCCATGTTTACTGCCAAAGTTGATATGTATATACTGGACTACCTAGTGTGCATTTCATGTGTTAATACCATAACCTGTTATGTTTTAAACAACTTCTCTCCTTGATTACTGTATATAAGTGTTT
The DNA here is from genome assembly GCA_016271365.2 of Neoceratodus forsteri. Taxonomy (NCBI): domain Eukaryota; kingdom Metazoa; phylum Chordata; order Ceratodontiformes; family Ceratodontidae; genus Neoceratodus; species Neoceratodus forsteri. The sequence continues at coordinate 322,373,826 of JADMNL010000023.1, forward strand.
TAAATATTCCTGTACATGTACCAATTATTGAACCTGATTACTGTATATAAGTGTTTTCGGTATTCCTGTACATGTACCAATTATTGAACCTTGACCTTATCAGGTCCATCTTACAAATGAGCTGTGCTCAATGATGGTCGCCTGAAAAAATAAAGATTTGATTGATTGATTAATTGATTGACACCAGCCACGTCCCCCGACAGTACACTAGCTTATAGTGCAAACAAAACATGTACGAACTAGAACTCCACTAATAATATGTTTCAAGCCTGCAAGCAGCTGCTCTCTTAGAGGATCTCCTAAAATTAATTAAACAGCAGCTGCAGCGCACCACCAGCCACCATCCCGCAACAGAACACTAGCATATAGTGCAAAAAACAATGTAATAATTAGAACCCTACTAATAATTTGCACACACCAGCCACCATCCCCCAACAGTACTTTAGCTTACAGTGCAAACAACAATGGAATAACTAGAACTCTACTAATAATATGCACACTCCAGCCACCGTCCCCCAACAGTACTTTAGCTTGCAGTGGAAACAAAAATGGAATAACTAGAACTCTACTAATAATATGCACACACCAGCCATGTCCCCCAACAGTACACTAGCCTATAGTGCAAACAAACATGTAATAACTAGAAATCTACTGATAATATGTTTCAAGCTTGCAAGCAGCTGCAGTGTTAGATCTGCTAATGTTAATTAAACAGCAGCTGCAGTGTACCACCAGACACCATCCCCAACAGTACACTAGCATATCGTGCAAACAACAATGAAATAACTAGAACTCTACTAATAATATTCACACACCAGCCACCATCCCCCAACAGTACATTTGCTTACAATATAAACAACAATGTAATAACTAGAACTCTACTAATAATATGCACACACCAGACACCGTCCCCCAACAGTACACTAGCTTATAGAGCAAACAATGTAATAACTAGAACTATACTAATAATATGCATGCACCAGCCATGTCCCCAACAGTAGACTAGCTTATAATGCCAGCAAACATGTAATAACTAGAACTCTACTAATAATATGTTTCAAGCCCGCAAGCAGCTTCTCTGTTAGAGGATCTGCTAAAATGAATTAAAAAGCAGCTGCAGTGTACCACCAGCCACCATCCCCCAACAGTACACTAGCATATAGTGCAAAAACAAAGTAATAAATAGAGCTCTACTAATAATATGCACATACCAGCCAAGTCCCCCAACAGTACACTAGCTTATAGTTCAAACAAAACATGTAATAACTAGAACTCTTCTAATAACAAGTTTCAAGACTACAAGCAGGTGCTGTGTTAGAGGATCTGCAAAAATTAATTAAACAGCCGCTGCAGTGTACCAAAAGCCACCATCCCCCAACAGTACACTAGCATATACTGCAAACAACAATGTAATAACTAGAAATCTACTAATAATATGCACACAACAGCCACATCCCCCAAAAGTGCAGTAGCTTATAGTGCAAACAACAATGTAATAACTAGAACTCTACTCATAATATGCACACACAAGCCACCTGCCCCAACAGTACCCTAGCTTATAGTGCAAACAAACATGTAATAACTGGAACTGTACTAATAATATGTTTCAAGCCTGCAAGCAGCTGTTGTGTTAGTGGATCAGTTAAAATTAGTGAAACAGCAGCTGCAGTGTACCACCAGCCACCATTCCCCAACAGTACACTAGCAAATAGTGCAAACAAGAATGTAATAACTAGAACTCTACTAATATTATACACATACCAGCCAAGTCCCCCAACAGTACACTAGCAAATAGTGCAAACAAGAATGTAATAACTAGAACTCTACTAATATTATGCACACACCAGCCACCATCCCGCAACAGTACACTAGCTTATAGTGTAAACAGCAATGTAATAACTAGAACTCTACTAATAATATGCACACATCAGCCACGTCTCCCAACAGTACACTAACTTATAGTGCAAACAAACATGTAATAACTAGAACACTCCTATTAATATGTTTCAAGCCTGCAAGCAGCTGCTGAGTTAGAGGATCTGCTAAAATTAATTAAACAGCAGCTGTAGTGTTCCACCAGCCACCATCCCCCAATAGTACACCAGCATATAGTGCAAACAACAATGTAATAACTAGAACTCTCCTAACAATATACACACACCAGCCACCATCCCAAACAGTGCAGTTGCTTATAGTGCAAACATCAATGTAATAAGCAGAACTCTACTAATAATATGCACACATAAGCCACTGTCCCCAACAGTACCCTAGCTTACAGTGAAAACAACAATCTAATAACTAGAGCTCTACTAATAATATGCACACACCAGCCACCTCCCCCAACAGTATGCTAGCTTATAGAGCAAACAAACATGTAAAAACTAGAAGTGTACTAATAATATGTTTCAAGCCTGCAAGAAGCTGCTGTGTTAGTGGATCTGTTAAAATTAATTAAACAGCAGCTGCAGTGTGCCACCAGCCACCATTCCCCAACAGTACATTGACATACAGTGCAAACAACAATGCAATAACTAGTACTCTACTAATATTATGCACATACCAGCCACCATCCCCCAACAGTGCACTAGCCTATAGTGCAAACAGCAATGTAATAACTAGAACTCCACTAATAATATGCATACAGCAGCCATGTCCCCCAACAGTACACTAGCCTATAGTGCAAACAAACATGTAATAACTAAAACCCTACTGATAATATGTTTCAAGCCTGTAAGCAGCTGCTGAGTTAGAGGATCTGCTAAAATTAATTAAACAGCAGCTGCAGTCTACCACTAGCCACTATCCCCCAACAGTACAGTAGCATGTAGTGCAAACAAGAATGTAATAACTAGAACTCTACTAGTAATATGCACACACCAGCCACCATCCCCAACAATTCACTAGCTTATACTGCAAACAACAATGTAATAACTAGAACTTTACTAATAATATGCACACACCAGCCACCGTCCCCCAACAGTACACTAGCATATGGTGCAAACAACAATGTAATAACTAGAACTCTACTTATAGTATGCAAACACCAGCCATGTCTCCCAACAGTACACAAGCTTATAGTGCAAACAAACATGTAATAACTAGATCTCTACTATTAATATGTTTCAAGCCTGCAAGCAGCTGCTGTGTTAGAGGATCTGCTAAAATTAATTAAACAGCAGCTGTAGTGTTCCACCAGCCACCATCCCCCAACAGTACACTAGCATATAGTGCAAAGAACAATGTAATAACTAGAACTCTACTAAAATTAACCGTACACCAGCCACCATCCCCCAACAGTATAGTAGCTTATAGTGCAAACAACCATTTAATAACTAGAACTCTACTAATAATATGCACACACCAGCCACCTCCCCAACAGTACACTAGCTTATAGTGCAAACAACAATGTAATAACTAGAACTCTACTAATAATATGCACACACCAGCCACCTCCCCCAACAGTACGCTAGCTTATAGAGCAAGCAAACATGTAATAACTAGAAGTGTACTAATAATATGTTTCAAGCCTGCAAGAAGCTGCTGTGTTAGTGGATCTGTTAAAATTAAACAGCAGCTGGAGTATGCCACCAGCCACCATTCCCCAACAGTCCATTGACATATAGTGCAAACAACAATGCAATAACTAGAACTCTACTAATACTATGCACACACCAGCCACGTCCCCAACAGTGCACTAGCTTACAGTGCAAACAAACATGTAATAACTAAAACCCTACTGATATTATGTTTCAAGCCTGTAAGCAGCTGCTGAGTTAGAGGATCTGCTAAAATTAATTAAACAGCAGCTGCACTCTACCACCAGCCACTATCCCCCAACAGTACAGTAGCATATAGTGCAAACAACAATTTAATAACTAGAACTCTACTAGTAATATGCACACACCAGCCACCATCCCCAACAATGCACTAGCTTATACTGCAAACAACAATGTAATAACTAGAACTTTACTAATAATATGCACACACCAGCCACTGTCCCCCAACAGTACACCAGCTTATAGTGTAAAGAACAATGGAATAACTAGAACTCTACTAATAATATGCACACACCTGCCACATCCCCCAACAGCACACTAGTTTATTGAGCAAACAAATATGTAATAAATAGAACTCTACTAATAATGTGTTTCAAGCCTGCAAGCAGCTGCTGTGTTAGAGAATCAGCTAAAATTAATTAAACAGCAGCTGCAGTGTACCACCAGCCACCATCCCCAAAAGTACTCTAGCATATAGTGCAAACAAGAATGTAATTACTAGAACTCTACTAATAATATGACACACCAGCCACCATCTCCAAAAGTACACTAGCATATGGTGCAAACAACAATGTAATAACTAGAACTCTACTTATAATATGCACACACCAGCCATGTCTCCCAACAGTACACTAGCTTATAGTGCAAACAAACATGTAATAACTAGATCTCTACTATTATTATGTTTCAAGCCTGCAAGCAGCTGCTGTGTTAGAGGATCTGCTAAAATTAATTAAACAGCAGCTGTAGTGTTCCACCAGCCACCATCCCCCAACAGTACACTAGCATATAGTGCAAACAACAATGCAATAACTAGAACTTTACTAATATTATCCGCACACCAGCCACCATCCCCCAACAGTACAGTAGCTTATAGAGCAAACAACAATGTAATAACTAGAACTCTACTAATTATATGCACACACATGCCTCCGTCCCCCAACAGTACACTAGCTTATAGTGCAAAAACAAAGTAATAAATAGAGCTCTACTAACAATATGCACACACCAGCCACGTCCCCCAACAGTACAGTAGCTTATAGTTCAAGCAAAAGATGTAATAACTAGAACTCTACTAATAATAAGTTTCAAGCCTACAAGCAGGTGCTGTGTTAGAGGATCTGTTAAAATTAATTAAACAGCTGCTGCAGTGTACCACCAGCCACCATCCCCCAATGGTACTCTAGCATATAGTGCAAACAACAATGTAATAACTAGAAATCTACTAATAATATGCACACACCAGCCTCATCCCCCAACAGTGCAGTAGCTTATAGTGCAAACAACAATGTAATAAGTAGAACTCTACTAATAATATGCACACATAAGCCACCTCCCCCAACAGTACCCTAGCTTATAATGCAAACAAACATGTAATAACTAGAAATGTACTAATAATATGTTTCAAGCCTGCAAGCAGCTGCAGTGTTAGAGGATCTGCTAAAATTAATTAAACAGCAGCTGCAGTGTACCACCAGCCAGCATTCCCAAACAGTACACTTGCATATAGTGCAAGCAGCAATGTAATAACTAGAACTCTACTAATATTATGCACACACCAGCCACCATCCCCCAACAGTACACTAGCTAATAGTGCAAACAGTAATGTAATAACTGGAACTCTGCTAATAATATGCACTCACCAGCCATGTCCCCCAACTGTACAGTTGCTTATAGTGCAAACAAACGTAATAACTAAAACCCTACTGATAATATGTTTCAAGCCTGCAGGCAGCCGATGAGTTAGAGGATCTGCTAAAATTAATTAAACAGCAGCTGCAGAGTACCACCAGCCACTGTCCCCCAACAGTACACTAGCATATAGTGCAAACAACAATGTAATAACTAGAACTCTGCTAATAATATGCACACACCAGCCACGATCCCCAGCTGTACACTAGCTTATAGTGCAAACAACAATGTAATAACTAGAACTTTACTAATAATAGGCACACACCAGCCACCGTCCCCCAACAGTAAACTAGCTTATAGTGTAAACAACAATGGAATAACTAGAACTCTACTAATAATATGCACACACCTGCCACAACCCCCAACAGCAGACTGGTTTATAGAGCAAACAATATTGTAATAACTAGAACTCTTCTAATGATATGTTTCAAGCCTGCAAACAGCTGCGGTGTTAGATTATCTGCTGAAATTAATTAAACAGCAGCTGCAGTGTACCACCAGCCACCATCTTCAAACAGTACTCTAGCATACAGTGCAAACAAGAATGTAATTACTTGAAGTCTACTAATAATATGCACACACCAGCCACCATCCCCAACAGTACACTAGGCTATAGTGCAAACAGCAATGTAATAACTAGAACTCTACTAATGATATGCACACACCAGCCACATCCCACATCAGTACACTAGCTTATAGTGCAAACAAACATGTAATGACTGGAACTCTACTAATAAGATGTTTCAAGCCTGCAAGCAGCTGCAGTGTTAGAGGATCTGCTAAAATTAATTAAACTGCAGCTGCAGTGTGCTACCAGCCTCCATCCCCCAACAGTACACTAGCAATTAATGCAAACAACAATGTAATAACTAGAACTCTACTAATAATATGTACATAACAGCCACCATCCCCCAACAGTACACTAGCTTGTAGTACAAACAACAATGTAATATCTAGAATTCTACTAATAATATACAGACAGCAGCCACCGTTCCCCCAACAGTGCAATAGCCCATAGTGCAAACAACAATGTAATAACTAGAACTCTACTAATAATTTGCACACACCAGCCACGTCCCACAACACTACACTAGCTTATAGTGCAAACAAACATGTAATAACTAGAACTCTACTAATAATATGTTTCAAGCCTGCAAGCAGCTGCTGTGTTAGAGGATCTGCTAAAATTAATTAAACAGCAGCTGCAGTGTACCACCAGCCACCATCCCCCAACAGTACACTGGCATATAGTGCAAACAACAATGTAATAACTAGAACTCTTCTAATAATATTCACACACCAGCCACCATACCCAACTGTGCAGTAACTTATAGTGCAAACAACAATGTAAAAAACTAGAACTCTACTAATAATATGCACACACCAGTCACGTCCCCCAACAGTACACTAGCTTATAGTGCAAACAAACATGTAATAACTAGAATACTACTAATAATATGTTTGATGCCTGCAAGTAGCAGATGTGTTTGAGGATCTGCTAAAATTAATTAAACAGCAGCTGCAGTGTGCCACCAGCCACCATCGCACAAGAGTACACTATCATATAGTGCAAACAACAATGTAATAACTAGAACTCTACTAATAATATGCACACTCCAGCCACCATCCCCAACAGTACACTAGCTTATAGTGCAAACAAGAATGTAATAACTAGAACTGTCCTAATAATATGCACACACCAGCCTCGTCCCCAACAGTACACTAGCTTATAGTGCAAACAAACATGTAACAACTATAACCCTATCAATAATAGGTTTTCAAGCCTGCAAGCAGCTGCTGTGTTATAGGATCTGCTAAAATTAATTAAACAGCAGCTGCAGTGTACCACCAGCCACAATCCCCAACAGTATACTCGCATATATGCAAACAAAATGTATTAACTAGAACTCTGCTAATAATATGCACACACAAGCCGATCCACCAACAGTACAGTAGTTTATAGTGCAAACTACATTCTGATAACTAGAACTCTACTAATAATGTACACACCACCCACGTCCCCAACAGTACACACAAGCTTATAGTGCAAACAACAATGTTGTAACTAGAAATCTGCCAATAATATGCACACACCAGCCACCGTCCTCCAGCAGTACACTAGCTTATCGTGCAAACAACAATGTAATAACTAGAACTCTACTAATAATATGCACTCACCCACCTCGTCCCCCAACAGTACACTAGCTTATAGTACAAAGAAATATATAATACCTAGAACTCTACTAATATGTTTCAAGCCTGCAAGCTGCTGCTGTTTTAGATTATCTGCTAAAATTAATTAAACAGCAGCTGCAGTGTACCATCAGCTACCATCCCCCAACAGTACACTAGTATTTAGTGCAAAGAACAATGTAATAACTAGAACTCTTCTAATAATATGCACACACCAGGCAGCATCACCCAACAGTACACTAGCTTATATTGCAAACTGCAATGTAATAACTGGAACTCTACTAATAATATGCACACACCAGCCATGTCCACCAACAGTACACTAGCTTATAGTGCAAACAAAACATGTAATAACTAGAACTCTACTAATAATATGTTTCAAGCCTGCAAGCAGCTGCTGTGTTAGAGGATCTGCTAAAATTAATTAAACAGCAGCTGCAGTGTACCACCAGCCACCATTCCCCAACAGTACACTAGCAAATAGTGCAAACAACATTGTAATAATTGGAATCTTACTAATAATATGCACACATCAGCCACCATCCCCCAACAGAGCAGTAGCATATACTGCAAACAACAATGTAATAACTAGAACTCTACTAATAATATGCACACTCTAGTGACCGTCCCCAACAGTACTCTAGCTTATAGTGCAAACAACAATGTAATAACTTGAACTCTACTAATAATATGCACACACCAACCACGTCCCCCAACAGTACACTAGCTTGTAATGCAAACAAACATGTAATAACTGGAAGTCTACTAATAATATGCACACACCATTATCTGTGCCCTACCTATGCCACAATACAACCAGCAGGGCAGCCTTCATGTAGGGACGCAAATTGTTCTATCAGCACATTGCTTGGTGCTCCATTTTGGATATACTGTTCCCCATTTCACCTGACCACAAGATTGGTATTTTGTGAGTTGGCAAACCCATATCCCTGACTGGCATAGCTTAAAACCGAGGCTCCTGAATGGTAAAATGAGGACCAAAGATAGTCTCCTCATTTTATCTCTTGCAGCCCTTATGAAACTCTTAATTTTTTTCTTAATCTATGTTGGAAATGTGGAAATTAACTAAGGACCTCCAGAGTGCATTACCTCACCAGCAGATTTAGCCTCAGCCAGAGGTCTAAGCTTTCTACATATCAATGCCTGCAGCCTGCTAAAAAAGCTCACAATGATGCAATCCTGGGTTGCCCATACTTTGCCAGACTTTCTTGTGGTGTCGGAGACATGGCTCAGTCTCGCCACAGCAGACAGAGACATAAATTTACCGAAGTATCAAATATTCTGATCGGATCGCCAGACAAGGGGCGGGGGAGGTGCTATATATGTAAAATCCAATATATCTGTAACTTACTTAGATGCAACATCTATGCCCAAAGAATTCGAATGTCTATCCCTCAAAGTGGCTTTCTCCAACACTGCAGCATTTCAGCTAGTTGGCTGTACAGGCCCTCTTCAGCGGATTATAAGCTTCTAACCCACCTGGGGAATCTAATCAAGATGGGTACTGAAGAGACCATAATCCTAGGTTATGTAAACCTAAATTTGCTATCCAAGGCTGCGGCACCTTTAATATCATTTTGTGATACATATGGGTTTTCACAACTTATAAATGAACCAACGAGAAACAACTAAAAGAATCTGAGCAACAGCACATTACTTGACATCATGCTGGTGAATAAACCCCACCTCTTCACGCACGCTGGAGTGCTGTTCAGTAATATAAGTGACCACTGCCTTATTGCTGGAATAAGGTCATCTGGCAAACTAACACCCCAGCTAAATTCCTACTGAGGAGATCCAAGAAAACTTTCAATACTGAGGCATATCTTCATGATCTAAATCACTCTACAAGATGGCAAGAGTTCTACCTAGCAGACTCTGTGGAAAAAGCACATCAGGTGTTAAATAGCATAATACTAGGTGCCCTTAACACTCATGCACCAATTACTAGAGTTGAATTAAAAACAAATTTATCGTTGGTTTTCACTGACCTTAAATCATCCCTGCTTGAGGAGATAAGCTTTGGAAAAAGGCAAGGAAGACTAAGAACCCAAATGACTGGATGATATTTAAGAAAGCCAGAAATAGCTGTACTAGGAAGTACGGATGCTAAGGCTGCCTACTACAAGGCTGAACTTGACTCCTCATACCACAATCCTGCCAGGTTCTGGAGCACCACTAAGGACATAACAGGACAAGATCCTAGCTCTACACTACTAGCTCAAATGCACCACAACAATCTAACAGTCTCAGACAGAATGGAAATACTGGATGCATTCAATAATCATTTTACAACTGCTGGCCTTGCATTTGGTACCTCTCCAGACAATCTGCTACGTGCTCAGTTAAGCTCCCAGTACACAGGAACTCAGTTAGCTGAATCCTCCTTCTCCTTCAAACCGATTTTGTTGAAACAAGTGGAGGATCTAATCTCGCAGATGGATATCAAAAAGTGCAGGTGCTGACTCCTTGACCTTACTTTCTAAGATTGCAATGCATGCACTTGCAGTTCCTTTAACACACCTTTTAACCTGTCTTTAATATCTGGTTCTATTCCTGCAACCTGGAAAACAGCCCAAGTTCTCCCTCTACTGAAATCAGGGGACCCCATGGACCTTAACAACTATATGCCAATCTCTATCCATCCAGTGCTATCTAAGCTGTTAGAAAAACTAGTGTGCATCCAATTAAGAGAATATCTTGAAGAATTTAATCTTTAAATCCAGCACAATCCGGGTTTAGATCTAAGCATAGTACTATTTCTGCACTGGCTAAAGTTACAAATGATTGCAATCGAACTGGATAAAAAGAATACTGTTTGTGCTGTATTCCTTGATCTAAGCAAGGCATTTGATACGGTGGACCATGAACTGCTACTCTCTTCCTTGCACTCCATAGGTTTGGATCCATCCTCCCTTACATGGTTCAGGTGTTACCTCATGGAAGGACACAGCAAGTGAAAGCTGAGGAGACCTATCTCCATTAAAACCACCTCTAAGAGGAGTTCCACAAGGATCTATTCTGGGCCCTATCCTTTTCCATTTATATTAATAATATTGATTCAAATCTTACCAAAGCCACTGTACACTTGTTTCAGCAGATGGCACTGTTTTATATGTCAGCAACCCATCACCTGCTACAGCTTGTGAAGTTCTACAAGTGGAATTCTTTATACTACAACATCAACTAATGGAAAAAAGCTTCTTTTTAAATGCAAGGAAACAAAAGCTACATCGGAACATGATTCAGAAGACCCAAGCTGATCAACCTTGTATCTTTAGCATCCTTCAAGCATCTATACCTAAGTCTCTTCCCTGAAAAGTACAATTTGCTTCCACAAGTTCTAGTTTATTTGTAGTTCTAAACTTCTTCCCCTCTCAGAAATGACCATCATAACATGGTAATTCACTTCCCTATAATTCATCTCCACAGATACCTCACCCCCTGGCTATAGTCTTCTCCCACTAATTCCAGGCCCCTACCTTAGCCCTTATCAATGCCACTACACTTTTCAGGTCTAGCCCCAGAACCTACTCTGATCATTCGTCCCTTCCTATCATGTCACTTTATCTCAGTCTATGGCCACCATCTTTCAGTTATCCAATCACTGTTTCTCTTTGTCACATCGACTTCCCTTGGATCATAGGAACCTTGGGTTTCCTCATGTCGAATGTCATGTGCCATGTTTACTGCCAGAGTTGATATGTATATGCTGGACTACCTAGTGTGCATTTCATGTGTTAATACCATAACCTGTTATGTTTTATAACTTCTCTCCTTGATTACTGTATATAGTGTTTTAAATATTCCTGCACATGTACCAGTATTGAACCTGATTACTGTATATAAGTGTTTTCGGTATTCCTGTACATGTACCAATTATTGAACCTTGACCTTATCAGGTCCATCTTACAAATGAGCTGTGCTCAATGATGGTCGCCTGAAAAAATAAAGATTTGATTGATTGATTAATTGATTGACACCAGCCACGTCCCCGACAGTACACTAGCTTATAGTGCAAACAAAACATGTACGAACTAGAACTCCACTAATAATTGTTTCAAGCCTGCAAGCATGCTCTCTTAGAGATCTCCTAAAATTAATTAAACAGCAGCTGCAGCTGCAGCCACCATCCGCAACGACAGAACACTAGCATATAGTGCAAAAACAATGTAATAATTAGAACCCTACTAATAATTTGCACACCAGCCACCATCCCCCAACAGTACTGCTTAGCTACAGTGCAAACAACAATGGAATAACTAGAACTCTACTAATAATATGCACACTCCAGCCACCGTCCCCAACAGTACTTTAGCTTGCAGTGGAAACAAAAATGGAATAACTAGAACTCTACTAATAATATGCACACACCAGCCATGACACAACGGTACACTAGCCTATAGTGCAAACAAACATGTAATAACTGAAATCTACTGATAATATGTTTCAAGCTGCAAAGCAGCTGCAGTGTTAGATCTACTAATGTTAATTAAACAGCAGCTGCAGTGTACCACCAGACACCATCCCCAACGAGACACTAGCATATACGTTCAAACAACAATGAAATAACTAGAACTCTACTAATAATATTCACACACAGCCACCATCCCCAACAGTACATTTGCTTACAATATAAACAACAATGTAATAACTAGAACTCTACTAATAATGCACACACCAGACACCGTCCCCAACAGTACACTAGCTTATAGAGCAAACAATGTATAACTAGAACTATACTAATAATATGCATGCACCAGCCATGTCCCCAACAGTAGACTAGCTTATAATGCCAACCAAACATGTAATAACTAGAACTTTCTACTAATAATATATTTCAAACCCATAAGCAGCTTCTCTGTAGAGATCTGCTAAAATAGAATTAAAACTGCAGTGTACCACCAGCCACCATCCCCAACAGTACACTAGCATATAGTGCAAAAACAAAGTAATAAATAGAGCTCTACTAATAATATACATACCAATAAGTCCCCAACAGTACACTAGCTTATAGTTCAAACAAAACATGTAATAACTAGAACTCTTCTAATAACAAGTTTCAAGACTACAAGCAGGTGCTGTGTTAGAGGATCTGCAAAATTAATTAAACAACAGCTGCAGTGTACCAAAAGCCACCATCCCCAACAGTACACTAGCATATACTGCAAACAACAATGTAATAACTAGAAATCTACTAATAATATGCACACAACAGCCACATCCCCAAAGTGCAGTAGCTTATAGTGCAAAACAACAATGTAATAACTAGAACTCTACTCATAATATGCACACACAAGCCACCTGCCCCAACAGTACCCTAGCTTATAGTGCAAACAAACATGTAATAACTGGAACTGTACTAATAATATGTTTCAAGCCTGCAAGCAGCTGTTGTGTTAGTGGATCAGTTAAAATTAGTGAAAACAGCTGCAGTACCACCAGCCACCATTCCCCAACAGTACACTAGCAAATAGTGCAAACAAGAATGTAATAACTAGAACTCTACTAATATTATACACATACCAGCCAAGTCCCCAACAGTACACTGGCAAAATAAGTGCAAACAAGAATGTAATAACTAGAACTCTACTAATGTGTGCACACACCAGCCACCATCCCGCAACCCAGTACACTAGCTTATAGTGTAAACAGCAATGTAATAACTAGAACTCTACTAATAATATGCACACATCACCGTCTCCCCAACGGTACACTAACTTATAGGTGCAAACAAACATGTAATAACTAGAACACTCCTATTAATATGTTTCAAGCCTGCAAGCAGCTGCTGGATTAGAAGATCTGCTAAAATTAATTAAACAGCAGCTGTAGTGTTCCACCAGCCACCATCCCCCAATAGTACACCAGCATATAGTGCAAACAACAAATGTAATAACTAGAAACTCTCCTAACAATATACACACCAGCCACCATCCCAAACAGTGCAGTTGCTTATAAGTGCAAACATCAATGTAATAAGCAGAACTCTACTAATAATATGCACACATAAGCCACTGTCCCCAACAGTACCCTAGCTTACAGTGAAAACAACAATCTAATAACTAGAGCTCTACTAATAATATGCACAACCAGCCACCTCCCCAACAGTATGCTAGCTTATAGAGCAAACAAACATGTAAAAACTAGAAGTGTACTAATAATATGTTTCAAGCCTGCAAGAAGCTGCTGTGTTAGTGGATCTGTTAAAATTAATTAAACAGCAGCTGCAGTGTGCCACCCACCATTCCCCAACAGTACATTGACATACAGTGCAAACAACAATGTCAATAACTAGTACTCTACTAATATTGTACACTACCAGCCACCATCCCCAACAGTGCACTAGCCTATAGTGCAAACAACAATGTAATAACTAGAACTCCACTAATAATATGCATACAGCAGCCATGTCCCCAACAGTACACTAGCCTATAGTGCAAACAAACATGTAATAACTAAAACCCTACTGATAATATGTTTCAAGCCTGTAAGCAGCTGCTGAGTTAGAGGATCTGCTAAAATTAATTAAACAGCAGCTGCAGTCTACCACTAGCCACTATCCCCAACAGTACAGTAGCATGTGGTGCAAACAAGAATGTAATAACTAGAACTCTACTAGTAATATGCACACAAGCCACCATCCCCAACAATTCACTAGCTTATACTGCAAACAACAATGTAATAACTAGAACTTTACTAATAATATACACACAGCCACCGTCCCCAACAGTACACTAGCATATGGTGCAACAACAATGTTATAACTAGAACTCTACTAATAATATGCACACACCAGCCACTGTCTCCCAACAGTACACAAGCTTATAGTGCAAACAAACACGTTATAACTAGAACTCTACTAATAATATGTTTCAAGCCTGCAAGCAGATGCTGTGTTAGAGGATCTGCTAAAATTAATTAAACAGCAGCTGTAGTGTTCCACCAGCCACCATCCCCAACAGTACACTAGCATATAGTGCAAGAACAATGTAATAACTAGAACTCTACTAAAATTAACGTACACCAGCCACCATCCCCCAACAGTATAGTAGCTTATAGTGCAAACAACCATTTAATAACTAGAACTCTACTAATAATATGACACACCCAGCCACCTCCCCAACAGTACACTAGCTTATAGTGCAAACAACAATGTAATAACTAGAACTCTACTAATAATATGCACACACCAGCCACCTCCCCCAACAGTACGCTAGCTTATAGAGCAAGCAAACATGTAATAACTAGAAGTGTACTAATAATATGTTTCAAGCCTGCAAGAAGCTGCTGTGTTAGTGGATCTGTTAAAATTAAACAGCAGCTGGAGTATGCCACCAGCCACCATTCCCCAACAGTCCATTGACATATAGTGCAAACAACAATGCAATAACTAGAACTCTACTAATACTATACACACACCAATACGTCCCCAACAGTGCATAGCTTACAGTGCAAACAAACATGTAATAACTAAAACCCTACTGATATTATGTTTCAAGCCTGTAAGCAGCTGCTGAGTTAGAGGATCTGCTAAAATTAATTAAACACGGCTGCACTCTACCACCAGCCACTATCCCCAACAGTACAGTAGCATATAGTGCAAACAACAATTTAATAACTAGAACTCTACTAGTAATATACACACACCAGCCACCATCCCCAACAATGCACTAGCTTATACTGCAAACAACAATGTAATAACTAGAACTTTACTAATAATACACACACCAGCCACTGTCCCCAACAGTACACCAGCTTATAGTGTAAAGAACAATGGAATAACTAGAACTCTACTAATAATATGCACACACCTGCCACATCCCCCAACAGCACACTAGTTTATTGAGCAAACAAATATGTAATAAATAGAACTCTACTAATAATGTGTTTCAAGCCTGCAAGCAGCTGCTGTGTTAGAGAATCAGCTAAAATTAATTAAACAGCAGCTGCAGTGTACCACCAGCCACCATCCCCCAAAAGTACTCTAGCATATAGTGCAAACAAGAATGTAATTACTAGAACTCTACTAATAATATGCACACACCAGCCACCATCTCCAAAAGTACACTAGCATATGGTGCAAACAACAATGTAATAACTAGAACTCTACTTATAATATGCACACACCAGCCATGTCTCCCAACAGTACACTAGCTTATAGTGCAAACAAACATGTAATAACTAGATCTCTACTATTATTATGTTTCAAGCCTGCAAGCAGCTGCTGTGTTAGAGGATCTGCTAAAATTAATTAAACAGCAGCTGTAGTGTTCCACCAGCCACACATCCCCAACAGTACACTAGCATATAGTGCAAACAACAATGCAATAACTAGAACTTTACTAATATTATCCGCACACCAGCCACCATCCCCAACAGTACAGTAGCTTATAGAGCAAACAACAATGTAATAACTAGAACTCTACTAATTATATGCACACATGCCTCCGTCCCCAACAGTACACTGGCTTATGGTGCAAAAACAAAGTAATAAATAGAGCTCTACAACAATATGCACACACCAGCCACGCCCCCAACAGTACAGTAGCTTATAGTTCAAGCAAAAGATGTAATAACTAGAACTCTACTAATAATAAGTTTCAAGCCTACAAGCAGGTGCTGTGTTAGAGGATCTGTTAAAATTAATTAAACAGCTGCTGCAGTGTACCACCAGCCACCATCCCCAATGGTACTCCTAGCATATAGTGCAAACAACAATGTAATAACTAGAAATCTACTAATAATATGCACACACCAGCCTCATCCCCCAACAATTGCAGTAGCTTATAGTGCAAACAACAATGTAATAAGTAGAACTCTACTAATAATATGCACACATAAGCCACCTCCCCAACAGTACCCTAGCTTATAATGCAAAACAAACATGTAATAACTAGAAATGTACTAATAATATGTTTCAAGCCTGCAAGCAGCTGCAGTGTTAGAGGATCTGCTAAAATTAATTAAACAGCAGCTGCAGTGTACCACCAGCCAGCATTCCCAAACAGTACACTTGCATATAGTGCAAGCAGCAATGTAATAACTAGAACTCTACTAATATTATGCACACACCAGCCACCATCCCCCAACAGTACACTAGCTAATAGTGCAAACAGTAATGTAATAACTGGAACTCTGCTAATAATATGCACTCACCAGCCATGTCCCCCAACTGTACAGTTGCTTATAGTGCAAACAAACGTAATAACTAAAACCCTACTGATAATATGTTTCAAGCCTGCAGGCAGCCGATGAGTTAGAGGATCTGCTAAAATTAATTAAACAGCAGCTGCAGAGTACCACCAGCCACTGTCCCCCAACAGTACACTAGCATATAGTGCAAACAACAATGTAATAACTAGAACTCTGCTAATAATATGCACACACCAGCCACGATCCCCAGCTGTACACTAGCTTATAGTGCAAACAACAATGTAATAACTAGAACTTTACTAATAATAGGCACACACCAGCCACCGTCCCCCAACAGTAAACTAGCTTATAGTGTAAACAACAATGGAATAACTAGAACTCTACTAATAATATGCACACACCTGCCACAACCCCCAACAGCAGACTGGTTTATAGAGCAAACAATATTGTAATAACTAGAACTCTTCTAATGATATGTTTCAAGCCTGCAAACAGCTGCGGTGTTAGATTATCTGCTGAAATTAATTAAACAGCAGCTGCAGTGTACCACCAGCCACCATCTTCAAACAGTACTCTAGCATACAATAGTGCAAACAAGAATGTAATTACTTGAAGTCTACTAATAATATGCACACACAGCCACCATCCCCAACAGTACACTGGCTATAGTGCAAACAGCAATGTAATAACTAGAACTCTACTAATGATATGCACACACCAGCCACATCCCACATCAGTACACTAGCTTATAGTGCAAACAAACATGTAATGACTGGAACTCTACTAATAAGATGTTTCAAGCCTGCAAGCAGCTGCAGTGTTAGAGGATCTGCTAAAATTAATTAAACTGCAGCTGCAGTGTGCTACAACCTCCATCCCCAACAGTACACTAGCAATTAATGCAAACAACAATGTAATAACTAGAACTCTACTAATAATATGTACATAACAGCCACCATCCCCAACAGTACACTAGCTTGTAGTACAAACAACAATGTAATATCTAGAATTCTACTAATAATATACAGACAGCAGCCACCGCCCCCAACAGTGCAATAGCCCATAGTGCAAACAACAATGTAATAACTAGAACTCTACTAATAATTTGCACACACCAGCCACGTCCCACAACACTACACTAGCTTATAGTGCAAACAAACATGTAATAACTAGAACTCTACTAATAATATGTTTCAAGCCTGCAAGCAGCTGCTGTGTTAGAGGATCTGCTAAAATTAATTAAACAGCAGCTGCAGTGTACCACCAGCCACCATCCCCCAACAGTACACTGGCATATAGTGCAAACAACAATGTAATAACTAGAACTCTTCTAATAATATTCACACCAGCCACCATACCCAACTGTGCAGTAACTTATAGTGCAAACAACAATGTAAAACTAGAACTCTACTAATAATATGCACACACCAGTCCGTCCCCAACAGTACACTAGCTTATAGTGCAAACAAACATGTAATAACTAGAATACTACTAATAATATGTTTGATGCCTGCAAGTAGCAGATGTGTTTGAGGATCTGCTAAAATTAATTAAACAGCAGCTGCAGTGTGCCACCAGCCACCATGCTATAAAGAGTACACTATCATATAGTGCAAACAACAATGTAATAACTAGAACTCTACTAATAATATGCACACTCCAGCCACCATCCCCAACAGTACACTAGCTTATAGTGCAAACAAGAATGTAATAACTAGAACTGTCCTAATAATATGCACACACCAGCCTCGTCCCCAACAGTACACTAGCTTATAGTGCAAACAAACATGTAACAACTATAACCCTATCAATAATAGGTTTCAAGCCTGCAAGCAGCTGCTGTGTTATAGGATCTGCTAAAATTAATTAAACAGCAGCTGCAGTGTACCACCAGCCACAATCCCCCAACAGTATACTCGCATATATGCAAACAAAAATGTATTAACTAGAACTCTGCTAATAATATGCACACACAAGCCACGTCACCGAACAGTACAGTAGTTTATAGTGCAAACTACATTCTGATAACTAGAACTCTACTAATAATGTGCACACACCACCCACGTCCCCAACAGTACACAAGCTTATAGTGCA
Organism: Neoceratodus forsteri; assembly: GCA_016271365.2. Classification (NCBI taxonomy): domain Eukaryota; kingdom Metazoa; phylum Chordata; order Ceratodontiformes; family Ceratodontidae; genus Neoceratodus; species Neoceratodus forsteri. Next base: position 322,392,758 of record JADMNL010000023.1, read on the forward strand.
AACAACAATGTTGTAACTAGAAATCTGCCAATAATATGCACACACCAGCCACCGTCCTCCAGCAGTACACTAGCTTATCGTGCAAACAACAATGTAATAACTAGAACTCTACTAATAATATGCACTCACCCACCTCGTCCCCCAACAGTACACTAGCTTATAGTACAAAGAAATATATAATACCTAGAACTCTACTAATATGTTTCAAGCCTGCAAGCTGCTGCTGTTTTAGATTATCTGCTAAAATTAATTAAACAGCAGCTGCAGTGTACCATCAGCTACCATCCCAACAGTACACTAGTATTTAGTGCAAAGAACAATGTAATAACTAGAACTCTTCTAATAATATGCACACACCAGCAGCATCACCCAACAGTACACTAGCTATATTGCAAACTGCAATGTAATAACTGGAACTCTACTAATAATATGACACACCAGCCATGTCCACCAACAGTACACTAGCTTATAGTGCAAACAAAACATGTAATAACTAGAACTCTACTAATAATATGTTTCAAGCCTGCAAGCAGCTGCTGTGTTAGAGGATCTGCTAAAATTAATTAAACAGCAGCTGCAGTGTACCACCAGCCACCATCCCCAACAGTACACTAGCAAATAGTGCAAACAACATTGTAATAATTGAATCTTACTAATAATATCACACATCAGCCACCATCCCCAACAGAGCAGTAGCATATACTGCAAACAACAATGTAATAACTAGAACTCTACTAATAATATGCACCTCAGTGACCGTCCCCAACAGTACTCTGCTTATAGTGCAAACAACAATGTAATAACTTGAACTCTACTAATAATATGCACACCAACCACGTCCCCAACAGTACACTAGCTTGTAATGCAAACAAACATGTAATAACTGGAAGTCTACTAATAATATGCACACACCATTATCTGTGCCCTACCTATGCCACAATACAACCAGCAGGGCAGCCTTCATGTAGGGACGCAAATTGTTCTATCAGCACATTGCTTGGTGCTCCATTTTTGGATATACTGTTCCCCATTTCACCTGGCCACAAGATTGGTATTTTGTGAGTTGGCACGAACCCATATCCCTGACTGGCATAGCTTAAAACCGAGGCCCCTGAATAGTAAAATGAGGACCAAAGATAGTCTCCTCATTTTATCTCTTGCAGCCCTTATGAAACTCTTAATTTTTTTCTTAATCTATGTTGGAAATGTGGAAATTAACTAAGGACCTCCAGAGTGCATTACCTCACCAGCAGATTTAGCCTCAGCCAGAGGTCTAAGCTTTCTACATATCAATGCCTGCAGCCTGCTAAAAAAGCTCACAATGATGCAATCCTGGGTTGCCCATACTTTGCCAGACTTTCTTGTGGTGTGGAGACATGGCTCAGTCTGCGCCACAGCAGACAGAGACATAAATTTACAAGTATCAAATATTCTGATCGGATCGCCAGACAAAGGCGGGAGGTGCTATATATGTAAAATCCAATATATCTGTAACTTACTTAGATGCAACATCTATGCCCAAAGAATTCGAATGTCTATCCTCAAAGTGGCTTTCTCAACACTGCAGCATTTCAGCTAGTTGGCTGTACAGGCCCTCTTCAGCGGATTATAAGCTTCTAACCCACCTGGGGAATCTAATCAAGATGGGTACTGAAGAGACCATAATCCTAGGTTATGTAAACCTAAATTTGCTATCCAAGGCTGCGGCACCTTTAATATCATTTTGTGATACATATGGGTTTTCACAACTTATAAATGAACCAACGAGAAACAACTAAAAGAATCTGAGCAACAGCACATTACTTGACATCATGCTGGTGAATAAACCCCACCTCTTCACGCACGCTGGAGTGCTGTTCAGTAATATAAGTGACCACTGCCTTATTGCTGGAATAAGGTCATCTGGCAAACTAACACCCCCAGCTAAATTCCTACTGAGGAGATCCAAGAAAACTTTCAATACTGAGGCATATCTTCATGATCTAAATCACTCTACAAGATGGCAAGAGTTCTACCTAGCAGACTCTGTGGAAAAAGCACATCAGGTGTTAAATAGCATAATACTAGGTGCCCTTAACACTCATGCACCAATTACTAGAGTTCGAATTAAAAACAAAATTTATCATTGGTTTTCACCTGACCTTAAATCATCCCTGCTTGAGGGAGATAAGCTTTGGAAAAAGGCAAGGAAGACTAAGAACCCAAATGACTGAATGATATTTAAGAAAGCCAGAAATAGCTGTACTAGGAAAGTACGGGATGCTAAGGCTGCCTACTACAAGGCCGAACTTGACTCCTCATACCACAATCCTGCCAGGTTCTGGAACACCACTAAGGACATAACAGGACAAGATCCCAGCTCTACACTACTAGCTCAAATGCACCACAACAATCTAACAGTCTCAGACAGAATGGAAATACTGGATGCATTCAATAATCATTTTAGAACTGCTGGCCTTGCATTTGGTACCTCTCCAGACAATCTGCTACATGCTCAGTTAAGCTCCCAGTACACAGGAACTCAGTTAGCTGAATCCTCCTTCTCCTTCAAACCGATTTTGTTGAAACAAGTGGAGGATCTAATCTCGCAGATGGATATCAAAAAAAGTGCAGGTGCTGACTCCCTTGACCCTTACTTTCTAAAGATTGCAATGCATGCACTTGCAGTTCCTTTAACACACCTTTTAACCTGTCTTTAATATCTGGTTCTATTCTGCAACCTGGAAAACAGCAAGTTCTCCCTCTACTGAAATCAGGGGACCCCATGGACCTTAACAACTATATGCCAATCTCTATCCATCCAGTGCTATCTAAGCTGTTAGAAAAACTAGTGTGCATCCAATTAAGAGAATATCTTGAAGAATTTAATCTTTAAATCCAGCACAATCCGGGTTTAGATCTAAGCATAGTACTATTTCTGCACTGGCTAAAGTTACAAATGATTGGCAATCCGAACTGGATAAAAAGAATACTGTTTGTGCTGTATTCCTTGATCTAAGCAAGGCATTTGATACGGTGGACCATGAACTGCTACTCTCTTCCTTGCACTCCATAGGTTTGGATCCATCCTCCCTTACATGGTTCAGGTGTTACCTCATGGGAAGGACACAGCAAGTGAAAGCTGAAGGAGACCTATCTCCATTAAAACCACCTCTAAGAGGAGTTCCACAAGGATCTATTCTGGGCCCTATCCTTTTTTCCATTTATATTAATAATATTGATTCAAATCTTACCAAAGCCACTGTACACTTGTTTGCAGATGGCACTGTTTTATATGTCAGCAACCCATCACCTGCTACAGCTTGTGAAGTTCTACAAGTGGAATTCTTTATACTACAACATCAACTAATGGAAAAAAAGCTTCTTTTAAATGCAAGGAAAACAAAAGCAATGTTTTTCTCCACCCAAAGCCATACAAGTCCCTCATCACTAAACAATCTCCCCCAGCTATCCACTATCCTTGGTGAAAGCCTTGATTATGTAGAAAAATTCAAATATTTGTGGGTGTGGATAGATAGCAAACTTGACTACACAGTTCACATTGAACAACTTCTAAAAAAGCTTCGTCAGAAGCTTGGTCTATTTTTTAGAATAAGGCACTTTTTAAACAGAGACTCCAAGATGAGGTTGGTCCAGGCCACATTTCTTTCAGTAATTGACTATGGTGATTTCCTTTATAGTCACTGCCCTATCTCCAACCTAAGCAAATTGGATACACTATACCACAGAGCTCTGAGGTTCATAACACATCTACCATTTAACACTCACCATTGCTCTCTCTATGCTGCAGTCGGTTGGATATCTGTACATCTCAGAAGAAACAGAAATGCTGCAGTGTGGACATACAGAGTTTTGACTATGATGCTTCCAAACTATATATTAGGCTGCTTCACACAGGCCACAGCTAGTACGTATGCCCTAAAAAGCCACAACTTCATTATGCTCAAAGTGCCTAAAGTCAACACCCGGCATGGGAGATCTGCTATCAGCTATACTCTAGCTACATCATGGAACATGATTCAGAAGACCCTGAAGCTGATCAACCTTGTATCTTTAGCATCCTTCAAGCATCTATACCTAAGTCTCTTCCCTGAAAAATGCAATTGCTTCCACAAGTTCTAGTTTATTCATAGTTCTATCCTTCCCCCTCTCAGGCAGCCATCATAACATGGCAATTCACTTCCCTATAATTCATCTCCACAGATACCTCACCCCTTGGCTATAATCTTCTCCCATTAATTCCAGGCCCCTACCTTAGCCCTTATGAATGTCATACACCTCCCAGTTCTAGCCCCAGCCCCTACCCTAGTCATTCGTACCCCTTCCTATCATGTCACTTATCCCAGTCTATGACCACCATCTTTCAGTTATCCAATCACTGTTTCTCTTTGTCCACATTGACTTCCCTTGGATATTTGCAACCATGGGTACCTCATGTCGAATGTATGCCATGTTTATCGCCAAAACTGATATGTATATACTGGAATACCTAGTGTGCATTTCATATGTTCCTACCATATCCTGTTATGTTTTAAACAACTTCCGTCCTTGATTACTGTATATACATTTTTTAAATATTCCAGTACATGTACCAAATATTGAACCTGATTACTGTATATAAGTGTTTTAAGTATTCCTGTACATGTTCCAATTATTGAACCTTGACCTTATCAGGTCCATCTTGCAAATGAGCTGTGCTCAATGATGGTCACCTGAAAAAATAAAAATTTGATTGATTGATTGATTGATTGATTGACACCAGCCACGTCCCCCAACAGAACACTAGCTTATAGTGCAAACAAAACATGTACGAACTAGAACTCAACTAATAATATGTTTCAAGAATGCAAGCAGCTGATGTTTTAGAGGATCTCCGAAAATTAATTAAACAGCAGCTGCAGTGTACCACCAGCCACCATCCCCCAACAGTACACTAGCATATAGTGCAAAAAACAATGTAATAACTAGAACTCTACTAATAATATGCACACACCAGCCACCACCCCCCAACAGCACTCTAGCTTACAGTGCAAACAACAATGGAATAACTAGAACTCTACTAATAATATGCACACGCCAGCCACCATCCCCCACCAGTACTCTAGCTTACAGTGCAAACAACAATGGAATAACTAGAACTCTACTAATATTATGCACACACCAGCCATGTCCCCCAACAGTACACTAGCTTATAGTGCAAACAAACATGTAATAACTAGAAATCTACTAATAATATGTTGCAAGCTTGCAATCAGCTGCAGTGTTAGAAGATCTGCTAAAGCTAATTAAACAGCAGCTGCAGTGTACCACCAGACACCATCCCCAACAGTACACTAGCATATAGTGAAAACAACAATGAAATAACCAGAACTCTATTAATAATATGCTCACACCAGCCAACATCCCCCAACAGTACACTAGCTTATAGCATAAACTACAGTGTAATAACTTGAACTCTACTAATAATATGCACAAACCAGCCACCGTCCCCCAACAGTACACTAGCTTATGGTGCAAACAATGTAATAACTAGAACTCTACTAATAATATGCACACACCAGCCCCATCCCCCAATGGTACACTAGCTTATACTGCAAACAACAATGCAATAACTAGAACTCTACTAATAATATGCACACACCAGCCACCATCCCCAACAGTGCACTAGCTTATAGTGAAAATAACAATGTAATAACTAGAAGTCTAATAATAATATGCACACACCAGCCAAGTCCCCAAACAGTACACTAGCTTATAGGGCAAACAAACATGAAATAACTAGAACCCAATTAATAATATGTTTCAAGCCTGCAAGCAGCTGCTGTTTTAGAAGATCTGCTAAAATTAATTAAACAGCAGCTGCAGTGTACCACCAGCCGTCATCCCCCAACAGTACACTCGCATTTAGTGCAAACAACAATGTAATGACTAGAACTCTACTAATAATATGCACACACCAGCCATGTCCCCCAACAGTCCACTTGCTTATAGTGCAAAGAAACATGTAATAATTAGAGCGCTACTAATAATATGTTTCAAGCTTGCAAGCAGCTGCAGTGTTAGAGGATCTTCCAAAATTAATTACACAGCAGCTGCAGTGTACCACCAGCCACCATCCCCAACAATACACTAGCATATAGTGCAAACAACAAGGTAATAACTAGAACTCTATTAATAATATGTCCACACCAGCCACGTCCCCCAACAGTCCTCTAGCCTATAGTGCAAACAAACATGTAAAAAGAAGAACTCTATTAATAATATGTTTCAATCCTGCAAGCAGGTGCTGTGTTAGAGGATCTGCTAAAATTAATTAAACAGAAGCTGCAGTGCACCACCAGCCACCATCCCCAACTGTACACTAGCATATAGTGCAAACAACAATGTAATATCTAAAACCCTGCTAATAATATGCACACACGAGCCACCATCCCCCAACAGCACACTAGTCAAAAGTGCAAACAACAATGTAATAACTAGAACTCTACTAATAATATGCACACACCAGCCTCGTCCTCCAACAGTTCACTAGCATATAATGCAAACAAACATGTAATAACTAGAACTCTTCTAATAATATGTATCAAGTCTGCAAGCAGCTGCTGTGTTAGAGGATCTGCTAAAATTAATAAAACAGCAGCTGCAGGGTACCACCAGCCACCATCCATCAACAGTACACTAGCATATAGTGTAAACAACAATGTAATAACTAGAACTCTACTAATAATATGCTCACACCAGCCACCATCCCCCAACAGTACACTAGCTAATAGTGCAAACAACAATGTAATAACTAGAACTCTACAAATAATATGCACACACGAACCATGTCCCCCCAATAGTACACTAGCTTATAGTGCAAACAAAACAAGTAATAACTAGAACTCTACTAATAATGTGTTTCAAGATTGTAAGCAGCTGCTGTGTTAGAGGATATGTTAAAACTAATTAAACAGCAGCTGCAGTGTACCACCAGCCACCATCCCCCAACAGTACACTAGCATACAGTGCAAACAACCATGTAATATCTAGAACTCTACTAATATAATACACACACCAGCCACCATCCCCCAACAGTGCAGTAGCTTATATTGCAAACAGCAAAGTAATAACTAGAAGACTACTAATAATATGCACACTCCAGCGATCGTCCCCTAACAGTACACTAGCTAATAGTGCAAAACTCAATGGAATAACTCGAGCTCTACTAATAATATGCACACACCAGCCATGTGCCCCAACAGTACACTAGCTTATAGTGCAAAGAAACATGTAATAATTAGAACACTACTAATAATATGTTTCAAGCTTGCAAGCAGCTGCAGTGTTAGAGGAACTTCTAAAATTAATTAAACAGCAGCTGCAGTGTACCACCAGCCACTATCCCCAACAGTACACTAGCATATAATGCAAACAACAAGGTGATAACTAGAACTCTATTAATAATATGCCCACACCAGCCACGTCCCCCAACAGTCCTCTAGCCTATAGTGCAAACAAACATGTAAAAAGTAGAACTCTACTAATAATATGTTTCAAGCCTGCAAGCAGCTGCTGTGTTAGAGGATCTTCTAAAATTAATTAAACAGCAGCTGCAGTGCACCACCAGCCACCATCCCCAACAGTACACTAGCATATAGTGCAAGCAACAATGTAATATCTAGAACCCTACTAATAATATGCGCACCCGAGCCACCATCCCCCAACAGTACACTAGTTTAAAGTGCAAACAACAATGTAATAACTAGAACTCTACTAATAATATGCGCACACCAGCCACCGTCCCCCAACAGTACACTAGCTTACAGTGCAAACAAACATGTAATAACTAGCACGCTACTAATAATATGTTTCAAGCTTGTAAGCCACTGCTGTGTTAGGGGATCTGCTAAAATTAATTAAACAGCAGCTGCAGTGTATCATCAGCCATGATCCCCGTAGAGTACACTCGCATATAATGCAAACAACAATGTAATTTCTAGAACTCTATTAATAATATGCACACACGAGCCACCATCCCCCATCAGTACACTAGCTTATAGTGCAAACAACAATGTAAAAACTAGAACTCTTCTAATAATATGCACACACCAGCCACCGTCCCCCAGCAGTACACTAGCTTATAGTGCAAACAACAATGTGATAACAAGAACTCTACTAATAATATGCACACACCAGCCACCTCCCCCAAAAGTTCAGTAGCTTATAGTGCAAACAAACTTGTAATAACTGGAACTGTACTAATAATATGTTTCAAGCCTGCAAGCAGCTGCTGTGTTAGAGGATCTGCTTAAATTAATTTAACAGCAGCTGCAGTGAACCACCAGCCACCATCCCCCAACAGTACACTCGCATTTAGTGCAAACAACAATGTAATGACTAGAACTCTACTAATAATATGCACACACCAGCCACCATCACACAACAGTACACTAGCTTATAGTGCAAACAGCAATGTAATAACTAGAACTCTACTAATAATAAGCACACACCAGCCACCTGCCCCAAAAGTTCAGTAGCTTATAGGGCAAACAAACATGTAATAACTAGAACTCTACTATTAATATGTTTTAAGCCTGCAAGCAGCTGCTGATTAAGAGGATATGCTAAAATTAATTAAACAGCAGCTGCAGTGTTCCACTAGCCACCATCCCCCCAACAGTACACTAGCATTTACTGCAAACAACAATGTAATAACTAGAACTCTACTGATATTATCCACACACCAGCCACCATCCCCAACTGTACAGTAGCTTATAGTGCAAACAACAATGTAATAACTAGAACTCAACTATTAATATGGACACATCAGCCACCGTCCCCAACAGTACACTAGCTTATAGTTCAAAAACAAAGTAATAAATAGAGCTCTACTAATAATATGCACACACCAGCCACGTCCCCCAACAGTACACTAGCATATAGTTCAAACAAAACATGTAATAACTAGAACCCTACTAACAATAAGTTTCAAGCCTACAAGCAGGTGCTGTGTTAGAGAATCTATTAAAATTAATTAAACAGCAACTGCAGTGTACCACCAGCCACCATTCCCCAACAGTACACTAGCATATAGTGCAAACAACAATGTAATAACAAGAACTGTTCCAATATTATGCACACACCAGCCACGTCCCCCAACAGTACACTAGCTTATAGTGCAAACAAACATGTAATAACTAAAACCCTACTGATAACATGTTTCAAGCCTGCAAGCAGCTGCTGAGTTAGAGAATCTGCTAAAATTAAACAGCAGTTACAGTCTACCACCAGCCACTATCCCCCGACAGCACAGTAGCATATAGTGCAAAGAACAATGTAATAACTAGAACTCTAATAATAATATGCACACACCAGCCACCATCCCCAACAGTACACTAGCTTATACTGCAAACAACAGTGTAATAACTAGAACTTTACTAATAATATGCACACACCAGCCACTGTCTCCCAACAGTACACCAGCTTATAGTGTAAAGAACAATGGAATAACTAGAACTCTACTAATAATATGCACACATCTGCTACATCCCCCAACAGCACACTAGTTTATAGAGTTAACAAATATGTAATAACTAGAATTCTACTAATAAGGTGTTTCAAGCCTGCAAGCAGCTGGTGTTTTAAAGGATCAGTTAAAATTAATTAAACAGCAGCTGCAGTGTACCACCAGCCACCATCCCCCAACAGTACTCTAGCATATAGTGCAAACAAGAATGTAATTACTAGAACTCTACTAATAATATGCACACACCAGCCATCTCCAACAGTACACTAGGCTATAGTGCAAACAATAATGTAATAACTAGAACTCTACTAATAATATGCACACACCAGCCACCGTCCCCCAACAGTACACTAGCTTATAGTGCAAACAACAATGTAATAACTAGAACTCTACTAATTATATTCACACACCTGCCACCGTCCCCAACACTACACTAGCTCATAGTGCAAAAACAAAGTAATAAATAGAGCTCTACTATTAATGTGCACACACCAGCCACATCCCCCAACAGTACACTAGCTTATAGTTCAAACAAAACATGTAATAACTAGAACTCTACTAATAATAAGATTCAAGCCTACAAGCAGGTTCTGTGTTAGAGGATCTGCTAAAATTAATTAAACAGCAGCTGCAGTGTACCACCAGCCACCATCCCCCAATGGTACTCTGGCATATAGTGCAAACAACAATGTAATAACTAGAAATTTACTAATAATATGGACACACCAGCCGCATTGCCCAATAGTGCAGTAGGTTATAGTACAAACAACAATGTAATAATTAGAACTCTACTAATTATATGCACACATAAGCACCTCCCCAACAGTACACTAGCTTATAGTGCAAACAAAAATGTCATAACTAGAACTGTACTAATAATATATTTCAAGCCTGCAAGCAGCTGCTGTGTTATAGGATCTGCTTAAATTAATTAAACAGCAGCTGCAGTGTACCACCAGCCACGATTCCCAAGCAGTACACTAGGATATAGTGCAAACAACAATGTAATAACTAGAGCTCTACTAATATTATGCACACACCAGCCACCATCCCCCCAGAGTACACTAGCTTATAGTGCAAACAGCAATGTAATAACTAGAACTCTACTGATAATATGCACACACCAGCCATGTCCCCTAACAGTACACTTGCTTATAGTGCAAACAAACATGTAATAACTAAAATCCTACTGATAATATGTTTCAAGCCTGCAAGCAGCTGCTGAGTTAGAGGATCTGCTAAAATTAATTAAACAGCAGCAGCAGTGTACCAGCAGCCACTGTCCACCAACAGTACACTAGCATATAGTGCAAATAACAATTTAATAACTAGAACTCTAGTAATAATATGCACACACCAGCCACGATCCCCAACTGTACACTAGCTTATAGTGCAAACAATAATGTAATGACTAGAACTTTATTAATAATATGCACACACCAGCCACCGTCCCCCAACACTAATCTAGCTGATAGTGCAAACAACAATGGAATAACTAGAACTCTTCTAATAATATGCGTACACCTGCCACATCCCCCAACAGCACACTAGTTTATAGAGCAAACAAATATGTAATAACTAGAACTCTACTAATAATATGTTTCAAGCCTGCAAGCAGCTGCTGTGTTAGAGTACCTGCTAAAATTAATTAAACAGCAGCTGCAGTGTACCACCAGCCACCATCTTCAAACTGTACTCTAGCATATAGTGCAAACAAGAATGTAATTGCTAGAACTCTACGAATAATATGCACACACCAGCCACCATCCCCAACAGTACACTAGGCTATAGTGCAAACAGCAATGTAATAACTTGAACTCTACTAATAATATGCACACACCAGCCATGTCCCACAACAGTACACTAGCTTATAGTGCAAACAAACATGTAATGACTGGAACTCTACTAATAATATGTTTCAAGCCTGTAAGCAGCTGCTGTGTTAGAGGATCTACTAAAATTAATTAAACAGCAGCTGCAGTGTACTACCAGCCACCATCCCCCAACAGTACACTTGCATATAGTGCAAACAACAATGTAATATCTAGAACTCTACTAATAATAAGTACACACCAGCCACCATCCCCCAACTGTACACTAGCATTTAGTACAAACAACAATGTAATAAGTAGAACTCTACTAATAATATACACACAGCATCCACCGTCCCCCAACAGTGCACTAGCTTATAGTGCAAACAACAATGTAATAACTAGAACTCTACTAATAATATGCACACACCAGCCACGTCCCACAACACTACACTAGCTTATAGTGCAAACAAACATGTAATAACTAGAACACTACTAATAATATGTTTCAAGTCTGCAAACAGCTGCTTTGTTAGAGGATCTGCTAAAATTAATTAAACAGCAGCTGCAGTGTACCACCAGCCACCATCTCCCAACAGTACACTAGCATATAGTGCAAACAACAATGTAATAACTAGAACTCTTCTAATAATATGCACACACCAGCCACCATCCCCAACAGTGCAGTAGCTTATAGTGCAAGCAACAATGTAATAACTAGAACTCTACTAATAATATGCACACACCAGTCACGTCCCCAACAGTACACTAGCTTATAGTGCAAACAAACATGTAATAACTAGAATTGTACTAATAATGTGTTTCAAACCTGCAAGCAGCAGATGTGTTTGAGGATCAGCTAAAATTAATTAAACAGCAGCTGCTGTGTGCCACCTGCCAGCATCCCCCAACTGTACACTAACATATAGTGCAAACAACAATGTAATAACTAGATCTCTATTAATAATATGCACACACGAGCCACCATCCCCAACAGTACACTAGCTTATATTGCAAACAAGAATGTAATAACTAGAACTCTGCTACTAATATGCACACACCAGCCACAGTCCCCCAACCATATACTATCTTATAGTGCAAACAACAATGTAATATCTAGAACTGTCCTAATAATATGCACACACCAACCTCGTCCCCAACAGTACACTAGCTTATAGTGGAAAGAAACATGTAATAACTAGAACCCTATCAATAATATGTTTCAAGCCTGCAAGCAGCTGCCATGTTATAGGATCTGCTAAAATTAATTAAACTGCAGCTGTAGTGTACCACCAGCCACAATCCCCCAACGGTATACCCGCATATATGCAAACCACAATGTATTAACTAGAACTCTGCTAATAATATGCACAGACCAGCCACCATCCCCCAACAGTACACTAGCTTATGGTGCAAACAACAATGTAATAAACTAGAACTCAACTAATAATATGCACACACAAGCCACATCCCCGAACAGTACAGTAGTTTATAGTGCAAAGTACATTCTAATAACTAGAACTCTACTAATAATGTGCACACACCACCCATGTCCCCAACAGTACACTAGCTTATAGTGCAAACAACAATGTAATAACTAGAATTCTACCAATAATATGCACACACCAGCCACCGTCCCCCAACAGTACACTAGTTTATCGTGCAAACAACAGTGTAATAACTAGAAATCTACTAATAATATGCACGCACCCGCCACGTCCCCCAACAGTACACTAGCTTATAGTGCAAACAAACATGTAATACCTAGAACTCAACTAATAATAAGTTTCAAGCCTGCAAGCAGCTGCTGTGTTAGATTATCTGCTAAAATTAATTAAACAGCAGCTGCAGTGTACCATCAGCCACCAACCCCCAACAGTACACTAGTATTTAGTGGAAAGAACAATGTAATAACTAGAACTCTACTTATAGTATGCACACACCAGCCACCATCCCCCAACAGTACACTAGCTTATATTGCAAACTGCAATGTAATAACTAGAACTCTACTAATAATATGCACACACCAGCCCTGTCCCCCAACAGTACACTACCTTATAGTGCAAACAAAACATGTAATAACTAGAACTCTACTAATAATATGTTTCAAGCCTGCAAGCAGCTGCTGGGTTAGAGGATCTGCTAAAATTAATTAAACAGCAGCTGCAATGTACCACCATCCACCATTACCCAACAGTACACTAGCATATAGTGCAAGCAACATTGTAGTATTTAGAACCCTACTAATAATATGCACACACCAGCTACCATCCCCCAGCAAAGCAGTAGCTTATATTGCAAACAACAATGTAATAACCAGAACTCTACTAATAAAATGCACACTCCAGTGACCGTCCCCCAACAGTACTCTAGCTTATAGTGCAAGCAACAATGTAATAACTTGAACTCTACTAATAATATGCACACCCCAACCACATTCCCCCTCAGTACACTAGCCTATAATGCAAACAAATATGTAATAACTGGAAGTCTACTAATAATATGCACACACCATTATCTGTGCCCTACCTATGCCACAATACAACCAGCGGGGCAACCTCCATGTAGGGATGCAAATTGTTCTATCAGCACATTGCTCGGTGCTCCATTTTTAGATATGCAATTCCCCATTTCGCCTGACCACAAGATTGCTATTTAGTGAGTTGGCACGAACCCATATCCCTGACTGGCATAGCTTAAAACAGAGGCTCCTGAATAGTAAAAGAAGGACCAAAGATAGTCTCCTCATTTTATCTCTTGCAGCCCTTATGAAACTCTTAATTTTTTTCTTAATCTATGTTGGAAATGTGGAAATTAACCCAGGACCTCCAGAGTGCATTACCTCACCAGCAGATTTAACCTCGACCAGAGGTCTAAGATTACATATCAATGCCTGCAGCCTGCTAAAAAAGCTCATGATGATACAATCCTGGGTTGCCCCTACTTTGCCAGACTTTCTTGTGGTGTCGGAGACATGGCTCAGACCCGCCACAGCAGACAGAGACATAAATTTACCCAAGTATCAAATATTCTGAGCGGATCACCAGAGAAGAGGCGGGGGAGTTGCTATATGTGTAAAATCCAATATATCTGTAACTTGCTTAGATGCAACATCTATGCCCAAAGAATTCAAATGTCTATCCCTCAAAGTGGCTTTCTCCAGCACTGCAGTATTTCAGCTAGTTGGCTGCTACAGGCCCCCTTCATTGGATCATAAGCTTCTAACCCACCTGGGGAATCTAATCAAGATGGGTACTGAAGAGACCATAATCCTAGGTGATCTAAACCTAAATTTGCTATCCAAGGCAGCGGCACCTTTAATATCATTTTGTGATACATATGGGTTTTCACAACTTATAAATGAACCAATGAGAATCAACTAAAAGAATCTGAGCAACAGCACATTACTTGACATCATGCTGGTGAATAAACCCCACCTCTTCACTCACACTGGAGTGCTGTTCAGTGATATAAGTGACCACTGCCTTATTGCTGGAATAAGGTTTTCCGGCAAACTAACGCCCCCAGCTAAATTCCTACTGAGGAGATCCAAGAAAACTTTCAATACTGAGGCATATCTTCATGATCTAAATCACTCTACAAGATGGCAAGAGTTATACCTAGCAGACTCTGTGGAAAAAGCACATCAGGTGTTATATAGCTTAATACTAGGTGCCCTTAACACTCATGAACCTATTACTAGAGTTCGAATTAAAAACAAAACTTGTCGTTGGTTTTCACCTGACCTTAAATCAGCCTTACTTGAGAGAGATAAGCTTTGGAAAAAGGCAAGGAAGACTAAGAACCCAAATGACTGGATGATATTTAAGAAAGCCAGAAATAGCTGTTCTAGGAAAGTACGGGATGCTAAGGCTGCCTACTACAAGGCTGAACTTGACTCCTCATACCACAATCCTGCCAGGTTCTGGAGCACCATTAAGGACATAACAGGACAAGATCCTAGCTCTACACTACCAGCTCAAATGCACCACAACAATGTAACAATCTCAGACAGAATGGAAATACTGGATGCATTCAATAATCATTTTACAACTGCTGGCCTTGCATTTGATACCTCTCCAGCCAATCTGCTATGTGCTCAGTTAAGCTCCCAGTACGCAGGAACTCGGTTAGCTGAATCCTCCTTCTCCTTCAAACCGATTTTGTTGAAACAAGTGGAGGATCTAATCTCACAGATGGATTTCAGAAAAAGTGCAGGTGCTGACTCCCTTGACCCTTACTTTCTATAGATTGCAATGCATGCACTTGCAGTTCCTTTAACACACCTTTTTAACCTGTCTTTAATATCTGGTTCTATTCCTGCAAACTGGAACACTGCCCAAGTTTTCCCTCTACTGAAATCAGGGGACCCCATGGACCTTTACAACTATAGGCCAATCTCTATCCTTCCAGCGCTATCTAAGCTATCAGAAAAACTAGTGAGCATCCAATTAAGAGAATATCTTGAAGAATTTAATCTTTTAAATCCAGCACAATCCGGGTTTAGATCTAAGCATAGTACTATTTCTGCACTGGCTAAAGTTACAAACGATTGGCAAACCAAACTGGATAAAAAGAATAGTGTTTGTGCTGTATTCCTTGATCTAAGCAAGGCATTTGATACGGTGGACCATGAACTGCTACTCTCTTCCTTGCACTCCATAGGTTTGGATCCATCCTCCCTTACATGGTTCAGGTGTTACCTCACGGGAAGGACACAGCAAGTGAAAGCTGAAGGAGACCTATCTCCATTAAAACCACTTCTAAGAGGAGTTCCACGAGGATCTATTCTGGGCCCTATCCTTTTTGCCATTTATATTAATAATATTGATTCAAATCTTACCAAAGCCACTGTACACTTGTTTGCAGATGGCACTGTTTTATATATCAGCAACCCATCACCTGCTACAGCTTGTGAAGTTCTACAAGCGGAATTCTTTATACTACAACATCAACTAATTGAAAAAAGCTTCTTTTAAGTGCTAGGAAAACAAAAGCAATGTTTTTCTCCACACAAAGCCATACAAGTCCCTCATCACTAAACAATCTCCCCCAGCTATCCACTATCCTTGGTGAAAGCCTTGATTATGTAGAAAAATTCAAGTATTTGGGGGTGTGGATAGATAGCAAACTTGACTACACAGTTCACAATGAAGAACTTCTAAAAAAGCTTCGTCAGAAGCTTGGTCTATTTTTAGAATAAGGCACTTTTTAAACAGAGACTCCAAGATGAGGTTGGTCCAGGCCACATTTCTTTCAGTAATTGACTATGCTGATTTCCTTTATAGTCACTGCCCTATCTCCTACCTAAGCAAATTGGATACACTATACCACAGAGCTCTGAGGTTCATAACACATCTACCATTTAACACTCACCATTGCTCTCTCTATGCTGCAGTCGGTTGGACATCTCTACATCTCAGAAGAAACAGAAATGCTGCAGTGTGGACATACAGAGTTTTGACTAAGATGCTTCCAAACTATATATTAGACTGCTTCACACAGGCCACAGCTAGTACATATGCCCTAAAAAGCCACAACATCATTATGCTGAAAGTGCCTAAAGTCAACACCCGGCATGGGAGATGTGCTATCAGCTATACTCTAGCTACACCATGGAAAATGATTCCGAAGACCCTGGAGCTGATCAACCTTGTATCTTTAGCATCCTTCAAGCATCTATACCTAAGTCTCTTCCCTGAAAAATGCAATTGCTTCCACAAGTTCTAGTTTATTCATAGTTCTATCCTTACCCCTCTCAGGCAGCCATCATAACATGGCAATTCACTTCCCTATAATTCATCTCCACAGATACCTCACCCCCTGGCTATAATCTTCTCCCATAATTTCAGGCCCCTACCTTAGCCCTTATCAATGCCATACACCTTGCAGTTCTAGCCCCAGTCCCTACTCTAGTCATTCGTACCCCTTTCTATCATGTCACTTATCTCAGTCTATGACCACCATCTTTCAGTTATCCAATCACTGTTTCTCTTTGTCCACATTGAATTCTCTAGGATCATTGGAACCTTGGGTACCTCATGTCGAATGTATGCCATGTTTACCGCCAAATTTGATATGTATATACTGGATTACCTAGTGTGCATTTCATATGTTCCTACCATATCCTGTTATGTTTTAAACAATTCCGTCCTTGATTACTGTATATAAGTGTTTTAAATATTCCTGTACATGTACCAATTATTGAACCTGATTACTGTATATAAGAGTTTTAAGTATTACTGTACATGTACCAATTATTGAACCTTGACCTTATTATGTCCATCTTGCAAATGAGCTGTGCTCAATGATGGTCGCCTGAAAAATTAAAGATTTGATTGATTGATTGATTGATTGATTGATTGACACCAGCCACGTCCCCCAACAGTACACTAGCTAATAGTGCAAATAAAACATGTACGAGCTAGAACTCTACTAATAATATGTTTCAAGCCTGCAAGCATGCTGTTTTAGAGGATCTCCTAAAATTAATTAAACAGCAGCTGCAGTGTACCACCAGCTACCATCGCCCAACAGTACACTAGCATGTAGTGCAAACAAGAATGTAATAACTAGAACTCCACTAATAATATGCACACACCAGCCACTCTCCCCCAAAAGTACACTAGCCTATAGTGCAAAAAACAATGTAATAACTAGATCTCTACTAATAATATGCACACACACCAGCCACGTCCCCAACACTACTCTAGCTTATAGTGCAAACAAACACATAATAACTAGAACCCTAATAATAATATGTTTCAAGCCTGCAAGCAGCTGCTGTGTTGGAGGATCTGCTAAAATTATTTAAACAGCAGCTGCAGTGCACCACCAGCCACCATCTCCCAACAGTACACTCACATATAGTGCAAACAACAATGTAATAACTAGAACTCTACTAATAATATGCACACACCAGCCACCATCCCCCAACAGTACACTAGCTTATAGTGCAAACAACAATGTAATAACTAGAACTCTACTAATAATACGCACACACCAGCTACCATCCCTTCAACAGTACACTAGCTTAGAGTGAAAACAACAATGTAATAACTAGAACTCTAATAATAATATGCACACACCAGCCAAGTCCCAAACAGTACACTAGCTTATAGGGCAAACAAACATGAAATAACTAGAACCCTACTAATAATATGTTACAAGCCTGCAAGCAGCTGCTGTTTTAGAGGATCTGCTAAAATTAATTAAACAGCAGCGGCAGTGTACCAACAGCCACCGTCCCCCAACAGTACACTAGCATACAGTGCAAACAACAATGTAATAACTAGAACTCTACTAATAATATGCACACACCCACCACTGTCCCCCAACAGTACACTAGCTTACAGTGCAAACAACAATGTAATAGCTAGAACTGTACTAATCATATGCACACACCAGACACCATCCCCCAACAGTACACTAGCTTATAGTGCAAACAAGAATGTAATAACTAGAACTCTACTAATAATATGCACACACCAGCCACCTCCCCCAGCAATACACTAGCTTATAGTGCAAACAAACATGTAATAACAAGAATTCTACTAATAATATGTTTCAAGCTTGCAAGCAGCAGATGTGTTAGAGGATTTGCTAAAATAATTAAACAGCAGCTGCAGTGTCCCACCAGCCACCATTCCCCAACAGTACACTAGCTTATAGTGCAAACAACAATGTAATTACGAGAACTCTACTAATAATATGCACACACCAGCCACGTCCCCAACACTACACTAGCTTATAGTGCAAACAACAATGTAATATCCTGAATTCTACTAATAATATGCATGCACCAACCACGTCCCCAACACTGCACTAGCTTATAGTGCAAACAAACATGTAATAACTAGAACCCTACTAATAATATGTTTCAAGCCTGCAAGCAGCTGCTGTGTTAGGGGATCTGCTAAAATTATTTAAACAGCAGCTGCAGTGCACCACCAGCCACCATCTCCCAACAGTACACTCGCAAATAGTGCAAACAACAATGTAATAACTAGAACCCTACTAATAATATGCACACACCAGCCACCAGCCCCCAACAGTACACTAGCTTATTATGCAAACAACCATGTAATAACTAGAACTCTACTAATAATATGCACACATCGGCCACCGTGCCCCAATAGTACACTAGCCTATAGTGCAAACAACAATGTAATAACTAGAACTCTACTAATAATATGCACACAAAAGGGACGTCCCCAAACACTACAGCAGCTTACACTGCAAACAACAGTCTAATAACTAGAACTATACTAACAATATGTACACACCACCCACGTCCCCAACTGTAAACTAGATTATAGTGCAAACAATGTAATAACTAGAACTCTACTAATAATATGCACACACCAGCCACCATCCCCAACAGCACACTAGCATATAACGCAAACAACCATGTAATAACTAGAACTCTACTAATATAATGCACACACCAGCCACCGTCCCCCAGCAGTGCAGTAGCTTATAATGCAAACAACAATGTAATAACTAGAACTCTACTAATAATATGCACACTCCAGCGACTGTCCGCTAAAAGTACACTAGCTTACAGTGCAAGGAAATAACTAGAACTCTACTATTATTATGCACACATCAGCCACATCCCCCAACAGTGCACTAGCATATAGTGCAAAGAAACATGTAATAACTGGAACGCTACTAATAATATGTTTCAAGCCTGCAAGCAGCTGCAGTGTTAGAGGATCTGCTAAAATTAATTTAACAGCAGCTGCAGAGTACCACCAGCCACCATCCCCCAACAGTACACTACCATATAGTGCAGACAGCAAGGTAATAAATAGAACTCTGCTAATAATATGCACACACCAGCCACATTTCCCAACAGTCCACTAGCCTGTAGGGCAAACAAACATGTAAAAAGTAGAACTCTACTAATAATATGTTTCAAGCCTGCAAGCAGCTGCTGTGTAAGAGGATCTGCTAAAATTAATTAAACAGCAGCTGCAGTGCACCACCAGCCAACATCCCCAATAGTACACTAGCATATAGTGCAAACAACAATGTAATAACTAGAACTCGACTAATAATATGCACACACCAGCCACTTTCCCCAACAGTACACTAGCTTATAGTGCAAACAACAATGTAATAGCTAGAACTGTACTAATAATATGCAAACAACAGCCACTGCCCCAACAGTACACTAGCTTATAGTGCTAACAACAATCTAATAACTAGAACTCTTCTAACAATATGCACACACCAGCCACCATCCCCAACAGTATACTACCTTATAGTGCAAACAAGAGTGTAATAACTAGAACTCTGCTAATAATATGCACACACCAACCACGTCCCCCAGCAGTACACTAGTTTATAGTGCAAACAAACATGTAATAACTAGAATTCTACTAATTATATGTTTCAAGCCTGCAAGCAGCAGTTGTGTTAGAAGGTCTGCTAAAATAATTAAACAGCAGCTGCAGGGTGCCACCATCCCCCAACAGCACACTAGCATATAGTGCAAACAATAATGTAATAACTCGCACTCTACTAATAATATGCACACACCAGCCACGTCCTCCAACAGTCCACCAGCTTATAGTGCAAAGAAACATGTAAAAAGTAGAACTCTACTAATAATATGTTTCAAGCCTGCAAGCAGCTGCTGTGTTAGAGGATCTGCTAAAATTAATTAAACAGCAGCTGCAGTGCACCACCAGCCACCATCCCCAGCAGCACACTAGCATATAGTGCATAGAACAATGCAATATCTAGAACTCTATTAATAATATGCACACACGAGCCACCATCCCCCAATAGTACACTATCATATAGCGCAAACAACAATGTAATAACTAGAACTCTTCTAATAATATGTACAAACCAGCCACTTTCCCCCAACAGTACACTAGCTTATAGTGCAAACAACAATGTAAAAGCTAGAACTGTACTAATAATATGGAGACAACAGCCACCGGCCCAACAGTACACTTGCTTATAGTGCTAAGAACAATCTAATAACTAGAACTCTTCTAACAATATGCACACACCAGCCACCATCCCCAACAGTACACTAGCTTGTAGTGCAAACAACAGTGTAATAACTAGAACTCTACTAATAATATGCACACACCAACCACGTCCCCCAGCAGTACACTAGCTTATAGTGCAAAGAAACATGTAATCAGTTGAATTCTACTAATGATATGTTTCAAGCCTGCAAGCAGCAGTTGTGTTAGAAGATCTGCTAAAATAATTAAACAGCAGCTGCAGGGTGCCACCATCCCCCAACAGCACACTAGCATATAGTGCAAACAACAATGTAATAACTAGAACTCTACTAATAATATGCACACACCAGGAACCATCCCCAAGAGTAGATTAGCTTATAGTGCAAACAAGAAAGTAATGACTAGAACTCTACTAATAATATGCACACACCAGCCACCATCCCCCAACAGTTCACTAGCTTATAGTGCAAGCAACAATGTAATAACTAGAACTCTACTAATAATATGCACACACCAGCCAGCGTACCCCAACAGTAGACTAGTTTTGTAGTGCAAACAACAATGTAATAACTAGAACTCTACTAATAATATGCACACACCAGCCACGTCCCCCAACAGTACTCTAGCTTATAGTGCAAACAAACATGTTATAACTAGAACTCTACTAATAATATGTTTCAAGCCTGCAAGCAGCTGCTGTGTTAGAGGATCTGCTGAAATTATTTAAACAGCAGCTGCAGGGTACCACCAGCCACCATTCCCCAACAGTACACTAGCATATAGTGTAAACAACAATGTAATAACTAGAACTCTACTAATAATATGCTCACACCAGCCACCATCCCCCAACAGTACACTAGCTTGTAGTGCAAACAACAATGTAATAACTAGAACTCTACTAATAATATGCACACAGCAGCCATGTCCCCCAACAGTACACTAGCTTATAGTGCAAAAAAAACATGTAATAACTAGAACTCTACTAATAATGTGTTTCAAGAATGTAAGCAGCTGCTGTTTTAGAGGATATGTTAAAACTAATTAAACAGCAGCTGCAGTGTACCAGCAGCCACCATCCCCCAACAGTACACTAGCATATACTGCAAACAACCATGTAATAACTAGAACTCTACTAATATAATGCACACACCAGCCACCATCCCCCAACAGTGCAGTAGATTATATTGCAAACAACAATGTAATAACTAGAACACTACTAATAATATGCACACTCCAACGGCCATCCCCCAACAGTACACTAGCTTATAGTGCAAAACACAATGGAATAACTAGAACTCTACTAATAATATGCACACACCAGCCACGTCCACCAACAGTACACCAGCTTATAGTGCAAAGAAACATGTAATAACTTGAACGCTTCTAATAATATGTTTCAAGCCTGCAAGCAGCTGCAGTGTTAGAGGATTTGCTAAAATTAATTAAACAGCAGCTTCAGTGGACCACCAGCCACCATCTCCCAACAGTACACTAGCATATAGTGCAAACAACTAGGCAATAACTAGAGCTCTGCTAATAATATGCCCACACCAGCCACGTCCCCGAACAGTCCACTAGCCTATAGTGCAAACAAACATGTAAAAAGTAGAACTCTTCTAATAATATGTTTCAAGCCTGCAAGCAGCTGCTGTGTTAGAGGATCTGCTAAAATTAATTAAACAGCAGCTTCAGTGCACCACCAGCCACCATCCCCAACAGTACACTAGCTTAAAGTGCAAACAACAATGTAATAACTAGAACTCTACTAATAATATGCACACACCAGCCATGTCCCCCAACAGTACACTAGGTTATAATGCAAACAAACATGTAATAACTAGAACCCTACTAATAATATGTTTCAAGCTTGTAAGCCGCTGCTGTGTTAGGGGATCTGCTAAAATTAATTAAACAGCAGCTGCAGTGTATCACCAGCCATGATCCCCCAAGAGTACACTCGCATATAGTGCAAACAACAATGTAATAACTAGAACTCTATTAATAATATGCACACACCAGCCACCATCCCCCAACAGTACACTAGCTTATAGTGCAATCAAGAATGTAATATCTAGAAATCTACTAATAATATGCACACACAAGCCACCTCCCCCAACAGTACGCTAGCTTATAGTGCAAACAAACTTGTAATAACTAGAACTGTACTAATAATATGTTTCAAGCCTGCAAGCAGCTGCTGTGTTAGTGGATCTGTTAAAATTAATTAAACAGCAGCTGCAGTGTACCACCAGCCACCATTCCCCAACAGTACACTAGCATATAGTGCAAACAACAATATAATAACTAGAACTGTACTAATATTATGCACACGACAGCCACCATCCCCCAACAGTACACTAGCTTATAGTGCAAACAGCAATGTAATAACTAGAACTCTACTAATAATATGCACACACCAGCCACGTCCCCCAGCAGTACACTGGCTTATAGTGCAAACAAACATGTAATAACTAAAACCCTACTGATAATATGTTTCAAGCCTGCAAGCAGCTGCTGAGTTAGAGGATCTGCTAAAATTAATTAAACAGCAGCTGCAGTCTACCACCAGCCATTATCCCCCAACAGTACACTAGCATATAGTGCAAACAACAATGTAATAACTAGAGCTCTACTAATAATATGCGCATCCCAGCCACCATCCCCTACAGTACACTAGCTTATACTGCAAACAAAAATGTAATAACTGGAACTTTACTAATAATATGCACACACCAGCCACCGTCCCCCAACAGTACACTAGCTTATAGTGTAATCAACAATGGAATAACTAGAACTCTACTAATAATATGCACACACCTGCCACATCCCCCAACAGCACACTAGTTTATCGAGCAAACAAATATGTAATAACTATAACTCTACTAATAATATGTTTCAAGGCTGCAAGCAGCTGCTGTGTTAGAGGATCTGCTAAAATTAATTAAACAGCAGCTGCAGTGTACCACCAGCCACCATCCCCCATCAGTACTCTAGCATATAATGTAAACAAGAATGTAATTACTAGAACTCTACTAATAATATGCACACACCAGCCACCATCTCCAACAGTACACTAGGCTATAGTGCAAACAACAATGTGATAACTAGAACTCTACTAATAATATGCACACACCAGCCACCGTCCACCAACAGTACACTAGCTTATGATGCAAACAACAATGTAATAACTAGAACTCTACTAATAATATGCACACACCAGCCATGTCTCCCAAGAGTACACTAGGTTATAGTGCAAACAAACATATAATAACTAGAACTCTACTATTAATATGTTTTAAACCTGCAAGCCGCTGCTGAGTTAGAGGATCTGCTAAAATTAATTAAACAGCAGCTGTAGTGTTCCACCAGCCACCATCCCCCAACAGTACTCTAGTATATAGTGCAAACAACAATGTAATAACTAGAACTCTACTAATTTTATCCGCATACCAGCCTCCATCCCCCAACACTACACTAGCTTATAGTGCAAACAACAATGTAATAACTAGAACTCTTCTAATAATATGCACACACCAGCCACCATCCCCAACAGTGCAGTAGCTTATAGTGCAAACAACAATGTAATAACTAGAACTCTACTAATAATATGCACACACCAGCCACCGTCCCCCAACTGTACACTAGCTTATAGTGCAAACAACAATGTAATAACTAGAACTCTACTAATAATATATTTCAAGCCTGCAAACAGCTGCAGTGTTAGAGGATCTGCTAAAATTAATTAAACAGCAGCTGCAGTGTACTACCAGCCTCCATCCCCCAACATTACCCTAGCATATAGTGCAAACAACAATGTAATAACTAGAACTCTACTACTAATATGCACACACCAGCCACCATCCCCAACAGTACAGTAGCTTATAGTGCAAACAACAATGTTATAACTAGAAATCTTCTAATAATATGCACTCACCAGCCACTGTACCCCAGCAGTACACTAGCTTATAGTGCAAACAACAATGTAATATCTAGAACTCTACTAATAATATGTTTCAAGCCTGCAAGGAGCTGCTGTGTTTGAGGATCTGCTAAAATTAATTAAGCAGCAGCTGCAGTGTACCAGAATCAGCAAAAGTTCATTAAATCAAGGTGGGCAGGCTACAGTGCATTGTAGGCATAGTCTTAGGCACAGTCTTGTGAGTCGAAATACATTAATTTTCTTGGGTTTAAAGTGGCTGCAGCAGTGAGTACTACAGTGCCAGGGAGCTTAACAGAAAAAAGGTGCCAAGGTTTAAAATGAAGCGCAGTCTTGAGATCACGTACCTTCCTGCAGCCAGCCTTGTAGCTTCAGAGAACTGAGGGGAGCTAGGGAGGGCTTTTCGACAACCGTTGCCCTCTCGACCCTTGCTGCTGCCAGCCTTGTAGCTTCGGGGAACCAGAGGAGCTGGGGAGGGCTTTTCAACAACTGTTGCCCTCTTGACCCTACCTGCTGCCAGCCTTGTAGCTTCGGGGAACCGAGGGGAGCTGGGGAGGGCTTTTCAACAACCGTTGCCCTCTCGACCCTTCCTGCTGTTAGCTTTGCATCAGATTAATATTATTGCACATAAGTTTCACTGTCTGTTTTACTACCAAAGTTATTTCTACCCTACAAAAATCAAATTCCACACCATCTGGCCACAAGGTGATGAGAGAAAAACTGCAAAAAAGGTGGATTTTTACTTTTTTCACTATCTGGATCTCAGAATCTGCACATCTGACTAGAATGTAACTTGCCACATCAAGAAATCTACCCCACAGGACAGCACATGCAATGTTTGTGCAAATCCATTGAACAGTTGCAAAGTTATTAAAGTGCAAAATCTGAGGTTTAACATTAAACAAGCTACTCAACCCTAACTATAGAGGCACGACCATGCCTCTGTAATATAGATATATGAATCTGATCAATTTCTTTGTCTGGGTGATCATAGAAATAAATCAGAAAAGAGCAGTGGACATGGCTTGTTTGTACTTCAGCAAAGCCTTTGAAACTGTACAACATAGCAGACTAGTAAAAAAAAATGGCTAGCCTAGAGGTGGAAGCCAAAGTTGTAAACTTGATAAAAAGTGGTTAAAGGATAAGAAGCAGAGGGTGGTGGTATATGACATTCACTTTAATGAGGGAAAGTGACCAGTGAGGTGAAACAGGATTCGGTAATTGGACTGGTCCTGTTCAACATAAGTGACACAACAAAACAGATTGAAGGGAAGGTATGCCCTATTGCAGATGACACCAAGATCTGTAATAGAGTGGATACTCAGGAGGGGGTGGAGAAAATGAGTATGGCCCATAGAAGAGGACTGGTCAATGATATGGCAAATGGGGTTCAATGCCAAGAAGTGCAAAATCATACTGCTGGGCCATAGAAACCCAGCAGCTGAGTATTTTTTTTATTTAGTTGTTTAACCAGGTATAGCACACTAAGCTGAAAGCTTTTTTACAGGAGCAACCTGGGAGCACAAAGAGGTTAAGTGACTTGCTCAGGGTCACAAAGTATGCAAGTGGAAGCTGTGGGATTCAAACCCAGGTCTGGTCTTCTGGATGTCACCAGATTTGCAGCTCAGAGCCTTAGACCACTGTGCTATACTGCCTCCTCAGTATGAAATGGTGGTGGTGGTGAAGGGGAGGGTGGAGTACTGTTGGTCACTAAGAGGGAAAAGGACATTGGGATTACAAGATCTGATTACCTTAAAGTCACAAAGCAGTGAGACAAGGCAGTGGGCAGTGCCAGTGTGATCAGTGTTGGAATTACAGTGGGGCTTGCCGGGGCTCAGCTCTGGAAGCTCGGAAGTGAGCCTAGGTAGCTCACACATCTGGCATTGACTTATAATGGGAAGGGGGGCTCAGTTTAATGATCAGACCCTTATGGGCCCCCCTAGATCCCAAAGCTCATAAAGTGTAATTCCAACACTGAGTGTGATGCTAGAGAGCATAGGGAGAGTTATAACAAGCAACAGGAGGGAGGTGATTTTACCAGTGTTTAGATCATTGCTGAGAGACCACACCTGGAATATTATGTACAGTTCTGGAGGCTGCATCTCAGAAAAGACATGGACAGGGCAGAGGCAGTCCAGAGGAGAGCAAACAAAATGGTACATGGATTATATGAGAAACTGTATGAAAGGAGACTGAGGGAATTCAGTATGTACACCCTGGAGGAGAGGAGGGAGAGGGGTGACATGATAGAGACCTACAAGTACCTCAAGGGAGTGAACAGGATACAGGTGGGGAGCCTGTTTCAAATGAAGAAATGTAACAGAACAAGAAGTTGTGCATCAAAGCTAGAATGGAGAACATTTAGGAGGGCTGTGAGGAAATATTATTTCACAGAGTAATGGATGCCTGGAACAGCCTAACAAGAGATGTGGGAACAAAAACTGTGGCTTTTTTTTAACATGCATGGGATAATTTCTGCTGACAAATTCTGTGTGTGTGTGTGCATGTGTGTGTGCGTGTGTGTGTGCGTGTGTGTGTGTGCAGTGAATACACATACACCAACACACACACATACAGTACCTGTAATATGTTCCTTTACAAAGAGGTTAAATACTGTAAAATGACAGCAACTAAACAACTTCTTTAGTGTGTAAAAGAAAATCTGGGGAGGGAACAGCTTAATGATTACAGGGTGTCACAAATATTCTGCTTTAGTACCAGTGTTGTTTATTAAAAGTCCGAAACTGCAACATTTGTACATGTTTGCTGAGCTTACAGCTTGGAAACATAGAAACACAGAATATGTTGGCAGAAAATGACTGCTTGGCCCTCTCAGTGCGGCCAGATTGTCCCTGCCTAGACTGTCTTTATAGGTCGTAACTTGCCTCCAGTGACCCTCCCTCCTACCTGCCTATTTACTAATATTCCCCTTGTTTATCCCTGCATGCTTGAAGCCCCCTGCTGTTTTTGCCTCTACCACTTCTGCTGGCTGACTGTTCCAGGCAGCTACAGCTCTTTTGAGAAAGTAGTACTCCCTCATATCCCTCAACTCCCCCCCCCCACCAGCTTCATTGCAAGCTTTCTGGTCCTGGTGCTCTTTCCCATTGAAATAGAATATCCCCTGCACTCTGTTTACTCCTGTTAGGTACTTGTTGGTCTCTGTCATGTTCCCTCTCACTCTCCTCTCCTCTCTTCCAGGGTGTACATGTCGAGATCCCTCAGTCTCACCTCATAGGACTTTTGATGCAACTCCTGCACAGTTTTAGTTGCCCTCCTCTGGACTGCCTCCACCCTGTCTATTTCCTTTCTGAGGTGTGGCCTGCAGAACTGGACACAGTACTTCAGGTGGGGGTTTCAACAGGGTGCGATATACTGTAGTGGCAACTTCACCTCACTCCCTCCTGCTGGAGATACCTTCCCTATGCATACCGGCATCCCATTGGCCCTGCCCACTGCTTAAGCTGGGGAAAGGTCACTTAAAACAGACATCCCAATGAGTTCTGCTGATTTTATTTATTTGCAGCAAACCCCAAAAACAGCAGATAGAAATTTTTATTTAATGTACACACTTGGAAAGGGACTTTTTATATTCACTAAAATACTTCATACTGGGAAATGCAAGAGGAGTTTGTGTGACTTATTTGAATATGATGAACTGCTTGAGAAAGTAAGTGTATGCTGTAACTGTGGGAACTAGCTTTGTATCCCTAAGCCTGGAACATTGTCATTTGGCAAGGCAGAGCTCAAGGCACTGAAGGCTGCCTCTCACACTGGACCACCACTTCAACTCAACTCTAACCTTTAGGGGTTACCTTCCCCAGTGGTCTGTCTCATAAAAAAGGACCTTTGTTGATGCTATACTGTGCTCATTTGATGATGTGGATCTTTTCCTTGTTAGTTTGCCTTCCCTATATTTTTAAGTCCAAACATAATATATCACAAAGCACTTTGCAGTCCATAATCAGTTGTCAGCAGCCATTAGGGGTTACAAATTGTTAGGGGTGTGGGGATATCTTATTTTGAATGTCCACCAATCATTCATATATGGGGATCCAAATTATTCATTATTTGTGCTTCATTATTCAGCTGCTGGAACTGACTACAAGATCTTGGGAGACTTCTTGTACAATCAGAGGACACTTTGGAAGCTCACTGAAACCAGGCTATGCAACCCAGCACCCACAGAAGCTTTCAGCAGGAGAGAGGGATGACTTGAGCTGCTGCAGAGATGCCACTCCCATCCACTTGTTAAATTTAGATAAAAATAAGAAATCTTAAAATTTTTTGTTCCTATCTCTCTAAATCCCAAGCTAAAGAGGGAAATTGTTGTCACACTTCTGTGTGATAAATAATTTTCAGTGTTTCACAGAAGAGCTAATAGCAGTGATTTTTTTCCCTCTAAATACTAGACCTGTTTCTGCTCTGCAAGCAAAAGCAATCAGAAAGTCACAGCCTGGCTGATAGGGCTTAACCAATGTAAAGTTGTGAAACTATTTCTGTTAAGACCATATATATTATACCCAACATTTCACCAATATGCCTTGTTTAGGGGAATGTTTTTACTGTTGTCAGCATTTTGCCACCCTTTTCTTTCTTGCAATAATTTATTTATTACACAAATAAGAAAGGCTCTCTGCTTTTATGGCTCTTTTTTTAGCACCCTTTTATTTCATTTTCAAGGAGAACCAAGGACAAGGCCTCAAGAACATTTTTTCTAAAGTACCATGTTGGTCTCCTTGCAGGGATTCCCAACCTACTCAGAGACCAACATGGCACAGCTAGAATGATTTGGCTATGTGGCTTCCATGATGGGCTAGGTTCAGGATGAGTAGAGCTGTGCAGGTGAATGTGGTTTAATGGGCCCCTGACTGAAGAAAACTCCCTGCTGGCTCAATGATGGGTCATACAGTCTGAACAGGGTATATATAATTTCCTGTCTGATTACAGTGCAAGGTACATCCCTGTCTGTTTTGAGGAACATCCCTATCTGATTACAGGGTATATCCCTGGTGAACAAAAGGAAGGGAAATTGAAAAAACAACAGCAATGTTTTGGTTTCTAAAATGAAAAGAAAGAGCCAGCTCTGTAGTGCTACAGTACTGTCAGTACTGCTAACTACTCAGACGAACCAAGTTTCCGAATGGACCTTGGTCACTCTGGGGCCAGCCAGAGGAGAAAGGATCAAGCATCCCATGGATGGCTCTTCTCTTGGGAAGTGGAGGCACGGACAGTGTTCCCCTGTGTGACTGCCCCGTGGTGTCCTAGTGTAAGCTGGGTGCTGGGTGGTAGTAACCGAACAAAGTGGACAGGCAAAAAAAAAATGAAATGAATGGATGTTAAAAGAGCAATATGGAAGGCAAGGCAAAGTTTATTTTTCTGGTGCCCAATCCCAGAGGCTCTGGGCACTGTACAAAACATGAACATTTAATTTATAAATACAAATATAAAAAACACACTCAATTACACACATAAATACACCCTGCTATAGTTTACGCAGAACTGATAACAATAGTATCAGTGGAATTAATGATGTCATACAGCATCTACAAAGGCTTGTCTAAACAAATAGAACTTAAGGCAGGCCTTAAAAACCTCTATCGATGGGGCCTCTCTCACCGATGGTGGAAGCGAATTCCACAAAACAGGGCCAGTGACACTAAAAGCTAGATCGCTGGCCATTTTCAATCTTGTCCTGGGAATCTCCAAGAGGCCCCTCGAAGAGGACTGGAGGGAACGTACCGAGGCAGCGAGAGTAAGAAGGTCAACCAGGTAGCAAGGGTCCAGTCCATGTAGGGTCTTATAAGTGAGCAATCCCAGCTTAAAAAGCACCCTCCATTGAACTGGCAGCCAGTGCAGTTCCCGATGCACTGGGGTGACATGGCAGTATTTCGACAACCCAGTCAGCAACCTGGTGGCTGCATTCGGCACCAGCTGCAGTCGATGAAGGGTACCTCCAGAGACCCTGAGGTAGAGCGCATTACGGTACTCCAGCCTAGATGTTACAAATGCATGTACCAAGGTGGGGAGGTCCAGGGGCAGAATCAGGTGCCTAATCCTGGTGATATTTCTCAGATGGAAAAAGCTCACCTTGACAATGGCAGACACCTGATATTCCATAGTCAGGCCATTGTCAAATATCACGCCAAGATTACGCACCTTAGAGGAAGCCATCAATGGGACAGACCCAAGAACCATTCCAGAATCTGCCCTAGAGGCAACCCCTCACACCTCCTGTTCAACTCCACCACCAGTACATCCATCTTATTGGGGTTCAGTTGCAACCAGCTAGAGGCCATCCAGTCATTGATCTCTGCCAGATAGTTGTTTAATTCTTCCACCACATTGGATGTTCCAGGGGCAAAGGATAAATGCAGCCGGGTATCATCGGCATAACAATGAAACCCTAAGCTGTGCTTCCTAATGATCTCTCCCAAGGGCAGCATGTACACAGTGAATAACATCAGTGATAACACTGAACCCTGAGGTACCCCACAAGACAGGAGGTTCAGAGATGAGGACAAATTCCCCATCACCACCCTCTGTCTTCTGTTTGTCAAAAAGGACTCAAACCAGTGCATGACAGAGCCAGTGAGTCCACAGAAGTCCCTCAGGAGATCAAGTAACACCTGATGATCCACCGTGTCAAAAGCTGAGGAGAGATCGAGAAGAATGAGAATTGTCCCCTCCCCTCGATCCCTCACCCTGAGGAGATCATTATGCATCCGAACTAATGTGGTTTCTGTTTAGTGCCCTGCATGAAACCCCAGCTGGAGTGGCTCATAGATATCAAATGTCACAAGGTGATCTCCCAGCTGTTGTGCCACAATCTTCTCCACAACCTTTCCCAAAAATGGAAGGTTGGAGGCCAGTTAATAATTCACCTTGATATCAGGGTCCAAAGATGGCTTCTTCAGAAGGGGTCTCACCAACGCCTCCTTCAAGGCATCTGGGATGACCCCCTCAGATAAGGAGCACTAGACAATCAAGGCAAACACTGGACAAATAGCGTTGACACATCCCACTAGGAAAGGCATCGGCACCAGATCCAGTTCACAGTATGTGTGTTTCAGCTTTGAGATCACCTCAATGACATCAGCCACCTCTACTGGTTTAAACTTCCCCCAACTGGGCAGAGTGCTTTGTTGACAATCCAGGTGACCACTGTTGGCCATAATATGGCTCACTGTCAGAACTCCCTGCCTGATGATGGACACCCTGTCTGAGAAAAACTAAGCAAACTCATTGCACAAGGTTTCAGAAACTGCTATTTTCCTCTGTAGACAGGTAGGATGTAATAGCCTGTCCACAGCCCAAAAAAGCATTGCTGGTCGGTTTCTCCCAGCAGCAATCTACCTGGACAGGAACACTGCCTTCTTACAGTTGATTGTCCCTGGTTCACACCGTAGTGTGCACGTAGGGCCAGTTTGTCCAACTCCAACCCGGATCTCTCCCAGCAGTGCTCCAACCTCTGACCCTTGATCTTCAACTCCTTGAGCTCCCCATCAAATCATGGGGACCTCAGGTAAGAAGATCTGGGTCATACATGGACCGGTGCAAGGGAGTCAAGTACCTCAGTCACTGCTCTGTTATAGGAATCAACTACCTCACATACACCTCCCCTGCATGCACTGTCTACACTAGAGAGGTTCATCACCACCAGAAAATCCTCCGGGGTCAGTCACCTCAATGGGCGGTAGCTCACCATCTCTGCAGAGGGAGGGCTCTCAGGGGGGCCCTGAGCCAGATCGCTAATGTGCAATGATCGGACCAAATGACCCAA
This sequence comes from Neoceratodus forsteri, assembly GCA_016271365.2. NCBI lineage: Eukaryota > Metazoa > Chordata > Ceratodontiformes > Ceratodontidae > Neoceratodus > Neoceratodus forsteri. The sequence goes on from JADMNL010000023.1 coordinate 322,425,783, forward strand.
TCAGTCCTGAGATTCTCAATCTCAAGCCCCAGTGAAAAAAACAGGCCCAACATGTGGCCGCCATGGTGGGTCAAAGTGGTAACTGCCTGCACCAGGCCCAGTGATGTCATCAACTGAAGGAAGTGATAACCCACCCTGGGTGACTCGTTGTCAGCCCATACATTGAAGTCCCCCAGAACTAAACATCTGGAGGACCCCAGTGTCTCACCGACCACAAAGTCACCCACTACCTGCAGGAATTCCCCTCCCGCCCCAGAAGGGCGGTATATCAGGAGAATCCTACATCCTGCACCTGGACCCCCACAAATGGCCACACATTCAAATGAACCCAGTGTTCTCATTGGGTGCACGGTGAAACCTAGCTCAGCTCTAAACCAGATAGCCACTCCTCCGCCTCTGCATTCCACTCTGGGGCAGTGCACAATGGAGTAACTTGGGGGACGGTGGCCTCTAACACTGTCCCAGCATCATCCCTCAACCAGGTCTCCGTAATACAAGCGAGGTCGACTGATGAAATAAGACCTGCAATAGTTGCAGTCTTATTATTGATCGATCTGGCAGTGCATAGCACCACCCTCAGGGGATTAGTAGACAGTGCAGCCCTTTTAGCCGCCTGCCCACTAGGTCTCATGGGAATCCTGGGAATAGGAATTAACTCCATCTGACCTCTCTCCATACCCCATCGCTTCCCAGGGCACCTTCTGCACCCAACTACCTCAATCCTATTTCCCTCCCTCCATGTAAAAGCAGGTAGCCTTTTTTATTTGTGAGATAGATATGCAACCTGTAATTCATTCCCCTGTGTTAAATCAGTGTTCACCACCTGCGCTTGTCATTGTGGAACCTTGTGTGTATGTATGTATATTCAGCCTCTATCATATAATGCGCATCTCATGTATTTATTGTTATTACCTATCTGTATTGTACATTGCTTGCTATATGTATTAGGACCTCCTTGTGAATGAGCTTGCTCAATGGAGTTTTCCTGCAATAAACTTGAACTTGAACTTGAAATAACTGCAAACAAGAAACAGATAGCAAAATGATGAAAAAAGTGAAAAAGCTGTATTTGTGAAACGTTGTGGCGATGTGGGAACTGGGAAGCAAGAACATTTTGGGAATGTTTTGTAAGCTTTATGCAGAAGCAGAGTGGTGAGTGGTGGTGCACTGTGCAGTGCACCCAGTTTCACAACCTCATTGTTATGAAGTCATAACATGTCTTGATCATAATGTCGGGTCAAGAAAAAACTGTTGGAAATTTGGGGTCAAAAACATTGTAAAAATAGGACCCTATAACAGAAATATATAGTACAAATGTGTACAAGCAAACATGTTTTGGAGGGAATTTGAAAAATTACACCTGCCATGTTCAGGAGGTGGAGTAATATAAGAGGTACGTTGAACATTAGGGGTCAAAATTCAGAAAAATAAAGTTACGACGAAGTGTTGGAACAATTCAATGTTTCTTCAAAACTTAGTTGTTTTTTAACCCACATTTTCAACATAATCTTTTTATGACTCCTCCTTCTGAACATGACAGGTGTCACTTATAAAATAATGGCTGAAACATCATTTTGCACCACAAATGGAAAACCATATTGTTGTCAGGATTTGAAAAATGACAGCTGTCATGTTCTTGAGGCAATGTGAAAAATTGGCTATGTTGAAAATTTGAGGTCAAAATACTGAAAATTACCAAAGCTATGAGTGCGCATTGAAAATGTTCAACATACACTCATAACTTTGCTGTTTTCCAATATTTTTACCCCAAATTCTCAACACAGCCTTATTATGACCCAAACTCATGAACAAAGACAGAGACATTTTTAAATCCTGCCCAAAAGAGTAATTTTGTGCCACAAGTGCAAAAACACATTTTGCCCAGGATTTGAAAAATGACATTAGATGGTGTGAAAAAATGACTATGTCAAACATTTGAGGTTAAAATGTTCAAAATTACCAACGTTACGAGCATACATTAAAAAAATGTCAACGTGCACTCATAAATCTGTTGTTTTTTTAAATGTTTTACCTGAAATTTTCAACATAGCCTACTTATGACTCCACCTCATTAACAATGACAGATAAAAGCCTGCCTGATAGGCAATTTCATGTGATTTTCATAGACAGTGGTGGCAGAAAAAGACCAAAGGTTCATCAGAGCTGCCCATTGGATCCTATATAACCTCTCAACCTAGAGTCTATACAGGGTTCTTACCTTCCCCATCAGTCTTCCTATTCCTTTTCCCAGTTTTGGCTCTACAAGAGAGCACTATTACTTTTGCTCTGTTCCAAACCCGTTTGAAACCCTCCATGGTTTTAGTTCCCACCACCCCAAATGGCAAGCTATTCCACTGTTCCACCACCATTTCAGTAAAATAATTCTTTCTCACATCCATTCTGAACCTTCTTCCTGTCAGCTTCCAGTGATGCCCTCATGTTGTTGAACAAGTGCGGATTCAGGGGGGATTTGAATAATTTCACTGCCCTTGTTCACAAGGTGTGGTCCCAAAAAGACCATGTTGAAAATCTGGGGAAAAAATATTTAAAAAATGACTAATTATGAGGACACTGAAACACATTGAACTGCATACCTCATTTCCTCAGTTCCTGGTCTGATGTTGAAGAGTGAAGACATGTCTCCGGTCCAGAGAGGATTATGGCATTGCACCCCTGGTAGGTAAGTAAGGGGTGAGGGGTGAGGGATGGTGGGTGCTGAGTGGGAGGGTAATGGCGGTGATGGGCCTGCAGTGGCAACAGACACTGATGGACATTTTTCCTTTTTACAGGATGCATTAAAAAAAAACTATGAGGTAAACAATAGAGTGGAAAAATTCAAAGGATATTCATGAAGATGATAGGGTCATAAAGAGGAGGAGAGATTACAAAAATTGGGTTTGTTTTCTTTAAAACAAAGGAGAGTGACAGTGGACCTTCTAACTGAACAAAATAATGAGAGAACAAGAATTAATGGTGGAAATGGGTCTAGTCATGCAGGATAAACCCTTAAGTCTGAGAGGACACAAAAACCAAATAAAATTGGAGACTTCCAGGAATAATAGTAGGTATTTTACATTTACAAATAGAACTGGCAGGTTATGGAATGCACTCCCAAAGGAGCTAGTGAATAGCAGCTCTTTGACATGCTTTAAGAAAGGGGTTGATGTTTGGTTGAATCAGAATAGGAATAAATGGACCCACTATGTAAGGAACAGTAACAATGGGCTCTAGAAGCCTTCTTCAATTCTAAACCCAGTATAAGCACCCGATATAAGGGACAGTTTTTTGTATTTTAGGTACTGACACTGGGGGATTGGACACCCCAGTGTTTGTTTAACATCTATGTGCACTGGAAGTTATGGGGAGGGGGAGGGTTACTTTTCAGAGGGTGGGATAACAGGAATGAAAAAAAAAGATTATGAGGGGCAGTTTTCTTTATTTCAGATAACAACACTGGGGATTGGGCATCCCAGTTTTGGTGTTATGTTTGGTGGCACCGGTGGTGGACTCCCCAGTGTTGCATAATGAAAATGGGCAGGGTGGAGGGTATTAGCTGGCACCAAGGACTGGGCATCCTAATATTAGTAAATTAAGAAGGTAGGGGGAATCAATGGGAAGTGGGAGGGATACTTTGCAGAGGGTGGGAGGGGTTATTTTCACGCTGGGGGAGGAACACAGCAGGCTTATCATGATGCTGATCAGCTCTACTTGCTGGGTGGCATTATGCAGGTCAAAAGAATGTGCCAACCTTTGATTCAGGTGGCTGTTTTCTTTGAACTACAGTACATGAAGTTTCCACCCTGCAAGACCAGAAGAGTGTCATGATCAGCCTGGCTGATGATTGGTCTGACACTGTCAAGCCCCTTGCAGTCTGCCCTGCATTGGACTGACAGTGACACACCTCTCAAAATCCACTGTCATACCAATATGTTCACTTTGTGCAAGCACAAGGGCAAACATAAAACATGTCCCTTAGATAACTGCATTTCAGTTAGACTACTTGCCATCTTCGTTCAAGAATGAAGAGAGCACTCACCCCTGCAAAGGAGAAAACGTGATAGCAGACGTGCAGTTCTGTAAACTTAATTGCTTTATTCACAACACCAAAAAGCAAACAGTGCATTTCAAACAACGATAGGCAGTGCAACACACCTCCATTTAGGAGCTTCTTCTGAGACTGAAAAGCAGGTGAACAAGTGTCAATTTATACAACTACCCATAATCACAGTTAGTCAGATCAACCAACTGGATCACAGTTTCCAGAGCATTTTCTGATTATATAACAAACAGCTTTAACACAACCATGAATTCACATGCATTTACAAACAGTGAAAGACAAAAGTTCATTCATTTAATCTCATCTTCACCAGTCTGTGATATAAATTCATATTCATTATTCATCCTTATTCAAGGATGTCACAAAGTGCCTGCATTGAAAAAAACACCAAGAGGTAAGCAAAAAACTGTTAAAAAAAGCTATCTTTTTTACAACTTCTAGAAGTAATACTTCAAGGCAATACTGAATTTTCCAGAGTTGCTGAAATAGGTAAAAGCCTGGAGAAAATGGGCAATACATATCATCTGACTCATACCTAAGGTGAGGACGGGGGAGTTGAAGCCATACATTCAACAAACAGAAGCAATGAGAAATCTGGTAACATCTACTATCTATCTTTTACAAGAAATGGCCTTATTTTGAACTTTCCATTTAAACCAGGAGGTTAGAGGGTCCCTAACTTGAATATCCATTCCTGTTCCTTTTGGTTAAGGATGGCTTCTAAGTCTCCATCTCTCACATTTCTGGGGATACTCTCAATACCAATGGCTTTGATTTTGTGGTTTACTTTAGGTACTGAATTATTGATATGCATTGTCATGGCATAATCTGAATTTTGATTTTTGATTGCCAGTAAATGCTCATTCAACCTAAAGCGTAGCTTCCTTTTGGTGTGTCCCTTATAAAATCTGCCACATGAACAAGTCAAAAGATACACCACTGTTTCAGTTCCACAGTTAATTTGTCCTTTGACTTTTTCCATTTCCCAAGTTTTTGGATTTGGGAAATTGACTTGTCTATCCATCAAATGACAAGTGCTACAGAATCCACAGGATTTTGAACCTCATTTCGGTATGACAGGATTAGTGACTGGTTTGAGTATAACTATGCACCAGTCTCTGGCTAAGGTTAACACCTCTTCTATAAGATATTCTCAGGGGTTTATCAGTGATTTGAGTTGTGGCAAGACCCTGAAAATCTGGAGGTTGTTGTGCACGGTTCCTACCACTTCCATTGTACTCTCACCACAGGAGTGATGGTGATAAGATAAGGATAAGATGGCAACGTGGAGGCACTGCCCATCATTGTTTGAACTGCATGGTTTGCTTTTTGGCACTGTGAATAAATTAAGTTGAACTTCAAGTCTGCTTTGGAATTTTCTCCTCTGCAGGGGTGAGTGCTCTCTTTTCATTCTTGAGCAGCTCTGCAGTTAAATGAGAGGCACCAGTGCCCAGTGATCACTTGCAGCGTTGTCTACAGTACTTGCCATCTTCTTTGTTTCAGGCCACAAATAAGTTATAAAAAACCTTAAATTTCTAATCAAAATAAACCCTCACAAAAACATCCTTCCTTAAGCTGTTGGTCTTCTTCACTACATTTCTGGTTTAAGTCTTGTTTTCTTAGTGTGTATATACACACATACACACACACACACACACACGTGTGTGTGTGTGTGTGTGTGTGCTGTTGTGGCTTGCCTACCTGTCTCTCTCAGCAAACAGTAAACAACCCTAGTACAGTATTTTCCCTTTCTTAAAAGGCTAATTTTCATCCTACAGTGTAAACTATTGACCCTCTCTAGTTTGGGATTTAGAAAGGGAACAAAAAATGTTAGGATTTCTGATTTTTTTTTTTCTAGTTTTAACAAGTGGATGGAAGTAGATTCTTTCTCTGCAGCAGCTAAAGCCATCTGTCTCTCCTGCCTGAAGCTTCTGTGAGTGCTGCTTCAGTGAGCTTTCACAGTGGCCTCTGATTAGATAGGAAGTCTAGAGAGATTTTGAACTTTCACCTAATAGCAAAATGCAGAATAGCCATGGATAGTGCTAATTATTCATTTTTTTTCATAAGTAACAAGTAACCTATTATTCATGATATTAGGGACCATTGCACCTTTGCATTGTCCCTCTACCTTTGCTGGCCAATCAACTTTCACCTATTGTCTCCCCCTCACTTTGAACCCAGTTTCCACCTTCCATCCACTTCACTGCCTTCCCTGCCTCCCTCCGATACCAACTGAGGCTCCTTCCCTTGCTCCTGCTTCCCTTCCCCTTAACAGTTATTCTCACATGGTGTAAAATTTATCTGCCAGTTTTATTTGTTTACCATTATATACTTTGTATGGTCTTTGTTGCTTTGACTTTGCACTGCTTGTTAACACTGTATTTTGTATAAGCTTTGTACTGTTTTTATCCTTTGCTCCCCTCCCCTGGGTCGCACCTGGAAATGAGCCTAGTGTACCTCTCCCAGTCACCAATTTTCAAATAAATAAATAAATAAATAAATAAATAATTTATTTGGAAATGGTATTCGTTACTCGTGCACCCCTACAAATTGTTACACGTGACTGAACTTTTTAACCCCAAAAGTAATGATTTGGCCACTAATAACAGATATCCCGGAGACTAGGAATATAATATTTGATATTGTTTGTGGCTAGGGCTGTGTGGAATTAGAAAAGTCATAATTTGCCATATTCTGAAGAAATGCCACAACATTCCATAGAACTCTGATGGAATTTAATGGCATTTCTGAAACGTATTTGGTGATAACTAAGCTGTATATTAAGATAGACTTGACATTTGACATGATTACTGATTGTTATGTGTACTACGTCTGTGCCAAATATCATGGTATTTGGATGAGTGGTTTGAAACATAAAGGGTTTCAAAATCTGGCATTTTTTGGGGGTGGGGTGGGATTTTGTGAAAGTATTAATCTGTTTATAATCTGGCCACCTCTGGAATTAGATATGTGCAAATTAGCATGTACAACCTTTCTGGAATGGTCATAGAATCTACCAAATATGGAGAGATTTGGTTTGGAAATGTTTATTCTACAGGGGTTCATAATTTCAGTTTGTAATGATTTGTGAAATTTTGTGAAAACTTTCTAAAACTGTGGATGTTTGTAACTTCTCCGCTGTTGCAGATATAGATCTAATAATTGCTACGAATCCAATGTCAGTGTATTTTCGTTTTTAACAAAAATGATGACATTTTATTTAGTAGTTTTACATTTATAGTGGAAGTACCAAAAATTGTTATTAGCAACATTTTCTTAAACATTCATGATAGCATAATAGGTAATGCCTCCGGAATTCCACTGGTGGAATTTTACATTCACAAATCAATTATTGTGTTATGTTGTATCCATGCCACTCCAGACAATACCTCTTGGGTTCCCAACCTACCTAATAGGCTATTGATGCACATGTGACCCAGATCAAATTTTGCAGCATACCTAGGTCCCAGGAGTCCCCATTCTCCAGTTCAACCTTTACATCTGAAGTGGCTACAAGCACACCAGGAGTCCCTGTGCAATCAATTATCTAAAGGTAGGCCAGAACCCTTATAAAGGAAAGAAATGTTTGGCTGTCACAGCAACTAATTAGAATGGTTATTGTCTTCCAGCTGGAAGACTTAGTAATTGAATGTTGCATTGCATGATTTCATCTGGTATGGTTAGCTAAGATGTTAATTGAGTGTTTTTAGCTGGAATTAATAAAGCTCATCAGCTGGGGTTGTTCTCCACTGTTTAAATTGCTACTCATGCAGGAATTGAGAGAAAAAAATGCTTAATGTGGTTTATGTCCTTTGAGCCATTTGATCTATTCTGTTGGTTGATGCATTCCATGGAAAAATAACTATTTGCTTAGTCCTGGCAGCTCAGTAGTTCTGCTCTCTCCCTATTTGAGATAGTTGTGGTTATCTGCTTTAGTTAATTCAAACTGTTTTAGTATTCATCATTTTCATTAGCTTAGGCAGCTGTAGTAGTTAGATATTGCACAGAGACTATGAGTAGTGAGGACGTAGCAAAGAAATATTGTGTATGCTGTTCAGCGGGGTTACAGGCTGCCACAAGCAATGGGACTTTTTAAAATTTGTGTGATTTGGCGCCCGTTGTAAGGCTGGTGATCCTCCCTCCCAAGCAGGGCTCACTGTGGTTGAAACAATGTATTGCGCTGTAATAGTGATTGTGGCATTTGTACCCACCTCCCGAAATGGCCTGAAGGCTCGTAGCATGGTCGGTCGCCTATGCGGGGGCTTCTCCTCCCATGCAGATCCCATGCAGTCTCTCCCATGTGCCCCTATACTACCATCTACTAGCAGGTAGTGCAGGACTGGTATTGTAGCCCTCACATGCAGCCCCTAAGTCAGCAACCACTGCACGGAGCTTGGGGGTGCAAATAAAATTAATAAAATGGAAAGATCTGCTTGCCTACTTGCTGGGCTCCACGTGGCAGTGGCCTGCTGGTGCTAGGAGCAGAAAGGGGAGAGATGGCCCTTCTATATGGTCGCAACCACTGGCAACAACGTGTTCAGAATCTGGGGAGTTTAAAACTAGCAAAAATAAGAATTCCACACATTCTGTGTGTGATTTTCAATATTGGTGCAGCAGCCCAAATGCAGGGCTCCTCTGGCATGCTACGTGGCTCCTGCCACCATTTTGTGGGACAGCGTCCCAGCAGTTGTACCGCCATTTTGAGAAGGCAAGCGTTATTGTGGTTTCCTTTACCAGGTGTTGGCCTTCATTAGAGCTGCATTAGGCAATGTCAGGAGGCAGCCATGCTTAGCGTTCGCTGTTTCCTTTGCCCTCTGTTTCCTTTTATATATATATATATATATATATATATATATATATATATATATGTAATAGATAACCCACTCTTGGAGTGTGCAGTCGCTCTGATATACACACGCCTTGGTGTGCATTGTATGGTCGAGGCTGCAGGATGAGTGCGTCAACCACCCAAGGCGTGCTTATATCAGAGCATGACCGCACATCCTAGAGTGGGTTATCTATCTTATAACATGGCAAAATTGTTTTTTAGGGTTGTTAAAAGTGCAGATGTGCAGTCGCGCTCTGATATACGCATGGTCATGTGGTGCTCAAGCGCCAATAAAAGGGCAGCAATTTCCCTAGCCATTTTATATATAAAAAAAAATATATATATATATATATATATAGCTAATCAGTTTGCTCTACTTGGGGTTTGTGGTTTGTATCTCCAAGTGCCATCATATACCTTGTCTGAAACAGCCTCCAAGCATCTTGGAGGCCATCAGATTCCTTGCCTGCTACAGTTCCCAAGGGCATGCAACAACATCAGAGCATATCAGGGGGTTTAAATGGATACTGTTCCCCCCCAAACAAAAAGTCGGGTGCTACTGTACTCTCTGACTCAACAGTCACATGTGGTGCTTCGGGTCACTATTAATATATATTTATATATATTATGGTAGTACGGTAGTGCTACCATAGTTAGGGTTGAGTAGCCCTTTCAAGGTTAAAGGGTGAAACTTTGCACCTTAATAACTTTGCCACCATTCAACGGCTTTGTCTGAAATGTGTCAGGCATGGGGCATAACCATAGATCTTGTAATCTGCCAACTTTCGTACTGGTTGGATATACGGCTGCGGAGTTATTAAGTGACATTCATGTGCACAATTATGTTTTTTTGCGCATTCTTTGCTTGTACCTACAGGTCGCATGGTTTGCGCGACTGGACCGAAAACTTCAAGGAACATGCGGCCAGGGTCCCCGATGTGCCTTTTGAAGATTTCGTGAAAAAATATTAAACGGTTCAAAAGTTAGTCAAAAAACAAGTTCCCATTATAAGTCAATGGGAAAAGTTAAAACGTTTGACACTTTAGCAAATGCAGTTTTTAGTGTTGCAAATGGCCCTAGTAGTGTCATAAATCCGCCATCTTGTTTTCAGTTACTGATTGCAGAAATGCTTGGCATTTAAAATTGGGACCATCTAGGGACACAATTATTTTTGTGTTTACCTATTTGAGCCCTGAGGATGCTAGCCATGTCTTTATTTTGGGGTTAAACACCCCAGAAATATGTTTTTCAAATTTCTGGAAAAAGTAGTGTCACACCTGCGACACTTTAGCAAATTTTGTGAAAGCTTTTGCAAATTGTGACACTACTTTTCCAGACTATGGCAAAAGTGACAGGAGTTCTTTGCCACCCTGCTGCAAAAGAACAGTTTGGTCTTTTGAGCTGAGATTTAGGGGGAAGGCAGCCAACATCTCTCAGATGTGCCTTTTGGTGGTTTGGTGACAAAATATTGCACGGATGCCAAGTTACGGTACTCTGAAGTTGAAGTTTTTTTTCCCGTAGACTAACATGGTGGCATCCGTCACGCATTTTGGGGCTCGTATCTTGGAAACGGTGCGAGATACGAAATTTTCATTGTGACAGTGCATTGCCCTATGGGCTATGCATTTTGTGAAAACCTAGAAACTCATGAACCATGTGAAATTTAATTTTTTTTTCTACATTGCACGGTTCCTGAGATATAAACAATTTAGTATTCCAACAGCTCATTTTCCACTCCGAGGCCCATTATTATGCATACATTCTTTGTACACACTGTGTTTCTCCATGCAGCTGTTGGGCAAAAACAGGGTGTGCGCTTCCGTTACTGTTACAGTTAGCATTTCCACTTGTGTTTCTGTACCCGTTTGCATTACAGTTCCCATGTACGCCACCGTGTGCATTACCCTTTGCGTTCTTGTTTGTGTACGCGCTTGCATTTGCCTTTCTGTTTCCTTTGGTGTTATTTCTGCTGTTAACATTACCATTTGCATTTCCAATTGTGGTACCGTGACCGTGCGCATCATGGTTTGCATTTCCTTACGCGCTTTCATCTTCTTTTGTGTCACTGTTTGCTTCAGCGTCACCTTGCACCTGCATTTCTAGTAATGTTTGCTTTTCCATTTACATTTCAGTCACCATGTGCGCAACCATTAGGGTTGCATTTCCGTTGCACTTACCATTACTATGTCATAAAAAGTCACGTGGTCGGGCCCCGAGCTCCCACCACCACATTCCAGTCACTATTTCTACAGCACATTCTCAAAAAGAAGGGAAATCAGAGGCAAAAAAATCCATTTAATGCATCAATTAGGGTTGTTCCACAGCGACAAAAATGAGGAAATTCAGTGGTAGGATTGAAAATCCCCCTTGCACCCCCCAGTCTGCCACCCCAACTGACAATGGGTGTGCATTGAGGTCATCGGTCCTAACTCTCACCCCATTCTCCTATACCTCAGCTTGTTTACCCATGTGATGGGGTGAGAGTAAGGGCTGATGACCTAATCTACCCGTTGGTCAATTGGGCTGGTAAACTGGGGGTGGTTTCAACCTAACACTGAATTTCCTTACTCTGTTAACAATGGAACAACCTAACTGATGCGGTAAATGAACCCCCTCTATATATATATATATATGAATTTAAGAGTGCTATGACATCTTGCATATTCTTATATGTTTACCTGGATCACAGGTACCCTGCCCCATTGGGCTATCTAGCGAACCTTATCCTTCTGTCATCCTTTAGATGGTGAAGATGAAGAAGTGCGTGTCCTGTAGTACAACCTAGATGCCCCTCAAGCCAGGCCCTCAATGCCCAGCCTGCTTACATGAAGATGAACAATCAGCAGGGAGCCAACTCCCTAATACAGAGTTGGACAGTCAAGGGCTCGTAGCCTCCAACTGGATGAATCCAGGGGCACTGCTTAGTCAGACCCAACAAGTGACAGTGGCTATAATGGAAAGCCAACAGAATTTCATGCTGAAGGTCATGGAGAAACTGGAATCCTTGATGAAGGTGCGGCCACCCCCACATCTGTTCCAGCACTGGCTTCAGGACCAGGCACCCCTCCCCAGCCGGATGACAATGATGAACCATCTGCACCCCCTCCAGGAGATGAGGATAACTGGTGGGGCACCAGAAGGTGGTGAAGATGTCGAATCAGGTGACAAGGATATGGACATCGTACACAAGTCACCTTCCCTGATGTCAAAGCTTTGTTCCTTTGACCTGGTCCCAGACCTGATGAGGGCCATAAAATCAACAATGGGGTTCAACGTAGAAATGCCCAAGCCTGAATCCAAGCTCAATTCCATGATCCAGCAGAGCCACAAGGTTAAGGACACCTTCCCTAGCTGTCCTGCCATCAATGTTATCTTCTCAAAAGAATGGGAAGCAACAGAACCGGGTCACCTGTTCGAGAAAAGGAACTTGGACAGGATGTACCCAGTACAAGAGGACAAAGTCAAGTTGTGGTGCATGGCTCCAAGCATAGATCCTCAAATCGCAGCACTGAGCAAAAAGACAGTGCTGCCTTGTGGCACCATTTCTCTCAAGGATCCCACCGACAAAAAGGTAGAGGAAATGCTAAAGAAGCTATTCAAAATCTCAGGCATGATGGCTAGAGCTGTGGGGATGGTGGTTTACTCCACCGGGGCACAGATTCGCTGGTTGGAGGAGCTACTGGAAAAATCCAACCCAAAATCCAGGGAAGCGGAGCTGCTAGAATGTACTCTTGATACAGCTAAGTATCTGGGGGATGTGGCAGTGGATACCCTAAAATTAGAAGCCAAATCTGTGGCCCTGACAAACAGAGCCAGATGAGCCCTATGGCTAAAACTTTGGGAAGCAGACAACGAATCAAAAACCCTCTTACAGAACTTGCCCCTGAAAGGGGACAACGTGTTTGGCGAAGGCCTTAAAGAGCTCCTGAAACAAAAGGAAGAGGGCAAGGATCTCGGCAAAGACAAACAGAGAACCACTTATTTGCCATCTGCTCAGTGCAGGTTTCAGGGGAACAACAGGTTACAACAGAACAGAAGACAGAATTACACAAATAATTCCTTTTGAGGGAGAGGCCACAAAAGCAACAACTTCAGAAGCTCCTCACAGGGCAACTATTCAGCCCCCAGAGGAAGGAACCCATGTTTTGGAGGCAGAGGTGGAAAGCCAAAGCACTACTGACTATTCCACCCCGGGCCCCCCACTACCAAACCCACACTTAGGCTATCCTCCAGTGGGGCAGAGACTGATGTCTATCAGCAATGGCAACAAACTAAATCAGACAAGTGGGTTCTGGAGATCATATCCCAAGGTAATCCTATTGAGTTTTCTAGCAAACCCTGCAGGGACAAAATGGTATTGTCCCCCATCTCAAAGAAAAGGGCTACTGTCCACCAGGTACAAGAGATTATCTGAGACCTGTTACAAAACAATGCAGTTCAGCCAGTGCCAGACACTGAGGTCAGCACAGGTGTCTATTCCATCTTCTTCCTGGTTCCAAAGAAGAACGGAGATCTCAGACCAATTCTGGAACAAAAATTCCTGAACAAATTCATATCCACACCTGAGTTCAAGATGAAGACCCTCCGGTCGACCCTGAGGAACATAAGGGTGGGGGACAACCACACATCTGTGGATCTGAAAGATGCATACACTCACATCCCAATCAGGCCCAGCCACCAATGCTTCCTCCAGTTCCACATACTGGGTCAACACTTCCAGTATCAGGCCTTACCCTTCGGCCTCACTTCGGCACCCAGGGTGTTTACAAAAATGTCCATCATCCTGGCAGCCCAACTGCGAGAGCAGGGGTGGATATCATCCCGTACCTAGATGACTGGCTGATATGGGTGTGCAGCAGTGTTCAGTCACAAAGGGACACAGACTTGGTTCTGCTGGCTCTGTATCAGCATGGTTGGGTGGTCAATTGGGAGAAGAGCTCTGTGTGACTATCCCAGTGCATAGAGCACCTCGGGGCAGAGACAGACACAGCCGAAGGGATGGCGAGACCATCGCAAAAGTGAATTGACTCAGTGACCATGATAGTTCAGACACTGCGGTCCACAGCTGAGCTGATGATGGGCCAAGCAGCACAAGTTCTCAGCTGCATGGTGTCTTGCATAGGCTTGGTTCCTTGGGTGTGGTAGAATATGCATCCCCTGCAAAACTGCAGATTGCAGCAGGGCTCCCCATTGGAGGACGACCTCAACAAGGTCATTCACTTGCCAAAGATGGTCAAGGACTCACTGAGGTGGTAAACACACTGCCAAAACCTCGAGAGGGGTTGCCAACTGGAGCTGTCCTATGAGGTGATAATGGAGACTGATGCCAGTCTATTTGGTTGGGGAGCGTGCATGCATGACTCCACAATGCAAGACACATGGACAACAGCAGAGGCACAATTGTCCATCAACATTCTGGAGATGAGGGCAGTGTTCCATGCTCTGAGAGCATTCAGGGACAGCATCATTGGCCGGGCAGTCCTGGTGAAATCCAACAACAAGGTCACTATGGCATACACAGCAAAACAGGGCAGAATGCGCAGCAGAGCCATGCTCAGAGAAGCTGCCAAGGTGTTAAACTGGGCTCAATCCAACCTCATCCACCTACACATTGTCCATCTGGTGGGAAAGCTGAATGTCACAGCAGACTGGCTAAGCAGACATCAGGTGCATCCCGGGGAATGGCAACTTCACCCAGACTTATTTGCCATGAAACAAAGGAGGTGGGGACAGGTTCCATTGGACCTGATGGGGTCCAAGGTGAATGCACAGGTCAAGGTGTACTTTTCCAAATACAGGGAGAAGCAGGCCCTGGGAATAGATGCTGTGTCTCAGACATGGGACCAGGAGCAGTCTTATATCTTTCCTCCGATTCCCTTGATTCTCCAGGTGTTGGTGAAGATCAGGCTGTCCCAACTTTAGATCATTCCGGTTGCACCTTACTGGCCGAAAAGGGTGTGGTTTGCCTCCACAGTAGCCATGACACTGGACAGATGGACCCTTCCATATCAGAAGGACATGCTGTTTCAGGGACCGATGATTTACCCAGTCCCCCACAACCTAAAACTGTCGGCTTGGCTCCTGAGAGGCAGAGACTGTTAACTGCTGGATATCATGAGTTGATCATATCGACCATCCTACAGTCCAGGAAGCCATCCACCACAGCCACTTATAGCAGGCAGTGGAACAACTTCACCAATTGGTAAAAGTCTGCACAACTCAATCTAATGCGGGTGGATATGTCCGCGATTCTACTATACCTGCACCAGGGCCTAGACAAAGGACTGTCCACTTCTTCCCTAAGGGTGCAGTTGTCAGCCATAGGAGCGGTCATGGGGAAAGTCAGGTTTTTGCAGCCTGGTGCTCATCTAGATACTGTCAGCTTCCTTAGGGTGATGCAGAACATTCGCCCTCACATACGGGCACCAGTGGCCCCCTGGGATCTGACCATGGTGCTTTTATCCCTAGGGAAGAGCCTGTTCAAGCCCGGGCATCAGTCATCACTTTACTGGTTAGGCTTGATGACCTGCTTCCTGGTAGCGATCTGTTCCGCTCACAGAATTAGCAAATTAGGAGCCCTGTCATGCAAAGAACCCTACACCATCTTCACTGCACAAGGGGTCTTTATGAAAACGCACCAGCTTCTCACCCCAAAGTCATGTCCACATTCCATAGGGAGCAAACCCTAAAATTATTGACATTCTACACACAGCCACAACAGGGGGAGTCAGGAACCCATCATCCCCTGGATGTAGGTAGTATCATATCACAATACATTACATAGACACAGACAATTTACAGGTCTGGAAGACTTTTTATGATAGCTCAAGGTCACAAACAAGGAATGGCTGCCTCTAAAACCACCATTGCTAGCTGGCTAAAGAGGACAATTTAGGAGGCATACAAAACAGATGACCTTACTCTGCCAGAGGGAATAAAGGCCTATTCTACAAGGGCAGTGGCTACCCCCTTGGCAGAAAGAGCTAGCATGTCCATGGAAGACATATGTAGAGTGGCAACCTGGACCTCTGTCCATACTTTCATAAGACATTATAGACTTCAGACTTTATACAGACAAATAACTGAATTTGCCACAAAAGTTTTATCCTCAGCGTGCCACACAAGCTTCCTGTTTGGGAACTTCCTGTTTGGGAGCAGGAAGTCAGTGATCACAAAGCCACCAAAGAGCCACCATCCTAGAAGGGCAAGAGTAGCTCTCTGGCCCCCTCTAGCTGCTGGAGGCCTGCCTCTGAGCAAGTAAGGGGTCTACTGAGAAATGTAGGATATTCTTATCACAGAACAGGACAATCAGGAGCTTAAAGGGCACAGAGGAAGAAAGTAAGTAGAGAGAAGAGAAAAAAAAACAGAGGAAAGAGTAAAGATTCCAAACAACAGTTAAGGGGCCAGAAATAAGACATGATGGGAGTGGTGCAGTGCAGTGGCTTTGGAGCAGCAGTCTTCTGGGAGATGTTCTATAGGATGCAGTGTTGTTCCATCTGCAGGCACCTCTCTGGGTTGAGGGAGGAGGTTGCTCACCTCCAGGCTGAGTTGTCCAGGATTTGTGGGACCTCCTCCTCCATCCAGGGACCATCAGTGCCACTGCCATTGCCTCAGAGGTTGCCAAGAAAGAGGGAGCGGTTGGACCACAGTGGGCTCAGGGAGGGTGAGGGTGGTGGAACAGAGGCACAACCCTCTAGTTGTACCTCTCCACAATTCCTATGCCATTCTGGCAAAGTGTGGTTCCTCTGTGGAGGTACCTGCAGTGGAGACCAAGGAGGATGCTGGGAACCTCCACAAAGGAGACCCACAGAAGGGTAGCATGGGACCTCACAGGGGAAGGAAACAACTCCTGGTGGGGGACTCCATTGTTAGGAAGGTAGAACTGAGGGAGGAAGGGGAGAGGAAAGTAAGGTGCCTGCCTGGTGCCATGGCTTGGAGGGACAGGGAGCGAATCCTCAGGGTTGCCGGAGCAGCTGCACAGGGGAGGGAGCTGGATGTCATTGTCCACCTAGGGACAAATGACCTGGCTAAGAAAGGGATTAGAGCAGTGCAGGAAGAGTTTGAGGAATTGGGGAGGGGGCCTTAGACAAGTAGCACACACGGTAACCTTCTCGGAGGTGCTGCCCATCTATGGTGTAGGAGAGGCTAGGGTGTTCTACACCATGGGATTCAATCAGTGGTTGAAAAACTGGTGCAGAGCTCAGGGATTTGGCTTCATTGGGGACTGGGGGTCCACCTGGAGTGATGCAAGCCTATACTGGCATGATGGGCTGCATCTGTCCAGGAGGGGAACCAGGATCCTAGGTGATAGGTTTAAATGCTTCATTGGCAAGCATTTAAACTAGCCAAGAGGAAGCACTGGAAAGGAGCAGGAAATCCCAGCCCCCAAAAAATCATGGTAGTAAGTATGGTGAAACACCAACATAGAGGTGGTGATAGGGAGAAGGGCTGGGGTAAATGGGGAAAGTGACAAAGGCAAGAAGGACAGGGATGGGGCAAAAAGGAGTAAGGCCATCAGGAAATGGAGGGTAATGAGTACCAATGCCCATAGTCTGGGCAACAAGCTCCCTGAGCTGGTGGCCTTGATGGAAGAGGGATGCTTGGATTTCGTAGCAGTCACAGAAACATGGTACACAGAGAACCATGACTGGGATGTTAACATAACCAGTGTACATAACCTACAGGAGAGACAGGCAGGAAAGAAGAGGGGGAGGAGTAGCTCTCTATGTAAAGGAAGGGATAAAAGCAACTGAACAAAAGAGTAAACAGGGAGGAGAGGAGGCACTGTGGGTCACCTTGGAGACTGGAAAGGGCACCACAATCTGCACAGGGGATGTGTACAGACCCCCATGTCAAGGGCAGGGAATGGACAAGGATATGATAGAAGGCATTCTTAGGATGGCAGAGAAAGGGGAGATACTGTTGATGGGAGACCTGAATATGCCAGATGTTAACTGGAGCACATTCCCTGCAGCCACATCCAAGAGCAGGGCCATTCTCGATGCTCTACAGATGGCAGGCCTCAGACAGCTAGTTTCAGAACCCACTCATGAGGGAGCAATCTTAGACCTCATACTCTCAAATGGGGGCAGTGAGAGGATCTCAGATCTAGAAGTGGGTTGCCATCTGGGAAAAAGTGACCATCAAACAGTGTGGTTCACGTTAAACTCAGCTACACAGTCAAGCCATACAAAAGTGAGGGTACTGGACTTCAGGAGGGCTGACTTTGGCAAGCTGGGAGAGTGCCTCAGAAAAGCACTAGCAAACAGGCTAGAAGGCGGGGTGGAGCAACAATGGGGAATCATCAGAACTGCCATCACAGAAGTAACAAGCCTTTGTGTGAAGCAAATAAACAAATCAAAATGAAAGAAAAAGCCACTATGATTTCAAAAGAGGTGGCTGGGAAAGTCAAGAAGAAAAAGATAGCATTCAGGAAGTATAAGGAAACACAGAAGGAGCAGGACAGAAAGCTGTATCAGTTAAAGCAGAAGGAAGCAAGGAGGGAAGTCAGAATAGCAAAGGCCCAAACTAAGGAAAAGATAACCAACTCGGTTAAGAAGGGGGATAAAACCTTTTATATGTATATCAGAGAGTGTAGAAACACAAAGGGAAGGATAGTGAGGCTGAATAGAATAAATGGTGGGTGGGCAGAGGGGGACAGTGAAAAAGCAGGGTTACTGGACAAATATTTCTGCTCAGCATTCACAAAAGAGGAGGGGGAAGTGCCTAATCCAATTAACAGAAGCACTCTTGATAGGGGGGTCGATCCCAGCCCTTTCACAGAAGAAAGGGTTCTGCAAGAACTCCTAAAACTGAAGGTGGACAAAGCAATGGGGCCTGATGGAATTCACCCCAGAATTCTAAAAGAATTAAGGGGGGAACTAGTGAAACCACTGACTACTCTTTTTAATAAATCATGGGAGGATGGTGTGGTACCCGAGGACTGGAGGAAGGTGGATGTGATTCCCCTTCACAAAAGTGGGACCAAGACAGAGGCAGGAAATTACAGACCTGTCAGTTTGACCTCTGTGGTAGGGAAAGTGATGGAGTCACTTCTGAAGGAAAGAACTGTTGAGTACCTTGAAGCCAGTGGGGCACAGGACCCAAGGCAGCATGGGTTCACAGTGGGAAGGTCATGTCAGACGAATCTAATAGATTTCTTTGACTGGGTGACCAAAGTAGTAGACCAGGGAGGAGCTGTGGACGTGGCCTACCTAGACTTTAGCAAGGCATTTGACACAGTCCCATGCAAAAGATTAATAGTCAAATTAACTAGCGTGGGAGTGGGTCCCAGGGTGGTAGCCTTGGTAAAACATTAGCTGGACAACAGGACACAGAAGATAATTGTAAATGGAGTCCACTCTGAAGAAATAGGGGTTACTAGTGGGGTACCGCAGGGTTCAGTTCTGGGTCCAGTCCTTTTTAATGTCTTTATAAGTGACATTGCAGAGGGGCTAGAAGGAAACATATGCCTCTTTGCAGATGACACAAAGATCTGAAACAGGGTTGATACACAAGGAGGCATGAAAAGGATGAGAAGGGACTTGGCAAGGTTGGAGGAATGGTCAGAAGTATGGCAGCTAGGATTCAATGCAAAGAAGTGCAAAATAATGCACCTGGGAAGCAAGAACCCAGGGGAAGATTACATAATGGGGGAGAAGGTAGCAACAACAACAAAAAAGGAAAGGGACCTGGGGGTAATCATATCAGATGACCTTAAGGTTAGCAAACAAAGTGAGAAGGCAGTAGGGAGGGCTGGGGGGATACTGGGATGCATAGGGAGAGGCATCACCAGCAGAAAACAGGAAGTTGTTATCACTCTGTACAGACAGTTGGTGAGACCCCATCTGGAGTACTGTGTCCAGTTCTGGAGACCCCATCTCCGCAAGGACATAGACAGGATAGATGCAGTCCAGAGGAGGGCAACTATAATGGTGCAGGGTCTGCAAGAGAAGCCGTACGAGGAGAGACTAAATGAACTTAATATGTATACCATTGAGGAAAGGGGGGGGGAACGTGATAGAAACTTTTAAGTACCTCAGTGGAATCAACAAAGTCCAAGAGGGTAGCATCTTTCAGAAAAGAGACGTGCAAGAACAAGGGACACAATTTGAAGATAGAGGCGGTTCCGGGGCAATGTGAGAAGTATTTTTCATAGAGAGGAAGTGGATGCATGGAACAGCCTTCCTGAGGAGGTTGTGGGGTCTAAAACTGTGGGAGAATTCAAGAATGCATGGGACAGACATAAGGCAGTTCTTGTGGAGGGTAGGAAGAAATAGGCTGTTGGTTAACTAGGATCTGCGGCCTATCCTCTAGGTAGGGAAATGGGCAGACTAGGTGGGCCAAGCGGTCCTTATCTGCCGTCAAAGTCTATGTTTCTATGATCGCCCTGTCCCGCCCTGATGGATGTTAAACTGCTTATTATAGTAACTGAAGAAGTAATGTCTGGAGTGTCATGGATACAACATAACACAATGGGTGTTTACTCACCTGGTAAAGGTGATTGTGTTAGTTGTATCCATGACACTCCATGACTCACCCTTCAGGGCAACCATGGCAGAGATCTTCACGCTGGTGGGATTACATCTAATAGACTTACTGTATGTAAATGAGAATTTCTTAGTGTTCTGATCTGAATGCAATATTAATTATAGTCGGTATCACTAGGTAACCGAATCTAGAATTGTACCTATAGGAAATAACTAAAGGTGATGGTCAAGGCCACTGTTTTACCATGATTCCGCGATTCTGGCAGGAATCATGGCAATCTGATTGGCTGCCTGAAATTTAAATGTCCCGCGGTAGAGTTACGGAACTCACGCTGCTTGCGTGAGCATTCGGGAACTGCCTGCATAAAAGGTAGCCTTTTGCCAGTCAACTACCCCAATTGATCCAGAAGCATAGGAGAGAAGGACGTATGACCAGAGAGACGAGAGTCGAGACCACATGGACACCAAGAACGCCAAGCAGCACGCCAAGCAGCCAAGAGTGCCGATAATGCCATTTCGGAAAGCCGGCTTTTTTTTTTTGAATTCGCTCTAATTCGCTCCGACTGCAAGTTCGATGACTATCTAAGAATTGCACTGCAAGCCTGCCTTGTCTGCCAGCACTCCCCCAGACACAGCAGGTACCCGCTTTTACTGACTGCAAATATTTGGGGTTTAATGAGGCAGGTAAAGGGATGCAAGACACTGCTAATGTTTGTTTTGTGTGTGTGTAGGGGGAGGGGTGTCGTCCAAGATGCTCGCAGATTATATTTTTTTAAATTGTGTGTTGTAGGGCAACAAACTGTGTGGGGTCCAAGATGTGTGTGTGTGTGTTTGGGGGGGTCCGAGGTGCTCATCTGCTTTTTCCTTTGTTGTCTTGTATCCTTGGGGCAGGTAAAGAGTGTTGGGAAGGGATGCAAGACACTGCTAATGTTTGTTTGTGTGTGTGTGTGGGAGGGTGTCATCCAAAATGCTCACAGATCATATTTTTTTTAAATTGTGTGTTGTAGGGCAACAAACTGTGTGGAGTCCAAGGTGTGTGTGTGTGTGTGTGTTTGGGGGGGGGTCCGAGGTGCTCGTCTGCTTTTTCCTTTGTTGTCTTGTATCCTTGGGGTTTGGATTCAGCACCCTCTCACTCCATGATGCACTAAGGCACCTGCCTTTGGACCCCCCATTTTCAAAATCAGCAGGGCAGACTTGATGGGCCTGGTGGCCCTTAGCTACCTTTACTGTGGGTAGGAGCATCCCCATCTTGCTGTATTCTGAACATTTTGAACTGCATGGAGTCCTCATATGTTTGAGCTAATGTATATTTTTTCCTTTAATGTATATTTGTACTATTTCTTTGCTGTACTTCCCTCTCATGCAACCCTACAGCTTACACCTTGGAATGATTTTTATGTGCCTAGCCTGGTTAACTTCATTAAATAAAATGGTCTGTCCTTGGTTACCCACAGTTTCTTTGTTTCTATCTGCTTAACTTGTATATACAGCCAAGAACCCCTTTATCAGTGCATGTGTGTGGGGGCAGGGGGAGTGGGGTCCAAGGTCCCAGAGCAGTGCAGGTGATCTAGCTTAAAGAACGTGTGTGTGTATGTGTGTGTGTGTGTGTGTGTGTGTGTGTGTGTGTCAAGGAACAAAAATCAAAGGGGGTGTCTGAGTAGGGTGGTGGGGTCTGAGTATTCCTCGGAACTTTTTTGCCCTTGTGTCCCCCTCTGTAGCACAGTGTGGGTGTGGGGGGAGATCTGAGGTGCCCAAGAGAAGCGCAGGTCATCCTAACAGGAAGAACCCCTGTATCAATGCGCGTGTGGGGGGGTAGGGGGAGTGGGGTCCAAGGTGCCCCAGAGCAGTGCAGGTGATCTAGCATGAAGAACTTGTGTGTGTGTGTGTGTGTGTGTGTGTGTGTGTGTGTGTGTAGCATGGAGCAAAAATCAAAGGGGGTGTCTGAGTAGGGTGGTGGGGTCTAAGTAGTCCTCGGAACACTATTGCCATTGTGTGCCCCTCTAGCACAGTGTGGGTGTTGGGGGAGCAGCTATTGACAGACCTTCAGACTTCGGGGCACCCTGACTGCTCCTCCCCTATTTAACTTCTTCATGTACCTGAAGACCTCTATCATGTCCCCCCGGTCCCTTCTCTCTTCCAATGTGTAAATATTTAGCTCTTTGAGCCTCTCCCCATAGGGCCTGTCCCCCAGGCCCCAGATCATTTTGGTTGCCCTCCTCTGGACCCTCTCCAGGAGTTTAATGTCCCTCTTTAAGTCTGGCCTCCAAAACTGCATGCAGTACTCGACCTGGAAGTCATCCCTCTGCCAACCACCCGGCCCGAGACCAACCTTGCGCCCCATGTAGCCGTGGTTATACCCCCTGGGCAGGGAACGAGGTGGGGCCCATACACCCCATACACTTCTTGTTTCATTGGGCAAAGTGGTCTGAGAGAGTGGCATATCGAGGGCATGCTCCCAGCAATGGAAGACTGTTTTTTTTCCTCTGGTTTCCTCCCCTCATGTGGTGTGTGCCCTGATGTCAAGGTGCTGTGTGCCAACATCCACCACGCATCATGGCAGCCCCCCCCGTGAACAGGGCTTGTTGCACCTCAAGCCTCCGCTCGTGGTCAGGCAAGTTGCGGGCATTGGCCCCCCTTCCCCTGGAGAAGGCGAGCTGTCATGGGATGCTCAAGCCATTCTTCCTGGCCAGCCCTCCAGAACCTGGGTCCAACTGCTGCGCTAACGGGCCGGTGAATGCAACTATTCACTGTTTTACTTTGCTTTTTATTGTATATTGCTTGCTTTGCTTTTTACTGTAGATGGTGTAAGGTAATATTAAATAGTATTTTTTTGAACAGATGTTTTGGTCGTGCAGTAGGTCCCCACAGAGTGCTTTGCAGGGGAGCCCTTAAAGTCCTAGGCACAGCCCTGTGTACAGTAGATGCTGGAGTTACTGCAGGTAAAATACTGCACTATTTTGTTGATGTGATGAGGGGGATCGAATTATCTACAGTAAATGCTGCATTTAAAAGGAGGTTGGTGGCAGGGTCCAAAATGGGAGGTACTCACAGAACACAGACCCAACCCTGTGCTGCATCTCACTGCTGGTTTTTATTTGATTCAAATTCAGTGAAGGGTGTGTTTTGTGAAGCCACGTTCTGTGTTCTGTGAGTACTTCTCCTCTGTACATGTACCTTCATGTGGTTGCTGTAAAGCTGCCTTTTTGGACTAAAATTAGAATGGGTTGCTGCCATTTTCCCACATTCCCTTGTGTGTGTGCAGTATTTTGTGGAGGTGTTCTTGCAAATTAAAAGTGTTGGTGAGTTAAATTAATGCTGCCTTTATGCCTGACCCCATATGTTGCATGCCCCCCCAATATTTATCCTTAATATTCTTTCTCCTTCCCAGTTATTCTAGGTCTCCCTGTGCATAGAAAGGAACATGTAGCTCTGACAAAGTACACCACCTTGGAGAGAGTTAAAAAGCAAAGGTGTGTGTGTGGGAGGTGAATTTGCAGCAAGCCAATAATGCTGAAATCGAATGGGGGGGCACTTTAGTCTTCTGTGTGGCACAGCACTTTGGGGGGGTGCAGAAATCTCTGAGGTTGCTGTGTGCCATGAAGG
Source organism: Neoceratodus forsteri (assembly GCA_016271365.2). Lineage (NCBI taxonomy): Eukaryota > Metazoa > Chordata > Ceratodontiformes > Ceratodontidae > Neoceratodus > Neoceratodus forsteri. Next base: position 322,449,760 of record JADMNL010000023.1, read on the forward strand.
GGCAAAGGGGAGCTTCACACACTAATACCGGCATGGTGGGGACATTGGGTGATGTGAAAAGTTTGTGACTGTGGGTTCCGCTATGCTATTTTTAATGAGATCTAGCTTTTTGTTTCCTCATTAACCTCATTTAGCTGAGAGAAAAATTAAACACCCTGCCACACACAGACTTCATTGCTTTTTAACCCTGCTGTACTTTTACTGAGATACTGCACTTTAAACGAACCTGGGTCACTGGAGGGCCAGCTGGGGGAGAAGGTGTCTGACTGCTTGCCTTCCCCAGGAGGATGGCGGGGATATGGTCTAGTGCCTGCTGACTCCTGGGGGTATAGCAGTGTGCCAACCAACTGACTGGGGGGACATTTGGTGCCATGGCATGCCACGCCCCAGGGACAAAAGAGGAACAACCTCTTCTCTGATCTGGTCTAGCCCCGGAGACCATCTCAGCAGCAGCACCCGAGGGGCCAAGACGTTGCACTGGATGGCCCCCACTGGAACCTTTCTCCTTGGTGGAGAAACCATCCGGTGAAGGGTTACACTAGATTACCCAGAGGGTATCTGCCATTTAGGGTGGCAGAGGGCAGGGACACAAGAGAGTGGTGGAGAGAGACCATAGATGGCCCGAAAGATAGTCCAAGCGATGAGGAGAAATGGGAGTTGCCAAAAAATGGGGTGTGCAGCACGGCTAAAAAGGTAAAAGGGTTAAAAAGCAAATGGGGCAGTGTCTGTGTGTGTGTGTGTGTGGCAGGGAGCCTGGGAAGGGGCAGAGTAACTTTCCCTTTTTTTTTTTTTTACTTTACTCCTTACCTGCCCCCTTTCTTTGGGGACCTCAAATGTGCCCTGGCAATGGAAGGGTCAGGGTCGCATACAGAGATGAGTGCCCCGCTCTTCTCAATATTTTAGCCCTCTGGATTATTCCCCTGGCTTGGGCGGAAGAGTCTCTCCTTCCCTTCCTACCTTCAGGGAGAGAGTGTGCACTTTGTTCCTGCTTCCCCAGCTCCTTCCTTGCTTGCCCAATGCTGAGGCCGGTCTATAGGTGCATCCTGTGGGGTGTTTAAGATGTTGATGCTGTGGTTATAACTCGGGAGGTTCGTGGTGGTGTCCAAAATGCATTTGGAGAGTGGTGCTCAAATACTGTATTGTTGAAGTGCTGGTGACAAAAAATGTGTACACTCCTGGTCTGTGCATTAAATTAATGCTGCATCTTGTGCTTAAGCTGTGTGTATGTGTGTGTGTGTGTGTGTGTGTGTGTGTGTAGAGGATTACAGTAGGGATCCAGGGAGCTTTTGAGGTTCCCCCCAACAGAAACAAAGAACACTTGTGTAAGAACTTTTCGTAATTGTACATCTTTAAGAGAATCTCTTTCAGCAGGTTACACCTTAGGAACTGCAACCATTAGGTGTCAGGACCACATGGAAACTTTTTTGCTAGCAGTCTATTTAGGGTCACACATGGTGATGTTATCATCATGTTTATCTTCCCTATATAGCTGTGCATGGCTTCAGATGGACTGCTAGCAAAACATGTCTGTGTGGTCCTGGTGTCTCGTGGTTGCACTGCAGTTTCTAAGATGTGACCTACTGCAAGAGATTCTCTCAAGACCTGCTGTTACATTGAGTTTTATAACAATAAATAACTGTTTTTGTTTCTCTTGGGGAAAATCTGCAAGTTGTACATTGCTGCTACTTTCCTATCTGGAGGATGGGAGTCGTACAAAGCTGCTGCTGTTGTACCTGGAGGATGCGATTTGTAGATTGCTTCTGCCTTCACACCTGGAGGATGAGAGTTGTAGATTGCTGCTGCCATTGTACCTGGAGGATGGGAGTTGTAGATTGCTGCTGCCATTGTACCTGGAGGATGAGAGTTGTAGACTGTTGCTGCCATCTCACCTAGTGAATGGTGGTCGCAGGATGCTACTGCCATCCCAGGAGAATGTGAGTCGTGGGCTGCTGCTACCATCGTATCTGGAGGATGGGAGTCATAGGCTGCTGCTGTCATCATACCTGGAGGATGGGAGTCGTACAATGCTGCTGCTGTCGTACCTGGAGGATGCGATTCGTAGTTTGCTGCTGTCTTCACACCTGGAGGATGGGAGTCGTGGAATGCTGCTGCCATTGTACCTGGAGGATGGGAGTTGTAGATTGCTGCTGCCATTGTACCTGGAGGATGAGAGTTGTAGATTGTTGCTGCCATCTCACTTAGTGAATGGTGGTCGCTGGATGCTACTGCCATCCCAGGAGAATGGGAGTCGTTGGCTACTGCTGCCATCATATCTGGAGGATGGGAGTCGTAGGCTGCTGCTGCCATCATACCTGGAGGATGGGAGTTGTACAATGCTGCTGCTGTTGTACCTGGAGGATGCGATTCGTAGATTGCTGCTGCCTTCACACCTGGAGGATGGGAGTCGTGGAATGCTGCTGCCATTGTACCTGGAGGATGAGAGTTGTAGACTGTTGCTGCCATCTCACCTAGTGAATGGTGGTTGCTGGATGCTACTGCCATCCCAGGAGAATGGGAGTCGTGGGCTGCTGCTGCCATCGTATCTGGAGGATGGGAGTCATAGGCTGCTGCTGCCATCGTACCTGGAGGATGGGAGTTGTACAATGCTGCTGCTGTCGTACCTGGAGGATGCAATTTGTAGGTTGCTGCTGCCTTCACACCTGGAGGATGGGAGTTGTAGATTGCTGCTGCCATTGTACCTGGCGGATGAGAGTTGTAGACTGTTGTTGCCATCTCACCTAGTGAATGGTGGTCGCTGGATGCTACTGCCATCTCTGGAGAATGGAAGTCGTGGGCTGCTGCTTGCATCGTACCTGGAGGATGGGAGTCGTAGGCTGCTGCTGCCATCTTACCTGGAGGATGGAAGTCGTACAATGCTGCTGCTGTTGTACCTGGAGGATGCGATTCATAGATTGCTGCTGCCTTCACACCCGGAGGATGGGAGTCATAGAATGCTGCTGCCATCGTACCTGGAAGATGGGGACTTTATGCGGTGGCTACTGCCATCATCATAGCCAGAGGATAAAAGTCATGGATTGCCCTATCCATGGGATCAGAGTCTGCCATTTTGTTGAATTCTTATCAAGCAGATTAGTGTAACACACTACTAATTATTTTTTGGTTGTGATTTCAGTATTCATACTTTCTGCCTGCATGATGTTTGCTGCACCACTGAATAAAGAGGCCAAGCTTTGCTACACATCGGCTGAGCAAGCCCAGCAGTTTAAATCTGAAGGCCTCTCGATGGATGGAAAAACTTTTCTGTCCTTACTGCAACCATGTCCTGGACCATACCAGAAAAGATACAGTCAAAGATCATCTGCTCAGCAAGAAACATGCTAGGAATAAGGAACGAGCTGCTAGTGAAGGAAGACCAGCAAGGCAGGTGACCCTGACCAGCAGTTTCAGAGTTGCAACAGAATTATCCATAGTAAGAAATGAGATGGTCATGGACACAGTTAAGGCATGGGGGGCTGCAAATATCCCGTTGGAGAAGCTGGATCATCCACTGAGGAATGGATGTGCAAGTATGTGAAGAGTGGAGCAGTGCCAAAGCAGACACCCTGAGGCAACTCTATTTACCCAAGGTAAAGAGCAAATTGATGAAGACCTTAAAGCAGCTGTGACTGGGAAATTCTTGTCTGTGATATGTGACGAGAGCACAGATGCACAGTCACAGTGCATTCTTAATGTTGCCTTTGTGTTGGAAGGGGGCAAGACATATCTTGGAAACAGCACAGAACTAGACTCTGTCAACCATTCCACAGTGTCTCAAGTTGTCTTGAAGACTCTCCAGAGTTGTGACATTGACTTTACGAATGTAGTTTCATTTGTCAGTGACAGCGCTCGTTATATGATAAAATGTTTCAATGACGCACTTTGCGGGGTTCTTGGGGACCACGTTGTGCATGTGTGTTGCTGGGCACATGTCTTGTCCCTTGTTGGGGATACATGGCTGCGCCATTTCAAAAAAGTTAATGAACTGGTTTCATTGATAAAATATGCTTTTCAGCAATCACCAAAATGCAAGCGAGATTCATCACATTTTGCAGGATCTGGAAGCTCCGGAGAAATGATTGCATTACCACCAGTTCCTGTTTAACTAGATGGAACACATGGCTTGCAGCTGTGGCATACCACTCAACACACCTACAATACCTGAGAAACTTTTCAGGGAAGATTTGAGTGATGCCACCTCAATAAACAATCTACGGGCATTACTGGATGACTGGTACGATAAGCTACAAGCACAACTGGCATTTATTACAGATAATTCAGGTGACATTATTGCTCGATAGAACTTTGCAGTCAAGGAGAAACCTCTTGAGCGTCCACGTATGACATGTTAATGTCAATTAAGAGCCACTTTGAGGCTGGCACAACTAAAATGATGGCTTTGGGAGAAGGCAGAGCTGTACCTCTCTAAACTGAGGAATAAAGTAAGGGATGAGAACATCAAACTGTTCAAAAATGCTTTCAAGGTCAGTTTGGAGAAACTGACAAAACACCTACAGTCAAATCCATCTGTACAGTTTCTGATGGCCTGTCGAATTCTAAACCCACTCAACCTACCCAAACTCAATAAGGACCTCCAACTGTACTTGCCCTATATCCCAATGTTCACGTTACACAATAAGAATGCACTGATAAGGGACTGGGAGATCTATGTACGGCAGGATGTGTGGGAACTACCAGAGACTGAATAATTTGATCTTCACTAGTACTGGATCTGTATGTCCTCACAGGTACCAACTCTGGCAAAGGCAGCCCTTCAGGCCATTTGGGTCCCTGTTTCTAGTGCAGATGTGAAGTGGTCATTTTCTGCACATAGACAAATCCTGACTGACCAATGGAGAAGCCTGACTGTGGACAATCTAAAATTATTTTCAATGCTGCTATTCAATAAGTAGACTCTTCCACCCTCTTGTGTAATTGCAGTTCTGAAGCACTATTGCAGAAAAATGGTGCTCCCCTGTGCAGTAAAGTTGTAGACATGCAGTTCTAGTGCAATATTGCAGAAAACAAAGTGGTGCTCCACTGTGGAATGACGAAGACGTGCAGTTCTGGTGCAGTATTGTAGGGAAAAAATGGTGCTCCACTGTGCAATAAAGTGTAGACATGCTATATATATATTAAACATCTCTGCATTATATGTAGCTATGGGTTAGATTCTACTGTCCTTCATAGTATGCTTTAGTTCATGTAGTCTGGGTAGTGTATTCATCTGGGTAGTGTATTTATCGAACCATGTTCAGTAGTCAATACTTGAACTGTGTTTTTTGTACATATTTATCTTTATAAATCTTTTAAAAATAAAACACATTAATTGCATTTTAGCTTTGAGAAGTTTTTATTATACATGTTACAGAACACATTGTCAACATTAAAATAAAGACTAGATTTTGGTGTCTTTGGTATCGCGCAGACTTCAGAATTTGTTAATCCATTTGAGAAAAATGTTACTGTTACATGAGACCATTTATTTTCACTGGCTGTATTGATCTGAGAAGGGTCTATTTTAATAATTATGCCAGTTTGGCCAATGGAGTTCCACAGTCATCTTTGATAGTGTGTAGTTGCACAACTTGGGTAGCTAGTATAACATGCACCATGAGATTAAATGTTCTTGTTTTCTGCTGATGTGACTTAAATCTGCATAAAAACATGATAAAACACTGACAAATTTATTACTTAAAATGAGTGAATAACATAAAGTTTTGGATTACCAGAAAAATCCTGGAAATTGGATTCCCAAACACCGGTACCCAGAATCCAGGATGGTCAAAATGGAATTTGCTTTTTCCAAGCACCGAAAAACAGTGGCCTTGGTGATGGTTAATCCATGGTCAGTCATTTTGTTTCTATTTAGATATATGGGAATAAAGGTGGAAGCCACAGAAAGAGGGGTCTGGCCTAAAACATTTGCATTTCAGCTATGGAAGAATCAAACTGGAGAATGGGGACTCCAGGGACCTAGGTATGCTGTGAAATTTGATCTAGGTTACATGTGCATCAATAGCCTATCAGGTGGGTTGGAAACCCAATAGCTAATGTCTGGAGTGTCATGGATACCACTATCACAATCAACTTTACCAGGTGAGTAAATACCCATTACCACTGCATCTAATAAGCTGAATTGAGCTCTTCGCAGTCCTCTTGCTCCTTCTTGAGTGACTGTTTGTCTACCCCCCATTTGTTATCATGGCTTGACCAGATAGACTCAGGAGAACTGCTTGCCCCCTGATATTATCCTTGTTTTTCACAGTGACACACTTCCTTAGAATAAGCATTGCCTACTCCGTTTCCTGGCTGACCTATCCCATTGTAATAGCCAGAATTCCTACTTCTTGGTGCCTCAGTCATTTTTTCCATTACTACATCCATCTAAGTTCAAGTAAATCCTAGGCTTACAAGTACATCAGGCTCTCTGCATAGTCAGTTTTGCTAGGTGTGATTCTTACATGACCTGCATTCAAGTTGGGATTGTTGTCCCTTATGCTTCCTTGCTGTAACTGGGGATTTACTATTCTTGTTCTACTCTGAACACCTGTCCATGTCTTGATGAACCCATGCATCTAGCTTCTGCCACTGTTTAACCCCTGCACTAGCTGTCTCCCCATTCTCAATCTTTTAATTTAAATCCCTCAGACTTCCCTCAGACTTTCCTGTTCCTTGACATTACCAGTATCCCCTCCCCAGTGGCACAACTGCAACATATCCTGAGCATGCAGGCCTTCCTTGCCCCAGAATGCCCTCTAACTTGCCAGAAGAAGATGCTCCTTCCTTCTTTCTTTTTTTTTAATTTCAACACTTTATTAAGTTTAAAAGTACAAATACATCAAAACACCTGTCCAGTTAAATCATGTCCAAAGTGAAACAACCCCCCATATACATCCAGAGTACTGCCCCAAACCATAAAGCAAGATAAAGAAAACATAAGATACCCAAATCCCCCCAATCTCCTCCTATTACAAACCAAACCCACTAAGTAACCCCTAACCCTCCCCCACCCCTGGAGGTGCCCCCACCCTATTACAACCAACTGAAAGAGGAATATAAATAAAATCAGTACAGTGTACCAATAAAAAGCTGAGGCACATACAGAGACAAATCTGACAGAGATTATTTATGCAAATATAAGGTGTATAGTTTACCCCATTTTTTGTTAAATGAACCCATACAGTTGTGCGAACTTGCAATCAACCTTTCAGTCTTGAAACAAGCAGATAATTCCTTTAGCGATTCCACATAAGATATGGTCAGCTGGTCCATCCAATGCTTAAGTACCAATTTTTTAACCACCATCGAAATTAGTGCCATGTGGAATTTATGCTCCAGGATATCAATACTGGAATATATACCCAGAACACATACCTCTATGGTGAACAGCCCATCCAAACCCAATAATGGATCAAGTTTGGACTGAATTGTCTGCCACAAAGGAGCTACCTTTTCACAGTACCAAAAGATATGTAACAGGTTTCCTTCAGCCTGACCACATCTAGTACAGCTAGAACCAGGAAGCCTACCCAATTTAGCCAGTTTTACCAGAGTATAGTACATATTATTTAAAATATGATATTGGATAAGCCTTAATCTGTCCTGGGTGTGGAATCTGTGTAAATCTTTCCAAATTTGAGACCAGTTAAAAGAGGTATTTGGCAGAAGAGAAGTCCAGACTATGGAACCTATCAGGGGTTTAGGGAACTTAAGGCTTAGTAGAAAGGAATAAATCCTTGAAATCGCAAGAGGTCTGTTTACATTATCTTGTATATGAAGAAGGAAAGGCCTGACTTGAGATTCTTTAAGCTCGGTACCAAAATTATTCAGTACCAGGTGTCTCAATTGAAATACTTTAAATATATCTTTCTGAGGTATTTTGAAACTTGCCATGATTTCGGGAGAAGAGAGAAGAGAGAAGAGAGCCATGTGGGAAGAGGCCTTCTATAAATGCCCCTTGAAACTGAGGCAGCCACCCCAATGGGATCGGTAACCTACCAATTCTAATATTAGGATTCAGAATAAGGGACTGTGCCATGTCCCCTTTACATGAAATACCAAAGAAGTGCCAGCATTGAGCAAGAACTTTGAGCGAGGTACCGATAACGGACTCCCTTATTAAAATTGTCAATGTTGAATTGGAAAGAAAGAAAATAATAGATGAATTAAGGTTATTTGAATCCAGAATCTGCCTTTTGAGTTGTAGCCAAATAGGAGTAAAATCGTTGTCCCTAACTAGCAACCATCTCCCCAGCCTCGACAAATGACTGGCCCAATAATACAAAATAAAGTTGGGGAGACACAGTCCACCCAAGTCTTTGGGGAGACTGAGTTTAAGGAAGGAGCATCTAGGACACTTACCCTGCCAGATAAATTTGGAAAGCACGAAGTGGAAGAGCTGCAGATTGGATAAAGGCAGCCACAAATTAAGTAAATTTAAAGGATCAAAAAGGTGGGGCAGGACGTTCATCTTAACCCGGCCCCATAACGAGAGAGGGAGTTTGGCCCATCGTTGAAGGTCCTGCTGAATATTTACCATTAGGTCATCCAGATTAAGTTTCCTGAGCAGCCCAGGATCTGTAGAGAGATGCAATCCCAAATATTTAATTGAATGCGGAGACCATTTCATCCCGAATTGTGAGAAATTGGCTTTATGGGTAAATGCATTTAAAGGAAAAATTTCTGATTTTGCAAGATTTAGCTTGTAGTTTGATAACTGACCATACCGTGTAATAATTTGTAAAGCATGAGACAATGATGTATTGGGATATGCCAAATGGAGCAAAATATCGTCCGCGTATGCTGACAAAATTAGTGAGTGTTGGTGCCCTGGGCAACCTTGTACATATGAAGCCCGTTTAATATTGAGGAGGAGAGGCTCTAAATATAAGTTAAAAAGGAAAGGGGATAGTGGGCATCCTTGTCTGGTGCCAGTAAACAACAAAATCTGAGATGAAAAGACCCCATTACTGTAGATTTTTGCGGAAGGGGACTTGTACACCGCCTGGATCCATCTGATAAACGTAACAGGGAAACCCATTTTTTTAAGTGTGGCCCAGAGAAAATCCCAATTTACTCAATCAAAGGCCTTCTCGGCATCTAACGAGATTAGAGCCATAGGGGTCTGAGATGCTTGAGCCACGTGAAAGATATGTGAGAGGGTTCTAAGATGATTGGCCGAAGAATGGCCTTGCACAAAACCGGATTGTTCAGGGCTCAACAACTGGGTCCAGATCTTCTTGACCCTGTTAGCCAGAATTTTTGTCAGTATTTTAATATCGCAGTTTAGCAGAGAAATGGGACAGTAGCTGGCAGGGTCCTTTGGTGGTTTATCCGGCTTGAGAAGTAATACTATCATGGCTTCCAGTAACATGGGATCTAAAGTATCTGCAGTGTACATATATTCATATAAATTGAGAAGAAGAGGGGCTAGTTCTTTATGGAAAAGTTTGTAAAAGTTGGAAGGGAAGCCATCGGGCCCCGGTGACTTGTCTGATGCCAATCCTTTAATTGCCTCTTCCAGTTCCAAAATGGAAATGGGGGAAGATAAAGCTAACTTGTGATGGGCCTGCAAACAAGGCAGGTTCAAGCCGTCCAAATAATTTTCAATCTCCAACAAGGATGCTGGAGTAGAACTTTTGCAGTAAAGAGAACTATAAAAGTCCTCAAAGACTTTGGTAATATCTCTTGGTGAAGTTTTAATAGAACCATCCAGCGCCTGCAGAGCCGGGATCAGCCTTGAACTTTCCATTTTCCGTAATCTCAGGGCTAGCAATCGGCCAGCTTTTTCCCCTTGGTCAACGTACCTAGCCTGGGTTTTTAAAATAGCATATTCTGCCTTTTCTTTTAATAAATCTGTGTATTCGTTCTTTAAAGCTAACAGTGCTTCCATAGAGTTGGAAGACGAGGTGGCAGGTAAGGAGTTTTCTAACTCTTTAATACGGGCTAGGGGGTAGAGTGCCCTAGCCTCTCTACTTCTCTTCCTTCTAGATGCTAACTTAATTAGTTCCCCACGTAAATAGCATTTAAGGGCACACCATATTGAATCACCCCTGGATGTAGAACCCTTGTTACACTCCATGAAGGAAAGAATCAAACTTTTAATATGAAAAACTATTTGATCATCCTTCAGGAGCTGTGTATTTAATCTCCAGGCAGTATCTCTTTGGAGATTAAAGTCTGTAGAAAGCTTCAACCAAGCAACTGAGTGGTCTGATAGAACAATAGGTTCAATATCCGTCTGACAGAGACCAGGCAAAAGTGAGATACTAATGAGAATATAATCTATTCTCGACCAGGATCGATGGACATGTGAATAAAAAGAGAACATTCGTCTCGAAGGGTGAAGGAGATGCCAAGGGTCACATAGTCCCAAGAGCTCCCTAAAATCTGCTAGAGCCCTTTGAGCTGGTGTAAGCGGTTTTGGTGGCAGAGACGTTCTATCCAGATCCTGGGATGGCAGGATATTCCAGTCACCACCCAGAATTAATTGAGCAGGCAGTATACCACCTATCTTGCCTGCCAGGCCCATAATAAATTCAACATCCCCTCCTATTGATCCATAAATGGAACCCAGCACAACTACCTTATTATTGAGAGAACCTTTAATTAATATGAATCTTCCCTCTGGGTCTGCTACCTTCTCTTCTGCCAAAAACACTACATATTTCTTTATTATAACAGCTACTCCTCTACTCGATGCCGACCCACTCGCGGCAAAAACTTGAGAGAAGCCTTGTCTACGCAACCAGTGTGCGTCCATCTCTAATAAATGGGTTTCTTGAAGCATAAGGATATCTACTTTTAGTATCTCAGAGTTTTTAAATACCTGGCATCTCTTTGTTCTGTCTCTGAGACCTCTTATATTCCACTTGGCAATTTTAAGTGGTTTTGCTGACATTTTGCCTTATTAACCAGGAAACACCATCATACATAATAAATCAAATTAGCCAATCCACAGGGCACACTCCAACCTTCCCCTCCATCCCTCCCGAAAAGAAGACCCATGAACCACCCCAACAAATTATGCGAACTTCTCCTTCCAGCCATAAAACAAGTTCTGTATTTTCGGTTCAGACTCATAAACCCACCCCTCCCCACCCCCAAAGAACTAACATAACTATTTACATAAAGACCCCAGATATAACCAAACTTCCACTCTAAGGATCCTGGGCAGGTAATTGGGCCCAAACCCTTCTGGCGATATCTCGGTCAACCCACAAACCCCCCAGTCCCAATCTATTATAAATGAGGATTCTATTTCGCATATTACAAAAGAGTTTGACAGAACCCCTACTATGTCCCCCCAAAATTGGATTCCCTCGAGATACGTCATCCCCCCCAAATCTCATCCCCCGATGCAAGTCTCCCAGAGCGTGGCTTGGTCCTGAGCTTCCTCCCCACTGGCCCCCTGCAGCCCCTATCTTCTAGCCTACGTAAGAGTAACTACCTTAATCACGTTATCTCCTTAAAAGTGTCCAGAAAATGAACTTTGAAAGCCCTAACAAACAGTATTCTATATAATATTGTTCCTCCTATAAACTTGAACCATATCTAGTAATTTAATCCTAATAGAGTGGTGTTAACTCCCCCTTTTGCACCTGGTACTCTTAATGAGTATGTCCCTATTCCCCAAATCTACCACCACCAACATGCGAAAGGGCAGGGGCTTCATCCCTTCTATCAGGGATATTGCACCGCCCATACTTAATATGAATCCCTTGTAAGGTCTGAGTGCCTCAGTACTGCAGAACCGCCCATGGGACCAGGATGTTAGTAGAACCAAGCCCATTCTGTCACCTAAACAACTGCCCACAAACATGCTAACCCCAAATTTTAATCCCTTCCCTCCTGCCAGCAAGTGTGCGTATGGCCTAGTATGAGCAGGATAGGCCCATCACCCACCACTGAGGTCTAAACCACTTCATCTTCCCCTCAACCGAAGACCAACAGGTTAATAAACCATTTATATTAATAGATAAAGGGAGCGTAACTCAAGACAAATAAAAGTACGCCCCCTTACTCGCGACCTCCAGTCCCGTATGTCCAGAAACACTAACCTTGATGAAATCTGGCTATAAACTGATTAAACAATCGTCAGTTCCATATTATTCCCCCTATAAACTCACATTGATTTTATACTTAGTCTAATACAGGGTACCTGACTTACCCTAATGTACCAGAAGCACTTATAATCCATGAATCTGCAGATCTGCCAAGACAGACAGGCAAAGGGGAAGGTAAATCAGCCCTTCTCCCAGAGAAACAGCAGCACCCGTCACTTAGCGTGGACCAATAAAAGTAAAAAAAATAAAAAAGAGAAAGAAAAAGGAAAAAGAAAAAAACAAACCAAATGGAGTTGCCTGAGTAACACATATCCGAGCGGGGGACCAGAGCACAAGTAGGACCGAACCCGGTCCGTCACCTAAATAACTACCCACAAAAACCTGCCAGCACTAAGGTTCCGGCTCCCCCCTCCGAGGATGTGCGCTTGGCCTAGCAAAGAAAGAACAGGCCCTACACCATCCACTGAGGTCCAAACCTCATCTTCTTTCCCTCAGCTGGGAACCTAGCAGGTAATTCACTTCAAATGCATTAATAAGCAACTGAAACCTAAGACAAACAACATAGTTGGACCCCCTTTAGTCTCTATATGCTCAGCCAGCTTTGAAAAGATCAGGTAGTCAGGAAGTAAGGTCCTTCATAGTTTGTTCTGGTGAGTCGTAGGAAAACCAGTTGTTGTCAATCACTACTTGCAGCCTGGCCCGGGTATGACATCTTGAAGCGAATGCTGGTGGCGATTAGCTTGCTCACAACTGGGTGAAAGGCAGCCCGCCTTTGCCTTGCTTCACGAGGAAGGTCCTGCGTAATTCTAATTTTAGAGGATCCCCAAATAACAGATTGCAGCTCTTTCACTTTGGCCATGACATGCTGTTTCTCTATAAAGCTGAGGAACTTAATGATGATATGTCGAGGAGGAGATCCCACTGGTGGCTTTGGCCTGAGGGAACGATGAGCTCTCTCTCTATATGATATTGAGGGTTCAAAGGAGAGGGTTCCATTACTTTGTGAAGAAATTTCTGTACAAAAGCAATAGCATCAGCGACTTCTTCCACTTTGGGAAGCCCTATAATCAAAATATTGTTCCTCCTACTTCTCCCCTTTAGATCCTCTGTCTTAAGCTGGAGCTTGTGAAGTTGCTGTCTAAGCAAGACGATCTCATGGTCAATTTTCTCCCTCCATCTCTCTTGGGAGGAAACTCTGGCCTCCGAATCGGCCATTCTAGTCTGGAGGCCAGCAAGGTCACCCTTGATTGATTTCAATTCCGTAGCAATATCAGCCAGGGACTCCCAAAATGGCAATAACTCCTGTAAAAATCTCTCTTCAGACAAAGGAGTTGCAGGGGAATTAGGGCTATTCATTTTGCCGGAATTTCCTGTTCCCTGGCTTCTCGATTTTTTAGAGGATTTCTCTGGCGTAGTAGGCGGAGTATGCCGCATAGCAGCCTGCTTCATTTCGGTTTCCATGCTTGCGAAAAGCCTTTGCGACCATCAACTTTGACTAACTTGCACTAGCCAAAGGAGAAACAAAGCTTACAAAACTCTTGTAACTCATTCAAAGATTTGTAAGACTAATTTTAGGAGGTTTGCAGGAGACGGTAGGTTGGAGCTCGAAACCAGTGCTGCTACAAGCTCGACTGCATCACGTGACTCCCCCCATCCTTCTTTCAAAAGAATCTTACAAAAAGTTAGCTTGTCTGATTTATGTCACTGTCATTCCCCACAGGCCATAGAACCATGAAGGCCATGGAGAAGACCCCTCTGGACATATTTAACCTAAAAAACATCTCTAATTCAGTAAATTGCCTCCTAATGTCCTCAAGATATGCTTTCTCTATCACAGTGCACACAGTTGTGGGCTCCGTGCTCTATCTGCAGTGCTTGGCTATGGATCACATTTATTTTATCTGTACTACTGGTGGGGTAATCACCTTACCTCATTAGCAACAAGGCCCTGCAATACCCCTCCAACTTGCCTGATACTTTTACAATGTAGTCCACCATGAACCCAACCTTATTCTTAGTCTCACCACCCTTACGGCACTCAGAACACTGGCATTGCGGTGCTGGACAATCAGGGAGCAAAATGCATGATTCACCACCCCTCCTGGGGTCCACCCTCCTGGTAGGAATCCCTAAGTTGTGGGATGTGGTGGACAGCCCCCCAGGAGGTATGGGGCACAGCCCCTGCAAATAAAATGATCAGTGACATTGCTGATTGACACCCTAATTGCCTGACTTTTTGGTGGTGGAACCGTCTCACCAGACTTCTCCTTTCTCGACCATGGCAGGTCAGGTGTATAGCTGGGTAAACATTCATGGATATAGCTTCCACACAGTTATCATGAAATTCCAGTTTTAACAATGACATAATAACAATGACTTATAAAGTTTACTTTACTGTTATTTTGCAGTTTTTGTCAGCTTATAACATGTAAATCCATTAAGCAAAGGAATAAAACTTTGACACACACTGCCTTTATTCGAGGTCTATGAATCTATGAAACATAGCGGCATTGCATTCTCTAGTTTTAAAGTTGTAAGGGCTTATACTTTTACAGTTCACATATTTGCAAAATATAAGCCCATTAAAGACAAATCATCCCAATATTTAAAATGTATTGGGATGCCACAGTTTCATTTTCCATTAATCATTTTTGCACTTGACATTCAAAGTCTACTTAAACTTTTGTCTGTCTTGTTCATTCACTGGAAGGCACAGACACGATGAATAACTGGGCTCTGCAGTCTTATTTTTGTATAAATTAAACACATGCACAAATGGCATAAAAAATATATTATTGAACCAGAAAAAATATATGTGTTACAGACAAACCCTGAACATGGGAGGAAAGCTACACACTGCACACCAACAATGCTGCACACCTACAATCATTTTGGAATTAAATTCTTCGCAGGTAAAACAGAAACATTAGTGTGAGCCAGGTGTCCAGAACAGATGATCTGCACCACCACAAGCTGCCACAGTGAATGTCACTCCATACTTGACTTCACTGGCTGATCCAAACAGAGAACACAAAGAAGAATCGAATAACACAAAAGCACGAGCTTCTCAGCTCCAGTTTGCTGATAGAAGAAAAAGTATGTTAAATAGTGTATCTAACACATGTATCCAGATTTTACCACATCTAATAAAATCCATGTTTATGAAAATTAGATATGCTGAGTTATGTGTGAACCTCATTGATCAGATGGTCATCAAAACATGAAATCCACCTACAAAAAATAAAAAAAAGTGACCCACACAATGGGGAACATCACTCTTGGAGTGCAGGAACAAGTGTTGTTCCAATATTATCATGAATCATGGTGCAATTTTTAAACTAATTCTTCTATCATTTTGTGCTTCCCATTTAACACTGCCAGCAACCAACCTTCTCCCCACCCAATTTCGTGTCAGGGTTTGAATTTGTTAATAACACAAATGCACATTAATCGCATCTGAAAACGAGCCTAGGATCATGGTGCTTTTCCCAGTTATCAACTTTTAAATAAATAAGTAAAATACTTAACTTTTATTCAATACTGAGGGCACTACAAATAGTTAGGAAGCTCAAAGAGTAATGCAGACTGTAAGATGATTGCTAAACCTGGGGCCCAATATTCAATACTCAGCCCCAGGGCAAAACTAGTACTACACAGTGTGCAAAAGTAGCATGGAACCATTTTCATGCTATATTCAAAGGAATAGCCCAGGGGCTAAATTAGTTGAATATAGCGTACAAACAAAGGTGTGCAAACAGGGCTGAGAGTGCAGTGCAGAAATAGCCTGGCAAATAAGACAGCTCTGAATATAGCAACCGGGAAGGCCAAACTGCAACAGCAGCTCGGTGCACACAGAGGTGGGGTAAGGTAGAGTTGCAGTAGGTGGCCAATGTGAGTGATAGCAATGAAGTGGTGCACAACAACTGCAAACAACATCACAGACCAAACACAGCAGAACTACACTCTGGATTTGGCAGGTTAGCCCGGTGCTAACACGTTTGCCCAGCGCTAACACATTAGCTCGGCACTAAATTTTGCTATATTCAAAGCACCTATGCAAATGAGCCTACTTAGGCAATCCGTGTGCAAACAGCCACATTAGTATCTCATCTTGGCCTGTTTTGCGTACATTACCATGTAGTTTGCCCAGCACTATTGCATGGTGCACACGGTTCCACCTGTAAGTCAGACTGGAACTACAGGTCAGTAGCTGCAGGCTGGGTCTGCCCACAGCATCACCTGTATGTCAGACTGGATCAACATGTCGGTTGCTGCAGGCTACGTTTGTACACAGCAGTAGAGACTATTGTGTCCCAGGGGACTAGAACCACAGGCACAGCTGGTGGTGCTGCATACCATAGACATATTGTAGTCCCCACTACAGTGCTCAGCAGATGCTACTGTAACATAGTGGGTGGTATTGCAATAGACTTAACAATGACCATGGTGTGTCAGGCATCAATGACTGCTGCTCTCCACACAGTGACAGTCCTAGCTAGCAGGTGTGTTCTGACTGTGGACATCACTGACATGCAGTCCTGTGACCCACATACACTGTGCCACTGGCATGGGATACTCATAGTAACATACACATGACTGGCCGTGTGTGCCATGGTGTCTGTACAGATGAGCAGTATGTGCCGGGGGGGGTGACACATACCATCAGACAGGCACACTGGCGTTAAGGTATTCCTGACACTGGAACATGTGCACTGTGGGGATGGCCCCAGCCTTGTAGCAGCACCTACTATGTGGTGCAGCTTGCCCACCTGTGCACCCTCCCCTCAACACTCTCCAGTCTCCCAGTGCTGCATATGTGTGCTGGATTGTGTTGGTGCACCCCAATGGGGGGACAGGAGGTGTGTGCTGTAAGGATGCACTGCCATGGTGTCACCTGGATGCTGGGGCAGCCACTAATGCCTGTCAGGGTTGGGACCGATGCCACATGATGGCAACGTGGATGGTGCTGCCAGCGTGCAGCATGACTCTACCATTCCTTTGTTATTATCCATTTTGTGTATCACTTTATTGACTGGGTAAACACACTGGGTCAAGGCTTATTTTCAGGAATGACCCGGAGCCACTGCATATGTGGCTGAGATGATACAGTACAAAATACATACACACAATGAACAACAACACACAATTCACAAATATCAACAAAGTGTCACATTACACACAATTACACATAGCTTGTTGCTGCAAGTGGAGTTTTGGCTCAGTTTTATTATGTGCATGATTGTTATCTTCTAAACAATGTTAAAACATTGTATTCCACAATTTGGGTGCCTGTGCATATGGAGTAGCCCAGGGTGGCTGTCTGCCCTCACAGCCTCCTCATTGGCTGCATTCTGCCTTGTTCCTTGTTACTGCTGTGTCCATGCCCCTCATCCTTGGTTTGCCCGGAGTTAAGACAACCTTTTCATAGGCAGTATTTTGCACCGCACTACCTGTTGCACTAACACATGTTGCACAGTGCTACAGCTTTGAATATACTGTTGCACCTATATGCATGTCCCTGCCCCTAACTTTGCCCTGTGCACACATTATCTTTTAGTGTCAGTGCTAACACATTGCACCGGTGCTATTTGACCTTTTGAATATAGTAATCTGGCACAAATGGGGTGCAATCGTGGTGCAATCGGTTTGTGCCCAGTGCAAAGTTTTGAATATCTGGCTCAAGATGCGTTATCTACTAAGAGTTTTGACAGTGG
This sequence comes from Neoceratodus forsteri, assembly GCA_016271365.2. NCBI lineage: Eukaryota > Metazoa > Chordata > Ceratodontiformes > Ceratodontidae > Neoceratodus > Neoceratodus forsteri. The sequence continues at coordinate 322,467,539 of JADMNL010000023.1, forward strand.
GTGCATATCGTCAGTGTGCTGAGTGCTGTATGCAGATATCCCCCAACCCTTCACACAAACACACTACCACAATTTCACAGTCTGGCCTTATTTCCGCAGTCTTGATTAGATTATTAATCTTCTTCACTACAAAAGTACCTGGTGCTTACTGGACCACAACACAGCCAGCAGTTCAACACCATGGGTACAGCTGAATGCATGGGATCCAATTTATTCTCCAGATCTGTATCCATTCAGGTTTTACAACATTGGTAAGTTACACACATCACCCAGTTAGATTATTGGTGACAGATTGCTTGATTACTGCTAAAAGCACAAAAATGGCCTGGAGTCAATTACGGACAGCACATGCTAAAAAAAAACTAACAAATGAGCCATGTGATATGCTTACATATTTATTAAATGTCCAGACCCCCTGATGAAAAATCATTAGGGCTCAAAGCACTGGGGAGCTTTTGTTTTCCTGCTGTTGTAAGTTTTACAAAAGTCTTGTCGTATAATAAACACAGTCTATTTGTTAAATGCTTTGCATGTATTTTTTCCAATTTTTTTTGCTGTACTTGCAATGTTGTTATTTCTTTTTCATGTTGTAATTCTTCCAGATCGTGACTGAAAATCGACATTCTATGGCTAACTCACCTACCTGGTAAACAAAAACCAAATAAATAAATAAAATATTTGAGCTTATTACTTGGCTCATTTATTATTATTATTATTTTGTTAGTATGCACTGTCCCTAATTGAATATGGCTGTTTCTTGTTCTTTTTTGGCTGTAAGTTTGCACTTCACCTTATCAGAGTGTTGGTCTTTTTGGCATGCTACACGTGTTTGCAATTAGCCACGTTTTTTCACTGAGACTCACTTTAACATTATTAAAAGTCATGCAACGCTGATTGTGGCTTTTAAAACTGTTATGTACCCAGGATGTGTGTCAATTTGAATTTTTCTAATGAAAACATTGTTAGACAAACACAAAATATGTCTAACTGCACAGATTATCACAAGTGTAAGTTATCCGAATTATATTTAGCAATATTTTAATACATGCTTGTTCTACATAGCTAATTAAAATAACAGTTGAGTATTTGCATGTTTGTATTAATGCTCCAACATTTGGAACCTCTCATGATAGGAAATGTATATTGCAACTTAGTGAATGACTAATTCATAATCATTTCAAATGTAAAAATTAATCAGTGTACTGTATACTTTAATACAAAATGAATGCAGATTAATGATGTTATGCAAATTGCCCTGTATCATTTTTATCTATGTTGATGATGTTTTGGAGAAATAGATTTCCCAGCCATTGGGTGAATTTGAGTACTGTCAGGTTTAGACTGTTTGTACAGAGTATGTGAAATTTACCTTTGAAATGACTTTAAATATGGGCATTATAAATTATTTTGTAGAGTGAAGCATAAACTGATTATGAAAATATCTTTATAAATGAATATTGCCCACTCCAGGCACCACCACCTGAATCAAGTTTGCTTGATCATTCATGATTAACAAGTACACACTCATTATGTTGTGTTTCTAGGTTCATGCAGGTATTCTAATGTTAAATACATTATTTACTACAACATGTATAACTTTCATTGTTTCAGTATTGTGCTTGAGCATCTGCCTTGTTTTCACTGGTAACAGTGTGACAGTAGTGCTTCTGTTTTCAAGCTAGATAACTGGCTGTGGTAGTATTTATGTTCTGCTCAGTTATTCCTTAACTCTGGTATGGTGATGTGCTGCTAAGTGCTCATCATCAAACAATTAATTACTACATGCATATTCTATGTACAAGGCATAAAATAAGTGGGTTCACATCGCAATTTGTGTCCCAAGATCAAGGAAAACTGAATCAAATGTGGCAATGATTAGCAATCATTGCTAATCATTGCCAACTGGACCTAGGTCCTGTAAAAGTACCTTATTGGGCACTGTCAGTTACATTTTAGGGGGGGTCTTTTTTTGTGATCTGGGTATCCTTTTTTGCCCTCCTCCTCTGTGCTCCATCCCATGAACCCCGAGCTGTATTGTGATTGGTCCAGTGATGCTCCTGCTCCTCACCCCATCCAGTCTCCATGTGGGAGAAACATGAGGGAGTCCTTTTTCAGTGCACCCAGAAGAGTAAGCAGGCATCAGGACCTCCAGCTGGAGTCAAAAGGTGTGTTTTCTTTCTTTCTTTTATTTTCTGTCATTGCACAATTGTCCAGTAACTTAAATTTTGTGTGTTTATATTTTGCAGGTGGTTAGAGACAAGCTAGAGCCAGGAGGATTCAATGTGTGTCTGCACCAAGGAGGAGCTGGAGGGAGAAGGCCAAGACCATGAGAGAGCATGGGAGGACCAGGATGAAGCTGAGAACAGGTGGTTACAATGCGGGCGAGGCACAGTCGGACAGGCAGACTCATGACCAGAGAGGAAGAGCGCAGCAAATCAGGGAGCAGAAAAACAAGTAAAACATTTTCATTTGGTCAGGGAGCCTGAGGAGGAAGAGGGGCACACAGACTTCAGGGCACAGATGGGGGGATGGCATAACAGCAATGAATGGGCAAAACCTGGAACTGGACTGTGGGTGGTGGGCAAACAAGGGCATGATCACTGGGCAAGTAGAGGGTGCCCTGATTGAACTATAAGTTTGTGCCTTGCTTTGCAGTGAATTTGGGAACAAACAGTGAATGTAATTCAGTGAACATTTGGGAACTGAATAAAGACTATGTGCCCTACTTTGCAGGGATATGGGGGAACCTAAAGAACATGATGTGCACTGCTATGTTGTGTGCCCTGCTCTTTGTAGTGAACATTTAGTAACGGATAAAGGCTAAGTAATGTGCCTTGCTTTGCAGAGATCTGAGGGCAACCTAAAGAACGTATGTGCCCTGCTAGTGTTGTGTGCCCTGCTCTTTGCAGTGAACAATTTTGGAAAAGAAAAAAGACTAAGTAGTGTGCCCTGCTTTGTAGAGATATGGGGTAACCTAAAGAATGTATGTACCCTGCTGTGTTGTGTGCCCTGCTCTTTGCAGTGAACAATTTGGGAACAGAAAAAAGGCTAAGTAATGCGCCATGCTTTGCAGAGATGAGGGGAACCAGTCCTTAAAGAATATGTGCCCTGCTTATGTTGTGTGCCCTGCTCTTGCAGTGAACATTTGGGAATAAGACTACATTATGTGCCCTGCTTTACAGTGATCCATGAGGGGAATCAAAAAGACTTAATGTGCCCTGGTAACCTGTTGTGCCCTGCTCTTGAACTTGGAAACAGATTAAGACTTAAAGTAATGTGCCCTGCTTTGCAGAGATCTGTGGGGAAGGAACCAACCCTGCTATTGTTGTGTGCTTTGCTTTTTGCAGTGAACATTTTGGGAACAGAAAGAGACTAGTTATCATGCCCTGCAGCTTTGCAGTGATCCATGATGGGGACCAGAAAATGTGCCATGCGAAGTGGTGTGCCCAATTCTTTGCAGTGAACTTGGGAACACAGAATAAGACTGTGTTCTGCTTTCCAGAGATCCATAAAGGGAACTAAGACTTCTGCCCTGCTTTGGCAGAGTTGGAAAAAATAAACTATGAAAAAAAAATACTGTCTGTTCTTTTTTCTGGGCAGAAAATGAAAATGTTAAGTGTTGTAATGAAATAATATATCCCAGTATTTTATAAAAATAATTGCATATTATGCCACAGCATTTTGCTAGCTGTGAAGAGAGGCCTACATTAGAAGACTTCTGTATATTTATGATTTGGATATGTCTGATGTATTTAGTATTACATCAATACATCAATTACTGTGCATATGTCAATAAGATATCAGTCATTTCTGCTGTTGCAACACATATCTAGAGTCTGAGGCTCTGAGGTAAGGTAGTAAAGTGTCAAGCAAGCCTCCATTTACATGCAAATGGGTCACTTGTAATACAGCCACTTCCATTCCCTGATGTCACTGCAGCAACAGTACAGAAGAACACATAAGGGTATCAATGCTGTCTATCCTGATTTTAGTTTAAGTTTGCTATGGCTTAAAACAGTTCTGTCATGCAACTCAGACAGGGAGTGGTACTTGTAGCCTTAATACTGCATATGAAGAGCAAATAATACATCTAATAGTGTTTCACTCACAGGAAACAGAATCTGTTTCTTTGTACTGCTCATTTCTCTCTGTGAGACAGTTGCAACATGTGGAGAGCAGTAGAAAGAATCAATCAATCTAGCAGTCAATGAGTCAATCACTATTGAACCAGGTGAACACCCTTGAGAAGATTCATTTACAAGGTAGGCCTGAGCAGTTTCCCAAAGGATCACACAAGACTGAATTCCTCCTTTGCACACGATACACCCCCCCTTTCAGCAGCCTGAAAGTGGAGAGCTAGATCACTTACTTTATAAAGTGTATTGTTTTACATTTCAAATGCTCCTTAAATCTGAGTTTCTGACTGGAAATTCCAAGACACAGAATGCATGTGACATGGGGGGAATTAGGTAAGCAAATACAGAGCACTACAAACACGGAGACTGATTAGTTTCTTTACCTACAACAGCTGAAGTGTAGCATCTGATTTGTGAGGGTCATCCTACTTCAAATGCTGGCATTACAAAGGGGATGGGGGCTGCCACAGCTTGTCTTTAGTACCTTCAAAGTGAAGTGCTGTAACTCTCACATCACTGCTAATGATTTATAATGAGAATGGGGGCACTTTTAAAGTCATGGATCTGAGGGGCCATTACAGTTCCCAATGAGGTTAGGGGAACTTGTTAAGGGTTAGAGAGTAAGGGACTTTAGTAGGATTTGAACCAGAGTTTCCCAGTTCTTGTGCCTGTGCTTTAACCACTATATTACCCTTCATCCATATGGTGCTGCTGATGCTGTCTGGGTACCCTATTCCTTGTTATAGCTGAACTTTTTATTGCCTTACAGCAGCCATCCAATCACTGGCTGCCTAGTTACAAAGGGAAAGGGGCATTTTTGCATAGTTGTGTGTCACTGCTGGTGTCAATCAAAACAGAGACAGCTAACACACACACAGAAAATAATACAACAGCTATATAATACCACTTAAAACTCTTGTTGTACCCAGAGCCATTTATTGGGTAAACTGTTTTTGCTAACAGAAACAGTGATATAACACATACAGGCCCTTCCTTATATGAATACTGTATATACATATGTCAAATCAGTGCTGCATCACACTCATATGGTCCTAGTTCCTATTAGACCCGCACTTCAGGATGTGCACAACACTTAAAGGATTTCTCCATTACTCAAGTGGGGGAACCAAACATTGTGGGTTTGGTTTAGTGGTGAAACTGTATTTAGTGCAGCACCATTATCTTTTGCTCTGATGACATCATCCTTCAGCAGCATTGATGGTAAAATGGAGGACAAACACATTGATAATTTCTGGGGGCTGTATATTTTTATTTATAATTTAGATTTGGACAGCAATAGGACTGCTGGCAACTGGAGGAGGCACACAACAGTTACACATAAGGAGCTGGGAAAATATTGGTGTGAAACTATGGGAGACTTTCCCTTTAAGAATGGGTTTCGAGTCAATATAAAAATTGGAAAAATGCTCTGTCATGTTGACTAAGGAAAGCTGGGCATGCAGGGGGACGTGACTTTCTTAGGCTTGCTCACTCATGATGAAGTACATGAAAACAAGTTGTTTTTCTGTCTGTTAGGTAGCAGAATAGCATGACTTGCAATTTCCATAAGCTACGAAGTAGAAAAAGGCCTATCAGTTAGGGGCCTGTAGCATTTAAGTGTGATGATATGGATTGTTAACCTAAGTTACTCAGCCTGTTCCTAGAATTGTTTTTAAACAAATGTTCCAGCTTGTCTTGTGAAATACTCATGTATATGTTAATTCTTGGAGTTGCTTTGATAAACTAATTATGACAGCATTTCTAAGAACAGTTTTTCAAGATGATATCTCAGCTTTATGTAATGTAGTAGTGTATACAATTCCAGCCTGGGACCCTGGTCTATGGTGTCCTTCCCATGGCCACTCCAGAAGGGTCCAGAGAGCTGCAGCAGATTCTACATAAGGCTTCCATGATGACTATTGCCATGTAAGCTGTCTAAGAAGGCTGTAACCTGCTTTAAGTTTGCCCTCGTATTATTTCACTAATAAAGGGTTTTTCAAATGTTACATGAGTACTGGATGGTCTTATTGGTCACAACTCGAGAAACCCACATTATTGTTTATTATTTGTAGATCCCGGAGCAGTCGTCAACAGTTGAAATAGTCAGTTGCAATTCAATGCAGTTGCAATCAGTTGCAAATGCTTTGGATTGCAGTCATTAAATACTGGAGTTGAAATCCACTGCAGTTGATGATTCCATGACCCATTCAGGTTTGTTTCTGTGGTGCACTGCAGTGTGTTTTCTCTTTTTTTCTTTTCTGGGGGGATGAGGGGGGTCAGGAGGGTCACAAATATCTAACGGTCCTCAACCACTGGCACCGAGCCTTACAGCCAATAAAATGCACCCCTGGCTCCTGGACACAAACTATCCACCAAGTAAGAGGAATAGAAGGAGGAGCCAGGAGCTTGAGAGTGCCTGTGACTGGCTGCATGAGGTGGCAGGGAGAGCATGCCTAGGTATGAGAGGAGATTGTCGGGAGAGGAGGCATCTGTGTTGGTGTGTGGGCAATGGAGCAAGCAGCGTTTTTCTGCAGGGACGAAGTTTGGCGGTTCAGCCTTTAATTTAAAAATAAGTTAACTGTATCCACTGGCCTGATGTGTCCGGTGCCCAGAGAGAGACTAGTGTGTGACTGTGCAAGTCCCATTCAGTCCTCCAGCAAAGCCAGGCAGCAATTTTGTGAAGGCAGCAAGTCAGTGGTCTTCTGGTCATGGTTGGGATCAGCCTGTGACCCCATCATCCGGGCCTGTCGGGTGACTCTCACTCAGTCTTGGTCAGGTCTTCAGAGTCGGTGAGGAGGAGGAGTGGTTGGTGCACTAGTACCACCATACATAATACCAGAGTGGGGACGTGGGTCTGGGTTGAGGACCGACTGCTTGGGTTGGGAGGAGGGAGCACACAGCTCCAAAAAACACCAGCACCTCCACTGAGTAGAGTAGCAGCAGCCTGAGCCATGGAACCACCTGACGTCACTGAGCGAATCATCACCCGATGCCTGACTAAACAGGCAACAGGCTACTACAGTGCGCAAGGCACTGTATGGGATGTGTATGTAAGGCCCACCAGGGCTGGGCAGTGGGCAGTAGGAAGGAGAAGGATGGTCTCTCACAGACTATTCAGTCTGTCTCTGTGTCTGCTGTGTGCTGGGCTGGCTTGTCTGGCTGGTTGAGGGCTTGAGGGCCGAACTTGGAAAGCCAAGGTGATTGATCATCATTGATCTACTGCTGGCAGCTCAGCTGGGTTCTCTCTGACTGTGGTGGCATTGTGAGTATGTCAGACTCCCCATTAGATTGTGGAGCAGGTCAGGTGCAAGTGGTCAGTTGGTGAGTTCCCGGACCCATAGGAGGCCGGAGCATGGAGCATGGTCATTTGGGTCCAATGGACAAAATGTTTGTTGTTTGCCACTGTAGGAATTTTATAGAGTAAATATTAAAGTCCACATGGCAAGATGAATAACATTTTACAAAACACATTAGTGTACATGCTGAAAGCAAAAAACAAGAAACTGTGTCTGAAACTGTTTTTTTAATATGCATAAGCTTTTTTTTTTAGCTTTGAATTTAAACTATGATACATCTCAGTTCTGGTATACCATACAGGAGGTATTTCTAGGGGTCCTCCCTTAAATTGTTTTTAGTTTCACGGATTCTATGGCTACTAGTAAACTTACATATATTGATGGTTAGCTCTGTTTGCAAAAGGGTACCCTCTAGCGACTGTGGGATGTTTAAGAGGCAATACCTGTATTGTATTTAAGCCTCCATTCTTTTTCTAAGTAACTAGTACTACTGCTGCTTATTTTTCTATACTGTATACTGTTTTACTGCCCTGCTTCAACTTGTTACTTTCAGGGGCTTAGTATATTTTGTTGTTGTCTTGACTGGTCATTGTGCTTTAGTGGGTCCCTGCTGTGTGTAGATTTGTTTCACTGCACTTTGTATTTGCATTTTAAAGAGCAGCCAGCTTCTTAGCTGCTGCTGACTAGTTGCTGCTCCTTCCAACATATGCGATACCTCACCTGCCCCAGAGTTGAGGGGCATAAATAATTCATTTTGTTGCTGCCAATTTATGAAGTTATAATGCTGCTAAATCCCAAGTGCTAAAAACGGATCTGCTTCCTGATCTTAACCCACCAACACCCCCCCCCACATAGGCACATGCAGCCCCATTTTGTGATGTCATAAGGTGAATGCTGTGTGTGTGCACACCCCATTGATTTCAAGGAGGGGGGACTTTTCCATATATTTTATTACATTTTATAGTTGAAATTTAAATTAAAAAAGGATATGAAGTTTAAAAAGTATGACAAACTACTACATAATAAAATTCAAAGGTGGTGAAAGTTGGATTTTCTTCAGTTAGTTGAAGTCAGAAATTTCAAACTAGTTGAAAAAATCAGTCATAATGTGTGGTAAGTCAGTCATGATTGTTTTTTTTAACTGACTCCGGGGTCTAATTATTTGTCACTGAGGTTATGATAACTAAATTCATTCATAACAGTGTTATGCCCTGCAACTGCAGAGATTTTAATTTTACTTAACTGTTAGTATTGCCCCTGCTTTTACAGTGAAAGGAACTAACTGTGCCCTTGCACGTTGATTTGGACACACTGGACGCTTATCTTATTGTGGCAGCAAGCCCACAAAAACTTAAATAATGTGCCCTGCTATGCAGTGACTGCTGCCTGCAGCACATAATTATTGGGAGGGATGCCCCACTTAGACAGGAACAGGGTTTTTGATCTGAGAGACTCAGTGCCAGTGATTGGGGTACTGGGGGTCACAATTCTGCTGCCATTTTCTTTTTTTCAGTACAGGAAAAGCCTCATGTGTTAATTTAAGTAGTTGCTCACCCTGACACCTTGTTTTGCTAACTTCAAACTTTTTTAATAATTACAGTCTGACATGGCTGGAGTTCCATTAGCAACTACAGAGAAATGGCACCAAAAATATAATCCAGAAAAAAAATTGGCTACAGATTAGCAGTGAAGAAGACCATGCAGTGTGTGTTAGTTGCAAACTGTGCTGTGAGTACAGAGATAAGCTACTGTATGTGGGTTGAAAAACTTCAGTGAGGCATTAATTATGGGGATTACAGGCCCCCAGCTAAAAGTTGACACCATCAGGAAACATCTTCAGGCAGAGCAGCACAAGAAAGCTGTTAACATTTTGAAATTTTGTAGAACAAGGTTGATATATATTGCCATACCACAATTGATACGTTTAAAATAGTGAGGGGGGGGGGTTAGGGGTTTGGACCCAGACCTAAAACAATTTTAATTTATTTGCTGTGCGGAGCATTCAATAATGCAGAGGAACAGCATAGAATGATTCTAGGCAGGCTGATGGAGATCCTGTATATGATGACCAAAGAGGAAATTCCTATTAAAAAGTTTGAAGCTGTAGCAGAACAAGAGAAACACCATGGAGTTCATTTAGGCAATAAATACATTAACACTGTTAGTGGGAAAGAAATCACAATGTGTATTGGCAAGAACCTAGAAGAAACCCTGCTGGCAGTTGTCAAAAATGCTAATTATTTTTCAGTGGTGTAATTGAAAAGGAACTGGTTTATGTAATTTATGTAAATCCCATCAATGATCACATGGAGACTAACTTTTTATGAATTAAAGCTGTATGAGATGGCACAAGTCAGGGATTGAAAAATCTCCTTTCAGACATTCTTACAGACTGTGGTCTTAACATAAACAAGCATTTGTCAATGCCGAATGTTTGTTGTGCTGGCATTGGCTTTGGTAGTGCAGTGTGGAAACCCATGTTGGGCAAGATGTGAAAAATGACAGCTGTACTGTTCATAAGGAGGTGTAAAAAAATGGCACTGTTGAAAATATGGCATGCAAATATTGCAAATTTGCGAAGTTACAGGTGTGTGTGGGAAATGTGCAACGCACGCTTGTAACACAGTCATTTTGTGGACTTTCAGCACCAAATTTTTAACATAGGCATTTTAGCACCTCTGCCCATGTACAGTGTCACTGTCATTTCCTCAAACTGTCCCAAAAAGTGATTTCACACAGCGACCGTGCTCTTCTGCGCCGGACGTGTGAAAACACGTTTTGGGCAGGATATGTAAAATGACAGCTGTACTGTTCATTAAGAGGTGTGGGAAAATACCAATGGTGAAAATCCAGAGTGAAAATAATACAAATGCACGTTGAGAGCATGCGTGAAAACTACACAATGCATGCTCGTAAAACAATCATTTTATGGAGTATCATCACCAAATTTTTAACATAGGCATTTTAGGATGTCTGCTCATGAACAGTGTCACTGTCACTTTCATAATCTGCCCCAAACACTGATTTTCCACAGCGACCGTGTTATTGTGTGCCAGAAGTGCGGAAACACATTTCGGCCAGGATGTGAAAAATGACAGCTGTACTGTTTACAATGAGGTGTAAAAAAATGACAATGTTGAAAATCTGGCATGAAAATATTGGAAATTCACAAATTTACGAGCGTGTGTAGCAACTGTGCAATGCACACTTGTAAAACAGCCATTTTTTGGATTTCTTCCACCCGATTTGCAACATTGGCTTTTTGAGAGCCCACCTCATGAACACTGTCACTATCCTTGCATTAATCAATCCCAAAAAGGTGATTCTATGCAGCAATTGCAATATCACCTTTTGGGACTGATTAACATCATAACAGTGGCAGAATTCATGAGGAGGGGACCCAAAAAACCCATGTTGAAAACTTGGTGCCAAAATTCCAAAAAATGCTTGAGATATGCATCAAAGTTGAAAAAAAATTATTTATTCCATTATACAGCTTACTGGCATTTCCTCAGTTTGTGGTCTGCTTTGAAGAGTGCAGACATGTTCCCGGTCCACCGAAGATCGTCATGCCAGACTCCAGAGGTAAGAATGGGGCAAGGTGGTGTGTGAGGAGGCAGGGTGCACAGTGGGTGGGTGTGGGTGGTAGGGAGACTATGAGGGACTGTTTTCTGTTTACAGGTGTTTAAAACAAACATCGCAGATGTTTTTCTGCTTTTACAGGTTTTTTTTGGGGGGCTACAATTGCCGACAGGGGACTGGGCACCCCTGTTAGAAACAATGAAATGGAGGAGGCGCATGAGCCGGGAGGATTGGGCACCCCTTCAGCAACTAAAAAGGAGAGGGGGAATATTATGCTGATGGGGAGTGAGCTCCCCCATCAGCACATACAAGATGGGCAGAGTAAGCCGACCATGGGATTGGACACCCCCGAGGTTGGCAGTTTAGCTGCCACTGTGCTGCCATGTTTGATGCTGGGGAAGCATGTAGAAAGGTCAGCTGTGTGTGATGAGCTTTGCTCGTATTGCAGCAGACCTTTCCTTAGATGTGCTCGCCTGGGTGGTAGGGTGCTGGCATGCAGGCTGATTGGGGAATGAGGGATGCACCTATTGGTGTGTGTCCTGCATTTGCCCAACAGCGACTACGCCTCCAAATCTCCACTACTGCAAGATGTTGGCTGCGCAAGCGCGCCAACATAAAAACATGGTTGGGTTTGGGGTTGATGGGGCATCTGTCAACATGGGTGTAAGATAGAGTCTTGCTGCTCTTTTAAGGGAAGACATACAGTGGTTAGTCGGTAGTCATTGTTTCTCACACAGATTAGAACTGGCCATAAAAGATGCTTTGGATTACACCTGTTTCAATAACATTTCAAACTTTCTTACCCAACTGTTTTATCTCTATCAGAAAAGTCCTAAGAGACTCAGACAGTTACGGTTTCTTCCCAGGCCATGGAAATGTCAGCTTGAAAAGCCCCAAAAGGCCCATGACACATGTTGGGTGCAGCATAAACTTTTTGCCACCCATGCTGTTACCAAATCATTCCCCATAATTTGTGCCCATTTAGAATCTATGGCCACAGACCTAACTCATGACCAGGCCAAAGTCAAGGGAGTGTTGCAAATTATGACTAAATTCCAAATGCTGGCACACCTTTTTTTATTTTGAACAGATGCTTCAGCCGCTTGCCGGGTTCTCACTAGCACTTCAAAAAGAAGTAGTTGAAATGCCAGAGCTACTTAGCTCTGTTGAAACTTTGAGAAACACTCTTGACAAAGCTAAGCAGAGTGGTCCCATAGGTGGCAGTGATCTTGACATTCTCTTTAAAAATTGGTCTGTTCTTTCAAGAGCATGTGCTGAAGTCACTTACAAGGGGAAAAAAGTAACACATTTTAGTGGCCAAGTTGTTAAAACTCTTAAACAGCAAACTAAGAAATACATTACAAACATTGAGGACTGTTGTGAACAAAGGTTTGGTTTAACTGATGAAAGTAATATCTATAACCATGCAAAAGTGTTAGATAGCAGACTTTGGCCAGCAGACAGAAAGGAACTGGAGCTGTATGGTAACAGTGACATTACTGCAGTAGCTGACCACTTTTCAGCACTTTTGCAGCCTGACAGTGACAGCACTCTGCTACTTGCAGAATGGCAAGAGTTTAAAGTGATTTTACCAACTTCTCCCGATGTCATGTTTGCAGATCACCTTTCCTTCACTGAGTGATGCAAAGCTCAGCTGCCCTGAAGTTAAGTATTAAATACATTCAGATGCTTAGTTTTTTGACATTTTTGTGCCACAGTGGTCTCTGCAAGTTTTTTTCTTTGTTTGAAGTTCGCACATGAGCAGTGCATTCACATGCACGAGTGACATCAGCACAGGGAAGGTGTTCCCCCTGCACATTTCTCACTGCTAATTCATTCATCTTTCCTGGACCCAGCTTCAGTGAGTACAGATCCAAAACTGAACTGGCAAAACTTACAGCACTGATGACTGAAACAGTTTGTTATATTGGCAGCTGTTATACTTGCTTTTGGGATTGCAGAAGTGGTGATTTCTCCTGATTTTCAATTTTACTCATCTGACTAAGCTCTGTATCCTAGGTCCATTGGTTCTAGGAACATCACAATCTACATTGCTTGAGTACAGTGTTACAGTTTTAATAAGTGCTGCAAGTACATAATTATAACAACAAGTCTGTATAAAAAATAAATTGTTTTAACTGAGTGGAGCTGTAATCTGTAGCATATTGGGATACAAAAGGACAACTTTTGAACTGGGCAGATCTATAAATTGAAGTAAGCTTTTCAGTATTGGTACATAGAGGTCTGTGTTAAATGGATGACTTATTCAACAGTTCAGAACTGTAATGTGCAGTAAGAGTATGAGCACTAAGCTGCACAGTCCAATCCCAGGAGAACAGTGCAATAAACTGTAATTTTGGCAAGTAATGCTTCCAGTGTGACTGCTTCAGTAAACTGCCTTTGCTATTGCATTTCTGATTGTCACCATCATTATAGACAGTTTATATTTTTTCTTGTGCTCCTGTGTTTTCTTGAGCTCATTTGGTGTTCTCATGCAAGCACCATAACACTGATCACCAAAGTATGCTTAGATGTGCATGAATAAAGGGACAAGGTGCACTGAATGGTTTCTCCAGCTTGCCAGCTCCTCGCAAAGTTTATAAATGAATGCAATAAAATCAGTTATATACTGTACATAGTTACACTGTACATAGTTTACAGTGTATCTCAAAATTAAACACTTATTTTTTTTAACATTTTAACATACAGTCTTTATTTATAATTAGGATTATAGCATCATTGTATGTGCTCCGGAGCATCAGCAGAAGAAGAGACTGCAGTTGCCATCCTCTCCTGACACTGTGGTACCAATGTACGGCTTCTATGGTGTTATACTGTAAAGTGTGCTAGTCAGTTCGGCATACTTAGAGAATAATGTCTGAACGAAAATATGGGCTACACAGCAATGAATGCAGGGAGTCTACACAATGCACCATGACATTAGTAAGGCATGGGAGACAGTATAGTGCAGCATCTGTTGTATTTGCTGTACACTTTACGCATGTGCATCAAAGATCTACTCTAATGGAAAAAATGGAAAAACACAAACGGTTTGACACAGACCAAAGTGGTAATGAAGTATGGTGACATAAGTGAGGAAGGGTGATTCAAATACAGTCTAACGCTTGAGTACCTACCGCAAGGATATGTCCCTTTTTGTAGTGTACCAATCAAATGGTACTTAGGCTATCTAAACATAAATGTGGTCTCTTTCTCCATGAGAATGGTATTGGCAGTGTCATTTTTAACCTTGGGGGGTGGGGAACAATAACTGACTGTACTGTGTACGTCTTGCTCAATTCATAATGTACCTGGAGGCACACATGTAGCGGCAATAAGCCAATGCCAGGATGGTATTACAGATGCTTATGTAGACACTAATGACAGCTGCAGTCTGTATTGTTCCTGAGTATTTACAGGTAACACAAAGCTGTTGCAATAATTTGTAGTTTTAAATTTATAACATGCCGTAAACAGGGGAACCGGTGACTTCAACACGTTACTCAATCACTGATACCACTAAAGGGGAACATACAAGCAGGCCCCCCACTCCCAAACACACACATACACAGAGAAGAAAGCTATAGCATAGACCAGTTGGCACTAGGGCAAAGACAGACCCAAACAGTATAAATAATTTACAGATAATAAAAGTTCTATGCTGCTGCATTTTTCTAAGTATATGTGTGCAGCTGGGGGGTTTGGAGTGATTGGGGTGCAAGGTACCCGCTTATAATTTCCACCCTGTGTTCCATCAGAGTGAGTGACTGATAAATCAATTGGCGGGAGGTCACTACTAACTAGTACCAGGTGAGGAATTTGGACAAATTGGATTTGGACAAATTGTGAGTCATTTATCCTGCTCAAGCAATGCCACCAGATCGATTCGTGCTCTCAGTGTCAAGCAGGAGTAGCCAACAACTCGTTAGCATAGGGAAAGCAACCCCCCACCCAAATAAAAAGAAATATAAAAGCCCAGGGTACTATCACTAGCATTTGTGTGGGAACATCGATTCTGGGAGTAACAGAACACACACCATACCTCAATTTTGCACAGTAAAATGACAGCAATGACAGGAACCAAACCGTAGCACTAAGTAGCAAAATATAATATTAACAGTCCGTGTTGCTAAGTCTGCTCTTACTGCTGCACTGGAATGGATTGGGACTACTGCTGTGACTGCCTGAGCTACTGCTCACATCATTCTCGCTGCTGCCATAGGGTCATCCCTATGGGGATCTACTATGCAGTGGCTGTCAAGCTGTGGCACTATGTCAGTGTCTGAAAGATCACTGTTAGTGCAGGACAACATAATGCTTTCATCATCAGACTCTGAAAATGAACTGTTTGACATTGCTATTGTTGTGCTGCATGCTGCGACCAAGAGCTCTGTTATCAAGACAGAATTGCTGTGACCAAGAACTAACTTTAATTGCAGAGCATAGATCTCCATGTGGTGACTTTGCAAAGGTAATGAGTGTCAAAAGTCACCAAATACAGGCACTAATACACAAAATGAGACTTTCTGGTTTGTGAGGGTGAAAACCTGATTTAATTTGCTAAAATAGGCTCTGCATCTATCAAAATACATTGTGAATCAGTTCTATAAGCAGTCACCTTGCAGTATATGCGTTCATATATCAAAACTTGGTAAATCGCTTTAAGGTTTTTGCTCAAACCAATTTCATCAGTCTTTCTGCCTCTGCTATCTGGTCAAAGCTGGCATGTGATTTCCAAAATTCTTATCCAAATCTGCTGAAGCTTGTCAATATGTTGAGAGTATTTCCTGTGTCTAATGCAATAGCCGAAAGGTATTTTTCAAGTATGAACAAGGTACAAACAGACTGGAGAGCAAGCCTAGTAGAGAATACTATAGAAACATTGATTCACATTAAAAACAGGGCCCCCCTCCAGCTGAATTTAACCCAGACAGGGCTGTAGACATATTTTTTAGTGCTAAAGTAAGATGTCCTGGTGATTTGGCAGCTAAGGATGATGGACCACCCCCAGGTCCACCCCCCCCAAAAAAACTGGCCAGAATTACTGACTACATGCCTGGTGGAGAAGAGTAGCATAATAGATCTACCCAGTCCTTGTTGGTTACTTTATGGTCAATCACGGTACCCTGGTGTTTATGCTGGGGCAGGGGTTCATGTTAAATTTATGTTTAATTTGTCACGACTCACAATCACAATCATGCTTTCATGAACATCATGGTCTGCTTTGGCAGACATCCTATCTCTCGGCTCTTAAATGTGCTGCAGCACATTGCTGTATTTCTGGAAATAGCTAAATAAAACAGATATGTCTCAAACTATGTGTACAATGTGTAGTTTATCAATGTAGAGCAAGATAAGTACATTTTGTGGGACTTTGAGCAAAAATATAAATTTTTGGTAATTGCTAATCAACTTCGGCCAATTGCTAATCATTTTTTACTTCGATTAGCGAAGGCCGCTAATCAAGTCTCCAACACTAATCTATGCTTTGATGTAAATTTTCAACATTATGTGAGTCTCACCTCTATGAAATTCTTATAGGTTATGATATGCAACAATATCTGTATTTTTGCAGGCATTTTATTCCATGACGAACATGCGTCCTATGGTCAGTAGTAAAGTATAACTGTAAAAGACAATGTTTATAATTCTTTCAAATGTCCTGTGTCATCTCAATGCAGTCACATGCCTGTTAACATTCCTTTTACTTAAAGTACATGGCCACACAGCTCTACTCATTCCTCAGACAAAGTTTTAGTGGATTGCAAGAATTAACAGCAAACATGTGCACAGTTTTATAAACATACTGGTTCCAAATGTAATGAGACATCACAAAGTAAAAGAAATTATCAAATAAAAACCTCTGTGCGTTATAATGATTTACAGAAATGTGCCTATTCATATGTTGAAATCCTTTTTAGTTGTCCATTTATAAATTCTACTAAATTAGAAAAACAGCTGGTAAATCATTAGTAAAATACAGAAACTGAAAAAAATAAAAAATTAAAAATGCAATATGGTTAAATGCCAGGTACATATAGAAAATACATATTTTTTAATATGTAAATTATATCTGGCTGTCACAGACATTTTAAAACTTTTTTTATTTATTAAAAAGGTTTTGTCATGGTGTACAATACAAACACAGTACAACAAACAACAATAGCTGCTTTCTTAGTACTACAACAAATGTACAGAAGAAAATAACAAGAGTAGAATATAAATAATTAATGTTATAGACAACAGTACCAGTCATAACAAGGCACAGTGCTGTCATAAACGGTAATTTATACAACGCCAGTAGTGATACATTTTCCCTGATAAATGTGTTTCTCTCCTGGTCTTACCTCCAGATAAAAATTTATCTGGAGGTTAGATATGTCACAATGACTATCCTTAAGCTAAGGGCCAGAGAGCAGCTTTCACAATGCTGATGACACCACAATAGGCTTGTCCTGCTCTGAAGCTAGCTGCTGAATTCAAAGAGCAACAGTTAACTGTACACAAATTGCTGGTTTAAATAGTATAACTTATAAACTGATGTTGCATAAACTGAATACACAATGGCCTTACTCAAAATATACAACTTATCTGCATTTGTGAGGGAGCAGGACTGTCATAACTCACTTGTGGCTCTGCCACTCATAAGTTATGGTCCTGCCCCTTCACTCATGAAGTTTGCATATTTTGAGTAAGGCCAGTGTGCATCACCTATAAGAAACATGACCTCAGGTAGATAAAATCCCCTGACTAATCTTATTTAAAAGAGACCACAGCACAATAGCAGGAAAAGGGATTCCCAGGCTATAATCTTGATAGTATCCTCATGGAACAAAGTCCATCCAATGAGTCATAATGATGCACAAACAGATTTTATACATGTGCACATTTTTCATATACATTTTAAATATTTGCAGAACTCTGAGATATGTCTTACACTTGGCAATGATATATTAAATATTTACTTTTGTTACACTATAAAAATTAGTTTTTTTTGCTTGGTTTTACATTTTGATGTTTTATGGACTCTCTAAGGAAAATGTTTTATATTTGCATGCAAGAGTAATTTTACTATTTAATTTCTACAATAAATGTATGTTAAAACATATATTTTTAATACATTACAGGTATATATTCTGAGATATATCATACTGGTGTGGTAGTGCCAGCAGTAGTACAAACTTTATTGATTGGCTGTAAGCCTTCACAATATTGAACAATGAAACATTGACGTTATCACAAATACCCCATAATGCAATGATATAATAAATTACAATATTAGAGTCATGTATATAGTACATTTATATACTTAAAAGAGCTCATAATAAATAATAGCACCCAGATTCAAAAGACATTTCTCAATAAACAATTCATTCTTAACAGACATTTTAACATTTACAGGATTAACATCATTGTAGTGAGGAGTAATGCTAACACGGTTGTATATAAACAGTCTCCAGGCCTTTCATTTCCTCCTCAAAAAAGAGGTTAGGAAAACTTTTCAGATTAGCATCTATCCCTAACCCCTTTCCTTCACTTAAGAGGGGAAGAGAGATACTTGATCTTACTTTAGGAGTAGATGTCATTTCTTTACTTGATGCACTGTGTGACTTTAAATGGTCTGTAATTTTAGTTTGTGTACTTTGGCCCCAATTTCTAATTTTCTTTTTACTTTTTTCTTATTCTGAAATGATAAATTGTGCAAGGGGGAGCAGTCCCCCTGGGCTAGTCTCTGAAGTCTGGTATTAACCACACCACTAGATAAATACAACATATAAATATATAATAACAATAGAATTTCAGATAATATACTAATATACCAGTGCTCTGCCAGTACTATTAGCACTACTACTTCCTTCAAATACAAATAAATATTTACTCATAAAAAAGCTTCAGTTCAATTTAATTCTAGAGCAGTCAATGAAAAGAAAAGGATCTTAATCTACCCGATCTTCCAATGTTCCAGGTGTGATACCACAGTACTGATGAAAAAGAGTTCAGTTCACTTCAGTTAGTTTTACACACTGGGAACACATGTCTATGTTTTTTTGCTAAAGCTCCTACTTCTGTTAAGGTGACATTTTACCGCTCCTAAAAATAGGCTCCTTCAGGTTCCCTCATGCTTTTTGTTTTTTACTCCTTGTCCAATCCAAATTGCTTTACAGGTACTGCTATCACCGGAAGCACAGCACACTCCTTTCCTTCATTTTTGGCTTGCCCTCCACTAAGTAGTGCAATTCTACTGGCCTTCTAATAGGGTGTGCACTTAAAGTAAAACAGAAAACATATTTAGGAGCTTATAAAACAACAGGGAAACAGCAGATGACCATAGAACATAAACAATGAGCCCAGTTAAGGAACTAGTTTCTTAGCAAAAATATATTGAAAAGTATTTAAAAAGTATTACAAATTTACACGCTGTAAAGTATTATAAAAACTGAGCCAAACTCATTTACTTACTCATAGCAGGCTTATATATAAATTCACACATCAAATCCTAATCTCTCAGTGAGAGTATAATGGAGAACTTCAAGCGTTGAAAACAACAAGCTGTACATTTAAAATTTGCAAGTGCACGATGCAATGCTTCAGTAGTACAGTCCAACTCTGTTTATCCGAACTGCATGGGAGACACAAAATAAGTTTGGATAAATGGGTGGTCTGTTAAGAGAAAGAATAGCATAATTGATCACAGAATGCAACTGAAACACACAGTAGAAAATCTATAGTATTTTAATCAGTTTGTGAGGCAATTTAAAAAGATACAAACACAGGAAAACACCATAAACAATGATGAATAACTACTGACATGCTATAAAATGGATCATTTTAAGAAATCAGTCATTGACTGCTGTTTGCAACTGTCTAGCTGTTTGCGGGCAGCATGCAGCTTCATGTTCCATAGTAACATGACCTGCACATTGTCACAGTCAGGCTGACTTTCTAAATATAAATGCATTTCCCCAGCATATCAACTACCTCACCATGTGTCGGTGGAACAACAGGTGGTTCTTGCTCTTCTTCCATGTCCTCTGAGTCTAGTACTGGCTACTCTGGCTGTGTAACAAGGTTGACTATGGCATCATCGGGCAGCACCTTGTGACCCTTGTCTTCAGAGTCACAGCTTACCCAATCAGAGATTTCTTGCTCAGTCAGGTTCTGTGGTAGTGAAGAAGTGAGTGCTGCTAACTCAGCTGTGACTTCATCTGCAGCAACTTCTGTCATTTCATTCTGGTGAGTGACATTGTCAGATTCCCCATCAGAACTGCAAGTTTTTATTCCCAATTTTATCCAGGACTTCTTGGTGCTCTCTGTTCAGACATTGTCCTATGCCTCTGAAACCATGTAAATGACATCTTTCAAGGTTACTGATTTTATGATGCTGTTGAGGGGGTTTGCTCATTTTATTCAGCCAAAACAGTCTGTAGCAATTTCTTGCAGTACTCACACTTGAAGATCTCAAGCACACCTTGCTCGCAAGGCTGGAGTCTTGATGTTGTGTTTGCTGGTAAAAAAAAAAGCACGCACATGCTACCATCTCTGGTTCATGTCTCTGGGATTTCAGGGTGTACGGGGGAGTTATCCACTAACAAAATTGCTTTAAGTGGCAGCCTTTGTGAGCACAGGTATCGCTTGACTTGGGGGACAGAGTTTTCAGAAAACCAGTGGATGAAAATGTTCCCATCCATCCAAGCATTTCGCTGTGATTCATATTGTATGGATAGTGATGCCATGCTGAGATGTTTAAAACACCTTGGCTCCTGTGATTTACCAACCAGCACCAGTTTCATTTTATGCCCTGCTGCATGAACACATCCCAGAATTGTAAGACAGTCTTTTTGCTTTTTGAACCCTGGGGCATCTAGTTCTGATCCGTAGGCTAACGTGTGGTCTGGGAGACATTTCCAACAGAGGCCAGTCTCGTCAGAATTAAACAGTTGTTCTGGCACAAGACACTCACTCTCAATCATAGTTTTCAGCTTTTCTATAAAAGGTGAAATGTCCTCCTTGGCAGCACTCAGGTGCTCCCCACTAAGTTTTAGCTGTCTAATTCCGTGTCTCCTTTTAAATCTGTTCAACTACCCCTCGTTGGTGCAAATGTCTCTTTGTTTCCCAGTCGCTGATGGAACTGCAGAGTGTTCTCCTTAAGGAGAGGTCCTGAAATCGGGGTTCATTTTTCCCTTTCTTGAGAAAACCACAGATAAATTGCCTTATCACTGTTGTCATTGTTACAGGTGTGCATGTTTTTTCTGTCATACGAACCAGCTTCTGCTTCCATGGTAAGGATAAAATCTCTTAGCTTGTCTTTGAAGGCTTTTATATCGCTTATTTTAGATCTAACTACACCACACTCTCCAGCTAAAACAATAGCTTGTTCCATGTTGTCCAGCCATTCTACAATTCTGTCTTTGTTTGCCAGTGAGAGGACTACCCATTTGCATTTGGAAGCCATGCCTGAGGTGAGTTGAAGTGAGATGTAGTTCAACTAAAGGTAAGGTTTTTCTACATGCGGTAATCAGTTACTAATTAAAATCACTTGTTCTGCACATTGGGGAAAAATAAAAACTGAGTGCTGATAACTATGCATCCTATTAAGCACCAGTAATATTACTGCTGAGTGACAATTAACTGACTTGATATCCTTTGCCATAACCTAATAGCCATAGGTGTGATCATATTAACATCAATTAACAGCGATTCATCACAGCTATAGCAGTGTGCTTTTCTAATTCCCCCAACTTGTGAGGCACTAGCGACGGGTGGTAACTGACCAATAATTGACCATAAGGAGACACAGTGTTTTCTAGTTTTTATATGCCGAGGACAAACAGGTTAATTAGATAGGGAGTTCAGTTTAGGGGAGTCCGGATAAACAGGATTGGACTGTAATAACAGAATCGAGGAGAAAACATATCTTGTTACACACTCCTTGATTCTTGCAGCAGCCCTCATGCTGGTCATCTGAAGACAGAGAATCTAGATCACAGATGCCAGCACATGTGCTTTAAGGTTCTGATCACATAACTGAAAGCCCATGAAAAATAAAACTAAGAAAAAAAAGCTTATAAAAAACTTTTAAAATCACATTTAAGTCACACTATATTCAAGTAAAATAATTTTTTATATATAAAACAGAACCTTTCAGCACTGCTGCAGTGAAAGCTTGGAAGTCCTCTTTGTCTGAGGCACTACTGTTGTTATATTTTAATCAGTGTTTCAATGTTTCCGCACATGTGCACCACCCGAATTCTTGGTGCAGCCCACAGTTTTCTTTTAAGCCAGAAAACTCTTCTTTCTTACATTTTCTTAATTTTCTAAATTCGGCATAGACCTGCAGATCTAGGGGGTCTCAGCCTAGAGCCAAAAGTAGAGATGCAGCAAAGTTAAATTATGCCTGTGAAGTAGATACGAAGAAGTCCACTTTATGGTACTGTCCGGCTATGTGAAGTGCCTATTGAAAACTGCTACTCCGCCACTTCACCTTGTAATAATGGTAATAATGACTTTGCGTTGCTCACTTTGCCTTACTTCACTTTAAAGGTGGAATGAGAATTTACAGGCAGCCCACACACATCACATGGCTTACACAGTCTAGGTCACATGCTTCAGGCAGGCATGAAGTGAATTGTGCTGGAAAGAGAGTTTCACTTTCGCCTTGTAGGAGGAGAAAGAGCTGGTTGTACAGAGAGTTAGAGAGGAGACTAAATCTAGAAACTAAAACTACCATAAACCTTTTCATTTTTTTGCTAATTAGCTAATTTCTTTTTGTATTTTGAAAGCTAATTTGTCATCTGGATTTGTGTTTGTGCAGTATTTCAGTTTAGTATTTGTTAATTGTTTTTGTGTGTGCATATATGTGTGTGTGTATGTGTGAGAGAGAGAGAGAGAGAGAGAGAGAGAGAGAGAGACCAGAATGGAGGGGGGGTGGTTTTCTCAGACGTAGCGGAGGAGATCGCGTCAGCGTATGCACACATGATGGTAGGCTGTGTTTGGACCAGAGCACTGTCTTGAGTAGTGTTCCCCCCTGAAGCAGAAGGCAGTGGACTTGGTGCCATGGAAGCACCACCTCCTGTGGCACCTACCAGTGCCCCCCCAGTGCCACCACCTGCTATGGCCCCTTCGTCAGCAGTTCAGTAGCAGGACATCAGGGAGGAGGAGCTGCAGCAGTCGCAGCATCAGCAGCAGGTTTCCACACCCCTGGCCCCAATTGTGCAGCAGCAGCAGCCCCTGGCTCCAACAACTCCTGGGGCTCCCCCGTCAGTGCCTGGCCCTCCCCATATCTCATTCGTGTGCTAGTTCTTTATTACACTGCCTGGGGACAGCAGTGTAGTGAAATGTAATCTGTGTGGTGTGGAGGTGCATTGTGGTCCCAAAGGAACTCACCTTGGCACAGGTGGTCAGCGCACCCACCTTTACAACTGCCACCATGTATAGTGGCAGTCCAAGGTTGCAGAACAGGGCAGTAATGTGCCTGCTGGGGAAGAGGGGTCAGCACGACGTCCACCTGCACATGGTGGTGTGAAATGGGGGAGAGCCATGGATCAAGTGGCTGCTCCACCACCACAACCTACAGCAGGTGACAGTGGCAACCCTGTCCAACTACCTGCCACACAGGCCGATTTGGCCCTGATGTGTAGTGAGATGGATGCTGTTAACCACCATCTTGACAACGTTGAGCAGCTGTTGGAGTGAATTGAGGGTCTCCAGCTTCAAATTATAGGGGTGCTTCAACTGCTGCTGTCCCATTAAAATGTTGATCATTAGTTTTAGTTTGTCCTTGCATCCACCACCCTCTGTGTAAAAAATAGTTTCTGATGTTGCCCCTGATCTGCCCCCCCATCTTCAAATGTTGGGCCCTTCTTCATGCACATCTCTTTTTCTGGATGATGCTACCCTCTAGTACATTGTTGATTCCCTTTTAGTACTTGATAGTTTATATCATCCCCCCTTCCTTGCGTGTATATGTAATGTCCTTTAGTGTCTCTTCATCTAGCTTCTGGTGCATACCCTTCAACATTTTAGTTGCCCTTCTTTGTATAAGCTCCATCCTATCTATGTCCTTGCAGAGATATGCTCTGTCTCCAGAACTGCGCGCTGTACTCCAGATGAGATCTCACCAGATATCTGTACATAGTGATTTGAACTTCTGGTTTTGTACTTGATTTTAAGGTGATGCCTCTCCAATGCATCCCAGTATCCCCAAGCCCTCCTTACTACCTTCTGCCATTTCTTATCTATCTTTATGTCATCTGATACAGGTCACTTTCGATTTTTGTTGTTGTTAGTACAATCCCCCCATTGTGCACTATTTGGTGTATAATTTTAAGTCTGTGTTCCTTCTTTCTTTCTTTCTTTCTTTCTTTCTTTCTTTCTTTCTTTCTTTCTTTCTCATAATCTTGTTTAGCTCCCCCCAAAAAATTGTAAGAACACCAACCAAAAGCAGTTTAAAGAAAATAACCTAAAAAATGTGTGTTCTTCCTTTCCTTATATCCTACTTAATAATCTCTGTTTACCAACAGGAAATATATTTTTGTGCTCAGTAATGTTTTCTTCCCATTGTGGGGTGTTTGTGGAAAAGTAGCAGTGAGCAGTGCAATAATCTGCTAAACAGCATGTGCATACTCTCAGGTGGCCACTGCCCATCCCCCTGAAAACATATATGATTAATTACTCAGTACACTGTTGATGATGGTACAAATAATATATATGTTATATATTATTTATACCATCAAAAGTGGGCAAAGTCAGCCATCATATATGTTTTCAGGGGACTGTGCAGTGGGCACCTGACAGTGCACACATGCCGTTTACCAGATTATTGAACTGCTCAAAGTCACTGCTGCTTTTCCAGAAACACCCCATGACAGGAAGAAAACATTACTAAGCACAAAAATATATCTCGTATTGGTAAACAGAGATTATTAATTTGGAATATAAGGAAGGGAAGGACACAATTTTTTTTGTTATTTTCTTTAAACTGTTTTTGGCTGGCATTCTTACAATTTTTTGGCTGCTGTCACAGTATCCCAAAAATGGCAAAGTCCAGATGAAGACAAAATTACATGATCAAATTTTCAGACAGTTCTCAATTATTTCCTGACGCACTGATGTATGCATGCACCCACTCTGAAAAAGTGTGGCCCCAGAAATTGCTGCTGTCACAGTGTCCCCAAAATGCCAAAGTCCAGATGAAGAGAAATTACATGATGAAATGTTCGGAAAATTCTCAATTATTTCCTGACACACTAATGTATGCGAGGGCATACTCCCAGAACAACTATGGCACCTGCTGCTGCTGCTGCATTTCAATCTTCGGCTGCCTGTGCTGACTGAGCTGATGAACAGTGTCTTGCCACTGACGATAACCACAGATGAACAATGATGTGATGATGCAGTGTCAGTCAGAATGTTTGCTGCACTGACTGTAACATGATGCCCTATATGTGTGTGCACTCATACTACCATTGGTAAGTTACTGTAACTTACCCATCATATTTTAAACAATATGCGGCTGGGATCCCCGATGTGCCTTTTAATTTGAAAAAAATATTAAGCGGTTCAAAGTTATTCAAAAAACAATTTCCCATTATAAGTCAATGGAAAAAGTTAGCAAAAAGTTCGAGAGTGTCGCAAATGCACTTTTTACTGTCGCAAATGGCCCTTTTACTGTCGCAAATCTGCCATTTTGTTTTCAATTAGTGATCAGAAAAATGCTTGACATTTAAAATTGGGACCCTCTAGCAACCTAATTCTTTTTGTATTCACCTAGTTGGCCACTGAGGGTGCTAGCCATGTCTTTATTTTGGGGTAAAACACCCCAAAAATATGCTTTTCAAATCTGTGGAAAAATACTTTCGCAAAGTAGTGTCGTACTCATGAAAGTGTCACAAATTTTTGTGAAAGCTTTCGCAAATTGCGACAGTACTTTTCTAGGCTGTGGGAAAATGACAGTAATTATTTGGCACCCTGCTGCAAAAGAACGGTTGGATGCTTTGGCCTGAAATTTGGAAGGAATGCAGCCAACATCTCACAGATGTGCCTTTCAGTGTTGTGTTGCAAAAATATTACACTGTGGCAAAGTTACGGCACTCAAAAGTTGATGCTTTTCCCCATAGGATAACATTACGGCATCCGACGCATTGCAGCAATCCTTTGGTGCCCTACTGCAATATAACAGCTCATCTTTTTGGGCTGAAATTTGGAGGGAAGACAGCCAACATCCCATATATGTGCCTTTTAGTAGTTTGGTGAAAAAATATTACAGGGGGCCAAAGTTATGGCACTCCAAGCTTCTCTTTTTTTCCCATAGGATAACATACGGCATTGCGCTTTCAAGCGTCCGTGATTCTCAGAAACTAAAAGCGATAAGGACTCTCTCTCTCGTCAAAAAAATGCTTAGTCCCCTAACAGGGACTAAATACAAAACTAGTCAGGAATTCATAAATCTTATGACTTTTAAATGTTTTTTCTACGTCGTATGGTTCCTGAGATATAAGCTATTTAGTATTCCAACTCCTCATTTTCTGCTCCGAGACCCATTATTATGCATATATTCTTTGTACTCACTGTCTTTCTCTATGCAGCTTTTGGGGAAAAACAGACTGTACGCTTACATTACTGTTACCGTTGCCCTTTCTGCTTGCGGTTCCATACCCATTTCACTTACCGTTCACGTCTACGACACCATGTACGTTATCCTTTGCATTTTCATTTGAGCTTGTGTTTGCCATTTGTGTCTACAGTACTGTTTCTGTTTCTGCTTCACTTTGCATCATCATGCTCATTGACGTTTCCTTTTGTGGGCACCATGTTACTCTGTGACAAGACATCACATGGCAGACTGTTCCAGTCTACGCCACCGTGTGCGTTACCCTTTCTGTTCTCATTTGCACTTGTGTTACCATATGCGGCACTGTTAGTGCTTCTGTTTGCGTTGCTGTTCCTGTTACTATGTCACAAGACATCACGTGGTGGGAGTGCAACATTCACTATTTCTCGTTACCAGTCTCAAAAAGAAGGGAAATTAGAGGCAAAAAAATCAATTTAATGCATCCAGTTAAGGGTTGTTCACAGCAGCAAAAGTAAGGAAATTTGGTGTTAAGTTGACCCCCTTAAGATCCCCAGCCCAACCCCCAACCCGACATTGGAATGGCATTGGGGTGTTCAGTCCTAACTCACCCCATTCTCCCTATGCTTCTGCTGCATTACACATGTGACGGGGTGAGAGTTAGGTGAAGTGACCCCAATGTGCACCCAATGCCGGTTAGGGGTTGTGTCTAGGGGTCCAAGGGGGTTTCTACCCTAACACCGAATTTCCTTACTTTTGTCTCTGTGGAACAACCCTAACTGATGCATTAAACAGAGTTTTTTGCCTCTAAAATATATATATAGTATATATATGTATATATATATAGATATATATATCCATGTAATCATTGCTGTTTTTTCTCTCACAGGTCACCCAGTCATACTTTGGTTGCGCATTTTTAGGCTTGCTGCGGAATTTGCTGTAGGAAAACTGTTAAGCCTTGAATGGTAAGTATTTTTTTTTTGGGAGGGAGTCAGGAGAATAATTTGGAAGCAAGTTTCTTGCATGGTTTTGTTTTCACTTCTTTGCAGGTTTTCTGTGTATCATCCGAAGCTCCAGATTCATACCAGTTGTATCATGTGTTCTTATTTGAAGAAAGCACTGATGGTAGCACACATTACTGAAATGTTATCTGCAAACAGACAAAGATGAAATAATTCTTACTTCATTTAATTTTCACTAACACATTCTCTTCTAAGTGTGGCAGTTACTGTCTGTTATATCCTGCTTAACAGATACCAAGGTATTAGTAAACCACACCAAGACCAATAGCAACTTTAGTGTGTGTGACATGCATTGTCCCACTGTCTTAACTTAAGTTACATTCCAAGACATCTTGTCATTACCTGGATAAAACTTTGTTCAACCCCATGGTATGCTGAAGTAAGTCAGTGACTGATGAGCACGAAAAATATATTATCTGCTGCACCTGTCACCTATGTTGTATGATTTATACTGGCTTAAAAAAATGAAATACCTCAAAGAAGTGGTAAAATGAGATTGATATACTTACCTGTAACTGATATCCTATAGGTGGTAGTAGACAGTACTGCAGTACTCCTATCCTCCAGTCCTTTACTCTGTTTGAAACTGTAAACCTATAAAAAAAGAAAAAAGTACTGTATATGTTTCTCAAGTGCATCTCAGAAAAGTTAAAGGAAGCATTCACACAGCTCAAGGAAATTCCATAGTTTGACAAATTAGTACATACTCACTGTAAACTAATGATAGTAAGAAGCATGGTAGCTGTGGCTGCATGCAGGCTTCTTCTGGCTGGTCCTGGTCACAGGAACACATTCCCTCTCATTGGCATAGCAACTGGTGGCTTTGGAGGGCTATGGGTTACTTGTGGTCATGGTGGTCACAGGAACACATTCCCTCTCATTGGCACAGTGACTGGTGACTTTGGCTGGCTGTGGGTTACTTGTGGTCATGGTGGTCACAGGAACACTTTCCCTCTCACTGGCATAGCGACTGGTGGCTTTGGCTGGCTACGGGTTAATTGTGGTCATGGTGACAGGAACACATTCCCTCTCACTGGCATAGTGACTGGTGGCTTTGGCTGGCTAGGGGTTAATTGTGGTCATGGTCACAGGAACACATTCCCTCTCACTGGCATAGTGACTGGTGGCTTTGGCTGGCTGTGGGTTACTTGTGGTCATGGGCACAGGAACACATTTTCGCTCACTTTCAGACTGATGGCTGGATTTGGTGTGTTACAGTATTTCAGTGTCACTCAGGAGGAAGATATCTTTACATGGCAAGATTTAAGTGGCTACTGCCTACTACAAATGGACAGTTGTGTTTAAGAGGCTGACTGTGTTTGCTAATGACAGCACACATTCTGTTAAAGAGCAGGTAACCACCACTGCCAGGTACCCAACCCACCTCACACATATATAATAGCTGACCTGCTCCACTATTGAGTGTTATTAAAAGTTTCATGCACTTCACTCCAGCTAAAAGTTATAGTACCCAAATGTTTCCCCCCATAAAAACAGAGCCATGCCTGACATGCCACTAGAGATGTACCACCATCCCCCTTTTGTGATGTCAGGAACTGAATACTGAGTGTGCATTCCAGTAACCTTTATGTATGTGCTATTTATGTGGCTTTTAGTACTATTTAGATATGCCTTGTATGAAAATAAAAGCAGCCTCTGTAGTAACAGTCACTGTTTACTGGAGTGGTCGCTTTCATTTTTCCAAGTGGCAACTCTAAATAGTAGTAAATGTCATTGAAAACATGGCACCAATACAGGTCTATGGAGTACACACACAGCCTTCATTTTCTGACATCACAAAAGGTGGCTGGGGGTACATCACTGGAGGCATGTTAGGCATGGTTCTGTTTCTGGGGATGCACATTGAGGGGGCTATAACTTTTTAACTGGAGGAAATCATATGGAATTGTTATTACAGCACTCAATAGTGGAGCAGGTCAGCTAATATATATGTTTGAAGGGGGGCTGGGTACCTGACAGTGGGTATCTGCTCTATAAGTGGAACCAGAAAATATATCATGGGGAAGGTAAAATGGTGAGGCCAGCCTCCCCGGGGAGGCTCCAACCTGTTCCAGGGTAGGCTCAAGCAAGTCTGAAAAAGTACTGTATTTGAATTTTGAATTTTATATATTTTGTGTGAAGAGATGAAGCAAACTGAAAGAGGATAACAGTAGGTGAATTTTATGTATTTATTTATAATAGGTGACAAGGGAAGGTGAATGAGCCAAGGCTCATTTCAGGTGTACCCGGGGAAGGGTAGGTACTGAATGCATTTCAAAAGGTAACTGCAAAATAATCAAGAAATACACAATGAACAATAGTGCAAACAAATATGAACAATAAACTAATAATGAGTGCTGGTAATTGATCACTTTGCAGATTAATGGCAGAACAGCCCAAATACAAGGGTTGAGCATAGAAGAACTAAGAGCAACGGTAGGAGGGAGCAAAGCAATCCCTGAGAAGTTGCTTAGAAGCAGGGAAGGAGGGGGAGAGGCAAAGTATGTAGGAAGGTTATTTCATAGAGAGAGCAAACAGAGAAAGTAGTGTGACCCAAAAAGGTACTGCAACAAGGGGTAACAATGGTTCAAGAATGAAAATAGTGGTGCAAGTAGGCTGGCCAGTGTGTGTGTGTGTGTGTGGGGGGGAGGTTACAATAAGCTGAATAATAATATTTGTTAATTTTATTTATTTATTTGGATAACACCTTTGAGTACAGGAGCTCTTTTTCAAAGGTTCTACATTAGTGTAAGACAAAGAACGGAATGTGACTTGTGAGCCAAGTACTCATAGGGGTTTCAATGTATTCATGGTGTACTGCGCAAAGTACAGTATGTTATTTTTCTTTGGGGAAGCCCAAGATTATTTCAGTTTTGGGGGGAGGCTCAAAATGTTTTCCATGGATTTGGGGAGGCTCACTGTGACAAAGTCTAAGAACTATTGTGATAGGACATTATTTGTGCCAATCTGTATTATGGAATGAAGGTGAGTCAAGAACACTGGTTCTATTTTACAGAAAATAAAATATGTAACATTAATAAAATGTGACAGTCTTTCAAACTATTAACTTAAATACCACCAACATCCACCTCATCCTCATCAAACAGGAAGCTGCTCTTACAGTCATCAAGGTCAGAAATGTGCCCAGTAGGGAATTCTTTGTCCATGATTGCATCATCAGTCTCAATGGTCGGCCGTTTCATGCTGCCACCAGAATGGTCTGCTTCTCCTACATCATCAGCATAACCATCGATGAGATGGGTACAAACAGAGGTGGTAGTTCGAGGTGACATGTGACCTTCATTCGTTTTTGTGAATGTCAGCATGCTGACATTTGTCGGCAAGAGGTTGGTATGATGGTGGCAAACTATTGCACCTGCAGAACTGAAAACCCTCTCTACACTTACACTGGAGGGTGGGCTGGTCAGGTACTTCAATGCCACTGAAGTCAGCTGTGGCCATTCACTTACCTTTCCACTCCAGTACAGCAGTGGATCATCAATTACTGACAGATGCCTTTTTTCAGATAAATATGAGTCAACCATTCTCTCTGCTGCATGCAGTCCTGTTGTTGACTCATCCTCCAATTCACTGGATTCATTGATGTCAGATTCCCACTTGGGATAAGGCACCCCAAAGTGGGTTAATGGCAGCTGGTTTTGCTGACATCCCACCTGGACCCGCAGCCAACTTACTGGAAGTGCCTTGTAGTTGTCCACAGTGATCTTCAGCATTGTCATGCTGTGGTTTGCTGAACTCGCCATGTGACTTCTGTGCCCCATGAACCAATAGCACCAGTTGTCCACTGAGGTTTTTTAACCTGTTCAGGCCCTCCCTCCAGTAAGGATGCAATTCCACATTTGTATCATGGATCCAGCATTGTTGCTATTCCAAATTCGGAACTTTGCAGAATACTTGCGATGTGGCAGTTGTGGTCCAATATTGTCAGTATGTGTTTAAACAATGCACTACTTGAACAATCTCTGGAAACATCAAGGCTATGCTGCAGGTTCAACAAAGTCTGCTTCAGCACCCACAGCAGTGGAATGATTTGGCTTATGGAGGCAGTGTTGCCACTCACTGCCTGTGTGGCATGT
The DNA here is from genome assembly GCA_016271365.2 of Neoceratodus forsteri. Taxonomy (NCBI): domain Eukaryota; kingdom Metazoa; phylum Chordata; order Ceratodontiformes; family Ceratodontidae; genus Neoceratodus; species Neoceratodus forsteri. Next base: position 322,499,243 of record JADMNL010000023.1, read on the forward strand.
TCAAAGGGTCTCAGAAATGATATCACTGAGTCCGTGAGGCACCACTGTTCTGTTGTCATAGACATTGAGGCCCCAGAAGTGTCATGGCTAGTGTGCATGACTAGGTATTCTGAGATGGCTTTGTACTGTTCCTACAACATCTCTACCATGTAAAGAGTTGAGTTCCAGTGTGTGACAACTTCCAGCTTGAGGTGGTGCTGAGGGAGGCTGTTTTGCATCTGCAGAATCCGAAGTTGGTCACGGGCCTTTCCAGAGCGTGAAAAGTGTGCATAGATGCGGCATGCAACTGTCAATATTTCCTTGATGTCAGGGTGCTGCAGAAACTCCTGGACCATGAGATTTAAACAGTGCATGGAACCTGAACAAAGCCACCATCAATGATACATTTCACAATGTTTGAGCCATTGTCACTGGCTTTAAAGCCAGCTTTCAGGGACAGGGGGTTCAGCCACTCATTAGTTTTGGTCAGTAGCATATCAAGCATGTGTTCACCAGTGTGGGAACCGGCCGCACTGCACATTGCAAGCATTGCATGTTGTCAAATTCCAGGAAGGCTGCTACCATGGCAGTCTGCCTTACTACACTGATTTCCAATACCGCCAGCACAGACAACCCTCAGTACCTGCACCCAGTGTGCTGTAATACACAGATATGAATTTCCTGCCGTTTTACCACTTGTCCACATATCCATACTTAAGTGGATGAATGGTGATGAGGAATGTTGGAAGGCATGTCTTACAATCTCTGTCGCAGTCCAGTGTAACTCCGGGACAGCACGGGAGGAAAAGTATGTCCTGGAAGGGACTTTCCATTTGGGACAGGTGCATGCTGCAAAATGCTGGAATCCAGAATTCTCCACAAAGGAGAAGGGCAACAGGTCAATTGCCAGAATTTCTGCTACAGCAACCATTCAGTTCACATGACAGTGCATGAGTGGGTGGGTATTTCATGTTCCAGGCAAAAAGACTCTGCAATGCGGGCTGAGTTGTTACCCATTTTGCACGTGGCGTGCCAAATGGCTCTGCTCTGTGAATGACCATGAGTATGGTGCACAGATGACACTGACAAGTCCACAAATGATGTTATTTTACCCGTTTTAAGCACAGGGGTTGATGTTGGACTAGAAATACTGCTGCATAGATCACTACCACTGCTGCTACTCTGACCACCACTTGACCACAATTCAAAAGCCTCCTCTTCCTCCTCATGCTTGTAGTAATCCTCAGTTGTTATTTCACCACTACTACAGACATGACTAACTGGGCTACTTATAGTCATGAAAGGGGTTAACATGCTTAATAAGGTGGATGAGGGTGAATGCCCCACTATGGCATTCCCTCCCCTCTGGTGCTGAGTCCACAGTGCCATGTGCCTGTTCTTCAAATGTGTATGCTGACCCCTGGTGCCCAGATGACTACGCTTTTTACCATGTCTGACATGCACTTGGCAAAGCTGGCAGATTGCCACTGCTTCATCACTTGGATCTTGTACAAAAAAATCCCAAACAAGGGATTTTGATCCCCTACTTTTAATTTTCACTGGTCCCTGTTGCTGCAGATTGGATACCAGTTTTTTAGACATTGACACGAAGGGTGTACTACTACATGATTTCTGTTGCTGGCCACACTTGGGATCTACTGTCCTATCACTGTCTATGATGACTACTGCTGGGTCATCATCATCAACAGAAACTGGCACATCACAGCTTTGAAGAGGGGGTGATTTAACCCTGACAGACTGAGACTGTTTACACACAGCCACTTTTAATTTATTTTTCTCCGGCTCCCAACTGGGGTCACTAAAATCTTCATCATATTCCTCATCCACATCCACAATGTCAGCTTGGATGCTGTCCTGTGGAGAACAAGTACCAACCGCAGCATCAATATTTTTTCTCCAACATATGAAGGGTTGGATGGCAGAGGCATGACCTCATCAACAGCCCTGGAAACATGAGATTGCGATGACTCTTTGTCAGCATCAGAATCATGTTCAACCAATGTGGGGATGGGGATGGAGATGGGGACATCAGGGAGCATGACATCTACTACACTCTAACTCACTGTCATGGCTTTAGACTCCACTATATTTGGGAAACTGGTTAACCTGTTGCCATTGGCATGGGTTAAACATGGGGCAATACTCATGCCATCAGCAATTTCACTACCACCAGTGGGGGCAACAGCATCTCCAACCATGATTAAAGCTACTGATTGTGCTGTGAAAAACATAGTCAGAGAAATCTCTTTACTGGCATCAACTATGCACTTCTGCTGCATACTACTACCACGCCCACAGACACTCTTGCCACTGGCAGTAGTGCCATGGCCAGAAGCATTTTATATGCATATCTCTGTGCAGGCATTTTTTGGGATTACACAGAAAATTCACAACAAATTCAGATTTCTAAAATTTGTGTTGGATGGGAAGCCAAAAAACAACAACTGTGGCTTACAGATGCTGATTTGGCACTAAACAGATGCAAACACACAGATGCAGATTGCACACTATAAAGAGATGCAGCCGCACAGACACAAAAACCACCTGAACCAGTGTTCACACAAATCAAAAACTGGAAAAAGAAATTATACATTTTACCAGTTGGAAGGGGGGAAGGGGTGCTGCAGTAGCAGTTCACTATCTAGATAGAAGGAAGCAATTAAAAATACCACAGATAGAAAAACAAATCAAGATTACAGTGATTACTGTGTAGCACAATAAAATGTGTCTGACTTGATGGCACTCACACACACTTGCATACACTACAATGAGGTAATGCACAGCAAATGTAACAGTGCAGTATACTATATAATCAAATCTTTTAAACAGAATGAAAATATGCACTGCACCACGACAAACAGAAAATAATTATCAAAAAGTTATTCAAGTATTACTGTGTGTACATAAATATACAAGTACTGACACACACTAGTACAAAACAGAAAAACTGCCTTTCTCATGTGAATCTCACTCCACCACAGATACGCCCCTTCCCCAAAGCACACTTCAACCGTGTCTGTCAGTACACAGGCTGAATGTTATAAATTAACATTCAAACTGCACACAAAAGCAATCAACACTCGATGATCTAAGCACAGGATGGTTTCCTACAGTTGATGTACTAAATTTAGACCAAAATAACTGGATCAAAAGTGATTTTTTAAAGCTTTTTCAATTGTTTGATTCTCAGAACTCTGAGAGCAAACTGTCTCCAGCTTTCCACTACACACACTATGCAGAACTGAGGCTGTGCAAGACAATATAGAGCCCATGTGACCTTCCACCCCATGAATCAATGCAAAATTTACCTCACATAGCAATAAACAGGCAAAGGAAAGAGAAGTCAATTCAAATCAATGGCACTTTGCCTTAAAATTAAGGACAAGGCTGTAATACAAGGTGAAGTAATGCGTTGTCCATTAAAAAATGCACTTCATGTTCCTCATTATGAAGGTGGAGTAATTCGCTTCATGTTACGGAGCACTACGTGGATTAAGCTGCTCCGTCCCCACAGGTGCTGCAAAAGAAAACAACAGCAGCAGCAAAACACAGTCTCCCAGACTAGTTGTATTTCTTTAGCTGAAAACTCTTGCACAGGCAACAATAGTATACCTTTTGTAAAAAGGAACAAGCCCTGCAAGGTTTCAGCACATTTCAAATCCTTCTCAGGAGAGCACAGCTTCAAAGTCATCACCCGATACAGGTAAGGCAAGACACCACTTGCTATGCTCCAAGTTTTTTGCAATGGTTCTCGCAAAAATAAAAAACAGCCTTGTAATTACTCCTACTTCCAGATGACAGGATGAAGAGCAAAACTCCTGCGTCGGTGTACGCTCTCTGCAACTCATCAAAATCCTCCCACTTACAGAAAATAATGATTGTCAGTACCTCAGGGTTGCATTGGGGTGTCATTAAAAATTGCAATTTCTTGAGGCTTATGTCTCAGGTGTTTTAGACCTTATGATTGTGAAATTTGGTATGTGCCTTCTCAGGCGAAGGGTGTATAAACTCTTCAAATTTCATGAGATAGTTTCTGTATGTCTAGAGTTATTAAGGGCTGAACTTATGTACTTATGCTCTCATCCAGCTAAAAAATGGCCAAGAGATGGGATGCGGTATAGGAATAGTTCCTTTTTGGGTTTTGTTAAACAAAGGTAATTATTTTTACTTGAAATGCAATTTATTAGTTGTGCATGTGTGTTAAACAATCACCATAAAGATAACTAAAACTATGCAGACTTTTTTATATGTTAAAGTTTAACATGAACATAATAGCTTCTTCTTAAATTACATTTTTTATTTGGTAGTACTTTCATATGATACATATATGTTTGTGAAAGATGGTTAGAAGTAGTGGTATAATATAGTTTGTTATTTATAATTTATTAGTAACTAGTTATTTTGTAATTAAAAATCTGAATAATCCTATAGGATGATTTACAAATTTTCAGGGAGTAGGGTTAATATTTGCATGTAGAATGAATAATATTAAAGACGTGTTATAATATTTGTATGATGTGCTGTATTAATAATTTTGGGATGATTTTGCAGGTGTTCATGTGAGTATAAATATTATTTATTAATATGCATGTTGTTTGTATATTTTTCTCCTTTGCATTCATTTTTCAAAATGTGCAAATGTTTGTAAAGCATTAATGCACCTGTTTTGAGAACCCTTTTGAAATTACATAGAATATGGAAAGTTTGCATGTAGGTTAGTGATTTATTAAAGTGTATGCATTTTACATATTATATTGTAAAGTTTAATAGGTCTAGGTATACATCTTATATATGTTCATGTTTAATGTTTATTGCAAAATGTATGCACTTTATGTATCAAATTTGAATATGTCTGTGTTTTGAGTGATAAATTAGAGAATGGTTTTGTATTTTGTGATTACTTTTAGAAGTCTTACTTCTTATTTATTAAAAATGTAGATTTTAATCTACCTCATGGACCACAGTTTAACAATTTGGTTAAATTACTTCCTTTTCTCCTTTTATACCATTAATGTGAAAAAAATGAGTACTACAACAGAATATAATTGCATAAATATAGTTTAGTTTTTGGAAAGAAAGAAATAAACATACATGAAATGGTGGAGGACTGACTGTCTATATCTATCTATCTATCTATCTATCTATCTATCTATCTATCTATCTATCTAGCTATCTATTATATAAAAAAATGAACGCATATGCATAATAAAATAATAGATGGAAAACTTATCCAGAAAATAAAATAGTATGTTACTTAAAAGAAAAATAAATGGGCATCATTTTCCCTTAAGCAAATACTAAAAAATGTATTTACATTACTGAACAACAGAAATAATTTACATGTTTATTTACAAGAAAAAGATGGAAATGGACAGAGAGAAGACCGAGGTTAGAAGGGGTGGGAGAGGTTTATTTCTTATTGGGGTTGTGTGGAAAGTGGCTGGGGATGGAGCAGTGGAGGATACGGAGGAGATATGGTGGAAGCAGATAGGAATAGCTAGAGGTAGAGGAGGAGATGGAATAGGGAGGAGATGGGATTGGGATTCCAGGTAGAATATAGGGAGGAGAGAAGTAAGAGTGAGAGCATACGGAGGATGAGGTGGAGTGGTTATAGAAAGTCAGTTTCAAATTTATGAACAGACCTGGAAGTGACAGAAGGGGTAGGTTTAGGTGCAGGTTTTAGGAAAGAGAAGACAGAAGAAGGAAGAGCAGTTGAAGGTGATTGTAGTGGTGTGTTGAGGAGTGGTAAATTGGAAGGTAGAAGGAAGGGTAGATTGGAAGGTAGAATGAATGGAGGGCGTAGCTTGGGGAGGAGCAGGTGAGGAATGGGGAAGGGAATGTTTAGAGCCAGCAGATGTTCCCGCTGCTATGGCAACAGGAATGTGCCTTGACTGAATGCCTTGGAGGGTAGTAACACCATCAGACATGTGCTGTTTAATGAACTCCAAGACATACAATATAATACCAATACCTTGGAAGGCAGAAACAGCAACTGACTTTTGCTGTTTCATGCTTCCAGGGGATTTAATGTAGTCCCAATTTCTGCTGCCATAGCTGTACTGGCAGGCTGGCAGCTGACATGTTCTCCATTTGATGGTTCATGGTTGTAATGGCAGCTGCTATTGCACCCATGTTGCTGCTAAGGTCCCTCATTGTCTTGGCCTGTTGTTACTAGTGCAGGCTGATTCTTTGAAGGTCTATCAGTTTATGTCTGGATACTTCTTCTTTGCCTATAAAGAAACAAAAGAAATAATTGCTTTTTCATTTTATACATGTATTTTTCTTTTCAATTTAGGTCTTTGTGTTTCCCATTAAACAGTGCTGTTTAACAACCACAACTGTTCTAACAATTTTATTGCTTAAAGCACATCACTTGACTGTTAATTTATTATTCAGGAATTGTATGGTTTGTCAGTAGCCTGCTGTAATCAACCTACCAACACCTTAATGAAATGAAAATACAAAGTTAGAATGCTAAAGTACAATTTCTTAACTTATTTTAAACACATAAATGAACAACAGAGTACAGTTTCTTTAAGCATTATCGTTCTTCTCAGTTTCACTGACATATACTTGGCCTTTGTCACTGAACTCATCTACTGTTTCTAGAAAATACTAAAGTAAATGGGAAGAAAACCCAGCAACCTTTCTTCTTTCAACAAAAGAGGAACTTTCTATTTTAAAAGTGTCCTAACCCACGTTAGGTCAAGGCCTTTGGGAGAGTTTATGCACTGTTTTTGAGGAAGCTGAACAAGAAGCTTATATATGATACTTGTTCAAATCAGCCAGTCTTAGAACTGGATGATGAGGGGAACTTTTAGGGGATGGTAGGGAGGGTGGAAACAGTTTGCTGCCTCTGTGGTTTGGCTGTAACACAATAAAGTATATTGTTCATTAAGTCATATATTTTGCAATAGTTGTGTGTTTCAACTGTCTTTTGGTTTTTACATATATATCCCAGTATGATGGCTGTCCCCCTCTCAGACAGATAGCACATCCTCCCTTCAACCTCCAATACCTCACCTAAGTTTCTCTTCCAACCTATAACACTTAAATAAAACATGACGTCATGTTGGCTGCTTACTGCGTCTTTATGTCCTACTGTACCTTCTCCTTTTTGTCCTGTGTACTACCCACAGTTGTCTGTACAACTTTGTTTGATTCACTGAGGAGCTGATATACTTGTGTAACTCTAAAGTGTCTCTGCACCTTGATTCTTGATGTGGAACCTTTGTACACAAACTATCTAGCTCAAAGGTTATGTAATCTGAATTTTCAATAAATAAATAAAATAATCTTACAATATTTTGTTGTTCTGAAATTATTTGAGACACTTATCCATCTGAATATACTGTTATATTTTATTTACAGAGAATGTAAGTTTAAAATAATTTTATAGTTTTTACACACAAGAAACATATTTGGATTTATAAAGAGAAATCTGATAAAATAAAGAATATATGAACACTTTAACTGCAAATACATTTATCTGTTACGTAATGCTGACTTTGCAGATATCTATAGCAACATAAAATTATCAAAAATGGTGAGAAGGATTTTCATTTTAGTGGGCACTGTAGTGCTTGTATGTTACTGTATATATAACAGATATTACTGTTTGGTTAGTGGTTCAGGTTCTGGAGTTTCCTTGATTTGGAAGGTCATACTCTTTTCTTGGGGGCTTGAAAAAATCAGAAATATGTTATGTCATTGTTAATTATAAACTGGGTAGACACAATCCATTAATCCAACTGGCTGAGAGCACTCGCCAGCTATGCTCATTTTTTTAGTTTATAGCACACAAAATAACTAGTGCCCATATCCACAAAACAAATTACCAAAAATATCTTTGCACCACCCTGCCTGCTGCCTCCTATTCTGCTATCTTTGCTTCCCACTTGGCATGAGTTTGAAATGCTTAAGAAAATGTTTGATTGCTGTTCCAGTAATTTCACTAAATAAAGCACTCCTTTCACACAAAATGCTGTGTTTTCATGAAGGCAACCTGTTTCACTCTTCCTCCCAATCTACAGATACTCTTGTTTCTCACTGAGCTACCTGTGGTCTACCACTCTCCTGGCCTACCCAGAGAGAGTGAGACTACTGGTGGTTTTGTGAAAGTCACTATCACAGATAGTAGCATGCTGCCAGCAAGATCATTAGGAATTCTTGGTCTTGCCTGCAACCTAGTGACACATTGTGGTCACTCTGTATAATAATTCTGTTAGCTCCCCCCGATCGGAGAGATACAGACATTTAAAATACAATACATTTTACTATAAAAATATCAACTGTGCAGGTACTATTTTTCTAACAAGGGCAGCACAGCAGCAAGTGGAATTAAAGCAAGCATGGTGAGGGGGAATCAATTGAAAAGTGGGTGTGAACAAGACTGCCCAGAATAAACAAAGGCATCATACAAGCAGTAACTGCAGCTATGTTTCGTAACTATGCAGGTAATTTCAGGTTTGCTCCATGCCACCCCAGCACTCTCTCTCTCCCCCCAATGCCCCCATTCACACAATAAAGTGCAGGGATTATTTTGCACCAAAACAAACAAACACAAACTTTTAATATTTTTTAATTTTTTGAAATACATTATTTCTCAACATATACCCATTATATAAGTGCAATACCACTCTCCAGGGTGTGGGTTATGCTCTGACAAACACACTTCTATGGGTAGTAAAGCACTTGGCTTGTGGTCTCATGCTGCACTGCACTGTACCCCCAGTCATGCATTTGTCAGAGCATAACCTACACTATGTTGTGTGTTATTGTTTACCTAATGTGTACAGCAAGACTATGTCTTCTAGTATTTATACTGTATTTTAAATGCTGACCCAGACTTTTTTTCTGCCCTTTTTGTTCTGAACTTTTCAAAAGACAATGTATTTACACCATAAGGGTTAATGAAATAAGTATATTATAGGGGTGCAGTCACACCTCTATAGTTAAGGTTGAACATTCACTTCTATGTTAAACTCAAAATTTTGAACTTTAATAACTATGCAACCATTCAACTGATTTGCATGAAAGTTTGCATGCACCATCAGGGACTCAAGATCTTTTGCTGTGTTAAGTTTTGTTTTGATTGGATATGTGGGTGTGGAGATACAGAGTGCAAAACAATTTGAAAACTTATTTTTTTGCATGTCTTTGTCACACTGCAGTACAAAAATGGCTTGGGATTTTCGTCTGAAATTTTTAGGATAGTAAGGTCTGGGGTCACAGATGTGGTGAACATATAGTAATCCATTCTAAAATTATTACATTTTAAATGTTCCCATTATTTTCAATGGGACTTTCACTCTCCAGTTAGATGTGATCATAGAAAAAGGATCATTTGTCACAAAGGGGTACTCCTTTTTCACAAATGGGTCATCCTGTGTTGCAAATGGGAAATCTTTTTTTGTGCCATTTTGTTTACAGTCAGTGAGGGAAACAAAATCAAATAAGTGAAAACAATTATGTGTTGAGTAGAAAACAACACATGTAGCTTGCTTATCAAGCCTCACTCAGCTGGATTCTGCACTTATCTGTTGAAGAAATGTCCTTGAATTTTTTTTCAGATTATAAATATTTTTTCATGACTCGTGATATGAAAAAAGATTCTTTTTTGTATCACAAGTCACGAAAAATGACCCCTTTTTATGATATGAAAATCTTTCCTATAATTTTCCTGGTGTCAAGCGGCACACTCCCATCACTATCCCCCATTATTTTTTTATTATCCCTGGTGCCTAGTGGCACCTCCTCCAACCCTCTGATCACCATCTCCATTATTTTTTTTTATTATCTCTGGTGTCTAGTGGCACCCCCACCTCCAATTGCTGTCCCCATTATTTTTTTTATTATCTCTGGTGTCTAGTGCCCCTCCCAACCACCAAATGCTGTCCCAGCTTGAAATAAAGAAAACAGTCCTCAATGTTTGTTTGTTTTTTTACCTAGAAAAAAAGAAAATGATCCCTTGGCAATCAGACCCCCCAACTCCACCTTCCACTCAGTACCCACCACCCCACTCCCCCCAGAACACCCCCCCACACCCTCACTCACCTAAACAGGTCACAGTGTGACAATCCACTTTCCAATCAAAGACACATCTTGCTGCTGGAACCGATGACTGCAATATGAGAAACTGAGGTACATGTGGTTCAGTGTATTTTAATGGGGTTTCAACTCTAATGTGTAACTTTGTTATTTTTAAACATTTTGACACCACATTTTCAACACACCCTTTTGAGACCTCTCCTCATGAACAATGTTGGTGTAATTTTGCAAATCCTGCCTGAAAGGTAATTTCTTGGTCAGCTGTGAAATCACCTTTCCAGCCAGATTTAAACATTTCCTCTGTACTTGTTTATGAGGTGAGGTCATGAAAAGGGCATGTTGAAAATTTGGGGTCAAACTATATTAAATGACAAAGTTGTGCGCTATTGACATTTCATTATGCTCAATCATAACTTTCATAATTTTCAATATTTTCACCACAAATTTTCAACATAGCCATGTATTTACATCACCTCATGAATGTGGTAGCTCTCAGTTTTCAAATCCTGGCCAAAACATGTTTTCTCACCTGTGGCATGGAATGATGTTGCAGTGGCACGTAATGACATTTCGGTGGGGATTTGAAAAATCTCAGCCCAGCACTTATGTGATGGAATAATAACAAGGCTATGCTGACAATCTGATTGCTGTTTTGGCTAATATACTTCCACAACAACATACATGTATGCATCTATAGTGGGATGGGAATGCAGGGCCAGAGGGCACTGTGCTCCCACAGCCAAATGAGGATGCAATTATACTGTCTCAATAAGTAAGAAAATTCTTTGCAAAACACTTTATTAATGCACTAGTTAGGGTTGGTGACAAAAGTTGGGAGATGTGGTGTTAGGGTTTTCAATGGAATGGAATGAGGGTTAGGGCTGAGAACCCCAAGGCACACCCCAACCCTGTTGCTGCTTGCAGGGTGGGGGCGGGGTGTTAGGGTTGAACACGCTAACATCAAATTTCCCTACTTTTGTTGCTGTAACCAACCCTAACTTGTGCAACTTTTTAAAGATATCTAAGAATACTTTAACTTATGAGAGATAACATTTTACTGTGTGATAGTAATAACCATTTATATTTACAATTGCAATAAGTTTGTGTACCCTAAGACAGTAAAACATGATAACATCCAAGCAAGCATGCAAGATTTCCTGTTTGGGAAGATAAATGTAATATATAAAAATGTTAAAATAGTTAATAACTAATGACATAACAGTTCTACATTTTTATTGTTAAGTCTGGTAGATGACAGTGTTGTTGATTTATCAATGGATCAGCTGGGTTATACATTTGTTATATGATATCATTTTTAATGTATGAATATTTATTTATTTAGTTTTTGTTGACTGGGTAAGTGCACTAGACAAATTTTGCCTATTTTCAGGCACGACTCGGGGATGGGGATACAGATAAATGCCAACTGACCTTGAACCAGATTAAGCCATTGGTGGTATTTTTAGTGAATGAGGGCAAATTTGGCCAGGACACTGGGGAAATTCCCCTACTGTGACAGTAGGGGGAGACTCTGTCTATCTTGGCAGGCTGCCAAGATGGCTGACCAGGTGGCTGAGAGAGTGGAGGAGGAAATGAAGCTGCGAGAAATAATTGTTTCTCAAAATGTTCCTGCTCCTGAATGGAAAAAATGTGGAAACAATCACAGAATGAACAATATTGGAGAAAGAAGTGGAACCTGAAAATTATATTTTGGATGAAAGAAATTTACCAGAGTTACCTAAGTGATGTGGAGGAAAGCCTGAATAAAATTAAAGGTGAGTGACTGAAACTTAATCCTGAAGAGGTAGCCCTGAAATTGCAGATAGTTTCCATATTAAAAAAATAAAGCTTGAAAGGCAGCTAAGGGAGAAATGGACTGACATGCAGGAAAGGCCTGTCAAACCTTTACAGCTGGGCTGTGGTGATGCAGCAACATCAAAGACAGCGTCAGACAGTTGGGTGGTGGCTGTAGAGTGAGCAGACAGAGACGTTCAGAGAAACCAAGCAACTCCAGAGATTGTGTCAGGAATGGCAGCTACAGGAACAAAAAGACCTGGCCTAAGACGTCCTGGAAGAAGTGAAACAGTAACGGAAGAACCTTGGTCTGTAGAAAATTCCTTACAGGCAGCAGGTTGGGAATAAAATGCTGCTACAGGTCAGTGGATTTTAGGGGAAACACCCATAGAGATTCACAATATTAACCAAATACCTAGTAGTGCACAGAACAATGATATTGTAGATACTGTGGACTTGGAGGTACCTCCTGAACTAGAGCTAACACAAAATCCATTTTACAACTTAATAAAACAGTGCAGTAGTCCACAGTGCCTCCATTAAATCAACAACCTGGGGGATGCCCTGATGCAAATGCAGATACTTTACAGAGGCCTCTAAATACTATTAATAAAACTGCTCCAAGAACTTATTCTTCCCTATTCAAGACACAAATTTTCCCATCAAAACGGCATGATGCTGTAAGATTATCCCATACGGGGGAATGACTGACCCCCCCGGATAGAGTGTTTGTTGCAAGGATCTAACTAAAAGATTCCATGAAGTTCTTCTCAAATGAGATTTATGCATTAATACACATTTGTTTGTTTGTTTGTTTGTTTATTTGCTCAACGGGTAAGCACACTGGAAACAAGTTCTTTTTACAGGTGCGACTCACATTTCTTGGGAAACCACCTTTGACATAAGTTTTAAAACACTGGGTAGCCTTGAAAGGTTCTGGATCAAATATAACTCTTTAAAGAAAACAGCACTTTGGTCATCTTTTATAGCAATTCCTGTAAAGAAATCAGCACAAAAAACAATAACGGTCCTCTTTAGAAATGAAGGAGTGAGTATCTATGATCTGACATACTGGTTGAAAAATGATGTACCCTAATTGAAGATCCTGAAGTGATTATGGAGTTAGAAAACATCTGGACTGGGGGATGAAGGGTAAAAGTAATGCTCAAAACCACAGACACGGGCGTGGTTCACTTGCCAAACTCTTTTTTTCTGGGGAGGGACAGATGTATCTTATTTTATCCAGGTCAACCAAAGATGTGTTACAAGTGTGGCTCAGTAGCCCATTTAAGTAGTATTTGTGACCAACAAAGGTGTACTGTATGTGGGGAACTGGGACATGTGGGGGTACAGTGTTTAAATGAATGCAGATTAACCTATGTGAAGAACTAGGTCACACATTTCAGAACTGTAAATGGGCTGCACATAATACCTTGGAGCAGGCAGATGGTGAAAAGCAAAGGCTGTTGATTACGTTGACACAAAAAAATAAGTTAGAGAAACAAAGGCTGCAAAGGGTACCTGAACCAGGTAATGAAGTAGAGACCCTCAGCCCAACTCCTGCACCATTACCCATGAATACCCAAACAGAAGAACAGCATGCTGATCCACAAAGTGAGATGGAAATTAGGAAGCAGAACATTTCTGCAGAAAAGGCCACTACGAAGGAAAGTAGATTGGGGGGCCTCTACTGCAAAGGTTACTTTACCTACAGTCGGGGAAAACACTGCAAATGTTATGCCACCCTCCCCCTTCAAACCCAGAGCCAGACGAGGTAGGATGGTCAACTTGGCAAAAGGCTAAGACCTCTTTCTCTAAATTTTCTGTAAAATCAAGTGAGGTGACCACTGGAAATAGGTATGAGATATTGCAGTCAGAGAATACTGAGAAAGAATCTGATGATTCTTCAGTGGTGACCTCAATACCGGAAGGTACGATGGACACAGAAAGGCAAGAGAGGCCCAAAGGCCCTCAGAAAAGGAAAGCAAAAATGAAAACAAAACATAAAGAGCATAATACAAGAAGAAGGAAGTACAAATAAATAAGATTTAATGGAACTATTCTCTGTATATATGGTTAATGTAACTAGTATTAAGAGACTGGGTAAAAGGAACATTGTTTTTCCTTTTTTCTTATTTACACTTGGGAATATTTTTTTACAAGATGTCCATTTTCACACAGTAAAGGAAATTCAAGAAGCCACAAAAGCATGGTTCATTGGGCCATCATATTAGTCCATGGGGCAAGAACCTTGTTAAGGGTTAGGAATCCTATTCAAAATGCCTGAAGTCCAGGTGCTAAAACTGATTGATATACTGCCTGGAAAAATCCTCATTATGGATGTTCTCATACAAAATGCACAGTATAGATTATTAAAGCATTATGCACCACAAACAAAAGCAACCAGATGTGAAATGTTAAATATGATACAATCATTTTTATATTCGACACAACATATAATTTTTGCAGGAGACTTTAATTGCCCACTTACAACTAAATCTTCTAAGTAATACTGTGATTCGAATCTTCTTTCACAAATCACACATAAGACTAAATTGAGGGATGTCTATGTCTTACACACACATAATGAAACACTCATTTTCCATAAAGGCCACTTGGCATCCAGTATAGATTATATATTTACTTCAAAATGAGTACAGACATTATCGGCTGAAATTATCCTTACAGAGTTTTCTGATCACAATATAGTATTGATCAAAATAGGGATGCCTACTGATTTAAAAAAGAGGGCCAGGATTCTGGAAATTGAATGTTTCACTACTATCTGACATATATAGCTCACAGACAATAAAAGATTTTATTCAGGCCAGGAAATCAGTGTTTATTGTATTTGATATTGCAATTAACTGGTGGGAAGACACAAAATGGGACATGCAGAAACAGTGAAAGTGATTAAGTAGGTCTCAGAGTAGGAGGCAATATTTGAACTATTTATACAATAGGACATTACTGCAGCAGTTAATATCTTTATCTCATGAAACAGGACAGAATTTTATGGTGCAAATTAGTAAATTAAAATGACAAATGATGGATTTTCATGATTGTAAAATAAATGTGCGATACCATCAGCAACAATTTGCAGTTAAAGGTAAAGAAGAGGTTATTTGTCCTTTCAAATCCTGCCTAAAGAAAGTACAGGCAAAAGACATGTCTATATTAAGAGGTGACAATGGGGCGGAATTGGTAACTAAACAGGAAATTCTACTCTTTTAAGATGTATTCACCTCTAAAAATAGAGAACAAGGGGTCAAAAGAGTTTCTGGAGACC
The DNA here is from genome assembly GCA_016271365.2 of Neoceratodus forsteri. Taxonomy (NCBI): domain Eukaryota; kingdom Metazoa; phylum Chordata; order Ceratodontiformes; family Ceratodontidae; genus Neoceratodus; species Neoceratodus forsteri. The sequence goes on from JADMNL010000023.1 coordinate 322,514,376, forward strand.
TCAGAAATTCCTGAAATTAGAACAATCCAAACTAGACACTTTGATTCAGCCAATACAGGAAAGTGAAGTAAAGGAGGAGATTTACACATTAGCAGGTAGTAAAACACCAGGGCCAGATGGCCTACCAAACGCACTTCTGAAAATTATAGGAACAGCTTTACTTTCAGAACCGATGGAAGTTTTTAACTAAATCTTGGTTACAAAACAAATGCCTTTAAATATGAACATGGGAATGTTAACATATATTTATAAAAAAGGGGACAAATCAGATCTACAAAATTGGAGGCTGATTAGCCTCCTAAATTCAGACTTCAAGCTCCTGACTGAAATCTTGACAAAAAGATTGACATCTATAGCAAATACCATAATTTCTTCTGCACAAACAAATGCAATCCCAGGTAGGCAAATTCAAAACCATCTACTACTAATTCAGGAATTAGTAGAGCTAGGCAAAGTGGGTGAAGTGGATTGATACTTGATCTTATTAGATCAGGAAAAAGCATTTGATTGGGTCAGTCATACATTTTTGTGAGATGTCTTAAAATAATGCCATATCCCAGATGAAATGATTAGTTGGCTCAAATGTATATATCATACAGTGATGGTAGTGCCAATTGTTCATGACTGGAAGGGCCTAATGATATGGTTGCAAAGGGGAGTGAGACAAGGTTGTCCGCTGAGACTGATTTTATATGATTTTTTTATAGCTCCACTGTTAAGGAAAATAAATAATAATAATATAATAGTACCAATAAAAATAAACGGACATACTTTTGCATATAAAGCAATAGCTTATGCTGATGACATGAATATAATGGTGAATGACCAACTTTCAATTTCAGCATTGACTGCATTCTGTAATAATTTTGGGAAATTGTCTGGAGCATCTTTGAATCTAAACAAATGTGTAGATCAAAGGTTAAACTATTTGATAGGATTCAAAGACACAGTAGGGAGCATTTTGATAAAACCAGACCCATTAAACATTCTAGGAATAGATTTTGAGCCTGGAGACTTGGATATCCTTAACTGGGAGAAGAAGTTAGAAATAGGAAAAATGAAAGTAGCACACTGGAATAAATGGAAATCTGGTAAAAAAAAAGAGGGTATATCTGATAAAAACCATACCTTTTCCTGGTCTTTCTCTATATAAGCTATATCCCCCCCTCAAAAAAAAAAACACTGGAAACTGCACTTCTGAGTATCTTCTTCCAGGCATGTTGGGGAAGTTGCCTGAACCCTTTAAGAAGGAATATTTTATACTTGTCATTTAAACAGGATGGATTAAACATGATTAATCCTATTGTATTTTTTAATAGTTTATTTTTATGTAGCAACATGAAGCCTTTATTGGCAAACCAAAATACTGGTTGGGAGCCTTTATTTAGAGAAAAGTGCAAACACTGGTTAAACCAGTGGGAAAAACAAATGCTTAAATCTTTCAAAAGATCAACTCTGATACCTGAATATGTCAGGTGTACCTTTCTTAGAATAAAGCAATGGCAACCATACAGCAGATTATGACATTACAGAGGAAACAGTTGCATTTTTATGTTTGCTTGCACGCATGTGCAAGAAACATAGTGCCATCATCTGAATTATCATAGGTGTGGCACCCTGTCTTCCAGTTCAGTCAGTGTGTTTGCAGGTGCAGCCACAATTCACCGATGAATGCTGCAGCTGTCTATGACAGAAGTTGAAAATGCAGTGCTGTATAGTTGAAAGGGAGAGCTCCGCTTCAGTGAGCAGCGATAAGATGCCTGCTCATGTGCTCCACCCACACATACACACATGCATATTGTGTGCTCATGCATCCCCCCCATGCACACACTGTATGGCTGACAGGGGTGCCCAATCCCCTGTTGGCTCTGCTGTGTTCCCCCCAATAGAGTTTCAGGTGTCACGCTGGGAGCCCACCATAGCATGGCAACAGTCTGTATGGCTGACAGGGGTACCCAATCCCTCATTGGCTCCACTACCCCCCAAACAGCCTTCTGGGTGCCATGCTGGGAGCCCACCCCAGTGTGGCACAAGTCCCGCGTTGTCTAAGGAAAAAAAAATACCTGCAAGAAAAAAACCTTCCCTCGCTGACTGTCCTGACCCCTGTCCCCACCCACACCCACCCTCTGTGCACCCTGCCTCCCCACCCCTCTCACCCCATACTTACATCCGGAGTCTGGTGCGATGATCTTCGATGGACCAGGAACAAGTCTGCACTCTTCAAAGCCAACCGCGAACTGAGAAAATGTTGGTAAGCTGTATAATAGAATAAATAGGGTTTTTTCAACTTTGATGAATATCTCTGGCATTTTTGGGAATTTTTTCACCAAATTTTCAATATGGGGGTTTTGGGACCCTACCTCATGAATTCTGTCACTGTCATTTTGTTAATCGGCCCCGAAAGGTGATTTCATGGTCACTGCGTGTAACCACCTGTTGGGACCAATTTATGAAATGACAGTGCCTACATCAGTGGGCTACAAAAACCTTCGTGTAATTTGTAACAAAATTCCCAAAATGACTGTTTCACGAGCATGCTGCTATGCTGCTCATACGCACGCTTGTAAGTTTGTGAATTTTTAATATCTTCACTCCAGATTTTCAAAATTTCCATTTTACCACACCTCTTTATGAGCAGTGCAGCTGTTATTTTTCACATCTCACCCAAAACGTGTTTCCGAGCATGTAGAGCACAATGTGCGAAATCAATGTTCGGGATTGATTAAGAAAATCACAGTGACACTATTCATGAGAAGAGGTGTTAAAATGGCTATGTTAAAAATTTGGTGAAAAAGTCCATAAAATGACTGTGTTATGAGAGACCATTGCGCAGTTTCCACGCATCCTCGTAAGTTCATGGATTTCTAATATTTTCAGTTCAGATTTTCACCACTGGCATTTTTCCACACTTCCTTATGAACAGTACAGCTGTCATTTTTCCACCATGGCCAAAATGTGTTTTTGCACTTCCAGCACAGAAATGTGTGGTCGCTGTGGAAAATCACTGTTCGGGACAGATTAAGAAAATTATAGTGACACTGTTCATGAGCGGAGGTTCCAAAATGCCTGTGTTGACAATCTGCTGTAAAAAATCCCCAAACTAATTGCATTGTGGGTGTGCGTTGCGCAGTTTCTACGCACGCTCATGACTTCACCAGTTTTTTTAATATTTTCAGTGCAGATTTTCAACATTGCCATTTTTTGCACCTCCCCATGAACAGCACAGCTGTCATTTTTCACATCCTGTTTGAAATGTGTTTTTGCACCTGTGGTGACAAATGGCGTAGTCACTGAGCAAAATCAGCTTTCAACTAATGAACTGGTATTGCCAGTGTTCATAAGGTGGGGGTCACAAAAAACCCATGTTGAAAATTTGGAGTGAAAATGCCAACAAACACCTGAGGTGTTAGGGTTTCCGACCATAACACACCACCCTGTAGAGATTGACAGGCATCAGGGGTGTGACTTGGGATTCTCACCTGTAATGCTCATACCATTCCACACCCTGCAGCCAGTCAGAGGCATCAAAGTGTGCCTTGGACTCTTCGGCCCCAAAGTTCACCCCATTCTCCTATACAGCACCCATCTCACTGTATTTTCTGATGGAATAGGGTGAGCATAAGGGCCAAAGACCCCAAGGTGCACCGTGACACTTGTCGGTGTCTGCAGAGTAGGGTGTGGTGAAATGGCATAGCCATTATGCCTGATGACCCAAAGGCACACCCCAATGTCTGTCAGTCTCTGCAGGGTGGTGATGGGGTTGGCTTCAGTTCAATACTTCACTGCCATTCCTATTATGCAGCTCTCTAACTCCTACACTACCAATGCCAATGGTAGCAAGCAAACATTCAGCATTGGCAAATGCTTGTTCTTTACTGTCATCACTGTGTATGGAGGAAGTGGTTTTTGGAAAATGTCCAGCTGCACATAAAGAGTCATTAAGGGTAATGTTAAACAACAAAAGGATCCCTGAACATATGTGGGATTTGCACTGGCTAGCTTGTCTCGAGAAAATAAATGTTAAAGATAATCAAAAACACATGACAATGCAGGACAGAATATGCAGTAGACTAGATTGCATACAGAAGGAGGAAACTATACAGCATCTTTTATTTACACATTCTTTTAGTCTAGGTTTTTGGCATTTTGTGGCACAGAAATGGAAAGAGATCACATTTAGGAATCTAACATATGAAAACATAATGTATGGGGTATTTAGCAGGGATTGGGCAAAATGGAATCTAAGTACCTAGCATGCTTTAATGATAATTTTCAAGTGGAATGTTTGGATTACAAGATGTGGTTTTACATTACAACAAAAAGAAGGAAGTCGTGAAGAGCTGTATAACAAAATTATGCAAGATTTACAGAAACCATACCATATGGAAAGAAGTAAGCTCTCAAGAACAAAATTGTTAGAATTGTGGAAGGGACTTCCCTGGATTGCTGACAGTGATACACCTATTACATGAGGTATATATTTAAAGATATGTATTAACATGTCCTTTCATATAAGAGCTTTACTATATGTAATTGTTTTTTCCTTTTCTTTCTTTAATCTTTGATTTTTGTCACTTTGAAATATGAATACAGATGAAATTTTGAATGTATTTCTTATATATGTTTTGTAATGGAGTTATGTATTATTATACGCACAATAAACATTCCCCTACTCTTTTTGAATAGTGCCAGGGGATCTTTAACATCCACCTAAACTACCACCAGAACAGGCAGCTGGGACTTCGGTTTAATGTCTCATCCAAAAGACGACACCTCAGGGGTACAGCACCCCCTCATGCTGCACTACAGTGTCAGTATTGGGATTTAACCCCAGTGTCTGGTGTAAATATACTTACTAGGTTGAGGTTCAGTAGATATCTCAGGCTCAGTGGGAAGGGTTGATTGTTGGAGTGGTATGGCTTGGTAGATTCTGAGGAAAAAAAAGACTATATTATCAGATGAGTTATGATTTGTTTCTAATATATCAATATAGTTATGCATACACTGAGCAGTATAATCTGTCTGAGGAAAAGGACTGTTTGGTTCAAATAGTCTACCCATGTGTCCCCTGCCTATTCTTTCTTTATGCAATATAGCATGGCTCTGGCATCCTTCTCTCCTCCTTGCCTATGTTTGAATATATCTTTGTCTTCATCCAACACATTGTTGAACCTTTCTTCTACATTTTAATTGTAAGTCTGGTAGGTGATAGTGTGGATGATTATCACTGGGTCAGCTGGGTTATACATTTGTTATATGATATAGTTCTTAATATAGGAAATATACTTACTAGTCTGGGGTTCTGCAGATTTCTTATCTTAAGTGGGATGGGTTAGTGGTGTGATTTTGGTAGGTTCTCAGAAATGTGGAAGACAAGATATAAATGTAACAGATGAATTAGGATTTTTGATAACATCTATATATACTGTATCTATGTAAACACTGAATGATATAATGCCAGCAGAAAAGGGCCACTTGGCTCAACTAGTCTGCCCAAGTGTTCCCTGACTGTTCTTTGTTTGTGCACTGTAACTGGTCTCTGGAATCCTTCCCTCCTTCTTGCGTATGTTTTAATGTATCATTGACCTTATTACACATTTAAACTAGCCAAAGGGGGAAGCAGAAAGACCAAGGGAGGCAGAAATTGCCCCTGAGAGACTAGTGTGACAGGAAAGGTTAACCCAGTAAGAAGAAATTCCCCAGAGGCTGATGGAAGCAAAAAGAAGAGCAGAACAGGCGAGTCTGGAGGAGGAGGAGGAACTTTAGCTGGAAGAGAGGGGAAGGAGGGAAGGCAGGAAAACAACATAATTGGGGAGCGCAGGACTGGGGTAACAGAGGGAGAAAAGGGGAAGCAGGAAGGGGACACAGGTTAGAGAGAGAGGGGGATGAAGAGAATGGAGAGCAATGTGTGCCAATGCAAGGAGTCTGGGAAACAAAATTCCAGACCCTATGAAATCATTGCACAGCAGACCTGGATCTAATGAGTATAATGGAATGGTGCATGGACAATCACAGCTGGGAAGTGGCCATCCCAGACTACACCATGTTCCTGAAGGACAAGTCAGGGAGGAAAGGCACAGGGTTTTTTTATATGTGAAGGAGGGTATAAGGGCCATTGAGATACAGGGACAACAGGGGGGCAATGAAGGGCTGTAAGTACTATGGGTCTGCCTAGAGATGGGGTTGGGGCTGTTATTCACATGGGGTGGTGTACAGACCTCCAACACAGGTGGAGGATTTAGACAGAGCCCTGGGGGAAGGCATGAGCAAAATGGCCAGCAAGGGAGAAGTTTTGATTATGGGTGACTTGAATCTCCTGGATGTAGATGGGGGCATTCTAGCTGCAACTACATCAAGAGGCAGGGCCATCTTTGACTCCATACAAGGGGCATTTCTCAGGCAGCTGGTTTTGGAACCCACCAAGGATGGGTCAGTGCTGGGCTTGGTACTTACAAATAGACACAGCATTGCTGATATTATAGTGGGTAGTCCCCTGGGCATAAGTGATCACCATACTGTGTGGTTTGTCATATGGATAGGAGAAGAGAAAACCACACTTAGATGAGGGTACTGGACTTTAGGAGGGCAGATATTAAAGAAATGGGAAACTGCCTCAGAGAATGCCTTAAAAGGGCGTGGGAAAGCAGAGGGCGAGTGGAGGTTCAATGGAGAAAGATTAAGGAGGTTACAGCCCAGGCAATTGAATGCTATTTGAAAGAAGTGAGCAATGGAAAGAGGAGGAAGAGGTTGTTATTGTTCCCCAAGGAGGTGGCAAAAGCAGTGAAGGAGAAGAAAACAGCATTTAGAAAGTACAAGGAGACCCAGAAGGATGAAGACAGGGAGGTATATCTGGCAAAGGAAAGGGATGCATGAAGGAGAGTGAGGGCAACTAAAGCACTAACAGAGGAGAGAATAGATACGGAGTTCAAAAAAGGAGACAAGACCTTCCTTGGGTGTATGTGGGACAAGAGGAAGATGAGGGGAGGGATAGTGAGAATCAGGAGAGCAGGGGGAGGGGCATTGTGCAGAGGAAGATCAAGAGAAAGTGGCAATACTAAATAATTACTTCTGCTCACTCTTTGCAGTAAAGGGTGGAGGGGCTGGACCAACATGCTATAGTAAGCACCAGGGAGAGGAGGCAGTGGACGCAAGTCCATTTTTGGTGTAGACTGTTCAGAGAGGATTGGAAGCCTTAAAGGAGAATAAGGTGATGGGGCCAGATGGTATTCATCCAAGAGTCCTAAAGGAACTGAGCACAGTGCTGGCTGCCCCTCTGGTAGCACTTTTCAGTGCCTCAGTGGAGATAAGGGAAGTTCCACAGGACAAGAGGAGGGCCTATGTGGTCTCTCTGCTCAAAAGTGTCAGTAGCTAGCATGTTAGCAACTACAGAGCAGTCAGTCTCACATCAGTGGTGGGAAAGTTAATAGAGACACTACTGAAGGAGAGGCTTATGGAACAGCTGGAGACAAAAGGGATACAGAACCACTGGCAGCATGGTTTCACAGGGGGAGGTCATGTTAAACTAATCTCATAGATTTCTTTGACTGGGTTTCCAAGGAGGGGGATCAGGGGGAGCAGTGGATGTGGCCTGCCTAGGCTTCAATAAGGTTTTCGATGCTGTGCCACACAGGAGGCTAGTTAAGAAGCTAAGCAGCCTGGTCGTGGGGGAGAAAGTTACAAGTTGGGTATCAAAGTGGTTATGGGATAGGAGGCAAAGGGTGGTGGTAAATGGTAAGCCACTCAGGCAACAGGAGACTGTCTAGTGGGGGTGCTACAGGGTTCGGTGCTGGGACTGGTCCTCCTCAATGTCTTCATAAGAGACACTGCAAAAGAGCTTGAGGGGAAGGTGTGTCTCTGCGGATGATAAAAACATCTGCAACAGGTTTGACACCCAAGAAGGGGTGGAAGGAATGTAAAGGGATATGAGGAAACTAGAGCAATGGTCTAGGGGTAGCAGCTGGGCTTCAATGCTAAAAAGTGCAAGGTTATGCACTTAGGGCTGTGTAACCCAAGGGCTGTGTTTAAGATTGAGGGAGTTGAGCTTAAAGTTATCAAGCAAGGAAACAGACCTTGGAATCATAATATCAGATGACCTCAAGTTGGCTGGGCAGTGTGACAAAGCAGTGGGAAAGGCTAGCATGTTTCTGGGGTGCATTAGGAGAGGGATTTCTAGCAGAAGGAGGAAGGTAGTATTGCCATTGTTTCACTCACTGGTGAGGGTCCACCTGCAGTGCTGTGTTCAGTTCTGGATGCTGCACCTCTGCAACCACATTGAAAGAGTGGAGGCAATACAGACGAGGGCAACCAAAATGGTGAAGGGGTTGCATGAGAAGTCATATGAAGAAAGACTTCAGAAACTCAACATGAAGAGAGGAGAGCAAGAGAGAACATGATTGAAACCTAGAAATACCTCACAGACATGAACAAAGTGCACGTAGAGGGTCCATTTTAGAGAAAAAAGGCACTAGAACAAGGGGGCGTGCAATGAAGCTAAAGGGGGGAATTTAGGAGAAATGTGTGAAAATACATCTTCACGGAAAGGGTGGTGGATGACTAAGCACAGGGACATACTAGGTAGAGGAATGAGGAGAGGGAGTGACACCTATGACCAACTAGGGTCAGTGGCAATGGAATAGACAGGGACAAGGGGCAGACTGGATTGGCCTAAAGGTCCTTTTCTGCCAACAGAATCTATGTTTCTATGTTTCATTGTATATGTTTGCCCATGTTCTAATGTCTAACTATTGTGGATGACAGTCATTTACATATGTCTACTACCCTTTCAGTATATATATAGTTTTAAACATCCCTCTTTAACTTCTCCTTCAGTTTTATTATATGTATTTTAGCTCTGCAGTACATGTTCAGTTGGAAAAGGCCCCCCTTTTGTGCTTTGTTTAGCACTGTAAGTAAATAACAGAATATAGTGTATAATGGGCCCTTGTTCAGCATGGATTTCCATCCTTGCTGAAATGTACCACAGTTCAGAGGTCATGAACCGTGATTGTGCCCTCCCGTGGTACAACAACATATCAGCTGATCTGAAATCTGAGGGCCACCTGCGCTGAGGACTGCTACGTGTACAGTGTTTTTTTTTTTACATGAAGCTGCCGAGTCACCAGAAGTGGGAGAGGAAGACTGACCCAAAGCAAACTCGCAACAGAACACACACATATAATTCCTATTTTAACTTTTTTTTATCTTGCTGCTTTTAAAACATGACTGTTCTTAAATAGTCATTTCAGTGTGAGTCTCATGGTGGCTTCCGCTTTCCCTTTCACTGTTCACTTGGGCTCCCCTAATTCTAACAACAACAAAAAAAGAAAAAGAAAAAGAAAAAACTATACACTATAAGAAATACTAGTTAGGCAACTACATGCCCAGTCAGCTTGTGCTTGCCACCTTGGGTTTCTGATTACATAGGACCTCTCAAGCTTCACTTTCAAGGTCTGCTCTAATCAGAACCTGTCTGTGGCAGCACAGGCTGGTTGTGCATGGTTGCCCAACCAGTATTCTCTATTTAATAAAAATGTGGTTACACAACAGGCGACCTTAATTAAGTATTAACATGCAAGAAAAAAACTTTTTGGTAGGTTTACTGTGAAGGAACACTGCTACTGCTATTGCTAATGTACCTAATCTAGGTTATGGGGTAAGTGTGCTATGTTTATACTTACTAGTCTGGTGTTCTGCAGGTTTTACAGAGTGGATGGGGAGGGTAGGCTGGAGTTTTGTGGGTGGGTGGGTTGGTTATGTATAATACAAAGAAATAGGAGAGCAATTTAATAAATGACTTATTTCTATTATACTTACAATTTGACAGTAACCCTATTATATTTTATACAGTAACACCTCTATACTTCATCTTTTCACAATTTTTTTACTATGACATTTTTAAAGGGACAATCTCATTACACAGTAATAGCAGTTGTTTGATTGCTGTGACTATCAGACTAGTTGTAGTAGTCATGCATGAAATTAAATTTATGAGTATTGTCTACCAATTAACTAGCTGCCCCTCTTAGTCAGTTGTATAAATTTTGCTTTATTAGAGAATAAGAACACTTTTTTCCCTGGATTTATTGAACGAATGGACTTTTTGTTCTTTAATATGGCAAATACTTACTCGGCTGGGGTTCTGTAGGTTTTGAAAGTTAAGTGTGTTAGGTTAGCTGTGGTTAGGGTTTGGTTTGGGTGGATTCTATAAAAAGTATGAAAAACAGAGAGATTTAATAAATGTTTGCATGTTATATGTAATATTATTGCAGTTTGTCAATAACCTAATATATTTTTATCTAGTAACACTTCTATAATCTATCTAGTCACAGATATATTTGCTATATAACTTCTAGAGGAACAGTCTCATTAAATAATAATACTTTGGGGGTGTGGCGGCTTGACCCACAGCAAGATGGTAGTTTAACTTTCACACTCCTCGTCCCTCAGCAACCCATCTGCATCTATCTGCCTGTTAACCCAGCCCAACCTCACTAACAAATGCATAGCTAGGCAGCTTGCCGGTGCAGTGGAAGCACTACTGCCTGTGACACTGATGACCTGTGTTTGGAAGCAAGCATGGTGCCAGAAGGTTGGCTGGGAGGTTGGATGAGCGTTCCATGGACAGCTCTTCACCTCTGGGGAGTTGTAGTCTCCTGGCATGCTAGTGACACCCAGTGGAGACTTGATGTCCAGCAACCGAGACCACCTGGCACTGCAGAGCATCAGCAGATATCTGTGGGATGGGTGCAGGAGTGCGCTCATCTTGTGCTGATGTCATTGCATGTCTGCACTCCTGGGAGAACCAAGCCAGAAAATGCCTGGTCATGGAGCACTGTGAAGCCCCTGGACCACTTCCCAAATGACATCCCAGGTGTAAGCCTTGGTTGGTACCTCTGGTGGATTTTGGTCTCTCTCTCCCAGCCCCCTTGGGAGTCCCACCATAGGGGTAAGCTATGGGCTATCCAGTCCAGGTGGTCTGGAGGGGAATGTGGGGAGGGTGAGTCCAGGTACTGAATAGGGGGGTATATCACCTTCCCATCATCTGTGAGAGAAAAAGAGTTGACAAAAAAAAGCAAAGCTAAATAGTCCATTCGCACAGCAAGCAAGCAGTGCAAGAATCTAGTATTAACTCAAATGGATATTAGCACTGTTGTCGGTAACAGCTACTTCTGGCTCTCTCGCTACTTTGACTACAACATGGCAGCGGGCAAGAAATTTTCGACAGACATGTCTACCATCAAACAAATGTTCCCCAAGCTGCTGCAGGACATGCTGGAGGTTAAGGAAGCCTCCTTATGCCCCTTGCAGGCAATCCTACAGCTGGTTTCTTGACTGGAAGAAACAGAGCAATGAACGGAGGGTCATGAAACTACCATCAATGAACTCCAGACAATGGTCTGAGATCAGAGCTGCACAATCCATTCACTGCTGGAGACAGTCAATGACCTGGAAAACCATGGCCCCCACAACAACCTGTGATTTGTTGGTTTTCCAGAGGGGGTGGTATTGAAGGACTCAGCAGTATTTCTACAACATGCCCCACCAATGGTACTACAGTTAAATGGGGATCACCACTTTGTCATCAAGCTCACACATTGCTCGCTGGCCCCACCAAGAAAGATGAGTGCCCGGGGCCCATCCTGGTGAGATTCCTCAACCTGGTTACCATAACAGCAATCCTGTTGTGCTCCAGAGAGCTTGGGGAACTCTGCTGACAAGATCACTCCATAAACATTCATCAGCACTATTCTAAGGAGCTCTCTAACAAAAGATGTACATTCACGGAGGTGAGGCACATAATGCTAAAACTGGACCTTTCCCTTTCTCTCTGATACCTGGCCAGCATGTCAGTCCTACACAATGGGGTCCCTCTGCACTTCTCTACTCCCGATGCCCTTATGCACTTCCTACATGAACACTGTCCTTGAAAAATGAGGGACCCCAATAAAAATAATCACTCAGAGGCACAGCACAGTGAGGAGCATATGGAGACTGGCCCATCTGCAATAGGCGTAACTGAATCACTGAGCCTCTCAGTGAACCCTGAGACCTGGCATCAACCTCCCAAACCATGCTGGAGACCTTTTACACACCTGAAACCAAAAAAAAAATTGAGTCCTCAGGACAAAGTCATTGCTCTTGGAGAAACAGCCAGGGGGAAAAATCCTAAGGCTTCTCTGATGATATGGGAGCCATAGCCAGAAACTGATTTGCTCTGCTCCAACTGGAGTCACCAGCCACAGAAGGTGCAGCCCAACTATACCCACAGTCTCTCCAAAACAGTAGCACCCTTCCAAATAACAGACGGAGATGCAGCCAGTAATAGTCAACTAATGTTGAATTTATTATCACCTCTTGTGGGAGCCCCTAGAGCCTCGGCAGAGTGCCTTCAAGAGGGTGTAATACAGACACCATAACAGCATTCCTTTAAATACAATTCAAGAGTGACATCACACAAATCTTTAAAAAATCAAGATAAATCAAAGTGAATACATTAATAACCAATAAGGGAAAATAAATAAGTTAAATGGGAATGGGGGGGAGGGGAAAGAGAAGAAACCATAATAAAACAGGAATATTGGGGGGAAGGAAAAGGGGAGGGGGAAAAGAGGGAGCAGAAAAATCAAAGATTGTGGTTATAAAAATGAGGAGGAAAAAGGGTAAAAATGGTTATTCCTTAATTCCTATTGCAGTCAGGAGTACAATAAATATATACAGTTGAGGATACAAGTTGCACTTAATCATAATATACCAATTGAAATCTTATTTTTGTATTTTTTCAAGGGGTTCTCCTAGAACACTAAGGATACACCAAATTTGTAAATAAAGATCATATTTTCAACTGGAGCTAATGACCGTGCTAAAAAATCTCTTTCTAAACTTATCTCAAACTTCTAAGTATTTAAGAACTTGTGTTTCACTTTAGAATGCATTATTGAGATGAGATTTTATGCTTTATCTAAAATAGTATATAAAATCACTTATACTTTTAAATTGTTCTTTCACAAGAATATCTTATAGTTGTAGAGGGAGAGATAGATACAGATGAACTGTGGTAGACCCATCTATGCCGGAAAAATTGCAGAAGCACCAATTGTACTGGAAGGAGGACATAGGCCAAATAAATTACTGCAAAAAGAAAGTGCTTGGATTTTTAAGGCTAATACAGTTGTTCCCTCTGGACTTAATGAAAGATGGGACCTTAAACCTTTTTTAAAAACACAGATCATTTAGGTGGTAGATCTAAAAGTTGTGTGTGAGGAGCCGATGTTTTTTTGCATACAAAGAACTTATTGAATTCTTAATATACCAAAGGTTTAGTTCTTAAGTCTATACAATACTAATTCCTATTTGATAATGACCATTATTGTATTTTTTACAATTTTTACAGGTTGCAATATATGTGGAAAAATCTTCCTTCCGGTACAGTTGGCGCTCCTGCAATTTTTCCGGCATAGATGGGTCTACCACAGTTCCTCTGTATATATCTCTCCCTCTACAACTGTAAGATATTCTTGTGAAAGAACAATTTAAAAGTATAAGTGATTTTATATACTATTTTGGATAAAGCATAAAATCTCATCTCAATAATGCATTCTAAAGTGAAACACAAGTTCTTAAATACTTAGAAGTTTGAGATAAGTTTATAAAGAGATTTTTTTAGCAGCACGGTCATTAGCTCCAGTTGAAAATATGATCTTTATTTACAAATCTGGTGTATCCCTAGTGTTCTAGGAGAACCCCTTGAAAAAATACAAAGATAAGATTTCAGTTGGTATATTACGATTAAATGCAACTTGTATCCATAACTATATATATTTATTGTAATCCTGACTGCAATAGAAATTAAGGAATAACCTTTTTTGCCCTTTCTCCTCCTCCTTTTTATAACCACAACCTTTGATTTTTCTGCTCCCTCTTTTCCCCCTCCCCTTTTCCCTCCCCCCCAATTTTTCTGTTTTATTTTGGCTTCTTCTCTTTTACTTCTGCCCTCCCCCCTTTCCCATTTAACTTATTTATTTTCCCTTATTGATTATTAATGTATTCACTTTGATTTATCTTGATTGGTTAAAGATTTGTGTGATGTCACACTTGAATTGTATTTAAAGGAATACTGTTATGGTGTCTGTATTACGCCCCCTTGAAGGCACTGGGCCGACGCGCTAGGGGCTCCCACAAGAGGTGATAATAAATTCAACATTAGTTGACTATTACTGGCTGCATCTCCGCCTGTTCTTTGGAAGGGGCGCTACTGTTTTGGAGAGACTATAACAGTATCAGGTGATTTACCTTGGTGGTGAACTCCTCTGAGTATGTGAGCACAGTAATTTTGTTATTTTGAAACTTTATCGATTGTTGTATCAATTATCTGCAAATCGCCAGACTTTTGGTCTGTGGATGATATCCTTAGAAGACAGACAAAGTACACCGTGATTTGTTGTGGGAGCCGTGAGTTATACCGAGAGTCATACTGAAAGGTTTTACCACCAATCTTGATAAACACATCCTTTTGGTTTCTTCTTTTGACTTTTGTCACGAACTTTGAATTACTGGAATGAGTTGGCTTGTTTGCTCCTTTTGGAATTCACAGTGATGTCAGAAGTACCAGGATGTAGTTACCAGGAAGTGGAGATGGACATTGAAGACACAAGCTTTTGTCTGGCAAACATTGGTTCTTTGCAGTGATGGAGACAGGAATTACGAGCTGTTTTGGAGAGAGAGAACACAGCAGAGGATCACGAACTAGCTGATATTGCCAAAGGTAATGTTAAAGCCTCATTCCTCAAATTAGAGTGATTACTCATTAAAGAAATAAATCTAAGTTACAACATATCTTCATTGGAAACTTATAAAGAAAAGAAACAAGCACCGCAAGGTTTACAAGTACAGAAAATTCCTTCTTGCGGTTTAGACCAATTTAAACAAAAGGAACAATGGTTGATAATTTCAGAGACAGCATCTTTAGCGTATATTGAATTAATTATTGAGGAAGATAATGAAAACTATCAGTGTTTAGTTGAAGAAATACAAGCAGCAAAAGAAGAAGTTGGACGCTTTAGAGGACATAGCTTGTTTATGAGCTTAGATAAAACACTACAGAATAAGATTCTAAAGCAAGAGAAAGAAATTATAGAAAGAAAATGATCTAAACACAATAGAGATGACAATGATTATCAATCAGGCTATGCATACATTCCTAAAAATAGCACCAAAGAGAAATCATTGAGTAGAGGTCATTCAAGGAATAGAAAATATCGGAGTAAGGGAAGAAGCAGTAGTAAAAGTCAAAATCAAAAAGAGCCAACTGAGAATACTGAGAATAAAGGACAAAGATCTGTAACTATTAATCCAGTGTCCACCACTTTTTTAGAGAAGACAGGACAGGATGACCTAGGAAGAGAAGAACCAGGAGAGGTATTAGAGGTGGTAAGCATAGAAGCTGCAACAAGCAGAAAGCATGCACTGAGGAATCAGAAGATTCCAAAAAACAGATATTAAACCTCAGTTCCATTATCTTAAATAATAATCACCTTACTTTACTCAAGAAGGGTTTGAACTTCATCCTGACTCCACCCATAGCTAATTTTACCATTTTCATCGACTTATTCAAGCTGTTTAGAAAAATTAAGTTGAAAATATTTTTTTCAAGAGAAGTGAATTTAAACCCCAGTGAAAATTTGGGTTTTTTGGAGACTAGGGAAACAAATGAAGGAATATTGCATGAGACATTGGATTATTTACTGGCTGAAATGGACATAGATGGGAACTCTAGAATAACTGAGGCCCAACTGTCTCATGAATCAATCGGTGAAACTGTAGAACCATGCTTAACTAGTGAGATGGACATCTTAGAAAGTGTAGATAAATCACAAATGGGAGGACTTTCTACACAGGAAGACTTCAAGAGAATGCGGAATCTTATGTTCAAAAATAACTCAGATTTCTGTCCATTTGTCATGAATAATAATGTGGCTGCCTTTGAAAACACAGTACTGTTTAAGGTGAGAGAACTGTTGAACAAAAATAATAAAAAAACATCTGTTTTAAATTTAACTAGCATAGAAAGACAGGCTGTTATGGAATTGACTACTAATTCAACATTAGTAATTAAAAAAAGTGGATAAAGGTGGAAATACTGTGGTAATGGACAGAGAAGGATATAAAGAGATGGTAGAAACCTTGTTGTTTGATGTTAATAACTATAAAAAGCTTTCTTGTAATCCAACATTATTGTTTAGGAAACAGCTATGTGAATTACTGGATGAAGCAGTTCATAGAGGGGATATTAATGATCAAGAATTCAAATATCTATTTTGTGAATTCCTTGTTGTCCCAACACTATATTGTCTTCCTAAAATTCATAAAAGTATGACCAATCCACCAGGGAGACCTATTGTTTCCAGCATTGGTTCTATTACAGAACTTTTAAGTCAATTTGTGGACCTATACTTACAATACAGTATGGTAGAATTACCATCTTTTCTGAGAGATACTGGGGATACCATAAATAAGATATGTAACATTGTATGGAATGAAAAATATCTATGGATTAGTATAGATGTAGAGGCCTTATACACTTCAATAAGGCATAATGATGGCATTAGAACAGCACAGTATTTCCTGTTGAAAGATCAAAAACACACTGGTGCACCAGTACAATTTCTGGTAGACACATTAAAATTAATTCTGTCCCACAGCTATTTTTAATTTAATAATGAATTCTATTTACAGATATGTGGCACTGCGATGAGGGCATCAATGGCCCCCTCGTATGCCAATCTCTTTCTAGGGTTATGGGAATTAGAGACAATCTATGACCCTAACATCAATCCTTATACAGAAAAGATCATACAGTGGAAGAGATACATTGATGATTGCCTTTGTATATGGAATGATGACATAGAAGGTGCAAAAGAATTAATTCAATGGCTCAATCAGAATGATCTAAACTTGAAATTTATAGCTGCTATAAATGAGAGTGTTGTGAACTTTTTAGACATTGCATTAGAGGGCGACAAAGATACTGAATGCATCCACACTAAAGGATATAGGAAAGAGTTGCACTAATTCATTACTGAGAAATGATAGTTCACATTCAGCAAAATTAAAGAATTCTATACCATATGGGCAATTAGTCAGGATTAGGAGAAACTGTACGTCTGATAGTGACTTTGAGCTACAAGCTGAAGAACTGCTACAACGGTTCAGGGAAAAAGGTTATAAAGAGATAGTGATAAACAGAGCCCTAACCAGAATAATGGGCAAGAAACAGAAAGATTTTTTAACAAAAAGAACAAAAGAAACTCAAAATAAGATAAGTCCAGTAACATGCTCACTTGAATTCAATGCAATTACAGGAGCAGTAGGAAATATTGTATGGAATAGCTGGGATATACTAAAAAGTGATCCTGAATTAAGTAGCACTCTCCCTGACAAACCAATAATAACATTCAGATGCACAGCAAATCTTCATGACAAGTTGGTTAATAGCCAATTTTATCAGACTAACCCCCCAAAAATGATATGGTTACCATAAAAACCAATGGGAAACCATAGATGTGTTAATTGCAACATATGTGAATATATGCATATGGGCAATGGCTTGGTCTTGCCTAATAATGTTGAAATTGAGGTCAGAGAATTCATCACTTGTAAAACATCTTTTGTGGTACACATGTTATGGTGTACTTGTGACCTACATTATATAGGTAAGATTATTAGACCCCTGAAAGAACGTATTCAGGAACATGTAAGGTCCATTATTAATCAGAGAATGGACACACCCATAGGAAGACATTTCACTACTACACATAATAATAATGTGTCACATTTCAAATTTATGGGATTGGAACATGTGAAAGGAAATCCTAGAGGAGGAGACAGGCCAAATAAATTACTGCAAAAAGAAAGTGCTTGGATTTTTAGGGCTAATACAGTTGTTCCCTTTGGACTTAATGAAAGATGGGACCTTAAACCTTTTTTAAGAACATAGATCATTTAGGTGGTAGATCTAAAAGCTGTGTGTGTGGAGTCGATGTTTTTTTACATACAAAGATCTTATTGAAGTCTTAATATACCAAAGGTTTAGTTCTTAAGTCTATACAATGCTAATTCCTATTTGATAATGACCATTATTGTATTTTTTAAAATTTTTACAGGTTGCAATATATGTGAAAAAATCTTCCTTCCGGTACAGTTGGAGCTCCTGCAATTTTTCCGGCGTAGATGGGTCTACCACAGTTCCTCTGTATCTATCTCTCCCTCTACAACTGTAAGATATTCTTGTGAAAGAACAATTTAAAAGTATAAGTGATTTTATATACTATTTTGGATAAAGCATAAAATCTCATCTCAATAATGCATTCTAAAGTGAAACACAAGTTCTTAATTACTTAGAAGTTTGAGATAAGTTTAGAAAGAGATTTTTTAGCACGGTCATTAGGTCCAGTTGAAAATATGACCTTTATTTACAAATTTGGTGTATTCTTAGTGTTCTAGGAGAACCCCTTCAAAAAAATACAAAGATAAGATTTCAATTGGTATATTATGATTAAGTGCAACTTATATCCACAACTGTATATATTTATTGTAATCCTGACTGCAATAGGAATTAAGGAATAACCTTTTTTGCCCTTTCTCCTCCTCCTATTTATAACCACAACCTTTGATTTTTCTGCTCCCTCTTTTCCCCCTCCCCCCCAATTTTCCTGTTTTATTTTGGTTTCTTCTCTTTTACTTCCCCCCTCCCCCCTTTTCCATTTAATTTATTTATTTTCCCCTTATTGGTTATTAATGTATTCACCTTGAATCATCTTGATTGGTTAAAGATTTGTGTGATGTCACACTTGAATTGTATTTAAAGGAATACTGTTATGGTGTTTGTATTACGCCCTCCTGAAGGCACTCTGCTGAGGCACTAGGGGCTCCCACAAGAGGTGATAATAAATTCAACATTAGTTGACTATTACTGGCTGCATCTCCATCTGTTCTTTGGAAGGGCGCTACTATTTTAGAGAAACTATAAGAGTATCAGGTGATTTACCTTGGTGGTGAACTCCTCTGAGTATGTGAGTGCAGTAATTTTGCTATTTTGGAACTTCAACTACACCCACAGCTCCTGCTTACCAGGCTCCCAGGCACACTGCTGAAGACTCCCCAGACCCACCACTTGAATCTACTGCTCTACAGCTGAAATCCTGGGCCGCTGTGGTGGCCACAAGCATACCGCTTCTGAACTTTAGCTCCCCAGGCCCTGAGAAACAGGTCAAAGAGACCTTGGCTCAATTACCTAGAAACTCTTTAAAACTGACTCCAGTTGGGGACTGAATCCTGCTACTCCTGAATTTTGTTTTGCAAGTTCTCTGGTTTCTCTCTCACCTTCCTTTGACTAGGCCCAAGAAACATCCCATACCAAGCAGACTGCAGGGAAGGAAGGAGAGAAAATGGGTGGACTGGTGCATGGGTCTCAGGGGCAGTCATACCAAGCCCCTGTTTTCCAGCACAGTGCCCCCACTGTCCTCCACTCCTTCTCTTTCTGGGACTGCTATTGGCCCTCCCCACATCCAGAAAAATCAGCTTTCTCTTTGGTGAACCCATTTATCTTCAACCAGATGAGATCATACACTGGTCATTTGGGACTTCAAGTCAACCCCTTTGCAACCTCTGACTATCCCCTCCATGGCTGTTGCTCTGCTTCCCCTGGTCAGTACTGCTTTGAATCTGCACTCAGACTAGCTTAGCCTCGTCACTAATGAAACTGTCAATTTTTATCATGAGTATATTGTTCTGCACAGCATTGTCATTTGGGACTATAGGGCTTCTGTATAGAGGCCAGCTCCTCTGCAACAGGCACAGCTGTATTGCTGAGCTGCCCGGCAGATCCAGAGACCTCGTATCTACCTCCAAAGCTGTGCTGAAACCCAGAGGCAGAGTATAGAATGGGGGGTATGACAGTCACTAAACAGGAAGGGGACCTAGGGTAATCAAAATGGATGACCAAAAAGTGGCAAGCCAATGTGACAAAGCAGTGGGGAAAGCCAGTGGGATGCTGGAGTGCACAGGGAGGTATATCACCAGCAGAAAGAGGGAGGTGATGTTGCCACTGTTTCAGTCATTGATGAGACCACACTTGGAGTACTGAGTCCAGTTCTGGAGACCACACCTCAGAAAGGACATAGGCAGGGTAGAGATAATCCAAAATAGAGTAACAAAAATGGTATGGGGCTGCACCAAATGTTCTATGAGAAGAGTTGGAGGGATCTAAACATGTACACCCTGGAAGAGAGGAGAGAGAGGGGGGACATGATATAGACTATTAAATATCTCACATGGTAATTAAGGCACAGGAAGGCAGCATTTTCAGAAAAGAAGGTGTACAAGAACTAGGGGCCTTGCAATGAAGTTGGAGGGGTAGTTTAGGAGGGATATGAGGAAGTATTTCTTCTCTGAGAGGGTGGTGGATACCTGGAACAATATTCCAGCAGGGGTGTTGGGGCAAAAACAGTGGTGGACTTCAAGTATGCATGTGCTAGGTATAAAGGAAAACTGGTATCAAAGTGTGGGGGAGGAGGAGGTGGCTGGAGACCAGGTAGGGTCTGTAGTGGCAGGACAGGCAGGGAAAAGAGGGGCAGCCTAGATAGGCCATGTGGTCTTTATCTACCAGCAAATTCTATGTTTCTGCTTCTAGGGTGGACCTGCCTAAGTGCAAGAACTTCCCCGTAGTAGACAGAGCCCCACCATACTAGATCGGACTGCGGGGACACTTATGATTCACCTTGACACAGTAGTGAGCTCTTTGGGACTTGGGATTAGACCTTCTCCTCAAACCTGTGTGCAGATTCTGTTGCCAATATTTACATATGGCCTCAGCATCCATGACTGCTGCTTGGACATCTCGTTCCTTTCTCATTCCAGAAAGTGTGTACAGACCAGCTTGTATCACAACATGGACTAACAATACTAGTTTTCAGCTTTAGGCAGGAGCAAATATCCTTTGCTATAGTGGGAAATGTGTGTGGGAGAATTTGCACATGATAATGCCAGTGATATCATAATACTTAGTTACAGCTGCTCTGATTCCCACTTGCCTCCCCATATTCTGACATCCTTCCTGAAAGCTTTGTCTTGGGCCTCCTAAATCATAGAAGCATAGAAACATAGAAAAAAAGATGGCAGAAGGAGAACGAGGGTCCATCTAGTCTGTCCATGTATTCCTTGGACCTTCTCAGATCCCAGGACCTAACCTCCCTTCTGCCTGATGCCTCCTACTGCTCTTGTTGCTTTTGATTGCACATTAACCTTGTCCCACCCCAGCTTGAATGATACTAATATACAAAAATAGCCAGTAGAAGAAGACCACTTGGCTTATCATGTCCACTTGAGTACATGCAGGATCCTGGTCTTACACTTACACTAGTGACCCAGTCCCCTCCCTCCCCTCCTAACCCCCTCCCTGTTCCATTCTTAGTCCAATGACTTCACTCTGTGCTTGTCCCAGGCTCTCTTGAAAGATCCCACTGTCTTTGCCTCCACCACTTGTTCTGGCAGCTTGTTCCAGGCAGCCATCACTCTTTCTGTAAAAAAATGCGTCCTTACATGTCATCTGTATCTTTCCCCCCATCCATTTTAGGCTGTGTCCTCTAGTGGTGGTGTTGTCTCTCTTAGTGAAGAGACCATCCTTTTCCACTTGGTTAACTCCCTTCATGTACTTGAAGGTCTCTATCATATCTAAGTTATGCCTAAGTTATGCCCTGTTGACCTTATGGAACACTATACAAAAAACCCTTAAACTTAACCTTACCGTTGGCTTGTGTACATTCAAGTCCTTGATTGGGTGTATGTTGAAGGATGACTGTAACTGCTATGCTTGAACCTGCTTACTGTAATCATGTATATTCTCTCTGACTCCTGGCACTTAATCCTCCCTCTACTCCCCCACTTCCCCTCTGGCCCAGTTTGCTTCCAGCCCCTCTATTCCCCCACATCCAGCACTAATACTAAGAACCTGCATATCATCCCTCCATGTCTCCCCCCTTTCGATGCTTCTTAGTTTTCTGCATTCTTCATCCCCTCCCTTCCCCCACATCTGTTCTCCTTTTCCCCTCCTGTTATATTTCTGTAACCTGTATTACTTTTTCCGCCTTTGACCATCCTCTATTGCTATAAAATCCCTCAACCTTGCACTCTGTCTTCCTCTATTGTTCCAATTTACTTTTTTGCACCTATCATTTTTCATAATTGTTGTACTGAACTAGCTTTACCTTTATAGGTACCTGTATTAGACTTGGAAACATTTTGCTATTCAGTATTGTACCTAGTTAACTTCCTTTTGTCTGCTTTTTCTTGTATATGGTATCTCAGCTGTATTTGTATTGTATCACTGTAACTGTTCTGTATTTTGTATTGTACTTATGTCCCCCCAGAACCTCCTCACAAATGAGTTGTCTCAATGATGTTATTCTGGTAAAATAAACTTTGAATTTAATTGAATTGAATATCACCCCTCTCCCTCCTCTCTTCTGGTGAGTACATCATTAGATCTCTTAGCCTCTCTCCATATGACTTATCCTGTTGCCCCTTGATCATTTGAGTTGCTCTCCTCTGGACCCTCTTCAGCATGTTAATGTCATTCTTAAAGTATGGATGCCAATACCTCACCCCATATTCTAGATGTGGTTTTACCAACGACATGTACAATGGCAAAATAATCTCACTCTGCCTGCTACTGGATCCCCTTGCAATACATCCTAACATCCTGTTAGCCTTTGCCACAGCTTTTTTACATTGAGAAGAATGTTTCATGGACTTTGCTTCCATTATCTCAGCTGGTAGTTTATTCCATGGTTCCACGACTCTTTCTGTAAAATAATGTTTCCTAAGCTCCCTGTTGAAGTCCTCCCCCTCAGCTTCCACTTGTGCCCTCTAGTGTTAGAGTCAGAGACACTGTTGAACAGGTCAGAGGATGGCACCTTCTTTACTCCTCTCAGGAACTTGTATGTTTCAATCACATTTCCCCTCTCTCTCCTTATCTTCAGTGAGAATATATGTAATGCTTCCAGATGCTCCTCGTACGAGTACCCTTGAAGGCCCTGGATCATTTTGGTTGCTCTTCACTGAACAGCCTTCAACCTGTTTATATCCTTTTTCAGATGTGGACTCTAAAACTGGACACAGTACTCCAGATGGGGCTTTACCAGGGACCTGTAGAGTGGCAGTATTACCTCCTTCCTCCTGCTGTCGAATCCCCTCCCTATGCACCACAGCATTTTGTTGGCCTTGCTATAAGCTTTAGTGCATTGACTTGTCTATTCAAGGGTGCTGCTTATGATGACACATATGTCTCGTTCTTCTGAGAGCACGTAATGGCTCTAATGGAGTAATAGCTCTCAGGTCACTAGCCTTAATTTTGTATCAAAACTCAAACAAATTCCATTATTCCATTTAGTTTGATCAAGTCAATATATATAACTGATTAGAACCAGCCTTGAAGGGTGAAGTTTTAAAAAAATGGATGCCGAAATGAGGGTTCAACCTGCCAGACATACTCCACCACCGACTCCAGTCCCAACCGATCGTCTGGGGCCAAGTGGGCTAAGCAGGCTTTACCCAAGGTAAATCCTTCAAATGCTGGGGTTTCAGCACTCACTGAAGAGAAATTTCTTTTAGAGCTGACACCTTTAAAGGAAGCCTTAGAAACCTTGCTGAATGATACTAAAGTAATTAGATCAAAAACGGAGGAACTCACCAGAAGAATGACCGATACAGAAGCAAGGATTTCTTCTGAAGAGGACTAGCGAGCATGAATAGACCCTGAGATCCTAGCATTGTGACACAACATTTCTAAACTAGAATCAAAACTGAAAGATTTGGAAGGACAAAGTCTCCACAACAACAACAATGTAATCTTTGGTTTACCAGAAAAAACTGAAGGAACCAACCTGGTGCATTTTGTGCAAGTTCTCTGTGAGAATTTAGCAGGCCCTTCACATAATGGTCAAATCTACATCACCGAGCTAGCACACAGAGTTTTAAAGTCAATTCCATCAGTAGGTGAAAAGCCCAGACCTTTCATAATGACATTTTTTAATCATTTAGATCAACAACATGTGCTCACTAAAGTTAAAGCTATTCAAAATCCAAGCTGGGATGGAAAAAAGATCTGTGTATCGCAGGATCTCCCTCAAGTGGTCCGGGCATGTAGACAAGATTTTGCTCCAATAATTAGTAAAATAATTGCAGCCAGTATAAAGTTTAAAATGTTGTACCTGGCAAAGTTGGTTCTCCAGAAGAATGACATCTGGTATATATTTGATTCAATTGAGAGTGCTGAAAAAGATCTGCCTGAGGTATTTCCAGATTTATTTAAAATAAGGTGAACCCAAGCTGAACGAAACACTGGTTGTGAGTTACAATGTTCAGTTACTGACTTATCCACTTAGATTACAGCCTGTACAATTTTATTTATTTATTTATTGAAATGTTTCACCAGGAGGGCACACTGAACAACAAGTTGCTTGTCTCTCGGTGCAACCTGGGGGGAAGGGTTACAAAGGGTTGTGAAGAATGATCAGTTACAATAGTATGTGGCTAGTACAAACAATACAAAATTGTAAGATTGTGCAACAGTTGGAACACAAGGTACAGTATTGTACAATAAACAGTACTGGAACAATAGGGTAAATTACAAAACATGTCCAAAATCATACAAAAGAACATATAAACGTACAAAACAGTAATAATGCGATAGAACCATTTATAATGCATGAGTATACCAGGAGCAGACTCAAGGTAGTACACAAGTGCTGTTGGAGTAAAAAGGATGGGGTTAGATTGTGCACACTGGTGACCCAGAAGGGTAGGGCAGGTGGAGAAGAGAGGGGGGAGAGGCAAAAACTGAATATGAGGAGAAGGGGTAGCCATTTCCTGATTTCCCCCTTTAGGATGTTGAGAACCCTGCCGGGGGGGTCATGGTAGGAAGGCAGAAACTGGGGATAGGTATTAAGGTGGGTTAAAGCAGAAACAGCTGAGGGAAAGGTAATTGTGTAGGGCAGAGGTAAGGGAGTAGTTGGAGGAGGAGTGTTGTATTTCAGGGAGGAGGGCATTCCAGATTTTAGGGAAATGATAGGCGAAACCCATCTGACCGATGAGGGTGGAGTGGTGAGGGACCGTCAAGATGCAGGCATCATTTGATCTGAGACAGTGGATGGGGGCAGGTGGAGTGGAGAGAGAGGATGAGAGATAGGAGGGGAACCCCCCAAACCAGAATTTGGTTCTGAACAATTCTGAACTTCAACTAAGGTATACACTAAGTTTTACCCTTATCCTTCTGTCTGGAATAAGTTCAATAGGCTCCTGGTTTGAATTAAGCATTTTCCTTTTTTGTTTTGCAGTACCGTTAATGTGCAGAACCTTCCAGAAGGTGAGCTGGAACAGAACTCAAGGCACCATGTTTCTTTTCTATCTATGTTGGTGAAAGTAACTTGGACATATACGTGATGATCCTTGAAGATATTATTTCTGGTTTTACCTAGAAGATTTTATTCCCTTTTGGTATATTGGATTTCTTTACTTGTAGTCCCCTTCTTTGCTGCTTGATTGGGGAGGATGATTACAGAAATACACATCATGAAGGCTGTGTTGGATGGATAAATTCATAAACTTTTGCACAGCATTAATGACTGTATGATGATTCATTAGCACAGCGATTCTCAGCTACAGTGTATTCTGACATGGTGAAGTTTTTTTAACTGAGCCTAGTTTGTTTTGTTTCAGCTCGAAGGGGATTTCTATTTGGGACACTGTCTGTTATATGTAATGGCTGAAGACTCAAAGTTAAGCCTTTTTCTTTATTGTGTGCTGAATTTGGAATTAACATGTTGACAGACTGGGGAATGGCTCTTTCTATATTTCTTTATTACCTTGCTAACATTCCACCAACTACATGGACATATTTAGATGCTATACTCAGGTTTTAAGAGGTTTATAGCTAGTAGTGACTTTGTTGAAACCCTATTAATGTTTGTCTTAATTATATTAATACATAAGAAGTTTAAATGCTATTATTTCAGATTATTCCATAACTATAGATAGGTCCTCTTAAAGATTTAGAGATTATTAAAAAACAATCTAAGGGGTTTACTAACATTATCTAACTCTCAACTCCATGTAGTGTAAGTAGAACCCTTTACCTATTAGAAATAGGTGGAATTTAATCTTGGGATCATAGTTATACCCAATAGGCTGCTGATTGGATTTATTTTTGATGGGAAACTTTAACAGTACCGTAAGGAGTGTCTATAAGAATAATTTATTTTATTTTATTCTTTGGTAACTGGGTAAGGCCCACTAGGCACAAGTGCTTGTATTCAGGGGTAACCTGGGAGCACTGGGTAGTTAATTGACTTGGTCAAAGTCACACAGTATGCAAGTGGAGGTTGTGGGATTCAAGTCGAGGTCTGCTGGATGTACTGTACCAAGCTCATTCACAGCTCGTTACTCTAACCTATAGGCTCTATTGTCAGCCCAATACAGCAATAGTACTAATACAGTAATAATACAGCACTAATATAGCAATACTACTAATTTAAACTTTTTGATTTAATATTTGGCTGAGATTTTATGGTGAATATGGTCTCATTGGTATCTCAGCTATGAAAACTGATTGTTTATTTTTTTGGGGCAGAGCACTACAAGAATAGTGGCTGCATTTAACCTCCCATAATGTATACTGCCTGTAACTCACATGTATTCTGGGAGGAATATTTTTCAACCTTAGACTTGATCCCCATTCAATGCACTTTCATTTTTTGTAATAGTTTAGTGCATATTTCATAATCAAAGCTGAATGGGTGAATCTGGGAATATGCGGGCTGAGATTTGAGCCTCACTGTTTAGGAGTTATTTGTTGACGTTCAGTATTTACAAATGGGGAGATGTCATTACGATTTAGTTGTGGGTTTTTTATTTTGAGATCTACTTACTTTTTTTTTGCGACTGCGGCTTATTTTCTGGAGACCTATATATCTCACTGGGCCCAGTTTTCATTTAAAGTTGTTCCATATTTCCTTATCATAACTTTTTATTTGATACTATGTCTAACTATATAAACTGTGCTATTTGGAATATTAAAGTTACGAGATCCATATCTAAAAAAGTGCAAATATTAAAACACATCAAACATTTAAACTGCCAGATTATATTTTTACAGGAAACCCATCTCTTGACTGACTAAATTAATCTCTTGGGTAAATTGGGCTATTCCCAAGTATTTGGAATAGGCAACTCAACAAATAAAAAAGGTGTAGCAATATGGATAAACCAAAATATTAATTTTAGTCATACAGTTACGATTTCTGACCCTGCTGGTAGATTTATGCTGGTTTGGGGGAGGGGGTTCAATAAATAATTCCCATGTGTTGTTGGGTAGTGTTTACTGTCCAAACCTTAACACTTCCTCCTTTTTGGAAGACTTAACTAAATTCATACTACCTTATGCATCTTACAATGTTATTGTAGGTGGGGACTGGAAACTTCCATTAAACTTACAGTTGGACAGATCATCCAGATCAGATCCAAGGTTATTCTTGGACCTCAGGGCATTGCTTAAGTTTTCAGATTGCTTTGCTTTAACAGACCCCTTGAGAACATTATACCTGACAACTAAGCAGTATTCCTTTTACTCTTCTGCACATAGAATTTTTTCCAAAATTGATTATTTTTTTAATAGGTAACATATTTATTCAAAATGTTACTGACTCAATCATTACACCTAGAGTTATCTCAGATCATTCTTTGGTTATGTTAACATTGACTTTAGGACCCCCCCTCAAGAGAAATCATCGATTTGGAGTCTGAATAATTAGCTATTAAAAGATAATTATGTAGTATCTTACATCAAACAAGAAATAAGTACCTTTATACAACATAATTTAAACTCAGTAGATAAGATTGATTTGAGATAGCCTTCTTTCAAATGTTTTATTCGTGGGCTGTTCATACGCTTCGCTTCTAAGCATATGAAGCAACGGATAAGTAAACTTGAGGAGCTCTTAGATAATATCAATAAGTTGAAAACCCAATATGTTATTAATCCTAATGAACAAGATTTGATAAGATTACAAAATCTGAGGAATGAATATTCTAAAATAACCAGAGAGAACGTGAGCTATTCAGTTTTAAAAACTAGAGCTAAATATATAGATCAAGGAGAAAAGCCTAGTAAATTACTTGCACAAAAAGATTGAATCTACTAGATACATCATGGCTATAAAATCCGGTAAGAACAACACAGTTAAAATCCTTCCATGTGAGATTATATATGAGTTTGAACAACATTTCAAACAAATATACAAACCTACAGATGAGAATTTAACAAATATGGATTACCAAGTATATGTTGAAAATTTTCATTGTTCTACCCTGACACCAAAGATGGCCTCTGATTTAGTTCGCTCAATCACTACTCAAGAAACTAAAAGTGTAATAAACACTTTTAAATTAGATAAATCACCTGGCCCTGATGGGCTAACTCCAAACTTTTATAAAACATTTGGTGAAGACATAGTCTTCATCCTAAGAGAATTCTACACTTACATTTTAGAACGTGGAATTACAGACTATTCCCTAATGGAGGCATTGACAATTTTAATTCCTAAGCCTGACAAACCCAGGGACCAACTTAGTAATTACAGACCTATGTCTCTTATAAATGGGGATATTAAAATCCTTGCTAAAATCCTTACTCAGAGGATTAAAGCCTATTGGGAGAGCTTACTCTCTGTTGAGCAGGTAGGGTTCATGCCGGGTAGATCATCCTCAGACCATATTAGGAAACTTGCCCACATTTTCTCTGTCTCTAGGGATTCAGGCACCCCTGTAGTCCTTGTTTCTCTAGATGCAGAGAAAGCCTTTGATAGAGTTTTATTAGTCACATTATTAAAGATTCGGCTTTCTGTCCACCTTTCTCAGCTGGTTAAAAGTCCTATATTCTCATCCTTCTGCTAGCATTTATACCAATGGCCTTTTTTTCTTCAAATATATACTTACACTCAGGCACAAGGCAAGGATGCCCTCTCTCTGCCCTGTCCATTTTAACAGCTATTTCAAGCCTCTTTTCTTTTATCTCAAGCGTAATCCTAATATCAAGGGTATTATGATAGACTCACACCATCTAACAATATCTGCTTATGCAGATGACATTTTGATCAATATACTGTATCTCAATGAAATGTTTTCATTCCGGCTGTATTAAATACTATTGAACATTTCAACAGGATCTCCAATTATAAAATAAACATAACTAAAACAGTAGTGATGCCTTTGAACAATAAAGTCCCAAAGGAAGATATACTCAAATTTGGATGTACACAGTTCCCTCGGAATTTAAAATATATGGGTTTATACCTTCCTCAAAATAAACCATTGATGAGATCCCTAAATTTTACCAACCTAATTTCCATTAAAAAACAGGATTTAGATGGATGGAAGAAACTCCCTCTTTTACTCTTAGGTAGGATTATTACTATCAAAATGAATATTTTCCCAATAATTTTTTATCCCTTAAATATGCTGAGTAGGAAGTCACGTGATGTCCTTGGCTTGGGCAGTAGCATTTATCTTGGCTCTGTGTTCCCAGTGTGAATAAAATGTGTTTTTCTAAGGTTAATAGCTGTTTTTCTTGCATTAATTACCACCTTCACTTTCTGTTTTACATGGAGCAACAACCGGTAATGGCAGCAGTAATGGAGACTACAGCTAATTTGGGCTCTAATGCTGCTGCAGAGATGGTGATGTTGCAACCAGCCAGGCTTCTACCCCTACAGAAAAGGCCTACACCAGATTCACCAGAAACAGACCCTGAACCTGACAAGTTAGAATCTTATTCTTACTGATATGGTGGGTATAAAACTCACCCTGGTGAAGGTCATTGATGAATTGCAGACTTTAAAGCCAACACTGGAGTCCTTTCATTGCAGGCTGGGTAATGCAGAAACTCACATTAGCTCCCTTGAAGATATCCATGCTTGAGAGACCCATGAAGTTGTGTAGCTGAGGAAACGAATCACTAAATTAGAAATGAAAGCTGACAAATTGGAAGCCCACAGCCACCACAGTTTAATACTTGTTGGCATACTAGAGCAGTCTGAGGGCTCAAACATACTGTCTTTTGTGCACAACTTGTTGCAGAAAATTGCAGGGCGACCCCCTCCCCAAGGCTCAGCTTATTTTATTGAATGGGCGCGCCATTCTCTCTCTCTCTCTCTCTATGCCCGCAACTACCTCAACAAGGTAAACCCGGGCCATCATTCTTAGATGCCTGTATTATCTGGATAAGGTACATATTTTGCAGCAGGCCATAGTGAAGTGCCCTCTCCAATGAAACGGTCGCCCCTTCTTCATTTTTAGTGATACCACGCCACTGGTGTGGGAGCGGCAACTGGCTTACAAAGAAATTAAGTGCACTGTCTACCAAGCTAGAATTAAATTCTTCACGTGGTATCCTACTCAACTTATTGTGGCTACAACTTCAGGATCCATGGACTTTTCATCGACTAAGCAATCTAAAACAGAGCTTGCTAAGTTATTTCCCCAGCTCTCCTTTTTGATTCCTATAAAAGCACCTACTGAATGAAGGCTCTTCAGTTGGAGTGCATTCTGAGGGCATTACAGTAGTGTGCTTGGTTGCTACATCTCCTGTTATTGTTTTGCACATCAAGAATGAAGCTTGGATACCTTTTTGGACCCGTAAGTAATGGGTCTCACCATGGGAACTGTTTCTCTTTTTCTTCAATAACATTCCTACTTCGGCCATGGAGGTACATGTATGACTGCTAATCTTTAAGTGGACACAGTATTTTCCATTTCGGGAGTCAGCATTACTATATTTCTTAGTCAGCTCATGGAAGCAGTTTATTGGATGTGCCTTTTGTTTGATCGAGACAAGGGTTGCTTCTTTGGACTCAGTGCCTAGTTTATTTGGACCATGTATTAAATACCTCTTCTGGTTTTTACGTGTGCACGTACCTTGGTCTCTTTGTACTCCCATAGCACAGATGATTTTCCATATTTGAACTGACCATTTTTTTTTGTGTTGAGATCACTGAAGTGACTTTACTGTTGGAACACAGTGAGCAATCTGAATCAGAAGAAAATACTTTTAATTTTGTTCTGGTTATTACACTTGAATTTGCTCTCTAAATTAATTGGACCATGGGCATAATATTCAATATATAGTAGCCTGCTAAATATAGGCTATTTTCATGTATTTGAACCATTGGTTAAGTTTCAGTCTATATTGTTCTATGGATCTTATTATTTAATTTGTACTTCTACATGAATGGACAAGTACTGGACAGGGCAAGCCCTGAGATCTTCCTTTGTGGGACTGCAGAAACTATCCTTGTATTAGGGTGCAGGGTGTGTTTTTTTTCTGGCCATTGCCATTCATTATATAGACCAGTACTTTCACCGGGATGTGGAGGCTGGGATCTTATGGCTGTTCTCCGAGCCACCATGGTTCGTCGGGTGATAGGGTGTATTACCTCCAAGTTGGTTGTGTCCTCTACCCACCCCTTCTTTGCTAGGTTGAGGAATACCGGGGATGAATATTAAAGCACAGTTTTTTTTAATTATTTTATTGATGGTTGTTGTTTTTTAATTTTCTAGTTGGAATATTAACAGTTCATGGTGTTCTGAACTTGTTGTTTTTGTAAATGTACAAGGAGCACATATGTAAAGGGTGCATGAATATTTCATTTGGTTTTGGGGAATCTCACTTCTTGATATATCAAGATCCAGAAGAGTGCTAATTCAATTCTGGACACTTCCCTAAAATACTTAATTTCATTTGTCACTATTTCATATTTTTTATTATGGTGTCCCCCCCCACCTAACATGTGTTATGTGGAACATTAAGGGGGGGGGTAATTTACTGTCAAAGTGCACCAGGGTCCTTACACACCTAGTTACTCTTAAAGTGGACTTTGCACTGCTTCAAGAAAATCATATACTGGCTGGAAATGCACACTTTTTCCAAGGGTTATGGGTGGGGCAATCTTATGGAACTGGCAGCAGTACCCATAAGGCAGAGATCCTTGTTCTGGTCTGGATCCATCTCCCCTTTCAAGTACTGCAGGAACATGCAGACTCTGAGGGCCGGTACATCATGTTACATGCATGTGTAGGTACTTGTGAGCTTTTGATTAGTAACATTTATGGCTCTAACATAGACTCACCCTCTTTTTTCACCAATATTGGCTCCTATGCATGAATGAGGCATAGATACACACAAAATGTGCGTACCACGCCCACGCCCCTGCACCCCATGGACAGGTGCACCCATACCAGCATTCACCAATGGCAGCCACCTGTCCGCAGCTCCTCCACCCAGCACACAAGACACTGCAGGGTGGCTGGTTGAGGAGTCATCATCCCATGCAGGCATCCAATGAGATGCCCCCCGGGACCCATAGTGGATCCCACACATAGGGTGGTGCGGGTCCGGAGCTGTGCATGCTGATTGCATGCACTCATACTCATGTGTTACTCTCCAGTCCTGTTGCCACTGCACAAGAAATTACCGGGCACTCACCTATCCAGCCACCCCTGCTGCCTCCTGCTGCCCCGCAGTCAGGGGCAGTACAGTGTGCCCTGTCCTGGCCCACCATGTGCAGTGGGTTATGGCAGGGTCTCCCTGGCATACCCTGTACCACCCTCTGCACCCATGCAGCCATCAGTATGTTTGTTAGTGAATACTGCATAGTGCTGGCATGCCCCCAGTGCAGAGCTGTCCATGGACGTGGAGGATTGGGTGTGGTGGGTCTGCATGCCCCCCTTCATGCATGCCATGTGGGGGTGCAGTGGGTGCAGGGTGGCTACATGCCCATGTTATGTGGTGCGTAGTCACTCCACACCTTCGTGCATAGGGCCCATTATGAATATTATTTCTCCCTACACAAATCTCCCTAAGTTGATTATGGGAGACTGGAACCTTTTCCCAGATGATACCTTGGCTAGATCAGGAGCTAATAGAAAAGGTCTTTCCCTGGTGTAAAGAGCACTCTGGGACTTATTTGACTGCTGTGGGCTTGTAGATATTTGGAGAACTCTCCATCCTGGGGAAAGAGAATATACTTTTACTTCCCCGACCCATGGTACCCATTCTCAAATAGGCTACATCTTTGTTAGTCCATCTTTTATTCAGACCACTCAATATTGTGAGAATCGTACCCAAATTATTTCTGATCATGCCCTGGTATCCCTTTCAATATTGTTAACCCCTGTGTCAGATAAAGACAAATACTGGAGACTGAACCATCATCTATTGAAAGATGATTGGTGCTGCTGTAAGTTTAAGCAGGCAACAGTAGATTACTTTACTATTAATACACCAGTGGTGCAATCCTTGGCTATCTGTTGGAGCACTTACAAAAGTGTCATTCGTGGGGAACTGATTCGACTGTCCACTTCTAAGAAAAAATGGAGAGAAAAGCAGGCACAGTATCTTCTGAATTCTTTTCATCTTATAAAAAAGAATATTAACTCTAATTCACCAGAAGCAGACTGGATACATCTAAGCCAAGAGAGAGCCAAATATGATGAATTAAATAGAGAACAGGCAGAACACGCTCTTTATTGGGCATGTTCGATTATGAGACATTTGTTGAGAAATCCAGCAAGATGTTAACCATGTGCAACAAACAAGTAGAAATGGCTCATCTGGTACAGACTATACGGTCATCCTCAGATAATTTGGTCTTAGTGGTTCCTATAGAAATTGTGGGAGAATTGAAACACTATTATGAGCAACTCTATAGGGAGGAGGGGGGGGGTCCGCCCTTGTTCGAGTCCTTGACTTTACAGTATCTTAGGCAGGCCAATCTTCTGCAATTGGACCCCATCTTATCCCAGACTTTGATCACTCTACTTACTGTTTCAGAGGTTGAAAGGGCCATTGCCACCCTCACTCCTGATAAATCCCCAGGGCCCAATGGTTTTCATCTGAATTTCTATTTGGCACTCAAAACAGAATTAGACTTCACATCACTGACTTTTATAATTACTGCTATCAAACCAGTTCTCTCCCCTGGATTTCCTAGAGGCTTTCATTACTCGTACTCCGAAACCAGGCAAGGATCACTCTGACGTTAGTAATTATAGACCTTTCTCCCAACTAAATGTGGATATTAAAATTCTGTCTCACATTTTTTCCAAAATATTAGCAGCAGTGTGGCAGCCTCTGATTGGGAGGGAACAGATTGGTTTTATGCTGGGTTGCCTAGTGTCTGATCACATGTGTAAAATGTTCCACCTCTTTTCAGTATCCAGGAGTTCAGATACCCCAGTTGTGCTGGTCTCTCTCTGGATGCCAAAAAGGCTTTTGATTGGGTCTCTTGGCCCTTTCTCTTTCACACTTTGGTGGCTTTTGGCATCCTGGCAGAATTTGTTAAATGGACTAGATTGCATTATTCAACCCCTACAGCACGAGCATTTTGTAATGGAGTACTCTCTGACCCATTTCCCTTGCAATGAGGTACAAGGCAGGGATCTCCCTTATTCCCATATTTATTTAATTTATACCTTAAAACCCTGTCTTGGCAGATTTGTATAACACCAACACATTTCTGGCATCTCTATTGGTCCTTATTCTTTCAGAATTTCTACTTATGCTGATGACATTTTATTACATTTATTGATGCCTGTCAAAGGGTAACTTACTGTTGTAGGAATGCTTTATTTTGTAGCTGACAAATGTTGAAGTTGTTAGCCCCCCCCCAGTTCCTGTATTGTCCTTGTCTTTATTGTTTTGTTCTGTGTTAATGCATAGACTGGCCACCTATGCTTACAAGTGTTATATGTTGTCCATTTTGATGTCTTTCCGGCTGACAAAAACAACATTTGCCCAGCTACAAAGCAAGATTGTGATTTAAATGTGTATGGCCCCTTTAAGATGGCCATAATGAGAGTCAAGTTGCTTCAAAAAAACCTTTTCTGTTTATAACGAGAGTTTTCTGCAAGGTTTTGTTGTTTTCTGCCTCAAAAATTATTTGCCACACTTTATTTGTAACCCAGGAGTCGCGCTTAGTATAGCACTCCTTCGTGATGGTTCGTTGCGGACTGCATGAACGTGCGCACCTTCGTGCAGCTTGCAAACATCGTGAACGTTAGGAGATGTCATTGTAACTCTAAAATATATTACAGAGTATTGTGTCCTCCTATAAAAGAAACCTGACTGTCTATCTCAATGAAATTCTTGCAATTTTTCCCAACTCAGTGTTGATAACTGAAAACTAAACCAGCCAATATCAAAGGTTGTCTTTTGTGAACCCTTTTCAATAGCAGTAACAAAGAACTGACTTTTTGAACCCCTCTTCACTTTGTAAACATTTCTTGCAGTGCTATTAACCTTCTAAGAATTAGGCTACAACAGCCTCCATAGTTCTTTATAACTAATAATGTGAAAGAATGTGAAAGAAAGCCAAGAAAGGATTATAATACCTGGCAGAAATTGCAGCAGCTTGTTAGTGACTGTGCTTTCTAGGGGCTGGCTGGCCATACTGCTAGTATTTTTATACTTAGAAGGGAGGGGCTTACTGTGCAAACATGTAGTAAAGACTTCTAAACAGAGTGCTATTGTTTCCATTAGTCATACATACAATTAGAATATGTCATAATGCTTTATTTGATAATTACAATGTATAAATCATTGTTTAACTTAAATTTTGGTTTAAAACAGATGATTGATGGGTCACTCATCCAATGGGTGAACACTAGAGAGTATATATATCCAGCAGTTTAAATGGAAGTCAGTAGCAGTCAGGATGGTGAAGTGAATGCGTCTGGAACTAGTGCCCTAGTTAAGACGTAAAGACTGCTATCTATGGTTTGTGCCTTTATGTTTAGTATGCCTTGTCATTTATTTTGTCGGACTAAGTTTGCTTATGCATTATTTTATTTTGGCATTTTGTCTGGAAGTACTCCTAATAAATCTCCAAATGTTACAGAAGATTACAGCCTGCATTGAAATTCTTCTGTGTACCGTCTAGTTCCTTCCACACTGGTGGCAGTGGTGGGATCCTGGTTACGTTTAACCGGTGAGTCTGGCCAAGACTCTTGTGGACTCTGTATGCAGAAGGAACAGACAGATCCTGGTATTTTTCCTAAGATTGTTACTCACTCAGTGTCTGCAGCCTTTCATATACCCTTGTTTTCGGGCATGAAGCCGGTTGTGAGAAAGAAGGAAGGGAAACCGACTTCTCAGGTTGAAGAATAACCTGGAGTACAAGCGAGTGGAGGTGGAACAGGAGAGGAGATCCCCCCTAGAGACACACAAACTGGTAAGGTGGTTATGATGGAAATGGCAAAACAAAGGGAACTAGATTAGAAAGAGTATGAGGCCAGATGGGCTGATACCCTGAGGGCAATACAAGCTCTAGGTGTCAATAGACCACCAGATCAACCAGCGGGTGGACTTAAAGATATTAAACTAGTAAAATTAACAGACTCTGATGATATAGAAGCTTACATTATGACTTTTGAAAGGGTTGCTACAGCATGTGCATGGCCCAGAGATCAGTGGGTGATTCGCCTGGCCCCTTACTTAACTGGAAAAGCTCAGCTGGCATACAGTCACGTGGAGGTGGCACATGCAAATAATTATGAGCAAGTAAAAGCTGCTATCTTGAAATGCTATCATATAAACACTGAGACTTATCGCCAGCTGTTTCAAACATATAAATATTTTAATGCAGACAACCCTCAGGACGCCTATGTACGTTTAAAGGACTTATGTCTTAAGTGACTCCAGCCAACTACTAGGACACTTGATCAGATCCTGGAGACCATTGTGTTGGAACAATTCATCAAGATCCTCCCACATGATGTGCAATTGTGGGTAAAAGAACATTGACCAGAGACCTCTGATGCTGCAATCTGTCTTGCAGAAGACTTTATTGCTGCTAGATCTTCACGACCAAAAACCATTTTGTCACATAGCCATCCTCCCACTATACCCAGACAGACTGTATCTCCTTCTTCTCCCTCTCCAACAAACCAACCAATAGTGACAAAGGCATGCCCCAGGCTACAAAGTGGATATAAGTCAGATATCATATGTCATGAATGTGGTGGTAAGGGACACATAGCACGATTCTGTCCTAAAAGAAAATCTGAATCCACACACTTAGCTTTAGCCAACTGGGGCACTATATGTTGCCAGTTCAAATTGGGCACAGTACTGTATATGGCCTTCTTGATTCAGGGAGCAGACAGACTCTCATACAAAGCACCCTATTAGACACAACTTCTAAAGATGCACTTCAAACATCTAGAGTAACATGTATACATGGGGACACACATTCTTACTCCCTCTATAATTCAGACATAACAGTACAAGAACATACACATAACATCCAGGTGGGTGTTGTCCCTAACCTACCAGTCCCTGTATTAATTGGGCATGATTATCCTGACTTCCAGACTTTAATATCTAACAACCCAGGTGCCACGGTAACCAGATCTCAGACGAGAGAAGGCCTGGAATAGATCTTTCCTTTCTCTTCTGATATTTATGGGGACACTATAAAAAGCAAGAAGTCAAAGGCACAGAAATGGAAAGACAAGAAGCAGTGGAACCAAGAACATACCCAGAAGCCTGATATGGACACTGAGTCTATGGTATCGACAAAAGACTTTAAGACTGCACAACAACAAGACCCTAGTCTACGGGACTATTTTTTTTACAAATGAATGATGGTAAAGAAGACAAGTATAAAATGCATAATGGCTTATTGTATCGTAGAAGTGTCAACCCAAAAACTGGGGGAGTAATAGACCAATTAGTAGTACCCAGCAAATATAGACAACAATTACTGGGATTAGCCCATGATATACCCTTAGCCGGTCATTTGGGTAGGGATCGCACATTAAATCGATTATTGTATCATTTTTATTGGCCTGGTATTCATGAGCAGGTGGCAAACTTTTGTAAAAGTTGCACAGAGTGCCAAATGGTGGCCAGGTTAAATAAAAACGATAAAGTACCCCTGTTACCATTACCACTAATAACAACCCCTTTTGAGTGAATAGCCATTGACATAGTCGGTCCACTTCCAAAAAGCTCAAAGGGTAATCAATACATATTAGTAGTGTGTGATTATACTACTAAATACCCAGAGGCTATTCCTTTATGCACTATCACTGCTTCAAGAATAGCAGAGGAGTTAGGCAAACTTTTTAGTAGAACAGGCATACCAAAAGAGATCTTAACCGACAGGGGCAGTAACTGTTGCTCTCTCCTACTAAAAAGATTGTATAACATCTTGGGTATCTCTGCTATTCACACTACCCCATATCACCCACAAACAGATGGTCTAGTGGAATGTTTCAACCAGACACTTAAGAAAGTGTTTCAAAAATGTTGTCAGGAGGAAGGTCAAAAATGGGATGTGGTCCTCCCCTACTTAATGTTTGCATATAGGGAAGTACCACATGCCTCTACAGGGTTTTCTCCTTTTGAGTTACTCTACGGCCGTAACCCTCGAGGTCCACTAGACCTGATAAAAGAACAGTGGGAAGATGGGCAAATCTCACAAGGCCAAGATACTAGTGACTATATATCTCACCTTAGAAAGAAATTATGTAGATACATAGAACTAGCCCGCCAGGTCAATAGCAAACAACAAGGAATACAAAAACTATATTATGACAAAGGCACGAAACATAAAGAATTCCAAGAAGGTGAAAAAGTTTTACTTCTACTCCCATCATCAGATAACAAGTTATATATGAAATGGCAAGGCCCGTATACAGTGGTTAAACGAACAGGCCCTGTTACTTACCAGATCGAATTGCCAGATAAAACAAAAAGATTTAATATATTTCATGTAAACCTGTTAAAGAAATGGGTGGAAAGGAAAGACCTCCCTGTGTGTTTCATCCATCCTGAAACCTCTATCAGTGAATTAGACACAGTGTACCAACGCCTAGAAGGGAAGGGTGGCATCAATGATCTTAAAATAAACCCTGAATTGTCTAAACAGCAAAAAGCAGAATTATACACTGTGCTGCAGTCC
Source organism: Neoceratodus forsteri (assembly GCA_016271365.2). NCBI lineage: Eukaryota > Metazoa > Chordata > Ceratodontiformes > Ceratodontidae > Neoceratodus > Neoceratodus forsteri. Next base: position 322,553,444 of record JADMNL010000023.1, read on the forward strand.
TTCACTAATTATTTTACAGGAATACCTGGTAGAATGGTAAATGTTCATCATAACATAAAAACAACTCAGAAAGAACCTATAAGAGTAAGGCCTTACAGAATTCCGAAGAGACTAAGACCTGACGTAGAAAGGGAACTGACAAAAATTCAGCAATTGGGTATTATTGAGCCTTCCCACAGTGATTGGAATTTCCCCATGGTCATTGTAAGCAAAAAGGAGGGTGGGGTTCGGATTTGTCTAGATTTTAGAAAACTAAATGATATATCCAAATTTGATAGTTACCCGATGCCCCGTGTTGATGACATTCTTGATCATCTGGGAAAAGCATAATATATTACTACCCTTGATCTCGCCAAAGGATATTAACAAATTCCTTTAAGTCCAAAGGACAAAGAGAAAACAGCTTTTAGTACCCCACTTGGACTATACCAATTTACTGTTATGCCTTTTGGACTCCATGGGGCCCCAGCAACTTTTCAACGACTCATGGACAAATTCCTTTTACCGCATTCTGCATATAGCGCTGCTTATATGGATAATGTGGTGATTTTTAGCAACACATGGTCAGACCATCTACTTCACCTAATGACCATATTGAATGTCCTTACTTCTGCGGGCTTAACAGTTAACCCAAATAAGTGTTCATTAGCCATGAAAGAAACTGAGTATCTAGGCTTCCAAGTAGGTAGAGGTCGGGTATAACCCATAAAATCTAAAGTCGAGGCTGTAGCAAATAGCCCAAGGCCAGTGACTAAAAAGGATGTAAGGTCTTTCTTAGGACTTGCCAGTTATTATAGGCATTTCATCCCAAACTTCTCTATGATTGCTAACCCTCTTACTGAATTAACAAAAAAAGTCTGCCTGAAAAGGTGACATGGACACCAGATTGTGAAGATGCTTTCACAACAATCAAAGCAATATTATGTTCATTTCCAGTCCTATGTTCACCTGACTTTACAGTGCCTTTTGTATTACAAACAGATGCATCAAATGCAGGTATAGGAGCTGTATTATCCCAAATTATAAATGGGGAAGAACATCCTATCATCTATATTAGTAGAAAGCTACATGAAAGAGAAGCTAAATATTCCACCATTGAAAAAGAATGTTTGGCAGTGCGCTGGGCCACAGAAACATTAAGATTTTACTTATGGGGAGCTGAGTTTGAGTTATGGACAGACCATAACCCATTGTGTTGGTTTAATGTTATGAAGGACCATAATCCCCAAATAATGAGATGGTACCTAGCATTACAACCATATTGTTTCAATATAAAACACAGGAAGGGCAGTGAACATAAGAATGCTGATTTTATGTCAAGGTATGGCTATGACCATACTACTACGGACCTCGGGGTAAAGTAGATATAAAATAATATATATATATAAAATATATATACAGTATATAAAAGAAAACCAAAATTGGGACCCCCAGGTGGAGCCTGAGGAGTGGGTGGGTTTCGGCTCCATCTCTTATAAGAGATCTGTTCTAACAATTATAAACAAACAACACTGATAATCAGTATCTTTTGTTATTTTGAGGTGGGAGGAGACTGTCAAAAGGGTAACTTACTGTTGTAGGAATGCTTTGTTTTGCAGCTGACAAATGCTGAAGCTGTTAGCCCACCCCCCCAGTTCCTGTATTGTCCTTGTCTTTATTGTTTTGTTCTGTGTTAATACATAGACTGGCCACCAATACTTACAAGTGTTACATATTGTCCGTTTTGATGTCTTTCCGGCTGACAAAAACGTTTGCCCAGCTACAAAGCAAGATTGTGATTTAAATGTGTATGGCCCCTTTAAGACAGCCATAATGAGTCAAATCGCTTCAAAAAACCCTTTTTCTGCTTATAACAAGAGTTTTCCGCAAGGTTTTGTTGTTTTCTGCCTCAAAAATTATTTGCCACACGTTATTTGTAACCCAGGAGTCGCGCTTAGTATAGCGCTCCTTCGCGATGGTTCGTTGTGGACTGCACGAACATGTGCACCTTCGTGCAGCTTGCAAATGCCGCGAACGTTAGGAGATGTCGTTTTAACTCTAAAATATATTACAGAGTATTGTGTCCTCCTATAAAAGAAACCTGACTGTCTATCTCAGTTAGATTCTTGCAATTTTTCCCAACTCAGTGTTAATAACTGAAAACTAAACCAGCCAATATCAAAGGTTGTCTTTTGTGAACCCTTTTCAATAGCAGTAACAAAGAACTGACTTTTTTAAACCCCTCTTCACTTTGTAAACATTTCTTGCAGTGCTATTAACCTTCTAAGAATTAGGCTACAACAGCCTCCATAGTTCTTTATAACTAATAATGTGAAAGAATGTGAAAGAAAGCCAAGAAAGGATTGTAATACCTGGCAGAAATTGCAGCAGCTTGTTAGTGACTGTGCTGTGTTCCTTCTTTCTAGGGGCCAGCCGGCCATACTGCTAGTATTTTTATACTTAGAAAGGAGGGGCATACTGTGCAAACATGTAGTAAAGACTTCTAAACAGAGTACTAATGTTTCCATTAGTCATACATACAATTAGAATATGTCATAATGCTTTATTTGATAATTACAATGTATAAATCATTGTTTAACTTAAATTTTGGTTTAAAACAGATGATTGATGGGTCACTCATCCAATGGGTGAACACTAGAGAGTATATATATCCAGCAGTTTAAATGGAAGTCAGTAGCAATCAGGATGGTGAAGTGAATGCATCTGGAACTAGTGCCCTAGTTAAGACGTAAAGACTGCTATCTGTGGTTTGTGCCTTTATGTTTAGTAAGCGTTGTCATTTATTTTGTCGGACTAAGTTTGCTTATGCATTATTTTATTTTGGCATTTTGTCTGGAAGTACTCCTAATGAATCTCCAAATGTTACTGAAGATTACAGCCTGCATTGAAGTTCTTCTGTGTACCGTCTAATTCCTCCCACAATGCCCTCTCCTCATTATCTGTCATCTTCCAAGCCCTTGCTGAATTTGGTCTGTTGTCTAGCTATAAGCTTAATTACTCCAAGACTATTGTTATGCTCCTCAATTTGAGAAATCACCAGAGTGACCTCCCCCTGAATTTGCAACCCTGCTGGTCACCATCTGGGCTCACTTATTTGGGTATCTGTTTGGCAACAAGTACTAAAGCCCTACTGGATGATAACTTAAATTCTATAGTCTGAACAGTTGCAGCTGATCTGATGAGATGGCAGTCTCTCCCTTTGTCTTTATGGGGTAGGATCTCTTTAATCCGTATGAATGTTTTTTCCCGGGTTCTTTACCCCCTTAGTATGTTAGGAATTCCCCTCCCACAGGCATGGTTTACACAACTACATTGAGTTATTTCTACCTTCCTGTGGAAGGGTAATAAACCTTGTATAGCCCTCTCTAAGCTATTCCTGGCAAAAGAACACAGTGGGCTCCAATTACCAAATTTTTATTATTACTATTTAACCTCTCAAGCATAGAGACATAGATTTTGATGGCAGATAAGGACCGCTTGGCCCACCTAGTCTGCCCATTTCCCTATCTACAGGATAAGCTGCAGATCCTAGTTAACCAACAGCCTAGTTCTTCCTACCCCCCACCAAAAATTGCCTTACATCTGTCCCATGCATTCTTGAATTTTCCCACAGTTTTAGACCCCATAGCCTCCTCAGGGAGGCAGTTCCATGCGTCCCCCACCCTCTCTGTGAAAAAATACTTCCTCACATTGCCCCTGAACCGCCCCCCCATCTTCAAATTGTGTCCCCTTGTTCTTGCACATCTGTTTTTCTGAAAGATGATACCCTCTTGGACTTTGTTGATTCCACTGAGGTACTTAAAAGTTTCTATCATGTCCCTCCTCTCCCCCTTTCCTTAAGGGGATACATATTAAGCTCCTTTAGTCTCTCCTCATATGGCTTCTCTTGCAGGCCCTGCACCATTTTAGTTGCCCTCCTCTGGACTGCCTATATCCTGTCTCTGTCCTTGCGGAGATAGGGTCTCCAGAACTGGACACAGTACTCCAGATGGGGTCTCACCAACTGTCTGTACAGAGGGATAACAACTTCCTGTTTTCTGCTGGTGATGCCTCTCCCTATACATCCCAGTATCCCCCCAGCCCTCCCTACTGCCTTCTCACATTGCTTGCTAACCTTAAGGTCATCTGATATGATTACCCCCAGGTCCCTTTCTATTTTTGTTGTTGTTACTACCCCCCCGTGCATTATTTTGCAGTTCTTTGCATTGAATCCAAGCTGCCATACTTCTGACCATTCCTCCAACCTTACCAAGTCCCTTCTCATCCTTTCCACACCTCCTTGTGTATCAACCCTGTTGCAAATCTTTGTGTCATCTGCAAAGGCATACTTTTCCTTCCAGTCCCTCTGCAATGTCACTTGTAAAGACATTAAAAGGACTGGACCCAGTACTAACCCTCACGGTGCCCACTAGTAACCCCTCTTTCTTCAGAGTGGACTCCATTTACAATTATCTTCTGTGTCCTGTTGTCCAGCCAATGTTTTACGCAGGCTACCACCCTGGAACCCACTCTCAGGCTGGTTAATTTGACTATTAATCTTTTGTGTGGGACTGTGTCAAATGCCTTGCTAAAATCTAGGTAGGCCATGTCCACAGCCCCTCCCTGGTCTGCTACTTTTGTCACCCAGTCAAAGAAATCAATTAGATCCATCTGACATGACCTTCCCGCTGTGAACCCATGCTGCCTTGGGTCCTGTGCCCCACTGGCCTCTAGGTACTCAACAGTTCTTTCCTTCAGAAGTGATTCCATCACTTTCCTTACCGCAGAGGTCAAATTGACAGGTCTGTAGTTTCCTGCCTCTGTCCTGCTCCCAGTTTTGTGAAGGGGAATCACATCCACCTTCCTCCAGTCCTCAGGTACCACACCATCCTCCCATGATTTGTTAAAAACGGTAGTCAGTTGTTTCACTAGTTCTCCTCGTAATTCTTTTAGAATTTTGGGGTGAATTCTGTCAGGCCCCATTGCTTTGTCCACCTTCAGTTTTAGGAGTTCTTTCAGAACCCTTTCTTCTGTGAAAGGACTGGGATCAACCCCTCTATCCAGAGTGCTTCTGTTAATTGGATTAGGTACCCCCCCATCTCCTCTTTTGTGAATACTGAGCAGAAATATTTGTTCAGTATCCCTGCTTTTTCACTGTCCCTCTCTGCCCACCTACCGTCAATTCTATTCAGCCTCGCTATCCCTCCCTTTGTCTTTCTACGCTCCCTGATGTACCTATAAAAGGTTTTATCCCCCCTTCTTAACTGAGTTGGCTATCTTTTCCTCAGTTTGGGCCTTTGCTATTCTGACTTCCCTCCCTGCTTCCTTCTGCCTTAACTGGTACAGATCTCTGTCCTGATCTTTCTGTGTTTCCTTATACTTCCTGAATGCTATCTTTTTCTCCCTGACCTTCTCCGGCACCTCTTTTGAGAACCATAGTGGCTTTTTCTTTTGTTTTGATTTGTTAATTTGCTTCACACAAAGGCTTGTTGACTCTGTGATGGCAGTTTTGATGTTTCCCCATTGTTTCTCCACCCCTCCTTCTAGCCTATTACATTTTTGGCTTGGAGTCTGCCTGAGATGGGAGTTGGTCCAGGGCAGCTCAGTACAATGTGGAAAGATAATTAATTTTATTTACGTCACTTCTATGTTATTACTCCATGTAATTTACCCCATATCTCATGGGACAAACTCCCTTCTCCTCTCTGACAGACCCCTATAGGATGGTCAGTGCGGATCAACATCTAGTTGTGTTGTTTACTTGGTTATGTTGCTCAGAAGGACCCTGCGCGGCCTCTGCACCTAAACGCAAATATTAGGATAGCAGATAAGTCTATGCCTCTAACCTTCCTCTATCATGTTGTGATGCAAAGCCTTTCTGATTTATTATGGGCTGATAATTTTATTTAATTTGATGAGTTTTAGTGGGTAAACACCCTCTCTCCAGCCTTGGCCTTCCCTTTTGCCCAGCTTATCCATTCTGTACAAAGTTTTTTGGGTCCTCATCCCTGGTGCCTTGCAGATGGAATGGCTTACTCTAATATGTCCTCTTTAGTAACTAAGCAACATACTGTCTCCATGAAATACAAAATCACACACACCCCCATAATGCAAAGTACCATGGGCTGTATATGCAAATCACCACAGCATAGTATGCTGGTTCAACTTTAAGCAGAAATGCATGGTACCAAAAGGTCTCTCACACAGTCTGCAAAGGGTGCTAACAGAAGACACATACACATGTTTCATCCTACCAAGGCAAACTGATCAGACTGTGTGAGAGACCTTTTGGTACCATGCATTTCTGCTTAAATTTGAACCAGCATAATATGCAGTGGTGATTTGCATATACTGTATAACCCATGGTGCTTTGTGTTATGGGTGTGTGTGTGATTTTGTATTTCTTTGAGGCTTGGCTTCCCGGCCAGTGCCCTTTGGGGTGACCATTGTCTTGGTGCTTGCATGCTGAGGTTCTTTGTCTTTTAGCTTGTTTTTTGTTTTTATTGGGTTAACCACAGCATAACCCAGATGGACCATAGCTGGTTCATTCCACCGGGGTGTCAAACAGATGAGGCACACTGATGAGTCCTGGTAGGATGAAACACATGTATGTGTCTTCTGTTAGCACCCTTTGCAGACTGTGTGAGAGACCTTTTGGTACCATGCATTTCTGCTTAAAGTTGAACCAGCATAATATGCTGCGGTGATTTGCATATACAGTCCATGGTGCTTTGCGTTATGGGTGTGTGTGTGTGTGTGTGTGTGATTTTGTATTTCTTTGAGGCTTGGCTTCCCAGCCAGTGCCCCTTTGGGGTGGCTGCTGCCTCAGTGCTTGCACACTGAGGTTCTTTGTCTTTATACTGTCTCCATTTTATATAAGTCACTCAGGAAAACCATGGGAGTCCAAGCTTGGGTGGGATGTGCTTATTGGGCAGGGGAATTTTCCAATAGTATTATATCTTTTGGGTCAGCTTCCCCCCAGCAATACATTTATAAATACATAAAGCTTGACAAATTGCATTTAATACAGTATAGAATTTTACATAATGCTTACTATATGCCACACTCCCTGTTTGAGACTGGGAACCTCCCCAGCCCCTTATGTCAGAGATGCAAGTTGCAGAAGGGTACCCTGCAACATGTGTTATGGGACTGCCCATGCATTCAACCCTTCTGGACTCAAATTTGGTCCCGCTTAGACCCTCTTTTAGGCTTGCAAGAGACATTTTCTCCTGAACTTTGCCTCTTGGGTTTAGATGACTCTCAATTAATATGCTCACAACTATATCATATGGCCCTTATCTCTGCGGTCACCAAATTGGTTATCTTACAGCACTGGACAGACAATAATCCCACTCATTTAAAGAATGGTATGCCGAAACATTTACCATTGTAAGAATGAAAAAATCTGTAGCTAGCCTTTGACACCATCTGCCTGGGTACAAACACAAATGGGGAAAGTTTGATGTCCTCCTTCGGGTAGCAGGAACACCATAGCACTCCTTTGAATAAATGAGTGATGAGTTATTGCCCCCAGCCGCTGGCTTTGTATGTCCTATTACATCTATAGATTAAACTGTTTTAGCCAGGTATGATCATGTGCTAATATAAGTGCTTTTTATCTGGATTATGATTTTAAAATGTCATTATCAGTAGTCCTTTTGGTGTTTTGTGTATAGAATGTTACTTGTGCACCCTGGGTGGGATATTCAATGGGGTTGCGCATGGTGCAACACTGTTGTGCCATGCACAACCCACTGATGTGCCCCGGCATGATATTCAAAAGGGGGTGTTGTGCAGTCCCAATGCGCTAGGCGCACCAGTAATGTATGTGGCGCAAGTGCGGGGTGTGTGCCCATGCATATGCAGCACATCCCACTATTCAGCCCGGGATGTGTGGCTCATATGCAGGCACAAACCCATCTTGCACCACACAGTGGGGTACAAAGATGTGCATGTAAAAAGCAGGAGCATGTCAGGGGACACTCACAGGCCAGCCGCCGTATTGCTGGGTGCATCATGGCAGCCGCCCACTGTGGGGGGACACAGTCTGGGCATTATGCCCCCCTCACCCGATCATGGGCATAAGCATCCATATATACTCCTGGTGGTCCAGTGGACCCTACCCCATCACCCAATCATGGGTGTATAATACATAAAACCCTGGTGGTCCAGTGGACCTGCTCCCCTGTTTGATCGCAGGCTGTAGTAAAGATTACATTCCCTGGTGGTCCAGTGGACTAGATCCCCAGCCCAATCACAGACTTTAGGTGTAATTATATTCCCTGGTGGGCCAGCGGTGCCCCTCCCACCGCCCTCAGACCCTCCACCATGCCCCCTGGTCAGTGGCAGGCAGCAGCTCCCCACCCTCAAGCCACCCGGCCGCCCACTGACTGACAGTGTACAATGCGGCTGTATGTTCATTGGTTCCCTGCATGGGCCAATGGGCATGCAGACCATACTATACTACACAGTCCCAAAATCTGAATGGTTCATTCACATTTTGGGACTATGTAGTACAGTATGGTCTGCATGCCCATTGGCCCACACAGGGGACCAATGGGCGTACAGCTGTACTGCATGCTGTCAGTTGGCAGGTGGCCGGACAGCTTGTGGGTGGGGAGCTGCTGCCCACCACTGACCAGGGGGGAGTTGGATGGTGAGTCTGAGTGGATGGGTGGGGAAGGGGGTACCGCTGGCCCACCAGGGAATATAATTACACCTAAAGCCAGTGGTCAGGCTGGGGATCGGGTTCACTGGACCACCAGGGAACTGTTTTATTCATTTTCCCATGATCGGGCTGGGGATTGGGTCCACTGGACCACTAGGGAACTTTTATATTTATTTGCCCATGATTGGGCTGGGGATTGGGTCCACTGGACCACCAGGGAAATATTATATTCGTTTGCCCATGATCAGGCTGGGGATCTGGTCCACTGGACCACTAGGGAATGTAATTCTAACTACAGGCCACGATCGGGTGGGGGAGCAGTTCCACTGGACCACCAGGGTATGTACATTTAACAAAAGCCCATGATCAGGCCATGGGGTAGGGTCCACTGGAACACCAGGGAAGTTAACATTAACTAAAGCCCGCGATCAGGCATTGGGGCATGTTGCCTCCCCGAGGGGCAGGGGGCATCAGTCCCTGACAGCTGCAGCCTGGCAGAGTGCCAGGTGCAAGTTGCCGGGGATCGGCGCACCGCATGCAAATGGGGTCATAATGACATGCAAATGGCCCTGTTTGTGCCTTGCATGCATAATGGCCTCATTTGCATGCCCAGCACTGAATATCATGGTTGCTGCACCTAGCGCACCTGTATTTGTGCTGGCGCATCCCCCTGCTCCTCACTTGCCACTTGCACTGGCGCAGTGCCACTGCACCGTGCATAGTGCGGGGTTGGCCCCCAGAGCCATATTCAGCCAACCAAACCTTTTGGATTCTGGGGAAAGTCCCAGGCTTGCTGGCAGTTGAGTCAGATCTAATTTGGGAGCTGAACAAGCAACAGCTTGAGACAGTTAAGCAGCTGTCTGAGTAGTTTTGTGCGGGAGAACTGTGGAAAGGCCTGAGTTGTGGCCTGCATGTCTGCCTGCTGCCCCTGAGAGGGAGAGAAGAGAATCATTTCAGAATAAATCCAAGTTTGTGAGAACGAAGTAAGCCACTAATTTTTTACCAGGCACATACTTGAAGAAGACCGAAGATTTTGTTGAATGCGATGGGTCTGTCAGGATTTCCAGCTGCTTTTGAATCCCCGGTTTGTGCAGAGACTTTGCAATCATGACCAGAGAGCAGTTTGCCTAGTACAGTAGAATTTCCTTAAATGTAAATGTGCTGTGAGTTGTTCCTGGGTCATGATTTGGTTCCCCACTGTGCGAACTGTGTTCTGCTTGCTGGAAGCTGTATCCAGCCCAAAACGGACTGTATCCGAATTTGTCTCCATTTGGCCTGGGCCTTGCCACACTGGCCCAGCCAGACTAACCATTGCACAGAGAAAGCCATCGAAGAGAGACCTGCCTGGGGGTCAGCCCCCTGCTCCACGCTTGAACAGAAATGATTCCTTGGTGAATCGTGTGGGCCCTGCTTCTCCTGGCACTCCAGATTAACCACCTGCTGTCTCGATTTTTGTCCAGCCTGTGTCCAGTCTTGGGTATCGTGAGTAATTATCAGGGTAGCTCCCTGCAACAACAGCCTAATCTAAAAATGTGTCATCTGATTGTCTTGTTGTTTTCTTTTCATGAACTGAGCCCTCCAGCTCTGGATTACAAATAGTGTGTGTTGAGCATGTTGTTTTCTTCCATCACAGGGCCCCAACCAGCTGCAACATTCCTGGCTAGCCCACCATTCTCCATCAGGGTACCCAGAGTGTGTGACTGTTTATGGACCCTGAAGTGCATGCATAACTGTTTGATTGATACAGTCTTTAAGGAAATTAACCTAATTACACCCCTCCCTTGTTCAAGTCCCTTAAATAAATCAGATCTAACTCTTTTTTGCATTTACCCTGACTATGGTTCCAGTTTGTGCAAGAGTACTGTACTGCTGTTATTTGTTGTGTATAACCTTGTTTTACAGGGGGTCCCCAGGGCCAAGCCAGAGGAAAGCCTTGGTGGTAAGTGCAAATAGTGTGGGTACTTGTGTGGTGTATCAGGGGTATTGTGAAAGTGATTATTGTGTATTGTTCTGGCCACTAGTAAGCAAAGGGGGGGTTACAGTGTCCTGGAGGGCTGTGCCCAGGTTAGCTTGACCACTACCAACCCTGATCTCCAGGTGGAGGCACCCATTTCAGAATTCAGGCCCCTTAACCTACTACTAGCCACGCAGGCAGGGGTAGTAGCCCTTGGGATAGTGCCACCTAGGGGTTACAACTGTACATTAAAACACAGTGGAAACCACTGTATTTACATGTACTGATGTTAGCCCCTGAGAATTAATCTCTACCATAAAGCAGGGGTGCCATTTAGGTAGGGCAGAAGGTGGGCAGTTGCTCCTCTCCTGTATTTGTGCCTAGGTTGTTCTTATGGTGTGGCAATAATAGCATTACATTTGCATTTAATCTTTTGTGCAATAAGTTCCCCCCTGGCTTGTGTTGTGCTCATGCTGCAGGTGCACTCCTTTAAAAAATACAAAACAAACTTTTTATCAATTTTTTCCCAGACACACAGAGGACAAAGTAGCAGTTTTACATATCTGAGAGTATAGTTCACAGTGTTGTACATTTAACTTAAATACATCACTTAGTGTTAATAAGAGAGTCATAAAAGGTTTTGCACAAATTCTGTAGCTGTATTGCATTCTAAAGCTTAGCTGTGCTGAAGGGGTATTACATTAGGATTAGCTAGGTCTAGATCAAGATTTTTAATTATGCTTCTAAGGGGGACACTACAATGGAATGACCTGGCTGAGTCCTTCAGGTCAATAAGCCCCAATTATATCATAACTCTCACCCCTCCTGATCAGTTCAAGGTACAAAATCTGGTTGAATTGTAGCCATGTGTAAGACCCAAGTGGTCCACCTGTTCATCAAAGCTGAAGTCCTATCCTGTAGCTTGGCCATCATACTTTCCATTTGCTATATCTCGTAAATTGTGTTTTCCCAGGCAGATATGCTGGGGGATCTGGACGGAGCTACAGTCAAGTAATAACTGCAGGTGCACTCCTGACTCGACTGTGTCTGTATTGTGTTGTCCACTCTGTCAACCTATTAGCGGTGGCACCATCACACATGATGTGGAGGAGCTCCAGCCAAGCAGGAGCACATGAGTCATGTGAGTGGGACACTGTCTTTCCTGCCACAGAGTAGACAGGCTGCACACTACAGCTTGGAGGAGTTGGCAAGCACTGAACTCTCAATAGCAGTGTTGTGGGGGCATATTTTTGTTTGTCTACTGTTAGTGAGTCTCCGTCTCTCTTGGTGGCTGAAGGGGCTGGAGATGAGCTAGAAGCTAACTTGAGACTAGGTTACCTACTTACTCTACTAGTCTTGCCTCACGAAACAAAAAAAAAAACAGTGTGGGCCCCTGGTAGCAGCAAGGTAAGTCTCACAGCAGCAGTGACAGAGGTATGGATGGCCTTCATAGGCCTTAATCAGTGCAGTATGGCAGCAACCATGACAGCAGCCAAGCAAGAGGCAAGCAACACAGGTTGGGTGGGTTCAGTTGTTGAGGTGACTTGGTTGCAGACCATGTTGGGGACCTTGGATGGTCAGTTCTAGCATCCAGCTTCTGTAAGAAAGATGGAGGAGGAGTGGACTGAAAACTAAGCTGGTGACACAGTGGGCTATGCCACAGGTTCTGTCCAGATGGCCGGGTAAGTAAAAGTAAATAATTTTACATTTTTTTTAAAGGGGATTGGGGAAGGAGGAAGGACTGAAATATTGATGTGTTTTTCATGTTTCTGCACCTTTGAGTGGCTTCACAACCCATGTGGGATGGATATTGAATAGAATGGAGTTTGGGAGAGAAATTGGGACAGAGTTTTTTTTTTGGGGGGGGATCAGAACTTCCGCGAGGAAAAAAATTATTATTAACTGGTTGGGTTTAAGCCCAAATCTGATGCACTGCTATGGGGTATAGACAGATGAATCTTACACATTTGAATTTTTCCTGATCTGCATATCACTTTTCAGTCACAACAAATAAGTTTTACCTCTTAGAGATGTTCCAGACATTTCAGAGCTTGCTGCCTAGGGGCTAGCTAGCACTTGGCCTCCACTGTTTGTTGGCTCCCCCCCACCGCTGCCATAAAATCTAAATTTACAGGACATCCTCTGTGTGAGCAGCACATTTTCTATGAGTCATGAATGTGGAGCAGAGCAGTTTTCATGGGGAAAATGAGGGCTGTCCCTTGCATTCAGAGACAGTTGAGTGGTATGGTATGCACAGACTATTGGAGCCCCACTATAGTCAGGCTTATAACCCCCCCCAGTGAAGCTGACCTCCACATCCCCGCACTCAGGCACATTATGACCTAGGACAAGGAAGAGTGCAGTGGCATGCCCCATTGAATTGAATGGGGGCATTTTGTTATTACTATTTTATACATTATTGATGGAGAGCTGGAGATTAATGAAGGCTACCACTCGATTAACAAGGGCCTTATTTGTAGAGCAGTGGCCTTTATTATTCTCCAACTTGCCATCATAATGTATAAGATAGCAATAAAAAAAATAACTCCATTCATTTCAAGGGGGGTACACCCCAACACTCTGACCCATGGACATCGTCTCTTAAAGACTCCTACCTCTGGCTCCCTCGTACTCAGATAAGAGACTCTCAACTTATATCTATACTTGGTAGGTTGTCTGTAGCAGTGTGGCTGTACCCGCTACACTGTTTGTGTATGGTGGGGGGGACTGGCTGTGTTGATGGGTGTCGAGTTATTGCTACTTTTGTGTTTGCTCCTAAAGTCCGTTTGCGTGGAAGCATTCAAAATTATGGAGAGAAAATAGTAGGAGTACAGACCAGATAGAAGTAATTAAGTAATTTTGTGGGTAAGGGTGTGCATTGGGGGTGGGAAGAACCACATGTGTTTCCATTGGTATGTGCACTACAGTTCAACTGTGCATCTGAGATGAGAGGGGGACAAGAAAAATAACTACAAACCAAGAGACCTGGGTTTGAATCTCATCATCCCCCACTTGTATACTGTGTGAGCCTGAGCAACTCACTTAACTTTTTGTGTGCAGTTATCAGTGACCACTTGCTTTTTGCATGCATGCCACATGCATGCAATCTGTTCCAATGTAACATTTTAATCATGCTTGCAGCACACATATCACATGGGTAGTTTTATGTGTGCAGCATGACAACATTTCATATAATTATTTCTTTAAGGGAAGGAAGCCAGTGATTGGGAAAAGGCTTTTTATTTCCCTTACCGAAATAATTATATGAACTGTTTTCATGCTGTGCAGATGAAACTACCCATGTGATATGTAAAGGTACATGATTTAAATGTTAAATTGGAACCAATTGCATGCATGTGGCATGCGTGCATCAAGCAAATGTGGAAAACATGTTTTTAATGTTAAATTGAAACAGACAGCATGCATGTAGCATGTGTGCAAAAACCAAGTCACTGATAACTGCACACATAAAAGTTAAGTGATTTGCTCAGGATAACACAGTATACACATGGGTGTTGACAAGATTCAAACCCAGGTCTTCAGATCTCCAAGTCTCCTGGTTTGCAGTTCAGTGCCTTTAACCACTAAAATATACTGCTTTCATACATATGGCTCGCGTATACTTCAATATAAATCTGCACACATCTGCATGCATGCAGCATGCTTATAGCCACTGATACACTTTTTAGTTTTCTTGCCCCCCCATCTCAGCTGCACAGCTGAACTGTAGAACACATACCAATGGAAACACATGTGGTTCCTCCCACCCCTGACACACACATTTATCCACAAAACTACTTAATTACTTCTGTCTGGCCTGTACTCCTACTTTCTTTTCATAGTTTTGAATGCTTCCATGCAAATAGACTTTAGAAACATAGAAACATAGACTTTGATGGCAGATAAGGACTGCTAGGCCCATCTAGTCTGCCCATTTCCCTACCTACAGGATAGGCCGCAGATCTTAGTTAACCAATAGCCTATTTCTTCCTACCCCCACAAGAATTGCCTTATGTCTGTCCCATGCATTCTTGAATTCTCCCACAGTTTTAGACCCCACAACCTCCTCAGGAGGGCTGTTCCATGCATCCACTACCTTCTCTGTGAAATAATACTTCCTCACATTGCCCCTGAACCGCCCTCCTTCTATCTTTAAATTGTGTCCCCTTGTTCTTGCAAGTCTCTTTTTCTGAAAGATGCTACCCTCTTGGACTTTGTTGATTCCACTGAGGTACTTAAAGTTTCTATCATGTCCCCCTCTCCCTTCTTTCCTCAAGGGTATACATATTAAGCTCCTTTAGTCTCTCCTCATCGGCTTCTCTTGCAGACCCTGCACCATTTTAGTTGCCCTCCTCTGGACTGCCTCTATCCTGTCTATGTCCTTGTGGAGATGGGGTCTCCAGAACTGGACACAGTACTCCAGATGGGGTCTCACCAACTGTCTGTACAGAGGATAACAACTTCCTGTTTTCTGCTGATGCCTCTCCCTATACATCCCAGTATACCCCAGCCCTCCCTACTGCCTTCTCACATTGCTTGCTAACCTTAAGGTCATCTGATATGATTACCCCTGGTCCCTTTCCTTTTTGTTGTTGTTACTACCTCCCCACCATTGTGTATTCTTCCCTGGGTTCTTGTTTCCCAGGTGCATTTTCACTTCTTTGCATTGAATCCTAGCTGCCATACTTCTGACCATTCCTCCAACCTTGCCAAGTCCCTTTTCATCCTTTCCACGCCTCCTTGTGTATCAACCCTGTTGCAGATCTTTGTGTCATCTGCAAAAAGGCATACTTTTCCTTTCAGTCCCTCTGCAATGTCACTGATGAAGACATTAAAAAGGACTGGACCCAATACTGAACCCTGCGGTACCCCACTAGTAACCCCCTTTCTTCAGAGTGGACTCCATTTACAATTACCTTCTGTGTCCTGTTGTCCAGCCAATGTTTTACCCAGGCTATCACCCTGGGTCCCACTCCCAGGCAGGTTAATTTGACTATTAATCTTTGTGTGGGACTGTGTCAAATGCCTTGCTAAAGTCTAGGTAGGCCATGTCCACAGCCCTCCCTGGTCTACTACTTTGGTCACCCAGTCAAAGAAATCTAATAGATTCATCTGACATGACCTTCCCACTGTGAATCCATGCTGCCTTGGGTCCTGTGCTCCACTGGCCTCTAGGTACTCAACTATTCTTTCCTTCAGAGTGACTCCATCACTTTCCTACCACAGAGGTCAGACTGACAGGTCTGTAGTTTCCTGCCTCTGTCTTGGACCCACTTTTGTGAAGGAATCACATCCGCCTTCCTCCAATCCTCGGTACCACACCATCCTCCATGATTTATTAAAAGAGTAGCCAGTGGTTTCATTAGTTCCTCCTTAATTCTTTTAGAATTCTAGGGTGAATTCCATCAGGACCCATTGCTTTGTCCACCTTCAGTTTTAGGAGTTCTTGCAGAACCCTTTCTTCTGTGAAAGGACTGGGATCGACCCCCCCTATCAAGACTGCTTCTGTTAATTGGATTAGACACTTCCTCCTCCTCGTTTGTGAATACTGAGCAGAAATATTTGTTCAGTATTCCTGCTTTTGCACTGTCCACCTCTGCCCACCCACCGTTCATTCTATTCAACCTCACTATCCCTCCTTTGTCTTTCTCGCTCCCTGATGTACCTATAAAGGTTTTATCCCCTTCTTAACTGGGTTGGCTATCTTTTCCTCAGTTTGGGCCTTTACTATTCAGCTTCCTCCCTGCTTCCTTCTGCCTTAACTAGGTACAGCTCTCTGTCCTGCTCCTTCTGTGTTTCCTTATACTTCGGAATGCTGTCTTTTCTTTCTGACTTTCACAGCCACCTCTTTTGAGAACCATAGTAGCTTTTTTTTTGATTTGTTTATTTGCTTCATACAAAGGCTTTTGCCTCTGTGATGCAGTTTGATAATTCCCCATTGTTGCTCCACCTCCTTCTAGCCTGTTTGCTGGTGCTTTTCTGAGGCACTCTCCCATCTTGCAAAGTCAGCCCTCCTAAAGTCCAGTACCCTCACTTTTGTAGGCTTGACTCTGTAGCTGGTTTAACGTGAACCACACTGTTTGATGGTCACTTGTCCCCAGATGGCAACCCACTTCTAGATCTGAGATCCTCTCACTGCCCCGTTTGGGAACGAGGTCTAAGATTGCTCCCTCATGAGTGGGTTCCAAACTAGCTGTCTAATGCCTGCCACCTATAGGGCATCAAGAATGGCCCTGCTCTTGGATGTGGCTGCAGCAAATGTGCTCCAGCTAACATCTGGCATATTCAGGTCTCCCATCAACAGTATCTCCCTTTCTCTGCCATTCTAAGAATGCCTTCTATCATATCCTTGTCCATTCCTTCCCCTGACATGGGGTCTGTGCACAACCCTGTGCAGATTGTGGTGCCCTTTCAGTCTCCAAGGTGACCCACAGTGCCTCCTCTCCTTCCTGTTTACTCTTTTGTTCAGTTGCTTTTATCCTTCCTTTACATGAGAGCTACTCCTCCCCTCTTCTCCCTGCCTGTCTTTCCTGTAGGTTATGTACCCTGGTATGTTAACATCCCAGTCATGGTTCTCTGTGTACCATGTTTCTGTGACTGCTACAATATCCAGGCATCCCTCTTCCATTAAGGCCATCAGCTCAGGGAGCTTGTTGCCCAGACTACAGGCTTTGGTACTCATTACCCTCCATTTCCTGATGGCCTTACTCCCTTTTGCCCCATCCCTGTCCTTCTTGCCTTTGTCACTTTCTCCATTTACCCCTGCCCTTCTCCCTATCGACACCTCTATGTTGGTGTTTGCTGCACTTACTACTGTGATTATTTGGGGGGGCTAGGATTTTCCTGCTCCTTCCCAGTGCCTCCCCCCATGGCTAGTTTAAAAGCTTTCCAATGAAGCATTTAAACCTATCACCTAGGATCCTGGTTCCCCTCCCAGACAGATGCAGCCCATCATGCCAGTATAGGCTTGCATCACTCCAGGTGGGCCCCCAGTCCCCAATGAAGCCAAACCCCTGAGCTCCCACCAGTTTTCAACCACTGATTAGATCCCATGGTGCAGAACACCTAGCCTCTCCTATGCCATAGATGAGTAGCACCTCTGAAAGGTTACCGTGCGTGCTACTTGACTAAGGCCCCTCCCCAATTCCACAAACTCTTCCTGCACTTCTGTAATCCCTTTCTTAGCCAGGTCATTTGTCCCTAGGTGGACAATGACATCCAGCTCCCTCTCCTGTGCAGCTGCTCCGGCAATCCTGAGGATTCGCTCCCTGTCCCTCCAAGCCACGGTGCCAGGCAGGCACCTCACCTCCCTCTCCCCTTCCTCCCCCAGTTCTACCTTCCTAGCAGTGCAGTCCCCCACCAGGAGTTGTTTTCTTCCCCTGCAGGGTCCCCTGCCACCCTCCTGTGGGTCTCCTTTGTGGAGGTTCCCAGCATCCTCCTTGGTCTCCACTGTGGGTGCCTCCATAGAGGAACCACACTTTGCCAGAATGGCATAGGAATTGTGGAGAGGTACAATGGGAGGGATGCACCTCTGTTCCAGCACCCTCACCCTCCCTGAGCCCACTGTGGTCCAACCACTCCTCTTTCTTGGCAACCTCTGAGGCAACAGCAGTGGCACTGGTGGTCCCTGGATGGAAGGGGAGGTCCCACAAATCCTGGCCAACTCAGTCTGGAGATGAGCAACCTCCTCCCTCAGCCAAGAGAGGTGCCTGCAGATGGGACAACACCGCATCCTCCAGAACATCTCCCGGAAGACTGCTGCTCCAAAGCCACTGCACTGCACCACTCCAATCATGTCTTATTTCTGGCCCTTGAAATGTTTGCAATCCTTACTCTTTCCTCTGTTTTTTTTTCTCTCTCTCCTTACTTTCTGCCTGTGTGCCCTTTAAGCTCCTGATTGTCCTGTTCTGAGACAAGAATATCCTATATTTTGCAGTAGACCACTTACTTGCTCAGAGGCAGACCTCCAGCAGCTAGAGGGGCCGGAGAGCTACTCTTGCCCTTCTAGGATGGTGGGTCCTTGGTGGTTCTGTGATCACTCACTTCCTGCCCCTAAACAGGAAGTTCCTGTTGTCAGTAAAATCCTGTGCCTATAAAAATAGAACTAGCTTTGGGTGGAGGGAAGGAAAGGAGGGCAATATAGTCCCAGTAGAGAAGTTCAGTCACACAGCAGTCCTTTCTACTGGTGCCTTCTGCTAAGCTATTAGCTGAAACTTTCTAAGGCAGTCTTTAAATGTAGCTTCCTTCTAGCTAAGCCACTCCCCCTACTTACCAGATCTTTCTACAAGTAATTTAAACCTCACAGCAGTTAAGTCCTATCACTCACCTGAGATTTACACCTAGATAACTCTGCAGATACCCATTCAGTTCAGTTAACCCAAACACACACTTTTTTTTTGTATGTTAGTTTTTTTTACCCTAAATGAAAGGTCAAATACAAAAGTTCTTCTACGTTAGTCCCAGCAGAGAAGTTCAGTCACACAGCAGTCCTTTCTCCTGGTACCTTCTGCCAAGCTATTAGCTGAAACTTTCTGAGGCAGTCTTTAAATGTAGCTTCCTTCTAGCTAAGCCACTCCCCCTACTTACCAGATCTTTCTATAAGTAATTTAAACCTCACAGCAGTTAAGTCCTTTCAGTCACCTGAGATTTACACCTAGATAACTCTGCAGATACCCATTCAGTTCAGTTAACCCAAACACACACTTTTTTTTTGTATGTTAGTTTTTTTAACCTAAATGAAAGGTCAAATACAAAAGTTCTTCTACTTTAGACCCAGCAGAGAAGTTCAGTCACACAGCAGTCCTTTCTCCTGGTGCCTTCTGCCAAGACTTTAAGGGGCAAACTCAAAAGTAGCAATAGTTCGACACTCGCTCACATGGCCAGTCTCCCCCCCCAATCACACACACACTGTAGTGGGTACAGCCATGCTACTACAGACAACCCACCAAGTATAGATATGCTGACAGTCTCTTACCAAAGTACTAGGGAGCCAGAGATAGGTGTCTTTAAGACATGATGTTCATGGATCAGAATGCTGGGACGTAACCCCTTGAAATGAATGGAGTTATTTTTTATTACTATTTTATACATTATTGATGGAGAGTTAGAGATTAATGTAGGCCACTGCTCAACTAACAAGGCCTCATTCATTTCAATGGGGCATGCTCCTGCACTCTCCCTTGCCCTATGTCATAATGTACCTGAGCGTGGGGATGTGGAGGTCAGCTTTGCTGGGAGGGGCATAAGACTGACTACAGTGGGGCTCCAATAGTCTGTGCATGCCATACAGCTCCACTGTCCCTAAATGCAAGAGACAGCCCTCATTTTACCTCTGAAAACTGCTCTGCCCCTCATTCATCCCTCATGGAAAACATGATGCTCACAGAGAGGATGCCCTTTAAATTTAGACTTACGGCAGGGCCGCCATATCAGATTTCATCAGGGGGTTGCTGACAACCAGTAGAGGCCAGGTACTAGTTAGACAAGTGATATGCAAATCAGGAAAAATTAAAATGTATAAGATTCATCTGTCTTTACCCCATAGCAGTGCATCAGATTTGGGCTTAAACCCACCCAGTTACTAACCATTTTTTTCCTGGCTGAAGTTCTGCCCCTCCCCAAAAAAAGTTTTCCCAATTTCTCTCCCCAACTCCATTGCATTCAATACCCATCCCATGTGGGTCATGAAGCCACCGGAAGGCACAGAAACATGAAAAAAATCAATATTTCTATCCTTCCTCCTTTCCCAGTACCCCTGTAAAAAACAATTATTTACTTTTACTTACCCGGCCATCTGACCAGAACCTGTGGCCTAGCTCAGTGTGCCACCAGCCCAGTCTTCAGTCAGCTCCTCCTCCGTCTTTCTGCAAGAAACTGATGCTAGAACCAACCATTCAGTTCCCCAATGTGGTTTGCGATCAAGTCTCCTCAACAACTGAATCCACCCAAAATGTGTTGCTTGCTTCTTGATTGGCTACTGCCATGGCTGCTGCTGTTGTGCTGCACTGCATTGATCAAGGCCTGTGAAGGCTACCCACACTGCTGTCACTGCTGCTGTAAGGCCTAGCTTGCTGCTGTGGGGAGTCCATGCCATTTTTTTGTGAGGCAAAGCCTAGCAGAGTAAACAAGTAGGTAGTCTAGTCTTGAGTTAGCTTCTAGCTTACCCCCAGCCCTTTCAGCCTCCAAGGGAGCTGGAGAGTCACTAAGAGTAGACCAACAAAAATATGCTGCTACAACACTGCTATTGTGAGTTCAGTGCTCACCGACTCCTCCAAGCTGTAGTGTGCAGTCTGTCTACTCTGTGGTGGGAAAGACAGTGTCCCACTTGCATGACTCATGCTCTTGCTTGGCTGGAGCTCCTCCACGTCATGTGTGATGGCACCACCACTAATAGGTGGAGAGGGTAGACAGCACAATACAGACGCATTCGAGTCAGGAGTGCCGCTGAAGCATGAGCACAACACAGGACAGGGATGTACTTGTTGTGCAAAAGATTAAATCCAAATTCAGTGCTATTATTGCCACATCATAACAATGACCTAGGCACAAATGCACAAATGCACTAAATGGCACCCTTGCTTTATGATAAAAATTAATTCTCAGGGACTAACATCAGTACAAGTAAATACACTGTGTTCTGAGGTACTGTATCTCCATGTTTCATACTAAGAAATGACAGATATACAGAAGGCCGAGGCCCATATGAGTATATCTCCAGCAAGTTGGTAATTCACCCACGATTCAGTAAATAATTATCTAAATTGTGTTTAAAATTCTCAGGACTGGTGGAGTCAACTACAGATGTAGGAGGTGAATTCCATAATGGAATTATCCCTTGAGTAAAGAAAAAATGTCTGTTATCTTTTTTGGGGATAAGTTAATGATAATTGATATTTATGACTTCTTAGATTACAATCCCATAGGCTGTATGACAAACCTAATTCATTCATGAGTTCAGGGTCTTTTGACAGTTTATACATTAACAAGAGGTCGCCCCTTGTTCTCCACTGCTCCAATGAATATAAATTCAGTTCCTCAAGTCTCACATCATAGTTCTTACTATGCATGTTATTGATCATCTTGGTTACTCTCTGTTGCACCCCCTCCAGCCTATTTATGTTTCTTCTAAGGTAAGGGCTCCGCAATGGTGAGCAGTATTCCATGTAAGGACTCATATAGGCTTTATAGAGTGGTAGAATACATCCCCAATCTCTAGAGGTAAATGATCTCTTTATGTTGCCTATTAACCTGTTAACTCTATTGATTACATAATTACAGTGGCTTTGAAATGAAAAGTCAGCTCTTATAATTCCCAGGTCTTTTTCCTCTAATACTAGTTTTAGGGCACAGCCATTGAGTGTATACTGATTATGTTTATTTGTATCTCCCAGGTGCATTATGACACATTTGCTGGTATTATATGTCATATCATTTTGTAGAGCCCATTCCTTGAGTTTTTTTATATCATTCTTAAGGTTTAGTATGTCCATCAGTTTTTACTTGGGCCACTAATTTCATATCATCTGCAAATTTAATGACAAAACTATTTATGTTTTGGTCAGGTCAGATATGAAGATAGAGAACAATGTGGGTCCTAATACTGAACCCTGTGGCACACCACTGGTAACCAGACTTGATTTAGACAAATGTCCCCTAACACATACTTTTCATGTACGATTGTTTACCCATTCTTCCACTTAGCTTGTAATTATACAATTTATTTCCAATTTTCGCATTTTCATTATCAATGTTTTATGAGGCACCTAATCAAGTGCTTTGCAAAAGTCCAGATAGATGACGTCTACTGGACTTTTTCCCCAAGGATTTTACTAACCTTCTCATAAAAAACAAGGTTACTTGTTAGACATGACCTCTGGTTTTTAAAGCCGTGTTGAGAGTGGTCTGTTAAGTTCTTTGTTTTCATGTCCTCCTCGAGTTTATCTTTGAGTAGAGATTCAAAGATCTTACTGAGTACACTTGTAAGACTAATTGGCCTGTAGTTTGATGTTTCACCCTGGCTTCCTTTTTTAAAGACAGGGATAACAACAGCTGTTTTCCAGTCATTAGGTATTATTTTGGAGAATAATGACATATTGAACATTTTGTACAGCGGTTCCACTAATCATTCTTTGATTTCTTTTAGAAGTCTTGGATGCAACTTATCAGGGCCTGGAGATTTATTAATATTGATTTTCTCTAGTCTGTTTAAAATCTCTTTTTTCATAAATTTTGATAAGTTCTCAGTTTGATTACTTGTAATAATATCATTTTGTTTTTCAGGGTTAAACACTGTACAAAACTATTTATTAAATTCCTCTGCTATTTCTTAAGGTGCTGTTATTTCATTTGAGTTGACAGTCAAAGGACCAATACATTTTGTAGCTTGTTTTTTATTGTTTATGTAAGAATAGAAGCTCCCCCCACCATCTTTCCTATAGGCAAGTCTAAATTCTAATTTATTTTTTTCTGCTCTTATGCTTTATTTGCATTTTTTAGAATTGACTTGTATTTGAATTTATTATAATAATTGCTGTCTCTTACATGTACTCTGAAGGCCCTTCTATTTTTTTGCTAGTAATGGTAATATATTTGGTGTTACCCACAGTGGTATTTTACCCTTCATATTGCATGTAATTTTATTCTGTACATATGTTGTTTCGAGTTCTATAATTTTATTTTTAACTCTAATCCAAAGTTCTTCTGAGGATGAAGACCCATTGTCCCATTGCCAGGTGTGGAGATCTGAGTTTAATTGGACAAAGTTTGCTTTATTATAATTTTTCAATATAGTTTAACCTGATTCAGGTTTGGGGTGTATGTGGGTTTCAAAGGTTATTGTCATATGATCACTATTTTGTATGGGGTCTTTAATTTGGATATTTTTTACTTGATCAGGAATATTGGTAAGTAATCAGTCCAAGATATTGTTTTTCCTAGTTGGTGTTGTGATCACTTGATGTAAGCCGTTTGTACAGCACACATCTAGGAATGAGTTCTCTAGGTTATTACTGCATGTTCCATCCTTCCAGTTAATTTCTGGAAGATTAAAATTCCCTAATAGGATAGTTTCTTTGTAGTCTGATTTATTACTAATGTTATTTAAAATATCTTGATGTGTCGATGAACTGGTGTCTGGTGGCCTATAGCACAGTCCTACAAGTAATTTCTGTTGCTTGTCTCTGACTATTTCAACCCATAGTAGTTCACTGGACATTTCCTCAGGTTGATCCTTCATTGGTTTAAATTTGATATTATTTTTAATAAATCGTGCCACACCTCCAACTTTTTTTGATGTTCTATTTTTATAATGGGTAGTGTTGCCTGGTATGTTCATGTTCCAGCTAGAGGTTCCCCCCACCAAGTCTCCATTATAGCAGCTATGTCTATTCCATCTTTATGTAGGATAATTTCTAGTTCATCCAGTTTAGTACCATGCAGGCTTCTTATATTAGTCAGGAGAAAGGTCAGTCTGTTTTTTTTGTTATGCATCACATACCTATCTATTTTATTGTTTTTTGTTCTAGGTAGATTAGTTTCTATTGGGAATGAATGTTCCCCTTGCTCCTTAGTTTTTTTGTTTGTTCTGTATTTATTGTATTTTAAAAAATGCATCCCAGAAGACGCGATCCTTGTTTACTGAGATGTAAGCCATCATAACCAAACAGTGAGCTGTTATTTTCAAATTTTTCCCAGGTTTTTAAACAGTCAGTGTTATTGGCTAGGCACCATCTATGCAGCCAATTGTTGTAAGATTTTATGTTTTTCATTCTTGTATAACTTGCGCTTGGTACTGGTAGAACTTCTGATATTATCGGTGTTACATTTCATTCCTTTAGAGTTTTTATTGCTTGCTCCGTGTCATATACTATTTTCCCCACTTCCTGTTTTCTGAAGTCATTAGTGCCTACACAAAAAATAACAGTTTTAGGATTTGGGATATTTTGGAAGATTCCTGGGAGCATTATGATTATATCTTTGGTAGTGGCCTCACTGTAGCTACAACTAGCCACGTTTTCTTTATTCTCCCTTGTGGAATATCTATCTGTAAACCTGGTTATTGAGTCACCCAGTATGAATATTTGTTCTGGTAATGTGTTTATTTGTGTTTGTGATTCTGTATTATTGCTAGTATACGCACTGTCACCTGGGATACTCCTGTTTTGATCCATGGTTGTAATTGTTCTGGATGGGCCTTGGTCATTAATACTAGCATCACAGGATATAAGAGGAGTGTGTTGTACCTCAGCATTGCTTTCATCATCCATAGTTGGTGGGAGTTGACAGGGAGGAGTGGTAACCAGGGTATTACTACAGTCATCAGTTAATTGTAAAAGGGGGTCAAAACTGTTGTGTGATAGGAGTGTAAATAATTCAGTTTTTTGACCCCTTTTTTTTGCTGGTCTTGTACTCTGTATGTTATGCCATTCCTCATTTTGATTATCCTTTATTTCATCCCCTCTAGTTCTCTCTCTATTAGGTATAGGTTTAGTTAAAGTTTCCTGTTGGTTTAACTCCATTTCAGATTCTTTCTGTTTATTCGGGGGGGGGGGGAGTGCTGTCTAGGTTTTGGTATTGGACCCTGGCCTGTGGTTTGATTCTTATTTTCAATTGTGTTTGTTGATGATAATTGGTTATCCTTGTTTTTGTCCATACCCATTTCTGAAACCAGACACTGTTGGCTGTTTTCAAGTGACTCTAGCCTTGAGCTAAACAAGGACATCGCCACCAAGATTTCAGCATTTTGTTTGCATTTCAATCATATGATTGGACATTCAAGCACAGGCATGTCTGTAAATAGACACATGTCACAGGCTGTGCATATTGTCCCAGTTTTCCCTTTAAATATTAGGTTTAGGTCCATCTTTACAAGTTTAATGTCTTTTGATGTTTTATTGGCTGTTTGTTATGCTTTGTGGCCTACTTCTCATACAATCGCATTCCCTCAGGCTTCCTTGGCTTCTCCCCTCTTCCGTCGCACAACATGCATAACACACACAGACACGCATGTCTCTGCGTGTCTCTGCACACACAAATGTGGGAGCCCTGCCTGCACTCTGCCTGCTCACAGCAGGGCTGAGTTTTAAGCCTCTGGTAACTTGGAAGTCACTTGTCGAGGTTACAGATCCCTTGCTACAAAAACAGAGTTTTAAAAGTTTAAAACTGCTGTGCAGTGGCCACTCATGCCCGGCACAGCACAAGAACATTCTCCAATGTCGATACTTAAAATTAAGTGTCCCCTTTTAGGCTTGGTAGTTTGCTATGTCACAGCACAAACCTACCAGACCTCTCTTCCTACTTCCTGTAGACAGATGTAGGGCTCACACACTCTAGGTGCACACAGTAAATACTTACAAATACACAGCAATGTTTTAAAACAGGGATGTCAGCTTGTGTTGACCTCTAGGAACAGAGGTACAGCACCAGTCTCTGTTGTAGTTCAAGTTGTGTCACCTGCTCTCAGCAGGGCCAAGTTTTAAGCCTCTGGTGACCTGGAAGTCACTCGTAAAGGTCACAGATCCCTTGCTACAAAACAGAGTTTTAAAAGTTTAAAACTGCGTGCAGTGACCACTCATGCATGGCACAGCACAAGAACACTCTCAACTGTCTATACTTACAATTAAGTGTCCCCTTTAGGTTTGGTAATTCGCTATGTCACAGCAAAAAAACTACCAGACCTCTCTTCCTACTTCCTGTAGACAGATGTAGGACTCATGCACTCTAGGTGCACACAGTAAATAGTTACAAATACACAGCAATGTTTTAAAACAGGGTTGTCAGCTTGTGCTGACATCTAGAAACAGAGGTACAGCACCACTCTCTGTCGTAGTTCAGGATGCGTCCTGATCATCATGAGGGTTAGTGTCCCTCATTTTGAGTGTCCATGTCCCTCATTTCAGTGACAAAATGTGAGGTATGGTGTGTTCTTCCAAGACCCTACTCAGCACAAAGAGTGCTGAGCATGCCCATAGCTGATATGCTTCATACAGAATGACAATGGAAAAGTAAGTGAACTATAACAGTCATGGAGAAACACATTTGTAGCACTAAATATGCATAAAGGATTTGCATGGCCAAAACAAAAAGGACAGGTTTCACAACACAGAGGCCCCTCTTCACTCATCTGGAAGGGGGATGTTGTATGACTATATCCTAGGCATTTAATGCAGTATGCAAATGATACTTTACAAATTAATGGTGATTTAATGACAAA
The DNA here is from genome assembly GCA_016271365.2 of Neoceratodus forsteri. Classification (NCBI taxonomy): domain Eukaryota; kingdom Metazoa; phylum Chordata; order Ceratodontiformes; family Ceratodontidae; genus Neoceratodus; species Neoceratodus forsteri. The sequence continues at coordinate 322,580,258 of JADMNL010000023.1, forward strand.
AATCAAAAGCTATTAAACAACTTGCAAAACGATCAGAATTAATTAGTTTACCTAAATCTAATTTGAAATCAATGAAAAAGATATTTTAATGGCTCTAATTGCTAGCAGTAGTTTGAGAAATATAAATTTATGTTTTTTAGATGAGATTTGCACCAGTTTAGTTGCTGCACACATGGCAAGCATGCAACATGTGAACCTGATGTGATTTTTTAATGATGTTCACACCAGCTTAACTGCTGCACTCATGTCAACCATGCAACATGCGAACCTGATGTGAGATTTAGAAGATGTTCGCACCTGCTGACCTGCTGCACATAAGTCAAGCTTGCAGCAAGCAACCCTAATGTGCTTTTTAGACCTGGTTCACAGAGGTTCACTTTGTGTATGCGAGCTGCATGCAAACATTGCACAATTAAGCATGTGGCATGGATTCTGCATGTACGCAGCACACTTACATTTCTGTAAGGATTCCATTACAAATATAACAGTGGATATGTTTCTTTATATTTCTCCTCCCATTAGAGAAGATTAGAGCTAAGTTAGATTTTGGTAAGGGACACTTTATCAAATTATTCACCTTAAAACATGTCCTATTATCACATTTTGGACCCTTACCTTGGTTACATAATAATAAAGGGTTTGTTGAGGAAATCTTTGAAAGAATCAAACAACTTCATCCAGTTTCTGAACTTTACCAGTTCCTTTTATCCTTCAAATCTTCTGTATCTATGGTCTCCAAATATTGGTGCAACTTTTCAAATTTTAACGAGGCTGATTGGTCTGTGATATGGAAGGATTTATATAAGTATGTGTCCAGTGACAATTTAAGGCTGATTCAAATTAAAATTCTGCACAATGCATATTACACACTGGTTAAGCTATATAGATTTGGTCTTTTACCTTACAACAATTGTAATAAATGTGGGAAATCTGAGGGTACTCTCCTTCACATTCTATGAGAATACCCATTGATCAGACCTCTTTGAATGGATATCAAAAATAATCTAAGCTTAGCGCTAGGATTGTAACGTTATATTACACCTGAGTTCTGCACTTTGGGTGACTTTAGTCAGTTAAGTTCCATGGAATTGAAATACCATACGAACATACGAAATTTGCCAGCAGATAAAGGCCTAGAGGTCTATCAAGTCTGCTCGAATGTGCAGCTAGCACCCCTTATTCTGCAGCTGCCCCTCCCTTCCTCCCTTCCCCTTCATTAACCCTCCCCCTTGTCCTGTCCTATCCCATTTTGAAGCAGTCCACTATTCTACTGCATACCACTTCTGCAGGTAACGCATTCCACCCAGCCACCACCCTCTCTGTAAAAAAGTGTCTCCTCATCTCCCTCCTGAACCTTCCTTCCTCCAGTCTCATATCATGGCCCCTGGTGGCCTTCCCCTCCCCTCCGTTACTTTGAACAGCCCCTCTGTACCCATCTTGTTTATTCCTTTCATGTATTTAAAGGTTTCAATTATGTCACCCCTGTCCCTCCTCTCCTCCAGTGAGTACATGTTCAACTCCTTCAACCTCCTCTCATATGATAAGTCCCCCAGCCCCTTGATCATCTTTGTCACCCTGCGCTGCACCCCCTACAGTAACTTAATGTCCCTCTTCAGATACGGGCGCCAGTACTGCACGCAGTACTCCAGGTATTGTCTAACTAATGACCTATACAGTGGCAGAATCACCTCCTCCCTCCTCGAGGATATACCCCTTGCAATACAACCCAGCATTTTGTTGGCCTTTGCAGCTGCTTTCCTACATTGTGCTGAGTTGTTCATTGACCCTGTAATGAGCACACCCAGATCCTTCTCCTCCTCTGTCTGGGCTAGCTGCACTCCCCCAGCTGGTAACTCCTCCTTGGGTTCTTCATCCCAAAATGCAGCACCTTGCACTTTTTGGCATTAAACCCCAGTTGCTAGGTGTCTGACCAGGTTTCAAGCTTTGCCAGATCATCCTGCAACCCCTGCCATCCCCCTAGGTCATCCACCACTGCACCTATCTTGGTATCATCAGCAAACAGATTGATCTTGCTCTTGATGTCCCATGATATGTCTGCAATGAATATCCCAAACAACACTGGTACCAACACCGAGCCCTGTGAAACACTGCTCGTCACTGCCCTTGGGTGTGAGCTCCCCACCCACCACCACCCTCTGCTGCCTTCCCTGAAGCCAGTTCCCTACCCAGCTCACCAGCTTTGCACCTGCCCCTGTGCCTACTAACTTCCTTCCCAGCCTTCCATGCGGCACTGAGTCAAATGCCTTACTGAAGTCCAGATACAGGACATCCACTGCATGGCCCCTGTCCAGTTGCCTAGTTACCCAGTCACCACCAGGTTGGTTTGGCAGGATCTCCCACGTATGAAGCCATGCTGTCTGCTTTCCTGTAGTCCTTTGGCCTCTAGGAGGGCCACCAGCCTCTCCTTCAGGATAGTCTCCATTAGCTTATCCATGATGGATGTGAGGCTCACTGGTCTGTAGTTTCCCGGGTCATCCTTGGGGCCACTCTTGTGGAGGGGCACCACGTGAGCCATCCTCCAGTCCTGAGGTACACACCAGAATGTAATAAGGCATTAAATAGGTCTGCCAAAGGTCCTGCAAGGACCTCTGCCAGCTCCTTCAGTACCCTGGGGTGGATGCCATCTGGGCCTGGTGCCTTGTCCACCCTCAGTGCCTTCAAACCCTCTTGAACTCTACCCTCCATGATTTCCCCATCTGTCACCTCTTCCCCCCTGCTTCTGCCATTTCTCCCACCTTGGGTGTCACCCCCCTCTTCTCTTTAGTAAATATTGAGCAGAAGTACTCATTTAGTGCTTCTGCCTTATCGCACCCTGCTTCCACCCAAGCCCCCTCCTTCCTAATCGCCTATGTGGTCCTTACAGCTCCTTTTCTCCTGATGTACTTAAGAAGTCCTTCTCCCCTTCTTAATGCCTTGTGCCAGCCTGAGTTCCATAGATGCTTTGGCTCCCCTTTTCACCTCCTTCGATTCTGTCAAGTACTCCTCCCTGTCCTCCCCCCTCCCTGTTTTCTTGTACTTCCTAAAGGCAGCTCTTTTCCTCCTTACATTTTCCATGACCTCCTTGCTCAACCAGCTCGTTTTCTTAGCCCTAGCCTTCTTGCTCTGGGCTTTGCAGCAGGTTTTGGTTGCCTCCACTATCCCCAGCTTTATGAGCTCCCACCTCTGGTTAGTGTCCATACTAGATTGAATTCTGGCCAGGTACCCTTTTACCACTTCCCCCATCCTCCCAAAGTTGGCCCTTCTGAAGTCCAGCACTCTTGTGCCAGATTCCACTCCTTCCTTGCCCATATCAATGTGAGACATACTGAGTGGTGGTCACTCCTGACAGCAGGTTCCTCCACTGTAAGTTCTCTCACAAAGTCCCCATTTGCCAGCTACAAGGTCAAGGGTATTCCCTAACCTGGTTGGTTCACTGACTATTTGCAGCAGGAAGCTGTCCTGGAAGGCATACAGCAGTGCCTGCTCCCTTCTGTTCCTGGTTGTTGGGGTGCTCAGTCCACTCCTGGCATGTTGAAGTCCCCACAATCACCACTACCCTTCTCATGGGTCCTCCTGATCTGTCCCGCTAGTTCCCTGTCTAACTCCTCTGTCTGAGATGGTGGCCTGTACACCACTCCCATTCTAAGAATCTATTCTTGGAATCCTGGATTTGCACCCAAAGTGACTCCTTACTACCTCCTCTCCTTCCTCCCTTACACACTTTAGTCCTTCCTTCACATATAGGTGCCACCCCCTTCCCAATCACCCTGTCCCTACGAAATAACCTGTACCCTGGTACAGAGGGTCCCAGTCATTGTATTGGTGGCCCATGTTTCTGTGATGACTGCAATGTCCACCTCTCCCTCTGCCATGAGAACCTGTAACTCTGCAGTTTTCCTCCCAGGCTCCTAGCATTAAGGGTAACCACCTTCCACCTTTCCCCTCCTCCCATCCTGCCCTCCTTTCCTAGCATCACCAATGGTACTTGCCATTTGTCCTTTGTCACTGTTATGGGGGTAAGCTCATCAGTTTCCCAACCTGTGGTCTCTGCATATCTCTTCCCCAACTGCCACCCCACTCCTGGTTTAAATTCCCAACTTCCTTTATGTACTCCTCTATCCTCTGTTTCAACACTTTCTTTCCCTCCTCACTCCAAGTGTAGTCTGTCCTTGGCATAGAGACCTACTGTCTCCAGTCCCCCCCCCAACAGCCCATACCCTTTAGCACAACAGGTTCTTAGCCATCCGTTAAATTCCTCTATTCTCAGCTTTCCTGTTGTGCTTGCCTTTGGCACTGGAGTATCTCTGAAAAAGTTACTAGATCTTCCTGCCCCCTCACATAATTGTGCTAGTTCCTCAAACCTCCTCTGGACTATATCTACTGTCTTGTCAGCCAGGTTGTTTGTCCCAAGATGAATAATTAAATGAGGCTTGTCCACCCTTCTAGCATATTTCAGAACAGATTGTCCCACCCTTTCCGCTGTCATTCCTGGCATGGCCTCCCAAATGACTATGCCTCTCCTCCTTGCTACCCACCTGAATCCTCTTAGTATTAGGGTCCCCAGCACTAATATTCCACCCTCTTACTCCCTGCTTGCTTCCATTCATCTCCCTCTCTCATTTCCAGCTCCTCTTCTTCCTCCTGCACATTATTTCCCCCTTTTACCCTGTTGCAATTCTCCCAGCAGAACTTCCCTCTGCTCCAGTTTGGTCCAGGCATTTATCAATTACTCCTCTAATTTCATCATTTCCCTCCTCCACCTTCTTCCTCTCTAGCAGTGCAAAACTATTTTCTGAAGACCCTTCACAAATGCCCGCTCCCTCTCTCTTCATAGTAACCTGTTCTCTCCTTTCCACTCCATGACTTTTGCCACTTCTTTGCCTCCCCTCACAAGTCCCTATCTCCTCCTTCCATTTGTCTTTTGTCTTCTGACCTGGTTTCCCCGACAATCGTTCTTCTGGCCTGGGCCTTTGTCTCTACTTCCCTTCTTCTGACCCTCTCCTCCACACTGTTGGCTTAAATCACCTCCCTCATCCCCTTCTTCTTCCCTCCAGTATTGAGCTAAACCCACCCCCAATCTGCCTTGCCTGTCTTAATTCCTCCTGCAGACCCTCAATCTCCTTTCTAAGTTTCTCTGTGTGGTTTGCACACTAAACATCCTCCACATTCCAGGCAATTTTAGAAGATTGGTGCACCACAGTTGTTGCAGCCTACCACACTACCCATTGCTGTCGTTGCCCACCAGCGACCCCCACCCTTCCAGGCGCAGGATACAAACACTCCCCAAGTCTCCCTCTCCCCTCTGTCAGTACAAACATTTTCTTTATTTCCTTACCCCCTTTGTTGTACACGTTTAGATATATTGAGCAACTGCTTTTATATTCCTATCCTTCCTATCCACACTCAAAGAGACTTTAGTAGCCATTGCACAACTATTCAAACTCCTGCTCCTCCTTTCCCCAATGCAATATCAATGCGAAGAAGTAATAATGAAAGTTCCTAGATTTGCATTTACTTCCCTTCCACTGAGATAGCAGTCACCTCTTCACTTGCTGCTGTTCCTTTCCTGGATGTCTGCTTCTGCTATGACAGGTGCATATCCTTTCCGTTTGAGGAAGTGATGTCAGAACCCCTGGTATAAAGGAAATAATGGACATGAGGTGGGTGGGGTGAGGGGTTTGGGGGGTGGGACCAGCCCAAGTCTTCCAGAAACAATCAGGTAGCTGAGGCCTCTGGTCAGACCATTAGCACCCTTCCCCCACTCTGCACTAAAACTTTGCAGCTAGTGAAGCCAGCAACAATGAATCACAATTCTACTCAAAGGCCCGATCTAACTCTTGAAGCTTTATCAGCTAAGAAAATTATTTTAAAGCACTGGAAGGACCAACAAATACCTCCATTCACTGAATAGAGGCAAGAACTTTTACTTAATCTTAGAACAGAAAAAAATGATCGCTAGTATGAAACAAAATCTACAGGGCTTTACCGTGAAATTGAGAAAGCTCAATGACTCTATTATTTCCATCTGATCTGGGTCTGGCACTCTCTTTCATACTCTTTTATTCTATTCTTTCACTTCTATATACTTTATTTGTTATCACTGATTTAACTTCTTATTACATTTTAGACTTAATGAGGTTTTCTTACCTGTTTTCTTTTTTTTTTGTCTGAAGATTGATTAATGTTTGAAAGCATAATAAATGATTGCATTCTGGGCTCCTTCCATACATTCCATTCTTTGATGGATTTATATAAGTCTCTTGGGGTTAGGGGACATTAAAATGGGGGGGGTGTTGGTTAGTTTGATAGTTTTAATATTTATTTTCTTATTACATAGACTGTTGTTCCTTCTTGGGGGCTCTTTCTCACCATGAGACATTTGTACCCTGAAGTATATTTTCATATCCTCCATCTATCTCTATTCATAATGGCTTTGCATTCTTTCTTTTTTGAAAATTAAAAAAGATTATAGAATTTTTTTAAAAAAAAGGTCCCATTCTTCCTGCGTGGTGCTGAATTGGACTCCATTGAGTTGGTACTCTGTCCTTGGGTTCCCTTTGCCAAAATGCATCACCTTACATTTCTTTGCATTGAACTTCAGCTGCCAGATGTTGGACCATCTTTCCAGCCTATGTAGCTTTTTTGGTATGTCCTTAACCACCTCCTTGCTGTCAACACTTCCTCCTAGCTTGGTATCATCTGCAAATAGGGCAATTTCACCCTGCATACCTATGACAATGTCACTGATGAAGGCATTAAACAGGACTGGCCCCAACACTGAGCCTTGGGGCACACCACTAGTGACTGTGCCTTCATCAGACCTTTTCCCCGTTGACCACTACTCTCTGTTTTCTGTCCCTAAGCCAATTACCTACCCGATTGACCATGCATTTGGCTGCACTCAGGTCCTCCAGCTTTATCAGCAGATGGTTGTGTGGCACAGAATCAAAGGCCTTACTGAAACTGAAGTAGAGGAGGTCCACTGGGTGACCTCTGTCTAGTTCCCTAGTGAAGCAGTCAAAATATTTGACTAGTTTTGTTTGGCATGACCTTCCCACTACATGTTGCCTGTCATCTTGTAGGCCATTTTCATCTAGGTACTCTATCAAGTCTTGTTTTATTAAGGCTTACATCAGTTTCCCCACTACTGACATAAGGATGACCAGTCAGTAGATGCCTGCTTCCTTCCAACTCCCTCTCTTGTGGAGAGGTACCACATCAGCTGTTCTCCAATCTCCTGGCACTTCCTCCATCTGAAGTGATCTGCTGAATAAATATGCTAAAGAACCTTCCAATTCACTTGCTAGCTCCTTTAGCACCCTCAGGTGTATTTCATCAGGTCCTGGTGACTTGCCTTCCTTGAGCTGATCCAGGGTCTCTCTAACCCTACTGTTTCTGACTGATGTGTTTCCATTTGTGGAATACCTTTGTCAGCAGACTATCTGATACTGGGCATTTGTGTTCCTCAGTGAACACTGAGCAAAAAAAGTTGTCCAGAACAGTGGCCTTCTGCCTGTCCTCCTCCACTACTCTGTTACCATCCTTGAGTCTAAGTATTCCTCCCCTTTTCTTTCTTTTTTCTTGTATATATCAAAAAAAATGTTTGTTCCCATCTTTAACCCCTTCCACAAGCTGAAGTTCCATTGCAGCTTTAGCTGAAATCACCAGGTTGTGAGGATGATCATCCCCAAGGGACTCTCCACTGAACATTAAAGGGTATATCCCTACAGGTCCTTAGGAAGGAGTGATCAGTCCCAGATGTCTACCTCTGGTTCTCCCCCCAGATTAGCACTGGTTCACCAAGGGTTTCTGGAATGGAGGATGTCATGGTTTTGCATACATGGTTTCTGGAGCATAGCGCAACCTTCAACAGTTCTGCCTTTACTCTGCCCTAAGTAAAGGGCAATCCCAGGAGTGTGGGACTGTACTATTCTTTCTGGAGAAGAGGTTTCTCCACCACAAAAAGTCTCATACACCAGCATGAGTTTAGGGCAACATTCACTGTCTCGAGGGTGCCCTTGACTTCCTGCTCCTGGGCAGTCTAGCAGTAGTAACTGAGATTCCCCCCTCCCACGTTGGCTGTATTACTATATGCTCTGTCATGTTGTATTAGGATTGCACTATGTTCTGGGTTCATATTAAAGTTAAATGTTAAACTTGTGTTACTGAGGGGGGACAGTAAGCTGCCTCTCACCCTTAATTAAGTAGTTTTACCCTTAACTTCATTGTGATTATTATTGCTAGCATTTTGTATAGTATAGATGTATACCATGCCCTTGGTATGGCCATGGAGAGCCCTGGACCATGGCTCAGCCCTCTCTGATCCCCACTGTGTTCAGGTTTTGGATGTTTACTTGTTATTATAGTAGTTGTTGCTCAGAGACAAATGTTCTTTGCCATGCGATTACAGAGCCTCATACTGTTTATTCCCTAGGACCCCCAGCCCCTGTCTATCTAAGGTATGTTTTTGGGCTGACTAGAGCAATAGCCCCAAGGAGCATGCTAGGTCCCCACATGTTTTTGGGGCTGGCTAGCTCAACTACTATGTTTTCAGACTGCCTCCCTCCTATGAGACAATGGGTGATGTGAGCTGCCACACATGGAATGTGTGGGGACTGAACTCGCCAGTCAACTGTAAACAGGTCTTGTCCCACCTAAAAAAAAATAAAATAACAAACAGCTTTTCTCCAAGAGACCAAGCTCCTAGAAGTGGAATCAACTCAACTCCAGAAAGATTGGGTTGGGTAGGTGTTGCATTTTGCTGGGCCAACTAAGAAGAAGGATGTAGCCATTGTCCTGCATAAAATATTAAGCTGGAAGCATGCCCAATCACGTGCAGGGTTGAGGTGCTGGATACTGCACCTTGCGCCACCCTGGCGACCCGAGTTTGGGCATGAGCCTGGGTCATCGGAGGTCAGTGGGGGGGAGGGAGAGGATTGCGATTGGCTGCACGGCAGGCAGAGCTTGGCCACCCCCGGTGAAGGCCAGAGTGGCTGTGTCACTCTGTGGACCACCAGCACTAGGCCGAGGGAGGGTTGAAGAGACCGGTACTGGAACTGCGGTGCGCATGTGTACCTCCACATGCATGAGTCACCACTTCTGGGGTCTCAAGAGTAGGACTGACTTCACTGGGGTGAAAATGGAGGAAAAACATTGGGAGCCACATGGGGTGAAGCCTCCGGACTGGCTCAGAGGATCTGCTGGGGTGTACATGGCACCATAAGATCTCAAAAGATCCCGAGACTGGTAGGGTTGGCAGATAAAGATGGTAGCCTGCTGAAGGAGGATAAATAGAATCGTAAAAAAAATATTAATTTGGCATCCACATCAGGTGGAACGTGACCCTCTAGAGCATTGGATTATGGCACTTGTTGACACACCCACAGGGCCAGTTCTCCTAATCAACATATATGCCCTTAACATGGATGATCCAGAGTTCTTCTACAACCTTAGTCACTGAATAATACAAATAGCCTCTCTCCACATGCACATACTGATGGGTGGAGATTTTATCTTCGCCATGGACTCCAAGCTGGACAGCAGTGGGTTAGGCACTGAACTGCATGTTAAAGGGGTGCAAGCCCTGTCCCTCCTAATGAAAGATCATGCCCTCTCCGAGACCTGGCAATTGCTACACCACAGGGATAGGGACTATACCTATCACTCGCTGGTTCATGGTACATATAGCCACTTGGACATGTGACTGATGTCAGCATGCCTTACCACCATGCTGGTAGATTTCAGTATCCACACTCTGATGATCTTTGGCCATGCTCCAGTACAACACCATTTCACCTGGGATACCCTATACCTTAAATTTCCCCTCCTGGCACCTGGATCCTCTTTTATTAAAAGACCCTGGGCAGGATTTTCAAAGCCTGGTGCAGGTCTTGCATCCAGCCCTGTGCCACCACACTTAGGTCCAGGCTGTGCGCCAAACCCTTTACCTCAACTGCACCCAAATTTCCAATCTCAGGTGCAGTTGTGACTGTTTCCATGAGTTACGGCAACTTGCTCCATATATCTAGCACAAGTTCAGTAAAAACAGCCCCTGGGATTGCCACAAGGTAGACCAGAAACAGCTGGTCTAACTTGTGGCAATTGCCGGCACAGGATAGAAAATCCCATTAGATCACCACAAGCCCCATGTACCATATTGTCAGCTTACCAGGGACTGCATTGATCTAGGGCATTTGAAAATCCTGCCCGCTGAGTTCTCCCAGTGGATAGACAAGGAGACAGCCAATTGTATCACTGATAATGATACACCGCGTATCTCTTCTGGTATGGTCTGGGAAGCATACAAGGCCACCATTAAAAGCAAAATAATAAGGTGTGCTATGCATCACATGCAACAGCATGAAAAGCAGCTTACAGATTTGGAAAAAGACCTCTACACACAGGAAACTGTATACAGAGCCCTCCCATGCCCAGACACCACAGCTGACCTGCACAGGACCATTGTCCAACTGAGGCTACAAATAAATATCTTTGTGTCCTGCAAGGCAGAGATTGCCATACTCCATCTGAGGCACAGATATTAGGAATGTGATGAAAGCAGAGGGGAAATCCTGGCTTACCACCTCTGCAAACAACATGCAGATAGGCATATTGCAGGACTCAAACACCAGGATGGCTACATATCAACCTTCCCAGAGGAAGTTAATGCCATCATGAGTCAGTGTTACACCTACCTGTACTATTACCCAATCCACCAGAAGAAAAGCCATTAACTCCTTTCTCTCCTCTGTTAATCTGCCAAAGCTTATGCCTGAACAAACAGCTGCCCTGGATCTACCCTTAACAGAGCTGGAAATCTAGCAGGCCCTCCTGTCTCTCAATTCAGGGAAGGCCCTAGGGGGTGATGGCTTCCAAGCAAAATATTTCAGACCTATAAGTCACTTGATAGCCCCCCTCCTGTGCAGAGTGTACTAGGACTCAAAGTCTTCTGGCTCTCTATGCCCAACCTTATGGGAAACCACTGTCACCATCCTTTCTAAAAAAGGTAAGGGCTCAATCCTACCAGCCAGCTACCACTCAATCTCAGTCCTTAATATAGCTAGCAAGATCCTGCTAGAGTGCTGGCCACATGACTAGAACCCCTCTTGCTTCATCTAGTCCGTCCATCCCAGGTTGGATTTGTGAAAGGCTGCCTTAGCTCTGACCATATTCATTCCCTAGTTAGCAACAGTACCTACCCCACTCTGGCTGCTGTGATAACCATTGACTTTGAGAACACTTTTGATTCAGTTGAATTGGGGTTATCTCTATGAAGTTCTGGCTCACCTGGGGATGGGGGAACATTTGAAATCATGAGCCTGGACTCTGTACACCAGCCCTGTTGCAGGGTACTGACAAACGGCTCTATGATGCCGGTTTGACAACACTTTTGTCGACCGGCTTCACATCAAAAGGATTTATGCCAACTGCAAGTTGCAGTTGACATAAATCCCATTTTTCTCCCAGTCATGTTTTTTTATCAGGGGCTTCATCCCCCAAACCCCCCATATGGGGAGCTCTGACCCCCATGCCACCTGTACTTAGGATTATCAACTCCAGTAGGAGTTGATTCGGGGAGGGGTGCAGGACCGGGAGACAGTGTACCCCTGTGTCAGGTGCACCAGCACAGTGACCTGTCGGCAACCTGTCGATTTTGTCAACAGGTTGGTAGGTCGCTGTGTTGGTGTTGCTGTCGGGGGGGCATACCCTGACAAACTACCTGTTCTCAGTCCCATTCCCCTTTTTAAAGGCAAGAGACAAGACTGCCCTCATCTTCCCTCATTTTCGTCATGGCTGTGAAACCCCAGGCAGCTGCCATACATCAGCCCACACAAGTTAAGGCAATCACCGTAGGTACGGACATGTACACCATCTTAATGTATGCCGATGACCTCCTAGTCACTACATCTATCTCAGCTGTTTTCAACCTCCCTAACAATCGGAAGATCAAAGTTCTGCAGCCTGGGAGTTTAAAAAGAGTACCTGCTTTTGAACTGTTTTTCCAACATTTGCTGTGTGCTTTTACATCAGTGCCAGTGCTCCTACCTCTAGGGGACAGATCTAAACTGCCTGCTGAGCTCCGGTAAACTGGAGAAATGTGATTCCACCTGTGGCAGCGAGTGGGAGGAGAACCAGGGTCCTGCATCATAGAGAAGGAGGGGCAGAGTGCAAAAAAGCCTCACGCAACTTACAGTGCGAGCATGAGTGGCACGAGCGCCACTCCGTAGAGAAAAAATTATTTTAAACTGGGAGCATTTAGGTTAAATTGTAAATAAAGTAAACGTAGCTTAAACAGAAAAGGTTGTTTGACTTTGCTTAATGATCGTTGTCAGCTCATTTGGTAAACTGTGAATGATTATTAAACTTCTGGTTACTTACTTATTTTAAAAAAGGGTTTAATTTTTGTTTAAGGTTGAAGTAAAATTGTTCTTTTGGTTAGAGCAGAGGTTCAAATCTAGTAATTGTTCTGCAAATAAGTTATTAATTGTTTGTAGTAATTATTCTTGAAAGATGTTAGTGTTCAACCTTTTAGGCTGTTCATTTCTTTGTTGCTTCCTGAGTGTTGCAATTCAAAAATAATCCATCACAGTTAAAAGATCCATAAATTATAAATGTTTGACTAATTGGTTACTTTCACTTAATCAATTACAAAAAAATCATGGTTATAAACCAAGAAGAAATTATTTCCAGGTTTTATGGAAAAAGCAAATCTCAGGAGGATGTTATAGACCTTTGAATCCTTTCAGGTTTAACACTGCAATTTCAAACTTATCTGGGGCTAGTTGTTTGTTATTAATGCTGAGGGGGGGGGGGAAGAATATTGAAATGAATTCAGGGCCTGAAAATTTAAAATTTAAAATCTTTCATGACAATGCACGTAGTATTGGGTCTAAGAATGATATTTTAACAACTTTATTGAATGACAATGATCTATGTATATTAGGGTTAAGTGAAACATGGCTCTCAAAAAACATTGAGATGATGAATTTGGTACTCACAACTATCAAGTATGGAGGGCAGATTGAAAATCTAGAGGGGGGTGTGATGCTTTTTATAAAACGAAAATTGGGTTACTTAGAAATAGTAATACACGGTAGTGAAAACAATATAGAATTTTTAGCAGTACATCTAGGACACCTAGGATTAGTAATTTTGTTTTTTATTCATCTCCAAAGGCAAATATATCAGATCTGGAAATAATAACCCACACCTGTTTACTATACTCTGCCGCTAAAATACTCACTCTTGAGGAAAGACTGAATTATCAAACCTGCCTACTGGCCAAAAAATCCTTGTCAGGACTCTGCCCTCCTGGGGTCTCTGGACCTTTGCAGCGTGCTGCTAGGTCACTGCCAACCCGGTATGCCACCACGGCCACTTTCATAGTTCCCAGAGCAAGGACCTCTGCTGCCAAAGATCCTTCCATCACCAAGCCCGTCCTGTTTCAACTCCTTCCCGAAACTATCTCCAAGATCCCTGGTATTGGCCTTCAAAATTGCCCTTCGTAGCATATTATTGACAGCCATTGTTGTAAATGCCTGTAGCTGCCTCTTGCCTGTCCCTTCCTGCCCTATGCCGGTCCCTGCTATCCCTTTCAAACCCCTCACCCACGGTCGTTTTATACCTACATATTAGCCTGACAGGCTTACTTATGAATACTGTAACTATTATTGTTTCGCCAATGTTACTTACCTACTTAACCTGTGACTTGCTGTCGATTTGAATCTCTTGTTGCTTTTAGCTATGTTTAGTACCTCCCACAAGTTTAATCCAGCGCAGCCTAGCTGTCTGCTCTCTCCAAGTGTATATTTTACTTTTTTATGTATCTAACCTGTTTCGTCATTCCATTGTCCTAAACCTCACTTTATTGTTGTCTCCCCCCCCCTTATTGACGAGGTACCTTTGTAAACGAGTCTGTGACTCAAAGGTTGTAAAACTGATACTCTACAATAAATAAAATAAATAAATAAAACAATAAATAAAATAAATAAATAAATATTAACTAAAATAACTGATACAGTAGGAAGTAGGCCCCTAATTTTGTTGGGAGACTTGAATTGTGACTGGAAAAATATTAGAGGGAGACATCTAAAAGACATTGGCCCGGATATTCAAACTGCGCCATTCTGAGGCGCAAGCCCTTGCGCTGCTCAAAATAGTTGAGCAGGGGTGTGGCCAGGGCGATATTCAAAGGAGTTGCGCTATTGAGCAACTCCTTTGAATATCACCCCCCAGCCACAGCCACTGTGCATGGCGCAGTGGAACTTGCAACACCGCAAGTTGTCAGAGTTGAGCATTAAACTTACGGTGGCGCAAGTACCATTGCGCCATGCGTAATTTCCGATATTCAAAGGTGACATGCAAATGGGGCCATAATTCATGCAAGGCGCAGGGGGGCCATTTGCATCTATTTATGGCCCCATTTGCATGCCATTAGCATGTAGGTTTGCCGATCCCCGAGGACTTGCGCCTGGCCACCCTGCCAGGCAGCAGCCGTCGGGGACCGACGCACCCTGCAGCCCGATCGCGGGCAGTATGTATGAATACACTCCTCCCCCAAACAGCTCCCGATGCCCAATCACGGGCAGAACGTAAACAATCCCCCCAGTGCCGATCGCGGGCAGAATGTAAAAAGCCCCCCTCCCCCAGCCGAATATCTCCTAGTTGGTCCAGTGGACCGTAATGCCCGATCATGGGCAGAATGTCAAATTACAACCCCCAAACATCTCCCTGGTGTCTAGTGTCCCCACCCCACCCACCCAGAAGCCCCTCCACCCCTCCCCGGCGGCGGTAGGCGGCAGCATCCACCCACCTGCCGCCGCGCCACGCCCGACTGACTATACGGTAGGGCTGCCGCCCATTGGTCAGAGCTAGAGCCAATGGGCGTGCAGCCCATACACATACATGACAATCCAGATTTGTGAATGATGGTACAATCCTCTGAACTATCATATGCGGTATGGGCTACCGCACTACATCTAACTCTGCGCAAATAGATGTCAGCCTACAACTGGTCATCAGCGAGGCGATGAAGCGGCAAGCGGAGTGGGATACTGCACCACCCGCCCGGCTGCGGAAGCGAAGAGTGGGACCGTAAGTAAGTAGAATAATCGCAGAACACAGTATTTGAAAGTACAACATGACATTCTGCCGATGATCAGCATTAAGATCACTGAACCACCACAAGCAACCGATAGAAAACTTCCATTTTGCCTGCGATACGAAACCGAATTTCACGTTCTGCCGTCGAGCATCAGAGGACGAAATGTATTCATACATACTGCCAGCGATATTCTATCGAAGGTATGGGGAATTGTATTCCTTGCATACTGCCCTTGATGAGGCCAGTGTGAGCTGTTTGGGGAGGTGTCTTGATACATGCTGCCGCTGATGGGGCATCAGGGAGATGTTTGGGGGGGGTGTCTGGATACATACTGCCCGTGATCGGGCTGGTGGGGGGGCACAGGGACTGAGTTGGGGGCCAGCCACGGGTGGCAGCTGCTGTGTTGTGCCCTGCAATACAGCAGCTCACCTGTGGGTGGCCCTCAAATTGATCCTTTTTTGGCTCAAAGTTGTGCAGGCGCAGGTTGGGGGTTGCGCATGCACAACTCTGCACAACCCGACTGAATATCGGGTTGCGCAGTTTATGCATGGATCCTCTCCTTCCTGTTGAGCATGCATTCATTTGCATTGTGCTGTTGCTCAACCTGTTTTCAGTGGTGCAACTGCCTCCTGCTGAATATCGCAGAATGGCGTAATGTAGGACTTATGGCGCAACCCTTTTGAATATCTGGGCCATAGTAACCAATCTGGGACTAAAACAACTTATAAAAAAAAAACCCTAGGGCCCAGATATTCAAAAGGGTTGCGTCATGCACAATAGGGTTGCGCCTGCGCAAGTCCAAACTTGCTCCATTCTGCGATATTCAGCAGGAGGCAGTTGCACCACAGAAAACATGCTGAGCAACAGCGCAATGCAAATGAATGCATGCTGAACTGGAGGGGGAGGAACCATGCATAAACTGCACAGCCCAATATTTAGCCGGGCTGTGCAGAGTTGTGCAGGCGCAACCCCCAACCTGCACCTGCACAACTTTGAGCCAACAAAAAAAGGCTTAAGTCAAGGGCCACCCACAGGTGAGCTGCTGCATTGCAGGGTGCAACACAGCAGCTGCCACCTGTGGCTGGCCCCAACCCACTCCCTGTGCCCCCCCACAGCCTGATCACCAGCAGATGACTGTAAATCCCCACCACCACCCCCCACTGGCCTGATCATGGGCATAGTTTAATCCCCCCCACCAGCCCGATCGCGGGCAGCAATGTGGCTCCCCGGAACGTATCCCTGGTGGTCCAGTGGACTGAAAAGCCTGATCGCGGGCAGTAGTAGTTTAAAACCCCCCCTCCTCCTGAACACATCCCTGGTGGTCCAGTGGACTGAAAAGCCTGATCGCAGGCAGTAGTGGCTTAAAACAAACCCCCCTCCTCCTGAATTCATCCCTGGTGGTCCAGTGGACCAAAAAGCCCGATTGCAGGCAGTAGTAGTTTAACCCCCCCTCCTGAATTCATCCCTGGTGGTCCAGTGGCAAATCCCAATCGTGGGATGTAAAGATGAACAAACCCTCCCGAACATAGCCCTGGTGGCTAGTGTCTCCCCATCCCACCCACCACGAAGCCTCACTGCCCGCTCCCCAGCAGCTGGCGGGTGGCAGCATCCACCACCTGCTGCCCACCACCGCCGACTGACTGCCTGGTAGGGCTGCCGCCCAGTGGTGCAGAGCAAGAGCCAATGGGCATGCAGCCCCATACCGTGAGCAGTCCAGTTTTGTGAATGAATGAATGTATTCATTCACAAATCTGACTGTCATGTATGAGTGGTGCATGCCCATTGGCTCTTGCTCTGCACCAATGGGCATGCAGCTCACCGGCAGGATCTGTTGGTGGTGGGGCGAGCAGGCAGGTGGGATGCTGCTGCCCGCCGACCGGGGGATCTGGGTAGTGAGGGCCACAAGTGGGTGAAAGGTGAATGGGGGACACCCAGCCACAAAGATGACTGTTGGGGGTTGTTCATCTTTACATCCTGAATCAAGGACTTGCCACTGGACCATGAGAGGAGAGTCGGGAGGAGGTTAAACCACTACTGCCAGCGATCAGGCTTTCGGTCAACTGGACCAGAGGATATGTTAGAAAGTCACATTGCTGCCTGTGATCGGGCTGGTGGGGGAAGGATTAAACTATGCCCATGATCGGGCCAGTGGGGGGTGGTGGTGGGGATTCTACACTGTTGTGCCTGCGATTGGGCTGCAGGGGGTGTCGGTCCCCGGCGACTGCTACCTGGCAGGGCGCCAGGTGCAAGTCCTCGGGGATCGGTGCACCTGCATGCTAATGGCATGCAAATGGGGCCATAATCAGATGCAAATGGCCCCCCCGTACCTTGCATGAATTATGGCCCCATTTGCTTGTCACCTTTTGAATATGGGGATTTTGTGCATGGCGCAATAGTACTTGCACCACCGCAAGTTGAATGCTCCACTCTGACAACTTGTGGTGGCACAAGTTCCAGTGCGCCATGCACAGTGGCTGTGACCAGGGGGTGATATTCAAAGGAGTTGCTCAAGGGCGCAACTTCTTTGAATATCGCTCCAGACACGCCCCTGCACAACTATTTTGTGCAGCGCAAGGGCTTGCACCACAAAATAGCGCAGTTTGAATATCCGGCCCTAGATACACATCTAATATAACAAACGGATCCATATTAGATCTAATTTTGGTGTCCACTCAAATTGAAGTTGAAGCAATGGGTGTTTTACCCCCATGTCTTGGAGATCATAATTTGATCTGGGTTACTCTGCCACGGTCTCAGTTTAAACAAATTCTGGTTCATGAAACCAAGAACTGGTCTAGGGACTTTAGAAGATTTTCAGAATCCCGATTCTTGGATAATATAAGTAAAATAAAATGGGATCGTTGCAAACTAATCCCAGATATTGATACTTCAATTGAATACTTTACTCAGACTTTTGAAGAAGTATGCAATTTACATGCACCAAAAATTAAAATAAAGATGAAATCTAGTAAATTACCATAGATTAATGACAAGTTATTGAAACAAATTTGAATTAAAAACATAATTTGGAAAAAAGCATTAAAATCAAAACTGGAAAAGGATTGGATCTCTTTTAAAGCTGCTAGAAACAAATGTAAAAGGTTAATTAAGACTTCAAAAATTTCATTCTATAAAAATAAGATAGATTCGAGTACAGACCCCAGACAGTTTTGGAGAGTGGCTAAGAAATTGACCAAACCAGGAAGTGATACCTCTGAGGAGATACTTAGGTTAAAACATGGTGATATTTTTATTGAAAATCCGAAGGACATTTGTAACATATTAATTTTTTTGTTGATCTCCCCAGTTGCAAACTACCCTGTCGATCAGACTTGGAACAAACTAAAACAGAATTTTCACAAAACGGACCCCCCCATTTAGATTTAAAACTTTGACTGTAACTAAAGTCTATAAAATACTTCAAAATACAAATATTTACAAAACTTTTGGTAATGATGGTTTAGAAGGTAAATTTTTGAAACTAGCAGCTTTCAATATAGCACTGGTTATTACATACTTATTTAATTGGAGTCTTCAAATTGGATATTTTCCCTCATCCTGGAAAGAGAGTAGAGTTAAGCCAATTTTTAAAGGGGGAGATGTGGTAGAAGTTAACAAATATAGGCCTATAGCCTTATTACCCCTTTTATCAAAAAGTCTGGAGAAAATTGTTTCTATCCAGATAATGGATTATCTGGATAAATATAGTTTGTTAACAACAAAACAATCTGGTTTTTGAAAAAAAATATTCTACCACAACAGCTCTTTTGGAATTTAATGACCTATTAAACAAGTCATTGGGAAACAATATGGAGACAGCGGTTATTTTTGTAGATCTCTCAAAGGCTTTCGACCTGGTGGACCACCCCTTGTTAATTGAAAGACTGCAGGAAATAGGTCTTAGAGATGATCCTTTAGATTGTTTAATATCATATCTGGATAATCGATCCCAGAGAGTGGAGGTTCAGGGACGTTTATCAGAGAGAAGAAATGTTAACAGAAGAGTCCCTCAGGGATCGATTTTAGGACCGCTTATGTTCCTTATATTCATAAATAGTCTTCCACAGATTGCAGAGCAAACAGAGATCTGATTATATGCCGACGATATGGTAATAATTGAGTCTGGAAAAATGGAAGACATATTGCAATCTAACCTGCAGTCTGATTTTTCAAGGATAGAGGGGTGGTTCACCAGGTCGAAACTAATTATGAATGCAAAAAAAACAAAATGCATGAAATTTCCATTAAAAAAAGTGGTGATGTCATTCATAATTTATGTATTTACACAGGGAATTTAATTAAGTTGGAACAGGTTAAGGACTATAGTTACTTGTGGGTTACATTTGATGAATGTTTGTCCTTTTCCAGCCACATTACTGAATTGATTAAAAACGTTAATAGAAGGGTGGGAGCATTAAGAAGAAGTATTGGTTGCTCAACAATGTTAGATAGGAAAAAATTGGCAGATCAGTTAATTATCCCAGTGTTAAGATATGATGAACTAATATACAGGAACACAAACAAAGTATTGCTGACTAAGTTAGATAAAACCTATTATCAAGTGGCTAGATACGTGTTAAAGGGGAACTACCAGACTCATCATTGCTTAATGCTGAATAAAATAAATTGGTTGCCTTTGGATGTAAATTATCAGTGCCATTGGTTAACCTTAATTTATAAAATGAAACACTTATCGGTGAATCATCCAATTTCACTACTACTGTTTTCGGTGAAATGCTATCATAAATGGTTGTTAAATCAATCAGTTCATTTAAATAAAATAGTCGTAGAAAAATTTCAAAATAAATATGGGGATAGGTCCTTGTTATATCAAGCTGCTGGTTTCTGGAATCATCTCCTTGTTGATGTGAAAGAAATTACAATTTACTCCTCATTTACTCAAACTATAAAGGAGTTATATACTCACATTTGTGAGTGTTGAATATTTTCAGATGTGTTTTTGGAATCTGTTAAGATTTCTTTTTACAATAATTTATATGGATGTATTTCAGTTATATCATGTTGTTTGCATTCATCTGTGTTTAAATGTGGAATCTTATTGTATGTACTTAGATAGAAAATTACACAGGTCTGTCTTGTAAACTGGATTATGTCCAAATGCCATGTATTACCTGTATAAAAATAAATTTTTACCTACCTACCTACCTAGTCCATTTAGATGATGCCCCTTCCCTCATTCACCCCTTGATGAGGCTTCTTACTCAGTTCTTGGCCATGTCAGGTCTGAAAATCAATCACAACAAAACTGAGGTGCTCTCCGTAAACTCTAGATGCCAACTGTTCACTGTAGCAAACACTGGGCTGAAAGGTCCCTCAAAGAGATTACATAACTCAGGATCTGGATTTCCCCCCTCACACTCCCAATGGTGGGACTTAAACCTTACCCTTTTACTCACTGAGCTCTGCACAGAGTGCAGTTAGTGGAAAGCAAAATAGCTGCACAAAAGATGGTGGTCACACCAAACTGTTTTATACTCTATCCCCCATACCGCTGTCCACCCCAAATGGTTCTCCCTTATAGATAAACTCTTGAGTAATTTTGTCTCTCATGCCCAGACTACCCATCTTGTTAATCAGCCTTCTATGTGGGATGATGTCAAAGGTTTTGCTGAAATCTAGGTAGATGACATCTACTGCCCCTCCCTGATTTATTTCCTTAGTCACCCAATCAAAAAAATTAAATTAGATTTGTTTGACATGATCTTCCCATTGTGAATCTGTGTTGCCTCAGATCCTGAGTGTCACTGGATTCCATATGTACCACTATCCTTTCTTTCAACAGTGTCTCCATGATCTTACCCACCACTGAGGTGAGGCTGACTGGCCTGTAGCTCTCTGTTTCCTCCCTACTGCCGCTTTTGTTCAGTGGGACTACATGTGCCATCCTCCAGTCCTCTGGAACAACACCCGTGTTGAGTGACTCTGGGAACAGGGCCGCCAGAGGCGCTGCTAGTTCCCTTCACAGCTCCTTTAATATCCATGGGTGGATGCCATCTGGCCCCATGGCCTTATCCACCTTCAGCTTTGTGAATTCTTCCAGAACTCTTTACACTGTGAATGGACTGGTGTCCACTTCCCCACCCCCCCCATTGTCTCTGCAACCCAACTGTGGTCCTTGATCCTTCCCCTCCTTAGTGAATACTGAGCAGAAGTATTTGTTCAGTATTTCTGCCTTGTCCAGATCCCCCTTCTTACACTCTCCCTTCTTCCCTTTGAGCCCACAGTCCCCCCTTCCAGGTTTTCTTCTTTCGCTGATGTACCTATAAAATGCATTATACCCTTTGTTTACAGACTTTGCTAAGCACTCTTCTGTCTGCGTCTTCACCCTCCTAGCAGCCTTCCCTGCTTCTCTTAGACATTCAAGGTACACGTCCCTGTCCTCCTTCCTTTGGCTTCCCTTATATCTCCTGAAACTCAGCCTTTTAGTCTGACTTTGTCCCCCACATCTTTGGAGAACCATAATGGTTTCCTTCTTCTTTTCCATTTGGCCACTATCCTAATGCATTGGTTTGTTATATCCACTATGGCTCCTTTCAGTTTCTCCCATTGTTCTTCCACCCCCTTTATTACCTCTCCCTTCCCCAGGAGTGCTTATATACATCTACCCATTTCAGTGAAATCCACCCTCCTGAAATCTAATACTCTTGCCCTTGTGTGGCTTAAGTGAGTCCATGTCTCCATGTTGAACGACACCATGTGGTGATCACTGGACCCCAGCTGCCCTTCTACCTGTATTTCTTTGACTCTGTTCTCATTGGTCCATACAAGGTCCAGAACTGACTTATCTTTGGTTGGTTCATGCACCAGCTGCCTGAGTACAACCCCCTGCAGGGTTTCCAGGATGACTGTGCTTCTGGATGAAGCAGCCACCTGGGTGGCCCAATTCATGTCTGGCATATTGAAATCCCCCAGTAGCAGGATTTCACTGTTAGCTGCCATGTCATGTATGTTCTCCACTAGTTCCCTGTCTACTTCCTCCCTCTGTGCCTGAGGTCTGTAGATCACCCATGTACATATTGCTGTTCCATTCCCTGGCACTAGGGTGACCCACATTACCTCAACCTCCCCCTGTCTTCCCTGAACTTTTGTAGTCTTTATACCATCTCTGATGTACAGGACCACCCCCCCACCCTTTTTACCCTACCTGTCTCTCCTTAACAGTGTATAGCCTGGTACATTGACTTCCCAGCCATGATTAGCAGAGTACCGCATCTCTGTTATTGCTGCTATGTCAAGGTCTGCATCTGCCAATAGTTCTTTAATGTTAGATTCTCTGTTAGTTGAATTCAATGGCATGCAATTATGAACCCATCAAGGGTCTCTCTCTCCCCAAAGTACAGCAACACTGCAGTATGTGTAGACTGAATCTTGCATCAGTAATTGTCTGTAACATACTTTGATAAGTATCCTGGTCCAGAACCACAGTTTTAAGTATCATTGGGTATCTGTCCTGTATCTGTGTGTGCTGTATCTGAAGGAAAGATACCAATAAAATGTTTAACTACAAAAAAAATATATTTATGGTTATGACAATGTTGGTATAAAAAGATAATTGGCCATGTTATTCTGTTCTATATCTGTATCAAATACAGTATGACTTCATGGAAACAAAGTAGCACAGAAATATAGAATTTGTTGGCAGAAAAGGACCAGTTGAACCATACAGATTGCCCAGATGTTTCTTGTCTAGTTTGTTTCTGTAGATCTTAACTGGTGTCCAGTGACTCTCTCTCCTCCTTGCCTAAAAATTGAGTTACAATTGAACTGCACACAAGTGGCGAGACTTTAGGAGGTGAGAACTGCTGGAAAGGATCTGATTTATATGGATTCATATTAAATACAGTGTATGCCACTTATAACAGACTCCTCTGTATACAGCAGTTTTGTCCATTAAAGCATTGTCCATATTGTCGTGTAACCAAGATGTTCCTGAGTTGCTCGCTCCTGCCCATGTGTCCGCTGCCTTATGCCTTCACTCGCTGTCTCCCATAAACCTATTTCAGCCACCAGTTGAAACATGTCCTGTTCAGAGCCAATATGGCTGTGGGGAGCTTTTAGGAGTGGCAAGAGTGGTGAAAAGAATATGCGGTGCTCTCTCTGCACTGGAGTCAGCAATAATATTGCAATGATTACAGTACTGCGCATGTGTGATACTTACACATATGCAGCTTACCCAGGAGTCAGCCTTGTACAACATGGTGGTGCTGACATAATTATGTGTAACAACCCAGTCCCCTCAGGTTACTAGAATCCCATTAGTACTAGTCTTGGGCAAGTAGGAAAAGGCAACTGGTGGGGAGCTCATTAGGGGCTTTCTACATAATTACATCATTCTACATAATGACATCATTGTTTACTTAGCTAGCCTGAGAGAAGGATGATTATATCATTTAGAACTCTCACAGCAGCATAACTATTTTAGAATCAGCTGCTCTCGGGGAGCTTGTAATGTTTATCAGTAAGTTCAGGTGTGGCAGTCAGAGAGGCAGGAGGTCTGCCATTGGGGATGTGTCAAAGGGAACCCTGGTATTTCCCACCCTAGTTTGGTAAAATCTTCAGTTTCAGGTGGAGTAAGAGGGACTGCAATTCTTGTGGATCCTATGTGCAATCCCCTGAAGTTCTTGAAGTTCACAGCTGCCATGAGGAAGAACAATGAGTAGAATCTGACAGCTACCAGACAAAGAAAGGTGCCTTTTATTCTTTCCATGACTGGGAGGAAGGAACAACTAATCTGTGAGTACAGAATTTGAGACTGTTCTCTGAGGGAGTTGTCTGAGGTGTGTGTGTGCCCTAGATAAGGCTAGATCACACTGGTCAGGACCCCTTTCACCACAACTGTGCTGAATTTAAAGTTAAATTTGAGAGTCTTTAGCAATTCATTGGGGATTGAAGACTCATTTGGTGTAACTCTGAAGGAATGGCAGAGGCTGTTTGGGGCAAAGGGTGGGAGGAATGCCATCTGGAGTTTCAGGCAGGGCTAAGTGGTTTATGGATGAGCACCACTGTTCCCTGGGCAAAGACCATGCACCAGGAGGATTTTAAAGTGTGTGGCACATCACACAGATATACACTTTGGAAGAGAGATGAAGATGTTTTTGTGGAAAACAGTACTGTCTAGCAAAGTGTCCTGCAAAAGACAGTGTGCCTGTATTGCAATGACAAACCTTTGGAGGACCACCCTTGCTATACGTAACATCAGTAAATAAAGCCATACTGCAAAATCCCAGTTACTGCTTTGGACATTTCACTTTTTGCTTCTAGTGTGAACATTATTGGGGCCCCTCAGCAATTAGGTCTAGCATATGCCTAGCATCCTTTCTCCTGGACCTGGTTGTAAATAAAAAGGTTTATTTTAGTATGTACCCCCAACGCCCCATCCTCTAGATAATAAGTCTGGTATACACTCCAATGCTAGGGGTGGTGCCATGAGTGTACTGTAGTTCTGCCAAAAGAAAATTGTATGCCATGTAGTTGGCAGTAGTTCTTTTAAGGGGGGGTGCCAGCTAGCCAAAGGTGGCATGGGGGTTACATACGTATGCACAATACTCATGCATGCACACTTTAAGTCAGCACCACCATGTTGCACATGGCAGCTGTCACTTCTGCAGTGGTGGAAAGGAAAAGTAGTGTGCCAAGAAGTGGGTATGTTTATGTGGCCCACAGTGGGGAAGAGCTGCATAAGCAGAAACACTTGAAACTATGCTGGAGCACTATGGCAGAACATCAGACAGCGGTCCAGTTATGTGCTTCCAGAGTGGTGTTATACAAATCTGATGATGGCATAACATCTGTAGAGCTTGGTCCACAAAGCTGTAAAAATCAGACTCAGGAGGAGACTATTAACAAACTAGAGATCTGGTCTGGGATTTGCTCATCACCACAGTCACTTTCTCTTTCTTTTCTAAGCAGTAATTTCTGGTAAATGTGTCTTAACCATCTTGATCTCAGTGCTGGTAGACTACTTATGGTTTTCCCCTGATTGAATTAGGTAGGGGTAGTAGCAGACTTGAAGTGGTAGCTGCTGGTGGTGCCATGCTTTGAAAAAAAGTGGTCCCCATGCTTGTCTGCACATTTTAGAAAGGACTCCATTCCTTGTTTTTGCTGTAAAAAACTGACCCCTTTAACACAAAAACAAGGAGTCAGTTATGGCCTCCACCCCCATTCCTTTTCACTTCAAGTGAGGAACGTGATTATGGGTTTGCATCAGATGTACAGTGGCAGCCATAGATGCACAATATTGTTAAACAGTAATCAACTGTATGTAAAAGTTTTCTTTTTTTTTGAATGTGTGCTTTCTTAATGTTGTCAATACCACTTCACCCATTCTTTACTGGTTCCACCATGCCGCAGCAACATGGAGAACAGAGACCGTCAGTACAGTGATGGCACAACACTGCCAATTGGTGTTGTGCTGTCGCTGGAGAAAAGTGTGTTTTTTGTGGGGGGATTTGCCTCCCGCACCCCCTGCACTTAGGATTACCCATTCTGAGTCAGAGTTGGTTCAGGGAGGGGACAAACACCCTGGAGGCAGCAGCAGCATCAGGAACATAGTGGACTATCACAGCGAACTGCTGAACATGTCACTGAGATGGTGCTCGCTGTATTCCCGTCGCTGTTGCGACGTGATACCTTTTGGGTTCTGCCCCTGGATTTCCATGCCCTAAGTGCATTATTGTACATTTTTGAGTTCAGGACAAAAAGGTCTTTCAAATAAGGGTAGTCACTAATCTAAATTCTTTATCGTTTTTTTTTTAATTGCCATCAGAAATGTGAATTTTGTAAAAAGAAAAATGGAAATACAGGTAATAAGATGACCATATTTTACAAAATATAAGGAATTAAGATTAGTGACTACCCTTATTTGAAAGGTCTTTTTGTCCTGAACAACGTTCAGACTGGTTGTTTTTATGCACCTGGAACAGTTGTAAAGATATTTAGATTTGTTTGGAATATGTGCACATTTGCTAAGAATTCTGCACGTTGCCTTAGGAAGATTCTCAAGGAAAAGTAGTTTGGAGTTCTGTCACCAATGTTTTAAATACACAATGGGTCTGAATGAGTTAAAGGGGACAGGAATTAATTACTTATATGCAGGTGTTTGAAATGTCTCTATTTTCATAAATTATATTCATACCTCTAAAGGATCCCTATTTAACTGTGCCTGAATAAAAGCTGAAGCTGTCAGTTGTGTTTTGTTTTGGTTTTAGATTTATAGAACTGTTATTTAATACAACAGCAGATTAGGTACGTATGGACACATGTTGATACATGGACATTTTAGGATAATATTATCTCAGTTACAAGAGCGTTTGTGTTAGGTTTGGGTTTTGAATATACACATTCAATCAACCAATCAATCAATCAATCAATTAATCATCTTTATTTTACCAGGCGAAGCACCATTGAGACAAGCTTATTTACAAGGTGGACCTGGGATGGTCAACAAAAACAGCATGTATAATACGTAAGGAAAAAAAATCAGTTAACAATTAGTAAGTACAGTGGTCATCAACATCTTCTTGTTCAGGACAGGTAACAATAATAACAATACAAAAGAGTTTACAAGGCAATAGTTCAGGACAATATACAGAGGACAATGGCTGGGAATTGGGTGATAACCACACTGTAATCACCTCTCGTGGTTGCTAGGGCAACATGGTAAACCTCGAGAGAGCAGCTTGAGAGGTTTACTGTAGCCCTAGCAACCACGAAAGGTGATTTCAGTGTGGTTATCACCCAATCCCCAGCCATCATCTTTTATAGTGTATGGTCAAAAAAACACTGTTTGCATTCTATGTGTGAGAATTATGGAACTCTAGTGCATTCTTTTTTGTTATGCCACTGTTTGGAAGTTCCGAAGTGTGGTTAACAACTTTTAAAATTCTAAACAGTGCATAACAAAGTTGTGTGACTGCTGATTATGGTGGTTAATAGGTACTTACCATACATTATAACATAATATTCGCCTGTGGCAAAAAAAAGTTGTAGGAGAAAAAAGAGAGTTGGGAGTGCTGAGATAGAGGGGTGCAAGGGGGAGGGACCAGGGTTAGCAAGAGGTGGAAGGGGAGGTGGGGCAAGCTGGGGACAGGAAGGGGATAAGTGAGAGGGGAACCCCAGAAAGACTCTTGGAGGGGATGGGAAGGAACTACAGGGGGGATGGCCCCTCTGTGCAGGCCTTTCAGGGTTCGAGGTGGAAGCGCACTTATGTTTGGCAATCACATGATTCAGAGAGCTTATACTGGATCAATGTCTTAAATAAGGTCAGGCTTACAGGTGTTATGAGTTTTATGGTCTTTTGAATATTATTCCAAATTACAGGAAGAGCATGACTTATGGCTGAGGCTCCAAAACATGTCCTGATCTTTGGGATTACCAAAAAAATATAGGAGAGACTCCACAGTGCATAACAGCTCACTGGGAGACAGGTAAATAGTTGGAAATGTACTGAGGGAGTAGTTTTGTTATAGCTCTGTATGTCCAAAGAACTGCATTCTTATGATGTCTGAGATTGAGTGAAGGCCATCCCATAATGGCATAGAGTGTGCAGTGGCGAGTACGATATGGTGCTCCCGTGATGAATCTGATAGCCCAATGATACAGTGTGTCAAATCTGGCTAGAGTGGAAGTAGAGCACTGCCCATAAATAAGGTTAGCATAATCCAAGAGAGGTAAGAACGTTGTTAGGACTAGCCTAACCTTTGCCTCATGTGTAAGTAGGTTCTTTATTCTAAAAAATAGACCAAGTCTCTTATTCATTTTTTTTGCCAGTTCATCCACATGATCCCTGAATGAAAGTTTCTGGTTGAACCACATACACAGATACTTGAATTTTGTCACAAATTCCAGATATTCCCCTAGTAAGGTGAGGACCTGAGTAGCCATTGAAGGAGTATGCACTTTTGGTATGCTGGCTGGAGGCAAAAATAGGATTGCCTTGGTTTTTTCAGTGTTCAGTAATAACTTTAAGGACAGGAGGTTATTCTGTAAGGTATTGAAGTCAACTTGCAGGTCCGTGCATGCTAATTCGGGGGTGGGCCTATCTAGGTACAGGACCGTACCATAAGCAAAGAGATGTATGTTAGCCGAGTTGATCCCTACATTGATGTTGTTTATGTAGATAGTAAATAGCAAGGGGCCTAGGATTGACTCTTGTGGAACACCTCTTAGTAGAGGATCTGGAGGGGAAAAGTCCTCACCTGCCTTGACACACTGCTGTCGATCCATGAGATAGCTTGTAAACCAGGACACTGCCGGGCAGTCTAGATCGAGGTTCCCAAGAGTAGTAAGGAGCAGATCATGGTCAACTGTGTCGAACACTTTGCTCAGATCTAAGAATAACGCTCAGACATGCATTTTCACGTCCAGGGATGATAACCAATCATTGGATGCTTTGGCCAGTGCTGAGATAGTGCTACGTCTAGGCCTAAATCCAGATTGGATTGGACTGAGGAGAGTATTGCTTTCAAGGAAACTCCTAATCTGTGCGTTGACCACTTTTTCCAGTAATTTGGATAGGATGGGGAGCAGTGAAATAGGGTGATAATTATTTAAGTCACTCCTGTTACCAGATTTAAACAGAGGTATAACATCTTCCAAGTAGCAGATAGGGCACCCTAGGACAGGGATAAGTTGAATAGATGAGTAATTAGAGGGGATAGGACATAATAGCGAATTTTTAAAAAAAATGGGATTCTATAAGATCTGTGCTTGCATGTTTCCTTACATCCAATTCCAGGAGAAGGTCTTCCACAGTTTTTATGGTCACCTGGTTAAAGGAAAAAGAGGCAGAAGGGGTTGCATGGTTTAAGGCTGTTGCCAGGGAGAAGCAAGCTTGATTCAGACTATGTAACTGATCTCGAAGAACACTGGCTGGTGATGAGTCAAAAGCCAGTCCCGTTGTTGTGAAATGGCTGTTAAGTAGGTCAAGTATGTTATACATTTCTATAAAGTCAACCCCTTCTGAACAAATTTTAGCTGTAGTGAATTAGCAGGGCCATGTCCCTCCAGGTCCTTAAGTGTTCTCCAGAATTTGGAGGAGGATTTAGAAGAGGCTTCTAATGCACACTGAAAATAGCTAGCCTTTTTAGTTCTGACTAGTTTGGTGCTAAGATTTGTTGCTGCACTGAAGGCGGCCCAGTCACCCAGATTCTTGTTTTTTCTAGCTTTTTTCCATAAGGCATCTATATTATGTAAGGCCTCCTTTAACTCTGAAGTGAACCATGGGCAAGACCTCTTTTTTGTGTGAGTTTTAATCAGAGGAGCATGCCTGTTAATGGTATCAAGCATGCTGTGAAAAATCTCATAGGCCTCATCAACTGTAGTGGCCAAATAGAAGTTTTGCCAGTTGGTGTTCTGTAGTTTAGAAAGGAAGGTGGCTGCATTAAAGTTCCTGTGGCTTCTCTTGTAGGCATACCTGGTGGTCGAGGTAGATTTAGGAAGTGATCTGATGCAGGCAATAAGGCAATGATCACTCAGATCATTAAATAAAATGCCAGAATGTGCATATAGGTGAGGTTTATTTCTAAGTATTATATCTAGCAGAGTGTTATGTTCCAGATTTTTAGCGTTTGGTCATGTGGCTTCCATAACAAGTTTATTGAGTCCAAAGGCATTACAAAGGTCTTTTTAGAGACATAGAGGATCTAGACAGCCAGTCCAAGTTACGATCACCTAGTATAACTTGCTCTGCTGGGCTGAAGCCCTCCGACTGAGGTTCGTGGCAGGGAAGACCACCCAGCCATGCTGCTCTCTCACTGCTTGTGACATCACAGTTACAGTTACAGAACTGCAGCTACATCATGTTTAAGACAGTATAAGTTTGACTATTTATGAGTAACATGGGCTTATTGTACACAGAGTTTAAGAAAAATGTATCTGAACAGTACACTGTGTAAAATTTGATTGACACCACCATGTGAAACAGTTAGAGAATGCTTAATTTGCACAAGGGCAGGTTGTCTTCCAACCTATGTTTTACTTGACACATAGATATTCTCATATTTATGACGTATAACATTATTTACTATGTATTGCTGAATGAGCAACCGACGCCTGAAAGAAAACTTTGAAAAACATATTAAGTAGGTAAAATTCTGCTTGTATTCCATATATATTCTAGATTTCTCCTCCTGATTATTTATTACTGAGAAAATGTGCATGAATACATGCTTTGTATCCCTTACAGTTACTTTAAAGTTAATCTGCCTCTGTAGCTTACTCCCTACTTCAAGTCATAATGCACTGTTGTGACATCACAATATGTTGCCATGAGAGTAACTGTGATGTCACAAGCAGTGTAATATGACCTCAGGTAGGGAGACAGCAACAGAAATAGATGAACTCTTCAGGAGCAAAAATCCTATTTTCATGCAAATGACCTCAGCAATAAATAATGGGGAGGAGGAATAAAGAACTAATGTGAAATACAAGCTGAACTTTATCTAAATATTATGTTTTGTTAAAGTTCTCCTGCAGTTGTCAGCTGATCTTTAAGCATATTTTCCTTGTGGTTTTTAATCATTGCCATTTACTAATGCTAGCACAGACACACACACAGGGTTTTAAAATGAAGCTTCAGTTGGTTTATAGCTTTTCTCAGTGAGTAAACTTTCAAGTCAGCATCATTTAACCTTGAGATAGCTTTCTTTTGATGGAACTTTTGCTGTCTTTATATGGGTATGTTGTTTTCCTGAATGCAGTTTTAACCAATGGGGTCCTTAACTTTTCACCTTTTTTTTTTTTTTTTGTATGATCTGGGTTTTGAGAAAGTGTGTTCTTTTAAAACAACTGCCAGGGTTTTCTGATGAAGGATTCTTTGTAATCCAAAAGTTTGTGTTCTTTTGTAACAACTCTGTTGGTCCAATAAAATATATCAAATCATCTGTTTCTGTGAATCTTGTGTTACAAGGACCAATACAGCAACAAGTTTTTCTGTGGCTTCACGGTTTCGGAATTGTTAGCAGGAACTTATCAGTACAGTGCCCACAGTTCTGAAACCATGAAGTGGTATAGTCAAAACTCCAAATTCTTGGTTCCATGAAAGAAAACAATACAAAACACAGCTGGCAGCTTTAGCTTTTATACAGGCTCAGTTAAATAGGGATCCTTTAGAGGTAGAAATGTAATTTATGAAAATAGAGACATTTCAAACAGCTGCACGTAAGTAATGGTATTTACTCACCTGGTAAAGGTGATTATCCCTGCAACCTTTCCAGTGCTCCTACACTCCTCACAAGTGGGTAATCCTCTATTCATCCTATTGGCTGATGCACAGTCATAAATGTTGGTCAGCTAGAGGCCAATCCCCCAGCTATGATAATATTGTCCAGTTATAAACTTCCTTAGAGAAAAAGATCAAACAAACAAAACCACCACATGGAAGAAATGGACAATAGCAGGAATACCAATAAATAACCAGCGAGGAAACCCCAATCGTAACATGAAGGCTTCACTAGAGTAAACATGAAAACCTCGCAGTAAAGGAGGTAGAAGTCATAGTAAAATACTGTCCTCTAGAGCAACACGAATAAGATCGGTGACAAATAGAAGCAAACATTGTATAATATAAGTCTAAGGCAAGGTAAGGTAAGAGAAAGACTAATCCTTCCCGTAGTAATTTCCACGTGGTTCAGGCTGCCTGGATACCTGGTTCATTGCAAGTGGGAGGGTCAGAGCACTGGAAAGGTTGCAGGGATAATCACCTCTACCAGGTGAGTAAATACCATTATCCCCTGCAACCTTTCCAGTTCTCCTATATTCTTCACAAATGGGACTTTTGTAGCAGTACCATGAACAAGCCCTGGTTAGGGAGATGAACAATACATTTCCCAACACCTGAAACAGCCTGAATCACAGCTCTGTCATACATATCTCCACCAGTCGATGCTACAGTCAGCCTATAATGGTGACCAAATGTAAGCACAGAGGCCCAAACAGTGGCAGTGCAGATACATATATATATATATTTTTTATGCTTTTGGTAACCGGGTAAGGTCCACTAGGCACATGTGCCTGTTTTTAGGGGTAACCTGGGAGCACTGGGTGGTTAAGTGACTTGCTCAGAGTCACACAGTATGCAAATGGAGGTTGTGGCACTCAAACCCAGATCTGCTGGATGTACCAAGCTCATTCACAACTCATTACTCTTACATTTAGGATATCCTTGACCAATGTTTCCACTCTCTACTCAAATAGCTGACATTGCCCTCGAGAAATGTGCCCCAATACCTGTTGGGGGCCAAGATGCCCCCCCTTTACAGGCAGCTGCTATGATCACCCACATGCCCTGAGTAAGTGCTTTTGGAGAAGCAGCCTGCATTGCCATCCTGCCTGAGCAGAGATCAAATAATCTCACTGACTTACATAACCCTTTGAACATATTGAGAGAATGCCATAACAGGGAGACCATAGCTAGTGGATGCGGGGTAATCTCTGGGCCACTGCAGTCTGCTAGTAGAACATGCATGTTAATGTCCTGTGCTACCTGGAATGTGGATACAACCTTCACAGCCAAGGGTTAGACAGTCCTGCGAGACACCCTGCCCATGTGTATTGAGAAGAAACAGCCTGTGGCAGGACATCACCTGCAACTGCTTACTCTTCTAGTTGAACCATAGCCATAAGAACAACCATTCTGACTGACACCCCTGAGGAATTCTGAAAAGAAAGGAGGTGTGTAGAGATACTGCTGGACCAGCTTAATCTGCCCCAGTGGGCAGGTGTGTCTATTACGGGGTGATGCAATCTGCCCTGCCCTAAACAGGCAGATGACATCTTGGTCAAACCTGCGTGATTCAGCTCAGGGAGAGTGATGCACCCTGCAGAGATACCTGAAGCCTGTACTCTCAAGGAGGAGTAAGCCAGGCCTGAGGAAAGCCTGCCAACAAGAAAGATAGGCATTGAGCTGTACACTACAAACTGCAGATGTGCCAATGTATCTGAAAGACTTCATGGTGGAGTGTATGCCAGGTATCTAGAGTTGACCCACCACTCTGGGTAGGTACCTCTCTTTCAGCCATTTTTGCCTTCCAGCATCCATGCCATCTGCTGGAGAACTTTAGGAGCATTGGGCCCTTACTGAGGAGATGTTAGCAGTGTGACAAACTCCATGGGGTATCTATCAATACTGTCCAAAGCAGAGAACACCATGATCTCCATGCCAACCTGGGGTCATCATCAATGGCGGAACCTTTGTGGCCCTGATTGTTACAGGTCCTTTTGCATGCATTGGAAAAAATGGAGGCATGCAGAAGTGTCTATCATGCATGGCACCATCATTGTATTGACTCCATCTGCCTCATAGATGGGAAAGCAGGAACTAAAATAGCTAAAATAAGGCAGTTAAATGGTGTAGTGGGATGGCATCAGGTCCATTGGACAATGAGACTCCCAGTCTTGGAGATAGATTACAAACATTGGAGGATACAGTTTCCTTTCCTCCTGTTTGAGTTACCAGCAATGAAGCCAAATGACTTGTAAAGTCAGTCTGCTGGTCTGGCACATTGCCAAGATTGGCACTCGGTGTCATTTCTGCTTATTGCAATGTTTGTAAAACCTACTGGATCAATAGCTTGGTTTGATTTTCTCCTTGCATGTTTTTTATATACTATGGCAACCTGGTTACCAGTCCTGCCCAGTGCTGCCCAACTCATGAGATCTGCTCTTTTGACCCACACCCTGGCTTTACGGAGGGCCACAGCAATGCCTGCAGTGTTTAGTGAGTACTCGTGATGCTGAAGCCAGTTTGAACATGACACAGGGGCCTTAAGAATGTTGGGTGCTGACCTTTGGTGGGTGTGTTTCCTGAGTTTTCTCTGGTCATCAGCCTGGGGAAGCTGGCTGGGACCCCTACCCCTGCTGGTTGTGCAGCTTATTCCAGCAGCTGAAAAAAGAGACTGACTTGTGAGGCATTTAATGCAAACTGTGCCATGGTTGAGTGAGGTTATAGGCTGTAGATGCTCCCATCCCTGAGAGGCCACAGACTGCACACAGTGCCTCCTTCACATGGTGCTCTGGTAGCTTGGCACCACATTCTAGGTATGCAAGCATGACAAGGACTGATCCTTGGTAAATGAGTACAGCCTACTAGGTGCAGGAAAATGAAATTTGCAGGCAAGTAGCCTAGGGTGGCTTTTGGCACTTGAACACCACTGGAAACAGTCACCAGCACAGAAGCACTGCAAGACTACAGACCCTGTATTAGAACAGAGCTACTTGAGACAAGTAAGGGTTAACTCAGGCATCAGGCTGTGTGGGGACTGAAGGTGAGTTGGAATTATTGGAATTCTGACCATTACTCTGTGCTGGATGTTGTTGAGAGGCACAATAAAAGTTATCTGGTATCTGCCCACTCTGTGAACTAAGGAGTCCTCTTGTTTGCTTATTACAAAACAACAAAAAACAAGGCATATACCCTCCCAGGAGCTTCACACTGTGCACAGTAAGTGGTTCAGGATGTCTCAGAAAAAAATGGCTGTGGACTGTAGGAATCACACTTAGATCTGAATGCACACAGGTTATTAACATTCCTGTGTGTTAAGCTCTCTTTTACTGCTCCTCTGGGTCCTAGTGCCTGTGGATCCTGAGACTTCTGATGAATGCTGCCTGACTAGGAGTGGATGCTACATGAGGGTCCAGTCCTCAGGGAGCTGCTGGTGAGGATGCTACCTGAGGGTCCCAGCCTGCACAGGGGTGTAAGATAGGATGCTACTAGAGGGTCCAGCTTATCTTGTTTCCCTGCTCAATGCCCTGGGAGCTTTGTTCTTTTTTGTTTGATAATACAGCATGCAGAAAGTTAGGAGAAAAAACTAAGGTTAACATGCACTTTCATCTGTCGATGTCAAGATCAGGAAGGGTAAAGAAAAAGTAACATTTTGTAAGAAAATGACCTGAGAGCTTGGGAGCCATCAGTGTTCATGAGCAGTCTCTAGGGATGCATAATGTAAACTGGACAGTATTGTCATGGCTGGGGGACTGGCCTCTAGACGACCAAAATTTACGATCATGCATCAGCCAATAGGATGGATGGAGGATTACCCACTTTGTGAGGAATATAGGAGCACTGGAAAGGTTGCAGGGGATAATCAGTTTCTGTCCACTTTAAATTAAGCATGACAAGAGATGAACAAGGTGGTCTGGTTTAGAATTTCACTTAAGTGGCGTAGCACTTTGCAAAACTGAGGCTGTTTAGAAGTACAATAGGAGTTATGCCAAACAAATGTAAATATCTTTAAAAGTTTACAAGTTACAGATGAAAAAAAAATATATGAAAGTTGTTCAGGACAAAAGACCTTTCAAATGAGCCTATTCATTAAGCTACACTAATTATATTTGTTAAACTATGGCCATCTGATTACCTCAATTTTCATTTTTTCATAGGAGTCATGCCAAACAAATGTAAATATCTCTAAAAGTATACATGTTACACATAAACCATCAGTATGAAAGTTGTTCAGGACATAAATACCTTCCCAATGAGCCTATTCATTAAGCTGTACTACTTATATTTTTTAAACTATGGCCATCTGATTACCTGAATTTTAATTTTGCTTCACAATTTTCACCTTTCAGATGGCTATATTTGAAAAAATCTAATGAATTCAGATTAGTGACTACCCTCATTTGAAAGGTCAGTTTCTCCTGAACAACTTTCATGTTAGTTGTATATTGGTAACTTGTACACTTTCCAATAAATTTACATTTGTTTGGCATGACTCCTATTGTGTTCAATCAGAGAGAAAAAAATGAGCTTGTTTGGAAGACCATATTTTACAAAATATAAAGAACTCAGATTAGTGACTACCCTCATGTGAAAATACTTTTTGTCCTGAACAACTTTCACAATGGTTGCTTTTGTGCATCTTGAATAGTTTTAAAGATAGTTAGATTTGTTTAGAAGGTGTGCACATTTGCTCTCAGAAAAAAGCAGCTTGGGGTTCTGTGTCCATCATCCTAAAAAGAAAGAAGGGAGTATTTTTCAACTGCCATGGGGATTTGCAATGTTATGGAAGGATACACTAAAAACTACTAAAAAATGGGTTCCACAGAAACCTCTTTTCAAGCTAAAGCAATATGGCTGTAGGCTGCACCCACAGCCCCCCCAAAAAAGAGGCTATATTCAATTAAATTACAGTAAAAGATTAAAAATGAAAACTTCAAGTTCCAACACAGCATTCAGCTTGTCATTTACGATCATGAGTTTCTCCCATCTGCCCTAAAAAGCCTCCAAAGTGGATTCCCTAAAATCCTAAAAACTTAAAAAGGTGTATCCCTCAGAAGGCTAAAATAGACAACTAAAATCAACATTAGTCTGGTCTCACTCTGTTCTCACTGCTCCATTAGCTTGTTTCACCCACCTGATTCAGTGCTGAAGGCACTCACTCTCATATGGCACTAATTTCTCCTGCATGAGACAGCACTAAACACATTAAAAAGTAAGTTAAAATAAATATAAGAAAACGGTACTTCAGATGAGGACAATGCTGGAGACACCCACTCTCTCGCTGCTCTACTGTTCTTGTGCTGTAAAACTAAAGTACATTTTGCTCAACCACAAACTGCTAAACAGACTTGAATTAGGCAGTGCTCCACGTAATTTCTCACTTGCCAGCCTGGAAGTGCATCTGAGATACACCGACGGCTGCTCCTGATACTCTGAGTCTGGTGTAAACTATTTAGCACCTTGTTAGGTGCCACCAGTGTCCACTGCAGGTGATCAGAATAGTTCCCTGTATCCAGAGTATTTAAAATGGGGAGTCTATGGGATGGGTTTGGGAAAGGAGATTTCATCCGCACTAAGTGTTTGCTTACACAAAGCATGCATGATATAAATGGTGTACACTGCATACTGACCAGAAAGAGGAAGGGGTGTGGCTTGGTCCAGTGGCTCAGTGGAATGCCAAAGTCCTTGTCCAGTTGAAACAGAACAAGATGAGACAATTATTGTTTATGTAATTTTTTTAACATCTGTTATTTGCTGTACAAAGATATCACATTTATATAGTAGTTTATATATTAGTCATGAATGTTTAAATCTTGTTTTGTTCCAAATAAGTTATATATAGAATAATGGCTGAGTAAGTGGTGGTTATAATGAGAATTTCACACACCTGAAGTGTGGAATGCCACATAAACCCTGAGAGCCAAGCTCAAGGGGTTTATAAAAGCATCCCACATCAAGGGTGTGTATAAAATTTGAGTTTTACACACCTACCCAGCCTTTATTTTATAAATGTTGGGGAGTGTTTTTTTGCTACAGTAATTATATAAAGTATAGATACATCATGTTCAACCATGGTCCAGTTGGGATGAAGTGTGGTCCATGGCCAAGTGGCTGCTGAAAAGTTTCCATTTTTTTAAATGGTTTAATGAATGAGTAAAGTTTAACCGAGTATTCAAAAACTCCAGTAATGAGAGGTGATTTTTTTAAAATGCATTGACCGCCAACTGCAAGTGGTGGTGAAGTGTCCGAGTTCAGCACTGAGGAAAGGACGAGTGGCAGCTGGTGCATGCATGGTCCAAGGGGAACCCAGTGCTTGTTTGCAGTTATAAGCAGCTGGTTATAACAGCAAATTATAATTGGGGTCCCCTATGTGAAAAAACACTAGCCAGTAATTATATTTGGTTTACATTCTTTATTATATTAATGTTGTACATATGAATGTAATATTTGCTTTGATTATGTGGATTGGCAGGTAGGATGCTTGCTTGTGGGGTGAAAATATTGGAAGGTTCTGAGTTCTAGACCCACAATAGGTACTTAAGGAAATATTCAAAATTGACAGTGTAGTGCAGTATGAGGTGGATATCGCACTGTTAAGGTCCCTTCACCCTATTTCTGGTCAATGTCCAGGTGGAATTGAAATATTTCATTACTGCTATTCAAAAAGAGTAATGATTTCTTTTTCGGATTATGAAGAACTTTTATCATTAGTATAATACATTCCTATAAGATGCCCCCCAAGATACACATGACAGTACTGTGTCACAGTTTGGTGTCACTTGATTGTTTAAACATATAAATGAATATGTAAAATTTATATTTAACTTCTCTATCCTCCTCCTCATAGGGAGGACCCACCACTTCCTGATATTGCTGTGCATCATAGAAATCCCCTTCTGCTTCTTCCTCTTCATTGGAGGAGGAGGAGGAGGAGGAGGAGAAGCTGAACTTTTGAGCAGTGGAGGAGGTTGATGGACCAGGGCCAGTTTTCAGCTTTGCCAGCTGGGGGCCTTTAACTCTGTATTCTTCTGCAAGGAAGAAAACACAAATATTACATATTTTTGTCTTATGTATCTGTTTTATCAACAGCTACAATGACATTTGATCAGGTCGTACTCAGAAACATAGAAGTTGATGGCAGATCAGGATGGCTTGGTCCACCTAGTCTGCCCTAATTTCCCTACCTATGTTTCCACCAGAGATACAACTTGGTCTTCTGCTTACACCCCCCTTTGCTTCTAGGATTTCCTTGTGCCTATCCCATGCATTCTTAAATCCTGTGACCATTTTAGCTCCCGCCACTTCTGCTAAGAAGCTGTTCCAAGCATCCACCACCCTCTTCGTGAAGAAGTACTTCCTCACATTACCTCTGAGCCTCCCCCCTTCAGCTTCAGACAGGCCTGTAATTTCCTGCCAACTCACCATTTCCACTTTTGTTAAGTGGGACTATATCTGCCCTCCTTCAGTCCCTCAGCACCTCCCCTGTTTCTAATGACAGGTTGAACAGGGCTGTCAGAGGTGTAGCCAGCTCCTTGCTGAGCTCCCTTAGTACCATGGGGTGCATCCCATCTGGACCTGTTGCCTTGTCTACTTTTAACTGTTGCAACTCTCTTAGGACTCTTTCTACTGTGAAAGGGCTAGTGTCCACCTCCTGGCCCTTTATGCCCTTGTCTTTTATCAAGGGCCCGTTTTCTACCCCCTCCTTCATGAATACCGAATAGAAGTTTTTGTTCAATATGTTCACTTTTTGGTAGTACTCCTCTACTGAAACACCCCCTTCCCCTTTCAGTTTTACTATCCCTTCCTTGGACTTCCTCTTTTTGCTAATGTATCTAAAAAATGTTT
This sequence comes from Neoceratodus forsteri, assembly GCA_016271365.2. Classification (NCBI taxonomy): domain Eukaryota; kingdom Metazoa; phylum Chordata; order Ceratodontiformes; family Ceratodontidae; genus Neoceratodus; species Neoceratodus forsteri. The sequence goes on from JADMNL010000023.1 coordinate 322,619,446, forward strand.
TATCCCCCTATTTTATTGTTTTGGCTATATGTTCCTCAGTTTTTGCTTTCATGCTCCAAACTGCCTTCCCTGCCTCCCTTTATTTCTCTTGGTATTTCCCCAGATCCTCCTCTCTCTGTGTTCTGTTGTACTTTCTGAAGGCTAGTTTTTTTGCTCTTAGTTTTTCCTGTATCTCTCCAGAGAACTATATTTGTCTCTTTTGTCTCTTGCCCCTGCTGACCTGCCTGACACAGAGCTTAGTAGCTTTCTCAATTCCCTTCCTTTCTGTAGCCCACTGTTCTTCTACTCCCCTAGTTTTCCTCTTCTTGCCAGGGCATCCCTGAGGCATTCTACAATTTTCTTAAAATTGGCCCTTCTGAAGTCCAGGATCCTTATCCTTGTGTGGCTTGATTTGGGCGCTGTTCTTATGTTAAACCACGCCGTCCGGTGATCACTGGTCCCCAGGTAGCCTTAGGCCTTGAAACTAATCGAGGTTGTTCAGTTATTATAACATTGCCACATGTCTGATTATGCATTATTTCACACACAAAAACCACATTTTTAAGTAATGTGCTGTAAGTTACCTAATAAACAATTAATAACATGAAAACATTACTTTCTATAAAAATGAAAAGAAGCTTTCACATACTTTACATAGCAAAAACTAGTGGTGCCATATCTAGAAAATGGTGTGGAGTGTTAATAATGAAAGTTAAATCCACATAGCACAGTACTTAACAATTTTACAGCAGTTCATTTAAAAAACAATATATTGATGGGAAGGGGGCCCATGTGACTTCCAGATTCAATGGTTTTGAAGGGTTTGTAGCAGCCTAGCTAAAGGGAAATCATAGATTTTATCAAAATAAATATTTTCCATTTTAAAAGCAGAGTAAATTAGTCAAGAGTATACCGTTTTTTAGAATTAATGTAGTTCATGAGTGTGTTCAAATTCACTTAGCCTTTAGCATGTACATTTCTATTTACATGGGGCATATATTGCTTTTCTAGAAATGCATTCTCTGATGTTGTTATTGCTTATTGATTCAAAGGTATTTTACATATTTTTATTAGTAAGACATTTACTACTGAAGAATAATGTAATTATGTTTTACTAATAACTATATTATCAGATTTTGTTTAATTTTTAGTAAAGTACTGTATATATTTTTGGAAAAGAAACACTTTATCAGCTTGGTGCATTCTCCTTGTTCAGTCTTCCCAGCTGTCTCGCACATAGTTGTCATGATGTCAGACTAGTCCTGGTACCTCAATGGAAGAAGCTCTGTGAAATGTAGGAACTAGTACAGCAATTTCCTGGTCATCTTCCACTTAGCCTTGCAGGATTCTGTGACATGATGTAGCTGAGCCTTACTTAGAGACTCGGACACATTGTGCCACATATTCCACGAGGCCAAATCTGAAGCCCGCATGACCAGGTACATATTACCAAATTCCTGCACCTGCTTCACCAGTTCCACCACCTCCTCTGCTATCTAGGACTTTCACACTTTCACGTGGCAATGCATATTGTCCTTATTAAATTAAAGGGAGCAAAAATAAAATGAATCAAATGTAAAGAAATATACTTTTTTTAAAGAATCAAATAAATTATAAAGTCTGCCAAAGCACTGCAGCAGACATCCCCTGTCTATGTTCCCTCCCTGGCAACATGTAGTCAGGGAGATAGGGTTCTGCTGTTGAAGGTGGGGGCTTAGGCCTGGCACCACCTCAGGGTCAAGGAACCACTGAGGTCATCCATATGCCGTGGGGTACCTGAAGGGGGTGGAAAGTGAGGGGCTAAAAAGAGCTGAAGCCAACAGCCCCCCCTCACTTCAATATCCCTCTTCAGATCTGCAGCAGAAAAAAAGGCTCCGGAGAACTTCAGACCATCAGCAAGAAAGAACAAGAAAAATCATATTTCACCTTTACAAGGGTAAGGTTTATATGCTGGACTTCCTTTCTGTCTGTATTTTCTGCCTGTCTGACTAGGTTAGATGGATCCTGGGCTACAGTACTGAGCTGGTAGACCTTCACTTTTGTTTGCTCTTGGGCTAGAGAACCTTTCTAGCTTAGTTTTTCAAGGGATGAAATTATCATGCTGTTGTTTTAGTGCCAGGCTGCTGGTGGTTGGTGGTTTGTTATCTGATGTAATTTTGCAAATCCACTAACTTGGCTCAGAAAAGAAGGTCGCTGTAGGTCCTACTGAGGTGGAAAAGTATGCATAATCATTCCCTTGCCACATGCAAGCCTCCCCCTTCTCTTTCACTGGTAGCTGAGAAGTGCATTGCCAGGTGCAATGCAGGGACCTGATTCTGGTGGAACATAAGTGGAAGATGGGAGGGTGCCATACTCAGGTGCCGACTTTTGTCTCCGGTTCTTGAGAAACACCTCTCAGCTGACAGATGGATGGGCCTTAGGAGAGATACCACATCAGACCACGTGGCAGGTGATCAGTGCATCTGTGAACTGGAGTGACTATACCCCATCATGAATTTTGGACACACAAAAGGAAGTTCCAAAAGTGTTCACTACAAGAACCAGTAAGTTTCTTACCTGGGTCCTAATGCTAGGCTCCAACTGAAGAATACCATGGTTGTGATTGCGGCGGGCATCAGCACGGATGTGCTTGGATGCCATTGCACGTCCAACTCCACAAGGGGAAAGAACAGCAGAAAATGGCGGAGCAATCTCATGGCTGATGGCCATGCCCTGCACCCCGAGCACAAGAGGCACCTTATCTGTGGGGCAGCTGACCCCTGTGGCATGGGGCAATTATCCATGTGCCAGACCTGGTGTGGGTGCCGGCAGCTGGAGGTCATGGGCCCACTCCGCAGAGGGGGATGAAGATAGGGAGGCATACCAAACTTCCCTAAGGGAAGCAGGGAAGGCAGTAAGATAGGCAAAGGCCAAACTGAGGAAACACTACCACGAACAGTAAAAGAAGGGGACAAAACTTTCTAAAGATACATTAGTGAAAGGAGAAAGTCCAGAGGGGGTATTGCTAAGATCAAAGGGGATAAGGGGGATTGTGTGGAGGAGGACCAAAGAAAAGCATCTATCCTAAATAGATACTTCTGCTCAGTATTTACTGAGGATCAGGCAGGGCAGGGCCTACAGCTCAGCACCATGGACACGGGGGGGGGGAAGGAGGTGTGCTCAAGTCCCTTCACAAAAGAAAGGGTCCTACAACAGCTCATTAAGCTTGGGTGGACAAGGCAATGGGACCTGATGGCATACATCTCGGGGTACTAAAGGAGCTAAGGGTGGAACTAGCAGAGCCATTATCAGAACCGTTTAGTGAGTCTCTAAGCACTGGAGAAGTCCCAGAAGACTGGAGAAGGGCTCATGTGATCCCACTCCACAAGAGTGGTAGCAGGGAGGAGGCAGGGAACTACAGACCAGTCAGTCTTGCCTCAGTAGTGGGCAGGATTATTGAAGTAACTCTTTAGGAAAGGATAGTGCAACCCCTGGAATCCATAGGCGCACAGGGTCCAAGACAGCATGGGTTTACAACAGGAAAGTCCTGTCAAACTAATCTCATATATTTCTTTGACTGGGTAACCAGAGTGGTGGACCAAGGGGGTGCAGTTGATGTCACCTACCTTGACTTCAACAAAGCTTTCAATAATGTTCCTTAAAGAAGATTGATTAATTAAGCTGAGTAGGCTCGGGTGGGTCAAAAGTTGATCAACTGGGTGGCAAACTGGTTGGTGGGCAGAAAACAGACAGTGGTGGTAAATGGTATAGTCAGAAGAGATGCAAGTCACAAATGGGGTACCTTGGGGATTAGTCCTGGGGCCAGTCCTCTTCAATATCTTCATCAGTGACATTTCAGATGGACTGGAAGGTAAAGGTTTGTCTGTTTGCAGATGACACCAAGATCTGCAACAGAGTAGATGATCCAGATGGGGTGGGAAGAATGAGAAGAGATCTGGATAAACTGGCAAAATGGTCAGAAGAGTGGCAACTGGGATTTAACACAAAGAAGTGCAAGATCATGCACATAGGGAAGAGAAACCCTGAAGCCACCTATAGGTTGGGAGGGGAGTTGCTGGCAATCACAAGGAAAGAAAGAGACTTGGGCATCATCATCACCGATGACCTGAAATCATCCAAGTTGACCACTAAAGCAGTAGGTAAGGCTAGGGGGATGTTAGGGTGTATTAATAGGGGTATCACAAATCATAAGAGGGAAATAATAATCCCTCTTTACAAGACACTGGTTAGGCCCCATCTGGAGTACTGCATGCAGTGCTGGAGGCCGCACCTGCACAAGGACATTAACAAATGGAGGCAGTCCAGAGAAGGGCAACCAAAATGGTGCAGGGACTGCATCATAAAACGTATGAGGACAGATTAACGGAGCTCAGTATGTATACCCTAGAGCAATGGAGGGAGAGAGGTGATATGATCAAAACATTCAAACCTCTTAAGGGCATTAACAAGGTGAAAGAGTATAATATATTTCAATATAAGAAAAATAGCAGGACAAAAGGACACAGCATGAGATTAGAGGGAGGCCGATTAAGGGGTAATGTGAGGAAATTATTTTTCACAGAAAGGGTGGTGGATGCATGGAACGGCCTGCCTCAGGAAGTGGTGGATATGAATACAGTGCAGGGCTTCAAACAGGCATGGGATAGCCATAAGGGAGCAATACAGATGAGTATGAATAGATAGGCCATTGTCAGAGTAAATGCCTATGACACATTCATAAGGTAGGAAAAATAGGCAGACTGGATGGGCCTTGCAGTCCTTATCTGTCGTCAACTTCTATATTTCCTATGGCAACAAATCTGGAACCGAGAGTATGTAGACATGTTTTCCTTGCTCAACCACTCAAGTTAGCACAAGGGCAGCGAGGATAAAAAGATGACCAGGAGAAAAAGAAGGTGAAAGTGGAATGCAGAAGAAGAAGAATCAGCATTTATATAGTGCTCTTCATACACAGTGTATCCCAAAGCGCTTTCAACAATTGGCTGTTTGGCGGGCAGGGTTCATAGCTTTCACCAGCACAATAGACCAGACAGCCACAGAGAAAGGTTTAGATCTGTTAAATTATTTGAAAATGATCATATTGGTACACAGGCATAAGTGTGGGATACTGTAGCTTGGCTGGAATATGATGAGAAAGACAGTCCTAGATACGGTATGACTCTTTGCTTGATTGGAGCATCCTGGAAAGGCCTCTCATGGTCAAAGTGATGCACGGAGGACGATTCATCCGTACAGAGATTGAGGGTTCTCAACCACAGTGGTGTGACACCAGCAGGCCCCTCCATAGACTTGTTTTAGCTTCACTAAGGGGAGTTGCTCCAAAAACCATTGCAGGTTTTGGCACGAATGTGTCATTATGGAAGGTGCCATCCCCTTTTACAATCCCTATCCCTGATGCACCCGAAAGGAGACAACCGCCCCTTTCACAAAATGTTTCATAAGCCCTATGGAGACAAGCCTGCCCCATCTATTAAGGGAGGAGAGGATGAGACCTCAGCTGGACCAATAACTGGATTGTGAGACAGCCCACCGTCTGGCAAAAGATTTCTCAGTGGGCTTCAGAATTCCATACACTGGGCCACGCTGGGGGTATGAGGTACAGAGTTTGAAATCTGCAAGAGACAGATCACAAGTGGTTAGGAAAAAATGGAAACAGGAGATGTGGCTGGAGAGGGTGAGCGGCCCTTACCTCTTCCCTCCCCTGCTGAATCTCAAGATGTCATTGATTGGCATACTTCCCAAGAAAGCCCTAGGTGAATTCCAGATGAGCAACCACTTGTTACATCTGTAAGGGTACTCAATCAATAACTCCACTGAGCCATACTTCACAGTGGTTTAGTACGCATCATTTGACAGAGCGATTGAGGCAGTATGAGTGGCAGGCCTGCATGCTCTGATGGCCAAAGCAGACATAGAGTCAGAATTCCAGCTATTGCCAGTACAGTAAATCTGGCCAACAGGGACATGCCTGGGATGACATTTGAGGGGCAATACTATGTGGACAACTGCATGCCTATGGGTTGCTTGGTAGCCTGCATAGTGTTCAAAAGTTCTGGTACATTTCTGCCCTGTGTAATAGCCCAGGAATCAAAGAATCATAGCAACATTCACAGCCTGGACAACTTCTTGTTTGTGGGACCAGAACACTCTCTGTCCTGCAGGCAAACAATGGCCACCTTTGTGGAATTGTGCAGTCTCTTTGGTGTACCCCTGACTCTGGGGAGAGTTGAAGCTCCAAGCTTGGTGATGATCTTCCTGGCCGTGGAGACTGACGTGGTGAGGCAAGAATGTTGCTTGCCCTACAATAAGATGAGCTTCTTGAGGGACATTTTGAGCAAGACAAAACTGGCAAAAAAGATAATCCTACAGTAGCTACAGGAGATAATAGAACACCTCAACTTCACCTGCCAGGCCATTCCCATGGGGAGGACCTTCTTGTGATGGATGACGAAGCTGGGGTCAAATGCCTGGAATTCTCATCACCGGAATTGAGTGACAGTTTTTTTTTATTTAATATACTTTTTTGAAGATTAAACACAATACAAATAGTGAAACAACGGACAACCATAACAAACAAATAAAATAAAAAAACACAAGACCCCATATTCCACCCTCCCCTACCTCCCTCTCTTCCTATGGAAGCAGTATAGTGCAGTGGTTAAGGGCACTGAGCTGCAAACCTGGAGACCTAGGTTTGAATGCCACAGCCTCCACTTGCAAACTGTGTGACCCTGAGCAAATCACTTAATTTCCTTGTGCTCCCAGGTCACACCTGGAAACAAGCTTTGGCTTAGTGCACTTTTTCTGGTTAAACAATTTCCTCTATTCCCTTTCCTTCGATGGTAAAAACCATGAGATTGCCCAGAAAAAGTCCTATAGGAAACAATGGACAGAAATCAAAAGGTGAAAAAACTATAATGCCTCAAATGGGTTTGGAAGATCTTTATACTCTCTCTGACAAGCCTAGAGCACCATATAATCTGTTCGATAAAGACAGAGAAAATGATAGGCAAAAGGCCCACAATCCTAAAATCTAGGCTACCTGCAGCACTGTGTACAGGAACTCCCACCTTTTTCTAAAAGTATGAGGTCTATGATGCATATTTGCTGTAGTTCTTTCTATATTGAGAGCATGGAGTATTCGTTTATGCCATCCAGTATAGGTGGGAGTCTCACCAATGCTGCAGGGGTATTGATTTAGCCACTGCTACAATTAGAGCTATGTGTAATTTCCTTGGACCAATGACTTTATCACCGTACCATCCACCAAACATATTTAAGGCACAAACAAATTGTGCAAACCTAATAAAGGGTCAAGATGATCCCTAATCATTATCCAAAGAGGTCTGGCCTTATTGCATAATCACAAAATATGGTACAATGTACCCAATTTCTTATTACATCTTGTGCAATGGTCTGTACTACCTTTACCCATTCAAAAGACCTTTCTAGGCGTGAGGTGAAGACTGTGGTAAATCTGAAACTGTTGCAAGTGAAATGTATCCTGTTTAAGATACTTATATAGATCCTCACAAGTTTTCCCTCTATTGCTTATCTGTAAGAGCTAGATCTCAATGTGTGACCAGAGACAGTTAACAGCCAGGAGCTGGAACTGTTCATGGATGCATCAGGAGGACTAGGTTTTGGGTATCGTGTCAGGGTGAATAGTGTGCCATGGAATGGCCCTCTGTGTGGGCTGCTGCAAAACTCCATAAGCACATAACAATGTTGAAATTCTTCCCAGTTGTGGTGGCACTGTGAATAGGAGACTCTAAACTGAGAGACAAGACAGTCATCTTTCTGTCCGACAAATCATTGTTTGCTGTTGAACAGGAAAATAAAAACAAGTGCATGTTATTTGGTTCTAAACCAATACTTGCAAAATGTTCCCCTCTTATTATATCAGTTAAAACTGGAGTTCAGTTTGAACAGGTTGCCCAAAAGTACCTTGGGCTACTATTAGACCCAAATGTAACTTTCAACACATAGAAAAACAACTTGTAGACAGATTAATTAGAAATTGGGTGCTCTGTTTAAGCTTCAAAACTGTTTGACACCAAAGAACAGATTTTCTGTTGCTAACAATGTACTCTTACCTATGTTGAATTATAATTCTTTTATTTTGTCCAGTCTTTCCAAAATTGAACTATCTTTGTTTAACTCCACTTTCCATGGGATATGTAGATCTGCTTTAAAATTGCCTTTTAAAACACATCATTGTATTCTTTATGATCAATCAGGCTGACTTCCACCCAAACTGAGTAGTTTATATAACTTAAATTGTGTTACTGATAACATTTTAAGGTGGAAATCTGATGCCCCTCTTGTTTCACTGTTTGACTTTAAAAAGGAAGACAGACTATTAAGGTATAATGGTACCTGTAGATTAGTAATACCAACTACTAAAACAAATATGGGTGAATGTGCATTTATGTTATGTGCAGCTAAGAACTGGAACAATCTACCTTGGTTTGTACAGGCTGCTCCTAGCCATGAAGATTTTAAATTGCAGTTAAAGAAATATTTTTGTAGTCAATTGCAGAGTAATTGTTTTATATAGCTTTTTATTGTTCTTTCTTGTTTCTTTATATGATTAAGTATAGTACTGAAGAATGTAAGCCTGTTTTTGTGAAAATCCTGGCTGTCTGTAATGCAGCCCCAGGTCATGCATGAAAACGAGCCTTAGCACATCGTACTTACCTGGTGAACAAAAGTTAAATAAATAAATATCATGGGAGTGGTACACACTGTAAATGGGCAGTTGGTGGCTAAAGGTCCATTTGGTTACATCTTGAGGATATTTGTCCAGAAATGTATGTTGCTCAATGTCCTTTTTAACGTTGTGCATGTTCCTCACTTTGAGAAAAGTATTGCTGATGCTTTATCTCATTCACAGATGCAGAAATTCAGGATGTATGCTCCAGCAGCAGAACGAAATCCATGACCGGTCCCACCATTTCTGTGGAAGGTGGTGACCTTGAGACCTGGGAGTGTATAGGTAATGCTATTGCTTTTCAAACCAGAGCAGCCTACATGCACAGCATGGAACATGGTATACATCCCCGACATCGACATGTTGACATCGACATGTTGACAGCGGAGTCCCCTACAGTGACAACAGTGCCACATCACTGTAGGGAATCTGCTGGCACCCGGCACTGTCTGTAGGGGGTCCTGCATCCCCCGATCCAGCTCTGACTCGGAGTTGAGAATCCTAAATGGGTGTGTGTGGGGTGCAGCCCCCACATGGGGGATGAAGCCCCTAAAGAAAACACTTGTTGCTTCTGAAAACCAGAAGCTGACTGCAAAATGCAGTTGACCTGCCGGTTTTGCTGTCGGGCCATTTGACAAATGTTTTGTCAATGATCTGTCATGGAGCCACGGAACACTACCATGTAGTCCAAGCGGAAGTGGGATGGCCAAACAGCTAGTTCATTCTGGTTGACCAACTGTGACAAATGAGCCAAATGGAGAGACCTGATGCTGGGGGCTGTGGGGCAGCACCCAGCAGACCTGTCATAGTTTTCCCAAGTTTGGGGCTTCATGGACAGCACTCACTCCTTCTAGGTTTGGAAGGTCTTCGAAGGGTGGGGTAAGGACCATACCAAGCAGTTGGAGCCCCGCACCCAGTTACTCCAACAAGTCTCAAACAGGTGAGAGCATCCCTCCCAGCAGTTTGCTGGTCTGCATATGAGGCCACTTTATTTAAGACTGCATTTGTTCTGGCATTCTGAGGGGCATTTCTGGTCTCTGAATTGGTGCACACTGCACAATCTGGGGCTGTAGTGAGACTCAGATGTCACAGTGACCCCAGAGGGGGTCTTTGTTCAGCTGCACTGCGGTGAAACTGACCAGTCAGTTATTGGCTACTGGTGCACATTGATGACTCTGGCCTGGTCAGCATAGGGCATAAAATCTAGAGTGGCCACTTACATGGCTCACCACCCATCAGAGGGTGAGGCATTCTTCCAGCATGCAGATGGCAAGCCCGGGATACATTTTGGAATTGGCAGTCCAGCAGGACAGTCTGAATGCAAATGAGTAAAACACCCATTCATTTAGGATATGGGCTGCATTGACCACAAGGATGCAGGGGCTTTCAGATGGCAAGATCCAGGCCATGGGGCAGGGTGGTCCCAAGTGTTTTATGCTTCATCATCTGGATTTGCTTTGACATTGACTTGCTGTTTTCCAGGTTCCTTTGGTGGTTGTATGCAGAGTGGATCTGTAGACATTCCTTCATCCACTGGGAAGCAGAGAGAGTGGGACATTGGCCTGGCAGTACAAACCTATTGATTCTGCAGCAGAAGGCACAAATTTACTGGATAGGCAAGAAAGGCACACACTGGGAGGACCTTCTTCCTAGGCTGCTGGCGGAGGCCCAGCAGGTGAGTTCACCAGACATCCTCATGATTCATCCAGATGAGAACAACCTGGGATTCTGAAAAACTAAGGATCTGCTCCTGAGAATGAAGGATGACCTTTTTAGTAACTAGTTCTGAGAAGGTGTTCTACAGTGGCGTGAAAAAGTATTTGCCCCTTTCCTGATTTTCTCTATTATTGCATATTTGTCACACTGGATGTTTTCAGGTCTTTAGACAAAATATAATATTAGATCAAGGGAACCTGAGTGAACAAATAACACTTTTTTTTTTACTTATTTCATTTATTTAATGAAAAAAGTTAACCAACACCAACTGGCACTGTGTGAAAAAGTAATTGCCCCTAGTTAAATCAACCCAATTAAAGGGATAATTAGAGTCAGCTGATTGAACACAGCCAGGCTTGATTACAGCCAGCCCTGCTCAATATAAACCTCACTTATTTTGGCCCTTACCATCAGAGTCATGTTGCCAGCACAAAGATTCAACAAGCACATTATGCCATGATCAAAGGAAGTTCCTGAAAAGATCAGAAAACATTTGTTGCCCTCTATCAGTCTGGAAAGGGTTACAAGCTATTTCTAAGGCTCTGGGACTCCATCGAACCACAGTGAGAGCCATAATCTCCAAATGGAGAACACTTGGAACAATAGTGAACCTTCCCAGGAGTGGGCAGCTTGCCAAAATTACTCCAAGGGCGAGTGTAAAATCATCCAAGAAGTCTCAAAGGATCCTAAACAACATCCAAAGAACTGCAGGCTACTCTTGCCTCAGCTAAGGTCAGTGTTCCTGACTCCACAATCAGAAAGAGACTGGGCAAAAATGGGCTTCATGTGAGAGTAGCAAGGCGGAAACCACTGCTAACCAAGAAGAACATAAATGCTCGTCTCTCATTTGCCAAGAAGCACCTGGATGATCTACAAGCCTTTTGGGAAAATGTTCTATGGACAGATGAGTCCAAAGTGGAACTTTTTGGACAACATGGATCCCATAATGTCTTGCGTAAAGCAAACACAGCATTCCACAGTAAGAACACCATACCAACAGTCAAACATGGTGGTGGTAGTGTGATGGTGTGGGGATGCTTTGCTGCCTAAGGACCTGGATGACTTGCCATAATTAAAGGAACCATGAATTCTGCTCTGTACCAGAAAATTCTTAAGGAGAATGTCCAGTCATCCTTCTGTCAGCTGAAGCTGAAGCGTAGTTGGTCATGCAGCAAGACAATGATCCAAAACACAAAAGCAAGTCCACATCAGAATGGCTAAAAAGAAGTAAAATTAAAGTTTTGGAGTGGCCTAGTCAAAGTCCAGACTTAAACCCAATAGAGATGCTGTGGCAGGACCTGAAACGAGCAGTTCATGCTCGAAAACCTACCAAATGTTACTGAATTAAAGCAGTTATGCGAGGAAGAGTGGGTTAAAATACCTCCACAGCGATGTGAAAGACTGATATTGAATTATAGGAAGTGTTTGGTTGCAGTCATTGCAGCTAAATGTGGCATAACCAGTTATTAAGTGTAAGGGGGCAATTACTTTTTCACACAGTGCCAGTTGGTGTTGGTTAACTTTTTTTCATTAAATAAGTGAAATTAAAAAAAAAAACAAGTGTTATTTGTTCACTCAGGTTCCCTTTATCTAATATTACATTTTCTCTAAAGACCTGAAAACATCCAGTGTGACAAATATGCAATAATAGAGAAAATCAGGAAGGGGGCAAATACTTTTTCACACCACTGTATGTCTTTATACATCTTCATAGTTTTTACTGATCACCATGCATTAATTTAAGCACTGTGCACTATCACTTTTAAAACTTAGCATACCTTTGTATATAAGGGTCTTATTGGTGGAGCACCGATGTCTTGAGAGAGCATCAGAGCAATATGAAATGTTGATGGGGGGTGCTACTCACTATATGTGGGCAACTTTTGAAATAAAGCATTTTGAACTCTTTCAAAATTGTGGATGTATGCCTGTCTTCGACATGCAGCTGAGTTGTTTGTAACTAGGATTTGGCACTTGTGTTACATGGCTCTATCCTGCAGAGCTTTGAGCTGCAATTATCTTCTTGTGGTTCTCACCGTTCAGTTTTGGCTTAGCCCTAGGACTGACACCCTCCATGAGCAACATGGTGCTGGACGACTCTATCAAAGTCATTATCAAGGGTAGCACTCCTGCCTTTACTAATTACTAGTACTATGATAGGGCATAGTTTCTTCATTGAATCTACACTAGTTGCCTCCCTTGACATGAAGTAAGGAATATTCCAATAGGCAAATGTATGTGCCTTAGGCAAAACTGTAGTGCAGAGAGGTCCTGTGAGAAAGGCAATAGTGATTTGGTTAAGAGGTTTAAAAAGTAGGGGTATAGTGAAATTTGTATGTCAGATGCTGTTTAGAAACTAGTGACCATATAGACAGTAGACCTTTTAACTCCAAAAAAAAAAAGGACTGGAGATGTGAGTACATATAGAGGTCCTATTTTAATTAATACCTTTAGTACGCAGGTCCATTTTTTGAGGGATATTATTCAGAAAAACTGGTTTTATTGGACCAACATAGATGTTACAACAAAAGAACAAAATGCTCTAGCTTTCAGACCAACCAAGTCCTTCTTCAGAAGCTTTAAGGCAGTTGACCTTGAGGGGCTTTTCAGCTAAAAGCATACTGGTGTTAATTAGCTTCTCTGACATAGTCTTCAGTTATTTTTTGGAGTGAGTATGTTAAACCAATGAGAATTATTTCTATTTTTTTTATGCATTGTCTGGTGTTAATTTTATGGGATTTTCTGAATAACTGTCATAAAGCTTCTGAAGAAGGACTTGGTTGGTCTGAAAGCTAGAGCACTTTGTTATTTTGTTGTAACATCTATGTTGGTCCAATAAAAGGTATCAAACCATTTGCATCTGGATCTGTTCTTACTAGAGACAATACGGCAACTACATAATTTGTCAGAAAAATTGGAACATTCTGGATACAGAACCAACCCTGAGTGGTATTGTGGACCAAGGCCCTTGGATGACCTTTTTTAAGGGCAGGAATTTAGTGGATGAACTGGTGCACAGTTTTCATGTCAAAGAAGATCTCAACCCCAGTACGAAGAGATAGAATGGGACATTCAGATATGGTTCATGCTGCATGTGTAATTTCATACAAGTTGGAAGTACAGTACTTATACACAAGGCCCTCAGTTGTTTGCGGCACAGTTATCTTAAGTTCTGCAACAGGGAGTCCAAACTTCTGTGGTACCATTAGGCCTACTTCTGCGACACTAGGAAATGTTCTGTGGCACATAAATAAAGTGAGGATCCAGGCTCGTTCCTAAACCTGGGTCATCAGCATCACAAGTGGTGGTGCTGTGACATCAGCTCAGCCTGCAGAATAGTGGAAATATTTCATGCCCCATTTTTCATGCTAACCCACTTCTCCCAGCACAGAGAGCTGCCCCATCAGGCTTTGACATGCATGTAAACACCTTGTAGGGGAGTGCTCCCTGGACAATCACAAGATGTCATCAGTGCAGCCAAACACTGCATAATACCTTCCCAGGCTAGGACTGGTGCCATGCACAAGAGCAGGCCCCATCCTCATGCTGCCCAGCTGCCTCCCGAGTCTCATCCCTGAACTTGTGTTGCTGGCACAGGAGCACAACATGCTACCTGTGTGGCTAACAGCTGGCCCCCCACATGTTTCTTTGCCTTTTTGCTTTACATCATGATCCCAAAATTTAGTTAGCTACACTGTAACTGCATTGCAATTGCAATGTAGTTGCATGCAGCAAACATGTAACTGCAGTGTAATTACTCTGTTGCATGTAATTAATGATTAGTTACATTGAAATGGACACTCAAAGTGTTACTTAGACTTCTATGGCCCACCTTTTTGTACATGTCAGGTGTCATTAATAAAATACTTGCTAAAGGGTCACTTTGCACCACAAGGGTGAAAACACGTTTTGGGAGGATTTGGAACATGACATCTGTCGTGTTCGTGAGGTGGTGTGAAAAATTGACTATATGGAAAATTAGGGGTCAAAATGTTGAAAATTACCAAAGTTATGAGTGAACATTGAGAAATTTCAAGTAACTCTATAACTTTGTTGTTTATTAAGATTTTAACAAAATTTCAACACATTTTTTTTATTACCCCACTTCATGAGCCTGGTAGCTTAAATTTTTTAAATCCTGCCTGAAAGGTGATGCCATGGGGTGACTGCAAAATCACCTTTAGGGCTGGATTTGAAAAATGTCATCTACCTCCACCATAAGGCGGGGCCCCAAAAAGCCATGATGAAAATTTGATAGAAAAATATTGAAGAACACCGATGTCATGAGTGAATGTTAAAATATTGCAATGTTCACTCATAACATGATCATTTTACAATTTTTCCTACTGTGTTTTCACCATTGTCTTCTTATGACCCCACCCCATGAACCCAGTAGGTGAAAATGTTTAAATACTGCTTGAAAGGTGATTTTGTGCAGCAACAGTGAAATCATCTGCTGGGCTGGATTTGAAAAATGTCACCACCTTGCTCATGAGCTGGTGTCCAAAAAAGGCTGTGTTAAAAATGTTGTGAAAAAACATTACAAAATGGCCAAGTTATGAGTAAAAGTTCAAAACACAATGGAAATACATTGACTGCACTTTGTTTCCTCAGTTTGCAGTTGGGGTTCCAGGAGGAGGACATGTTTTCATTGCAGTGGGTTTACAGCATTGGATGGGTTTTAAGTGAGTGTGGGTATGGGGATGGTGTGAGGAGGTGGGTGCTGAGTGTGGAGTCTGGGTGGGGGCTGGGGTCTGGTCACAAAAGACATCAGTGGATGGTTTTCTGATTTTCAGGTATAAAAAAGACTACTACTACCCTGAAGTAAAAGGGGGGGCAGAGAGACTATGCTGATATTTACACACGGGGGGAGGCATGAATAAGATAAGGACATTGAGTTTGCATTTTAATCTACTATCATGTAGAGTCTTGGGGGGAATCACACATTTTGTGATACAGGGTGCATTACAGGGGTAAGTGCTATCCTGGGAAAGTGGGGAATGGGGCAAAGCTAAAGGGACTATACCAGTACTGAACATGGCCCTCCCTCATGCTGGGCCTAGCACCTTATGTAAAAATCTCACCACAGTGCTGAAAGGGGCTATATGCCCTTCTGAGGTGGTTAATCTAGAAGGGGTTAGGAGTCATTGCTGGGGAAGGGCTGCCCTCCCTTTGTGGTGAGGAAACCCATACAGCACTTTTCAGAGCTAAAAAGGTGAAGCTAACAGACCACTGGTTTTCCCTGGGGGAACGTTTCTTGAGCAGCTTGGCTAGTGTGGAAGGGGGAAGGTGAATGCACAATAATAAGTGGCATTCACCACTGCAAAAGAAGTGCAACCTTTAATCCCCTTAAAAAAATGGCCATTACTGCAAATCCCACAGTGTCTCCAACCCACTAGTCTCCAGTTCCCAGCATTGAATATCTGATAATTCTCCACTTCACATTTTTGTAGTTAGCAACTTAAACAACGTACCAGTGCTTTCATGGTCAGGTGTGTGTTCCGAGGTTGGTTGTTAATTCCATGGATTTTTCAAGGCCATGAATCTATGGTAAACTGATGGCCTTGAGTATAAGCAACTGGTCTTGGGTGAGACCTAAGAGGTACACTCTTTCATAGCAAGCAATACTGATGCAGTTATTTACATTGCCATCTGCACATGTAAACGTTTTTATGTTGGGAAGACCCTTCGAAAATTTAAGACTTGGGTGAGTGAACATCTAAGAAGTATTAATAAAAAAACAAAGAGACAATGCTTTGGCTCTTTATGTTTGCACTATTTTTAGGTTTAGAGAGAGAGTGACTCTCAGCATATATGGACATGATCTGGACAATAAAATTATGGGCAGGGAAACTTCTTAGCGGTACAAACTGAGGGCATTAGTTCCACCCAGTTTAAATGAACATTTTCAGCTGTTTATTGATCAATGCTTGTTTGTTTTGTAATACATGGACTGGGATTGGCCCTCTATAATAATATTTATTAAGTCAAGCCATTTGGCTGCAGTAGCTGTATTTTCAGTTCTTTTTGCTCTGTTGTTATTGCCGCTGTATTTCATGACTCCTAGTATTAAGTACTGTTATGTATATGTGTGTGTGTGTGTGTGTGTGTGTGTGTGTGTGTGTGTATCTGTCTGCCTATCTATCTATGAGAAATACTGATCGCAAAAGGTGAAAAACACATCGTGAGTGGTTATTTCTATGATTTACTTGCCATGGGGGGAAAAAAACACTTGTGATGGCTGCCATTTTCTTTTTACTGTTTTAAATTTATAAAGAGTATCAGTACTATCAAATTATGTATTTAAAAACCCCGCCTGAATCCAGCTAAACGGGACTTGTTCAGTTAGATTCTGCAGTTTATTTCTAAAAAAACTTTGCCAGAAATATGTTTTCTGGGCACCTAAAATCCTGGATGCTAGCTTAACGAGAAGAGCCCTTCACATGCATTTTCTGTATGAGGACAGCAGGACTTTCTTGATTTCTGCAGTGGCAGCTGGAACTCATGTTGTGGGCTGCAGTGTGAGCCACTGTTTCCCTGGTGTCTAGTGGTACCCCCCTCCGATTGCAATCTCCATAATGTTGTTTCCTTTCCCTAGTGTCTAGTGGCAACCTCCCCAGATAACAGCCTCTGTAATATTGTTCCCTTTCCCTGGTGTCTAGTGGCAACCCCCTCTTCTGTTCACCCTCCCCGTAATATTGTTTCCTTTCCCTGGTGTTTAGTGGCCCCCTCCCTGATTGCCATCCCCATACTATTGTTTTCTTTCCCTGGTGTCTAGTGGGATTCCTCCTCTGATCACGGTCCCTGTAATATTTTGTTTGTTTCCCTGGGGTTTAGTGGCACCCTTACCCTTTGATCATTGTCCCCACAATATTTTCATCTTTTCATGGTGCCTAGTGGAACCCACCACCCTTCAATTGCCATCCCAATAATTTGTTCTTCTTTCCCTGGTGTCTGGTGGCACCCCCCCAACTTGCTGTCCCACTCTGTAATAAAGAAAATGGTACCTTGATTTTTTTTTTTTACACCTGTAAGAAGGAAAATGATCCCTCAGTGATCTGACCCGCCACTCCAACATCCCACTGAGCACCCAACACCAGGCATCCCCCCCCACATCCTCACTCAACTGGACATGTCCCAGGGATCCACTCTCTGACTGAAGACATGTCTTGCTGCTGGAACTGCAGACTGCAATATGAGAAACTAAGGTAAGTGCAGTTCAATGCATTTCACTGGAGTTTTCAACTTGATGCATAACTTTGGCATTTTTCCATATTTTGACCCCACATTTTTAACGTGGCCTTTTTGGGACCCCACCTCATGAACAATGTCAGTGGAATTACTCAAATCTGGCCTGAAAGGTGATTTTGCAGTCACTTGGTGAAATCACCTTTCCATAAAAAGGTTATGCTGAAAATTTGGGGTGACAATATGTAAAAATGGGAAAGTTATGTACATACTTTGAAATTTTACTACAGTCGCTTGTAACTTTTATAATTTTAAATATTCTGACCCCAGATTTTCAAGATGGCAATTTCTTTACACCACCTCATGAATGTGACAGCTGTCATATTTCAAATCTTATTCAAAATGTGTTTTGCACCTGTGGTGTGGAATGAAGTTTTGGTGGCGCAGACTGATGTTTCGACAGGGATTTGAACATTCTCAGCACAGTGTTCATGTGGTGGGGTAATAAGGCTATGCTGACAGTTTGGTTGCTGTTTCGGCTGAAGTGCAAGTGCAGTGCCTGAAGGCTCCTGTGCTTCCATGGCAACATATATGTACGCATCAATGGAGGGATGGGTGCGCAGGGCCCAGGTTCTGCACTCCCACAGAGAAATGAGGATACAATTATAGTATCTCAAAAAGTAAGGAAATTCTTTGCAAAAAACTATGTTATTGCACCAGTTAGGGTAACTTAACACCACAAAAGTAGGGAAATGTGGTGTTAGGGTTTCCCACATTCACACTCCCCCATCCCACCCCAAGTGGCAAAAGGAAAGAAACATTGGAGTTTTGGGTCTCCAGAGTCTTGGCGAATCAGTGGTAGGGTCTTTCTTGGGGGCTGTCAACCCTACTGCTCACCCCTCCTCACTGTGGGCCCTGCATGAAGAAAGGAAATCATGTGTGACGTTGTTTGCTCACAGAATGGGGTGCAAATTAGGGTTGACAACCCTCAAGGAAGACCCCACCACTGATTTGCCAAGACTCCGGAGACCAAACCCTAATGTTTTTTCCATTTGCTCCTTTAGGGGAGTGAGGAGGCATTGGGGTGGGAAACTCTAATGCCACATTTCTCAACTTTTGTGTGGCGTTAAGTTACCTTAACTGGTGCATTAACTATATATATCTTTATGTACAAGCAATAATACCTGACAGGGTGTGCGGTGTTGGGAAATAGCAGACTGCCCAGGGGTGAAATGAGGCCTGATGCCACAGGCAAAGGGCCTTATAGCCCCTGGAAGGTCCAGTATTGCCCATACCACCCACCCTAGAGGGTATTATTGTGCTTAGAAAATGGGCACTGTGAAAAAAAAATTGTTTAATAAAAGAATGTTTTTACAAAATTAGTTTAAAATTAGTTTTTTAATAAAATAATTCCTCGGCCCGTCTTAGAATGATTTGCCCTTTTTTTACCTGGTTGTCATGGTACACCCCCCCCACACCACACACACACACACACACACACACACACACACACTCACACCCTGGCTCAGATCCTGATTCTAACTTGTTTGCAGAATGTTAAATGCCTCCCCCCACACACATAGAGACATACAGGGTGTGATTTTTTTGTAGACTGGCATCAGTCTGTTGCTGCCCCCTTCCCTCCCATGTCCCATGTTGATTCTGGATCTGATTTGGGCAGGCACGATATAGTGTTGCTGATCATATCCCCTCCCCCCCCACCAGCAACAATGGACACTTTCAGAGATTTTCTGGAGCTTCCTTTTATCTTTGTTCTTCTTTTATTATTTGTAGTGCAGGCTTGACAGTGGGCAGCTACTCGAAGGAGGGGGGTGTGAGACATCAAAGTGTTTGTGAGACTTGTGCGGCAGTGCGGCAGATATTGTTGTATTTTACTGACATGCAGGATAGGCTTGCCTGGCAAAAGAAATATAACAAATTAAACAAATTAGCAGTCATTTCCATCAGATCAGTGTTTATAGCTGGAGTTGTGATGCCATGGAGGTAATTGGTGGGCAGCATTGATATGGAACTGCTGTGACAGGAACAAAGTTATTATTAAGAAAAAAAATCATTGAATTGTGTTTGTGTGGGTGCTGGCAGTGAAAAGATAAGCCCTACTGAGGTTGTGTTTTGTTTTGTGCAAATCAGGCTAGATTTTGGGGGTGGGGCACTGGAAGTGTTGGCAGGGTTGTGCGTGTCTGTGTGTGCCTAGTCGGTCTTTCCTGTTGATTAGCGAGGGGAAAAATGGCAATGATCTAAAATTTAAAGTAGGTGGTTTTAGCCAGTTAGGAAGCAGGATGGGCACTATGCTATTTCAATGGGTAAAGGGGCACTTTAGGCTGGTACTTGTTTTACCAGGGCTCTCACTGTTAGTTAATGTACCCCTGGCAGCCAATCAGATTGGCCATATTTTTAAGCTCATTATATATATATATATATATATATATATATATATATATATATATATTATAAAATGGGTAGGGAAATTGCAGCAATATCATTAGCTGAGCAGTATCACATGACCGTCGATATATCAGAGAGCGACCGCACACCTGCACTTTTATCCCCCTCCAAAGCAATTTTGACATTTTATAAGATAGATAAACCACTCTGAGGTGTCGTGGTCAGCGCTCCTGATATCGCTGCGCCTTGGGCGGTTGACGACTCGCCTCATGCCTCGTGCGCATAACGCATACCGTTAAGCGTATGTATAATCAGAGCGTGACCGCACACCTGAGTGGTATATCTATTACTTATATATATATATATATATCAGTATATATATATATATATATATATATATATATATATATGTATACACAGTACATTTCTTTATTTCCCTTCCCCAATTTTCCCATTCCCCTCACCCTGCCAACGTATCTTGTGTGTTTTGTTTCTCATCCCGGCCTCACTCTCCTCCTTCTATTCTCTTTTTTGTTTGCTTATTGCCTGTGGTTTTAGGATGGCACTTTTCATAAGAAGTTCTGAGAAGGTGTTGCATGTTTTTGTACGCCTTTATGGTTTTTACTGATCACCATGCATTAATTTAAGCACTGTACACTAGCACTTTATAAAATTAGCATTCCTGTTTGTATATAAGGGTCTTATTGGTGGAGTACTGATGTCTTGATAAAGCATCAGAGTGATGTGAAATATTGACTGGGGTGGGTTACTACTCATTATATGTTGGTAACTCTTGAAGTAAAACCTATTAAACTCTTCCAATATTGTGGATGTATTCCGGTCTTCAATGTGCAGCTGAATTGTTTATAACAATTTATTTATTTATTTATTTTTTGTTAATTGGGTAGGTACATTAGATAGCATAGCTGCCAATTTTCAGGTACGACTCAGGAATCTAGAATCTGGTACTAGTGTTATGTGGCTCCATCCTGCAGAGCTCTGAGCCACTATTGTCCTTGTATGTTGAATGCATTAATTCTACATTTCCTCTTATTCTAAAATATGTATATTCTTGCTGACCCAGTGGCACAGAGGGTAGAGGTGCTGGATGCCTTACCTCATGCTACGCTGGCAACCTGGGTTTGGGAACAACCTCGGGTGGTTGGGGTGCTGGTGTGGGAGGGAGGGTGGGGCAGGACTGAGCATGCCAGTGGGCAGCTCTTCTCTTCTGAGGCTGGTGAGGGTGGGTTGGTGCCCCCATAGTTCCTCTCCCACTGGGTGGAGGTCCGGTGGGTAGCATAAGCAAAGAGGGGGTGGCAAAGTATTGGGAGGTGGAAGGGGCTGGGCTGGTGCCACTGGGTGCAAAGTGTGCCTCCACATGCTTGCACAGCCATGTGCTGGGGCCTTGGAGGGGGTCAGGTGAGAAATCTGTAAAAATACATATGTGTCCCCATTGCCAGTTGGTAGGAGGAGGCAATGGGGACCAAAAAGCTAAATAAAAAAAGAAATATGTATATCCTTTACAATGCACGATTAAGCATGTGTAGAATATATGTAGAGTGTATTTTCTTTTTATATGTTGAATGTATTTTTTGTAAATGCTTACTTTGGTACTGTGTACATATTTGCGTAACTAATTTGCATGTTTCAGAAATACAGTTTATCAACCAAAATCATGGTAATTTCTATTTAAAAAATATTGATTTGACACTATTAGCTTACATACCACAGAGAAAGTTAAATACATAAACCAAGTACTATTTACAAAAAAATTGAATTGACAATATTAGCTTACATACCACAAAGAAAATAAAATATATAAACCAAGTACAGTACATGTAGGAACTCACCATGACCTAAAAGGGAACCAATAAGGGTGGTATAAATACCAATTTGAACCTGTGTTATCCAAGAGATTTAGAGATAAATCCTAAGTGTACGTATAACTGTATAATCAATATGTCTGATTTAAATAGTATTACATGATAATTCCAGTATAGATACTGAAATTGTTGCTAACAAGATGAATTCAAAATGTACACATAAAGGTATGTTACATCATCTTTCATCTTTTTTTGGTCTTGGTATTTTAAGATATTTCTACAATGTGTATATTTACAGAATATTTTAGATATACATCAACTACACAAAAAGTATATCTATTAAGTATTCAAAATGTATCAGCAGATATGTAAAACATATAGCATACACCTGTAATAAACATACCATGGGAATATATTTATAACTTATATTAAACATATTTATCACATACATTTTGCATATAAATCAGATATTTCAAATCAGCCAATTTTAGATAGTTTGCATATACTTCAGACATATGATGACAATGTATTTAAAATTTAATTACACAAATATTTAAAATATACATTAATACATATATTTAAAATCTTTTTATTTTATATATGGTGGTGGTGGTGGTGGGGGGATATAGCAGCAAGTGAAGAACTGCTAACACCAGCCACTGATAAATATGTTGAGAAATGATGTCCCAGCGACACTGTGAACAAGCTCTACAAATATCACTATGCAAAAGTTGAGTACTAGCTAACTCAAACAAACCACCTTTGGGAACTCAATGAGGATGTCTTATCCATGCTCCAAACTGCTGTAAAAACATTTGGGTGATAGCAGTAGGCACCACAGTTTGTTTGGCACCTACAAAAATGGGCATTTCAAACAGACACACTTAAATGTTCTGTAATGGGGTTGGTTGTCAATAGTGCTTCATTTTGCTGGGCAGTATGTTGACGTGACTGTGTGGGTGCCAGCCTACCTTGACCACACAAGAGCCATGATTTTTTTCTACTGATTTTATAACTGCTATTTTAAATTCAGAGCTTTCTAGGCCACATCCTCATCCAAAAATCTATTACTAATTTTTCTCTCCAACAACAAAATAGGCACATCAAATACATTGGGTCAGAGGCCAGTCACAAGTATAATGCTTACGGGCAGACTGGATGGGCCTAGCGGTCCTTACCTGCCAACACTTACTATGTTTCTATGTCTCCATTTCAGAAATGTTGGATATTTACATTTCCTATTGGAGGGAAAGTGTTGGTAAAACCCACACTACTCTGATACTGTTCTTATTTGACTAACTATGAATTTTCACTAACTTATTGATATTTGTGTTTCACTGTGTGGGTGTGTTCCTTGTTTCTGAATCAACTTGAAAAGTCCTGATGCAACAGGTTAAAGCTCTGGAGGTCAAGTCCACCACATTATATGTGCTGAATATGGAATAGTCAAACTATGTATTTGTGGATACTGTTTGAGGAATGAATAGTGACATAACGATTGAGATAGGACTGAAAAGTATTTCCATGTGGGTGAAAAACTTCCCTTAAGATATTCAACTGGCAGGGCTGTTCAGCACCTGTTTTTCTCATGTTCTGTAACTGTCTGGTTTTGTTTAGGGCCTGTTCACTATATCAATATTAAGTCTGTTCAGTACCTTGCTAGGATCTGCTTTGTGTTAGAAAGTTCACATTATACCCCCGCAGGAACACTTGTATATTAAGGTTGTGAAAGCAATTCTATGTTAAACCCCAAATTTGCATCTTAAATTCCATTTCTGTTCAACCAATTTTCTTGAAACTTGGCAGACAGAGTTGGTGCCAGGATGTCTGGATTCTGAAAATGTTGTGGCAGTCAGTTTGGTGGGGCAAAGTTATTTTAGGCACAAGAAAATGTTAAACTGGCCAAAATTAAGACTTTTTCTTTGCTCATCAATAACTACAAAATAGGTGGATTTTAAATCTGAAATGTATCAGGTTTGATAGACTTTGCTCCAAGCTGTGTGCTTTTGTGCTTTTTAGTTCCTTAACTTGTCCTGTTTTTAAATTATTTACTAAACATGGCCTAAATTTCACACATGCTCAGTTATAAAACTGAGCATTCAAAAATAACTGACTTTTTATGAACACATTAATAAATACATTCATTTAGTGAAAACACATGTGTGTTGGGGGGGCATAGCAAGGTGATTCGTAATGCTGTAAACTGCATCTGTGTCAGATGAAACTGTCTTCATTCATCGGGGGTGGGGCTATGCATCAATGCATAGCCCAACCCCTGCTGAACGAAGCTGCATTACAAATTTTTTGGGTGGCCATTTGCTGCATGCTGCTAAGTGGACTGTAGGTGTTAGATAGAACTGGACACCAGGGCACCCACACCCACTGCCAGTTAAGATCCTTTCTGCCTGTTGTTGTATTTTCCTCACCTGTCTGACACATGCACAAGCAGATACCAGGGTGGCCAGTCCCTACTACTGGCTCAGACCTCCCTAGTTGCAACAGTGTACAACAGGGTGCCCTCTCACTTGCTGCCAAACTTCAGTCCAACACTGGGGTGCCCAAACCCTAGTGTCATTACCTATAAAATAAAAACATTCTTTCAATATCTTTTTTAAATCTTGTAATAAAGAAAACCATCCATCAATGTCTTTTGCACCTACATTTCCCCTCCCCCCACCACCCTGACCTCCCACTGAGCACCCACCACCCTACACCCCTTATTTACCTAATGGTGTCCAACAGTGTAAAGCCTTTCTGGACCAGAGATATGTCCTGCTCCTTCAGCGGCATCCGGGAACTGACTAAAACAAGGTAAGTGCATTCAATGTATTTTCAGTGGGGTTTTCAACTTTAACCAGGTAATTTTTATGTTGCTTGCATGCATGTGCAAGAAACATAGTGCCATCATCCGAGTTTTCAGAGGTGTGGCAGCCGTCATCCAATTCAGTCAGTGTGTCTGCAGGCGCGGCCCCAGTTCTCCAACAAATGTTGCTGCTGTCTATGACACCAGTTGAAAATGCAGTGGCATACAGTTGAAAGGGAGAGCTCCACTTCAGTGAGCAGAGCCCCCTCACGCGACGCATGCACGCATATTGCCAGGCACATGTGCTCCCCCACGCACACTCTGTATGGCCAACGGAGTGCCCAATCCTCCGTCGGCTCCATGGCCCATGCCCCCCAAATGTTTTCAGATGCCATGCTGGGAGCCCACCCCAGCATGGCAGAAATTGTTATGGCCGACGGGGGTGCCCAGTCCCCCATCGGCCCCATGTGCCCCCAAAAGCTTTCCAGGTGCCACGCTGGGAGCCCACCCCAGTGTGGCAAATATTTGTTATGGCCAACAGGGGTGCCCAATCCCCCATCGGCTCGAGGGCCCCCCAAACAGCCTTCCAGCTGCCATGTTGGGAGCCCACCCCAGCGTGGCAAATGTCTTGCATCATTGTCCTAAAAAAAACCCATGAAACCTGTAAACAAAAAAAAGTCAACATGGTTTCATGGGGGGAGGTCTTGCCAAACAAACCTGATCGAGTTATTGACTGGGTGACCAGGGAAGTGGATCAGGGTGGAGTGGTGGATGTGGCCTACCTGGATTTCAGGAAGACCTTCAACACTGTTCCACATAGAAGACTGGTGAATGAGTTAGTCTGTCTAGGAGTAGGAAAGAAAGTAATAAACTGGGTTAGAAGTTGGTTGAGCAACAGGAGTTAGAGGGTTGTGGTAAATGGAAGCTGCTTAGGAGAAGGCAGGGTGACCAGCGGGGTGCCTCAGTGGTCAGTACTAGGCCGGTCCTCTTCAATGTCTTTATTAGTAACATTGCTGAAGGGGTAGAATGGAAGGTTTGCCTGTTTGCAGATGACACAAAAACCTGCAACAAGGTGGACTCACCAGGGGGTGTAGAAAAAATGAGGAATGATTTGCAGAGACTAGAAGAATGGTCAAGTGTTTGGCAGCTGGGTTTCAGTGCTAAAAAAATGCAAAATCATGTACTTGGGGCATAGAAACCCAGAGGCTACATACCAATTGGCAGGAGAGGTACTGGCAAACACCAAACAGGAAAGTTACCTGGGGGTAATCATTTCTGATGACCTGAAGGTAGCCAAGCAGAGTGAAAAGGCAGTTGGAAAGGCTAGTAGAATGCTGCGGTGCAAAGAGAGGGATATCATCAGTAGGAGGAAGGAGGTAATATTACCACTGTACATGTCACTGGTAAGACCACACCTTGAGTACTGTGTACAGTTCTGGAGGCCCCACCTCTGGAAGGACAAAGATAGGGTGGAGGCAGTACAGAGGCAGGCAACCAAAATGGTGCAGGGACTGTAGCAAAAACCCTACAAGGGGAGGCTGAGAGAACTGAAAATGTACTTGCTGGAGGAAAGAAGGGAAACAGGTGATATGACAGAAACATTCAAGTACACAAAAGGGTATTAATAAGGTACAGGAAGATAGCATTTACCACAGAAAGACAGACTTAAGGACAAGGGTCATGCTATGAAGTTGGGGAGAGGCTCAGAAGGGATGTGAGGAAATATTTCTTCACAGAGAGGGTGGTGGAAGCCTGGAACAGCCTCCCAGTGAAGGTGGTAGGTACCAAAACAGTTGCAGGATTCAATCATGCATGGGACAGATACAAGGGGACCTTGGAAATAACACAAGGGGTAGGGATGACTGGAGATCATGAAGGGTCTGCGGTGGCACAGTAGGCAGGGGAAAATGGGCAGACTAGAGGGGCCAAAGAGTCTTTATCTGCCAACAACTTTTATGTTTCTATGTTTCTATCATAATCATTATGTTCCATAAATCCCTCAATTGAATTATCACCTTGTAACTCACACTTACCCATCATCTGTTCTATATTTTATACATAACTGATGTGTGTGCTGTTATATAAACCCCAAGAGTGATGTTTGAGGGGTTTATTCAAGCATCACACAGTGAGAGCATGTATTAAATTCAGGTAACCACACTACCTCATATTTTATTTTATATAATTTCTGGCCATCAATTTTTCCACCCCATGGCAACTGACTAATATATAGAGAATAATGGATAGCTCACAGGGTATTACCAGTGAGTAATACCATCGAGAGGTATGGGCACATAGGAAGCTCGAGAGTGAAGCTCAAGAGGTTCCAGTGTCCAGAACCTTGTGATGGTATCTCACCGGTAATACCCTGTGAGATATCCATTATTTTTTTAAATATTTGGATGCAAGTATTTTTTCCTGCTTTCACAAAGAAGTGTCCGACTCTTAGGCGACTGCCATACTTTCTGTGAGACTCTCGCTATGCCTCTGTGTTACTGCTGCCCCAATGCTCACACACACACCCACGGTACCGGAAAGTTTTGTCTCACTCCTACCTTTTGGTTTCTTGTGGGGGGGGGGCACAGGATCAGATATCTAAATCCTGGTGTGAGTCACGAATTTAAAAAAAGGAAACAAACGAGGAATCACTACAGGCGGTTTCACGCTCTCGTAAGTGAGAGAGTCGACACAATGTTTTAAAACTGTTTTGGACGCTTCACCCAGAGAAACTGTCCAATGATGAGCCACGCTGTAAATATTCACTCTTGATTGATGTTTGCCAGCTTTACCAGTTTTTTGAATTGTGCGCTTGCGGTCTTGAGCTGCAGTGATAATACTATCGTTCAGGTCCCGAACAATACTATTACGGGACCCGAACGATAGTATTATCACTGTCGAAGTGTGGTATTATCACTTCCGGAGTGATAATATTACCGCAAAAAAATTGTATGCTTTACTATACTATTAAATTGATGATCCATATATTAACTATTGATACTTAATTATGGCATAATTTCATTTTGTTCTGCATCTTTCACACGAGCATTTCAGCAAATGCTTACCATTGAAGAAAGGTTATGAAACTATGCTCAGACAGTGCTGTCGGAGGCTAAAAGGGTTAATGAATGAGGAAGTGAGCTGCTTGCCCTTGCCTGTAAAGGAATGTGATGTGGGAGCTGTGTTCTGTAGCAGTCTGTCTATAAATCCCCTGGCACATCCTAATAAATGCTCACAGAACAATGGTCTCAGTATCTGTGGGGCCATTTTTTTTTTTTATTACTGTTTGCCAGTCGGGTAACGTAGCAAGTTTTTATTTGTTTGCTAATACTCGGGTCGAATTGTAGGTAGACATCTCATAACAAGTTCAGACAAGTAGAAGTGTTGTTAGCTGTGATAAATAAGTTTTTTCAACAATTTGCTAAGCTGAAGAAAATATACACTGCAGCTGCTTTCATTGAATGAGATGGTCCATTCGAGTCACAGAGTGCTGACTCAATGAACACAGTGCTTGAGACAGCAGTTGCTGTTTGGTAAGTGCATGGTTGCCATAATAACCAGCCAGTTATAATGACAAATAATAACTGGCCATACCCATTGAAAAAATTGATGGCTAGTTATTATAGTATTATAATTAACGGTCTCCGTTTTTTGCCATAGACAAAACCGTGTGTTAAATACCGTAACACCTGAGTAGGTGTTACGGCATTCACGCGCTCCCTTTCCATACCAACGCGCTCGAGACAAGTAAATAAACAGAGCACGAGCTTCCAACTGTCCCTGTTTCCGCAAACAGTACTGATGAGAAAAACACTTACTTCCTGGCATTACCTCCATCCCAAACACACTCTTGTGCTTCTAGGCTCACTGGTAAACTGACTGAATGCTGAATTACATGTTTTGGTGTCTCTCTTGCTTTTGGTCTCTCTCTCTTGGTGCAAGCAGGTGTGCTGCTCATTTTCGGTGGAAAGCTCAAGAGAAAACGGAAAATGCAGTAATTGTGAATGGAAGGTTTCGGTTTTCTCTCTCTCTCTCTCTCTGGCAGGGTGGAGGAACAGCACACAGCCAGTCAGCGGGTCCATATACAGCACTCTTCATGGTGCTGCTCAATCTTGTAGCCTCTCCTACTGCACATAGGTTATAATTAAATTAATAAGTATCACCATAGAAAAAACAGAGCCCTTCAATTATATAAAATAAAATATGGGGAGAAGTATGTCAAACTCGAATTTAACACACACCCTTGTTGTTGGATGGCATTCATATGTGCCATCCAACAACTTGGGTGTGTGTTAAATTCTCGTAACACACTTCTCCCCATACTTTATCCTATATACAATAACTGGGTATCATTTTTTCCCATATGGAAACCCAGTTATAATTCGCCATTATAAGCTGTGGGTTATATAATGGCGAACACGCGCTGGGTTTCCCTTGTGCAAATGTGCCATCTGGCTCTCAGCCCTTCTTTGCCACCAGCAGATATTCCCCAGCACTCTTCACACTGTCACTCGGAGTCGGTGGCATGTTTACTAAAAAAATAAATAAATAACTGGGCAAAAAAACCCGCACTTTTAAACAAGGCTATGTAAAAAAAAAAAAAAAGAACAAAAACAAAGGAAAATGATCCTTTCTCCAACCACTGCTTCCAACCGCGAACAGCACTGATACTGCAGTGGACAACAGCTGCAGAGAGATGAGGTTTTATTTTATACAATTTATTTATTTATTTGGAAAATGTTTCACCGGGAAAGACAATATGAGTTGTAAATGGCTCGTTTCCAGAAGCGTCTGGGGGGGCGGGTTACAAGAATTGGGAGAACAGGCAAACATGTAGCAATAACAGAGCAATACAAGTACAATTACTAAAAACAAACTGTGTAGTACAATTACAGAGCAGAAATAACTAAGACCAACCAGCCAGGGTAAACAAAACCATATTCGGATATAACAAACATTGCAACAACCCAAGAGCAAGTGATCCAGTAGGGTAAAGGTTAGAGGATGGATAACACATTTGAAGTGCTAGAGGTAGCAGGCTGAGTGCAAGATTTGAAGTGCTATTGTATACCCAAGGAAGAGCAGTTATAAGACAAGTGGGGAAGTGGATGGACGAGGGGCAGAGGGTGGGGGATGAAAGAGAGATAGGCAGCCAAGATCTATACCCATTTAGAATGCTGAGAACCCTGCAAGGGGGACAGGACCAGGCAGAAAGGGAGTGGAGAGAAAGGGGGCAGGGAGATAGAGAAGAGAGGTGCAGAGGAACAGGAGGGGAAGAAGGGGAGAAAGAAGTAGGGAGGTGGGCGGGTGATGGATTTAAAAGTGGGGGGAAGGGAGAGGGGGAAAAAGAGAGTGACAATCTATACCCCTTCAGGATGCAGAGAACCCTGCAAGGGGGTCAGGATTAGAAAGTGGGGGAAAAGGAAGAGGGGTAGAAGAGAGAGAGCCAAGATCTATACCCATTTAGGAAGACAGAGAACCCTACAAGGGGAAGAGGACCAGGCAAAAAAGGAGGAGAGAGAAAGGGGGGCAGTAGGAGGAGTGGAGTGTGCCGGGTGACTGGAGAGGAAGGATAAGGAATAGACAGGCTGGAGAAAACAGAGGTAAACTAGGAATGGAAAAAGGGAGGGCATCAGTGGGGGGGTAGTGGGTGGGGAAGGACATCAGTAGAGTGCCTAAATAGCACAGTAGGTTGTGGATGGTAGTAGAGTGCTGAAATTGCACAGTAGGTTGTGATAGGGGGTGGGAGGAGGGGGTACAATGGGTGGTAGCATGTGAGGTAGTAATCAGAGGAAGGGTTCAGTTAGGAGACAGGAGGTAAGTCAGGGATAGAGGAGTAGGGGATAGTGCACAAGGGTGGGGAGGGTTGTGAAGGGGGTCTGGGAACAAGTACAGTTTGGAGGGAAAGGAGAGCAGCCTAGAGAGTCTCTGCCCAGTGCCAAAGGTCATGGAGACTGTCTTCTTGGTATTGAGGAAGAGTTGATGCAAGTTTAGCCAGCGTTGAACATTACTTGAAGTCAAGCTGTAGTCTGGAAGTCACATCGGCGGGAGATTGGCCAGAGGTGAACAAGACTTTGTCATCAGTATACATATGGTTAGAGGATGAAGAGCATACTGATGGTAGGTCATTTAAAAAAGTTGAGAATAAGAGTGGACCAAGTACAGAGCCTTGAGGCACACCAGTAGAAATGGATAGTGGAGGTGTCATAGAGTCAGCTATTTTAACAGTTTGAGTTCTACCTACCAGGTGGCTCTGAACCAGTTGCAGGCAGACAGAGACAAGCCAGCTGATGAGAGAGCTTTGAGGAGGAGGGAGTGGGAGACTGTGTTGAAAGCCTTGGCACAGTCGAGAAAGGCAGTAGAAGTGGTGTTACCGCTATCTATGGCTGAGTGGATAGAGTCAGCTAGTCTAAGTAGGGAAGTGGTTGTGGAGTGATTCTTCCAAAAACCAGATTGGAAGGGAGTGAAGAAGGAGGAGTAGTCAAGGAAGGAGGAGAGTTGGGCGAGAAAGAGGTGTTCCTGAAGTTTAGCCAGGGTGGGTAGAAGTGAGATGGAGTGGTAATTACCAGGAGATGAAAGATCAACTCGTTTTGGTAGGGGGAGAACTGTAGCATGTTTCCAGGCTTCAGGGATAGTCACAGTGTGGAAAGATAGGTTGAGGAGATTAGTGAGAGGGATGGAAATTGCAGGAGCAGAGAGGTACAGTAGCTATAGGATCAAGGCCATAGAGGGAGCTGCCTTTAGTTTGATTGATAGAGAGTAGTGCCTTTAAGGTGTCGTTGGGAGAGATGGGTGAAAAGGCAAAACTCTCCACTAATTGATGGTGTTGGGAGGAATCGAGAGGCAGGAGGAGGTAGTAGGGTGGGGTGGGAGGGAGGCTAACAGGGTGGAGGCAGTGGAAGTAAAGTAGGAATTGAATTCTGCCGCTACTGTAGGATGGTTGGCAATGAGTTGGTTGTTTATTTTGAGCAGCAGGGATGGGGGTTTAGTTTGAGGAGAGAAAAGTGAGTGAACTACTTTCCAAAACTTTTGATGGGTTGTATATGTTAGTATTAAAGGTGGACCAGAAATATTCCACTTTGGCCAGGTGGATAGCTTTGGGACAGGCATTTTGGAGTGTCCAGTAGATAGCGTAGTCACAAGGGAGTTTGGAGGATTTGAGGATTTTCCATGCTTTATCACGTGCTTGTTGACAGGCCAGGAGTTCAAGGGCAACTTAGGGGAGGTGACTGCAACACACTCTAACTTGCTTCAGAGGAGCATGTTTGTTCCAGACATTGATGAAATTATCTTTGAAATATACCGGGACATGATCTATAGTTTTGACTGAGGATAAAGGGGCCCAGTCAACTTGAGTTAAGTCATGATGTAGAGGGGTAAAGTCTAATGTTTTGTAAGAGCGGATTGTTCATAGTTTGTGGGGTGCCTTAGGTCTGTGTACTTTCCTAACTAGGTAGATCATATGATGATCACTAAGAGCATCTGGCAGTAGGCCCGACTGGATTACCCTGTGAGGATGGGAGGTAAGAGCCCAGTTAATGAGAGTGTGGTTGTGGGATTTGTGGTTAAGGCAAATAGGTTCTGTGATTAATTGGGACAGGTTAAGGGCAGCTATGTCAGTACGAGTCTTATCTAGGGCGGGTGACAATCAGTTCAGGTTTAGATCCTCTAACAGGTAGAGTTCACCTGAGGAGGTAAGGGACCCAATAGTAGTGATTAGATCAGTGGCTACAGAGTGGAGTAGACCATGACGGCAATAAGCTCCTGCGATAAATTTTGGTACGGAAAAGGGTAGAGATAGTCTAATGACAAGGGCTTCATAGGCATTTGGGTTGGTGGCCAATAGAACAGTAGTGGTTTGGAGAGAGGAGGAGGAGGAATAGATAGCTATGCCCCCACCCCTACCATTGCAGTCCTGGCGGGTAACGGCATATCCAGGAATTGTGATAGAAGCATCAGGGATTTTGTTTGTTAGCCAGGTCTCTAATACAATGAGGATGTCTAGATTGTGGGATCCTACAAGTGGGAGTAGCAGATTAAATTTTGGGAGGAGACTGGGAATGTTAAGGCGGAGGATTTTTAGGCCACAGGGAGTGAAACTGGATTTGGAGCGGAAGCTGGAGAGTGGGGAGTAGATGGGGTAGGGGTTTACTGAGTGTTGGACCCGGATTGGGAGTTATGTCTCTGGTGAAAAAATGATACCCAGCAATTCTATAAAATAAAACATGAGGTTGTGTGTTTAACTTGCGATTTTACAACCCCCCTCGGTGTTGGATGCTTAAATAAGCCCCTTGAGCTTTGCTCTTGGCGTTTTTGTAGCATCCAGCACCTCTGGGGTGTAAAATCTCTTTAAACACACTACCCCATGTATTCTATATATAATTACTGGTGAGCGTTTTTTCCCATAGGGAAACCCAGTTATAATTACTGGTTACCCCCTTTAACATACGGAGCAGAGCCAGTTTCACATGCCGTAATAACTGTTAGACCCAATTATTACAGTGTTCAGAAAACACCTTACTTGCACTGTCCTTGTGACTGCCAGTTTCAGTTTCTTTGCAGCGTAGCATGACCAAGCAGTATTCCTTCAAAAAAAAAAAAAAATGTAGATAAACTCAAACCCTTTTTCAAAAACCCTGTCCCTTGTAGCAGTTAACTTAGTTTTACTTATTTATTTTGTCTTAAAGCCACCAATATGATGAGGAGAGTTAGTGACTGGGTGGCTAGAAAATGACATTCAGCACAAGTGCGTTTTCATGGCAACACTTGCTAATGCTTGAATGTCATTTTCTGAAGCCACCGAGCCACTCGCTCTCCTCAGTCTGTACTCGGTGGCTTTAACACAAAATAAATTCTAAAAGTAAGTTAACTGCTACAAGGGACAGGGTTTTTGAAAAAGGGTTCGAGTTTGTCTACATTTTGATTTTTTTTTTAATAAACACTGCTTGGTCATGCTACTGTACCTTGCACCAGTAATTATAAAAAATTAAGGTTATGCAACTGCTGTGTTATGGAATTTCTTTACACCCTTGGGTGTGATGACCTCATAAACCTTTCTAGCTTCACTCTCAAGGTTTATGGGTCATTATACCCCTTGGGTGTGTAAAAAAATTCCATAACACACAGTTGCATAACCATTATTCTCTACATAATTTGCTGTTATAACCAGCTGGTTACAACGGTGAACACATGCCAGGTTCCCCTCGCAGTACGCATGTGCCAGTTGGAGCGCTTCCCCTTCTCAGTGACAGACACTTCACCACTACTAGCAGTTGGCATAAAGTAAATAAAAAAAAACTGGCCTCTCATCATTGGAGCTTGTGAATCCTTGATTAAACCTTTAATCCTTGATTATACCTTTTTAAAAAAAATGGAAAGGTTTCAGCAGCCACTGGATCATGAACCACACTTCATCTAACTGGACTGTGGCTGAACAGAGATGTATTTATATATTATATCAATTCTGTGTCAAAAAAATGCTCCCCAGCAATTATATAAAATTAAATGTGGGGTGGTGTGTAAAACTAGAATTTTACACACACCCTCGGTCTTGGATGCTTAAAAAAAAACCTCGAACTTCGCTCTCAGGATTTATGTAGCATCCAGCACCTCGAGTGTGTGTACAATCTTATTAAACACACCACCGCATGTATTATTAAAGGAATAATGCACAACAGGGTGGGAGTTATACTGGGATAACATCCTGCCTCGGGTGGTTGTGTCCGAGGCTGCAGGCCGAGGGCGTCCAACACCCGAGAAGGGATGTTATACTAGCTTGTAACGTGGCACTGAAGAGACCAGGCAAAGTGAGGAATGGCATTGGCTGAAATGGCCCAGGTGACACCACCCGAGCGGTGATTAACCCACAGGTAACGCCCGCTCGGTTAGTACCACCTGTGGCCACTGCAGCAGTAGAGGGGACCTGCCCGCTCCGTCACCACCCTCTCACGCCACCCGCGGCGCTCACGAGCCGCAGCCTGGTAGGGCCTGCCTGGCAGGTAGTGGGCCGTCAGAGCTTCCACATCCACAACATGACGGTGCATGAGCTGGCAATGTTCTCCTGCCTCCTGCAGGACACCTGGCCTCCGTAAGGAACTGTAAATGATGTCATCGTCACCAGAGCGATGCACTGCTGCATGGCCCTGGACCCCACCCACCACAAACAAATCTGCATGGCATGCACCCGACAGCTGGAAGTGCTGCGAATCTGTGCACTACACAGCCGTCCGCCGGCCTGCACCTTTGTGATCACTCCGATTTCCTCGGCTCCCCGGCCCCCCACCGCAATCGTCAACGGATGCTGGACTGAACCCTGTAACCAATTTTGGTGACAGCTGTCACTGTAGGTTACATAAACCGTTCTCATTCAGCAAACTGTCCCTGTGTCCGTAGGGTCACTGGCAGCAAAGTGCACACACCGGTAACATAGGCTCGTCACTGCCGCGACGAGCCTATGTTACAAGCTCATTAATCACTTACAGCATCGGGCTCTGCCTGTGATTAATGCCCACTGGGTAGTTGGACTTCACCCTTGGGCACCAACCCCCTCAGCAGGCTTTAATCCACCGGCACAGCCCTCCTCTGTCGGTGATTAATGCTACATAACTCACACCATGGAGTGCATTATTCCTATTATACAATAGCTCATTTGTGTGAGAAAAAAAAAATATGTATATATATATACTGTATATATATATATATATATATATATATATATATATATATATATATATTTAAAAGTATATTTTTAGTAGTTTTTTAATGTGTAGGTATACATTGGGAAAAATAGTGCAGATTTTCAGTTTTGTCCTGCAGGTGTGGCTGCTGATTCACAACTCCTTTCCCATACTTTGTGTTCCCAGATCTTACTGAGTTTCTTTGGTTTGCTGCCCCCACCCCGAGCCCTGAAACTGATGGTCTCCACTTTCACTTAAACTGCTGATGTTTGTATGTTTTGAAAACAGAAGACACTGGAAAATCTATGCTGACTTTGTGTGGGGGAAGGGAAACAGCGCCGAGGAAAGGTATGTGGAGCATGGTGCTTTAAACAGCACATGCGCTGATGGTTTCTTTATGTTACAGCGTGGTCAATTCCAGGTCATTGCAAGGAAAAAAATATTTGTTGGGTCAAAGGAAGGTGGGGATGGCACAGTTTCTTTACTGGAGTGCTGACTACACTGTGGACATGCTGCTGCAAGTGGTAACTGTTTGTAAAGGAGATTGTGTTGGCATTGGTGAGGAAAGCAGTGGGTTAGCCTCATGTGAAGAAAATAAAGGAACGGGATAGTAATGTGGGGATTTTGTTATTGTTTGAAGTTTGGGGGGGAGCGGAGTGCCGTTTGTTAGCAGGACGGGGATGCCGATTGTTAGTGGGATGCTGATAAGGAGAAGATGAAGCTGCTCATAGGGATGGTGGCGGAGCAATTTTTTTTCAAACATTTATGTAGTCCCAGGTGTACTGATAACATCCCGGCACCAGTCCCAGTCTGACCAATCATGGAGCAGGATTCTTTCTTGCCATTGTATAATCTATATTTTACTACCCCAGCATATGAAAATGACAGCTGTTATTTCTGAAATGCTACTCGCTACATGATTTTGTGGAATGAATGTGAAAACAGGTTTAGGAGGGGGATTTGAAAATGACACCTGTCGTGTTTTTGAGATGGGGTAAATAAAGGAGTACTGTATGCTGAAACTGTGGGTTCAAAACATAAAAAAAATACATTATGAGTAAATGTTGAAAAATGTCAATGTTTGTTTATAATTTTGTTTTTTGAGATTTTGGTCCCAAATTTTTAACAGTCTTTTTATGACACCACCTTATGAAAATTATAGTTGTTATTCATGAAATCCTAGTCAAAACATCATTTTACGACATGAGTATGAAACAGTGTTTTGGGCAGGCTTTGAAAAATGACATCTGTCATAGTCATGAGGTGGTGTAGAAAATGTCTATGATGAAAATGGGCATGGAGTCAATACCGTGCATGGCAGAATGCCGTGCGAAATAATCGTGTTGCGCGATTTAGTGAAATCTTTTTTTTCTGTCAGGGCACTGCCCCCCACACCCCCTGTTACGGGCTGAGCCTCCCGGACCACCAACCCAACAAGGATTCTAACTCCGGGGTCCAACATGGACAGCGCACATGTCCGGGGTTCATGCATAATGCTGTAGCTATTAAGCATACGACATTATGACCCGGTACGATGAAAATATAGGGTCACTGTCTAGAAAATATCAAACTTATGAATAAACATTGAAGAATGTTAATGTTTCTTTATAACTTTCTTCCTTTTTTGAGATTGTGTTGCCAGATTTTCAATATAGTCTTTTTATAACACCATCTTATAACATGAAAGATGCTATATTAAATTCTGACCAAAATGTAATTTTGCGACTCAAGCATGAAAAGATGTTTTAGGCAGGGTTTGAAAAACTGACACTTGTCATGTTTATCAGGTGGAGTAACAAAAGTGCTATGTTGAAAATTTAGTGTCAAAATCTGTAAAACTAAGGTGAAAACATTGAAAATGTGAACTTTTTTGTATCAGTTTCTTATTGTTTTACCTTTTGACCCCAGCTTTTCAGCATAGTCTTTTTATGATCCCCACCTTTATTATTATGACAGGCAGAATTTACTTAAAATCTGACTGAAAGATGATTTTGCTTAACAACTGAGAAAACATGTTTTGGAAGGGATTTATAAAATTATACCTGCCATGTTCATGCGGTGGGGGAAAAAATTCTATGTTGAAAATTTGGGGCAAACATGTTAAAAAAATGACAAAGTTGTAAGTACATGTACAAAATGCATTCAAATGCCAATAACCAGATTTGTATCTTGTTTACAGTCAGTTCAGGTTGTGCACCATAGGGAAAGGAGCTTCACCAGTTGTGAGAGGATTTCTTTTGGGGACCC
This sequence comes from Neoceratodus forsteri, assembly GCA_016271365.2. NCBI lineage: Eukaryota > Metazoa > Chordata > Ceratodontiformes > Ceratodontidae > Neoceratodus > Neoceratodus forsteri. The sequence goes on from JADMNL010000023.1 coordinate 322,656,994, forward strand.
TTCTTAGGTAAGTGGGGTGTGTGGGGGGTATTGGGTAGTGGGTGCTGAGAGAGGAGTCAGGGTGGGCTAGAAGGCATTGATGAATGTTTTTCTTCTTTTCAGGTTTAAACAAAGAACAAAGGATTTTTTTACAGGTTCGGAAACTGGGGATTGGGCTCTCCAGTATTGGGGAGGGGGGGTTGGTTGGCAGTGCAGGAATGGGCACCCCAGTGTCACATTGAGTGGTGCAGAGGGTGTTAGCTGGCACCTGGGGTTAGACACCAGGGGGTCAGATTTAAGAGATTGGTTAGGTGGGGGTAAGGGTATACCAGTGGCGGGACTGAGCACCTGCTGCCAGTTTTATTGAAAGGGTGGTTGTGAAGGAGGGGATGATACCAGTGGCAGGACTGAGCACCCACCATCATTTTTAATTAACAGCTGGGTTGGGCAGTAGAGATACTGGTTTCATAGTTTCATAGTTATTCTACAAGTTCAGAAGGCCTAGGCCCATAATGAACTCAACACCATTTAATGGTGGTATTTATACTTCATTTCCTTCATATGGTCATCAAATAACTTTTTAAATCTATATACTGTTTCACTATTAACCACATTTTTAGGTAGTGAATTCCATACTGATGGTACCCTCTGTGTAAAAATTTCTCTCTTTGTAGCGTTCTGTTTACTGGGAACTTGATTTTTTCTTTATGCGATCTGGTTTTATTTACAGTATCCTGTTTCTCTAGGCATATGACATCAAGTGTGTCATTACCATGTAAGGCATTATATATAATCACCCCTCAGTAGCCTGTACTCATGTGAGCATAAGTTTAGGGATTTTAGTCTTTCCTCATATGGGAGATATTTAATCTGTTTAACTTTCTTAGTTGCTCTTTTCTGGACCTTCTCCAACATTCTCAATGAACCCACAGTAGTGGGTGCACAGAAGGGGGTACAGTATTCCATGTGAGGCCTAACCAGACTTATATACAAAGGCATTGGGACCTCTGCTTTCCTGCTCTTTATATGCCGATGTATACATCCTAAAATAGAATAACATTTCTTAACTGTTCTTTTCATATGCACATCTAATTTTAAATCATTGGTGATAACTACTCCCAGATCCCTTTCCTTTGTAGTAGTTTGAATAATTTTATTCTTTATAGTGTAATTTGCTCCCTGATTGTTACTTCCGAAGTGCATCACCTTACACTTTGTATTATTAAATGTTATTTTATTCTCATCTGCCCAGTTACTGATATTATTTATACATTCCTGAAATTTGAGTACTGAATTTGAATAACTATACTTGCTATTTTACAATCATCTGTGTACTATCCTATCCAGACACCATCATTTACATTCATTGTGGATATCAGTATATTAAATAACAGTGGACCCAAGACAGATCCCTGTGGGACCCTACTAGTCACCTGACCCTAACTGGATTCATGTCCCCTTATCACAACATGTTGTACTCTTTCATTCAGTCATGAGCTTATCCACATGACTATGTTAACATTAAATTTTAGTTGACACAGATCTTTTAACAAGATTTTATGCAAAACTGTGTCAAATGCTTTGGCATAATCTAGAAAAATACACCAGTTTTCTGTGCTGACTGGGTTGGATGGGGGAGATACCAGTGGTGGGATTGGGAACCCATCAGTGGTTTCATTGATGGGTTGGTGGATGTTGACATAGTGGCAACAGATAAGAAAAAGCTGTGGCCATTGTGCAACATCTCTGCCATTCCCTGAGAAACAAAGTAATAAACAGTAGCACATTTGTGGAATGAAGAGCAGGGGAACAGTTTCAAGTAGGAATTATGAGCTGCACAAGAAAATCAACTTCCTTCTTGCATTTCCCAGCCTTATGATTGGGCAAGGACTTCACAGGATAAAGAAGGAGAAAGGCAGAGAGTGGGCAGAATAAGTGCAACGATTTAATATGCTGCAGCTGTAATAGATAGAGGAGGGGCACGTGCACAAAAGCCCTTTCCCAGCTCAGACTGATACCAATTTGTTTACATGCTGCTTTGCAATTCAACACATTCAACTTGACTCCTAGGAGAGGAGGATAAGCCCATACCTATAAAAAATAGGGTAAACTAGTGTATATGATCTGTGACTTGTGTATGTTGCATGGATCAAAATGCTTTCCTTTCAATGTTCAGAACACAGGTAAGCAGACTAACACAGCTTTTTATCTAAACTGATCAATGAGTGTAGGAACATAAAAACAGAAACATCATACCTCTCAATCTCTCAGCGTTAAAAATTGTAGCACTGGCCTTCAAAAATCATAGCAAATGGCCAGAATGTGTACACATTCTTATTTTAAACAGTAATATGGCTACAAATAGTGGGCCCCAAATAGTTAGTGGCAAGGAATGTTTCTATCAACTTTGTTCAATGATTTAATAATTTGTGTGTCCTGAAATAGCTCTAACATGGTTAAGAACATCAGTAAACGTATATGGAGCAAGGGTAAATTTGAGGGTGAAAATCATAGCGCTATGTGCAATTCATAGCAGTTGATAGGTATGAGAAACATAGTCAGTGATGGCAGAAAAAGATCAATGATCTATCCAGTCTGCCCATGGTTCCCTATCTAATGCAGGGACCTACTGTCCATACAGGGTACTAGCCCTCCCTATCTGGCCACAAAATTCCCCTCACTGTTTCTGTCACCCTGAGTAACCACTATATCCTTCACTCTGTCCCAACCATGGTTGAAACCATTAATAGTTTTGGTGCCCACCAACTCAGCCACTAACTGTTCCATGATTTCACCACCCTTTCTGTAACAATTGCTTTCTCATATCCCTCTTGAACCTCCCTCCCTTCTGTCAGTTTTCACTCATTCTTTCGTGAACTTGAACTGTTACTCATGCTAAGTATTTCCTTGCAGTTTACCTAGTTTATTCCCTTCAGGACCTTGAAGGCCTCTATCATAGCTCCCCTCTCCCATCTGGTCTCCAGCAAGTACATGTTCAGTACCTCTAGGGGATCTTGTAAGATCTGCCCTGCTGGCCCTGAATTATCTTTGTCACCCTTTGCTGCACTGTTTCCAGCCTATCCTTATCTTTCCTAAGGTGAAGACTCCAGAACTGGGTACAGTATTCCATGGGTGGCCTCACCAAAAATATATAAAGAAGTAGTGTTACCACTTTTCTTCTGCTGTCAGTTTCCCTACCAATACAGACCAGCATACAATTTACTTTACTATAGGCCTTGTTGCACTGGCATGATTGCTTGATGGGGTCTCTAATAATAACTCATAGGTCCCATTTCAAAGCCATAGTGCTAAGTCTTACCCCAGCCATCCAGCACTCCGTCCTGGGGCTTTTGTTCTGTAATTGCATCACCTTGCACTTTTTAGTATTCAATTTTCAACTGCCAAACCTTAGACCAATTCTTTAGTCTTTGCAGGTCACTCTGCATTTCCCTGAGTCTCTTGTTGCTATCCACCCTATCAGATAGCTTAGTGTGATCTGCAAAGAGACACAACCTGCCCCAGATTCCTTCTCCAATGTTGCTGATGAATATATTGAAGAGGACCAGGCCCAGCACGGATCTCTGTGGTACCCCACTTGTGACCACCCTCTCTTCTGAATTGACCCCGATAACCACAACCCTCTACTACCTCACCTTTAGCCAGTAACCTACCCATCTTACTATGTCCCTTGCCCCACCTAGATCCTCCATCTTCTTCAGCAATAATCTGTAAGGCACCAAGTTAAAAGCCTTGCAAAAATCAAAAGTAGAGCAAATCCATGATGTAGGCCCTACCCAATGCCCTCATCACCAGTAAAAAAACTATCACTTTAGGCTGACAACACCTTCCTGCCATGGAACTGTGCTGCTTACTATCCTGGATACCATTGCTCTCCAGGTAGTCCATGAGATCCTTTTTGACTAGTTGATTCATCAGCTTCCCCACTAAAGAGATAAGACTGGCAAGTCTCTAGTTCCCCACTTGTTCCTCCCAGTTATTCAGTTTTGAATTGCCCGAGGAGGGACCGTAGAGGGGGTGGGGTAGCCATCTGATTTAGATCCTCCCTAAGCCTCATCACATTCCTAGTGTGAACATCAGTGTTCTTCGAGTGTGTGGTCACTAAAAGTGCATCGGGAGTCAATGACAGAATAGTTCTCATCTACCGGCCACCGGGTGGTGGGAGTGTATTTCTGCAGGACCTGGCAGACTTCATCACCAAGCAGGTGTTGGAGTCCCCTAGGATTCTTGTCCTGGGAGACTTCAATGCCTGGGTAGATGATGAATCCTGTCTTTTTGGATGTGAGCTCCTTCAGCTGATGTCTCATCTGGGATTGTCTCAGGTGGTTGCCTCCAGGACACATACATATGGGCCACACTCTGGACCTGGTCTTCTCACTCGGACTTGATATTATGGAGGTCAAGTTTGATTTGGTCATTTCATTGGATTGTCATGTGGTTGAGTTCCAGTGTGGGTCCCCCTGTAAGCTAACCCCCCGAGGGAGTCAATCAGTGTCGTCCGAAAAACAAATTGGAGTCTCGCCAACTCCAGGAGTCACTGGTTGCCTCAAGCTTGATGTTAGCCTGTGCTCAGGGTTCAGAAGCTGGAGTCAAGGCTTATAATACAGCCTTGACTGAGGCACTGGGACCTGATTGCACCTTAGTGCATTCACCCCTTGACCTCCTGGCTTCGCTCACCATGGTATTTTGCTGAGCTGTGCCGGTTGAAGACTAAGGGGTGTAGGTTAGAGCATTACTGGAGGCAGTCACACTCTGAGGATGGCAGGCTGGTGCTGTGACTCCACTGTTTGGAGTATCAGCAGGCAATTGATCTTAAGAAGACAAAGGTTTTGTCACAATCAATTGCTGCAGCAATAAACTGCCCAGCTGCACTGTTCTGCACTGTTGGCAGTTGCCTAAATCCCTTCTGCCTCTAATCTGGGACAGCATTTTCCATAGAAAAGTGCGAGCAGTTTAGGCAGTTTTTTTGCTGATAAAGTGACCTCTATCAGGGCATGTATTACCTCTTCTGGTCTAGTTCTCACTGGAGGTGATCAGTTTATTGGTGAACATCATCTGCCATGTTGGGCAGAGTTTTGGCTGATTTTGGCAGATGAAGTTCTTTGGGTACTCACCAGCATGCATCCCACCACCTGTACCCTGGACCCGGGTCTGATGTGGCTTGTCATTAGCTGCTTGGATTTCCTGGGACCAGTGTTTGTCAAAATTGTCAATGGGTCATTAAGTGAGGGAGTTTTTCCTGTGTTTCTAAAAGAGGCTGTCATGAGATCCCACCTTAAAAATCCATCTATTGACCCCAACATTTTTGCATACTATAGGCCTGTCTCTAATCTTCCCCTTTTGGGGAAGCTTATTGAGAAGGTGGTGGCTGACCAACTAGTTGAGTGCCTAGAGACATTATCCATCTATGAACCTCTCCAGTTGGGTTTTCAGCCATGGCACAGCACTGAGATGTCTTTGGTCTGGATGGCACATGATCTCTTCATACGAGGGACCAAGGGCACTATACCATTCTGATGCTCTTGGACCTATCCTCAGCATTTGACACGGTTGATCATAGGATGCTGTTGGATCATCTGCAGGACTATGTGGACACTGCTGGCACAGTTTTGTGCTAGTTTCAGTCAAATTTAACCGGAAGATCACAGCGCATGGTCCTAGAAACTTTTTCCTCAGGTTCTTTTGTGCTGCCTTGTGGCATTCCGCAGGTTTCTATCTTGGCACCCCTGTTGTTCTCCATGTACATGCTGCCACTGGGAGAGATTGTTAGGCAGTACAATCTGGCATTTCGCTGCAATGCAGATGATACCTACTGTAGTTGTACCTGTCTTGTGCCCCGATGATCTGTCCACCCCAGATACGATGAGTCATCGTTTAGCCAAGAAAAACAACTGGATGTCTGCTAACTGGCTGTATGTCAACCCCAGTTATGGTGATCAAGCCAAATCATGAGGGTATCTTCGCTGATGGGAGACAGCCCTCCCTTGTGGTTGATAGTCATTCCTTGTCGGTGATAAAGGTGGTTAAGGATCTTGGCGTTATTCTTGACAATGGGCTTAACCTTGAAAAACAGGTCTCATCAGTCATTAGGGCCATTTTTTCCATCTCCGGAATATTGCCAGGATCCATCCATTCCCGACTCCCACTGACCTGGCCACAGTTATCCATGCCTTTGTTACTAGCCAACTTGAATATTGTAATGCCCCATACCTGGGATTGTCTGGAGGTCTGATGCATCACCTGCAGCTAGTGCAGAACGCTGAGGCTGGGATGTTGACTGGTACCTCTTTGAGGGACCATGTCACTCCTGTCCTGCGCTCTCTCACTGGCTAACTGTGAGTACGTGCATCACCTTCAATATAGGCTTATTAACATACAAGGCCCTACGTGATCTGGGACCTGACTATCTTAAAGAGCTCCTGATTCAGTACTCTCCTGTCCACCCGCTATGCGCTACTGAAGCTGACTTACTAGTTGTACCATCCTCCCATTTAAAAAGAGCGGGAGAGTGGGCCTTTGGGGTGGCTGCGCCACTCCTGTGGAATTCTCTTCCACCATATATTAAGGCTGCCAGCTCAGTGGAGGACTTTAAAACCTCTTTTAAAACTTATTTATTTAACAAAGCTTTTAATTTGCTCTGATTTCAATTATTTTGGGGTTGTTTTACTGCATTTTATTGTTATTTTGTTAAGCGCTCTGAGCCCTTGGACAGGGTGCTATATAAATAAAATTTGCCTTGTCTTGCTTTGTTGCTTCCCTGCTTATGGAGTGGAACTACATCTACCACCCTCCAATCCTTCTGTACTCCCCCTTCAGTACTGAACTATTGAATAGTCCTACCAGGGGTTCAGCTAGTTCCACTTTCAGTTCCCTGAGCACTCTTGGATGCAAACCCTCTGGTCCCATGGCCTTGTATATCTTTTGGGCCGCTATGCCTTACCGGACCCTTTCACATGTAAATACTGGCTGCCTCATTGCCAGGATCCCCTTAGTGGCTGCTTTGATTTTTCTCTCTGGCAGGGGCCCACTGTCTTCCCTTGTGAAGACAGAGCAAAATTAATCATTAAGGATGACAGTCTTTTGCAAGTCATCCTCTATCACCCTGTGCCCCTCAGATAACCTAACAATTCCCCTCCTGTCTTCCTTTTTCCCCCGGTATACTGGAAGAATTGTTTTTCTCCACTCTTGACCCCCTCCTCAATACACAGCTCAGTGTCTGTTTTTGCCTCCTTAATTACCCTTTTTGCCTCCTTAATTACCCTTTTTGCCTCCTTAATTACCCTTTTTCTATTCTTCCCATTCTTCATCCTCCTGCTTTTCTTTGTACCTGGTGAAGGCCTTTTTTTGGCCCTCACTTTCCCTGTCCCTTACTGAGAACCATAATGGTCTCTTGTACTTGTTAGTTTTGGTTACCATTTTCATGCATAACTTAGATGCCTCAAGAATGGCCCCCTTTATTGCCCCATCTCTCTTCCACATCTCCTATGCTGTCTACCTTGACTACCTTTTCCCTGACCAACTCTCTCAACCTGTTGAAGTCCACCCTTCTGAAATCAAGTACCTCAGCTCTCCTTTGGGGCTTTTTAGTCCCAAGGGCCAGTTTGAACCAAATGGAATTGTGGTCGGTGTTCCTTAGTGGCTGACCTACTCTCACAGCTCCTACCACCTTGGAGTTGGTGAGCATCCCATCAAGGATGCCATCCTCTCCGGTGAGTTTCTTAACTAGCTGTACCAGTATACAGTTTTGGAATGCATCTAGTAAGGCTTGACTTCTGGTGCTCTTGGCTGATGGCACATCCCAATAAATGTTTAGCAGGTTTAGATCACCCACTATCATCACTTCCCCCTTTCCACGTCCCTTTCTAGTTCTTCCCTGAGCTCTCTGCCCCTCTCTTTCCCTTGCGCTGGTGGTCTATAATTCACCACAACTGTAGTTTCTTGCCTGAGGCTACCATGACCTGCACACACAGCAACTCTGTGTTCACATTACTACCCCTGATGCACCCATCTTCTACCACCTCAGTGCCATTCCTGTCATAAAGGACTCTGTCTCCCCCAATACCTATTCCTGTATCCATCCTGATCATTGTATACCCAGGGACTTTCAGGTCCCAGTTGTTATTTTATGAGGCCCAAGTTTCTGTGATGGCCATAAGGTACACCTCAGTGTCTGTCATCATTGCTTGGAGCTCACTGATTTTATTATCCAGGTTCCTGGCATTAAAGCACACCCTCTTCCATGTAGCTCCTTAACCTTGTTTTACTATTTACCTATCTTGCTTCCTTATTCTTTCCTGGTCTTCTTAGTTTTTTGGTTTTAGTGGTGATTGCACACTTTGTGTTCCCCTCTCTGTTATCCCTTCCCTTAGCCCAGTTTGGACCTCAGCCCTATTTTTACCCACTGTGCTGCTGCAAACCTCCACATGTGGGGGAGTACTAACTAGGTTCCACTTTTTGTCTTCTATCACCGTGGTTTCCCTAGTCTCAATGCCTCCGCAGTCAGTTCATCTATCCGATATAGATGTCAAACGTCTGCCCCAGAGGACTGGCCCCTTTTGTTGTCAAGTGGAGTCCATCACCCTTGAAGTACCTCCTTTCCCAGAAGCCCCCTCAGTCCCCCACAAATAAGTACCCTTTCTCCTCACACTATCCTTTTAGCCACCCATTAAATTCCTCTAACTCATCCCTCCTTATTTTATGTTTCATCCCTTCCTTACCCCACACATTGAGGACCTTGGAAAAGGCCAGGGAGGCTGAGTGTGCTATCAGCCTTTCTTCCAGTCTGCAAAAATTCTACTTCACCTTCTCCATTGACTGCTTCACCAGATCACTGGTATCCAGCTGTATCAGAACTCCCAGCTGCCCCTACCTCTTCACTATCATACTTATCCTTTCAAAATCCCTGATATCTGATGCACTATGATACCTGACCATCCCCCCTGTCCAACTACCCTCTCAACTCCCCTAATCATTAAGTCCCCAACACAAAGACTGTCCTGTAGACTTGCCCCTCTTTTTCCCCCTGGCTGCCATCGCATTGTCCTGCCCCTTTCCTCCAGCTGACTCAGAGTTCCCCCCAGTGGAGTCAGGTACCTGAGCCTCCTCTAGGATTACAAAGTGGTTCACTGTCTGGATGATATTGGGTTGGACAACCTCCCTGTGGCAATCACTGCCTCCCTTCTTCCTTCTCCTCTCCACCACTCTCCACCCCCTGGGACAGTGGGCCTCTGGTGGGTGGGCTTCAGCTGAGAGGGTGGTGCAGCCAAGATATTTTTTCTCTTGCTGCCACCCAATGCAGTGCCCCCTCCTCCAGAGTATATTCCTAGAGAAGACATTTAGAAGACAGAAGAAAACTTACAGTCAGTGTCAGTGGCTCAGCAGGTAGCACACTCACCTCTGAGGCTGGGAGATCAGAAGGCTGTGGGTTCTTGCCTCACGCCAGGCATTTGGGTTAATATCCCATTACTGACACTGCAGTGCAGCATGAGGGGTGTGCTGCATTCATGAGATGCAGTCTTTCGGATGAGATGCTAAACCGAGGTCCCATCTGCCTGTTCTGGTGGTAGTTCAGGTGGATGTTAAAGATCCCATGGCACTTCTCGAAAAGAGTGCGTGAATGTCCCAGGTGCCCTGGCCAAATTTCCCCCCATTTACTAAAATACCACCAACAGCGTAATCAGGTTCAAAGTCAACTGACATTCATCTGTATCCCCCTCCCCCGGGTCGTGCCTGAAAATAGGCAGAATTTATCTAGTGCACTTACCCGGTCAACAAAACTAAATAAATAAAATAAAATAAATTTAAAAAAAGAGTGCTCTGCCATCACAACTATCTCCTTTCTGTACCCCATCCCTATACAGAACCTATAAATAAGGGTATACTTACTGTATCTTTTTTGATTAGGATATTTGATATTTAACTACAGTATTAGCATAGCAACAAGCAAAACTGAATTAACACAGAATACAATTGATGAATGCTAAAAAAGCTATATCCATAACTAGAAATAGAAATAAGGGTATACCCAGATAGGATGAAGCTAGGATACCTAATTATCTAACTAAACAGGCAACCACAATAGGTAAAAGCAGCTAACAGTCACATGGCAGTACAATAATGCAACAGATCAATGCTATAATTAAAAGTTTTATGCTGAAACTAAAAATAAGGTAATACCCAGATAGGGTATAGCTAAGTTACCCAATATACTAATTAATTAGAGGCTAGCAAGCACACCCACAGTTAAAGCAGTCCCACAGCCCCATAAGCAGCTAGCACAGAATCTAGAAGCATTGTTATACCCAAATAGGGTGCAGTTTGGTTACCCAGTTTGCTAATTTGTTAGAGTCTAACAGGCAACACCAATAGGTGAAGCACTCCCACAGCTTCAAGAGCAGGTAGCAACTTACAGTTTTTATATTGCAGATAGAGGAGCAGTCCATGTAGTAGTCCTGCTGGAAGTCTGTAGAGCATGAGCATGGTGGGGTCAGCATTAGAACAGCTGTTTTACTTGCTGTTTACCACAGTATAAGAATACAACAATTCTATGAGTTGCAAGCACTGCATCATGGGTATACAAATTATATGGGTTGTGTGGCATCTCAACCATTCCTTGAGAAACAAAGTACTAAAGAGTTGCACATATGAAATAGTAAACAGCAGCACATCATGTACATGGAACACAATGCAGGGGTAAGGTTTCAAGCAGGAATTAGGATTTGCACTAGAAAACTCACTTCTACCTTGAATTTTCCAGACTTGTGATTGGGCAAGGACTTCAAAGAGAAAAGTACGAGAAAGGCAGAGAGTGGTCAGAATTAAGGAGGAGAGTCAATGTTCTAAAACTGATAGTTGAAGAAGGGGTACACCCCTAAAATCCTTCTTACAGCTCAGACTGATACCAGTATGTTTGCATTCTTTGCTAGTGAACATAAAACAAGGATGCACTGGATTGTCTGGATGAGGTACCTAGATGCCGGTGCCACATTTGGTATGTGGATTGTTGGGCTGGCCCAATTGCATGCGGTATCAGGGTTACATAAGTTACATATGAGCTAAGTGAGACTGTGCCCATATCAATCAATATTTATTGGAAGGCAATAAATTAGCTCGCCAAGAGTATTGACCACAATATGCAAGCAAATTATTCCTTAGTGTGCATTGAATTTCATTTTTAACTCATGCACACTACTACAGCCTACAGTCTCAGGTGGGAGAGAATTCCAGATGGTCACCACCCACTGATTGAATCAAGTGGCTCTCTTTTTGCTAAGGCACATTTCACCCCCTTTGCTATGGCACATTTCACCTCTAAGTTGTAAAGTATGAGACCGGTTGGCATAGTGTAAATCTTTAAGCCTCAAGCCAAAACAATCCCATAAATCATCATTTACAAATGCCCCATACACCAGACACAGGTCTCCTCAGAGTCTTCTATACTGAAGGGTGTACAAGCCCAAATTATGCAACCTTTTCGAATAACTAAGACTTTCAACCTCAGTCGCCATTTTAGTAGCCCGGTGTTGGACCATTTCCAGAGCTCTTATCTCCATCTTAGTCCTGGGAGACCAAAACTGCAGACTGTTGTGCAGAGGCAGCACAGCATTCCTGTCTCTGCTTGTGATATGCCTCCTGATGTTGTTCAATGCAGTGTTAGCCCTTTTCACCATCATATTGCAGTGTTTCTTGAATCCCAAGTAATTTGAAATGCATATACCTAGATCTTTTTCTGTGGTGGAATGCAAAAAAAAAAAAAAAAGCTTTACTGAACAGCATACTGAACTTTCCCTACAGTATAATAACGTTAATACCTAATTTCAACAAGAGGTGCATCCAACACTTTAAAAATGTTAGCAGGAAATCACATTAGAGCTCAGTGAAAGGTACTAACTAAACTAGTCTGTAGTTACAGTATATCAATGGGAATCACTATGTGCTACAAAGGTGTACAGTTGATGGAACTAATCACTCTTAGCTAGAGTTACTGAGACTTTCAGAGTTACTGACTGACATGTTGCAACATCACAGAACTTGTCCCTGAGTATCACTGTTGTTTTTCATTGCATACATTATACATATGATGGCACTGCACTGACCACTTAGTGGAACTTGATGATAGGTCTAGGTTTACTGCATTTAATAATGTATGTCTACAGTTTTAACAGCCTAACCTATGCATAGCTACTACCATACCATCCTGTGTATCATTTTATATCAGCTCAGACACAGAACATTTGCTTCCACTACTGCTCTAGTACCCTGACACGCTTCCTCGAGGATATCTCCTCCATACAGCCACATATGTTGGACTGAAGCCAGCCAGCAGGTTCAGGAGCCTGTGGTAAAACCCTTAATGTGTGGAGCAGCCATTGGAGTAATAACTCAGATTGTGGTCAGTGAAACACACTGGTACTGCCTATATGACAAGGGTGGGCTCCTCCATCTCAGTTTCCTTTTACCTGTAGTTGAGTTAATGTTGTATCCCATTGGAATTTTGTTGTTTGGCATCTTTTTTTTTTCAACTACCTTTATTCCGGTCACCAGTAGTGGAGCATCTCTTGGGCTGGCCCCGCTCAGCCACTCCTCTACTGCCCCACCTGAACCCCTCCATCTGACCAAGGAATTGGGTGCTGGGTCCCCCCGTGGACCCCATACAGGAGGGTGGGACCATGGAGAGTCAAGTCAGAGTTTGAAGCCAACAGAGCAGCCCTGGAGCATCCACCATCGCCTCCCAACCAACCAAAGTTTTTCCACCTTGTGTGTGAGTTGCCCCTCAGATGCTGGACATGTAATGACATCTGTGTGAGGGACGAGTTCTTATTGATATTCGCTGGCACCTCCCTTGAAACTGTCTGTTGCTTGCAGTACCTTTCGGTCAAAACCAGGTGTTACCACAGAGCAAGGCATCCCCACAAACCCACCCCAGGGGATGACAACAGTCCTCCGGGTGCTCAATCCTCTCCTTCCGCGCCAACCCCATGCAGCCAGAGTCCGTCTCTGAACCCTGTCGCTGGTATGTCATGAGGTGTGGTGTCCAGTGCCTCAACCCTCAGCACCACAGGGCCGGCCTGTTTGGCATCTATTAGGCAAAGATTCTGCCACTTTGTTACTTTGTTTTTCAACTTAGTACACTCCCTCAGCATTGTCCACCAACCATGGTTAATAATTATTCTTTGACTTTGTGATTCTTTGCCACTGTGAATTGTGCATTTTTGATGCTGCCACCAAAGAATTCACCAATTTTCACTGTTACAAGTGCAGTAAGGTCAGTTCCAACAACAACAAGCACAAACTCTGCTTTGTGTGTCTTAACCTAGTTTGGAACATGAAAAACTGCTCAACTTGCCAGAAGTTTACAGATAAAATGAAGAAAGATAGGAGGAGTCTCTAGACAAGGCTATGAAACAAAAGGATAAAAAAGGAGACCTTGCACCATTATTGAGAGCTCCATCTCAGCTCACTCAGGGACCTCAGGTAAGAGGTCCCCCCCTTGTCAGTTGTCATTAAATTCTAAAAGGTTGTCATAGGATAGCTCTGAGCAGCAACGTTACAAAGAAAAGGTGGCTGGGAACTTGAAAAGATCATGGTTTGTCTGGAGGTCAGGGTCAACCTCTCAGGACCATCAGAACTGTACCTCTGGAAACCACCCTCACTTGCCCATTGGGTAGTAATCAGTGGCTGTTGCCAACCCTGGCCTCTGGCATCAGAATCTGGAGCCTGTCATGTCTGCAGGGCCCATCAGCTAGTGACAGCATCAGAGTCACTAATGACATTGTCGACTTATGTCGCAGTGATGCCAACTCCTTCTATGAGAGATGGTGATGCTGTCCTTGAGGACAGCATTACAGCCCGGTAAGTAGTATGCTCACCTCTGGGGCCAGAAGATTGGAAAGGTTGTGGGTTCTTGTTCTACACCCTGTACTTCAGATAATACTTGTAACTGACATTTTAGTGAAGTATGAGGGGAGTGCTGTACTGTTCAGGTGCTATCCTTTGGATGAGACATTAAAGCAAGGTCCTTTCTGCTCATCTCTGGTCACTGTCCAGGTAGAAGTAAAGATACCATGGCAGTTATTGAAGATGAACAGGGGAAATCTTTATTTAAAGAAAATATATAAGAAATCATAAACAATAAGTACAGTATAGAACTAATGATCCATGTTTACAAAACAATACCACGATATTTAGCAATAAAGACCTCCAAAAATAAAGACAAATGCATGAAAAAATAAACAAAGGATATAATAAAAAAGAAAAATCCAGAGTTATACTTCAGTTACCAAATCCAGTGCATGTTTCTTCATACAGTTTTATGCTTTTTACTTCAGTTGTTGTACACTCAGAAAGATAAATGGGCCGTAGAGAGCTGCTGACATTTTAAAGCAAAACAGTTTGAGGAGTGTACTTTTGTTGCAGTAACTACTGACACCTCTGTTGCTAAATCTGAAATTTCCACACATCGAAAAAAATTTGTATGGTACCCTATTAATATCAAGATCAAATATATAAGTGAAGGCCGAGTACTAAATTGCCATTATATGTAATATTATGAAACCTTGGTCAACCCCATTTGTGTGCCAGCATATCATAGAAAGGTATTATGAAAGGACAAGCAAGAAGGAGGTGTGATTGTGTCTCTAGTTGTCCCCACACACACTTTTTTCACAATTCAATTTAGCACCCATCATCTCAATGAATTGTTGAAACAAAGAGATGACGTGTATACCTGAAGAAATACCTGTTATGAATAATACTGTATCTTCTGTGTACACTTGGATCTTAAGGGAGAATCTCCTGGTAGTAATATTAACCTCTGTACACTCTCAATGTCTTGACTATTATGTAACAGACTATCTATACACATAACATAAAGTACAAGACTGATGTAACAGCCTTGACCCAATCCTCTGTGGATTTGTACCCATTCTCCTGTACATCCATTTACCATAGGTCACATTTTAACCTTTTTATACAAAAGTTGTACCTAGTTAGTAAACTGTTCTGAAACCCCACAGAGCTTCAAAACTGTACACAAATAACTCTGAGACATACTGTTGCAATCAGCACGTTCGATTAACTGTCAAAGGCCCTATCCTAGTACAAAGTGAGCAGAAGGCCATCTTCCATTCCCCTGGTACTCTGCTCAAATGCTTCTCTGTTATAAGGTTGTCTGCAATAGTTCTCCCAGGGTACTACATCAAGACAGTATGGCAAAAATGGTATGGGCAAAAAGGGTGCTGCATGGTCAGTACAAAACTGCATGATCCAAAACTGCACTAGATTAAATAAACAAACTCCCAAACTGCACAGTGCTGTTTTGCCCTGCTGTTTCTTGACCGTGTATATGTGCTGTCACAGTTTTGGCAGGACGCCTCCCAAGCAGGCCACATGTTTGTGAGGGACAGGGCAAGTTACCAATAGTACAGGATAGGCAATATTTTTAACTAGATTTTGAGGTCCATGTTTAGGAGGCTAATGGGCCTTTAATTCTCAAATCCTTAACATCACCTTTTTAAAATAAAAGTTCAGCGAGGGCAGCCCTACTGAATCTGGTATATCCTGTATAGCTAGAATTTTGTTATACACATCATATGGTTTCTCTTGTAATCCCTGCACCATTTTGGTAGCCCTTCTCTGGACCGTGTCCACTGTATTGATGTCCTTGCAGAGGTGCAGCCTCCAGAACTGGACACAGTATTCCAGGTGGGGTCTAACAAGTGAACTTTACAGAGGCAACACCACCTCCCTTTTCCTGCTAGAAATTCTCCTCCCTATGCACTCCAGCATCCGACTAGCCTTGCCTACTGTCTTTCCTGCTCTGGCCTGCCACCTTGAGCTCATCAGATATGATAACCCCAAGGTCCCTCTCTTGCTTGGTAACTGTAAGTACCTCCACCCCATCTTATACAGAGCCCTCAGGTTTCCCACCCCAGATGCATGACTTTGCACTTTTTGGCATTGAAACCCAGTTGCACTGCTTAGACCACTCCTCTAGTTTCCACAGATCCCTTTGCATTCTGTCCACCCCCTCCTGGGTGTTCACCTTGCTGCAGACTTTTGTGTCATCTGCAAAGAGACACACCTTCTTCTCCAGTTCCTCAGCAATGTCACTTATGAAGACATAGATGTGAACAGGATCAAGTACAGATCCCTGTGGTAGTCCACTATTCACTATCTCATCCTCTAAATGGCTGCCGTTTGCCACCACCCTCTGTCTCCTATCCTTGGAGCTAAAATAGCTTCCCCACCTTAACAATTTAACCAGCAGGCCATTAGAACCAGGGGCTGTATTGTTCTGTAAGGCCCAGAGAGCTTTGTTGAATTCCTCTACCTCTGTTTTTTAACAGTGCTATTTCCTCTGTTGAGAATAACTCCAGTCTTGCCTGCAACAAGTTCATCTAGATTCTTAGAGGTGGTAATTGGTACTCTAAAGGACTGCTGTAAATACGACTCCACAACTCCCATCATAAATAAATATCTGAATGAACAATTCCTTCCTCTGAACGGAGATCTACAAAAGTACCTTGCTTTGCCCTCTGCTTATAGCCAATGAAAATGGCTAAGGTCAATATTTTTTCAACTGGGTGCCAAACATCAACTCAGCTTTCATGGATTTGTCCCCATCATATTTCAGACTCTTTGATGGATTTAATTTGATCAGACAGACAACAAACCCCTAGAATTTGGTGGGGACATTACTTTAGACAATTAGGATCTCAAAGATATGTATGATATATAACTTTCTGTATACCATACAGGGAAAAGAATATGTGAATCCTGTGAATCACTCAGTAGTCACAATTAAGGAGTTTATCAATTGCTGTACTCCTTTTGCAGTATACAGTATTTAGCACAATGCTCTTGCCCCTTAACTTATGTAGGAATGACCAAGAGGCAAGCAAAAGAAAGATTGCTTGAACATTTGAGGGACGTCTGAAATGATAATTTGGACTCAGCATTGGGAATGCACGTCTACAAAATTCATCAGAAAGATACATCAAATCTGAAATGTATTCTGTTAGGACATGTGAAACCACAGATCAGAAGGGGTGATAGGTTAAGATGCTCCTCAAAAAGGAATCAAAATGGATTTTTAGTCTAGATTCTACAGTACTGAAGGGACTGAACAGAGAACTTGACTTAACTATGTATCTATAGATACTGTATATTATATCAAACCAGCTCTGCTAGGTGTTTTTGAACTATCTCTGTGCTGCAACTTTTGTCCAAACTCCATTTGGATCTTATATCCTATCAATTTATAATGCATAAATTGGTTGTTGGCCAGAATTATCTGTTCTTGTTTTGTATTAAAATATTATTCTTTTTAAATATTTTCAGTAAAGTCCCACTATGGCAATTTTGACTAGAATCATGGTCCCTAAGTAAGAAATTAATTTAAGATGCCCCCCCCCCCCATTTGCATCTTACATATTTTTTTCTAGTTATTTAAGTTATAATTCTGGCCTCTGAGATGATACAGTAATTTGAATTTTTGTAAACTTGAATTTAGTTTTGAATATTTTGTATTCGATCCATTTTATCGACAGTGGGTCTTTCCACTGAGTTCCTTTCTTCTTTTTTGACACATGCCTTTAAATGGCACTGCATTACTTGGTATTCTTAAAGTAATTTGACAATTTGTCTTTTTGGCTGGGTCATCTAGTATTTTTGACTTTATCAGCCCTTACAAACTACTTTGTTACTCTGTGCATTTAGCCACTTTTGTATCTTGTAGTTTCTAGTTGTAACACACATTTTTTATGAATGGGTATGCACACATATATTGTTACACAGTGTTTTTTCATTCAGGAACCTTCACCTGTTCTCCCTTTTTTCTTTGTCACATGATATTGATGTCACTGCATTATCTGCTATTTAAATGTGTATGCTTGAATTCGACTCCACCCCCTGATGAAGAGGGTCTAATTCCTCAAAATGCTGGGGCCATAGTTTGTTGGAGCCACCTCAATAAAATTATTATTTTCTGAGTCAGAGTGATGCGCTGCTTTTTGTGACTTTGTTTCACATCCACTGTACCTCCCTGGTCCTCTACCGTAATTACCTAGTCATGTCATAGATTATTACAATGAGTTCATGCAAAACACAGTGCTTATTCTAGATACAGTAAAAGTTAGGGTTAGCTGTATAAGGAACTAAATGCCATATAAAGCAGACTATGTGTGTTAGTGTGTGTGTAGACAGTGCACTACTATGTTATACTGGAATATACAGTATATGCACATATGTGTATATGTATTAGTCAGTGTGTGTATCACAACAATTAGAAAATGCAGTTAGGTGTCTCAGTAGTTAGTGCAAAAATTGCTAGTTTACATTCCTCCACTATCTAGATCAGTTTCAGCCTTATGCATGTCATTGCTGATTTAAATGAGATGTCTAGTGGCATGCCCCCACCCTCTGATGTCCATTGGAGCCTGAAAAGAAGAAAACATCCCTCAATGTCTTTTTGTTGAATCTGTAAAAATGTGTATAGACAGTGCACTGCTATGTTATAATGGAATATATATGCATACTGTATGTGTGTACATGTATTAGTCAGTGTGTGTGTGTGTGTGTATCACAACAATTAGAATATGCAGTTAGGTGACTCAGTGGTTAGTGCAAAAATTGCTAGTCTACATTCACCTGCTGTCTAGATCAGTTTCAGCCTTAAGCATGTCATTGCTGATTTAAATGAGGTGTCCAGTGGCAAGTCCACCACCCTCTGATGTCTCTTGGAGCTGAAAGAAGAACACAGTCCCTCAATATCTTTTTTTAATCTATATAGAAAAGGTCCATTGCTGATACAGCCCTTTACCCCCCAGCCTGACTTCCTACTGAGTACCTGCCATCCCACAGCCCTGATCCCCCACACACCCTCACTCACCTGAACAGATCTCAGTATGAAGATCCACTATCTCAAGGAAGACACGTGTTGCTGCTGGAACCGGTGACTGCTATATGAAGTATAAGGTAAGTGCAGTTGAAAACCCATTGAAATACATTGAACCACACTTACCTTATTTCTCATATAGCAGTCACCAGTTCCAGCAGCAAAATGTGTCTTCGATGGGAGAGTGAACCTTTACACTGGGACCTTTTCAGGTGAGTGAGGGTGTGAGGGGAGGTTTTGGGGGGTTGGGTGGTGGGGTGCTCAATGAAGGTCAGGCTGGGGGTGATGGGAATCACATTACCACCCAGTCTTCCCTATTAATACCTATCTATCGTGAGGCCTCATGCCCAAATTGAACTCAGGAGCCCCCCTTGCCTCCAGGATACCCTTGTATCTATCCCACTCCTTCTTAAATTCTGTGACTGTTTTAGCTCCTACCACCCCCTCTGGGTAGGCTATTCCAAGCATCCACCACCCTCTCTATGAAAAAAATACTTTCTCATGTTTCCCCTGAGCCTTCTCCCCCTAACTTCATCTTGTGCCCCTTGACTTGGAGCATCTCTTACTTTGGAAGATGCATACTCCCTGCACTCTCATTATACCAGTGATGTAGTGGTATGTCTCAATCATGTCCCCCCCTTCCTCCAGGGAATACATATTTAACTTCATTAGTTTTTCCTCATAGGTCTTATCCCGCAGGCCCTGCACCATTTTAGTTGCCCTCTACTGCACCGCCTCCACCCTGTCTATGTTCTTTCTCAGATGGAGCCCCCAGAACTGGATGCAGTATTCCAGGTCTGGTCTCTCACAAGTGTCTTATACAGAGGCAAGATGACCTCCATCTTTCTACACCTAATACCCCCTCCCTATGCATCCAAGCACCTGGCTAGCCTTTTCAGCCAACTTTTCACACTGCCTACCTTCTCTTAGGTCCTCCAAGATGATAACTCCTAGGTCCCTTTCCTGCTTTGTGACTGTCAGTACCTCCCCACCTAGTTTACACTTTGCCCCTGGGTACTTGTGCCCTATGTGAATGATCCTGCACTTCTTTGCATTGAATCCCGTCTGCCATTCTTCAGACCATTTCTCCAGTTTTTTAATGTCTTCTCTCATTCTTTTAACACCCACTGCCATGTCCACCCTATTGCATACCTTTGTATTATCTGTGAAGAGGCACACATTCCCCTCTAGTCCATCTGCAATGTTCCCAGTAAAGACATTGAAGAGGACCGGCCCCAACATTGACCCCTGTGGTACCCTGCTCATCACTTCTTCCTCTCCAGAGTACTCCCTGTTCACCACAACCCTCTGACTCCTGCTCTTCAGACAGTTCTCCACTCACAAAACTATATTAGGATCCAGGCTGTGCAGTTTGTTAATCAGCCTTCTATGGGGGATGGTGTCAAAGGCCTTTCTGAAGTCCAGATAGGCCACACCCACTGCACCTCCCTGGTCCAGTACCTTAGTTACCCAGTCTTGCCATAGATTTGTACAATGAGTTAGTGCAAAACACAGTGCTTATCCTAAATAGGGTAATAGCAAGGGTTAGATTTATAAGTAAATAAATGCCATATAAGGCAGTGTATGTGTGGTAGTCTGTGTGTGGCAATGCTCTGTGTGTGTAGACAGTGCATTGCTATGTTATACTGGAATATATACATATATGTGCATATGTATTAGTCAGTGTGTGAGTGTATCACAACAATTAGAAAGTTCAGTTAGGTGGCTCAGTGGTTAGTGCAAGAGCTGCTAGTCCACATTCCTCCGCTATCTAGATCAGCTTCAGACATATGCATGTCATTGCTGATTTAAATGAGGTATCTAGTGGCAACCCTCACCCTCTGATGTCCCTGGGAGCCTGAAAAGAAGAAAACAATCCCTCAATGTATTTTGTTTATCTGTAAAATTGTGTGTAGACAGTGCACTGCTATGTTACACTGGAAAGTATATGCTTATATGTATATATGTATTAGTCAGTGTGTGTTTATCACAACAATTAGAAAGTGTAGTTAGGTGGCTCAGTGATTGGTGCAAAAATTGCTAGTTTACACATTTCTCACTGTCCACAATACCATTATTTTGCAGTCAAACTGGCTCTTGCTAGAGTTTGTTTAATTTAGCAAAAGGTGAAGTGTGCCACAAGCACTGATCTGAGTATGTTGTTTTTCTAGTGTGACCACTTCCTCTGTCAAGGCTTTCTCCATTTGAGTGTCTTGCTTACATTGCCTGATGCATATGATATAGCTACACCATGCATATGTTCCTTGAGAGCATCCCAGTAAGTTCTCTCCAAGGTATCCCCTGATTTATTTTGTGACACAAATATCATCAGTGGCCTTGCTCATTGTTTGGACAAAGGTTTGATCAGCGAGTAGCTTCAGGGTGAGCGTTCACTGTCAGTTTTTTTGGTGTCTCCCCTCCCCCTCAAACCTTACAGATAGTGGGACATGGTCTGAAAATAGTCTGGCTGCATATTTGGCCAATGCCACCTTGTGGATTAATGTGGCCACCACCAGAGCATAGTCTATCCTCATGAAAACTGTATGGTCATGTGAGTAGAATGAATATTACATAGATACATAGATACATAGACAGTGTTGGCAGATAAGGGCCTATGGCCCACCTAGTCTGCCCATTTGAGCTTGTAAGTTCAGTTTGTTTTCCTAGAAGTCTATTTCCCCTTACCCTTGACCTCTAGAATTCCTTTATGTCTATCCCATGCATTCTTAAATCCCGTGATTGTTTCAGCCCCCACCACTTCCTCTGGCAGGGTGTTCCACTTGTCCACCACCCGCTCTGTGAAGAAATTCTTTCTCATGTTTCCTCTGAATCGTCCTCCTCCAACTTCATCCCATGCCCTCTAGTCCTGAAACATCTTTTTCGCTTAAAATAGTGTTTTCCGCACCCTGTTCCTCCTGTAAGATACTTGTATGCTCTATCATATCCTCTCTCCTCCTCTCCTCCAGGGAGTACATGTTCAGTTCCTTCAACCTGTCTTCATAGGATTTGTGATGCAACCCATGCACCATCTTTAGTTGCCCTCCTCTGAACCTTCTCTACCCTGTCTATGTCCTTACGTAGGTATGGTCTCCAGAACTGTACACTGCACTCCAGGTGGGGCCTCACTAGTGTCTTGTATAGCGGAATTATGACCTCCTTTTCCTGCTGGTGATGCCCCTGCCTATACATCCCAGCATCCTATTTGCTTTACCTGATGCCTTGTCACACTGTTTCCTTACCTTGAGGTCATCAGAGATGACAACCCCAAGATCCCTTTCCTGCTTGGTGCATGCTATATCCTCACCCCCAACTGATATATTGTGCCAGGGTTTTTGTGCCTCCATATGCATTATCTTGCACTTCTTTGCATTGAATTTCAACTGCCAAACCCTTGACCATTCTTCAAGTTCTGCAGGTCCTCTTCATTCTGTCTACACCCTCTGGTGTGTCTACTCTGTTACAGAGCTTTGTGTCATCAGCGAACAGTGAAATTCTGCCTTCTATATCCTGTGCAATGTCACTGATGAAGATGTTGAATAGGACCGGTCCCAGCACTGATCCCTGTGGTACCCCACTGGTCACTCTTCCCTCTGTGGAATGACAGCCATTTACCACCACCCTCTGTGTCCTGCCACCCAGCCAGTTACCTACCCACCACACTACTGTCCTGCCCACACAGTCCATGGAATGCAAGTGCCTTCAGATTTCCACCAAAGCTCCCTCAGCAGCCATATGTCTCAAGGTCCTTGAACTTTTGGGTGGGGACTTCATTTGTAAGGCTGTTCTATTTAGAAACGGGTCCCAGGCTGTCTTAAAATCACCCCCTACCACCAGAGACACCTAGTAGCCTGCCAGTGCCAAAGCTATTTTTGGAAAAAATTCAGGACAGTCAAAATCCGGGCCATACATGGACGCCAGAGTGTATTTGCCAGGACCAATTTGGATTTCTGCTGTCACATACTTTCACTGAGGATCTTTAGTGGACCTGGTTACTTCTACCCCAATTCCCAGTTGAATCCATATCATTGCCCCTATCACTTTACTGATAAAATTTGCTGTTACCAAGGTTCCTCCTTAACCATTACTCGATTTATGTGCCTCCTACTCTGAGGTATGAGTCTCCTGGTGAGAAACATTGTCAGTTTTGTCTTTTTGTGGCCTGGACCCACATTTTCTTCTGCTTTATCAGTGTTTTAGTCCATTTATGTTCCAGAACTGGACTGTAAACCCATCACCCATAACAGGAAGTGTGTGATTTATGGCTCTGTGCCTTCATCCCCTCCATAGAAAAATAGAAATATGTTGGCAGAAAAGGACCCCAATGGCCCATCTAGTCTGTACCATCCCCTCCCCAAAGTTAGCATTGACTCTCCCCACCTTAGATCCCCCCGTGCCCGTTCCATCATTCTTTTGTGCTTCCAGGAACTTTTCCTTACATTTCTTATTTAAACCCATGTAGTCATCCCATGCCCTCTTGAATTCCCCCACTGTTTTTGCCTCCACTACCCATTCTGGCAGTCCATTCCAAGGACCTACCACCCTCTCAGTAAAGTAGTTCCCCTCCTATTACCTCTGTATTGTCCACCCTCCAACTTTAAGCTGTGCCTCCAAGTCTTTGGATTCTCATTTCTCTTGAAGATGCTCCCTTCCCTCACTTTGTTTATTCCCTTTGGGTATTTAAAAGTTTCTATCATATCCCCTTTTCTCTCCTTGTTTCCAAGGAATTTAGGTCGAGCCCCTCCATCTTCTCCTTATATGTCTGCTGATGAATGCCATGCACCATTTTGCTTGCCCTTCACAGGACCCTCTCCACCCTTTCCATATGCTCTTTTTGGTAAGGTTTCCAGAACTGTACCCCATACTCAAGGTGTGGATGAACCATGGACCTGTATAGGGACATCACCACTTCCCTTCTCCTACTTGTAATACCACTCCCTATGCATACCAGCATTCTGTTTACTTTCCTGCTACCTTGTTGCACTGGTTTGCCTCCCTTAGGTTGTCCAAAATTATAATCCCCAGATCCCGTTCCTGCTCTGTTACCAAAACCTCCTCCCCTCCCAGTGTGTATATGGCCTTTGGGTTCTTGTGCCCTATGTACATTATTCTGCACTTTTTTTGCATTAAAACTCAATTGCCACCTCTCCGACCACCCCTCCAGCTTCCTCAGGCTTTCTCATTTGCTCCCCCCCAGTGTGTCCACTCTATTGCAGATCTTCATATCATCAGCAAATAGGCACACCTTCCCATTTAGTCCCTCTGCAATATCCCCTATGTAAATATTAAAAAGTATTGATCCCAATACTGACCCCTGTGGTACTCCACTCATCACCCTTTCCTGTCTGGAATGCACCCCATTTACAACCACCCTCTGGCATCTGCCACGAAGCCAATCTTCTACCTGATTTGTTATTTTCTTCCCCACTCCTAAGCTCCTCTCCTGTTTCGTACACAAAGCAAAGCTTGTACCCGCAGAGCACAGACTGAAGCATTTTCCTTTTTGTCCTTCCAATATTTCTGAACAGGTAAAATCCAACACAGCCCCCCCATCTACCAGTTCTGAACATGACACCCCCTACTTCCCCCTACCCACTGGTAAACAACCCAAAATTAACAAGCTACCCCCACCAATTTACTGTTCACCATCCTACCCCCTACTCACTGCTCCTCAATGCAACTTTGAGTAGCACAAACCTTTCTCCTTTTGTTCACCTGTGTCAGAGAACTGGATATCTTTCTGTTGTCGTGGTGAGAGCCAGCAAGCAGCCGGTTTCCTGCCTCCCAAACAGTACAGTCAATAACAGTTTAATACATTGCAGCTAGCATTGCTGTTTTATGCTCAACAACTATAAACTATTGCTTAAAGCTACAGTGCAACAGAAAAAATGTTTTTTCCACAAAATGCTAGTTTACGCTACAGTTAAGAAAAGTATCAGAATACTTGTCAAATCTATTTTTTTAGGTTCATTCTGTGCTGCACACCATATATTGTTTCTTCTCGATCTTAAACTGCACCAGGTTTACAGCAGTATTTCTAAGTCAGATGTGCTGGCCTTCTTTTTTTCTAGAGAAAAAATGTAATGAAAACATTTATAAACTACTCAGATGTTGGTGGAACTAGAATATACTATATTACCACCAAATAAAACTGGAAGATACCTGGAATATTTGGTAAGGACTGAAATCTAACTGGAATGGTTCACACATGTTGAAATGCTTGAAAGCAAAAACCAAGGGGGGGGAGAATGTGCTCATTCATTAAGAGGTTATCTCTAAGAAGCCTCAAAAATTCTACCAGAAGTTAAAATGCAGTATCAAAAAAAAAAAAGATGTATTTAAATACATGCAGTTTCAATATATAACACAGCAAAATCAGTTTACTTACAAGTTATCTGAACTAATATAAAGTACACAATAGGACTATGTCCTACAGAAATGCCAGCTATGCTGGAACAAGCCCGATGGCTAATGGCGAAAAAGCTGAGTGATGCAGTATACCAGGCCTGCAATCACCCAACTGTGCACAATAAGCAGTTTAAAGTATTTTCACAAAACGATGTGCAAATTTATCATAAACAGAGGCAATAGAGAATTACCTGACCCCAATGTGTAGTGGCAGAAAGAGGAGATGGGCCTCAAGCTTTGCTGCCAACACATTTATTTTTTTTTTATTTATTTAAAAGTTTCAACAGGAAGGCATGCTGAGCAGTAATGCTCATTTCCAGATGTGTCCTAGGGGAAGGGGGAAAGGAGATATAATACAACAGAAATTGAATACAGCATTAACAATACTACAACAGTTACAATATACACAGCAGTGCAAGAGGTGCAGCATTAAAATAAAAGTAAACAACAGTGTCAAGATACAGCATTAGGAAAATTGTCCAGCAGTAACATAACTGAGTTGCACATTGCAGTAAGCGAATCGTCTTTATCTGGAACAATCAAAAGAAACAATATCCATTGGATACATGAGACAAGTTGTGGGAAAAGGCACCCAGACACAATTGCATCAACACTATGATAATATAATCTTATCTAGCAGTTGACTAGTAGGAGAAGGAGGTCCCAGGAACAGTGGTGGTAAGAATGAGGGACAGGGATTAGGGGCAGGTGTAGACTGGGGAGACGAACATGTGAAGGAGGGAAGAGGGGGCTGTAGGGGAGGAGGTGATTCAGATAGAATGGGGGTGGGCATTCCACATTTAAGGACACCAGTATGAGAAGGTAGATTGACTGGCAGTAGTGGTGCTAAGGGGAAGAGCCAGTGTTTTTTGATTGGTGTTGTAGAGGGAATGGGGGGAATGGGTGGGGGCAGAGAGAGTAAAGGTGAGGTAAGAGGGTTGTGACCCTAACCAGAATTTGGACATAACACTAGCAGTGTGGGAGAGGCATCTGCATTCAAGGGAAGAGAGGGCGTGGACTTTGTAGAGATCACAGTGATGAGTCTGAGGGGGCTGGATAGAGCAAAACTACAGGAGTGAAAGAGGGTGTCCAAACACATCCCAGTCCAAAGAGGACATTTTCAAGATAGGGTTTCACTAAAGCCTTTTTAAGTGCTGCAGTCAAACAAGCCACCCTAAGGGAACACCAGGCACTGCTGGCAAAAACCAAACCTAAGGTCTTACAACATGGACCAACAACCACATTCATCTTGGGTCTGATTCACAGCAGGTAGGGCACAGCCTAGATTTTTACTACAAAGAATGCAAGCACAGCTCATTGAACTATGTGCCAGCTTCAAAAACTGAACTACTACAATACTGGTAGGGACTGGCCATGCTGGGATTGAGGTGCATAGAGGTGCACCAATGGCTTGGAGTGAATTTAAGCCAGTTTCCTAATAAGAGGTGCATGAGATGGTCTTTAGGCTGTGCCCCCCAACATCACAAAAAGAGCTGGCACACTGAGGCTTGCTAGATAACATTTATTTAAATAAAAATACACAGTCATGCATTCAGTGCAAAAACCCAGCAGAACTGGAGCACACTCATCACATGAGCAAACAACACTCCTTATGTATCTGACACAGTGAGTGTCTTCCTCAGGGTGCTCATAAATTGTGTTATTTTGCAAGCCCTGGTGTACCAGCTCTTTTTGTGATGTTGGGGGGCACAGCCTAGAGACCATCTCATGCACCTCTTATTAGGAAACTGGCTTAAATTCACTCCAAGCCATTGGTGCACCTCTATACACCTCAACCCCAGCATGGCCGGTCCCTAACAGACTACCAGGAGAGATTTGCTGTGATAGAGGGCACCTTGTCCTGGTCAAAACCGCTAAACTTCTTACATCATTCATGAGATAAAGCTTCTCTGAACTGCAGACAGGGAGGATTTTTTAACTTGTTTGCAGTATGGAACTGCTGAGCAGCCAGTTTTTACCTGAAGCAATAATCAGTGACAGGAGTTTTGCCTCTTTCAGGGATACTACTGTCTAATAGTCTTAGTAATGGGACCTCAGAGCCAGTTTCCAATCTATCATCTATTGAGCCAGGGCTTCTCCAGAAATGCTCCAACCTCTGCCCTATTAACTTTAACCATCTCCGCTTATCATTATACTTTGACAAGTTGTGCTGGCAGGCCAGTGGGCAGGCTAGATTGATGCAACATAATCCAGAGCCACTGTGATGGCTAAATTATGACTACCCACTGCAGCTTCTGAACCACCCTCACACACCAACATGGATAAATATAGAGTTGCTAGAACGGGGACTGAAATGTGTGTTACATGATCAGACCCATTAGACAGCATTGGATGGCTTAAAAACATGCCAGGTATTAATTATATGATGTAAAATGATACCAAAATGTTTAGTTCGATGAAGTGTCAATACCAAGTTATCAATAAAATTATACATTACAAATCCAACAAATTATAATTTTTAGAGACTTTACTTTGTATGAAATACAAAAATAATCAGTTTAGGTATATTTCTGAGACAAATGTGATTTTTAGAAGAAAAAAGTTTGTAAGTATGTAAAAACACATTTGTGCTAAAGGCAGGTAAGAAATAACATTGATCTGAGCATCAATAGTTATTGTGCCAAACAGCATAATGCTAAAGTACAACAACCTGTGTTAGCAAATTTAATTTTCACTTGGTCCTGCAATTACATCTGGGCCAAACATTCCCAAAATAACAATGTTCAACTTAATAGGTAAATATTTTAAAAAATCTCATACATGATAGCCTCTCCACCTTATCACTGTAGGTACTGCAGAGACTGCTACTACACCTGCCTTTTGGGCTTCTAATGGTGTAGTGGCCTGCGTCCTTTAAATTCCTGATGGGGGGATTAGTATCCACGACAGAAAGAAAATAGCATGTTGCTTCCACCCAAAAAATGGTTAAAGTGGGCCTGCTGCAGGAATTGTGCCATCACCTGTGATATAGTACCTCGCCACAGGAACAACCCACCTGTGAACCTATTCAGTACAGTACCAGTTCCCACAAAAAATGCAACCTATACTTTAGAACATTAAGACATTCCTGGGTCATGCCTGGAAATGAGCCTTATACCAGTTACCAATTTTTAAATAAAATAGAGAATAATGGCTAGGCAGGTGTTATGTTGTTTTTTTACATACCCAAGGTCAGTGATGAGCCATAAACCTTGATAATGAAGCTCAAGAGGTTTATGAGCTCATTACTCACCGAGGGTGTGTAAAAAAACAGCATGCACACACCTGACTAGACTTTATTTTTAATTTAGCATGGGCATAGCCATGCTGTCTTATTGCTATGAAGTAGAAGGGGAAGGGGACAGGAATGCCATCATGTGTCGCTCCACAGTGCTACAGTCATGTTCTCAGCATTGGTTTCCAATGGCCCTCCCATCCACAGACCTGACAATCCCCTCTCCTCCCCCCTCCTGCTGGGGTACTGAAGAAATAGTTCTGTACAGTTTTTAAAAACACAGGATTTGATCACCCTTTCCAAGCATATTCTGCTGTCAGTTTGTTATCAGGTTGGCACTAGGACCTTGAGAAATTTGAGTCTCACAAGCTGAATGGATTGTATTTCCTGAGTCAAAATGCAACAGACTACAGTGGAACTGAAACAGAAAGTGAAGGAAGACTGCAGGATTTTTAAAAACACATCTAGGTAAGGAAAGCTGCTGTTGGTAGACAGCACATGAGAGACTGTAAATGCTTCTTCTTTGAGACCCCTTAGTTAAACAGCAGTGACATTATAAATTCCAGAAGCCTGTTTAACAAACAATTTAAGACAAACGGCAACTGGTTTGTAGTGTTTTGCTGTGAACACTTTTTATTTTCTCTTCCTGGAGTTTTAGACTGAAAAGGAAGCCAAAAGGAAGTCTGTTCTATGTTCAGCTTCTTTCTGCCTGGTCAAACAGTGCTGTGAGGACATCATATGGGTGCCACCATTTGTCCCCCACGGAAACTCTGAGTAGCATTCTAGCAGGTTAGTTCAGTAAACAACAAAGTATGCCTGCAGCTTGTTCAGAGCTGAACAGCACCATAACTGTCATGTGTCCAGACAAGCACACCAAAGGTTAAACAGTTATCAGCCCCCTCATAAAATACTAGTACACTACTACAATGCTGCAGGACCCTTCTGAGCTGTTCAGCAGATAGATACATGCTCTCAGAATGAGACAGCAAATGACATAATTAGTACAGTAGCCTTGGACTGCAGCAAAATTAAGACGACCAAACACAGTGCTTTGGGTAAACTCACAATAATAGGTGACAAACTATTGTTTTAAAAACAGTTTTAATAAAACAGCACAAGTGCCATGTGGAACCATGTGGTTAATGCAGCAGATTCAAAAGCCTGCTTTTTAAATTGCAGACATTTTATTTATTTATTGGAATTTCAGAAACAAACTTTGAGTAAGAACTCTTTTACAAAGGGTACATGTCGGTTAATTGGTACAAAGACAAATATCATTGAATTCATAGTATAAATACAGACATAGTTCAATTATCAGTACATAACTGAATTCACAGAACAAAATACAAACATAGTTGAATTAGCAGTACAGGAAGTAACAAAAGAGTAGAAAACATCTAAGTTTCTTATGAGTTTCATTAAGGGTAAACTAAGTGCTGTGTAGCATAAGGAAGTATATGAGAACTAGAAAAACGGAAGATAGGGAAAGAGTGGTGTGGGGATAGAACAGCCCAGTAGGAACCTTGTCATACTGCATTACAGCTTTGGAGCTGAGGAACTGGGGAGGGTGCATGTGAGATAGTGTGGTAAAGTGGGAGAAGGCGGAGCGAGAGAGAGAGAGAGAGAGAGAGAGAGAGAGAGAGAGAGAGAGAGAGAGACAGAGAGAGAGATGGAGGGGGACGGGGGAAGCAGGTAGAGACCAAGCATTGGAGGGGTGGTATCATGAGAGTGGAGACTGATGGAGAAAAGGAGAGATGGGGAGGGGGAGAGACTGGGAGAGAGGGGAAATGAGGCATGAGACAAATGAGAGACCACAACCGCTAGTGGAATAAGAGTTACGGAGCATGCTATCCATTGAGCACCATGAACCAGGGCCAACTAAATATGGCCCCTGTCTTGTTCAGGCATACTATGCCAGAATAGGATGCCACTATTCATGTTAGCACCTTGTTAACCTTCTGAATATTTGGGCACTCATCTTTTATCTCTGGTTACTGGTAGTCCTCCCATATGTCAGCTGTACCTCTCAGGCATCCTCCCGATGAATCCCCCGGGTTACCACCTGGCCCAAGTTCTGTGTCCTCCCTTCCCAGTTTCCCCAGGCAACCCTGTTATCTCATTTGAGCCCTGCTGGGCTCCTGGAGCACATTCTGTGCGTGGCCAGAATTTCAGCCATGCAGTTGCTGATCGCACTTTCGAGAGGCGCACTGTTTGTGACCCGCCGGCTGCGATCAAAAGTTGGAAGGTGTTCCTGTGGATCCTGGTGCACAGTATTTAGTTAAAAAGGCACCGAGGGCTTAGAGCAAGGGCAGGAAAAGTGTTTTTAAATAAGTATAAGGCAAGCACCTATAGTACTGCCTCCAGGGCACCAGTATTACAGGGCAAATGTCAAGGCAGTGAAGCACTAATGAATATTATTGAGCTGCTGACAGTTTTAGAAGAGCACTGTATTTACAAGGCAGCGACACAGAAACTAGGCACATATGGGTGAGATTAATAAATGTGTTTAAAAGAGAAATGCTGGGGCTACATAACTGTGGGGAATTTATGTAAGAATAGTGTTTATTCTGGCTGCACCAGGACAGTGATGTTGGGACTGCAATAAAATGTGTGTTTGGGACTATGCAGCAGCCACCATTGTGCAGCAAAATAACCAATCAAGAGCCTGGACCTTTGGCCAGAGACTTATTGGAATTAATGAAGACTTGTGAGGAAAAAAGGAGGACCTTTTCTAGGCACCAAAAAGCAAGCCAATTAAGAGACTGGGACAGTCTGGGATAGTTTTGACAGTCAATGAGATTCCTGGACCTTAGCCCCATATAAAAGGGGGTAACTGCTGAAACAGTGGAGGTTTGTCAGATCTGCCCAGGAGCTCAGAGTGTGAGCCTATGAGGAGCCAGCCATCTCTCAGAGGTTAGGCCTGGTGGACCTAGACTTTTCTTAGTGGTTCAGTCCATGGGGTCCAAGGTGCATCAGTCGTTGCAAGCTGTGGTGTGCAACAGCAGTGGATTCATGCAGCAAAAGGCAGTATTGCGGATCAGCCTGCAAACCTACTGGAAGGACTAGAGAGGAACCAGTAGCACCCTTACATATAGATGTGTAAAAGTTGCTGAAGTGTTTGTTTGGCTGGCCAGTTCAAGATATCCAGTTAGCGGTTTTGACTCATTGACTCAGCTAAGCCATTCAGCCTTGGGCTAGTGAAATCAGCCCAAGTTGATTGCTCCTGCATCATCAGACCAGCTGATGTATGAGGACCACGAGGGAACCCCCGCCCCACTTCAAGAAACATCTTCACAGTCTTGTTTTCTCAGCTCATCTCCAGTGTCTGGGTACAGTAAGTAGAAATCGGGGTAGCTCCCTGAGACCAGCTTTAATAATCATTGTGGTACCACCTAATCTCCATTTCAGTGCTAGTTTAATGGTTCAAGAGACTGGGCCATCCGGCCACTGGACACAAATAAAACTTCATGCCAAATCATCATGTCTTCTTTCATCAAGGGCCCCAACAACAGCTGCAACCCTGGGCACCCTTTGTGCTAGCTGATTTTCCATCTGGGTGCCTAGTATATTTATAGGACTGCAAAGTGGCTCAGACCAGTAAGGATAAAATCATTTGACTAGATTTGCCCCTTCCTTGTTATGCTCCCCCTAGATAAACCTGATTGGTATTGCAATGCTATATTGCCTCACACATGTTTACTGGAGGTCTGTTACTGTGTTTGAAATATTCATGAACACGCATGCGTGATAATCATTGTTTGCAGGGGGTTCCAGTAAGTCACACTGAAGCCCAGATCACGGTAAGTGGGAGACCTATGAGCATAACATTAATGTCTGTTGACAAATGTATTGTGAATGTTGTGAGAGATTACTGCTTGTTCCAAGGTCCAGGACTACTAGGTGGGGTAGTGGGAAGTTACAGCTTCCCAGAGGGCTGTAACAAATTTAATAAATACCCACTGAAACCTTACTCTGAGTGGAGGCACCAAAACTCGGTGTTTACCATGGGTGGGAAAACCCCGGTACTAGTTAGTTATGAACCCAGGCCCCTCAACTTGTGGATAGTAATACAGGCAGGGGTTGTAACCCTAGAAGTAGTGCTACAAGCCTGTTTAACAAGCAATGTAAAGTTGAATATATAGAGTTGCACTGGTACTATAAGAGTGGTCCTGTTGGCGGGGGTACTGAGATGTAGGTTTTCCTACTCTTAGCAGGGTGCTCAGCTTTAGGGCTGGTCACTGGGCAGGAATGTCTAGAGGCAAGGCAAGGCACATTTTATTTTTCAGGCTCCCAATCCCGGAGGCTCTGGGCACTGCACAACAGCAACAAATCTATTATAATTTGACAAAGGAACATAACACATTTTCCAGTCTATGAATTATCACTTTCATAAATTAAAATCTGTAAGACCAGAAGAGGGTAAGGGGGAGAGGGCCATCTTGAGGATGGTATGGCCTACTCCAGGGTTCTAAGTTAAGTTTTGCAGCCACTAGTCAGCAAGTCTAGTGACTGGGAAAATTTACTAGCCACACAGACTCTGCCACTAGGCAAGCTGAAGTACTGTACTTTTTGGTTATAGTCTATAGTACAAACCAACAGGGCTAGTTAAAGGAAAATATTACTAACCTAACACAAAATCCACCAGAATTTGGCTAGTTGGCCTACAAGTTTCGACCGCTGCACTCTCTGTGATGGGTTACAGTACTTAATTTATTTTTAAAATGTAATGACTGAAGTCTGGTCAGTCTGGGACTGCCAGTGGCTGGTTGTCAGTGCTGTGACTGTTGGGGGCATTGCTATAAGGGGACCGGTAAGTACTACAACTGTTAAGGGAGGTTCAGAGGCAGTGTTGTGTTAATGGTGGGGGTCAGTACTGTGATTGTTGAGGTTGGGGGTGTCGGTGCTTTAATGGTTGAGGGTGGGGAGATAGTGCAGTTATTGTCAAGGGGAAGGTGGTCAGTGCCATGATTGTCAGGTGGGAGGCAGGACTGCAACTTTTGGCAGTGGGGGGAGGAGTGTTGTGACTTTGGGGGTGGAAATTACTGCTGTGTCTGTCTGTAGAGCATATCAGCCCTTTGGCTGTTGCAGATGTAGGGGGACAGGGCTGACTTTGGGAAAATGAGAGAGTGCCTCAGAAAAGCACTAGCAAACAGGCAAGAAGGAGGGGTGGAAGAACAATGGGGAGTGATCAAAACAGCCATCACAGAGGCAACAAGCCTTTGTGTAAAAAAAATCAATAAAACACAACGAAGGAAAAAACTGCTATGGTTCACAAAAGAGGTGGCAGGGAAGGTTAAGGAGAAAAGGACAGCATTCAGGAAATATAAGGAAACACAGAAGGAGCAGGACAGAGAACTTTATCAGTTAAAGTAGAAAGAGACTGGGAAGGCAGTCAGAATAGCAAAGGCCCAAACCGAGGAAAGAATAGCCAATTCTGTTAAGGAGGGGGATAAGACCTTTTATAGGTACATTAGGGAGTGAAGAAAGACCAAAGGAGGGATACTGAAGCTTAATAAAGAGGAGGGAATGTGGGTAGAGGGTGACAGTGAAAAAGCAGGGATACTGAACAAATATTTCTGCTCAGTATTCACAAAGGAAGAGGAGGGGGAGTTACCTAAACCAAACAAGAGAAACACTCTGAAGACGGGGTCGATACCAGTCCATTTACAGAAGAAAGGGTTCTAAAAGAACTAATAAAATTGAAGGTGGAAAAAGCAATGGGGCCTGATGGGATTCACCCAAGAATTCTAAAAGAACTAAGGGTAGAACTAGTGACATCGCTGACTACTTTCTTTAACAAATCATGGGAGGATGGGGTGGTACCCGAGGACTGGAGGAGGGCAGATGTGATTCCCTCTTCACAAAAGTGGGAGCAGGACAGAGGCAGAAAACTACAGACCAGTTAGTTTGACGTCAGTGGTAGGAAAAATGATGGAATCACTTCTGAAGGAAAGAATTGTTGAGTACCTAGAGGCCAGTGGGGCACAAGACCCAAGGCAGCATGGATTCACGATGGGAAGGTCGTGTCAGACGAATCTAATAGATTTCTTTGACTGGGTGACCAATGTAGTAGACCAGGGAAGGTCTTTGGACATGGCCTACCTAGATTTTAGCAAGGCATTTGATACAGTTCCACACAAAAGATTAATACACAAGATAGCCAGCCTTGGAATGGGTCCCAAGGTGGTAGCCTGGATAAAAAATTGGCTAGACAACAAGACGTAAAGGGTAGTAGTAAATGGAGTACGCAGTGAAGAAAGGAGGGTTACTAGCGGGGTACCGCAGGGTTCAGTACTGGGACCGGTCCTTTTTTAATGTCTTTATAAGTGACATTGCAGAGGAACTGGAAGGAAAAGTATGTCTCTTTGCAGATGACACAAAGATCTGCAACAGGGTTGATACACAAGATGGAGTGGAAAGGATGAGAAGGGACTTGGCAAGGTTGGAGGAATGGTCAAATGTATGGCAGCTCAGATTCAATGCAAAGAAGTGCAAGGTAATGCACATGGGAAACAAAAACCCAGGGAAAGCGTACACAATGGGGGGTGAGATACTGACAACAGTAAAAATAGAAAGGGACCTGGGGGTAATTATATCAGATGACCTAAAGGTGGGCAAGCAATGTGAGAAGGCAGTAAGGAAGGCTGGGAGAATACTGGGATACATAGGAAGAGGCATCAATAGTAGAAAACAGGAAGTTGTTATCTCTCTGGACAGACAGTTGGTGAGACCCCATCTGGAGTACTGTGTGCAGTTCTGGAGACCCCATCTCCGCAAAGACATAGACAGAGTGGAGGCTGTCCAGAGGAGGGCAACCAAAATGGTGCAGGGTCTGCACCAGGAGACATATGAAGAAAGACTAAAGGAGTTTAATATGTATACTCTTGAGGAAAGAAGGGAGAGAGGGGACATGATAGAAACTTTCAAGTACCTCAAGGGAATTAACAAAGTTCAAGAGGGTAGCATCTTCCAGAAAAGAGATGTCGAGAACAAGGGGCACAATTTGAAGATAGAGGGGACGGCTCAGGGGTAATGTGAGGAAGTATTTTTCACTGAGAGGGTTGTGGATGCATGGAACAGCCTCCCTGAGGAGGTAGTGGAGTCAAGAACAGTGGGGGACTTCAAGAATGCATGGGACAGGCATAAGACACTCCTAGGGGTAGGTAAGAGGAAGTAAGCTGTTGGTTAACTAGGATCTGCAGCTTATCTGTTAGGTAGGAAAATGGGCAGACTAGGTGGGCCAAGTGGTCCTCATCTGCCATCATATTCTATGTTTCTGTGTTTCCATGACAGTGCTTTGACTGTGGTAATGGGTAGTGCTGTGATTGTTGGGGTTAGAGATAAGTGCTGTCACTGTTGGGGGGATGAGAATCAGCACTGTGACTGTCGGGTAGGTGGCCACTGTGACTGATGGTGGACGGTGTTAGTTCTGTGACTACTGAAGGGTGGTACAGGTCTGTGACTGTCAGGGGGGTGGTAGTCCTGTGACCATTGTGGGTGAGGAGGCAGTGCTGTGGCTGTTGTGGATGGGGGTCAGTGTGGTGACCGTTAGGAGTAGCAGGTCAGTGCTGTCATTGTCAGGGGATGGGAATTAGTGCAGTGACTGATGGTAGGGGTGTCAGTTCTGTGACTTTTGGGGGTGAGGTGGTTGTGGTGTGACTGTTGGGGATTGATGACCAGTGCTGTAAGATGGGATGGGGTGCAGTATTGTGACTAGTGCTGTTATTATGGGGGAATGGGGATCAGTGCTGTGACTCTGAGGGGTGTATGGTCATTGCTGTGACTGCCAGGCTGGGGGGGTGGAGTAGAAGAGCAGTTCTGTGACTATTGGGAATACTGAGAAAGTGTTGTGACTCTCAGGGGTGTGGATCAGTGCTGTGACTGCCAGAGGTGGGTAGTCATTGTCAAGATTGTCAGTGGAGGGTGTTAGTCCTGCAATTGTCAGTGGGGTGATACAGTCCTGTGATGAGGGGATCAGTCCCGTGCTTCTGGATGAGGGGGGGTGATAAAGTCCTGTTTCTGTGGAGGGAGGTACAGTCCTGTGACTGTGGGGGGGGTAAAACAGTCCTGTGATTGGGGGGACAGTCCTGTGACTGTGTGGGGGGTCCAATCCAATGACTGTTGGGGGTTTGGTCATTGCTGTGACTGATGGTGGATGGTGTCAGTACTGTAACTGTTAAGAGTGGTGGTACAGTCCAGTGATTGTCGGGAGGAGGGTCTGTTATGTGACTGTCAGGGATAGGGCGTCATTTATGTGACTATAAGGGTGAGGGTCATTCCTCTGACTTTTGGGAGGTCTGCTTCTGTGCAATACTACAACTTTGAGAGACAGAAGCATTTGCAGGAAGTTGTACATGAAAGCAGGAAGGTTGTATAAGGCGTCAAACTAAATGACTATTTCGGGGGGGGGGATGTTGCACTCCCAACTGTGTGGGGTGATCATCAGTGCTGTGATGTACAGTGTTGTGACTAGTGGGGGGGATTGCTGTTGTGACTGTCTGTGGAAAGTGTCATCCATGTGACTGTCGGTGATATGGGTATAATGATGTCATGGTGGCCTGCTCCTCTCCTCCCCGAGGTCGATAGGCCTGGACCTGCTATCTTTACATTGGTTTGATGATTACCTCTGTAGCCCATGGCAGCAGGTTAAGGCAGAAGGTGAACTTTCTCCCCTTAAACCCTTACAAAGAGGGGTGCCTCGGGGATCGATCCATGGTCCCTTACTGTTTGCAATCGACATAAACAACATCACGTCAACATAACTAAGGCCAATGTTCATCTGTTTGCTGATGACACAGTACTTTACCTAAGTTGCCCGTCACCGGAAGTTGCCTGTGGAGACCTACAAGCCGAATTCAATCTACTTCAGAGCCAACTCCTAAATAAAAAGCTTCTACTAAACGCTATAAAAATGAAGGCGATGCTGTTTTCACCCCTTCTCCATGCAGCGAACCAGGCCAGTGCTGGTTGTATTCCACAGATCAAAACAATCCTGGGAGAAAACCTAGAATTTGTCAATAAATTCAAGTATTTGGGAGTATGGCTTGACCATAGACTCTCCTTTATGGACCATATCGAGGATCTGCTAAAAAAACCGAGGCAGAAGCTTGGACTCTTTTTTCAGGATTAATAACTTCATTACTAGAGATGCCAAGCTCCGACTGGTACAAACAACGTTTCTCTCCTTAGTTGATTATGCTGACTTTCTTTATAGTCAGTGGCCAGCCTCTTATGTTGCTAAATTAGATACGTTGTATCACAGGGCTCTGAGATTTATTACCAGCCTACCTTTTTCCACTCACCATTGTGCCCTCTACTCTGCTGTGGGGTGGTCCTCCCTTCAGTATAGGAGAAACAGAAATGCTGCACTCTGGACATTCAGAGCTATTATCAAAAAATGTCCCCGATATATCTTTGATTGTCTCCTGCTACGCGAGCTAGGAAATTATGCACTGAAAAGCTACTCTTTCATTTCTCTAAAGGTACCTAAGCCTAAAACACGCTTTGGAAGAATGGCCATAAGTTATGCGCTGCTATCTCTATGGAATAAACTACAAAAAACATTGAAGCTGAGTATTTCAGCCAGTCTATCCATCTTTAAGACATTATATGCCTGTTCAGTTAAGGAACCTTGCAACTGTTTCCCTCAATCCTAGACAGTCCTGCAACTGCGGCGCATCTTGATGGTGCCTGTCTTCTTCACTTTGCCTGGCCAAGCAGCCCTCTCCCCTACATTTCTACTTATACATTACCATCCCTGTCTGCTCTCTATGTGTGCTTTCTGTTGCCCTCTTCTGTGTCCCTTCTGTGGCTCTTACCTCTCCCTCTCGGTACCCTTCCACCCCCCTGCCCTTACTCCCCCCTTCCCTCTGCCTTTCACCTCCCCCTTTCTACCTTGATCACACTGACCATGAACACACTGACTGTCTTGTTCTACAAGGTAATGTATGTAACATATTAGTACCTAACTGCCGTCCTCCTATAGCTCACCCAACTTTTGTTGCTGACACATTCCTACATTATGAAGGAATTGAACCGCTGTTCTCCAAATGTTCTCTTTTTGTGTCATTGTTAAACTATTGTGTAACTGTGACTGTAAAGTATTATTCAGATGCTATGTTGTTGACTGCTTATAAAGTGTATATCCTTCATTCCTGTTCTAACCAGGTCCATCTTGTAAATGAGCTATGCTCAATGGTGTTAGCCTGGATAAATAAAGATTTTGACTGATTGATTGATTGATGGTGGTGGGGTGTAGTGCTGTGATTGTTGGGAATGGGGATCACTTCTGTGACTGTCGGGCATGAGTGCCCAGTGCTGTGACTGACAGTGGAGGGTGTCAGTCCTGCGACTGTCGGGGTGGGATGGTCAGTCCGGTGATGGTCAGGGGTCAGTGCTGTGGTTATTGTGTAAGTAGTGTGGAGTGGTGCACAAGTAAAAGAAAGGGCAGTGCATAAGCAAAGCAGCCAGCTTGTAATAACAAAAGAAAAGAATGCTCAGCACTTCTATATTCAGTTTTACACACAAAGCACAATATTTATTTTCTAGCAACATGCCTTGCATGCACCCACTTGGGCCAGCCCTTCAAGCCTTCAGTGGCCCTCCAGCAGAGGACAAGTCTGAGGATTAAACAAGCATTTGTCAATGCTGAACATTCGCTTGCAGGTATTTGCAGTGGTGTTTGGCATTGATGCAGCCTCCCCCCCCATTGTATCCATGTCCTTTCAGCAACCATGTCCCAACAGAGTACCTCTCTGCAACTCCTCTTGCATCTGATTTACACTTCAGCATCATCCTTCTTAACTGTCTTGTCTTAGGAACACTAACGCCCCAGAGATTCTCAATGTTACGAGCCTGTGTGGGAATTGTGCAATGCACGCAGGTAACACAGTCATTTTTTGTGGAATTTTCTCACCAAATTTTCAACACAGGCATTTTGGGACCTCTGCTCACGAACCGTACCACTATGATTTTGTTAACCTGTCCTGAACATTGATTTCCCACAGCAACTGTGACATTGTGCGTCGCATGTGTGGAAACACATTTAGGCCAGCGTGTGAAAAATGACAGAGGTACTGTTCATAAGAAGGTGTGACAAAATGCCAGTGTCAAAAATCTGGAGTGGAAACATTACAAATTCTCGTAGTTAGGAGTGTGTGTGGAAACTGTGCAATGCACGCTCGTAACACTGTCATATTTTGGAATTTTCTCACCAAATTTTCAACATAGGCATTTTCTGACCTCTGCTCATGAACAGTGTCACTGTGGTTTTCATAATCTGTCCCTCACATTGATTTCCCACATCGACCATGCCATTGTGTGTCGGATGTGCGAAAACACATTTTAGCCAGGATATGGAAAATATGAAAAAATGTCAATGCAGAAAATGTGGAGTGAAAATATTACAAATTCGAGAAGTTACGAGTGTGCATGGAAACAGCACAATGCATGCTCATAACACAGCCATTTTGGGGAATTTTTTCACCAAATTTGCAACATAGACTTTTTGGGACCCCACCTCATGAACAGTGACACTGTCGTTTCAGTAATTGGTCCAGAAAGGTGATTTCATGCAGTGACAAAGAAATCACCTTTCAGGACTGATCATGACAGTATTTCGAATTCACGAGGTGGGGTCCTATAAACCATGTTGAAAATTTGGTGTCAAAACTCACAAAATGGCTGAGACATATCAAAGTTGAAAAAAAAAAACATTTATGCCATTATGCAGCTTACCGGCATTTGTTCAGTTCATGGTTGGCTTCGAATAGTGCAGATGTGTTCCCTGTGCACAGGAGATCGTCGCACGGGGCTCCAGAGGTAAGTATGGGGTGAGGGGGGTATGGGTAGCTGGGGTGTGCAGAGGGTGGGTGTGGGTATGGGAAGGGGGCATGAGAG
Source organism: Neoceratodus forsteri (assembly GCA_016271365.2). Lineage (NCBI taxonomy): Eukaryota > Metazoa > Chordata > Ceratodontiformes > Ceratodontidae > Neoceratodus > Neoceratodus forsteri. The sequence goes on from JADMNL010000023.1 coordinate 322,697,424, forward strand.
ACTGCAAAGGACAATTTCCTGTTTTCAGAAGGAAAAAAAAAGAAAACAGCAACGTGGGACACTTTGGGAACACTGGGGTTGGCTCCCAGCATGCCGGCACACCTGGGTGTTTCTTTGGGGGGGCCTGGAGCCAATGGGGATTGGGCACCCCATTGGCCATACAGCAAGCTGGGGGGACATGAGCACACTGGGGTGGGCTCCCAGTGTGCCACCTGGATGTTTTGGGGGGGGGCCTGGAGCCAACGGGGATTGGGCAGGCCAGAAGATGTCCTCATTCTAGACTTTAGCAGGGCATTTGACTTGGTGCCACATCCCGGGCTGCTGAGAAGCTGGGGGATATGGGGATGGGGGGACAGATGGTCAGGTGGATAGGAAACTGGCTAGCGGGGATGTACAGGAGGTGAGGGTTTAGGGGGTGTCATCCCCCAGGAGAGTCATTACTGGAGTCCCACAGGGATCAATACTGGGCCCACTCCTGTTCTATATCTCAGATATCAGAAGTGGTATCAGGAGTGGGATGAGCCTGTTTGCCAATGACTCAAAGCTGTAGGTGGTGGATGGGGAGGAGGGGAAGCTGGCTTTCCAGGAGGACCTGGAGACTCTGGGGTGGTGGTTACATGCCTTGAAAGTAAAGTTTAATACTGAGAAATGCAAAGTTCTTCACCTGGGGGGCCAAAACCCATCTCATGAATACACCTTGGGGGGAGGCACTGCATCATTCAAGGGGGAAAGAAGGACCTCGGGGAGATGGTGGTGGATGTTAAAATGAATAACCTGGAGCCGTGTAGAAGAGCTGCAGCCCAAGCAAATAAAATGCTGGGGTACATGGCCGGGAAGGGGATGACTTCAAGGAGTAGAGAGGTGCACCTTCTGCTGTATAATTGCCTGGTTAGACCACACATTGAGTACTGTGTGCAGTTTCAGCGTACTTACTTTAAAAGGGATATTGCTGTTCTGCAGAGGGTCCAGAGGAGGGTGACCAGGATGATACAAGGACTAAGAAAAAAGCCCTATGGGGAAAGAGACTTGAGGAACTCAAACTGTACTCACTGGAGGAGAGAAGAGACAGAGGAGATATGATCGAGGTCTTCAAATATCTCAAGGGAATGAATAGGGTAAGTCTTGAGGGGGTGTTTCAGCTGAGGGAAGTAGGGCCATCAGGGGACACTCAATGAGGCTAGATGGGGGAGAGTAAAGGGGGGAAAAAGGAGACGCCACTTCACTGAGAGGGCAGTGAAGCCCTGGAATGGGTTGTCCGTGGAGTTGGTGGGTGCTACAACTGTGGAGGGGTTCAAGATGGCCTGGGATAGGTATGTAACCCCCTTGCAAATGGGGGTTCCTAAGGTGCCCTATGCCTGGTTGGTAGTTGGCATAAAGCCGACGGAATGGGGGTCCGTTGAGTGCTTTTTAAGGCCCCCGTATACTGTCCCTGTAAGGGCTGCCTTTTGCAGTCGGAATGGGTTAAAATGGGAAGGGGTTGAGTGTTGGCATGCTTGACTCCCGCCTGGCTGCTGAGTAGCGCTCCCTACTGCCATCGCTAATAGTACAGGGGGAGCCCTAATAAAGGATGTAGGTGGTTGGTTAACATAAACTGTAAAGATAATGATAATGTGGTTGTTCTAACCTGCTTTGCTTTGCAGCCCAGAGAGTTTGAGTGCCTCCTCCATTTTGGTCCCGAACTGTGAAATTGGACCAATCAGTACTTTGGAATCCCACAGAGTTGACTGACCAATAGAGGAGCTGTTTAGAGGGGAGCAAGGCATTATGGACTATGGCGCTCATTCTGCACCAATGGAAGCCGTGAGAAGTGACTGGCAGGTTCGACCAGCCAATGACAACGTGTCGCGCCCGAACTAAGAGGAGTGCTGGGTGCTGCCAGCTTCAGATTAGTAGTGGCCAGTGAAAAGAGAGGAGCTGTGTGCTTCTGAGCTGGGAGTGTTCGCGTGGGAAGCACGTGAGGGCCTAGCGGCCGTTTGCCTGAGGAAAGGAGTTTGGAAAACCCGCCCGGCTGGTGGTCAGAGGAGGTTGTGCTTTGTGCAGCTACCCACCAGGCTCGACCTGTTCAGAGGACTGGAGAAGATTGCTGAATTGCACTCAGTCCACGGTGAAAGTGAAGAGAAAGCGGCCGTTACAGTTCTTGATGACAGAGAAGCCTGGAGAGCCCAGCTGCTGCTGCCTGGTGTGGTACCCTTCTGCTATTGCTGTTTACCATATAAATGTGTGAGTAGCTCAAGTTAATCCTGCTGTACTTACAGGACTTCTGCTATTGCTGTTTACCATATAAATGTGTGAGTGGCTCAAGTTAATCCTGCTGCACTTACAGGACTTCTGCTATTGCTGTTTACCATATAAATGTGTGAGTGGCTCAAGTTAATCCTGCTGCCAGTAAGGGATTTTGCCTGGATTGTGATAACCATATAAATGTGTAAAGAGACTTGTGAGTTCAAGTTAATCCTGCTGCCAGTGAGAGATTCTGCCTGGACTGTGATAACCATATAAATGTGTACAGAGACTTGTGAAGTTCAGGCTCAGCCCTGCTAGTGTTGGAAGAACCGGGATGGGCTGGAGGTTGTGAGTACTAAATCAGGGTAGCTCCCTGTTAAGTGTGCAATCAGTGGTTTTCCAGTCGTATTGCTGTGCTTTTGACTGCTTAAACGAACTTTCTTTCCCTTCTGACTTGCTCAGGATTGCAGCGTCTATCTGTGTTAAGGGCCCCGACCAGCTGCCACGTTTGGACTAGCCATTAGGGCTTGGGTACCCAGGGACTGTGACTTGTAGGGATAGGCCTGTGCACAGAGCTCTAGGTAGTTAAGTATAATGATAAACCAATTAGCCTGATTCCCCCCATCCTTGTTATCTCCCCCTTAATAAATCAGATTTGTGTGTTGCAACTACACCCTGGCTGGTTTGTGCATCTCTGTTGAACTGCTGTATAGTGACTGTGATATAACTGTATCTTATTTTACAGGGGGTCCCTGGAGTGAGCTGAGAGATACTATCTGGGGGGTAAGCATATTGGTTAAAAGCCTTGTTGGTACCCAGTGTGAGCCACTAGCGGGGAAAAAGGGGGGTTGCAGTAACCCAGAGGGCTGTGACCGAGGCAATCTCGACAGTATTAACCCCGACCTCTGGGTGGAGGCACCCGCCAACGGATCTAGGCCCCTCACCCAGTCTCTGTGGAGGCAGGCAGGGGTAGTAGCCCTAAGGGTAGCGCCCCCTTGGGGTTACAGGTATAGGGGGAGGGTGCATCCCAGAGCCCCACTGGGGGTTGGGAATCCTGTAGGGAGGGGGGTTATAATGGTGACCTGGGTAAGCACCAATCCCCAAGCAGACTCGAAAGACCATAGGTCATAATCTGCTGTTTTTTTTAGTATGTTAGTATGTGTCCCCCCCCCAACCCCGGATGCATCTGAGCTATTGCAACTCTGTATGTTCTTCCTGGTGAAACTTTTCAAATAAATAAATAAATAAATAAATAAATTTAAGCACAAGGAACCCTACGTGTACAAAAGGACATCCATGAAAACGAGATACTGCATGGGGCCATACTGCCAGCTGTACGATATGAATTTAAAATACCTTTGGAAAAATCAGTAGCTCTTCAAAGAAGTGAAATTACACAACCCCCCCCACACTCAACGCGTTTCCTGTAAACTTAGCAGCCTAACAACAACACACTGCTCATGAGTCAGTGTCAAACCCTGCTATGCTTTAAACTGTGTTGACACAAGACAGGGAAATGTGAATCCCTTCCAATATCGATATGTGAGTTACTCATAAATGTTCTACATACTCTTCACTGTGGCATTATAATTTTGGCAGTTCAGTACAGTAAATCACTGACAGTCCTGGAACTATACAAAATAAATAAACGTTTAAAAAACTGAAGCCTAAGCACATACAACTTTTGTACTTTTAAGAATAAAAAAAATAAAATTTGCTTAAGCTCAGGATGGCAGGAACAGATGCTGCCAATGAGGGTAACAGTGTCCACAAGGATGCTGTCCTCCTGGGGGAGTCTCCTGGTGATAGTACCCTGAGCGCCGTGGGTGACCATGCATTGCTCAGCACCCCCCAGGACACCGATGCAGACATGCTGCATTTTGGAGGATGTGTGAAGTAAGGGATAACATGGCCCTGGCTGAGACACATTAGATGATGTCCCTCTGTCCTTCCAAGCCACTGTGAGCACTGCCATGATATACCCCCTCAGACCCCCAGGTCAATCAGTGCTTTCCCTCCTCCCCCTGACCTGCCAAAGGGGGGACAAGATCCCACCAAAGATAGGGATTCTCTGCATCATGGGAGAAAATCAATGGACCCAAGGGATCATGGTGCCTGTGAACAGCAGCGGCAGATGAATCCAGCCAGCAGCTGGGACTTATGGGGTCCAAAGGAGTGGGGTGCCCCAAGGGTCTTGGAAGGAACAAAATCAATAATGTCATCATTAACATGGGGAAATACCTTGCCATAAATGGCCAGAAAAATGTTAAATACACAGTTTCTTTGGGGTCTTGTTTCTAACAGGAACAGACTGATGCAGGGGAAGTAAAGTGACTTGCTGGGTCATATATAAACCAGATGCTGTGGTGGGAGTAGAACATAACAGCTCATGGCTTAAAAGGTCCACCCACACTGCCTTTGCTTGCATTTAGTTGACCTATATTAAACAGATACTTGTGACCAAGTCCCCACGTTGATACTCTTGCCTGGTACTCTTGAAACAGATTTAAGCACATCAGCATCTGCCTGGAAATCACACAGAACATTTCATACACTCAGTGCACATAACAATTTTTTAACAGATCACTTCCTTAATGATTTCCATGAAGTAAGTTTCGTTGCCTCTGTCTCTGTTTTACCTGTTGCCAGATTGCTGCTCTGTCCTCTTCTAGCCCAGTGGGTTGCAGCACAGTCCCTTTGGTCCCATCGTGACTCCTCCTCTTCCTCTAGCCAGGCTTCGGCCATCAGTGGGCAAAGTGAGAGGGTCAGAGGCAGCAGATCAACATGAAGCGACTGTAGCCAGAGGTACTAAGGGGGGACTCCCGGCTCCACACAACAGTGGGTCTCACAGGCAGGCCAACAGAGGGGAGATGATGGGATTTGTTTGGATCGGTGTGTAGTCCTCCGGCTGCAGCTCTGGATATCACCAGGCAGCTCCTCTTACATGCTGTCAAGACTGCGGCATGCAGGAGGAGGAGAGGAATGCATGAATAATGGCCAGATGAAAACTCAGAGGCAGGGAAAGTGAAACTCTAGATACACAATTAAATGTTCCCTTTCCAAGTTCACATTACAAATATTAGGGGGAAGTGAGCCCGACCGCCAGGCCGAGGGTGGGAAGAACTCAGGTATGCTGGAATTTAACAACTTCAGTGCTGCCTTTCCAACACTTTTCTAAATATTCCAGTGTCAATAGGAAATTTAGTAACTGCTGGGAATGCAACAAAAGGAGGAGGTTCCTGGGCTGTCGAACTTGGGAGGGAAATCTACAAACCAGACAAGTGTGGGGTTAGTTAGCTTTGAGCAGGGAGATACTACAGCGTGTGAAGTTGAACTGTGACATCGAATGAGTTCCATGGTGCTGGCATGGTGTCCTGCATCTTTAGAAGTTTTATTCCCCAGGCTAGCTGCGTTGAACCTCCCCAGAAGATGAGCAAGGCATTAGTGTGGTACAAGCTAGTGCTAGACACACCAACTAGAGATCAGTGTCGTTGAAGCAAGGTGCAAACAAAGTGCCAGACAAAGGGTTACGTAAATATGCTAAATACACACACGTTAGCACTGCTGATTGCAGCGGACGTTTTCTTAGATGTGAAGACCGGGGCAGTCGAACTGCTGTCATAGACAGCTTGCCCATCCATTGAAACGGTACTGTCATGCCTGCTACATGGAGCACTGGATTGCACAGGAGGGTCACACACCTCCAAAAAAGTCACACTGTTACAAAACCTTCTCATGCATACGCCGCTAAGCTAACGTGAAAATGATGCACCCTCATGAGGAGCACACGCCGACAGGGCACCGACCGCCAGGCGAATGAGGCCCCCACGCGCAGGCAGAGGGTTTTATAGCTCCTGGCCGGGTCCGGTATTGCCTATACCGCCCACCCTGGAGGGCATTATTGCACTTAGAAAAATGGGCTAACTGTTGAAAAATAAATAGAATTGTAGTTTTTGTGTGAATAAATAACTTTTATTTTTAACATTGTTTTGAAAGTTGAGAAAAAATAGTCAGTTTTTAACATGCTTTAAAATGCTTACAAATACTGTAAATAGAATGGTTTAAGATACTGTTAAACATTAATGCTTTAAAATGCTTTGAAATACTGTAAATAGACTGTTAAACATTTAAAACATTTTGAGGGTAGCATTCAGTTATGATAAGTTTAAAAATACTGTAAATAGAATGTTTTAAAATACTGTTAAACATGAAATGCTTTAAAATGCTTTAAAATAGTGTAAACAGAATGGTATGAAATACTGTTAAACATGTTGAGGGTATCATTTGTTTCTGATAAGTTATGAAGTTTATTGGTGAATTAAAAGTATAGTTGCTAAGCTGGAAAATGTTCTGCGTTGCAGTTTGTGTGAGATCACTAGGTGGCAGGCTTCTGTTACAGCTGGTGCTGGGGTTTTGGTTATCTGTGTTTTGCTGTGCTGCCTGATTTGACGTTTTTTCTGTTCTACTTTGCTTGCCTGCTAGTATGGAGCTCCATATTTTTCAGTCGGTAGTTGAAGGGGCCCAGTATGATGCCAAACTTTGTTCTGAGCGATGTCCTGTCACTGCCACGATCTCCTTGTCAGTAAGTCCTGCTCGGGATAGCAGCTGTACTGCGGTTGCACGAATACTGTGATTTGTGTAACGCTGGGACAAATCTGCTTTTTCGCTGAGTCGAGGCATGAGGGAGCCCAAGTAATTTTTTCCCATGGGCTCCGTGGAATATCAGTACTGTTGCTGGTTAAGGATCTGTTGTGGCAGCCTCTTCGGATGCAGATAGAAGCTTGCTGCAGTTGGTGGACATTTTTCTATGTATTTTAAGAAGGAGCTAACAGGGCAGAGCAGGTCATTTCTTTGCTCAGAAATGTAGCCCCATGTATTTTCTTTGTTACGCTCCTGTGGATCTTTGTGGTTTTTAGTCTGTTGATTATGTGTGAGGGTTACATATTTATGTCCAGTTTCGTCCTCTTTTATTGTGAAGCTGTCCCTGGTTAGTTCATGGATGCCCTCCCGACCGCGCCTGGCCATGTGAAGCTGGATATCGAATCAGACTTTATGGACTAACCCAGGGGCAGTTTCGGGATTTAGTGCTGGGCTGTTCCTTAGTTTTTCTAGGTCTGCTGTATTTATTGCTGGATAGTGGCTTGCTATATCTTTTTGTGCCTTTCTGAGTTGTTTCAGCACTGCTGCTAGGACGTTGTTTGAAGAGTTAAATGCTGGGTTGCTAATGATGCTGACAGGCTGACGGAGATCTGTACTGCCGAGATGGCAGTTGATGCCCGTGCGCAAGGCGCAATACCCAGCTACAGAGTAATCTGTCCCACTGCTTGTTCGGACCTTGGCGTAGAATCGCCTGAGGAGATCATTTAAGTGTTCAAAACTGATAGTTTGCCAGTCAATTGTTAGGTGAGTGTGCGTTAGCCACTGTTCAAAAACGGAGACTGCCCATTTAGTATTTTTCAATGTATTCTGTTCCTGTCTTTCATTTTCTATACTATCTAGCTGCAGATCTGTCACAGAAATGAAACGATCACTTACTTCTGCTTTTTCTGGTTTGTTTTTTACAGGATGACTTCTTTTTGGTTGTTGTGCTGGCTGGTCGTCTTCTGTGAGTACATTGTGGCGCTTTAAAATGCTTATAAGGTCGAAATTAATTGGCAGCTGGTCAGACATGTTTGCTATTTTTAATTCTCAGGTTTACTATTGTGAGCTGGTTGACAGAAGTGGTCAGCTGGGCAGCAGGATATGGACGAGGTACAGTGGTCAGCTGACTGGCACTTCTTACTTGCTGGTCATCTATTGAAAGTTAATGTACCCCTATGCTGAGGGTACTGACCAATGAGAGTCCAGCAAGTAAGAAGCCCATTTTCTAAATAAAAATGTCAAAGTGATATACACCACACACTAAAAACAACATGCAAATTAAGGTGAAAACACAAACGGCTTTTCCAATGGTAACAAACATTTCATTATTCTGTTTTTTGGTGTTTTGTTTTTGACACTTATGGTAAACAGTTGCTGATAGCATAATACTTAAATTAAGCCTGTCTCTGCATCTTTCCCTTCATTTAATTGTATACCTTTCCCTCTATAGCTATATTTTTTACCTCTTACACTGTACTATACCCATTTCATCTCTCTCTTATCTATTATTCCCACTACTGTATTTACTCCATATTAACCTTCTTCTCTTTACTTTTGCAGGTCTCACAGGATGTGAACTCCTTCTCCATCAGATAAGTATCACAACATATATAGCCTGTCTTAGCCTTCCTAGTAACTCTCTGAGAACTGATGATCCTTTGTGACCCCATCCCTCTATTTTATTCTACGGGTTTAAGAAATGTCATTCCTTTATGACTCCTGCCTCTGGCTCAGTAGTACCCTTGTAAGAGACCCTGTGCATATTATCTATGCTTGATAGCTTTACTGTAACAGTGCAGCTGCACCCAATATGGGAGGGTTATGTATACCGTATGTGTTAAGGTCATACATACTGCAGCATTTTCCCCCTCCATAAAATATTTTGCATTGCCAATTGACTCAGGCAGGCTCTCATCCCTATCCCTACCTTCCCTGTCCAAAACCACAGAGCCCAAAGTTCCCATGGATTGCCTCCCTCCCCGACGATAGCGGGGCCAGAAAAGGGAGAGCCATCCTTATCCCCACCTAATCACTTACATCCACAACTGAGACAGTCATCCAGGTGGTCATGTGGGACAGATGTAGCTGGGTAGGGTTTTATGGAACCTGCACTAGCCATTTCTGCATTTCTCCCTTTCTTGAGTTCCTGCCTTCACCAGGGGGATGCCAAAGGTCAAGTCAGCATGCCTTTCCATGCAGGGACAGGACAGCTATGTGATGAATGTTTAGTCTGCTTTCCAACCCCTGGCAATCTGGTATATTCCTGAACTTGGGTCACTGATTTGGCAGGCAGTAAGGCGCCTAGCACCTCATCCCTCCATACCACTGGACCAGAGAGGCCTTATACTGCAGCAAAATAATTATTTGTTACTATTGGGACAGGTAATTGGACAACAGTGGTGCCACAGCACACCAGGAAATTATTTCTTTTATTAATAGGCCTGGTGGTAAGAGAGTGGGTTGTACTTGTTTACACCAGAGAATGTGTTAACTTTAACAGGGCCAACAATCACTGTTACTGGCTGCCAGTTTTAAATAAAATATTGAGCTGCTTGAGGTTTTATATACATGTAACCCCCCTGTTACCCGGGGTTACAAGAATCCCAGTTAGACCTAGTGGCAGGCAGGGAAGGCAGCTGGTGAAACTCCAGTTACATGGATTTCACACTGTCTCACTCTGTTCTCAGTCTCAGCTGAGACTGAGGGATGGCATTATTTAGAACTGTCGCAGCTGCATAAGCCACACTGGAATGCTGCTGCTAGGGAAGTTAGGATGGAATGTTGGGGAATTTGAAGTCAGTTCAGTAGTGGACTCAGAAGAGTGAAGAGGTGTGCTGCAGCTGTAGGCCCTCATATCCCTTAGCTCTGACAAAGAGCTATATTTTTGGTTGAGGTGACTGTTACTGTGGGGTCAGGAAAAAGACAGCCAAGTACAGTTTTCAATGTTGTGGGAATTGGACTGCTTAACTCTGTGGGGGTCTAGAGCAGTGGACACAGCCACTATTTAAGTATGTTTCAAGTTCAGCACAAGTGGAATGGAAGAACAGTAGATTAAACATGACATACATTTAAAGAGAATCTACACAGTAAAGTGTTTTCAGAGGATGAGGTGTTAAAGTCCAGAGAAATGGCCGGGTATGAATTATGGGAGCTAGAGGTGAGATACCCTGTATCAATAGTAACCAAATTCATCTCTACGGGTTTACTTTGGGACACCTGTTGCTTTCTCTCAGGCACTTGGCCAGTGCCTGAGGAAAGTACCCAGACATGGGATTGACGAAGAAGATTCCCTGATGGAGCTGGAAGTGCTCAGAGGTGGTTTAGAGAGCCACCGAGAAATTTTCCATGCTATATGGAAAGTGTCCAAGGGCTGGCATGAGAGCCAAGCCATGGAAGAAAGGTAGTCCAGAGGGCTGGCAAGGACGCTGAGCCTGGGAAACTGAAAAAGAGTTCAGTTAGGGCCGAATGCCCAGAGTGTTTCGAAACCTGAGGGTTTCAGTGTAAAGAAGATATGTTCTGATCTTCATAAATCTGCATTACCAGGAGTGTAGCCCTGTGGGGGTCCATCTATGCTTTGTTATTCTGTTGAATGTGAACAAAAGCCGCACTTTAGAATTCCAACTTCTGGTATTGGACATTACAGTTATTGCTTCCTGTGTCTGGAATTATTTGGGGGCCCCTGTGCAGAGTAGCCAAACCTAGCCAACATGCAGAGTGACACCTTTCTCCCCAAGTTTCAACTCATAAAAATGAAGGCACTACGTCATAGGACCCAGGCCCCTCAACCTGTTCACTAGCTACACAGGCAGGGATAGTAGCCCTCTCCATTTTAGGTGCACTGGGGGTTACATATATATACATATATAGCCACTACAGTTAGGGTTGAGTACCCCATTTAAGGTTAAAGTGTGAAATTTGGCAGCTTAATAACTTTGCCACCGTATGACAGATTTGCCTGAAATTTGGCATGCATGGAGCAGTACCATAGTTCTCTGGATCTGCCAAGCTTTGTAACAGTCGGATATACAGTTGTGGAACTACATAGCACCGAAGAATGTGGTAATTACGCATTTTTGCACATTCTTTGCTCGCACCTACAGGTCACACGGTCTGTGCGACCAGTCTGAAACCTTCAGAGAAGATGCAGCTTGTGTCCCTGATGTGCCTTTCAAAGATTTCATGAAAAAATATTAAACGGTTCAAAAGTTATTCAAAAAACAATTTTCCCATTATAGTCAATGGGAAAAGTTAACAAAAAGTTCAACAGTGTCGCAAATGCAGTTTTTAGTGTCGCAAATGACCCCTGTAGTGTCGCAAATCTGTCATCTTGTTTTCACTTGGTGGTCACAGAAATGCTTGGCATTTAAATTTGGGACCCTCTAGGGACACAATTCTTTTTGCGTTCACCTAGTCGAGCCTTGAGGATGCTAGCCATGTGTTTTTTTGGGGGTTAAACACCCCAGAAATATGATTTTAAAATTTTTTGAAACAGTAGTGTCACAAAATAGTGTCGCACTTTCGTGATTTTTTTTGCGAAAATGTCACAAGTCACGACACTGCTTTGTGACACGATGCCCACAAGAATAGGACATCTTTGCCACCTTGCTGCAAAAGAATGGCCTGGTCTTTTGGGCTGAAATTTGGAGGTGAGAACACCAAGATCCCACAGATGTGCTTTTTTTGTGGGTTGCAGACAAAATATTAAAGGGCTGCAAAGTTACAGTGCTTGAAAGTTGACAATTTTTCCCATAGGCTAACATAACGGTGTCCGCTGCGCCTTTCGGGGCCCGTATCTCGAAAACGCTTCAAGATATGGACTTTTCATCAGAAAAATGTTTATATAGTATAAAACTAGCCAGGAAAGTCATAAATAATATGAGATTTAAATTTTTTTTCTACGTCGTATGGTTTGTGAGATATAAGCAAATTTCTGCTCTGAGGCCCGTTATTATGCATACATTCTTTGCATTCACTGTGTTTCCTCAATGCAGCTTTTGGGGAAAAAAAGGCTGTGCATTTCCATTACTGTTACAGTTAGTGGTTCCACTTGCATTTTCGTAACCGTTTGCATCAGCGTTCCCGTGTACGCCACCATGTGCATTACCCTTTGCACTTGCATTTGTGCTTGCGCTTGCGTTACTGTGTAACATTGCATTTCCATTAGTGTTTTCGTTTGCATTTCCTTTTGCGTCACCATGTGCATTACCATTTGCATTTGTGTACGTGCTTCTGTTTGCATTTCCGTTTCCTTTGGCATCATCATTGGTGTTACCATCAGTGTTTGCGTTTCCAATTGCGTTACCGTGAATGTGTGTGTTACAATTTGTGTTTGCATATGTGCTTGTGTTTGCGTTTCTGTTTTCATTAATGTGTGCGCTTGCATTTCTGTTACCAGTTGCATTACCATTAACATTTGCGTCACCATGTGCATTACCATTTGCGCTTGCATTTGCATTACCATTACTTCACTATTTATAGTGTACATTTTCAAAAAGAAGTAAAATTCATGGCAAAAAACTCTGTTTAATGCATCACTTATGGTTGTTCCACAGTGACAAAAGTGAGGAAATTCGGTGTTAGGGTTGAAAACCTTAACTGCGCATGTCCCCCCACCCTCACCACACATACACACACCCCTGTAAAATGTATTTATTTTCTTGACGAATTTTGTTTTGACCAGGTAGGACCACTGAAACTAGAAGTCCCTTTTTCAGGGGTGACCAGGGTTGGGTACACATGGTAAACAACTGAAATTGAACCAGATAAAGCTGTTGGTGGTATTTTACTAAATGAGGGAGACTGGCCCAGACACCTGGAAAATGCCCCTATTCTTTTCAAGAACTGCCATAGTGTAACCCCCCTGCAAATGGGGTTCCTAAAATGCCTGCCTGGACTTACCTTAGCCCTGCATCTTCTGTCCTCTTTTTGCTGTCTCTCAGGCTTCACCCAAATAACTGCCACCAAGTTTTCTGGTCCCCCAGATCTGCTTTGCCCCTCTGGGTGCCCCAGCCTGCAGCCTGATTAAAATCCAGCCCCTTGGGGCTTAAAAACGCCACTCGCGAGTGCCATGTTAAAAGTGCTGCCCCAAGGGCAACGAGAATTGCATTGGCATGAAAATCACCTTCAAAGTGAATTGCTTTGTTTCGTGGTCACCTCGGGGACTGTGCCGTGGGTTCTGGGATCCCTTCCATCTAATTGGGACCCAGTGATCACGGACAGCCTGCTGGGGGTCCGCTCAAATGAAAACTTAAAGAGTTTGACCGGGGCTCCTTGAAATACACCTGAGCCAGGCCCTGGTCAGCTAAATAAATAAATATGTGTGTCTGACTGCTCCCAGGGTAGCTATAATTGGCTGCTGCTGATAAGAGGAGAAAGTAAATGTTTTTACAATAGTGAATTGTTGCTGCATGAATGGAAGCAAGCTATCAATGGGGGAAAGTACTTTAAATTAAAATAAATGTTTTTTTCCCAGATTCACCAGTACTTTGGGACTTTAAGTGTCAGTTTGTCAGCTGCTGCTGGGGGAGCTTGTATATGTGCAGTAGCGACAGGAAAGCCAAAGGACCTACACCCTTCATCTGTGCAGCGACTGCAAGTACACTCTCTGGGCTACTGAGCTGTGGGACACTGGGGCAAATAATTATTTCTTTCTGGCTGCAAAAGGACATTATTCTGGACTGTATCTGACCTGCTATGAGGTGCAGTGGGTTAAGCAGCCATTGCAAGCAGCCACAGCTAATGGGAAAGCCAGAACTTGAGGGACATTCACTACACCTCATGGGTAAACACTCAAATACTCATGGGGATTTACAGGGGCATCATCTGAGGCACCAAGTCACTCAACCAGCTGTGCTTCGAGTATTCTGATTGACAGGTCCCTCAACCATTTGGACATCTGTCACCCCATCTTTTCTGCCAATCAGGAGTCGAGACAGAGCCCTGTAAGAGACAATGTCTGCCAGCATTTTGCCAGTTCTGCCAGAGTGAGAAGAGGAGAGCAGGCTCCAGCCTGCTGGGAGCCCCCCACAGGGGAAGGGGCTCAGGCCCTTGCCATGCTTCCAGGCCTGGGCCACTTAGCTAAGCCCCTTCAGTCATCAGGGGGTGTTTGTTATTTTCTAGTTACAGTTCAAAAGTTAAAGTAAATGTTGTGTTCTGCAACTGCTAGCCTGGAGGTTGCCAGAAATGTCCTCCAGAGGCTAGCCCTCCCTCCCTCCCACATCGGGGAAAGATGTGGAAAGAAGACCATCTAACCATGACTCAGTTGTGAGAGAGCTGAAGAAGAACACCAGGATGCCTTTGATTGTGGATGTGACCCATGGAGGATCTGAATGAGTACTCTCGTACCCCTTGGTGCAAGGGAGAAGTTTCCAAAGTAATCTTGGGGGCCTCAAGCCCTGCTACCAGATATTTTCTGCTGTGAGAGAAGCTCTTAGAGTTATCAGTCTGGGATGATAAGCCCCTACAGAGACTGCCTTGTTCAAAATTAGTGTGGATGCAGCTTGCCTGCTGCCCAAATGGCCCATATGCAGGTGCATCGAGATGCCTTGATAGTGAATCATATAAATGTGCTGTAATTTGTCATTACCCTATGGGTTAGTGTCCTACCTTCATGAAGCTGACAGCCAGTCCGTGTTTGCCACTTAGTGGGGCGGGAGGCCCTAGAGCTTATTTGATCCTGAATTATTCTGAAGATAGCTGTTTCTGTCTTAGCCAGATTTTGTCTGAGAGCACTTGCCAAAAGTGTGTGATATCTAGACATGCTGGAAGAGACTTTGTCTATAGATGATTAACTTGCCACCAGTCTAAATGCTACCCAGCTAGACCTTCTGCCCCTCAATGAATCAGTAAATGAGATAATATCCATAAAATAGTTCCTAGGTGACACTAAACCTCTTTACATTGGTTGTGTCTATCTGCTGCCTCCACAGGCAGCCTCCTCCCTCGAATCACTTACCCAGGCACTGGCAGAGCATACCCCAGGGGAGTTGATACTCCTAGGGGACTTCAATCAAAATTGGAGTACTATGGGAGCTACCGGTGCTCTATCCTTGACACCAGCCCCACCCAAGTCATAGCGTTACCCATTAGGCATAAATCTGGCAACCACACCCTGCTAGATTGGGCTCTTGTCTCGAACCCAGAAAAGATAATAGCAGCTGGAATTATGGCTGACTCATTGAGTGACCACTCACCGATCTTCTGCATGTGGTCAAATAAGCCCCCAAAATTGCCAGCCAGGGTATATGAAGCCAGAAACTATGCCAGACTGGTCCTGGCTGATTTCTGCTCTGATCTAAGTACTGCTAACTGGGAGCCAATTGCTACCCTCCTAACACTGGATGAGGCATTGGACTATTTCACCAACATATTTATGTCCATGGCCAATGTACTTGCCCCTCACAAGAAGCTAAGGGTACAGGGCAAGTGCCACAAGTGGATTAACCCAGACCTCAAACGGAGCTTGCTACTCAGGGATAGGGCCTGGGGGCACTTCAAGTCCACAAGCCTCAGGCCAGACTGGGAGAAATACAGGGCATTGAGAAATAAGTGCAAGAAAGCTTCCAAAAATGCGAAATCTAAATATCTGCATGATCTCCAGTCTTGACACTTTAGGGATCCAAAGAAATTCTGGGCCAAATCAACCTATTTCTGAAGGGTGCCACTAGTGCCCAGGATGGAGCTCTTCTGATTGGGGATAACCTTACCAATGACCCCTCAATGGCTGCTGTGGCCTTAAACACCTTCTTTTCAAATCCTAGTACGACTAAGTCTCCTGCCCCCCCCCCCCCGGGTGCCTCCCACAGCAATGGAACTGGATGGGAACACTCTAGGCCTCAATTTCATCTGAAACTGGTCAAAACGTCTGAAGTGCTGCCCCTTTTGAATTGGATTAACCCTGACTTCTCCTCTGGACACAACCAACTAGAACCTAGGTTGCTGTAGGCTGCTACCCCAGCTATTATCCTTCCTGTCTCCATGCTCATTAACCAATCTCTACTCAAGGGAATAGTCCCTAGCAAATGGAAAGTTGCGATCATTGTCCCTGTACACAGAAAGGGGCCTCGGGTAAATGTGGGAAACTACAGGCCCATCTGCATTCTCTGCCCTCTTGTGAAGATGCAGGAGAGACTGGTGTACAATCAGTTGCAGGACTACCTTGAGCAGCACCTACTCCTAGCCAATATTCAACATGGTTTTAGGAAAGGCCATGGAACTGACACAACCCTAATCTGGCTTACGTCTCACATCCTTGATTCCATGGACAGAGGCTCCTCAACTGGAGCTTTATTCATTGACCTGTCTAAGGCATTCGATCTGGTTAGTCATGAATTGCTCCTCTCCAAGCTCCAACTGCTGAGACTGGATGGCCTCTCAGTTACCTGGTTTGAGAGCTATTTGCTCAACAGGACCCAAAGAGTTCAACCGAGAGGATTTCAATCGGGCGCCAAAACTGTTACCTCTGGAGTACCCCAGGGCTCGATCCCAGATCTTCTACTATTTACCCTCTTTGTCAATGACATTGAGTGAGAATGTGGTCTGGACAAACTAACCCTGTTTGCCGATGATACAGTGGCATCCTGCAGTGATCCATAACTTAGCACTGTCTCTGTTAAACTTCTGGCCAGTCTCATTGCACTTGAGGCCTGGTTCACTGTTAACTCGCTTTTACTGAATAAGGAGAAAACAAAGGCTGTCCTCTTTGGTACCAGGCATCTGGAAGCCGACAGGCGCATCCAGCTGCAGCTCCACACAGCCCAAGGGAAGTGAGTTGAAGTCATTGACAAGATCAAATACCTAGGAATCTTCCTTGACCAGGATATGTCCTACAAGCCACATATTGACTTCTTAGCCAAGACCACTCATCAAAAGATTGGCCTACTCTACAGGCTGGGTAGCTCCCTCTCAGACGAGGCGAGGCGAGCAATAGCAAATTGCGCCCTGCTTCCTACCCTCCTTTATGGTGCTCCCCTTCTTCAGTTTCTCAGACAGAGTGAACTAAGAAAGCTCTTTGTACTCTACAACAGGGTTGCATACTTCACTACCCACTCCCCCCTAGGAGGCACCACTGCGAGGTCCTTGCAGACCTTAACTGGCCCACTGTAGGGCACAAACTGGCCTACTCTTTGCTATGTCTGACTTATAAATTCACTGCTGTGGGCCCTCCTCCCCATCTGCATGGCTTGCTTTACTCCAAGATCCAGTGCCGCGACCCAGGGTCATTGACTGGCCACCCCCTTGATATCCCCGAGTGCAGACCAACCTGGGCAAGAGGTCCTTTGTATATGCTGCTCCTACTCAGTGGAACTGTCTTCCAGAGAACCCGATGGGCTGTCCCACTCTTTGTGAATTCAAGTCCACCTCGAAGGTATACCTGATGGGGTTGAGTCTCTGTGAATGTTATCGTTAGTCCCTGTCCAATGGGCCTGCAATCTCCCCCCCCCTTTTATGTTAATCAGGGGTCATGGGCTTCTGGCTTACTCTACCTCCATATGACCTCTCCCCACCTGCCTTCATCATCCCTGATGGATGGGGATCCCTAACAGAGGTAGTACTGCTGGCCTTGCCTTGTATATTTCTCTATGTAAGATTTCCCAGTCAACTTATGTCACATCAATTACAACTGACCTTGCATACCATGAGCTACCATACTGTCTAATTACCTCCTATTTTCAGTGAGTATTGTGTATAATTAACAAAACTACTGTATGCAAGCTGCTATACCTCTGTATGTATTAATTGTCTGTACCACTGTATTTATTAATGTATGTAATTAGCTCTGGGTCATCCCTGAAAAAGGGACCTTTGGTCTCAGTGGGCTTACCCGGTTACCAAAATCAAATAAATAAATGGTATTTAAGTGTACTGGATGTGACTTCATGCAAAATGAATATGGATGCTTGATAAAAGTGTCGCCTTCTGCTGTTACTGTTTGGATACAAGTTTGGTATTTAAATATACTGGATGTTACCTAATTTCAAGGGAATTCAGATACTTGATAAAAGTATCACTTTTCTAACTATACTGGATGGGACTTTGAATTATTGTGTTGAATGTTTGGGATGTAAAATCCAAGATCTAGCCGTGTAGCTTGTCCTGAAATGTTCGGTTTCTGTAATGTGCAGGGCAATCCCTGTGCTCTGTGATGTGCAGGGCAATCCCTAGCTCTTTGTGACCAGCAGGGTCAATTCCTGCTAATTCTGCTAAATGCAGGGCAATCCCTGCCTTCATTGTACCCAATAATCTACAGCCATTGTAGTAATAGTTCTCCAAGTTTGCCCCTCCCTTCGAATCAATAGCCGGCCAACTCAGCTAGCTGCAATGTCCACCAGGCCAGCAACATCTAGGACTGTAGTAGCTGGGTGTCCAGTATGGTATGAGATTGTGGGGTTTCTGCTATATCTGGGACTGGTACCAGTATAGGTAATCAAATAATTATTTATGTAACATCTGATTAGTCAGCAGCTAGATAGCCAGGGCTCTGGGTATAGTGTGTCGAACTGAGAAATGTGATTGCCTGTAGTCTATTAGTATGTAGCCACCCAGCTGGAGGGCTCAACAGCAAAACACCAATCAAACCTCTACATATTTACTTATTTATTTAAAATTGGTGACCGGGAAAAGCACGCTGAGCCGAGGCTCATTTCCAGGTGTGACCCGTATGTATATAGTAACCAAATAACCTCTACTCCACATCCCCGTTCCTAACTCCTTGTTCCCTAAATAAATTGATTGCTACTGTTTTTTGAAATTCTGAGTGTGAACCTATTAGAGACAGCCATTAAATGCAAAGTATGGAAATGTGGGGAAATGTTTATTGGGGCATGCCTGGGCAAGGTAACTGGTTATCGTGGGTGGTATAGCACCTCAGCGGGGCTATATCTGTTACCAGCTCAGCCACATAAAGCACCCAGAGTGGAGGCACTGCACAAAGATTTTAACATGGTTATCTGTTAGTGAACCCAAACCCCTCAGCCTAGCTTGTAGGTAGTAGGCAGGGGCGTAACTCTGGGGATAGCACCACCCTGGGGTTACAATAGGATCTTTAATGCCCACCTGAACAGCCACCAGACCATGCAGAAGGGACCTCATTTTAACATCTCATCTGGAGGTCACGTGATGCAGAGGAGCTGAACAGCAGCTTTCTTTGGAGCTCCCGCTCTTCCCCTCTTAATTAAGTTTTTCTTCGCCTTTAATTCCACTTTACTTACCTGAAGGTGGGCTGAGAAGTCTCTCTATTACTGCAGGACCCCCAGAAGATCGCGACCGGCGTCCCGACAGTGATTTTAACGCTAATCGCGATGTCCGATACGGACATGAAGGCTGGGAGTTAAACATACTCCCCCAACTACACCTGAGAAGGCCTCAAAAAAGGCAAGAAACACAAGTACTCCAGCCAGCTCTGCACCTAGACAGCATTCCGGTGGGGTTACTACTCCTACACAGGGCACAGTCTTAACTGAAGAAAGTTTTCTTGAAGAGATATCTCCATTTAAAGAAACCCTCCAGGAAATCACGAAAGAGATTAGATCTTTAAGTGTGGACTTCGACGACCTCTCGCAGAGAGTCAGCGACTCAGAAGCCAGAATAGTCTCAATCGAGCAGTGGAGCAGAAGATGGATCCTGAGATTGTTAAGTTAAGACAGCAGCTTCAAAAACTCCAGGCTAAGACTGAAGACCTGGAAGGAAGGAGCCGGCGAAATAATGTGTTTATTTTAGGCCTTCCAGAATCTGAGGAGGGGGGTGACATCCTACTGTTCGTCCAGCAACTCCTTAACAAAATAGTAGGCCCCTCACCTATCCATCAAAAATACCATATTGAACGAGCCCTCCGATCCCTCAAACCGAAACCGCCACCGGGTGCACCCCCCAGGCCCATCATCGTGAAGCTTTTGAGCTACCTGGAACGTCAACACATCCTGGATAAAGTTAAGAAACTGGACTCTGTTCTCTGGGGGAATAACTGGCTTAGAATCACCCAGGATCTTCCCTACGAGGTCCGCCAGCTTTCCACCAAGTTGTCAAAAAGCTTATCGCGGCTGGGAGACCCTTCAGGATGCTATACCCAGCGAAGTTGCTGGTTCAAGTGGATGGCTCCTGGTGCACCTACGAGAAACCGGAGGAAGCTTTAAGTGGCCTTAAGACCCTATTGCCGGACTTATTTAAATGACTTTTATGGCTTGGGGACTGCTGGGTCTCTTTTCTGGCTGGTCCTTTATTTTAGTCTATTTTATACTTGAATTTTCCTAAATGATGTGGCCGTTGTCTCCTATTTGGTCTTTGCTACGGTGCTCTCCCCTTTTTTTCTTTTTCTCTTTTAAATTAAAAAGTCATGTAGTTACCTGGTGGTCCTTCTCTGCGTGGTCTCCTGTTCGGGATCCGTGCTGGTATAGGCCTCTGGGGTAGTAGGCCGCTAGGCTCTCTTTCCTGTTGTCGATCGTTGTCGTGTCTGGTCCTCCTGTTCATTATTGGGTACCGCTGTGCAGGGGCGCTGGTTTTGGGGACGGCGGTCGGACCATTGAGTCCGGCAGCGGAGCCCCCTCACGCTTTCTTCTTCCTGCATTTCCGGATTGGCCCTGAGCAGCGTGTGTGATGGATGGAGGACTCTCCTTGTCGTGATCTCTCCCAGGGATCTTCTTCCTCTCCTTGAGGTCGGTTTACGACCTCAGGTACTGTGATGCTTACTTCCTCAGGCCGCCGGAGAGGTAGGAGTGCAGGGAGCTTCGTGGTTAGCTGCCTCGGAACCCTGCTTTCGACCTGCTTGGGAGTTTGTGGGTACCCGTAGTGGCTTTCTTAGCTGGGCCCTTTTCAAGCATCAGGTTATGTTCACTACATGTTTTGACCTATTGGTTGTTATGTTCCATGGACACCTCTGTCTTTCAAGGTCCTTATGTGGTACCGAGGGCGGGGTGGGGGTTTGTTAATGTTTCTCCCTTTGTTTGTTTGGTTTGATATTATTGGTTGGCTGTTAGGAGGTTAAGATAAACGGGATACCTGTTTCTCGCTGTTGAGGAGTGGAAGGTTATGGTTTGGGGTGGGGATGGCCGCCATTAGTTATGTCTTTCTGATGTGTGGGGCTTTTATGCCTCTTTCTTTCCAATTTATAATGTTGTGGTGTTTCCATGTTGTTTTGGCAGATAACCGTTTTTTGTTGGTATTACAGGGTGGTTGTGTGGGGCGGGCCGGGGTCGAGGGTGTCACCACTGATGGGTTCAAGTTGGGGGTTTTTCAGGCAGCTCTGTTTTATTATTTCATTGTTTACCGTAGATGGCCTCAAATTGTGTTAAACTTGCCAGCTGGAATGTAAGGGCATCAGGGATTCCAAGAAAAGATCCTGATACTGTTTAACTGTTCCCTATTGGGGCTGATATCTTGTTCCTCCAGGAGACGCACGTTACAGTCGTGATATTAAATTGCTACAGGTTAAGGGGTTTTCACAAGTCTTTAGAAGCGGGTGCGCCCCTCCGGACGCTTAGGGGTGGCAATTATGATTAAGAAAAAATATACCTTTTATTCCGTGAAAGTCACCCAAGACCCGAGGGTCGGTACATTTTGTACAGGGCTCTTTCCAGTTCCCCATAATTCTCGTTCAATCTATGGCCCGGTGGGAGGAGATGCTGGTTTTATTATGCATCTAATAGATAAATTAAGTGGGTATTTGCCAATACCCCTCATCTTGGGTGGGGACTGGAATATTGCCCCATCACAAGATTTAGATAAAACCTACAGACTTGCTGAGGCCCCGACCCTGCACAGCCTCCGCCTCATGTGATCTAGGCGGAATGTTAGGTCTGGTGGATCCTGAGGACTTTGTTTCTCTTAATAGGAGTTACACCTTTTTTCCCCGCTTCACAGTTCTTGGTCCAGGTTGGATTACTTTTGGTAAGCACCTCTCTTATGGCACAGATCACCCAGGTAGGCATTGAACCTATCGTAATTTCTGACCATGCCTTAATATGGCTTGCTCAATCCCTGCTCTTCGGGCAGAGGGACACAATATGGAAACTAAATACTCAGATTTTGAAGGATCGAGCACCTTCACACTCAGATTAAATCTTAATCAAAGAATACCTGGATATTAACCAGGGGTCAGTCGCCCGGGTCGACATCCTTTGGTGTTCTTTAAAATGTTTTTTGAGAGGGGAGCTCATCAAAATCTCCGCCAGGAGGAAGAAACTTAGGACTCAAAAGTTTCTTCTCCTAGCTGGTCAGATTAAGGCGGCAGAGGACTCTCTTGCGTCCGATAGGTCCCTATCGGGGTTGGAACACCTACAGAATCCTTCGTATTCATTCTTAAGTTCCTGGCAAAATGATGGATGCCCCCCTGCAGTGCAGCAGAACAAACATTGCCATGCCCCACGGACCCCCCAGCACAGTACTTCCCCCCACCCCCAAATCTCAGGGTGCCACTCAGGTCCATTGTGCGCTGTGCTCCCCTTACACCTGTGCCACCCAGCCTACCCCCCAAGGCTGCCAGGGGATTGCAGCCGTGTTATGGGGCGGGGGGGCTCGGGGGGGCAGTTACATGTGGTCTGCGACTTGCAACACCCAGATTCATTGCACCATTCCCGTGGTGCAAGCCTGTGGCTGCCACAAGTCATGGGTCATAGGTGCCAGGGACCCTGCCTGTCTTGGAATAGGATGCAGGGTCCCTGGCATAGAGGTGCATGGCGTTACATGCATATGCTCGCGGGTTTTGCCATGTGTTCTGGAATTGGGTCCATAGTCTTTACCTAACAATTTCACTGTGAGATCATTCTGGACATAAAGAACAATTCCATTACCATTTTTATTGTGATCCAGCCACCAGACCTGGCAATCTGTGATGGGTACCATACAAGCACTGAATTACGCTGAAATATGCTTTCTATTTTGAAGTCCTACCCTCGTTTTTTTTGTTATACTAGTTATTAGTTTTGATTTACTTGTTTTATCATTTTATTTTATTTGGAGTACTCGGCTATGGGTCTTGGTTTTGTGGATTGGATCGGTAACTTTGGCAGTTTTATCCTGTTGTGGAGTGCGCTTGGAGTTACGTCTTCCGGTAAACTGGCTGGCAGTGTATCAAGGCAGCTTGGATGCCAGTTTGGAGCTGCATCTGAATACTGATTGTTGAATTGAGTGGAGCAAGGATGTTTTTGTGAGTACGACCTGGCTGAGTTGTTATTACCGGTACTGACACTAACCTAAAGCCTAGACAAACTTTTTGTCTTTGGATGTGAGGAACTACAAGATTGGCTTTGTTTACTCGTTCCTGCAAACGTGTGGTTGTTTTGAAGCTCACAGTCTTTTTACTCTACTCATACGTGATTATTAATGCTTTTGGAGCGGACCTCACCGGATTTTATTGGCTTTGGACTTGATGGGAATTTTTTCCAGCATCTTTTGGGCGATTATTTAGTTTTTCCCCTAACGTGAGAGGAAGTCTGCCCGGCTGTTTGGATATTTTGGATTTTGCTATTTGGTTCCCTTTTGGTTGGCATTTGGGGAATTTGATTCTTTCAACAAGTTTTCCTGATTTCGTGGAAGGAAAGTTCTGCAGCCGGGCCTTGCCCTGAGACGGCTGTGGTGGGTGGGATCCCTCGATCCCTGCTACCAGAGGGTGGGGCAGGGCTAGTCGTCAACCAACTGGAAGGTTGAGCCTTTGGCTGCCCCGAGGGGCCTGTGGTGCTGGGGTGGTTGTAATACCACCATGTCTCTGGGGTCCTGACCCGAGGGGTAGGGTCTGTTGGGCTCCCCCTCCCGCCCAACGTGTTCTAGGGGGTTAAATCAGTCTCGAGTAACTGCCTGTTTTGAAGACTTATGTGACTGTGAACTGATTTTGATGACTATTGCTTTTTGGATGCATTTCTGAACTGAAACCTTTTTTCCTGGACCTAAATTTTTTGTTCAAGCAGTGAGAGTGCTCAGTTATTGTGCATTCGTGGGGAGTGTGAGTCCCTGCCCACTCACAATTTATTTATTATTTTGATGTACTATATGTTATTTTATTTTCAGGTAGTGAGAGTACCTGGTACCAATTTAATATGTAGTGGGAGTACATGTTTTCTTGGTAAATTTATTATTTATTTTGGGGCTTTTGGGTTTTTATGTGTGTTTTCTTTGTTTTTTGGTTTTTGAGTTTATGACGGGACATCCTTGTGAGAGGAGGGTCTTCCATCTGTATTTGTATTTGTATTTATTATTTTTTATTATTATTTTGTGGTTTATTTTTAGTTATTTTTAGTTACTTTTATTTTTGGGTGCCGGAAAGTGGGTTTTTGGTTTTTGTTGTTGTTTCTGAGAAAGAGGGGGTAAATGGAATTCATTTTAATTTTTGTTTACATTATTTAGTAGATGTTTTGAACTTTGGGGGTTTTAGTTTTGTTTTGATTTGTTACAGTAAGGACTTTATTAGTTTTCACCGTAGGTTGTAGGTATGTGTTATTATAATCCCTCCCCCCCCCCGTCGTGCGCTATTCATCCTCCGCTCTTCTGGCCCTCCACCCTTTCTCCTCCTCCTCCTTTACCGTCTTCCATTTATCAACGTTGTAGGGCTTTGGGAATCGTACGAAGGAGGAGGGGTCGGGCGGGGGGACTGAACAGTGGAGGATGGATGAGGGGAGTGCTCAAATTGGGATTGTTAGGTCCAGAAGATGCCCTGGGATGAAATGGAGGTCAGAACGTGGGTCTCCCTGTTTGATCCCCATACTCAAGGGCACCGCTGTTAATAACGGTGGGCCGGTGGTTGGGGGATCCTCGGAACTCTGTCCAACTCGGGTGGTTTTGTGCAATGCCAGATCCATTGTCAACAAGACGGCCGTTGTGGCAGACTTAGTGAGAATGGTGGATCTGGCTTGCATCACCGAAACCTGGCTGGATGGTAATGCTGGCCCCATTCTTGAGGCAGCTGTTCCGGCTGGGTATTCGGTGATACACCGCCTGAGATTGGATCGAAGGGGTGGGGGAGTTGCGGTCTGTTTTAAGACAGAATTGGCTCTCACTTGTGTTCCAGTAGAGGAGACTAGATCTTTTGAATGTGTTGTAGTGGCAGGTGGGGGCTATAGAGTGGCTCTCATCTGCCCCACCTGGGATGAAGCCATTCCTTAAGGAAGTGGTGGACTTTCATGTGGACCTGGTATTGGAGTCTCCCAGGTTGATGGTGCTGGGCGACTTCAATGCCTGGATCGACGACGAACTCTCATTTTGGACAGAACTTCCTCCAATTGATGAATTCATTGGGCCTCTCACAGGTTGTTACCTCTGCCACTCATAAATGTGGCCATTCTCTTGACCTGGTCTTCCTCCTGGGGATGGAAGCCTCCGGCGTGGGGGTGGAACCTGTCGGATGGTCTGATCATCACTCTGTGAGATTCAATTTTTGCACCCCCTTGCGTAGACCTACCCCTGTGGAGATGGTCAAGTACCGCCCTTTATGGGATGTGACTCCCGATGGTCTATCGGCAGTGCTTGACCTATCAGAAATTCCGATGATGAGCATGGATCCTGAGGCCTTGGTTCTGGCCTATAATAGGGCCATCACCGAGGCCCTGGATTCTATTGCTCCAATCCGTGTGCATCCTCTCTCCCTTCACCCTTGGTCTCCGTGGTTTGATGGGGACTTGACGGAGATGCGTCGACTCAGACCCAGGTTAGAGAGGTGTTGGCGGAAATCTGACTCAGACGCTGACCACCTTAGACTGCTAGAACATTATCAACTCTACCAGTCAGCAATTGCCCATAAGAAGGCAGTATTCCTGTCTGGGGAAATTGCTGCTGCTCAGAACCAACCGGCTCAGCTCTTTCGAACCGTAGACAGACTGTGCAACCCAGTCTCTCTGCAGTTTCATAGAGCTTTTTCGCAATATCAATGCGAGGAGCTCGCTCGGTTCTTTGCAGATAAGGTGGAAGACATCAGGGCGGAGACCTGCACAACACTCTCTATGGGATTTGTCGTGGACCTGGCTGTGGTCACTTGCCCTCCTACTCCCTTGGGTTTCTTCAAGAGGCTGGAAATCGAGGATGTTATGAGGATTGTCCGAGGTATGCGCACTACATCCTGTAGTTTAGATCCAGGCCCCACAGCCTTGGTTATGGGCTGTGGGGAGACTATCTTCCCGGTTCTGATGAGGATAGTCCGGTGCTCCTTAGACTCCGGTGAATATCCCTGCTCCCTGAAGGAAGCAGTGGTGACACCAGTGTTGAAGAAGGCTTCTTTGGACCCTGACTGCCTCGATAACTAGCGGCCTATCTCAAACCTTCCCTTTGTTGGGAAGGTAATTGAGAAAGTAGTGGCTACCCAGTTAGACAACCATTTGACCATCCATAACATCTACGATTCCCTTCAATTGGGTTTTTGGAAGAGGCACAGCACCGAGACTGCACTGGTTCGGGTACTCAATGATCTCCTGATGGCGAGAGACCAGAAACAACGGTCCATTTTGGTCCTTTTGGACCTGTCATCAGTATTTGACACAGTAGACCATGGGGTTCTGCTTGAGCACCTGAGTACCATCTGTGGGCTTTCCGGGTTGGTCCTCAGATGGTTTACATCTTTCCTCACCAGTAGAACTCAGAGGGTAGTATCGGGAGTGTTTTCTTCTGATCCTGCCTCTCTGTCAGGTGGGGTGCCTCCTGGCTCAGTGTTGTCTCCCATGTTGTTTGCTCTGTACATGCTTCCCCTCGGAGACATTGTAAGACAGTATGGGCTGGAGTTTCATTGTTATGCCGATGATACTTAGCTCTACCTGTCTTTTGCACCTGACCAGAATAGAGCACTCTCGGTGTTTAATAGCTGCCTCAGGGAAATCCAAGATTGGATGAGGTCCAGCTAGTTGAAGTTAAACCCTGGAAAGACGGAGGTGCTGGTTTTGGATCCTGGTCGTCGGACAGGGGGGTTGGGGATAAACCATCCCTCAGGTTTATTCCTGGGAGGTGTGGAGCTCCCCACCTCTGAACGAGTGCGGAACCTAGGGATGATTCTTGACGATCGGCTGACACTATGTGATCAAGTGTCGGCCATCGTTAAAATTTCCTTTTACCATCTTAGTACATCACTAGGATTAAATACCTTGTTCCGCCCGGGGACCTACCTACGCTGATCCACGCCTTCGTGACCTCACGTCTCAACTACTGCAACTCCCTTTACTTTGGGCTTTCTGGGGTTGATATCCACCGCTTGCAGCTGGTGCAGAATTCTGCAGCCCAGTTGTTAACTGGGACTTCTTGTTTTTCCCATGTCACCCCGGTGCTGCGGAGACTGCACTGGCTGCCAGTTCAGTGGTGGATCACCTTTAAAGTGGGTCTGTTGACCTACAAAGCCCTGCACGGATTGGGCCCTGACTACCTGAAAGAGCTCCTGGTTCCCTATCTCCCCGGAGCGACCGCTCTGCTCGGCCGGTGAGGGGTTGCTGGAGATTCCGAGGGTCATTTTGAAATCTTCTGGTGCCTGGGCCTTTGCGTTTGTGGCTCCAACCCTCTGGAACTTTCTACCACGTCGGATTAGAGAGTGCACGACAGTGGGGGGGTTCAAACAAGCCTTAAAATCCTTTTTATGGATTAAGGCCTATGGGGAAGTGACTGACTGATTTGGGTTTGATTTTATTATTGTTTTATGCAGTTTGTTGTAATGTATTAATTATTTATTGTATTTTATATTAATGTTTTATTATGCTGTGATTTCATAACTTGTACTGCGCTTTGACTTTTTGAAAAGCGCATTATAAATAAAGAATATTATTATTATTATTATTAACCCTAGAAATCAACCAAAATTCAGTGATGATCAGAAAATCCAGATGGTAGTCATGTGGCCAGGATCAAACAGCATCCATGTTAGGAACCAGACTACAGAAATTTCCTTGAACAATGAGATCCCCTGGGTATTAAGGATCTCAGATGTATAAGGAGAAAAAACACAGATGGCTGTTGCAGGACAAGCCTCAAATTTACTCAGAGGTTCCATGACCATGCGATTTCCCTCAATGTGCAGATGCACAGGCGCAGTTTATCATGAGCCCCTCTGTGGCAGTTTTTACTCTCAACCCCTCCGCCTGAAGCCTCTGGTGTCAGCTAGAATCTGGCTGTCACACTGGTTCCAGTCAGGCCTCTCTTAGCCT
This sequence comes from Neoceratodus forsteri, assembly GCA_016271365.2. Classification (NCBI taxonomy): domain Eukaryota; kingdom Metazoa; phylum Chordata; order Ceratodontiformes; family Ceratodontidae; genus Neoceratodus; species Neoceratodus forsteri. The sequence continues at coordinate 322,725,383 of JADMNL010000023.1, forward strand.
CCACATTCAGCAGATGATTGTTTTGTTTTCACACGGCAGCTTTATCTGTGAATACCTGAGTCTACCCGCTCCACCAAGCACACCCTGTAATCCACTCCTGACGGGTGGCAATAATCAGTACTAGGCAGTGGGACTAGCTGTGTGACTTCCTTAGCTAGCTGTTGTCACAGTTCAGCTAGGCAGGTCTGCAGCACAGTAACAGTATTTCAGTATGCAGCACAGCAACAGTATTTCAGTAGCTGCAACTTTCATGCTGAACTAGCAAATGATTACCTTCTTTTTGTAGTAGGCGTTCTGCTTCTCACTCTGTCTCCAACAGACGTGCAGTCTGTCTCTGCAGTAGCAAAGTCTGTCTGCCAACACACAAGGCAACATCCTACATCTCACTGTAGACACCCCAACAGACTGACTGAGTTTTGGTACAGCCCCTGCTGTCCACTGGGGAATCCACTGCTTCGATTGGTGATTTGAGCTGTCAATCAAAAAAGGCAGTTTTGGGAGGTCTGTTACTCAACAGGTGATTGGTTGCTTCAAAATTGCCTGAATTAATTAAGTACTTAACAAGTCCAGGAGCCCTTGTGGCTCTCTCCACATACCAATTAGGAGACAGCTGCCTGGCAAGGGAGCCCTTGTGGCTCCCTCCCCAGACAACTGTATCCTGATTGGTCTGCCAGTCATCCTCTGATCTCATCACCATGCCAGCTTAGGTCAGAGATGACAAAGATGGTTGCCAATTTGTAATCCAAAGCCTGCCTTTCCACAAAAATTCTTATTTACATGAACTCTGTAGTATGAACAATATTTTATCGCCAAACCAGTCCTGGGCGGCTGTGCTACACTTCTGGTTTGGTTGGGATAATGATTCGATATATTCCGATCTAGCTGGAGCACTGATGCATAGGCTCAGTTGATGCCAGCTGATGCCTTTGATGTGCAAATTAAGAGAGCCATAAAGGTATAGCCCCCTCCCCCTTTTGGGGGTTTACACAAAGAACATATCATATTAGCATGAATTAGTAACAACAAAACTGAGTAAAAGTGAAATTTAAAGAATATCATACTAACATACTAACATACTAAAATGCCAGTAAAATAGGCCTAATGGTCTTTCGTGTCTGCTCGTTTAGTCAGCCCCCACCCTGGGAGCTGATCTTGCTGCCCCCCTCGCCTTCTCTGGCTTCTCCCTTCCCAGTTCCGGATATTCTCGCTGTATTGGATTTTGCTTCCAGAACCCTTCCCCTGCACTTGTCCCACCCCCTCTTGAACCCGTCCACCGTCTCTGCCTCCACCAGCCCCCTAGGCAGTGCATTCCATGGCTCCACCACCCTCTCAGTGAATTAGCACCTCCTCCTCCTTTCTCCCCTGAATCTTCCCTCCTCCAGCTTCCACCCATGCCCTCTAGTGGCCCCCTCCTCCTTCTTCCTTTGAAGCACCCTGACTGTTCCTCCCTTATTTACCCCCTTCATGTACCTGAAGACCTCTATCATGTCCCCCAGGTCCCTTCTCTCTTCCAATGTGTACATATTTAGCTCTTCGAGCCTCTTCTCATAGGTCCTGTCCCCCAAGCCCCAAATCATTTTGGTTGCCCTCCTCTGGACCCTCTCCAGGAGTTTAATGTCCCTCTTTAAGTGTGGCCTCCAAAACTGCATGCAGTACTCAAGGTGTGGCCTCGCCAAGCAGTTATACAGAGCGAATATCACTTCCTTCCTTCTGGAGATGATCCCCCTAGCGATACATCCCAGCATCCTGTTGGCCTTGGCTGCTGCCCTCCTACAAGTCTCCGAGTTGTTCATCTTGACATCCACCACCACCCCCAGGTCCCTCTCAGGCATTGAGACTTGTAGCAATCCCCCCCCCACAGGGTGTACACTTGACCCAGGTTTCTGGTCCCCAGGTGCAGTACCTTGCATTTCCCTGCATTGAACCTCAGCTTCCACTTTCTAGACCATCTTTCCAGAGCCTCCAGGTCCCCCTGTAGGGCCACCCTCCCCTCCTCCTCATCCACCACTCAATATCAAGCGACACATTTATGTATAATACCCACAATACTATATCATAAACTAACCATAGACCATTTTTACCTGATATGCAAATAAAGTAAAAAGCAGAAGGAGTCTGATTTAGTGAATAACTAATTTTAGTTGTTACACAAATTCTGGGAAACCTGATTCTTTTGTGATTTCTTAAATTGATTGTTCCTTAAATTGCAACAGTTTTATGGTTTGTCAAATCATTATACCTTGTATGAGCATTGCATAATGCTGTTATGTTTAAGAAAAAACAATGAATGCCAGCCTGGTGGCGCTGTAGGTTGAGGTGCTAGTCACTTCACCTTGTGCCATGCCAGCGACCCGGGTTCGGAAATGAGCCTGGGCTGCCAAGGGTCAGCGGAGGTGGGGGAGAGGATCGAGCATCTGGAGGACTGCTCTCCTCTCTCAGGGGGAGGGAGACTTGTGGGACCACTCATTGATTGCCCTCTGGCGGTGGCTGGAGGGCAATATGAGCAGGAAGGCATGTACCAACGTCATTACATTGGTAGGGAAAGAGGAGGAATGGGAGAAAAAAGGAAAAGAAGCCTGTCAGAGTTCCATGATGGCCCGACGTCCCCGAGGGCCATCCCCAGTGTCTGGATTGGGTCTCTTGGGGAGGCAGCACTCTCCTCCCTAGCCCTGCCATGGGGGGGCAATCTGTGGGGGAATTTCCAGGGTCAGTAATAGACCCCAGAGCTGCTGTTGTCCATCAAAATCATGGGCTGCAATTCAGGGCAGTTGCAGTTAGCTAGAATTGCCCTGAGTTGCCGCCATAATTGACTGTAGTCATATTTTGCTTTAAATCCACGATGCAGATTGCCTTTCAAGTTTACTGTTGTTAGCCCTGCCCCCATCCCACAAAAGCTGAGACATCATTTGTGAGTGCCCTTTGCCACAGCCCTTCTTCCATCCCTCCTCCCAAGTCCCAACCAATGCCAGGTGCTGCCTTCACTTGGTGCCCGTTAATCCTCCAATAGAGAGTAAGAGAGAGGGAGGAGTCAGGCATTGTGTGCGCTGCACATGAGCTCAGTTAGTGTAGGTCTGGTGAGAGAACAAAGTGGATGGAGGAACGAGTTCAGCTTCAGCAGGAGGACAAGGGGGACCATTATGGCCGGGTGGGTTTGTTGCGCAATGAGTGGAGTTTCTACCAGGTCCCACCACCAGCAGTCAGCAGACTTGAGGGAAAGTCAGGAAGGGCAGAGGTGTCTGGCAGGTAATGCCATGGGGCAAGAGGAGTGATAGCATCTGGCTGAGCAGCTGGTTTGGTACATGCCATGGGTGGGATTTGGAAATACGGAGAGGTGAGTGACAAACTGGGATGTGGGTGGGTCTGGGCTGCTGCCAAGATTACAGATACCCTAAAAATTGCAGTTCTGAGGGTAAATGTCACAGAGAATGCAGCTCACTTCACACCATATTGTTAACTGGTGCCCAGTGCGAGAGGGGAGCCCGGCCCTGGCTGGTATTTTGGCCTTGGGCACCACCACAAGGAACAAGGCAGTGAGCAGACAGAGGGCCCCGGCTGCAGATGAACTACTGGTGCTGGTGAGGTAAGAATTCAAGCAATGAAAAGAAAGAACTAGAGTAGCTGCTGGCTGTGAGTGTGCTTAGTAAGTTTTTTTTCTTTTTAAAAAAAGCAGTGATTCTGAATCTGAACCATCGATGCTGGAGGGCAGCTGAGGATCCTCAGTATCGCTCACAGAGGGTTCATTATTGAGCGAGCACCAGGATGAGCAGTTAATAAACCCTTTATTGCTAGTAGAAACAAAAGGAAAAGAAGAAAGGTACTGAAAACTAAATTAGACAGGTTTTATAAAATAAAGTGTGTTTGCTAAAATGATTTATGGCGCAGAGAAAAGTGTTTGGTGTGTAAGGGAGACAGTAAGCTGAAATGTGGGCAGGGGAACTAACATGTACGAAGAATACAATATGTATTTATTTGCAAAGTGTGTATATCTATCTATCTATCTATATAGATATATATATATATATATATATATATATATATATATATATATGTGTATATAGATATATGTTGAGGTGCTTAAGGTGCCTGGGTGTCTAATGGACTTACATGTATTATGTATAGTAACTTACAGAGCCATCATGGCACTTGGACTTATGCACTTAAATTTATGGGCATTGATCACTGTAAAGGCACAGAACCACACCATGTGCTTCAATACAAATGCACTGAAGTGCATGGTGTGGTGTTGCACCTTTACAGTTAATGGAGCTGCCCCAGCATCTGCCAAATGTCCAGGTAGCGGACTTTTCAGAATTAAATTACTTTGTAGCGCTAGAAAAAGTCACTTTTTTCACAGAAGCTAAACCACAGGGTAAACTTTACAGGGGCGGGAGCCCCTACAAATGAAAGCTTTCCTTTAAAGCAAACACTATCTGCCAGCAGAGAGAGAGAGAATGAGAAAGTTCTATGTTCACACCAACAGAAAGGTCTGAGCTGAGGCAGGGTGTTTCGTGCTACTGTGATTTTGGTGTTTTTTACTTATTTTTTTATTGGTTTCCAATGTGCTTCTATGTTGATGGTCATTTGGACCCTTTTAACTTTTTTTTTTTTTTTTAATTTGCAGATCTCTGAGTGTGTGGGCATGATGACTTGTTAGTTTGATGATGTGATTTTGTCAGTTTGTAGCAGGCCGTTTCTGACGGGGCACCTCCATTGTTGCACGGCAGGGGAGCGGCATATCTGCAGGAAGAATGTTTCTTTCTGCCTGTGGTGGCAGAAGCCCAGGCAGGTGGTTATATATATATAAATATATATATATATATATGTAAGCAATAACACACGATGAGGTGTGGGTTACGTGCTGATAAGAACACGCTAGGGGTGTACTGAGAGCGCAGGCGCTTGGCGCGTGCCTTATGCCCTAGGCGTTTCTTATCAGCACGCAACCCACACCTCGGAGTGTGTTATTGCGCTTATAAATGGGCAACAGTAAAGTGAATCACCATTCTTAGTTTTTAAAGGTTTTTTTTATTGATATTTAAATTGATAATACAACAACATATTCTAGGAAAAAAATAGTCCCTTTTTCTTATTGTATCATTACCTTTAGGATTGTTTCATTGCCATTAGGATATGTTTAACATTTTAAAGTATTTGAAAGTCATTAACAATTGTTAGTTATGGTAAGCAAGAGGAAACATTTTGGTTTTGGTTTAGGAATCAAACAATTAAAAGTGTCTTAAAAGTAATCAAACAGTAAACAGTGCCTTACTGTACATATTGTAGTCCATTTTATGCTGGATTTGTAGTGTAGAGACGCTCACTGGCTTCGTTTTGCTTGTCGTTGTTTTTTGGCTTTCAGGTTTACTTCTATCGATGTGATTAACTTAAATGAATAACTTTTAACATTTAGAACTTCAATGTATAGAATAGGTTTTAGGTTTTATTTCTCTTTTGTTGAATCTGCTCGTTTTTCTTGAATCTGCTCGTTTATGTTGTGATGCTTCCTGTTACGTCGTGGCTCGTTTTACTTTGCTAAGGTGATGAACTTTACATTGTGCATCACGCAGTTGTGTACGTTGAACGCTGAAGTTTTCGTTGTTGCGTTGAATTGGTGTATTACGCTTTTTCCTGGGAAGTTTTCTTCGGGGGTTTGATTCTCACGGTAGCGGAAGTTGTTTTATTTCCGTTATGCAGCAGTTTCGGAGCTGGAGGAAGGTAGATCGTTTTCTTTGGAGATCTTGTCATTTTCGTTGGATGCATTGCTTCTGCTGGTGTTTGGTTTACTTTTTTGGGATAGTATGTGGCTCCATCGCTGACGGTCTTCGGGAGTGGCAGCCCAATAGGAGCGGAGGCTTGATTCAGATTTGTGCCCTGTAACAGACATGATCTGTCGGGCTTCTAGGCCTGCTAGTGATAGCAGTTGGACAGCTGTGGCTCTGACGGAATGATTGGTGTACCTGATGAGAGACAGGCTTGTTTACTTATTTGTGGCATTAAGTTAGAAAGGTAGTTTATGCCGACAGGTTCTCTACTGTACCAAGTGGTTAGTGTTTGTGCCATGGTGTCAGGTATTTTTCTTGGGTGGCAGTAAAAAGCTGGAGGGTTAGGAAGAAGTTTTTGTAGGTATTTTTTGAATGATTTCACAGGGCATAGAGGGTTGTTTGGCAAGGTATATATGTAGACACGATATTGTTGTTTAGAGGGTTCATTTTTTTTGTGGCTCTTTGTGTATTCGTTGAATGTTAGAGTGATGTATTCTGTACCTTCTTCATCTGTTTTTATTTCAAAGTGCTCTGGCTTTAGTTGTCGTAAGCCTTCTGCCTCTGCGAGTCATGCAAGTTGTATGTCCAGCCATACTTTATTCAGTAGTCCTCTGGTGTATCTGGAGATAGAGCAGGAGAGGTTTTTAGGATTTCTAAGTCTTTTTCTGATATGGCAGGGTGGTGTTCTGCTCGATCTTTGCCCTCTCTTCTGTACTTTTTTAGTACTGCTGAAAAAATGTTGTTTGCTGGGTTTATTTCAGGATGGTTGTGAAGGTTTATATTTCGGCTTAGAGGTGGATTGTTGAGGTGTCTGTCCAGGCCAGCTCGTAGCTGTATGAGGCTTGATAGGCTGTATTCCGTGCCATCACTTTGGCGGATTTCTGCATAGAATTTTCGAGTATTTGATTGAGGTCAGTTGCTGTTATTGTTTTAAGATCTATTCAGTTGCTTTTGAGTCAGCCCAGGTTTCAAAACTGACAGTGCCCATTTTGTAGCTTTTTGTGTGTTCTGCTCATCCTTTTCTTTTTCTAGTTGTTGTAGTTCATCGTCTGTGATTTCTTTGTAATGTTTAATATTTTTTTCTTTACGTTTTCTTTTTGTAGCATTTTGCGTGCCAATCGATTGTTCTGTGGTGTTTGGTGAAGATTCTGTGGTGCCAGTTTGGCCTCACGAGGGTCAAGGAGTCGTCAGCTGTGCCAGTTGTGGACGTCGATGCTTCCGGTGGACCTGTCAGAGGCGCTGTCATTTCATGCTGCTGTTCATTTTGTTCCAAACTGGTAAGTATTTCTTCTATATTGATGTTGAAATTAGCGGCATTGATTTGGGACATGTTCCGACGGCTTCTGGTATTACTGGTTTGATTTTCGTTTAAGAGTGTACTGTCGTTGCGGTCTTTCTTTTTTACCGGCTTTCGGTTCACGGTCTCAGTAAAATGAATTTCGCGCTCTGGTACAGTGAGCTCTGCCAGTCAGCGTTCTTGTTTTCTCTTGGCAGAGCTCACTGATCTGTTGTGGTCATTAGGCTTGTTGCTGGGTGGCGGGTTGGCTACAATATCATCTGATAAGGACACGCTCAGATGATGTTGTAGCCAATCACTGCTTTGGGATTTTGAGCCCATTTTATAAATATATATATATATATATATATATATATATATATATACAGTATATGGATATGCAATGCCCCCATCAGAAATATGTCTGATATTTTCCCCGGGTGCAGTTTGACCTTTGACATCACGAGTGGCAAAGCCACGAGTGATGCCGAAAATCAAACTGCTCGAGGGAAACATAGCAGAGATATTCTCGATGGGGGCATTGTATGTTCCATTTATGCAATGGGCCAAGTTTTTTATCAGTGTAATTTTTATTTTTTTTAAATAGGTATGTCTTTATTTCTTTTTGTTTCCAGATGACTGAGTGTTGTGTTCTGTAAAACTGAACTTTTGCATCAGGGTGCTGTGCCAATGTACTGCTGGGTAGAGTAGTAAGAGTAAAAAAGAAAGAGTTGGTTGCTTTTTTGTGTGCTGGGGTTTGAAGGACGTGAATGTTTTGTCTGAGGCTAAAAGTTTTTTTTTTAATATTTGAAGTGAAAGAAAGTGGGGTGGAGAGACAATGAAAATAATTCAATGTGTTGTTTCTGGTATTTTGGACCTTTAGGAGAAACGGTAATTAATATTGTGTGAAGCTGAAAGTTAATGTTTTTAAATAAGTCGCAGTGAAAGAATGGGGGAGAAAATGAAAGTGTTCTGTGTGCTGCTGGAGAGAAATGAAGCTGCCAGTGGGAGATGAAATGCAAGTGAGCAGGTGCATTCTGATTGTGCTGCTCATGCTGCCAGCTCCCACCAATCAAAACCTTTTTGAGCAGTTGTGCTGAAGTGCAGATAGTGCCTGGTTATTAGCTACAGTGAAGATAACTGACCTACAGTGAGGATAAATGTGATATTCTCACTGTAGGTCTGACCAGCCCAAAATACTGCTGTTATTTGCCACGTTTTATCCTCACCCCCATTGCATATATATATATATATATATATATATATATGTATATATTTTTTTTAAGGTAATGATCTTTCCTAGTAATGATTGCACTTTTGAGACCACAGATGGTTATTATACAGAGAATAATGCCTATGCAGGTGTGTGTTATGAGGATTTTCCTCAGGTATGTGAAAAATCCTTATAAGAAAAACCTTACAGAGGTACAGTTACTGTACAGTGCTGGTGTATGTGTGGTTGAAACTAAACATTTATGCTCTGTTTTAAGATTTCACATTTTTAAATGGCATAATGAGAGGGAAGTTGCCAGGGTGGGGTGCAGGGTGAAGGCTTGCTTGGGGAAGGCATATACAACCTTTGATTGCTTGGATTACCCATTATCCCTGCAGACTGTAGTAGTCATGATGGTGTTACATGCACCTCCTGGTACTTGTCAGTTCTTTTTTTTGGGGGGGGGGGTTCAAGTGGCCGAGGGTAGGGCAGGTTGTCTTAGCCTGACATGGACTGGAGCATCCTGACATGGGAGCTGTAGTTTTATTTCTTGCACAACTATTATTTATATTCTACATGTACAATAACAATCCAGATTGCCCTGTTACTTACCCTAATAACAGCTGTCAGCTCAAGTAGGCATGCCTTGGCTCACTGAGCTATGCTAGCCTGGCCTGCCCTGCACTGCTACAGCTCAGCTGGAGTTGCCTGGACAGTGCGTGAGTCCTGGACTTGGTGGTGTGTATATACAAAAGGAAAGTGCAATTATGGTAATTCACTGATTCAGTGCAGGGTTGAAGTAGTCTACTGCGGCATCCCACATCAGGGTGTAAGGCTGCTGTTTATGTGGCTTCAGGCCAGGGTGTTGCATGATGCATCCACCCACAAAAGGGTCTAATGCTGTTTATGTTTCTTTGAATTTTGAACTTGAAGGTGTGTACTACTCAAATACATGTCTGTTTATGTAACCTCAGGAGTGTACTACTGCTGCAGAACTTAGCAGTCCTTACCACCGACAGTTGCTATGTTTCTATACATGCCCGGGACACGAACAACTGATCCTTAGAGGTGGGAAGAAGGAGGGAAAGCTGCTGGCCAGATAGGGCCAGAGGGGTTCCATGTCATAACAGCTAATCAGTAATGGTGACCATCAATACAGCAACTCCATAACTGCAACTGCAATAATGGTGACAGTAAATAATGATGACCATAGATTAGAATGAATGTCTGAGCCATTATCACTGCAGCACTTCAGCACGCAGTTCACCTGTTTCAATGTGAGGCACTCATTGATACTTACTATTGCTATTACAGTGGGTAGCCATAATTGCACGGTTGCCATTATTTCACTGTCACTGTCACCATTCTTGTTTTCACCATTATTGAATTAACCTTCTGACTTAGTCATTATTGAGTAGCCGTTAATACGTGTTAACAGCCAGGGAACACAGTAAAGCTTGCAGACAGACTGGGTGTGCTTAGATGTCCTTATTCACCAACAATTTTTGTGTTTCTATGCAGTGCAGCATCATTCCCACACTGGATACAAGGCTGGTTAAGAGGCTTTGGTGCTGTACTGCAGCATCTCACAGGTCCAAGGCTGGTTATGTTCGGTTGCTTTGGAGGTTTACTGGCTTCTGCAGCATCCTGGATAAAAGGCTGGTTATGTGTCTGTGGAGTTGTACTGTAGCATGCCACAACTGATACAAGGCTGCAGCACTGCAGCAGGCTGCTTATGTGACTTTGGGCCTCGGGGTGTACATTAGCATCCCTCAACTGATACAAGGCTGCATATGTGGCTTTGGGCTGTACATCAGCATCCCAGTCTCATAACAGTGTCTAAGGCTGTTCATGACATGTGGCTTCAGGGTGTACTATAGCATGATTCCATCACCAGGCTTTAATCCTCTCACACCAGTGCCTAAGGCTGTTTATGTGGTTTGGGGGCTGGTGAGTGTGAGGGTACAAGACAAGTATGCTCACAAGGTAATGGTATATAAGACAAGCAGGCAAGGCCAAACCAAAACAATGAGAATAATAGTAACAAAATTAACTGAGCTTCTGTAGCATTGGACCCAATGCTTCCTGCCTTTCTCATAAAGGGGGCAAAATAATAATAGTACGTGTCTTAAGTCCTCAATCACTTTATTATTGCAAAATTATGTTTGAATGCCTGGTTGTCTTTGTCTAAAGTGGCTGTAGATAGGTCTACATAGTTCTAACCTGTATCTTATTATATACTAATGTATTCACAAAGTAAATGAATGTGCTGTGAAGTTTTTCCACTAACTGGTCTCAAAAAGTATGACAAACTAGTACATAAATAAAATTCAACAATGGTGAAAGTTGAAAAAATTGGTTGAAATTTCTTTAGTTAGTTGAAGTCATAAATTTCAAACTAATTGAAAAAATCAGTCATAATGTGTGGTAAGTCAGTCATAATTGGTTTTACAACTGACTCCGGGGTCTAGTCAACAAGAGCGGGGATGCCTGGGACCGGAGAAGTGAGTTCCTCTGTGAGAAGAACCGCAGCCACCTGCCAGGGCTCATGGAGGAAAAAAACCTATATGGATAAAAGAAAAAGCAATATACACAGATGTAAAAAAATGACTCACTGTAGTTGTATATTTAAGAGTCCAACATATTTTTTACAAACACATGCTTTACACATTTTATAAGTTTTGCCCTGACAGCTATCCAATTTTTAACACCTGCACTGTAAACAAAAAATTAAAGTACTAAATGCTAAAGGCAAACATGTGAGTAATGAAGTTTTCTGCTTTCTTTTTACCTAACAAACAATATTCAACAGCAATATAATTTGCTAAGCATCGTACAGAGGGGTTTTGAGGGTAACAGTAGCAATGAGTGAAGAAATTGCCAGTTGTCACAATCTGAATGTCTTTCAAACTCAGGTGACATTGAAAACTTTTTGCATCAGTTTAAAGTGTTGTGCAGTACATGAGTTTTAATTTTCGTAACTGCTTCAGGTCTGTCCAGCAATTCTACAAATACTGTAGAAAGACAGTTTGAAGGTAAAAATGTATATGTGTACAATCTGTGTTTTAACTGGATTCTCTAGCAGTAACAAGACAAGCTACCAGAAAATGGCAACCAGGGTACCTCACCACTTTCCTACAGCATAAATGGCCAGTGCTTATAATGGATATTTTTCTGAAGGCCTGTACACGTTTCATGGAAAGCAATGCAGTAATGAACTGAAATGCAGTAGCAGCAAAAAATATATGTAAGTTTAACATTAACATTTTCGCTGTAATGCATTGTGCAGCATATCCATTTGTAAAGCACAACTCTTTTCCAAGACGCTGTCATTAAGATAAAATGATTTCTGACAGAATGTAAAAATATCATTATGAACAAAACAATAAACCCCTTTTTCTTTGGCATTTCACTCTGCTGTCACTTTGTGAAGATGTGCACTTAAGACTGCAGAAGTGAACTTTAAAAGCAATTACTGTTTGAGAAAAAAAAATCAAAAAGAAAAATATAAGTACTCCGAAGTGAGTCAAACACAACAGTAATTAAGGTATACCAGCTAGGGAACAGAGCATTGTGACAATTTGTAAGTGTCTTCAATGCATGAAGAAGAGGACTGTATTTCTACTTAATATCAAGGACTATTGATTCTTTTGGTCTAAACCTTGAGGCTTCTATATTAACTACTATAAACCTCAGCACTGTTCCTAGTTTGTAGGGTAGCATGGCCTTGTCTTTAGATTTACACTGACATAACTGAAGGCCACGGCCAGAGGACCTTCCTGTAACAAAAGCTGACTTTATGGAAACACCAAGGACAGCGTTTAATAATACAAGGCAGCCTTGCTAGCACTACTGTAGTTTAACATTTTTGTTTCACTAAAATATACTTGCATAAAAATGTTTTGGCAGTGCATATTACTGTACATTGCAGTATTCCTTTAAGGGATTTCTGAAACAATTTTATATTTTGGAGCAAGAGGTAAAACATCATTTCCTACCCCTGATTTTGGATTATACAAGTAGAATCAGTCTTTTTTTCCAGATAAAGGTGGCTCAAGCAAAAACATCTATAGCTTTTTTTTTTTGTAAGTTAAACATTGACTAAAGCTTTGCTATTAGTTATCATTAATGATGCTAAAACTGCTATGGACAAGGGGATGTTAACTGGAATCATATTTATAAATCTTACAAAAGTGATCAGCTTTGCTAATCACACCCTATTTAAACTCAAACTGTCATCATTGGGGTTTCCTCCACTGCTATCAGCTGGTTCTCCATCTTACTGACAGGCAGCAATTTAGTGAAGTTTAGCAAAGCCAGTTTTGCCCTAACTGCTGTTAGTGTTGGTGTTCGCCAAGGCTCCATCTTGGGCCAATTGCTTTTTTTTTCATCATTATTAATGATACCCCAAATGTCCTTTCTAGCTGTAATGACCTGCTTTACGCTGATGACATGGTGCTATGCTCTAGCTCAAAGAGTTTGATGGACATCAATGCAAAGCTCACTGCTGATTTTGACAGAGTTCAGACCTGGCTTGTCTAAATCCTCCTTGTCCTAAACTCTAGCAAGACCCAGGCCAAGCCTTTTGGGTCCACACGTAGATTGAGGGATTGCACCACTGGTTTTGACATTCACTGCTTAGATGGCTCCCCTGTCTTCATGGCTGACACCTTTAATAACCTAGGCCTTACCCTTGACCCCACCCTGGATTTCATACTGCATATTTCGAACATCTGCAAGTCTGTAAATTCCAATCCTGAGCTTGCCTGAAGAATCAGACATGCCATGACTTTGCTGCTAGGGTAGCAATTGCCCAGGGAGTTCTGATTCCTAACCTTGCATATGAGCTCACCTCATTTTATCAAGCCAGCACTTGCAACCTATGAAAATAGAACATTGCCTACAATAATATATGTAGATGTGCCTTATCTGCTCCCCAGCTGACCCACCACAGCAAGTTATACTCCAGTCTGGGTTAGGTCCCCTCCCTCAGCATCTGTATACCTTAATCTATATTCTCGACAACATCTTCAAGTCATCCAAACCTTCCACACTGGCTGCTCTGGTAACACCTTCAGAGCAAGCCTACAACCTGCATTCTAATGATCTGCCACTCCTGACTATATTCAACTGCTCCTCTAAAATGGGTGAACAGGCATTTGCCTCATTTGCTTCAAGAGTGCGGAACTCCATCCCTCCTTACCTTCATGTATTTCAGTCCCACCCCAAACTAAAAAAAAAATCACTATTTCTTAAGTTCCAGATATAACTGCTCTTGTACTTGTCTCTTTGTTTGTTATTACTGCTTTGTAAGTTCACAACCTATATGCTTTGTATATCTCTTACCATATCTATTGCACTTATTACCTTTAACCTATTGTGGCATTAAGTTTGGGCTCTATCATGCTATTATGCTGTCTCTCATTGTTGCTTTATTTCATGCTTGTTGATCCTTGCCTGCTTCTTGTGACTCTGTTATAGCAGGCATTTTGTGTCTTTTGTTGTTTTTCTGCCTTTTTGTTATGCTGTGGCATTGCCACTTTTTGTAATTTCAGCTGTCTTTGTAACCTGCCAGGTTGTGCCAGAAAACAGGCATTTTCTTTTATCTGGTAGCCCTCCATGCCCCCTTCCCTGGAAAGAAATACGCTGACACATCTTGGAGGAAATGGCTGCAGCCATGCGTTTATTGAATGATATTCCAGATAACAGCAGTGTGCCCATCCAGGAGGATCCAGCACCCCCAGGATCATACTAGGCCAAGGCTGTACAGCTGCCCCCTTCTCCATCAGGTGCCATTTTCCTTGCAGTATAGATATACCTACTGTAGGCGGACTGTGACCCTTCCCCCAGGTCCAGGTGCTGGGATCTGCCTCCATGTCAACCAGAGGGTGTCACAAGCCCTTCGGAAGAACTCAGCCCAAACCCACCCTTTGCCACTATTCCATCTCTTAGTGATCCTCCCAAGACACTGCCATGACTGCAACATATTTGCATACACAACACCCTGACTATTTAATCTAGCCTATTTAGGTTCTCCCACTCTTACTTTGGTTTAACAACCTTTTAGAGGAGGTGAAAAATCTGGGAAAACACTGGTACAGGGAAAACTGGGAAAAGCCACTCCCCGACCCTTAATGTGGTCACCCAGACTGGGTCAAAAGAAGGCCCTAACTGCCTGGCCCCCACAACCCTGCTTTTATGAGGGCAGGCAGGTGGGTGATCCTAAACAGGCAAAAGGAGAAAGAAGGACAGCTGGCTACATTCCAATAAATTCCTCTTTCTCCTCCCCCCTCAGGATGTGCCCCCCCCGACGAGTGGCCCTGGAAGTGCCATGCCTAATCCCTGGACATATCCTACATTCTTTGGGACCACCACTATCTTCCCCCTTCCCCCTCCTTCCCAGGTCCAGGGGAGGATGGCCCCAGATAAAATACAGCTGCTGCCATCTGTTGCAGTCTCTGCATTATCTGGTAGCCCTCCATTCCTTTTTCCCTGGAAAGAAACATGCTGACACATGTCTTGGAGGAAATGGCTGCAGTCATGAGTTTATTGAATGATATTCCAAATAACAACAGTGTTCACATCTGGGAGGATCCACTACCTCATGGTCATACTGGGCCAAAGCTGTATGGCCGCCCCCCGTCGGGCGCCATTTTCCTTGCAGTATAGATAAACTTTTGCTTTCATTATCCTCCTAATTATTTGGACCAGTTTATAAACCCAGTAACTCATCTGGAATGGATATTATTAACTGCAGGTACTGCAGGGCACTTTTCAAAAGGGCAGTTATACCGGATTTAAGACACTGTCCTACATGCTGGACCATTGGAGATCTAAGGGCTCAGCTCCAGGCAGCATGGGCAGAGATTGCACACCTCAAATTGCATATTCAAGAGGAAATATATCATAAGAACCCCCCGCCATTTCCCCAACATCCAACTGAAGCACCTCTATAGCAGAGGGTGGTTGGTTTGGGAGGATGGCAAGTGGTTAGGAAGGGCAAATAAGGGTGCCCCATCACTCAGTACTTTCTAACATATCACCTCCACAAACCATATAAAACCTACAAACAGATATCTGCCTCTGTCTCCCAAATCAAACAATGGGGCAGAGGACACTGCAGCACAGGAGCTAGCACAACAAAACTCGCCCAAAACAGGGACTAAAACAAAAAAAGCAAAAAGGAAATCCAAAACATTTCTGATCATAGGAGACTCCATGATCTGGGGAGTGGATACGTATCTCCAGCCGGAGGTAATGGTCAGATGTCTCCCAGGTACATCAGTGTAAAGAGACACTGACCGCATTGCTAAAATCATGCAGGAAACAGGAGAACACATCGACATCCTGGTACGCATAGGGACTAATGCTCTCACCAGGCTGGTCAGTTGTGGAGACCAAGGAACACATGACCAGGCTGGGAGACAAACTGTCATTGATTTCATCCAGCATCTTCTTCTCTGAGATCCTGCCAGTCTGTGAGGTGGGGCAGATGGACAGAAGGTCAGAGAAGGGGAGATAGGGGAGCTGAACATGTGGCTTAAGGGCTGGTGCCAGGAAAAAGGATACAAATTTGTAGGTAACTGGCAACAGTTTGAGGAGCGAAAGTTCTTTAAATTTGATGGACTGCATCTGACTAAGGAGGGAGTCAGTGCATTGGGGCAGAAGTTTGATGTCTTTGCAGAATATTTAGCAAATGGGGAAAGGGGTGCAACACCCAATACAGCGAATGGGAAGAACACCCTTCTCCCCTCAGCTAGTGATGAAACAGGAGTTCAGCATGTTGTAGTTCATGTTAACCAGGAAAAGGAAATGGTTCGGCATCCCATACGACGCGCAGGGGAAATGCCGGATCTTGTCCAACAACTAACATACTGAAATCTGGCCAATGGAAGATCATGTACACCAAATGCCTGCAGTCTAGGAAACAAGATCCCAAACCTGCAGGCAACAATGACAGAGGCTAAACTGGACATAGTAGCCATCAGTGAAACATGGTTCACCAGTAACCACACATGGGAGACTTAAGTACCTGGCTATGTACTGTTTAGAAGAGACTGAGGTGCAAAAAGGGGGGGGGGGGTGGAGGCCCTTTATGTCAATGAAAATATCAAAGCTACAAAAATTCAGAATACACATGAGCCAGAAGAACTGTGGGTCACCCTGGAAACAGGAAATGGGACAGCCATATGAACTGGGGTTATCTACAGGACTCCAGACCAGGGGGAGGACATAGACACATTACTGTTAGAAAATACACAAAACATGACAGCTAAAGGAGAGGTTCTGATAATGGGAGACTTCAACATGCCGGAAACAGATTGGTCAATACCAGCAGGAACATCTGCCAGAACTAGACACATAGTGGATTCCCTGCAGGGGGAGGGCCACAAACAACTGGTACAACAACCCACAAGGGACAGGGCTATCCTAGATCTAGTACTGACTAATGGGGAAAGGATCACAGATCTCCAGGTAGAAGATCACCTGGGAGCCAGTGATGACTGTAGTACCCCGAAGCTGGAGGGGGCAGAACAAAGAAACGGGGATCCCTACCTTGATGTGGACATTTTTCTTTCCTTTTCTTTCCCTCTTGCTAGCCCCCCATCTCCAATCCCACTGACCCCTCCCTATCTCTTTGTGTAGTTTTGCGCCATTCAGTGCTGGGAAGGGGGGGGTCGAGGGCAGAAGACCCTCTCTGAAGGGTCTGCAAAGGCCAATCTCCTAGCTGAATGCCAGAACCTACCCTGCCCTACAAAAGGGCTGGGGAGTGGTGAGAACAGGGCAGTCGGCAGCACACTGAGAAGGGTGGAGGATGCAGGGAGCCCAGACAGAAGAAAAAGGGGTACCTGCAAGTTGTCCACGGCTCCCTCAGCATCGCTCCCCTCCAGCTTTGGTCCAGGGTGGCAGCAGCAGCAGTAGCATCTGGGGGTATTGCGTGAGGTGGTGCATGGGGAAGGGCACTGTCCACAATGGTGAACCCTTCCCGGCGCAATCTCTCAAGGTGATGGGAGGTTATGGTGACCGGACGAGGGCTTGGGTGAACTGGGTGACAGGATGGTGCTATGTGTACGCGTGCGGTGGGGAGCAAGCATGGTGAGCATGGGCTGGGAGGGGGTGGCTCTGCGGTGGACGGCCAAGCAGCGTCGAGGCGTCAGGGGTTGGGTAGTGGTTGGGGTGGGTGAGGTACCGGGTTTGGATTTCCTGTGCTGGTGCGATTTTATTGTGCCCAACCTGAACCTTTATTTTTTTACTGCTTTCACCCCCCCTGACATGCACTGCCATGGGGTTGAGAATCTTTAAGCATGGGGGTGCAGAGGGTGAAGCCCCATGAAGGGGGTGTGGGTGTCAGCCCACCCACAGAAAGCAATAAAAAGTTTCCTGGCACCATTGGTCCTGGTGCAGTTGTCAGAGTGCCAAAATGTTTGGCATTTGATCAGGCGATAACGGTGATCGCCTATGTGCGTTCACCATTATCACATAGAACCATGTCCAGGAGGGAGCCTGGCTCCCCAACACATTTGTTTTCTTCCCCCGAGTCCTGAGAGAGACGTGGGGGGGAGGGAAGTTTTGGGCAGCCAGACCAAGTGGTGCTGCAAAGAAACAGGCCTGGGTGGAAAACGAACCCGGATACTTTAGTTCTGCTGCCCAGCAGCCGTGCAGGATAGAAAGGAGCCAGGTGGGAGCACGGCTCCCTGGCCAGGTGCCCTGACCTCCCTGCCAGCAGCACTAAGATCCCGAGCCATGGTGGTGAGTGGACAAGTGCCCAGCCTTTTCTTTTCCTTCTTTTTCTCACGCCATAGGCAGGAGGGGAGGGGAAAGCCAGAGGCACCTTAAATGGGAAAAGGAACACCAGGAAGCAGAGTACCACTAGGAGACAAAAAGGGGCACCGAGTGGCATGAGGCCCAGGGCAGGCTAGCTAGGGTGCTGGATCAGTATCCTAGGGGAAAAGCAGGGCCTAGGTGGATCCCTCCCATGGGGCCAGGCAGAGAGTGGGGAGGGGCAAGCTAAGAGAGAGGAGTTAAAGGACCAATCTCCCAGAAATGTAGGAGGGGCCATAGAGGGTTTTCAGAGAGGGCAGACAGCCCTAGGGAGATCCAGGGTTTCAAACAGTGAGCTAAGGGCCTAGGGGGACTGGGGAAGAGAGAAGGCTCCGGGTGAGGTCAGAGCCCAGCAGGGATATTGGGATTTACTCACCTGGTAAAGATGATTATCTGAGGACCCTTTATAGTACTCCGCAGTCAACACCAGTGGGTATTCCTCGTCCATCCTATAGGTTGATGCACGATCCAATCAAATCAAAGGTGGGCGAGGACATCCCTCTACCCTCATCAGAATATCTCTAGTGTGAGTCCTCCATAGCTAAATAGTGAGAAAGAAGAAAGAGAAAAAATACAAGCCAGGAATATGTGCAGCCCAAGGTAGACCCAATGGGAAGATGGGCCTCCGAGAGGGCTGTTATCTGTGTTCATTGCCTGG
Organism: Neoceratodus forsteri; assembly: GCA_016271365.2. Lineage (NCBI taxonomy): Eukaryota > Metazoa > Chordata > Ceratodontiformes > Ceratodontidae > Neoceratodus > Neoceratodus forsteri. Next base: position 322,744,114 of record JADMNL010000023.1, read on the forward strand.
AGTCATTGATTATAGCGTAATAAGTTATGGTACACTTAGGCAGGACTTGTGTTTCACCCAACACCTTTACTGAAGTAACCTCCTCATGTACAGAAAAAATATATATACAGTTTGACATATACTGTTATGTTGGCATTGAATCTTTGCACAAGGGTCTAATGACTCTGACCTTAGATTTGCCCTTTCCTCTATGGGGTATCGCTTTTTCTGCTGATCCGGTCCAAGGATAATCTGCCATCCAGGTGGGCCTGTGGAGTACTATAAAGGGTAATCAGATAATCACCTTTACCAGGTGAGTAAATCCCATTATATTTCATACTCTTTATAGTACTCCACAGTCAACACCAGTGGGACCTTAGTAGCAGTGAGAAATGAGTGATTACTCTCAGGTGGGTAAGAAGAAGGCAGATTATTGTTGGTCTAGTCTTGTGTGGCTCCTGCCTTCAGAACTGACTTGGCAGAGCTGGTCCTTTCTGCAGATGCTATGTCTAACCTGTAATGTTTAGTGAAGGTGTGTATAGATGACCAGGTAGCCGCTGAACAAATGTCTTGAGTAGATATGTTTCCCCTTTCCACCCAGGATGTTGCTACTGCCCTGGTAGAGTGTGCTTTGATGCCTTCTGGTGGTGTCTGCCCCACTGCATTATAAGCCTCGTTGATGGTCTGCTTGATCCATAAGGCTATGGTGCCTTTGGAGGCTGCCTGTCCTAATCTGTGCCCTTTGGTTAGAATTAATAATCTGTCTGACTTTCGTATTTCCCTAGCGACATTGAGGTAATTTTCCAATTGGCGGCCCGCATCTAGGGGGGGGGGTCGAAGTGTCTTGGGGGTTACTTGGAGATAGGTAGGGCAAAAGGATATACTGGTCCTTGTGATACTGTGAAGCCACCTTGGGTAGGAACGGGGGTACTGTTCTCAGTATGACCCTATCGCTATGAAAAGTGATGAAGGGTTTTCTGCATGTGAGGGCCTGAAGTTCTCCTATTCTTCTGGCGGAACAAATTGCTACAAGGAATGCTGTCTTAATAGTGCACCAGTGAAGAAAGTCCTGCTGGAGGGCAGGTAACTGAAGTGTGTCTAGCACAGTGTTGAGTTGCCATGCTGGGCATCTCTTCCTCCCCCCTGGTGCTGTTAGTGAGATTGCCTTGAGGAGTCGGATGGTGTTGGGATGAGAACCAATGTGACCTATCCCCGGTAGTGGACCCCTAATGGAGGAAATAGCTGATGCCTGCACTTTGAGTGTGGCTGGACTAAGGCCCTTGTTTGCCCCTTTGTTAAGGAAGTCTAAAATTTGTGGTAACCCCAACACTGAAGGTGAGGTACCCATTTCTCTGCACCATTTGTGGAAGATTTCCCATTGTCTGAGATAAGTCTTCTTGGTGGGTTGTCTCCTGGATTGCAGCAGACGATTTACAACCCTGGCATGGTAGCCTTGGTTTAACAGTCTTTCCCTTTCAATAACCAGGCCATCAGATTCAGACTGATTGGATTTGGATGCAGAAATGGACCCTGTGACAGAAGTTGGGTCAAGGTGGTAGGGTCATCGGAGGGCTCACTGACATGTTCTGTATGAACAAGTACCACGGTTGTTTCAGCCAATTGGGGGCCACTAGGACTACTGATGATCCCGTGCGTTGAATCTTGTTGAGTACTTTTGGTATCATTGGTAGCGGTGGGAATATGTAGGCCTGTGAAAAGTCCCAAGGGGCTGACAGCATATCGATCTCCTGAGCTTGGGGGTCTGCAAATCTGGAGTGGTAGTTGGGTAGTTGATTGTTTGTCCATGATGCCATTAGGTCGACTTGCAGGGGCCCCCATCTGGACAGTAGTCTCTGAAAGATGGACTTATGAAGTCTCCATTCTGACTGGCTGACCATAACTTTGCTCAGCCAGTCCGCCTCTGTGTTGGCCTCTCTTGCTAGATATATTGTGGTTAGTGACAGTAAGTTCCATTCTGCCCAGCGGAATAGCTTTAGTGACTCCTTTATCATTGATTTGCTTCGTGTTCCTCCTTGTTTGTTTATGTATACGACTTTCACTTGATTGTCGCACCGGACTAGGACCGGTCTGTTGTTGAGTAGGGGTGCAAAGAAGAGGAGAGTCAGGCGAGCTGCTCTCATTTCCAAGATATTGATGGGTAGAGTGGACTCCTGCTGAGTCCACAATCCTTGGGTTACATGATTGTTGTATGTTGCCTCTCACCCTGACAGACTGGCATCTGTGGTGATCACCTCTGGTGCTACTTGTGTCAGTGTTGTGCCCCGCAGTAAGTGTGGTTTTAGAGTCCACCAGCGTAGTCCGGCTAACAGTAGTAGAGGGGGTGTGACTCTGAATTTGAAGTTTTGGGTTGTCTAGTCCCATGAGTCTATTAGGAACCTTTGTAGTGTTTGCATGTGTTCCCTGGACCATGTAACCATGTAGATTAGTGCTGCCATGACTCCCAGTTCCTGTAGGTAGTCCCATACAGCCCTGTTTGGTTTGCTAATTAGACCCGACACCAGAGTTTGGATGTTCTGAATTTTCTCGGGTGTAGGGGTGACCTTGTTGCTCTTTATATGTATTTCTGCACCCAAATGAGTGATGGATTGGGCAGGAATCAGCTGGCTCTTGTCGCTGTTTATTATCCATCCGTGTTGTTGCAGGCAGTTGATTGCAAGCTGTGTGCTTCGTAGGGCCTGCTCCTCTGTTCTTGCTCTTATGAGACAGTCGTACAGGTAAGGTATTATGTGGACTCCTTGTTTTCTGAGATGTGCTGCGAGGACCGCCAGGGTCTTTATGAAGACCCGAGGTGCTGATTCCAGGCTGAAGGGTAGGCATGTATATTGGAAATGTTGCCCTTGGAAGTTGAAGCGTAGGTAATGGTGGTGTGAGGGCTGGATGGGAATGTTGAGATAGGCATCCTTGAGATCTATTGAGGTCAGGTAGTCCCCTGGTTGAATGGATGCCAGAGTGCAGCAAAGGGTTTCCAGTTAGAAATTTTTGTAAGTGACATTCTGGTTGAGATACTTGAGGTCTATCTTCTTTAGGACGACAAAGAACAAGGAGTATACCCCGTGTCCTGTTCCTCTGTGGGAACTTGAGTGATAGCCCCATCGCTGAGTAAGTCCTGTATTGCGTTGCGTAACACTTGCAGTTTGATCGGGTCCATAGGTGTCAGTGACAGGAATGGTCTGTGTCTTATGGGGTTGCTGTTGAACTCAATCGCATATCCCTTGGTAACTAATTCCAGCACCCATTTGTCGGATGTTGTGTGGGCCCATTGTTGTGCAAACCACCTCAGTCTTCCTGCCAGAGGTAGCTTGTGTGGGCCCGCTTGCCTTCATTTTTTGTTAGCCTGTAGTTTGAAGTTGGATTTTTGGCCTCCATTGGCGTACTGGCCCCCTGTATTGCCTCTTGGTCTGTTGTTGTATGCTTTGTGTTAGAAGCGTGGTCTTTGGGGCCACTGCTTGGTGGTTTGGGAATGGTGTGTCTGAGGTTTGTGTTTGAAACACTTGCCTTTGGGACAAAAGGGTCTGTTTGTGGGGAGATAGATGTCTTTATCTCCCTGTGCCTGTGTTCCCCCCCTTTGTTTGAGGTATGGTGTTAGGCCTTCTCCGAAAAGGGTACCCTCTTTGTAGGGTAGTTTAAGGAGGATAGTTTTGGATTCATTGTCCACTTGCCATAGTTTGAGCCACAGGGCTCTTCTGGCTCTATTGGCTAGTACGGTCGTACAAGGGCTGAATCTGAAAATGTCAGAAGATGCGCTCATAATGTACTTCACAGCTTGAATGGCACACTCCGCTGCATCTGCTTGGGGGGAATCCTCAGGAATATTCTCGGTGAGAATGTGTAGCCATCTATGGAGGGTCCTGCAGGTGAACCACACGGCGGTGTCTGTCGAGCGCGTCATGCCAACTGCTTCATGGATTTTCCGTAGGTGCTCGTCTACCTTTTTATCCATTGGGTCTTTGAGTGCTGCTGTACTTTCAATGGGGATGGTAGTGTGTTTGGATAGCTGTGAGACTGGTTGGTCCACCTTAGAAGATTTACCCCAGTGGTCACTTTTTTCCTGACTAATGGGGTACCACCTGTTTATCATGCTCTTTTTGGACATTCTGGTTGGATCAGTTGCCTCATATTCCTTTTCAAGTAGGGAGTCAAGAGCTTGGCATGAGGGGAAATGTATTTTCTCATCTGGCTCACCCATAGAGAGAAGGGAGTCCTCAGACGTGGAGGGTTGTGTGGGTTGCTGTGATATCTTGAGTGCCACCCGCACCATTGTGATTAGTTCATCAATGTTCTCCCCATGGCACATTCGGGTTGACTTGTCCGAATTGCCCTCATCAGGTTCGGAGGAGTTGTCTGGCGTGATGCTGTCCGTATCCAGTCAGGGGCATTTTTTGTTGGTCCCTTGTCGGTGGCCTTTTGAGGTGTTGTGGTAAAAGGGTTGTCCCCTTTCAAACGTTCTAGCAGATTAAAAAGTAGTTGGGCTTGGTTGACATCCAAGGCGATAGGAGTGGTGGGTGGTGGGTGGGATTCCAGAGTGGAGTCCTCATCTTCCGTCTGTGCTGTACTCCTGTGCACACTAAGGATGCACACTGCACATGTTTGGTCATCTTCCTCTAAGGGTGTGAAAGATACTCTGCACTCCCTGCTCTTTCTCATGATGTGGGGATATCTGGAGGAATCAAGAGAGAACTGTATTAGGAAGGGACCTTGCCATGTAGTAGGCCACATAATTAATTTACAGCTTCCTGGGATAAGTTTGTTCATTTGGAAACAAAGGACAGTAGTATTAGGCATGAAGTGGGTATAAAGACCTAGGCAAGATGGCAGCTGCGAAGTCTCGCGATGACTTCTGTTGTTTGGGATGGCTGGATGAAGGGAACATGGCCAGGTGATCCCACAAGATTTGTGGCGAGATCTCAGGACTGAGGAGACTCGTAGAGCATCATGGGGCTTGTCTAGCCCAAGATCAGTGCGAGGGAGCGCGACTGGAGCTGTCCCGGGGGGGGGAGGGGGTTATAGTTTTATGGCCCTCTGAAAACAAAGGAGATTGCCCTAATTGAAATGGGAGCAGAGGAACAATGCCCAAGAAATGGAGGCGACTGCTAGACAAGGAGACCTGAGTGGAATGCCTCAGGGGAGCGAGAAGAAGGTCCTGCACCTCCGAGGTAACTGTAGTGTTGTTGCTTGTGTGCTGCTGCCTGAACGGTGGATATAGATCTCACTGCACAGGAGGGGGAAGGTAGTCTGCCACGTAGCCCATTGTGTGAGGGGGCTAGTGCTTATGAGGCCACTTCTGGAGGTGCCTCGATAGCTGTGGTGATACAGTGGGCTGGAGACATTGTGTGAAGGGCTAATGCTAAGGAAGCCACTACTGGAGGTGCCTCGCTGAGCTGTGGCTCATTACCCTGGGCAGGAATTGCTATTGGGGGGGATTCCTGCCCAGAGGAGTTGCTATTGCTGTGCAGCATTGTGGAACTTTGGGAGTCATTGCAAGCGGCTGCTGCTGCTAGGAGAGGGTGTTCCAGTCACACAATGAAAAGTGGTTGTTGATGTAGTGCAGGCTGGGGTCACTGCAGGAGGGACCTTAGCCATGATTGCTGACAATTGTGGCTGATCAGGACCCGCTATGGGAGGGGGTTCTGATCTCTTGATAGAAACATTTTTTCTGCCTCCCTGTGCTTCAGGGACATACCATCGATTAAAGAGATGCTGAGGTAAAGGCTGCGTGAAGTTAGTAGCTGATCTTGCTATTTTTTTAGGCTGTTTGTTAGCTATCAAATTAAAAAGAAATTACGTTCTACAGTACCTGTACAGTTGTTGTTGTTGGGAACAGTGAGGACGTGACCAACCTATCTTGATGCACGAATTGAACTGGAGATATTCTGATGAGGGTAGAGGAATTTCCTTGCTACCTTTGATTTGATTTGATTGGATCGTGCATCAACCTATAGGATGGATGAGGAACACCCACTGGTGTTGACTGCAGAGAACTATAAAGGGTATGAAATATAATGTATGGTATTCTATTTGTTTGGAGCAGAGCACTTCGGGCGCTAGAGGAGCACTGTGTGGTAAAGAACCCCAGGGAGAGAGAGGTGGGTTGGCCAGCCATTTTGTCTTGCCGTGGTGCCAGTGGTGCCAGGAGTAGGGACAGAGGCAAAGGTGCATAGCCATCCCCTGGTTCAGAGAAGCTAAACCCGAGGAAGAAGGGTTCAGGACAGGGAGCCCCATAGGCCCTGCCACCTGGAGGGCTATGACCCTTAGGGAATGGGGTAAGCTCCATAGAAATAGCCCAAGCAGAACACCTTCATGGCTGCAGTACCCTTTGGGGCAGGAAAATTGTTTGGTGGCCCTAGGTTGCCCATGGCAAGGGTTGTTAGAGCATCACCCAAACTGAACTGCACTGCTGCCTGCCTAGCGCCTCTAGAAACTGTATTTTCTGCAAAAATTTAACTGTCTGTTGGAAAAATCTGAACTGTTTGTTTGCTACTGAATGGTTATCGAACTGTGCCCAGGTGCACCTGAAATCCAGCTTCACCTTTGTTGCCCGGAGCAGTTTCACCAGAGCCTGACGCCGACCCAGGGAGGTCCCTGACCCATCCACCATCTGCAACAGAACCGCCTGCAGTGACACCAGCCTGTGCCGAAGTTCCACCACAAGTGTTCCAGCATCATCCTTGTGATGGTAAGTGGTAGAGAGAGATGCTAGTGAGGTATCCAGTAGTGAGTTAGCTTAGGAGCCGCCCCTGCTCAAGCGTGAGGGACCCCTGTTGATGTATTGCATGCCCCGTTATTATTTTATCGGGCCTTTCGTAGGTGTGCGCATGACCATGTCACCCTGCAGAGGTTACCTGAAGATCGTTCCATCAGCAGTCATCTTGTTGAGAGGTCATCTAGGGTTGGGGACCTGCCAGTGGTCATTCCAGTGGATCGCCCAGGGAACCACCTGTCGACCAGAAGTCTTCAGCTTCTTGCCCGGAGCTGCAGGGGATCACCAAGTTCTTCCCTCACCAGCTAGCAGTGTTCCTCATTATGTTCTGTTCATCTGGGGGATGTCCCATTATGGCCTGTTTACAAAAGTGCTTTGTGGGGTCAATGCCCACCTGCTAATCAGCTGATGCAGAGAAAAGCCCAAGCTTGGTTCGTCAATTGTTTCATCATCTCAGCCAAGTGCATGCAGGACTTGGACTAAAAGGAGTTAACCCCCTGATCTTGGTTGGACCAAAGCTGGAAGGGAGCGACACTGAGGGAGCCACAGACACCTTGCAGGTACCCCTTTTTCTTCTGTCCAGACTCCCTGCATCCTCCACTCTCCTCAGTGTGCTGCCGACTGCCCTGTTCTCCCCACTCTCCAGCTCTTTTGTAGGGCAAGGGAGGTCCTGGCATTCAGCCAGGAGATTGGCCCTTACAGACCTTTCAGGGAGGGTCTTCTGCTCCCGACCCCCCTTCCCAGTGCCAAACGACATGAAACTACACAAAGGGATAGGGAGGGGTTAGTGGGACTGGAGGTGGGGGGGGGGAACTAGCGAGAGGGAAAGAAAAGGAAAAAAAAATGTCCACATCGGGGAACGGTCCCTGCTTCTTTGTTGTGCCCCTCCCCCCAGCTTTGGGGTACTACACCATAGCATGGTATGGTCAATTAGGCCACTAGAACTAAATCATCCCATTCCAAAGCAAAAATATGGGACTTCAGAGGAGCTGACTTTGATAAGATGGCCAACAGAGTTAAGCTAGCTGTGGCAAGAAGAAATACAGGTGAGGGGGTACAGGCAAAGTAGGCAAGCATTAAGGATGCAAAACTTGAAGCAACATCCCATTGGGTAAGAGAGAAAAGCAAGAGCAAAAAGGTTGGCCTTCAGGAAATATAAGGGAACACAGTAGGACAAAGATAGTGAGGCATACCAAACTTCCCTAAGGGAAGCAGGGAAGGCAATAAGGCAGGCAAAGGCCCAAATCGAGGAAACACTAGCACAAACAGTAAAGGAAGGGGACAAGACTTTCTATAGATACATTAGTGAAAGGAGAAAGTCCAGAGGGAATATTGCTAAGATCAAAGAGGTTAAGGGGGAGAGTGTGAAGGAGGACCAAGGAAAAGCATCTATCCTAAACAGACACATTAGCAGAACTGTTTAGTGAGTCTCTGAGCACAGGAAAGGTCTCAAAAGACTGGAGAAGGGCTCATGTGATCTTGCTCCACAAGAGTGGTAGCAGGGAGGAGGCAGGGAACTACAGAGCAGTCAGTCTTACCTCAGTAGTGGGCAAGATTATGAAGGCACTCCTTAAGGAAAGGATAGTGCAACACCTGGACTCCATAGGGGTACTGGATCCAAGACAGCGCGGGTTTACAACAGGAAGGTCCTGTCAAACTAATCTCATAGAATTCTTTGGCTGGGTAACCAGAGTGGTGGAATAAGGGGGTGCAGTTGACTTCAGCAAAGCTTTTGATACTGTTCCACATAGAAGACTGATTAATAAGCTGGTTAGGCTTGGGGTGGGTCCGAAGTTCGTCAACTGGGTGGCAAACTGGTTGGCGAGCAGAAAACAAAGAGTGGTGGTAAAGGGTATGCAGGCAGAAGAGATTCAAGTCACAAGTGTTGTACCTCAGGGATCAGTCCTGGGGCCATTCCTCTTTAATATCTTCATCAGTGACATTGCAGATGGACTGAAGGGTAAGGTTTGTTTGTTTGCAGATGACACCAAAATCTGCAACAGAGTAGATGATCCAGATGAGGTGGGCAGAATAAGAAGAGATCTGGATAAACTGGCAAAATGTTTGGAAGAGTGGCAATTGGGGTTTAACGCAAAGAAATGCAAGATCATAAACATTGGGAAGAGAAACCCTGAAGCCACCTATAGGTTGAGAGGGCAGTTGCTAGCAATCACAGGGGAAGAAAGAGACTTGGTCATCATCATCACAGATGACCTGAAATCATCCAAGCAGAAAACTAAAGTTATAGGTAAGGTTAGAGGGACGTTGGGGTGTATTAGTAGGGGTATCGCAAGTCGTAAGAGGGAGGTAATAATCCCTCTTTACAAGACACTGGTTAGGACCCATCTGGAGCACTGCATGCAGTACTGGAAGGCGCACCTGCACAAGGACATTAAGAAAATGGAGGCAGTCAAGAGAAGGGCAGCGAAAATGGTGCAGGGACTGCATCAGGAAACATATGAGGACAGATTAACGGAACTCAATATGTATACCCTAGAGCAAAGGAGGGAGACAGGTGATATGATCGAAACATTCAAACATCTTAAGGGTGTTAACAAGGTGAAAGTGTCTAACATTTTTCAATATAAGAAAAATAGCAGGACAAGAGCTCACAGCATGAGATTAGAGGGAGGCCGATTAAAGGGTAATGTGAGGAAGTTCTTTTTCACTGAAAGGGTGCCAGATGCATGGAACAGCCTACCTCAGGAATTGGTGGATATGAATACAGTGCAGGGCTTCAGACAGGCATGGGATAGGGATAAGGGAGCAATACAGATGAGTATGAATAGATAGGCCATTTACAGAGTACAGACCTATGGCATATTCATAAGGAAGAAATAATGGGCAGACTGGATGGGCTTTGTGGTCCTTATCTGCCGTCAACTTCTATGTTTCTATACTTGCTGTAGGTGGACCATGACCCCTCCCCAGGGTCCAGGTGCTGGGGTCTGCCTCCAAGCCAACCAGAGGATGCCATGAGCCCTTCAGAAGAACTTGGCGCATAACCCCCCCTTTACCACTATTCCATTTCTTAGTGATCTTCCTGAGACACCACAGGATGGACAATGGCTGACCCCTCAAGCCACCTGCTCACCCATTCCTCCAAGACCACCTCCAGCGCCCCTAGCCACCACTGTAATCCCCGCTCTGTCAAGTGCCCAGTCTCGGCTACCATGACTTGACCAGAGGCCTGAATCTGACTGTGTGTCCCCACAGTCCTCCCTACAGCCCATATCCCGCCCCATCTCCCAGGTGATCCATAGACAGGCCCTGTTCAGAGGGGCCAGCCCCTTACCATGTGGCCCACTGGGCTTCTGGATCAGCCAGGACCCGATGAGGGTGGCGTTGGGCCACCCAGTCTTAATGGTTCAAAAATCCTTCTTTATGGCCAGCAGCAAGTCCTCTGTCTTCCGCCTTCCCAGATCTTCCCCTCGGAGGTGCACCACCAAGATATCTGGGCTATGCTGGATCCACTCCTCTGCTCGCAGCAGGGGGATCAACTCAGCCCAGCACAGTACTCAGACTCCAGCTCACGGATCTGAACCTTTGGATGACGTTTCCCCTGGAGCAGCCTCCCTACCCCGGTCACCACTCTAGCTGCCACTTGCTAAGCGCAGGCCTGGCCACAACTCCTAATCAAACCATTGATTCTGGGGGACCCTGCAAGAAACAAACAGTTATTGCAAATGTGGGTGAACATACCTTAAAAATGCCTGTGACCTCCAGGGGCTGGATCTTCTCATCTGCCCACCCTAGGCTACTAGCATTTGTGGCTGCCCTGAACTTAAAGGAGTGTGTCCCAAACTCCTTTGGATTCAGACCCACCTCCTGCACCACCCTCAACAGGACCATTCTGAATTGGTAGGCCGTGATGGGCCTGCCATCTCCATGCTGAAAGAATGCCTCCTGTCTTGGGGTGCGCTGCTGTGTAAGCCAGCAGTCTTTTATGAATGTCCCAAGACACCCACAGCAGTGCCCAAACCAGGCACCAATGGCCCTTCTGCCCTTGGTTGATTTTATTCCTGCTAAGCTGTATCCATGCTCCACCCTTGGTTGGTATAATATCCCTTACTCCCAACCCGATGACCCTCAAAAACTGGTTGGGCCATGTTAGTTCCAACACCCTGAAAACCCTGCAAAAGGTCAGCAGGAACATGGTGTCAAACAATTGTACCTTGAGCGGGGGTCCAGCAAACCTTGGGGGAGAGCCCGCCATATGCTCTCCAGAATATCCGGGGTGATGGGACGCCTTGTGTCTTGATGAGAAACCAGCAACATCTTCCACTCCTCCAGCACCTTGCTTACCTTGAAAACCTTTATGCTGTTGGTGACCCCCAGGGCCCTGGAGAACCAAGACAAGTTAGCAAGGTGCCTATCCACTCCCCCGGTGTAACCCTGTTTTCCCTTGACAGCATAATGTAAGTGCACAGCTGTTCGACCGGAATGGGCCAATCCTCTGACCAACCCTGCTGTGCTCGAACCTTCAGGTAGTGTTCCACCCCCTTTCAATAAACCTCCCTTGTCTTCGGTGCAGTGGAATTACCTATGTATCTCCAAGTCGCGATGTCGCTACCCTCCACAAGAAGAGGGGTACCATCTGTGGCTGCTGCTCCACTGCTGGAGACATTTCCCAAAAGTGCTGCCACTGTGTCAGCAATTCCATTGTCAACCCTGGCTACGTGTATGGCCCTAAACATAATGTTTAGGAGCAATAATTTTAAAAACAAAGATGTGCATCATGTCCCCCAGTGGCCCTTCAGCCTTAGCTGCCCATTGATGATGTGTATGACCCCCATGTTATCAGACCAAAACAGGACCTTTCTATCCCTCAGTAGAGGGCTCCAAAGACACAGTGCAACCACTATGGGGAAGAATTCCAGCAGTGTAATGTTAGTGAGCAAGCCCACCCTCGACCACTCTGAGGGCCCGCTCCCTGCACACCATTGTCCTTGGAAGTATGCCCTGCACCTCTGGCCTCCTGTGGCATCCATGAAAAACTAAATGGGTTGCCTCCCTGGGGTGGCCTGCCACAAGGCCACCCCATTGAATTGACTCAGAAAATCCTCCATGCCTGGAGATCTTCCTGGAAGTCCTCTGTGACCCGCAGCCTATGATGTGGCTTGGAGCACCCTCCGCCCAGCTTGGCCATCCAGCGTAAGAAGGTGTGACCCATGGGGATGACCCTGCATACAAAATTGAGGTGCCCCACCAACTGCTGTAATTGCCACAAGGTCACCTTCCGGGCCCTTGCCATGGCATCCAGTGTGTCTCAGAACAGTTAGTTTATCCTGAGGCAAGTGACAAAGCCTGTTGTTAGTGTCAATTTCTATCCCCAAAAAGGTCAAAACCCGCATTGGGGGTTCCAGCTTCCCTGGTGCCAAAGGCACCCTGAATTCCTACAAACTGCCATGAACATGGCTAGTGTTTGCTCACATTCGGCCGACCCTTCCAGACTGATGAAGAGGAAATCGCCAAGGTAATGGACCTCTGCCTGATTCCCTGATCTGTGCTGAGTAACCCAGTGCAGAAAGCTAGTGAATTTCTCAAATACTGCATACGACACTGCACATCACATAGGCATGCAATTGTCCATGCAGTACTGCCCTGTGAATTTCATGCCCAGTAGCTCCCTATCCTCTGGGTGGATGGGTAGCAACCTAAATGCCAACTCGATGTCAGCTTTTGCCATGAGTGCTCAGGGACCTGCCCCGAGCACTACTTCCATAACCCTATTGAACGATTCATACTGGACCATCATGTGCCACGGGTCAATATGGTCATTCACAGAGTCACCTTCTGGGTACGATAGGTGATTTATCATTCTAAATTCCCCCCAGTATTTTCTTTGGTACCAAGCTAATGGGTGATACCCTAAGGGACGGGCACGGCGGGGAGCTGGAAGGCCCACTAACCCTCCCCAGCCGCCTTTCCTTGTTCAGTTTCTCCCGGACTACCTGCTGAAGATCCTGTGCAGATTTCACATTCCTGGCTTCCTGCCCCCCCTTGGGCCTTCATATTGGATCCTGAAACCCACGGTGAATCCCTCCTTCAACAGGCTGGTAGTCTCTCTGTCCAGGTACTGGCTCAACCACAAGCTAATCTTGCCCACCCTTACCGGGGTGGGAAGTTATGTTGCCCTATGGCTTCCCTGGCTGCCTGCTCAGTCCCCAGAAGCCTCCCCTTGGGGAGTGTGGTGAGGTGCACTGAAGGAAGGGGTGCTGGATCCACATACAAGGCAGATGTGACGAAAACGGCACAACACCCACTGGCATTTCGATTGATTGTAGGCATAACATTCCTGTGATTGGGTGGACCCCCCCATCTTCTGCGATGGGATGGTCCTCAGCAGCAGGCCACTGTCTGTGTGCACTACCCCCCCCATGCATGACGTCTACCAGGAGGGTCATTTCCACCAAACCCCATGCCAGCATGCTATTCTCTTGGCACCGCCTTCTAAACTCCTCATCATACTCCAGCCATGCCACCCTTTCTCCGGTGCATGAGCGTGGTACGGTTCTGTTAGGTGAACAGACCTAGACCTTAGTCCATTTCCATCTGCAGGGTAGTCCCTGCAATTATGGGAAAGGCCGTGATCCAGTTCTTGAAGGTGTGAGGCACCTTTGGAGGTTTCTTTCCTGAATCCTCGCCCTTCTTCTTCTTTTTCCCTTCCCGATCCACTGACCTGTTTAGTAGGGAAAGCATGTCCATATACTCCCGGTTCCTAATTTGCTGTCTTTCTTTATCCATGAGATGGGACCCTAACAGCTTGTCTATTCCTGCATACGAGCTGGGCCACTGGGAAGGGGGCTCGGTGGAGGGCGATGCAGGAGCGTCTGTCGGCACTGCGACCGCACCCTGCCCTCCCACCTTTTTGACCACTGCTGCCATCAAGCCAAGCAGTTTATCCAGTTTTTGGCCTAGCTCTACCTGCTCCGGGCTATCCTCCAGGTTGTCCCCTAGGGTAAGCTCTCCCCCCGTGGCAGCCTGCTGTCCAAGTGTCTTGGCAGTAGCCAGCACATTGGTCACTTCATCGCCACTTTCCTCAGGCTCACCTAACTCTTGTTCCTCACCCCCCTAGGCTGCGTCAAGTACCTGAAATACATCACAATCACACCAACAGCTTACCACTACTGTTTGCTTGCCTCTCTTGTGTGCTCTGGGTACCTTGGCTGGAGGCGCCACTCGCCCCCTTGCTGCCTGCTTCTTTGATGGCACCTCTGCAATCCCTGATGTTGATGGGTGTTCTAGCCCTTCCAGGCATGCCTCAAGCCATGCTGCACCGTCCTTCTGGTACATCTCTCACCGCTGTGATTCTAGGCCTTCCGTGGCTTTAGCGGATTGTTTCCTTTGATGAGCTGACATGACATCTGTAAGGCATTAAAAGCTCCCCCATCTCTAGAGGACAATTAGCCAAGGACACACTCAGCACACTCAGCACCACCAGCCGGTGGATGCAGGGAGCAACAGCCTGACTGCCCCCCTGTTGAAGCCTGCATTGCCAGTGGGCTTCTCCCTGCATAGGAAACAGTTTTTTTTTTTTTTTTGCTAAGGTGCAAGTCAACTACCCGCCCTTAGTGCGCCAAGAGATAGCCCCATTAACAAAACTAGTATACCTTGTGCTGGGCCCCCAGATGACCCACTGCACGTTGCCCCTTAAGAGAGCCATGCTAGCTGTGGGATGCCTGCTGCAATCCCCAAGTAATATGGCTGCCACATATCCCGCGAGATGTGGTGAGATTTGGGCCTGGCCTATACAGAGTGTGAGTAGGGGAGCCATGCTGGCTAAGGGATACCTGCTGCAGTCCCCCAAGTATGATGGCCGCTGCATATCTTGTGAGATCTGGGCCTGGGCTATACAGTGTGAAAGCAAGGGGGGGCCATGCTGGCTATGGGACGCCTGCTGCAGTACCCCGGTAAGATGGCCTCCGCCTGTCTCATGAGATACTGTGAGATTTGGGCCAGGCCTATACAGATTGAAAGTCCTGTGGCCGCCCGGAACTCAGGTCCCATCCAGGATGGCCATCCTGCTGTCTCACGAGCCCCTAGCAAGACATGCAAGTGCCATGTCCTGCCTGCAGCTGCTGGGCTGACACATTCCATGGCCTCAGCCTGGCAAGCTGTGACAAAGTCCCACCCCTGATCCAGGGACCCTGAGGTCTGTTTCCGCTATTGAACTCACTATATATTTTATTTATTTATTTGTTTTTTAAAACACCCTGTGGCTGGAGGAAGCGATCAGGAACCTGAACCTGCCCTGACCAGCTGCCTATGCGCAATGGCATGCTAGGCTAGCCCGAAGTGCTAACCTAGCCCAACCAAGGCACACTTTTTCCATCTGTAAGATGGCCACCTGAATTCTCGTGCAACCACAGCAGATGGTCAGCTAGCAACCACTTTCTGTGAGACAGCACATGTGGCCCGTGACTCCAACCCCCCACCATCATGGAGGGATAACACCCCTCTGAATCACATAGGAACCCCCTGGTGGACTAGGAAAGGCCCTCTGCATCCTCTGCTATGCTGACTACTGCCACACATGCTAGACTCACTCGTAGGCCCCCTAATAGTGGCCTGGAAGTGGCAGTGGAGGAGAGGTCACCCTGACCGGATGCGTAGCCCAAGGACCGAGACCATGCTGGCCAGCAACACAGCGACACCACAAGGAGCAACCTGAGCAAGGCTAGGGACCACACTGGCAGGAGAGAAGTGGCAGAAGAGCACCGCAGTGGGAAGGTGGGAAGCCACCTGCCTACAGAGTAGCGGGACCATGGCAGAAGGGCAGGTAAGGACCTAGCATCCTGAAGCTAAACCAACCAGTAAACTCACCCTAACGCTAGACTACAGCTTCTGCTAACCACTAGGGAATGACATAGATGAGTGGATATTTCTTTATTTTTACTTTTAATGTGGGTAAGACTGACCTAGCTACTCAGCTACCTCTTGTGTACTTCCTGCAGAACGGTGCTCCCAGAACAAGCTTAGGCATAGTGGTATGTGCTGCATCCCCCTTCAGCCCTCTGATATGGCATTGCACCAAACTCTCAGCCCCCCAGGCACTGTAGCCCTTAGGCCTACTAGGCCCTTACCTTGCTGGCCTGGCAGACTGGATGTCCTGATCCTAGACGGGTGAAAGGAGAAAGAAGAGGGACAACTGGCTACATCCCAATAAATTCCTCTTTCTCCTTCCCCCTCAGGATGTGCCCCCCTCCCCAGTGGGTGGCCCTGGTGGTCCCTTGTCCAATCCTTGGACCTATCCTACATCCCCTGGCACCAACACTATCTTTCCCCTTCCCACCTCCTTCCCAGGTCCAGGGGAGGAAGGCCCCAGATAAATTATGGCTGCTGCCATCTGTTGCAGCCTTTGCAGTCTAGAGCACCTACCTGGTCAACAAAAACTAACAACCTAAATAAATAAATAATGGTTCATCTAAAATAATTATTTTCAGGCAGCTGTATTAGATACTTTGTTGTTTACTGGCATTTACAATGCTAGGAAAGTGTCTGCAGAAGAATGTGTCTGAAATGAGCTTGTGTTCCAAGGAGACAAAGACAGAAACATGAGGTGGAGTTGGCTCTCAGGATTACTACCAGTATAAATCAAAGAAACCAGATACCATTCACTTACCAAGGATATTTAAAAATTCTCAACTGCATATGTAGTTGGCCTCTTAAGGGCATTCCCTGGTGTTTCTTCATCCCATGTGAAATGCTTAATTTTTCTCGTGTACATGATGGTTATCTAAACATTTAAAATCCACAAAATAAACTCTGGGTTGCCATGGATGTCTTTGAGATACATGGTGAGACTTAATGAATCATGATGCTTGCATTATTTTTTCCACCAATGAAAAAATGAGGTGCAATTTGCCAGTACTGGGAAACACTCTTACGAACATATGAAATTTGCCAGCAAATAAAGGCCTAGAGGTCTATCAAGTCTGCTCGAATGTGCAGCTAGCACCTCTTATTCTGCAGCTGCCCCTCCCTTCCACCCTTCCCTTTCATTAACCCTCCCCCTTATCCTGTCCCATCCTCGTTTGAAGCAGTCCACTGTTCTACTGCATACCACTTCAGCAGGTAACGAATTCCACCCAGCCACCACCCTCTCTGTAAAAAAGTGTCTCCTCATCTCCCTCCTGAACCTTCCTTGCTCCAGTCTCATATCATGGCTCCTGGTGGCCCTCCCCTCCCTTACTTTGAACAGCCCCTCTGTACCCGTCTTGCTTATTCTTTTCATGTATTTAAAGGTTTCAATCATGTCACCCCTGTCTCTCCTCTCCTCCAGTGAGTACATGTTCAACTCCTTCAACCTCCTCTCGTATGATAAGTCCCCCAGTCCCTTGATCATCTTTGTCACTCTGCGCTGCACCCCCTCCAGTAACTTAATGTCCCTCTTCAGATCGGGACGCCAGTACTGCGCAGTACTCCAGGTGTGGTCTAACTAATGACCTATATAGTGGCAGAATCACCTCCTCCTCCTCGAGGATATACCCTTGCAATACAACCCAGCATTTTGTTGGCCTTAGCAGCTGCCTTCCTACATTGTGCCGAGTTGTTCATTGACCCTGTAATGAGCATACCCAGATCCTTCTCCTCCTCTGTCTGGGCTAGCTGCACTCCCCTAACTAGTAACTCCTCCTTGGGTTCTTTATCCCAAAATGAAGCACCTTGCACTTTTGGCATTAAAGCCCAGTTGTAGTGTCTGACCAGGTTTCAAGCTTTGCCAGATCATCCTGCAACCCTCAGCCATCCCCTAGGTTATCCACCACCGCTTACCTTGGTATCATCAGCAAACAGACTGATCTTGCTCTTGATGTCCCATGATATGTCTGCAATGAATATCCCAAACAACACTGGTCCCAACACTGAGCTCTGTGGAACACCGCTCATCACTGCCCTTGGGTGTGAGAGCTCCCCACCCACCACTACCCTCTGTTGCCTTCCCTGCAGTCAGTTTCCTATCCATCTCACCAGCTTTGCACCCGCCCCTGTGCCTACTAACTTCCTTCCCAGCCTTCCATGTGGCACTGAGTTGAATGCCTTACTGAAGTCCAGATACAGGACATTCACTGCATGGCCCTTGTCCAGTTGCCTAGTTACCCAGTCCAGAACTCGACCAGGTTGGTTTGGCAGGATCTGCCACATATGAAGCCATGCTGTCTGCTGTCCTGTAGTTCTTTGGCCTCTAGGAGGGCCACCAGCCTCTCCTTCAGGATAGTCTCCATTAGCTTACCCACGATGGATGTGAGGCTCACTGGTCTGTAGTTTCCCGGTTCATCCTTGGGGCCACTCTTGTGGAGGGGCACCACATGAGCCATCCTCCAGTCCTGAGGTACACACCCCGAATGTAGTGAGGCATTAAATAGGTCTGCCAAAGGTCCTGCAAGGACTCTTGAACAAACATTCCCAAAAATGTGGGTAATTTACGTATTTTTGTTATGCGTAAAACTATTTAAATCACATGCTATTTTGATAAAATGTTTTTGATAGATGTAGAATATGGTTCTGTTAACAAAATAAATAAATAAACAAATTAATTAATAGATAAATATAGGGGTCACCATGCTGCTTTTGTCTTTTTGGCTATATCTGCTTTCAAAGCGGCAGTTTCAAAGCTGGTCAACTCAGGACAAAAGTAACTAAGAATCCAGCCCCCCTCCCCCCCAAAAAAATCAGACAAACTAGAAAACAGGTCAGAAAGCTATTCAACGGCAGAAGGTGCCCTACTCAAAATAATACAAAAGTACATGCATATTGACAAAGACCTTAAAGAGCTGCTGACACGTACCTCTGTGTTGGTCTGCAGTGCATACTTTGAATTGTCATCCTTCATCTGATCCATCCTGCCAAAAAATGAGTTTTTCTACATGCAAAATAAATATCTGTACACTTGTTTTAGTATCATTAGCTCAGTAATCCCGACCTGAGTCTGAGGAGGATGCGTGCTTCCCCTACTGTACGGCATGATGTCATGTGTTGAACGTAGCCCCATTGTTTGTGCCTGAGCTGCTGGACCGGGCGCTTATTCGGTGGACGTTTCAGTGATTTTGACCACTGAAGCTCGCTATTTCCACCAAATTCCAGCCTGACATGACTGATGTAGTTGAATCAGACACTAGTTCCATGTCTGATACGGAAGATCAAGTAGAATATGAGGAGGAGAGTCTTCAAGACTCTCAGAGTGGTGGTGCATGGCCCAATCTGCTGCATGTGCAGCCCTATATGTTTGAGCCTGAAGTACAGGCTGAAGATGTGGCTATATAGGCACAAGGTTCCGAAAAATCAGCACAGGAGGATCGCAATGCACAGACTGGCAACACTGAGTGGTAAATAAATATTTTCTTTTCTATGTATTACTTCTATTCAGCCTAATCAACACCCTGACAGGGTACTAGATGTTGTTATCCCTCATGCTGTTCAGCTTTAGATCTATTTCCTGATTTGCAACACAGCAGATGTTCCACATCTGGAAACAGTGTTGTATGCCCAGCCCTGTTATAATTTGTGATGTGTCCCCATTTGGTGCTCATGTTACTCATTGTAGTGTCCCCCCCATACACACACCAGTATTACCTTTTGCACCACTCACACATACATGCAATTCTGCACCATTGTATGGCATGGAGTGTTATAGGTACTGTGTGATGGCAATGTGCTGAGGGTACAGTCCACTGATTGCGATGTCAGCATGGTGTGTAATACCTTCATGCATGTTGTGGCACTGTGGGGATGTGGCACAAAACATGCACCAGAAATTGTGGCAGCATGACAGCTATGACAAGTACTGATAGTGACAGCTAAGGACCCCTGTGATCATACTGGTCCACTGAATTCACAATATGCCATAGCAAATGTGTACCATAGCAGCACTGCCTGTCACAATCCCATTTGTTTGCCATAATACACCATGTCTGTATCATATGCAGGCTCATCATGTCACCAATATAGTACCCAATACCTCTGCCTTGAGTGAGTGGCAACTGATACGCACCTGTGCTGTGGTACATGTTGATGCCCCTAACCCCATCCAGTAATGCACAGTTACTCTTTCACTAAGTATAGTCCTGTCCCAGTGTGTGTATACATGATTTGTTTCAGTGTATTTGATTGGGGAGGGGGCATGCACGGTTCTGTTGTATTTAATTCCTACATGCCCTGTGTTCCTGACATTGTCACATCTCTAAAATGTCTTTATTTTTTTCTCACACTTGTACTACAGCCATGACATTATGTTATTTCCCATACTAACCATAGCCTTACCTATATACTGTACTGAGTTCATATTCGGTTACAACTCATGGTGTGAAAAGTCATGTCCCTTTGCCATCATACTGTATCATAAGTGAGAGGAGCTAATCTGTGATCAAATGTGCCTTATTTCATTACCATGTGTTACTAGCCATGGCAAGCACCTTGGAAATCACAGCACAGACTCTATACATGTCACACTGCGTATAGGAGCACAACTGTTTATGTTGGTAGTGGTTTGTGGTGTTTGTGAACTGTACAGGTGTATGTATCATCATGTCCCTATCTGTCATGTTGAGTACCTATCCATCCTATGCTTCACAGTGTCATGTGAACTGTGTGTTGTGATCAGCCCCTTGCCTTATGAGTGCTGCATGTCATGATTCAACACCTTGTGCTCAAAGTACCCTTTGACAGTAGCTGTCATGGTGCTGTGATGTGCCCAGTTTATGCATGCTTCACTGTAGTGCTGTTAGGCATGAATATCACAGTCTGACATACAGTTTTGCTATTTTTGATGAAACTGCGGGGATCTGTTATTCTACACATTGTGACAACATGGTGCACATCATGTTTTCTACTGCTGGGCCTCTAAGACATGTCTGAGTATGGACACACACATAGGTAGGGATGTATTTGTGTTTACAGTTTGAGAAGTCTGTTCATTGTATCCTAATATACTGTTCCTGTGTGTTATGTCTATGCAGGTGTTCCTGCTCCTGTTGTGAACCAATGATGACTGCTGTGGGGCATGTGTGTTGCCTTGAAGCACCGGAGATAGTCAAACGATCAGTTGCGTACCCATGCATAACTGCACTCCCCAGATTTCAAACTGTCTGCCTGGATGTCTTCGTTTTGCAGACTGCTTATTTTGCCTTTAGACAACAGTATGTTGCACATGAAGACAATCCAATCCTTGAGTAAGTATGCTGTTCAGTTATTGCACCTGTGATAAGTGTGTGACTGTACTGTTACACATGAGGCTGAGTAAATGTTTGACGGATGTGATAATGAGTCATTGGCCTGTGTCACACTTGACTTCATGGCAGGGTGTGACAAATCATGTAGCCCAGTGGCCAATGGCTAGTTAAAAAACTTGATTTGGCTACCAGATTTTGAATGTTTTTGGCCAACTTGGCTACCTGTCTACAAAGCAAATTTTTAGCCTTTGCAAAAGATGTCAACCAGAAATATTGGTTCAGCTACTAGATTTTGAAAGGTAGTGGCCAAAATGATCGCCTTCTCATAAACCACTTTGTGTCACCCTGCTTCAGGGGTACATTTATCACAAG
Source organism: Neoceratodus forsteri (assembly GCA_016271365.2). Taxonomy (NCBI): domain Eukaryota; kingdom Metazoa; phylum Chordata; order Ceratodontiformes; family Ceratodontidae; genus Neoceratodus; species Neoceratodus forsteri. The sequence continues at coordinate 322,765,351 of JADMNL010000023.1, forward strand.
TGTCTGCAAGATGTGATGTCTGACAGTGATGCATGACTGCTAACATGTGTCGCTCATTCATCTTCTAAGATCCTTCAGTGGTGTTCACAGGGCTTATGTTCAGTACCATTTAATGTGAGTCATCATCTTTGTTAACTGAAGAAGGTCTTCTGTTAAGGTATAGTTTGAGAAGTGTGGGCAGTGACTTGTGGTTTGAGGATGGGAATACCACTATCAGCAAGCACAAGCCTACATATCCACACCGCTGTATGGTATTAGAAGGTGAAGCAGTGACACATGCTGTATTGCCAGTCATGCATCGTAGTCAAGGACCACATGTTCTATCCATTTATCATAAATTCCTCCCACAACCAACACCGCAGTGTGCAACTATGGACTGCTATATATATTTCCACAATGGCCTAATCTGCAACATGTTGCTGTTGTGAGGAAACCTGTGACTTCCTTGAGTACTGTCACCACATTGTCCATGTATGATGTGATTAACAAGTCTGTACTGTAAAAACAGCACTGCTGGACATAGTTAACAGGGCACAAAATGTGGCACATGACTGTGGACAATTCCCAGTGATGTCTTGTGCATGGTACAGACTGAAGAACATGTGGTGACATCAATACTATTACTGTTGTGTGATGTGCACATCAGCTGGGTAACTTGGTGTCTGCAGGGGTTGTTTATTTGTATTGCAGCTGTCTGTGTCTGTCATATTGCAGTCCTACTATGGGAATGTCAGATATGACCAGTTACATTCCAGTGTCCATATTGGGTGGTACACAGTTGTGCCCACTCCTTTTTGATGTGGTACTCCAGTGCTACCCCCTGACCATCTACGATCCACTACCATATTGTCTAAATAAATACCTCCCTACGGTGAAAATGTTCTGGACACCCTATCACCTACTGAGGTACCCATACCAAACTCACACCAGACCCGCTCACCCCCCTCCCAGGATGGCCATGGAGCTGTCGTGCAGCACAACTGAGCCACACACTGTCATGACTGCCCACAGGCTGAGTCAGGACAGAATACCATCTTGCAGTATGCAGTGTCACACAAGTGGTTGACACTGTTGAGCCATAAGCTTCCAGTGTGTACTGAAACCTTTCATTCAGTAAGTACACAAAGTTTGTGAATACAACCTTACAATACACACTGCAAACACAGTAGTCCACAGTGTTGACAAATAATATTTTAGTGCGTTCTGTAAGCTTTTATTCTGTCATAGCTCAGTTACTGTGCAGTTGTGGCAGTGTGTGGGTGGGCAGTCTTCCCATTCTCTAAATTGCCATCCCAGGAAGGTGTGGTAAGTGGGCTGGATGTGGGTTCCTCAGTGTGTGTGGCAGCTGGTGCACAGTACGCTAACATGGTAGGGCATGATTTCTTTGTTACAAATTGTTGGGATTCGTATATGTGTGTGGTCTACCACAGGACTTTTCCACAGTTGTTTCTGTGAAGTGTGTGTGTGTGTGTGGGGGGGGAAGGTAGCACTACATTAATTGGGCAACATTTTCAGGACTGATTGTGTTTATGATCGTGGATGGGGGATAGCCACCCCGAGGCTGCCTGCTGCTGTGTTGCACCATGCAGTTCATTATAACGTCCCTGGGAGGGTAGCAGTCATGGATGTTTTTAAGTTGCCTAACTTTTTGCGGCACAACAATGACATTGAGAAGCATAGAAACAAGAATTTAATGACAGACAATGACTGCTTGGCACACCTAGTCCGCCCATTTCCAACCTAAGCTGCAAATCCTACTTAACCGCCAGCCTACTTCTTCGTATCCCCAATCACAATTGCCTTATGTATGTGCCATGAATTCTTCAGTGCCCCCAATTGTTTTAGACTCCACAACCTCCTCAGGTAGGGCCTTCCATGTGTCCACCCCCCTTTCTGATCAAAAATACTTCTTCACATTGACCCTGAGCTGTCCCACCTTTATCTTCAGATTGTGTCCCCTTGTTCTTGCACATCTCTTTTTCTGAAATATGCTACCCTCTTGGACTTTGTTGATTCCTTTGAGGTACTTGAAAGTTTCTATAATGTATGGTAGAATGCTGTTAACCTTAGGAAATCATCATTTCCTAAGGTTGTTATACCATCGATGTGACGTAGTAATGTTGTTAATCTATCGATGCTACGTCACACATCGAGAGGTTAACAACGGGGATCGGTCTGCTCATGTGCATGCCTTTTTCTACACTTGGGAACCGACAGATGCATGCAGCGGTAAGGGAAGGACTGAAGGGCCATAGTGGTGACTCTGTTTCGAAAAGTAAAGAGCCATTTTACCTTTTTCTTGGGACCATACACTATAAAAAACAATGTATGGTCCTTCTATCAGCAACCGGTTAATGTTAACCATCTCAAGGTTTCCATGGTGATGTAAACCTCTCGAGCTTTGCTCTTGAGGTTTACTTAGTCACTCTGGCAACCTCTCGATGGTTAACAGACCGGTTACCGATAGAGAACCATACATTATTCTCTATATTATGTCACCCCTCTGCCTTCTTTCCCAAAGGTTATTTAGTCTTTCTTTGTATGGCTGCTGTTTCAGACAGTGCACCATGTTAGTTGCCCTTCTCTGGACTGCCTCCATCCTGTCTATGTCCTTGCAGAGATGGTGTCTCCAGAACTGCATGATGTCCTCCACATGGAGTCTCATCAACTATCTGTACAGAGGGATAACAACTTCTTGTTTTCTACTGGTGATGCCTCTCCCTATACATCCCAGTATCCCCCCCAAGCCATCCTTACTGCATTCTAACATTGCTTGCTTACCTTTAGGTTATCTGATATGACTACCCCCAGGTTCCTTTCCGTTTTTGTTGTTGTTAATGCCTCCCCCGCCGTGTACTACTCCTCCATGTTTTTGTTTCCCAGGTGCATTACTTTGCACTTCTTCGCACCGAATGTGAGCTGCCACACTTTTGACCATTCATCCAACCTTGCCAAGTCCCTTCTCATCCGTTCCACCCACCTCCCTGTGTATCAACCCTGTGGCAGATCTTTGTGTTGTTGGCACAGAGGCATACTTTTCCATCCAGTTCTTCTGCAATGTCATTTATAAAGACATTAAAAATGACCAAACCAGTACTGAACCCTGTAGGAATGGGCGAAAGTGTGGTAACAAGAATGCGCTCATTCATCATTGGCACCTCAGTGGGCGTGCCAGCTGTGGTGGAGACAGGAGGGCTGTGCTGGTCCACCTGCTGGTGTTCAGGATGGGGGTGGGAGCTGTGGGATCACTAGACTACCAGGGAAATAATGTGACTGTGGATCAGGGATGGGGAGGGTGTGGAAAACCACTGGACCACCATGGATTGTTTTTATAAAAAGTACTGGTTGGACATAGATGGGGATGGGGTGGGGGGGGCTTATTAAAAATGCTGGTGGACAATTTTAGTTTTTGTGGGTTCAATGGAAGGGAGGGACCAGTAACCACCATGGCATTTGTCATCTGGCAGGGATGGGGTGGGGGAAGGGATCACAACTCGAGGTGAGTGGGAGTGGTGACTTGGCTTTTCAGGGGCAAGTTGGGCAACTGTGTTGGGTGGTGCCCATGGGCGGAATTTCCATGGAACTTCAGAAATCAATTTCCGAACTTCAGCAGAAGTGAAAGCCAGGCTTTAGCCTGATTTCTGCCCAAGGAAATATTTTTTCACACATCCCTAGAGCTCTGCAGTGCCCCATTACTAACCACCCTTCTTTAGAGTGGGCTCCGTTTACTATTAGCCTCTGTGTGCTGTTGTTCATCCAATTGTTTACATAGGCTACCACCTGGGGGCCCACTCCCAGGCTGGCTAATTTGTTTATTAATTTTTTGTGTGGTACTGTGTCAAATGCCTTAATAAAGCCTAGGTATGTCATGTGAAGGACTTATAGGGGTGCCACAGTGAGCTGTGTACTGTAGGGATTAACAGCAATCATGGTGAACAAAGCACCAGGGCTTGATGGACTTTAGGCAACCTTTATCAGAGGTTCAAGTGTCACATTGAAGCAAATGAAAGTTTATTAAGCTGTGTGGTACTGTGTGTCTGTATACTGTACTCTCCTTGCAATACACTACTTGAAATAACTGTGCATGACAATTGCATTTTACGCTTCTCATCTGTTTAAAGTTGAAAGTATGGTATGCCTTAATTATGTGTAAGCCGTGTTATCTATTTCAGTCATTGAAAGGGTGAGATCATCATGCTGTGATGGCACACAACCGACATTTAATTGTGTCACAGCAAAGACTGACAACCATGCATTATTGAGGTGTACTTGTAAATGTTTCTGCTTCTTTCTTTACAGCAGATATCACTATACTGCCTATTGGCAGTTCATCCGATAGTGCTGGGGTCATTTGGGGGAAGGAGGTGAGAGTCCCAATGCCATCCTGTGCCATGAATAGGATTTGGAATGCATTTCCATCTCAGGAGTTCCGTGGATTCCAGTATCCGGACATTTAGATACACCATAGTGTATAGTCAAGGACTCTGTTTTTTTGAAGTTCCCCAAGTTTTTTAAATGTGAATTCTTAGAAGCTGAACAGTTTAAAATACAGTTTCTTATGTGTTCCTAGTTGTTTCTAGTATTTTGTATTGTTCCTGCAGAATATGTTGTATTATACTGAGACCTATGTGTGTAGTGCTGCTCTTCATGGCATTATGTTGTTTCATCTAAAGTTATGAACAGTAAAATAGCAGCAAAGACTGCAGCTGCTTATAGAAAATGTGTGGTGTGTATTTCATATAAAATTTACCTGGTTGTTATATGCTAAAAGTATGGGGTTGGGGACTGTGGGGGTGGGTTGGAGTTTAAGGGTGATGTGAGAAGACATTTCATCATTGATATGGCGGTGAACACCATGGTACGCTTTGCTGTAGGATGTGGTGGTGAGCAGAGCAGTGTTGGAATCTCAAAGACCATTGCACACACATAAATGGAAACATAGATTTTAATGGCAGATAAGTAGTGCCTGGCCCACACAGTCTGCTCGCTGCAGATCCTAGTTAACCAACAGTCTACGTCTTCCTACTTACAGTCAAAATTGACTTATGTGTGTCCCATGCATTGTTGAATTAACCTACTGTTTTGGACCACACAACCTCCATAGGAAGGCTGTTCCATGTGTCCACCCACTGCTACAAGGAAAAATAGTTCCTCATGTTGCTCCTGATCTGTCCCACCCCCTCTATCTTGAAAGTGTGCTTCCTTGTTCTTGCACATGTGTTTTTCTGAATGATACAACCCTCTTCTACTTTGTTGATTGCCTTGAGATACTTGAAAGTTTCTATCATGTCCCCCCCTGCCTCCTTTCCTCAAGGGTATACATATTAAGCCCCTTTTCGCTGTTTCTGTATGGCTTCTGGTGCACACCCACAACCCTTTTAGTTTCCTTTCTCTGGACTGCTTCCATCCTATCTATGTCCTTGCATAGCTGGTATCTCCAGAAATGCATGCAGTACTTAACACAGGGTCTCACCAACTGTCTGTATAGAGGGATGACAACTTCCTGTTTTGTACTGGTGATGCCTCTCCCTATACATTTCAGTATCACCCCAGCCATCCTTACTGCCTGCTCACATAACTTGCTTACTTTTAGGTAATATGATATGACTACCCCCAGTTCCCATTCCATTATTTTGGTGGTTATGGTTACACCGATGGAACATGCCCACAGAGTATGCACAACTTTATGGCACCATGGATTTTTATTTGCTTACATTTTGCAATGTACATAGATACATAGACAGTGTCATCAGATAAGGGCCTATGGCCCATCCAGTCTGCCCATTTGAGCTTGTAAGTTCAGTTTATGTTTTCCTAGAAGTCTGTTGCCCTTTACCCCTGACCTCCAGAATTCCTTTATGTCTATCCCATGCATTCTTAAATCCTGTGATTGTTTCAGCCCCCACCATTTCCTCTGGCAGGGTGTTCCACTTGTCCACCACCTGTTCTGTGAAGAAATTCTTCCCATGAAATTGTGATCATGAATAAAGTGGGGGAGGGGGGGCTGAGAGGGCATAGTGGAGGTAACCATAAGGATGATGGCGGTGTTAAGGTTCTGTTACTGGGAGACTCGATGATCAAGGGTATTCATTGGGAGGGACAGGGGGATGGATGCCATAGCCAGGTGAAGGTAGTGAGTATCTCTGGGCTGACAGTGCACAGAGCAAAGTTCATGGTGTATGAAATGGTTAGGGATTGTGGAGGAAACGGATTTCCTGGTGCATTTGGGAACTAATGATCTAGAGGAAATAGCATTATGGAAATCAAGCAAGGTTCCAAGAACTTGCCAGAGTCTGTCGGGATAATGGATGCAACATTTCCTTTTCGGAATATTGCCAGTACCAAAGGCCTCAGTGGAGAAAAAATGAAACTCACAGAGGTTAAAGAATAGCTCAGGAAGTGGGGTGAAGAGAATGGGTTGGGGTGTTAGGGAACTGGAATGGAGTTTGGGAGGATAAGGGACTATATGCCAGGACAGGTTTCATCTTGCCCCATTAGGGAAGGAAGTCCTTAAACAGGGGATGGCTGACTACATACAAGAAAGGTAGGGTTTAAACGTGTAAGGGAAGGGATAAGGAGGGGCTGACCCAAGCCCTCCCCCCCAGATGAGGGAGTAGCCTTCCAAGCCCAAGGGGAGGAAACAGACTGGAGGTAGAGGTTTCAGGAGGAGCAGGGGAGGATGGAGTATAAGGAATCTGGGTAGGGTTCGACAAAAGGATCAGGGATAAGGGGTGGGGTTAGTGTTAGTAAATGCCAGGAGCTTGGGAAACAAGTTGCCAGAGTTCCAGGCCATGCTGTTCGAGGTGGATGTGCGGCAGTCACGGAAACGTGGCCAACAAAACCATGACTGGGACCTAAAATGTACGGGGGCACACTATGCTTAGGAAGGATAGAAAGGAGGGCAGAGGGGTGGAGTGGCTATGTTCATTAGAGATGACATAGAAATTGCTAAGTAGTAGAAGAGGCAGAGGAAACGTGGAGGCCTTATGGGTCACCTTACGATCCCCAGCAGGAGATAAGGTCAAGCTGGAGTAGCATATAGGCCCCGGGATGAGTGATGTTCTAGAGGATGGTTTGCTGGACAACATCATTGCCCAGTGTGGTCCAAAAGGGAAGGAGTGGTGTTGATGGGGACCTTAATATGCCAGGTACAAACTGGGAACCATGTCCTCTAAGGTGGCCAGAGCAGAGGCTGCTGGATGGCTTCCAGGATGTGTTCTTAACACAGCATGTGATGGAGCCCACAAGGGAGGGCATGTCCTGGATGTGGTTCTGGCAGATGGGGATCTGGTAAGGATATGGTTGTACAGGACCCCTGACTGGGAGTGACCACAATACTGTCTGGTTTCAAATAAGCATTGGGGAGTGGGGTGAGATCTAGGACACTGGCAGTGGACTTCAGGGGGCAGACTTTATGGGCATGGGAAATATTCTCAAGGATCACTTGAAGGGGATTACCTCAACAACAAGTGTGGAAAGGAGATGGAGGTCATAAACGGGGACTTCATGGGGCAGTCAGGATCTGCGCTAAGTTGAAACGTGAAGGAGCAAGGTCACATAAACCATGCTGGTGGTCCAGTGAGGTCCAGGTAGCAGTCAGAGAAAAAGGGCTTACAAAAGTATAAAACAACAAGAGGGATAGGGATAAGAAATGTACCAGCTTGCATCTAGAAAAGTCACCCGTATGGTGAGGGAGCTAAGTCCAGTAAAGAGCAACGGCTGGCACAGGGATACATGGAGGGAAAAGGGGTTCTTCCGTACATTGGGGAGCGGAGAAAAACTAAGGCCATCTCAGCAGATTGAGATCAGAAGGAGGTGGGTGGAAGAGGTGAGGGACCAGGCAGAGGTATTTAATGAGTACTTTGCCTCTGTGTTCACTAGGGAGGGATGGGATATCTACAAAGCAAGGCACAAAGGGATAAAGCGGTGGGAGTGGGATCAGGAGCAACAGAAATGGAGCAAAAGGGAGGAAAAGGTACCCCAGGGTGACATCTGGATAAGGATAAAAAGACCAGTAAGGTGGAGGGACGGATGATGCTATCCCACCAAAAGGGTATGGTTAGCCCTCAAGGCCCTAAAAAAGACAAATCTCCTGGGCCAGATGGCATTCATCCGAGAGTACTATGGGAATTGGCGGACATACTGGCTGCACCCCTGGTGGAAGCTTTTCAACAGGTCACTTGAGACAGGAGGGTACCTAGGATTGGCGAGAGGCACATGTGGTACCAATCCATAAAGGGGGTCGAAGGAAGTACCAGGAAACTATAGACCCATCAGTTTAACCCTCGTGGTGGAAAATTAATGGAGAGTATACTAAAGGAACGATTGGGGGTTTACTTGGAGGAGGTGGGAGGTCTGGATAGTCGCGCATGGGTTTGTGCCAGGTAGATCATGTCAAACCAACCTTGTGGAGTTCTATGAATGGGTAACATCAGAACTGGACAGAGGTAAGCCTGTGGATATATTATTCTTGGACTTCAGCAAGGCGTTTGACTCTGTCCCCCACAATGGTCTGGTGGAGAAACTGATGGGGTTAGGAGTAGGCCCTTTGATGGTCAGATGGATTGAAAACTGGATAGCTGGACGCACTCAGAGAGTAGTGGTCTGTGGGGAGCTCTCGAACCCTACAGAGGTTGGTAGTGGGGTACCACAGGGCTCGGTCCTTGGTCCAATCCTGTTTAATGCATACATATCAGACATCAGGGATGGTATAGGGTGTGAAATGAGTCTCTTCATGGATGACTCCAAGATGGGAGCAGTAGTTGAGGGAGGAAGAGGGGAGGTTGGCCTGCAAGGGACCTGGACACCCTGGAAAGCTGGGCTCACACATGGAAATTAAATTTCAATATCACCAAGTGCAAGGTGTTGCATCTTGGTCGGGAAACCTAAACACAGGTACACCCTGGGAGGGAGGTGCTGGAAGCCTCAACAGGGAAAAAGACCTAGGGGTCATGGTGGATACATGTATGAATAACACTGAGCAGTGCAGGAGAGCAGCTAGCAAGGCAAACAGGATGTTGGGATGCATCGCAAGAGGATCACCTCTAGGAGCAAGGAAGTGATTCTGCGCTGTACAATGGACTGGTTAGACCACACCTTGAGTACTGTGTACAGTACTGGAGACCACACTTGAAGAGGGACATACAGCTCCTGGAGAGGGTACAGAGGAGGGCAACAAAGATGATCACGAGGGCTAGGGATTTGACTTACGAGGACAGACTTGAGGAGCTCTGCCTGTTTTCATTGGAGGAGAGGAGAGACAGGGGGACATGATTGAGGTCCTCAAGTACCTCAAGGGAATAAATAGGGTAAACATGGAGGGATCTTAGACTAAAGCAGGAGGCATCACCAGAGGGCATGGTTTGAAGTTGGAAGGTGGAAGGGTGAGGGGAAAGAGGAGGAGTTTTTCACTGAGAGGGTGGTGGACCCTTGGAATGCTCTGCCTGGTGAGCTGGTTCAGAGATCCACAGTGGAGAGCTTAAGAGAGGGTGGGACAGACACAGAAAGTGGATGTATCAGATGATGGTCTGTCCGGGGGTGGGGATGGATGATAGGGGTTTCTGGAGCACAAGGGATGGGAGGGTCTCGGCACCCAACTAAGGATCTAGGTTCGAGCAGACTTGATAGACCATAAGGCCTAATCTGCTGGCAAATAGTATGTTAGTATGTTAGTATGTTTCCTCTGAATCGTCATCCCTCTAACTTCATCCAATGCCCTCTAGTCCTGGAACATCTTTTTCGCCTAAAAATAGTGTATTTCTGCACCCTGTTCCTCCCTGTGAGATACTTGTATGTCTCTATCATATCCCCTCTCTCCCTCCTCTCCTCCAGGGAGTACATGTTTAGTTCCTTCAACCTGTCTTCATAGGACTTGTGATGCAATCCATGCACCATCTTTGTTGCCCTCCTCTGAACCTTCTCTACCCTGTCTATGTCCTTACATAGGTATGGTCTCCAGAACTGTACACTGTACTCCAGGTGGGGCCTCACTAGTGTCTTGTATAGTTGGAATTATGACCTCCTTTTCCTGCTGGTGATGCCCCTGCCTATACATCCCAGCATCCTATTTGCTTTACCTGCTGCCTTGTCACACTGTTTCCCTACCTTGAGGTCATCAGAGATGATAACCCCAAGATCCCTTTCCTGCTTGGTGCATGCTATATCCTCACCCCCAACTGATATATTGTGCCAGGTTTTTGTGCCCCATATGCATTATCTTGCACTTCTTTGCATTGAATTTCAACTGCCAAACCCCTGACCATTCTTCAAGTTTCTGCAGGTCCCTTCTCATTCTGTCTACACCCTCTGGTGTGTCTACTCTGTTAAAGAGCTGTGTGTCATCAGCGAACAGTGAAATTCTGCCTTCTAGGTCCTGTGCAATGTCACTGATGAAGATGTTGAATAGGACTGGTCCCAGCACTGATCTGGGAGGGAATGTATTGGGGGGTAGTGTTCTCCCCCGACATCCCCTAAGTATTTATTGTAAGTACAGGTCGGGTGCTGACCTCCAGGTAGGGGTGGTGAATTTTTACATTTGGTGCCCTAATAATGGGTGCACTCAGACTGGGTGCACAGATGGCAGGAAGCTGTTTTTTAGTACCCCCCCCCCGTGTACTCTTCCCCTGGGTTTTTGTTTCCTAGGTACATTACTTTGCACTCCTTTGCATGGAATCTAAGCTGCCATACTTTTGACCATTCCTCACACCTTGCCAAATCCCTTCTCATCCTTTCTAACACCACCTTGTGTATCAACCCTTTTGCAGATGTTTCTGTCATCTGCAAAGAGGCATACTTTTCCTTCCAGTCTTTCTGCAATGTCACTTATAAAGACATTAAAAAGAAACAGTGATAAAATTAAAGAGAGCATTAAAATCAAACCATGAGTATACTGACAACATAAGTCATGAAGATACTTGATTATTTGGACATACATCCCCTCACCTACAATCATACCTCTAATGAATATGCTTGATAGGTGGCCAATACATTTCCTCACCTAGAATTGAACATCTGACACTTTGCTTGTAAAGCAAACACGCATCCAGTGTGCCACCTGAGCAGCCTGAAATAATTCAATAAAGGGAGTAGGTGGTGATCACGGGGAGGGAGACAGACACAATGAGCCAAGATATTACTTTTCTGATAACAGACAGGCTTGAATATACAAAATATATGCCACAGCCTGTCATAAATTGAGTGAAACTTATTTGGCGCATGTAACCTTCACAGTAGTCATCCATCTCATTGATGGGAGGCCCGGTTTTATGAGAGAGTGATTGTTAATGTGGTTAAAACTCTGTCACTTATCTGAACATGTTGTGCGTGCTTGTAACCACCCTACTCAAGGTGCGACAATTGCAGCTTATGGCAAATGACAGTGCATCCACTACCTTTCTACTGATCATACAATGCACACTGTCCAAGTGCCTAAGTCTTGCATGTTGCGGCAATTCTGTCAGTGCACCAAACAGATGGCACACCCACTAGGAATGCCACAGTGGTCGTCGGGCATATGTGGTCACAGCTGCAGTACTGCATGGTGACATTGTTACCACACAACCAAACCAACCCCACCAAGCAACAAACAGCTGTCATGGTAAACAGTATACCAACAGTACCCCTCATGTCCTCCCAGTCAAGATCTCTACCTCCATCATCATTGGAACACCATATACTACAGTATGGTGTACTGGCACACCACTCACACTGCACCCACGCATGTAGTATCCACCATCCTGTTACCACCCTGTCCACACCCAAGATTCGGCAAATGGCACATCCCTCTGCACATCACCACGTCTGTCCATAAATTCAACTGTCAGTGAGCAAACTGCATACAGTAGACACTGTGACACTTTAATCAGCGTCAGCCTGTGGTGTACTGTGGAGGGATGTGGCATTCACCAAATCTTTGGTGTGGATGGAGGGTAGTAGGATGGTGGATACTTCCTGCTAGGGTGTGTGGTGGGTGGTGGGACACCACATCATAATGGAGTATAGTGCCCTCAAATTTGAAATACAGATTGTGGAGAGGGAGCAGTGACCACCATGGACCGTGTTCATCAAATGCCAATGAAGGGTTACAGGAGGGGGAGCACTACATCACCAAAGATATCTGAAGCACATATAAGTTGGGCACCAAAACAGTCATGCGCCATGTAGGGGCAGGTTGGGGTGGGTTGGCAAACATTGGATATCTTTCATAAGGAAGGTCTAAGTCCCATTACACCATCCCTGTGGTGTTGTAATTGTACTTAGCACCTTGTCACTGTGTGGAGCTTTGTAAATTGTGAATCATAGGTTGTGCCATCATAAAAGTGCCGTGTACACCCTAACACCATGCCACAACCATATTTGTGTCACAAGGGTTGCAATAAAGAACTTGGTACCAGGAGCCTGATGACTGATGCTGTATTCTTTGGAAAATAGCTTGTGGACTTACCTTTGTTGGAAGGTGCTTGATGCAGAACTCAAGCACCTTTCACCAATGTAAGTGCTTTGAAAATATTGCACCTTGTGTATGTGTTACGTATGTTACTTACAATGAACCCTATGCTTATGGGGTGGGAAGTATGCACCAGAGGCACGTATACTGCCCGTTGATCTCAGAACCTGTGGACAGTTGCACTCCAGTGACATTCATAACTGCTGGTCAGTCACCCACGGCCCCCCACTCACCACCATGTACAGGTTCCCACAGGGCGGACATGGCCAGAGTACTGGTCCCAGGTAGTGGTGGGCGAAGTGGGCTCAATCCACTCTGTGAAGTGTTTCACGGAGCACAAGCGGATTCACGGAGTGCTCTGCAACGCGATGCGGAGTACTCCGCATTATAATGAGGAACGCAAAGTGCTTTGAAAGCAGCGACTTCGTGTTACTCCGTCTCCACTGGTCACTACTGTTTCAAATTTAAGGCGAAGTACATTGGCGGCAGTTCACTTCGCCTCACTTCACCTTGTTTTTGAGCTCCAAAGGCAGATTTTTGCAGTGATTCATGGGAGTTCAGGTCACATGGGCTCTATATTGATCTGCACAGCCTTAGTTCGGGGTAGTATGAGTAGGAAGGAGTAGGAGACACTGTGCTGTGATAGCTGTCTGTAGAAATCTTTTAAAAGCTGTTCAAAAAAGCATTTTTGCTTTTTTTTGGGGATCCAACTATAGTTCATTGATTGTAGGAAACCCTCCTGTGCTCACATCATCGAGTGTTTTTGTTTGTGTGTGGATTTTGAATGTAAATTTACAATACTGAGTGTGGTTGGTGAAAGACAGTGAAGTGTGCTGTGTGGGGGAGGGGCGTATCTGTGTGTAGGTAGATTTAAGTTGGAGAACTAGTGATTTCTTTGTGTTTTGGTTATATTTTTGTTATATAACTGACTGTGTTACTGTACACATAGTAAAATTGTCAGTAATAGTAACAAATTTTCTTGCTGTTTGTTGTGTGAATGTGGTGCAGCATTTCATAAGGTCAGGCTGTTTAAATTACAAATTTACATTACGTGGCACTGAGTACACTGAACTTTTGAATTTGCATTGCATTCCTCGTTCAGCATTGTACACAAAGTGTTCTGTGTTGTGTGTGCAGTGTTGTGTGCATCAAATATAATACACCTTTTAAAATCTGTGACACAGATCAGTGTAAGTGCAACTAAATGCAGCAGTGTGAATCTGCTATCCACTGCAGCTGCCTGATTTTGTACTGCGATTGTGCTGGCAGCTAATACCAGACTGGGGCGTTCACCCATATCACAGACAACCATAGTGAGCATGTTGTCCCCTTCCATGACTGTTAAGCCCAGTAGAAAATTAAACATGTACAGTAGTGCGGTAATAAGAGCAGAGGATTACTACAGGCATGATGAGGTGGAGGACCATAATTACTTTGAAATGTTGTCCAGTGCTGATGAGAGTAGCAGTTTTTTGTGGTGGTGGTGAATGCAGTACGTCTAGTGCAAGTAGTACATCAACCCCGGCTGGCAAATCTGGAAAAATAACATAATTTCTGGGTTTGTCATCATCACCTGTGCAATTGTCTTCATCAAATGTCCACACTCCATCCCCTGCCAATGCCATTCATCACAGAGCGCAACCATTTGTGACCAACAACACACCCCATGTAAAACGTTTAAGTCAGCCCACATTACAGAATGTTTTTGCGTATAAGCTGAAGTACCCCCCAATCATACAGTATCATGTGAACTTAACGCTGCTGTAGCGGAAATGCTGGCAATCAATCTTTTGGCCTTCTCCTTTGTGGAGAATTCTGGGTTCCGGTGGTTTGCTGCCTATGCCTGTCCAAAATGGAAAGTCCCATCCAGGACATACTTTTCTGCCTGTGCTGTTCCCGCACTGTCTCAGACTCAGTAAGATATGCCCTTCAACATTCCTCCTCTCCATTCATCTATTTAAGTATGGATATGTGGACAAGTGGCAAAATAGTGGGGAGTTCATATCTGTGTATAACTGCACACTGGGCACAGGTGCCGGGGGTTGTTTGTGATGCTGGTAGTGTGAATAATCAGTGCAGGAAGGTGGAATGTCACGGTAGCAATCTTCCTGGAATTCGCCCACATGCAACAATTTCTATGCACAGTGTGACCTGTTCACACACTGGTGAAAACATGGTGGACATGGTACTGACTGAAATTGACAGATGGCTAAACCATCTGTCCCTGAGAGCTGGGTTCATATCAAGTGACAATGGGTCAAATGTAGTGAAATGCATTACGAATGGTGTTTTTTTTTGTGATCCATGCATGGCTCACTGTTTAAATCTTGTGGTTCAGTTTATGCTGCACCCTGACATAAAGGAAATGCTGACCATTGCATGATGTATCTGCTCTCACTTTTCAAGATCTGGAAAGGCCTGTGACCAATTGCGGCAGTTGCAGATACAAAACAGCCTGCCTCAGTACCACTTGAAACTGGAAGTTGTCACCCGATGGAACTCCATGTTATACATGGCAGAGAGGTTGTATGAACAATGCAAAGCCATCACAGAATATCTTGTTATATACACTAGCCATGACAGTTCTGGGGCCTCCATGTCTATAAGGACTGAACAGTGGCACCTCATGGACTCTTTTAATAACAATTTTGTGGCCTTTTGAACATGCCATACAGGCAGTGAGTGGCGAGTCTGCTTCCATTATCCAATCAATTCCACTGCTGTGGGTGCTGAGGCAGACATTGGTGAATGTACAGCATAGCCTTGATGTTGCCAGAGGTGGTGGTAGCCGTATGTTGCTGCAACACATGCTGACAGTATTCGACCAGAATCATCACATTGTGAGCATTCAGTGTAGTGACAACTTTGCCATGGCAACAATGCTGGATCCACGATAGAAATGTGGAATTGCATCAGTACTGGCGGGAGGGCCTGAACAGGTAAAAAATATCCATGGCCAACTGGTTCGCTTGGTTCGTGGGGCACAGAAGTCATGTTCCAAGGTTTGCAAACCTCAGTAGCATAATCCAGCTGAAGGTGTAGCTGGAGGACCAGCAAGCATATCATGCAAGGGTAAGGGGACTGTAGTTCCTGGTGGTCTGTCATCCAAAGTGGTTGGCATCAACCCACTTTGGGAGGCTTTGTCCCAAGTGGATATTTGTGAAATCAATGATTCTGGGGGAACAGGCTGATGCATCAACAATTGGACTTGGTGTGGCACAGAGAATGGTTGAGTCATATTTGCCTGAAAACAGGCATCTGACAATAAGTGAAGATCCTCTTTTGTACTGGAGTGGAAATGTCAGTGAATGGCCAGAGCTGACTGCAATGGCACTGAAGTACCTCACATGCCCACCCTCCAGTGCAAGTTTTGAGAGGGTATTCAGCTCAGCAGGTGCAATAGTCAGGGATTGTTGGACAAACCTGTCTTCTGCAAATGTTAGTTTGCTAACATTCATTAAAAGGAATGAGAGGCACATACCAGCACAGACTGTAACCTCAGTATTCATACCCCAGCCTAGTCATGGTGGTCTTGCTGATGTGGAAATGGAGCATCCTGGTGGCACTGGCAGTGGCTCCCTGAAACGGCCCACCACTGATGTAGGTGATGACACAATGGAGAAAGAATTTCCCAGTGGTCAGACTTCAGACATCGATGACTGTGAGGGCAGTTTTCTGTGTTTTTCCTCCATGTATCTGGTGAGAGCGCTGCTTGTTGCAGCTGTGAACTAGCTGATTACCCATTTGGATTGTTGGATTCATATTTATCTGGACTGCATTCCTATTTGCCTGCCCACTAAACCCTACGTGCCTGACACAGCGTGAGAGGCTGTGTGCTATCTGCACTAACTCGTTGCCAGCTGGAGCAGGAGCTGTGAGAGGGGGGCTGCCGACTGTTGGTGTGTGGGAGTGGGGAGGCACTGTATAAACGCAGGCGCCACTCGCAAGTGGCATTTCTGTGTTTTTCCTCCATGTATCTGGTGAGAGCACTGCTCGTTGCAGCTGTGAACTAGCTGATTACCCATTTGGATTGTTGGATTCATATTTATCTGGACTGCATTCCTATTTGCCTGCCCACTAAACCCTACGTGCCTGACACAGCGTGAGAGGCTGTGTGCTATCTGCACTAACTTGTTGCCAACTGGAGCTGGAGCTGTGAGAGGGGGCTGCCGGCTGTTGGTGTGGGAGTGGGGAGGCACTGTATAAACGCAGGCGCCACAAGTGCGAGCATGCTGCGAGTGTTGTGAGTGGCGTGAGCACCACTTGGAGTTGAAATTTGCTTGTTCTGGATGAGAGGTGGGAACTATACTATGTTATAACAGTTTATGTATGTCAACCAGTTTTATTGTAAAGTAGAGTTTTATGTGTATTGCTTGCATGATTTATGTGTGCCACTTGGCTTATTTAATTAGACATGTGTAGGGGTTCTGTTAGACGAGTCTTAGGGCCTAGGATTGTCTATGGGAATTCGTAGCTGCATGCGCTGCGTCCTTTTATCCCCCTCCCTGTATCTGATATTACTATCAGACGTTGGGAAGTGGGGATTGTGGGGGATCGTTCTGCGCATGCGCTGTGGGATGACCAGGAGTGGGTTGATCAAAGGATTGAGGTGGTTAAGTCCAGGAGATGCCCTGGAATAAATAGAGCATCTAGGAGAAGCCAGACGTGGTTGGTGCCTATTTCCAGAGGGGCCAACAGGTCAAGTGGCCAGGTGACCTCTAGGGCTGCATCACCCTCAATACCTCTGACAGCAGTGCTATGCAACGCCAGGTCGATCAGAAACAAGACGGCTATTATTGCCATTCTGGTCTCATTGGTTGACCTAGCGTGCGTTACAGAGACCTGGGTGGGAGATGATGCTGGCCCTGTTTTTGAGGCTGCAGTCCCCCCAG
Organism: Neoceratodus forsteri; assembly: GCA_016271365.2. Classification (NCBI taxonomy): domain Eukaryota; kingdom Metazoa; phylum Chordata; order Ceratodontiformes; family Ceratodontidae; genus Neoceratodus; species Neoceratodus forsteri. The sequence goes on from JADMNL010000023.1 coordinate 322,782,688, forward strand.
GATACACTGTGGTGCACTGCCCCAGAGAGAAAATCGTGGGGAGGCGGTGTAGCCATTTGTTTTAAATCAGACCTGGACTTCACCGTGCACCCGATGGGAACCCCAGGTTCATTTGAGTGTGACGTTAAGTGAGAGGACTTGGCGTTGGTGCAGGATCCTCCACATCTATCGTCCTCCTTGTCCGATGGGGGTTCCTGCAGGAGTCGCCGAGTTGTTGCCCGGCGAACATTGGATTCCCCAAGATGTATTTTTCTTGGGGACTTCAATGTTTGGGCCGAGGATAGAAGTCAAAAGTGCGTCGATGAGTTACTGTAGAGTATGTCCCTTTTGGGGCTGGTGCAGTCTGTCGGTGTGCCTACTCACCAGGATGGCCACACATTGGATCTGGTGTTCTCACTGAGACTTGAGATCGTTGATCTTGATATTGATCGAGTAGCTTGGTCTAATCATTGCACGGTGAAGTTCGTGTTTAGTGCTCCCGTCATCAATTCTTCCCCTTCTGAGACATTTTGCTGCCGCCCGTTAAAAGATCTTACCCCTGAGGGTTTTTTGGCGGCAGTTGATTTATCAAGGGTGGGTGATGCATGCGTCGGAGTGGTTGGCGCCAGGGTAGAGCGCCTATAATAAGGTGCTATCTGCGCCATTGACTCCCTCACACCTGTCTGTGTATGACCCAGAACTTCATACCTGGGGTCACCTTGGTATGGCGGCGATCTCAGGAAATGAAGAAGCTGGGTCGGAGATTAGAGCGTCGCTGGAGGAAATCCCGTCTGGGGGCTGACAAACTGGTCCTGTGTGCACTATTGCGCATATCAGGAGGCAATCAACCAAAAGAAGGCAATATTTTTGTCCCGGGAGATTGCTGCTGGGAGAAGCTGACCAGCCTCACTCTTCCGGACTGTTGATAGACTTCTTCATCCATTCTGTCTTCAGCCCGGAAGAGTTTCCTCGAATGAGGATTGTGAGGAATTTGCTCGGTTTTTCTCAGACAGGGTGTCTGTGATCCAGCGGGAGGTTTCCTCAGCCAGTAATATCATTGCTGTCAGTAGTCGTCAGTTGTGTTCTAAGAGCACTCTCTCTAGTTGGGGGGAGTTTAGGCCAGTGGAGGTTCATGAGGTCATTGAGATAGAGGCCAACCTCAAGTATACCTTTTGTGAACTGGATCCCATGCCAACGCGCTTCTTGATGAGATGCATTGACACTGTTGGCCCGGTGTTTGCCCTGATTGTCCGGTGCTCCCTGAGTCAGGGTGTCTTTCCGGATGCCTTGAAGGAGGCTCTGGTGAGACCCCTCTTAAAGAAAGCTTCTCTGGACCCGGAGATTAGGGCAAATTACCGTCCTATCTCCAATCTTCCATTTTGGGAAAGGTTGTTGAGAAGGTGGTATCACTTCAGTTGGGGGAACATCTCATGACCCACGAGTTGTATGATCCCTTCCAGTCAGCTTTTCAGGCCAGACGTAGCACTGAAACTGCATTAGTTTGGGTGCAAAATGACCTCCTCAGGGCTAGAGATCGGAGGACAAGACAATTCTTGTTCTCCTTGATCTCTCCTCAGCATTTGATACTGTGGACCATTGTGTTGCTTTTCCGCCTGAGGGAGTTATGGACTCACTGGTATTGTCATCAAATGGTTTGAGTCATTTCTTACTAACAGGAGCAGCGGGTTGTGATGGGTAATTTCTCATTGTTGCCCTGCCTCCTTTTAAGTGGAGTCCCTCAGGGTTGATGATTGGCCCCAATGTTGTTCGCAGTATACATGCTGCCTCTGGGGATCATTAGGAGGTATGGTTTGAGTTTTCATTGCTATGTGATGATACTCAACTATACCTATCCTTTGCCCAAGGAACATCAATGCAGTGGATGTGCTGAATATCTTTCTGGCTGAGATAAATGACTGGATGTCTTCCAGCTGGCTGCGACTGAACCTAACAAGACTGAGGTACTGGTAGTGGAGTCGAACAGAGCTCGTGATGGGATGGCCTCTGATTCTGCGACTGGCATTGTGCTAGGAGCTGTGTCATTGATGGCCTCCCCATGGGTGCGAAATCTTGGTGTGATCTTTGACAGGAACCTGTCCATGGAGGCTCAAATATCCTCTGTGGTTTGTTCCTGTTTTTTCCATCTTAGAAATATCGCCAGGATTAAGCCCCTTGTTCTGGCTCTGGACCTCCCTACTTTGATACATGCCTTAGTCACCTCTAGGCTTGACTACTGTAATGCCCTCTATCTCAGGGTCTCTGGAACTTCTCTTCACAGACTGCAGCTAGTGCAAAGCGCTGCTGCCCGACTTTGACCGGACAAAGTAAGTTTGTCATATTACTCCGGTATTGCGTGAATTGCACTGGCTGCCTGTCAGGTGGAGAGTATTGTTCAAGGTGGGTTTTCTCACCTATAAGACCCTACATGGACAGGGCCCTGGTTACCTTTCTGATCTCCTGGTACCATCCACCTCTGTCCGAGATCTCCGCTCCTCTAGTGGTGGCCTCCTTAAAGTTCTGAGATCAAGGTTAAAATTAGCAGGGGATCGATCATTTGGAGTTGCTGCTCTAGCTTTCTGGAACTTGTTGCCACTTGAAGTGAGAGAAGCCCCCACTATAGAGGCCTTTAAGAGTCGTCTGAAGACCTTTTTATTTATGCAGGCTTTTGGAGATTAAGTTTTATGTGTATTATATTTTAATGTAATGTATACGGTATGACATACTGTACAGTTTTTGTGCGGCGCCCAGAGCCTTTGGGATTGGGCGTCTTTTTAAATAAAATTGACTTTGACTTTGACTTTATGAGGATGATGATTTGGTTAATGTTGGCAGATTTTAACTACAGTATTTAAAAGGCGGTGTGTCCCCCCCCAACCCTGGACCACCACCACTGGGACTGATGTTTTCCAAGTCTGCTGTCACCATGATTCTGTCTGCCCCCCATGGACCACCACCACCACCACCACCACTGGGACTGATGTTATCCAACTCTGCTGTCACCATGAGTCTTTCTGCCCTCCACGGACCACCACCACCACTGAGACTGATATTATCCAACTCTGCTGCCACCATGAGTCTGCCTGCCCCCCACAGACCACCACTATCACCACCACCAGTCCGGAACTGATGTTATCCAAGTCTGCTGCCACCATGAGCCTGTCTGCCCCCCATGGTCCACCACCACCACCGGGACTGATGTTATCCAACTCTGCTGCCACCATGAGACTGTCTGCCCCCCATGGACCACCAGTCCACCAGTACACCACCACCAGCTTCTTAATATTTAAACCATAAAGTGAGTATGTACACTCATGTTTGTTATGCTGCCTCACTTCCTTAAGTTGTCTGAGCCACAGTGGCAAAAGATATACAGTACACTTCTTTTGTTTCTTTTACAGGAGAACAAAAACAGGCTCCATCGCTATTACCCATTGGGAAAGATGCTGTAGCTATACCGTACAGAGAGGAACTGTTGTAATGTCCATGTGAAATCCATTCTTGTAAGTATGAAGATTTTATTTCATCTGTTTCATTGCTTTGTAAAGGCTGCTGCAAATATTGCACACAACAGGTTGTCTTAGTAGTTGACAAACTATGTCTCTGAAATGTAACTTGACAATAAGGATTGAGATTTGAGAACCAGGGAGGGACACATAACAACGAAGCTGTAACTCTTAAGAAGTCATTTATTTCTTTTTTTAGGAAAATTTGCAATATATTGTTGTTCTGTCAAAGTGGCCTTATCAAAAAAAGTTCTTCAACATCAGGCACACCCCTTCCCCAACCTGAGCTTGGGCACACATGCAACGCGCAGAAGTCATTTCATTTCATTCAATGACCATGACCATCATTAACAACCGGACTCCAGAAGGATGCTGATGAAATCTGTGAAGAAGTAAAAAAATAAGAAACCATTATAGACAAAACTGAAAATCTGATTCTCCCTCACAAAATAAGAAATACTTACCTTTATGTGCTTGAGAGTTATTTGTTTCCATTTAAGTGCAAAAAATTCTCATTGAGCACTGGAATGTGCACAGCAACAGTTTGGAGACACCTGTGTGATGCAGAACAATAGCATGAGTACATGTCCATGTCAAGTTCAACCCCCCTCATTATCACCTACAAAATACACAGCCATATATTTATCTGTCTATATCTATATCTATATATATATATCTACTCACCAAAGCTACTATTAGTGTACATCCAAAGGGCACCTTTCAATTCAGTTGAGATGATCACATTTCATTTGGTGGAACTGTTTCGCACAACACATTGGACCAGCAACACGAACCTCACAGTCATCATTTTATACTGGGGACTTTGTATGTACTGAAACAGTCTCTTTTCACTTCGTTGCCACTTGTCAATTTTCTGCACACAAAGAGGATGCATTGTGGGCCTGCAGAAAAAAATCTGGGGACTCTGTGCTACCACTGCACGCATGACTGAATCCGCCTTTAATTCTGGGGGACTTTGTATGTGCTGAAATAGTCTCTTTTCACTTCTTTACCACTTGTCAATTTTCTGCACACAAGGAGGATGCATTGTGGGCCTGCAGAAAAAATCTGGGGACTCTGTGCCACTTTTGTGTGTTCTGTGATTGTTGCTGTGAGTTCATAGTCATGATGTCATAGTGACATTTTTACAATTAAAGCAGCATTGCAAGAATGTCCTCACAGTTCTGAACTGTACTTTTTTATGCTGCTTTAAATTGCCACAGCAACCACTACTTACGTGCGAGTCGTCAGTGACTTGAATGATACTGTTCTTCTCACAATTTATGTCTGCTTCTCTTACTTCTACTTTTTTCATGTATGAAAACAAAATGAGCACATCTTCCAATATTATTCCGACCAGCTTTGTATTTATTTGCAGCTGCTTTTCAATAACTATTGTTCCGTGGTGTCATATAAAACACTGACTGATGCATAACTGTTAGTTAACAGAATTTAGATAGGACAACTACTTGATGTGATGGAGAAAAGCAGAGGAAAACAATGACAAAGACCTGGTCACACTCACTGTCAGCAGCACCAATTTAAAATGAATGCTCCTTTCATTATTTCACACATGAAAAAAGCTAGTACAGCACACTCAACTACTGCAAATTCTTGTATGATTCCAGTCAGTCAGGATGTAAGTAAAGGAAGTTGTAACAGCATTAAAAAATAAAGGTCAGAGTTATCAACAGATTGTTGCACTGCTGCTTTACAGAGATTCACCACATTACATAGTTATGGTGATGCACATAAACTAATATGTGGGGGCATTACAACCACTGGAATATTTCTTGCTCCACAGAGTGCAATATATGTCTGTGAAAACCACTCATAATTTCATTACAGTGAGTCACATGACGGAGGAATTAACAATCTGAAAAGCAACCCACATTTGTGCCACACTTCCTCAGGAACGTTAAGATGTGATGGCAGGTGGGACAGCGCAGGTACATGCTCCACTATACTGAATGTCCAGCAGCTATCCCAAGCAATGTTTCCTAATGTTATAAGGTTCACTTTGTGGTGAAATGTGAGATGTTTCCACTACCAAGGCTCTTCTTACTGGAAACGTGACCACACATTTCACAACAAACTGACCATTAACATAAAGAAACATTGGCAAACCTGCACATTCTGATATTCACTGTAAGGAGCACGCACATGCACTCTCCCTGCCATCATGTACTAATGTTGCTGAGAAGGGAGGTAGAATGTGGGAAGATTTTCAGAATGGGAATGCCTCTGTCACATGACTCACTGTAATGCATTTACACCTGGTTTTCAAAAAAATGTATTGCACTATGTAGTGCAAGAAAGAGTTCTCCTGGAAGGGAAAATGTGTATGATTTAATAATAACAAACAAAAAACACACAACAAAAGTACAACACAGTAGTGGGGTGGGGGCAGTGGGGTGAGGGTGGGTGTGAGGGGCAGAAAACAATACTTGGACTTACTATGGCCGTGGGATGCCATGGTGGTCCAGTAGCAGGTGCAGCACTGAAAGTATTTGCTGCTGCTGTCCTTCCACTCTGGTAACCTGCTGCTCCAAATTAATTAAATGCTTGTTGTTTTCCTCCAGTGCTGCTCACACCAGAAGGAGGTCAGATTGGCTAACAGGGACTGTGCCAGGGTCCACTGCAGCGGGTAATCCCAGTAGTAGGGCTGATGGTGGACAGGGTGGTGCTGGTGGCTGTGGTGGTGGCAGTGGTGGTGGTGGAGCACCTGAGGTAGCCCTCCTCCTCCTGATGCAGCTGTGACTGCTGGGAGGTGCATCTCCCATGCCAGCTGCACCCTCGGTCACTGCCATGAAAGGGCCAGCAGGTGGATGCCTGGCCTCTTCTGTAGCAGCCTACCACTCTGCCCTGTGGTGATTCATCATGTGGGTGCACTGGCCACCAGTCCCCAAATGTGTCCCAAGGGGACTATGGTGTACCAGCACACCACATGCATGGCACTGCACTACAGTGCTGTCTTCCCCTACACAATTAAAAAGTTCCCACACTGGGGAACTGTGGGGGGGGGGGAACAGACACAGTATGCACTTGGCCAGCACGAGTCCCACCACTGCCCACTATTGCCGGGGCCACCTCCTGTGGCTGTGGAGGTGGTGGAGAGGGTGCTGCTGGAGCCCCAACAGCTTCTGCTAGTGGTGGTGCTGGAGAAGGTGGATGCACAACAGCCACCGGTAGCATTGGTGCTGCTGCTGCTCCTGTTGCTTCCGCGGGGGAAGCAACAGTGGCCAGGAGTCTGGAGCGGTCCAACGTAACATGACTGCCTCACCCCCCACAGGTCCGCACTCCTTCCCTTCTAACACTCCCATGTGCCAGCGACTCGCCTTTCCTGGCTCCAACCTGACCCTCCATTCTCCTGAGTCTACGGGATGACACACACACACAGTCAGTCACACACACAAAACAGAAACAAAACTTATACAAAAAAATTCACTAACTAAAAAAACACTAACACAATACAAACACTAAATAAAATAGCTTTTAAAAAAGCTGTTTGAAATCTCCTCTCACAATTTTGTTTTCTCCTTGTACAAATGCAAAGGAGAAGGTGAAACTGCTTCTCTGACTCACTTCCTTCGTGCCTGGCTAAAGCATGTGACTTACAGTACTGCAGGCTATGTGATGTGCCTATTTTCTTCTCACTTCGCCTTACTTCGCATTAAGGCATAATGAGAACGTGAAGGGGTATGGTAATGATAACTTGAAGTGAGCACTTTACAAGGTCAACTTTGCCTTGTGCTCCGCGGACGCGAAGTGGTCACTTTGCGTCCACATCACAGGGGGATTTATAATTTGCTGCATCTCTAGCCCCAGGTGGGCAGCCAATGAAATGGCTTGCATGGGACCCAGAGTAGATCCATCATGCAGGACAGCACGGTACTGGTATTCTGCATCAGGTGCAGGTGGTGGTCTCCAGACCGGAGGAGGGTGGTGCTCCAGGTGTTGGGGTGCAGGTGCACAGTTCTGGTTCAAGTGCCAATGGGGGGGACCCGTAGCACCGTGTATGGCCATTACCTGTGGACAGCTGCACTCCAGTGGCATTCATAACTGCTGGCTAGTCACCCACGGCCCTCACCCACCCCCATATGCAGGTTCCCACAGGGCAGACATGGGCAGAGTACTGGTCCCAGGTGGGCGGCCAATCAAATGGCTTGCATGGGACCCAGAGTGGATCCATCATGCAGGACAGTGCGGTAGTGGTATTCTGCATCAGGTGCAGGTGGTGGTCTCCAGACCGGGGGAAGGTGGTGCTCCAGGTGTCGGGGTGCAGGTGCACAGTTCTGGTTGAAGTGCCACTGGGTGGGAGCTTGGCCTTAAGGGTAGCACTGTGTATGGCAGTTATGGCAGGATCACCCATGCATATCACTCACACCACTGTGCTCCCCCGTGTGTCGCACTACGTGCTTTAGTAAATGGCATGTACTGTGTACATGCTCCCAGTCCCACCCCTGGCGCATTGCTGTCTGCATGGCCAAGGGATGGGGTGTCTAGGGGTTGTGTGCCTCATTTGATGAATGTGGTGCGGGGAGGGAGCAATGGGTTCAGAGTGGCTAATTGCCCCAGATGCGTGCATGTGCCCACTATGCACCAATCGTGCATATGCCACGTTATGAGAAGTACCTCATCAATCATTTATTTATTGAAATGTTTCACCAGGAAGGCACACTGAACGACAAGTCACTCATTTCCCAGTGCGACCTGGAGGGAAGGTGTACATTAGGAAGAAAACATTAAACATTCAAGTTACAAGTTCAACATTAACATGGGAGGCAGTATAGCGCAGTGATTTAAGGCTCTGAGCTGCAAATCTGGAGATCTGGGTTTGAATCCCACAGCCCCCAGTTGCATACTGTGTGACACTGAGCAAGTCACATAACTTCCCTGTGCTCCCAGGTTGCACCTGTAAACAAGCTTTCAGTTTAGTGTGTCTTACCTGGTTAAACAATTGGGAAAAAAAATAGAGTTGCAAGGCAGATGTTACAAACAGTGTTACAACAGTGTTGCAAATGATAGGTAAAAAGAGGGGACAATAATAAGTGCTGGGTTAATAAGTAACAAGTGCTTATGTGAAAGAAAAAGGGGAAAAGAGAGGTAGTGGTGAGGTGGGTGGGGAGGGGGAAGAGTCGTGTCCCTGGAGACCACTTCAGGATGTGAGGACCACTGCACTGCACTGACCAGAGAGAAGGGGATAAGGAAGTGTCCTAGAGAGACATCTTCAGGATGGTGGGGGAAGGGAGTAGATGAGAAATACAAGCCCCTTTTGGGGGGGTAGGAGAGGGATCCATGGAGACCATTTGGGGCCCCTTATATTCTGTGAGAGATAAAGGGAGGCCTGTAAGGGGAGGCAGTTTGGGGGAAGAGGAGGAGATCTAGAAATCTGGGTGGGTGTGCACAGGGTAAAATGAAGGTGATGGTAGAGGGGTAGGGTTTGTCCAGGGCTTAGAGGAGGGAGTTAGGGAGGGGCATGGCAGGAGGAGCTAGGAGCATGTTAAATATTGAGGGCAGAGCTGATAGAGCAGGCAGAGGATGACTGCTGAATTTGAGGGGGGAGGGAATTCCAGATTTTGGGGAGGTGGTGATTGTAACCGGATTGGCCGATGTGGGTGGATCTGAGGGGCACTACCAGGGGTGCGAGAGTCGGTTGATCTAAGAGATTGAGAGGGTGGGGGGGGTGTTATAAAGGAGGAGATGAGGTAGGAAGGACCTCACCCAACCAGTGCTTGGAGGTGAATTTAACACAGTGGAAGAGCTGCCTAATTGCAATAGAGGGGAAGGATAGTGCACGATAAAGATAGCAGTGGTGGGTGCGAGGGGGTCATCCAAGGCCAAGCGGCAGAAAGAATCAAAAAGGGTGTCCAATCTGCCCAGGGAGGACTTAGGGGCAGCCCCATAGACTATGTTACAGTAGTCAAAAATGGGCAGTATCATCTTCTGGACAAGTTCATGCCTAGCAGTAGGAGGGATGTAACTACATTTCCTAAACAGCACACCAAGCCTGGGATGCATTTATTTCCTGGATGGCGTCAATATGTCCAGAGGAGTTTAGGTGTTGGTCCAACCAAACACCCAAGTACCTGAAGGAGAATGTGTCCTCAAGTAAAGTCCCATCAAGGGTGTGGAAAATGGGTAGGGAGGGAAGCCTTGAGAGTCTCTACCTTGTGCCACAGGTCATGGAGGCAGTCTTCTTGGCATTGAGGAAAAGTTGATGGTTGGCAAACTAGAGCTGAACCTTATCAAAGTCTTGCTTTAAGCTGGTTGTAACCTCATCAGGACAGGAGCCTGATGCATACAGGACTGTATCATTGGCATACCTATGTATAGCAGAGGATGGGGAGCAAACAGAGGGAAGGTCATTTAAGAAGATGGAGAATAGGAGGGGCCCTAATATAAAGCCCCGGGGGACCCCAGTGATAATTGGGAGGGGAAGGGAAGTGGCATCCAAGATGTTAACTGATTGGGTTCTGCCAATAAGGTAACTCTTAAACCAGTTTGTGGTGGAGGGAGCAGCCAATCATAATACAGCTTCACTTCTGATGTCATCAAGACAATGGTGGATGTGGATTGAGGGTCTCAATCAGGAACCAGTCATCCACCCACAACTGTTCTGTGAAGGCACCTGCTTTGTATCACTGTTCAAACACTGAGCACCTAGGACTGAATGTTATTTACCATTACCCAAAGAGAACAGTGTACCTCACCAGCACATTGAACAACAGCAGATGTGTTATGGTTTTGATATATTTCTTGATTGTCACTAGTAAAAATCATAAAGTGAAAGACAACACAATATATTTTGATACTGATGTCATGATATAGTTGCACAACTTTCAATGCACATAATGAAGAAATTGGTGAAACACTGTTAGTTGAACTTTTGATAAACATTTAGAGGAATACAACGTTCAAAGCTCTATTTTACTAGTACAAATACATTGTTAACTATGTAGGGTAAGCAAAATAATCATTTACACAATGGAACAGGGCCAAGCAGACTGGTAAAGGAAAAGGTGTTAGGGGGAACTGGGAACAGAGGCATTGCACTGTGCACAAGTTTAGCCCCTAACACACGCACTGCTATGTAGGACAGAGGGAAAGGGCATGTATATTAGGGCACTGATGATAGTGTGGTGATGGACATGCCACTTGGAAACATGGAAACATAGAACTTGACAGTAGATAAGGACCACTTGGACTACCCAGTATGCCCATTTCCCTAACTATTTGATACGCTGCAGATACTATTTAATCAACAGCCTACGTCTTCATATCCCCCACCAGAATTTCCTTATGTCTGTCCCATGCGTTCTTGAATTCCTCCACTGTTTTTGCCCCCACGACATCTTCCAGAAGGCTGTTACAAACATCCACCACCCTCTCTGTGAAAAAAAATCATTCTTCACATTGACCCTCAGCCGTACCACCCTCTACCTGCAAATGTAGTCCCCCTGTTCTTGCATATCTCTTTTTCTGAAAGATGTTACCCACTTGGACTTTGTTGATTCCCTTGAGGTACTATAAGAGAACTGTAATATAGTATAAGGCAACTGTGCAATAATCACAAAGGTCCTTGTCGTTGGTGAGCACAATGGTAAATATGGATAGCGTGCCTCTAGTACTGTGTGTTGACTCAGAGGATGGTTCTTTCTGCCAACATACACACATGTATGCAGGTCTCTGAACAGCATAGTATCTGGCTGCTATGCCAGTAACGTCTCTGTAAACAGTGGAGGGTAACAGTACACCACAATTATACTGCCCACATAAAAACTGACAGTCCTGCAATTTTCACATGGTGTTATATCTTGAAGTATGTGATGCTACAGCTTCCTCCTTGTTAGGATGGTCATATGAGGAGCAGAGAGAATCGGGAGTGGTATTCAATTCTGACGTGTCAAAGTCTTCATCATTAAGGCCCATACAGGTGTTGATGACTGCCTCCATCAATTCATCAACGTAATGTGCAGTGTTAAAACAAAAAAGAAAGTGTGAAACACGTGTGGCCTGATGCAGTCTTTCACCTTCCTCAAGTATGACAACTATCTAAGCACTTCCACTGTGAAATTACACATCCATGACTAGGAGCACATCACTTTCCACCACTTAACCGGTACATACTCATTGCTGACATCCACAACATGTAGTGTGTGTACATGTTGGCATACAATGTCATCACTGTCAAAACATCAGAGCATGATGTGTACCATGTCATGTTTATCACTGAGGGGAAGATGTGTGTATGTCAAAGTGACAGTAACATCTGAAAGTGCGTGTACTCTATGTAACAGGTGGAAAACATGATTAGGCAGATAGATAACCTGCTGCAATGCTACATATTGTGGTACTGTATAGTCGATGACACCAAGAAGTGCAGAATTGTGCATCTCTGGCCCAGGAACAGAGGGGATGTGGCAGTGGTGATGTGGACAATTATGATCTGCAAATATCAAACTGATTATGATGACCAAAATGTGGCATTGTACTTTAATGGACTGGACCCTGGGCAAAGGTTCTTGACAAGAGTTGTTGAAGTTGGTAGAGTATGGTGTACCATGAGAAACTATCAATTCACAGAAAGGATGGTGGACACTTGGAACACACCACCATCATAGGTGGTTGTGATAAATGCACTGGGGTCATTCAAGCATGGATGGGACAGACATATGTGAATTATGGCAATTGCCATGAGTAGGAGAACCAGGACATCAAGGAGGGTCTGTGTCTCACACATAAGACTGTTGAAAAGTGAATGGCCACAATCCGGCTTGTCACTGAGACATGCAATGGTAACACTACGTAGAAACAAGTTTGTGGCACAGTAAAGTAGGTAAGCTGATAAACATATTCACCATGACTCTGTGGCTCTGGGACGCCACAGACAATGTAGCCACCTTTTTTGAATTTTGGGTAGTGCAGGGAGTATCTGTTCTGAACAGATTAAGTCAATGCTTGCTTTCTGTGGCAATTCTCATTGAAATGAAGTGTGGCCAGCAGTGCCATTTCAATGATGAAAGAAAACGCAATGAGTACTTTCAGTGGTACACACTGTTTCAAAGTAGTGTCAGCCAAACAATGCATTGTAGGTACCTGCACTTCATTCCATTATAAGAGAAAACAACCATTTTGGGCGCAAATTGATTCAATAAACTGTGGAATGACTCCAGCTCGGACGTTGATATCATCCAGACAGTTTTGAAACGTCTTTGCATAGTTGTTGATTGCATACAATGTTTTCAACACTGGCAGAAACGTTTAAGCCTGTTAATGTAAGAGAACAAATATTATTGCTCTATATGGCTGTTACAACTATTACTATGTGTTAATTTACTGTAATTACAAAGTGTAGTGGGGCTAACACTGGATGGTTCCCGATCCCTTACTCACAGGGTCTCAGCCAGTTTTTTGTAGTACCCTCTCTAGTGAAGGTGTCATGCAGGCAACTAGAAAAATCATTACTCCTGTTTTTGTGGACTTTTTGGGCATACGCTGCAACAGACTGCCACTTTGCAACAATTACTTTCTCTTCCCTTGCAGGGGTTGATCCCACAGACCAGTATAAATGATTTACAATACTTTGAATCCATTGAAAGAGAATGCCGCAGTCCTTCTATGTTGCCAATGAAAAAAGTTTTTTCTTGATACCTGTGAGCACAAGCAGTACACAGTTATGAGGTGATACATTTGGTGTAATAAGTCACTCAATGGACAGTACTAACAACACTAAGTGCACTCTTAGTTAACATGTCTAAATGAGTAGACCTGTATTTGTGAATGGTTCTGCTTCTCCCCACAAACAAAGTCCCCCTTGCTCCAATATAGTCTGTGTGTCACTACTGCTTTGTATGCATAATAATGTACAGTGATGCAGCACTTACAACTAAAAATATGTGCACATGACAAACGCATGTACCACCACATGCGACCATGCGCACCCGTGGACAGTTGCTCACCAGCGGTATGCATGGCCGCTAGCCACCTGTACGTGGCCATGCCACCCTGGTGTGCTGGACTATGCTGAGCAACTGATCACATGGTCACTGGTCCAGCCAGGCAGTCAATCAGGTGCCTGGACCGGGACCCACAGTGGATCCCTTGTGTGACAGGCATACGTTGGCAGTGCGTCCCGTGTACGACTGATGGCCGGAGGCCGTTACAGGTGAGGAAGAGCAATGCCGCCAGACCTCTGTAGGCACCAATTGGTGTGGTGGACATGCCTAAAGGCAGTGGGGTGGCCCAGTTGACACCACCACTGGGAGGAGGGTCCGTGCAGTGCAGGAAGGGACCTCAGCCTAGTACCAGTGCCGATGCCCCCTGTGGGGTATGTGTGCCATGGGTGTGGGATGCCAAATGCACACCTGTGTGCTGGGGTGGGTGGTGTATAGCATCCCAGCCCTGTGTCCCTGGGAGATGAGTGGGCTGTTAGCCCTATGCAGTGTGGTGTGCACGGGGCACATAAGGGGTTTATGACAGGGTCCTACCCTGCGCCACCTGACACTCCCTGTGGCCAGTACTAATGGGGTACTGAATCCCATGTAGTGCTGGCATGCCCCAGGAATGCACTCTGTGCAGAGCTGGCCATGGATGGGGGTAAGTGTGCAGTGATTCTGTGCACACCCCCTTCCAGAATGCCTCGCAGAGGGTGCAGTGGGTTGGGAGTGTCTATGCACCATGGATACATGCGCATAGCCACTCCGCACCTTTCATGCATAGCGCCCCATGATAGTAAGTTTCCAGACACAGTTCTGATAGTGTCAGTACCTTTTGCAATGTGCTATGTATCATAGTAATGGACAGTTTCTGGCAAGGATTCATGAACCCACTTGGAGACTTGCAGATGACTGTCAGTAATTAACTCTGCTATGTGCAGTCCATTATCCTCAATTGTGGCAATGCAGCACCGTAAGTCCTCCAGCTCCATATGTGAACTTCCACCACATTCATTGCTCTGCACTGAAACAAAGTGACAGGCATAAATTGGTGAGATGCACAGTCGTATACAAATTGGTAGCCTGTAGCCATGTTCACAGTCATGGATCAATTCCTTTATGTACAACTGACCTGATAATCAGCAGTAGGCACAAATGTCAGTTTCATTGTGTCCTGTACCCTTGGACAACCACATTCAAAGAATTGTCAGAGAATTTCAGTGGCCACCATTAGTGTATGTGGATTTTCATCCACAGTTTCATCCGTCATCAGCAACATGTTCGCCGTTGCATGATGTGCTTTCACTTTTAATAACAACAATACATCAACGCAAACACCCGTCGCCCTGGGACTTTGCATTGAACACAGAATTTGTGTGCTCACTAAACTTCATAATGTGTGCATGTACAATGACAGCACAATGGGATACACGATAGGGTCTCTCCATAAGCATGACATATTTGTAGATTTTGTGAGGTAACCAGTGGGGTTGGGTGTTTTTAATGACAACTGCATGCAATAATTGTCACAGTGAAAGATGAACTGGCACAGGTTCATACATTGCACAGGTGACAATAGCCAGGGTAGCCAAACAATATTTCACTTCACACTTTGAAATGCCTGTATTGTGAATGAATATGTTATCAATGTTATCCATAGGCTGTGTGTGATGTACTGTTACCTGTTTATGGCACAACATTTATAACATGAAGTGTCTGTGCTTCCTGTCACAGTAATATCTGACTCTGAGTTGGGAAACCTGTTCGTTGTCAGTACTTACTTGTATAAGCTGAAGATCCAACACTATGCCCACATTTAATTCCAATAATGAGTACGTTCCGCACTTGGCTGAGTGTTCGGGGCCATCTGCCCTACCATCACCACTGCACACCAGTCCATTACCCTCAGCCTGCAGATACGCAATTCACCGCCTTTGCAAGTTATGCCACACACCAACAATGGAAGGGAGAAGAATATTAGACCGGTGCCTGAAGAATGTTTTGACACTATATGCACAAACACCCATATGTTGCAAGACTTACAGAGTCTTTGACACAGTGCACCCTGAGAACAAAATTGCTGCAGACAGAAGAATGTTCTCAGAAGGTATTTTCCCAAAGTATCATCGACTATGCCTTGAGTGTTCTCTCATGCAGCTGGCGCAGGTCATGTACAAAATCAGTAGTGTCCCGATGACTCCAGTCTGTGACTTCAGTTCTGGGGATCCACAGGATATGCAGTAGCACCACTTCAACAATGTCAACAAAGACGACCAGAAGACTATATACATTTTCTCCTTCGACAGCACACTGTCACCAGGTAAATCCTCCATTTCAATGTCATCTGTCACATCGTCGACATGCATATCAGACAGTGATGAGTATGGGACATAATCAGGGTCACCTTTGTTGTTGCCGAAATCACCCAGGTCATCAGTGTCATCATCATCAGACAGCTCCATAGTGTAGCACTGTTTGTAGAAAGACTGTCGTAGGAGTTTGCATTGAATTCCCACTGCGGCAGTCAACTGGATTATTTGTGTACCTGGAACATATAAGAAATGGCCCCATGAGAATCTCTATCTGACTGATGCCAAAATGGCAAGAGTCACTGATGCAGAGTTCCTCATATAGTTCTGAACCATCACACAACAATTAAACAGTGTCAATGACTGTGTGCGTTACTTTTTGGTCACACAGGTACTTTGTACTGCTGTGAAACTGTGGCAGCATAAAACCATATGTAACAGGGCTTCATAACAATTGCCAAAGACTTTCAAGACATTTGATTTCTTGTTATGTGTGTGTTACAAGTGTGTCATGCATTGCTACCTAAACACCTCAGGAGAAATAGACAGACCCATGTTATGGGCACAATAAGACACTGCAGGCCTGTGCATGGCACAATTACAGTGCAGAGCTATGCAACTATAAGCAGTTGGCCTGCAGCCTTGTGCATCACTAATGCCCATAGCCGTGGAATGCAACACTGTAACACACACCCTGGAGTGCCTAGCAGCTTATGTGGAAGGATGTGAACCTCACTTTGCTGATGATGTCCCAATCGAGCAACATCAACTGGTAATGCAGCCCAGGTTGACGGATATTATTGAGGCTATAAACAATTTTTTTGAGGTAAGCAAAAACATCACAATGCCATCATTACCATGAGTTATGTAACTAGATAAGACAGGTGACATTAAACAGATGAAAATGTTTTCTGTGCATTCACCCATCATATGTTTCATTGCAAAAAATGTGCATACGTACAGTGAAAGTGATACAACGCCTACAGTGGACATACATGATGGCATGTTCATCAGGCAGAAGAAGTGATCGTCCCACATGTTTGCAGATGAATGCATCATTTATAGTGGGAGGATGGCAACAGTAATACTTTGCATGTGATGTTTTGCCATTGCACATGCACTCAGGACAGCAGTACCTTACACATCGAGATTCACAGAACATGGTGTGTCCTCATTGCACACTGATATATTGTGTGGTCACACAGAGGTGGCATCATGTGGTAGCACAGTAGCAGCCAATCATTACTTACATGTCCAGTATGACAACTGATAAGTGCAGTGCTGATGTCACAGGGATAACAGTGAGGTTGACATAACCATTTTGGGTGAACAGAGCCATCACTGCATGTGAGGAGCAGTGATGCACATCATCACAAGCATGACAAATAGCAACAGTGCTCACTGCTTGTTGACTTCAATCAACCACATGAACAAGGCCCTGCAACATTACATTTCATTTTTACATGGTGTGGTGTCTGTTTCTGTAGGCGGTAGCAATGTAACTGTTTCATTCTCAGCCTACCTTTGCAGCATCCTATTGGTGTGGTTTGCATTTTACATGACACGATTGACTTCACCTGGTATGCATTAACCTGTGTGGAACAGTCTCTGGGTAAGGGTGTATTGGTCTGCATTTCTGCACACTTTGGCCATCCATCAGTGGCATGTCCACTTCTGGTTCATCAAGAAATTCATCATCTACACCACCAATGTCAGCAAATGTTTCTTGTAGCACCTATGCAAATAATAATAAAATACGTTATCAGAATTGGAGTAAGCACAAGGAAGTAACAAACCACTGAAGTAATATCCATTCAACGTGTTTTAGAACTATCGCACATTGGGCGAATAATAGTAAGGTCTGAGCAGCAACAATGTGCCATTACATGTGCAGACATTACCCCCACCATCAAGGGCAGTGATAACTTGCACATGTGCGTAATGCCCATTCCATACCTTACAAACTACAGTCGTGTGCCATGATAACACCAAATGCAGTGAATCAGCCATAACAGAAACTGTGTGCTGTTATGGAACACTGGACAGAAACAAAGGTGCATAATTGCCCATTGCTCTGGCATACGGTATGTTATGACCAGTGAAACAGAGTCATGCAGTTGTATGGCGCCGGTGGTAGTTTTGTGCACCTGACTTCAGACACCGCTCAATATAGCAAAGCACCGTAACAGACAAAACAATTACATGTGGGTAGCTAAATATGGCACTTCTGTTATCAATATCAATGACGACAGCATGCAAGCCACAAAACACTTTCCATAACAGGAACCACACACATGACACACAATCATTATACACATGCATACCTCGACAACATGTCAGCAATCAGACATGATATTCATTTACCTGTTGCCGTTTCCTCTTCTCATCAACACTGGATATTTGCAGTTTCTTCATCACATTCCTGAGACTCTCTGGAATTGCAGGCCATTTAAAAATTGTGGGAACTACATCTGCACATAACCTGGGGCACATCTGACTATTATCTAGGCCCAATTGTCTCCTTAGGATGTATTCGGTCTTAAATGATTTGAGAACAAAATGAGCACTTCAAAGGTGACTGTTTTCAGTGGCTGTATTCCAGTCAGCACGTGTTTTCTGTACCGCCGCATCCCAGTTTGCCCAGAGTTGAGGGTCATGTGGGAACTTATAGAGACTGACATTATCTTTATGGGTGTTAGAACACCCATAAGCCATGCAGCATTTACCCATCTTACTTTAGACACCTATTAATGCAGCGGACAAAGATACATTATGAACAGAAATATACAGTGACATAATAGCACAGTAAAAAAAGACAGAGAAAGATAAAGTAGATTGTTGTTGACAGAGTAGAGAATAGAAGTACAGAAATCCACACTGTGACAGTGACAGCAGTACAAACATACGAAGGTACTAACTTACAAAAGTTGTTAGCAGAAAAAGGGAAAATGGCCTATCAAGTGTGCTCAGTTGTGCAGGTAGTACTCTCTATTTTGCAGCTGCACAATGCAACCCTTAACAGTCCCTTTGACCCTGTAACAGTACATTTTAAAGTGCCACACTGCTACCACCCTACCTGTGAAAAAGTGTGTCCTCATCTCCCTCCTGAATATTCCTCCTTGCAGCACCATTTTATGGCCTTGGGTACCACTCCCCTCCCTTATCTTCAACAGCCCCCCCCATACCTGTTCTGTTTATCTGTATCATGTGATTGGAGGTTTGAATCATATCCCACCTGCCCTTCATCTCCTACAGCAAGTACATGCAAAAGTCCCTCAGCGTACCCTCATATGGCAATCCAACCAAACTATGGATTATGTGCTGTGTCCTCTGCTTTTACCCTTGCCATTAAATTGATGTCCCTCCTGAGATATGGGCTCACCCAGGTTGGCAGTTGGTAATTTGTTGTTCCTCCATGGGATACATGCCACAAAGTGCAGTACTGGCATTTTTTGGACTTCAACACCGGGTGGCAGGTGTACGACTATGATTACAGCTTTGTATGATCCTCCTGCAACCCATGCCAACATCCCAAGTTGTGCAGCAATGCTCCCATGTATGTGTCATCAACAAACAGACAGATGTTGCTCTCAACTCCCATTGATATGCCTGCAATGAATATCATGAATAACAACAGTCCCAATAACACGCACCGCAGAACAGCAACTGACACCGCAATTCTGGATGCGAGCACTTCACCCACCACCATACTCTGCTGCCTTCCTTGAAGCCAGTTCACAACCCATATCACCAACTTTGAATCTGACCCTGTGTCTTCCAGTTTGCTTCCTAACCTCCCATGCATAACCGAGTCAAATCCATTGATTATGTACCAGCACAGGACAACAACTGCATGGATGAATGGCATCTGGCAGTCAGTCAGTTAGTGCCCCGAAGCACACATGAAACATACCTTGTGACATTTCCCCATCCATGATCCACACTTCTGCCATTGCCCCCTCCCCCTTGGGTATCTGTCACATCCCTGTTCCTTTCTTGATACAGCACAGAAGTATTCGTTTTGAAATTATGCGTCCACCACATTCTACCCACCTCATCTACTTCTTAATCCTTACTAAATGTTCCTTACAGTTCCTTTTGTCCTTCATGTACCTGAATAACTCCTTCTCCCACTTCTTAATTCCTTGCAGCAGCTTGTGCTCCTTAGAGGCCTTCACTGCCCATACTCCCATGGTTCCTTCCTTCAACACAGTCAAATACTCCTGTCTATCTTCCTCTGTCCCTGCTTCCTTGTACCTCCTAAAGGAAGATCTTTTTAGCCTTACCTTTCCTATTAAACACATACTTACCCAACTATGTTTCATTGCCCTGACCTTCTCGATCTTGATATTGCTGCAGGATTTGGTTGCCTGTACTATCAACAGTTCACTGATCTACCACATCTGGTTAGTAGTCATACTAAGCTGAATTCTATTTAGGTCCCCTTTTGCTACTTCCTCCATCCTCCACACATTGGCCCTACAGAATTCCAGCACCCTTCTGCCAGATTCCTGTAATTTCCTACACATATCCAGCATGAACCACAATGAGTGGAGCTCACTCACTGGCATCAGTTTTTCCTCCTTCAGTTACCTCTCAAACTCTCCCCTTGACAGCTGGTTGATTCATTTACCATTTTCAACCAGAGGTTTTTCTGCAAGGAATCCAGCAAAACCTGCTAACTTCTGTTCCTATTGTTGTGGTACTCATATCCACACCCAGCAGAAAGAAGTCAACCAGTGTCACCACATCGTCCTTCCAACAGGTGTTCCTGATCTGCCCCACAACTTCCCTGTCTAAGTACTCAGTTTGACAGGCTGGACTGTACACCACCCCATCCTGAAGTGATCCTTCAGGACCATTGTAGCACAGCACAGCATTTGGGGGTTGCTATCTAGTACTACTGCTGTCAGTACAGCGGGAGTCAGAAATGTAAACAAACACAAAGTATAACTGAGAAAATTACAAGGTGAACGTACATTGCCAGCGGTAAAGAGTACCAGGTACATGGTCAGCAGAGCACAAGGAATAAACAGTAGAAAAAGCGCAGATTTTTTTTTACATTGTACTGACGCTTTAAAATCACCCATAGTACCCGCTCCTTGTCCATTGTCTCTGTTATGGGGTGAAAGCTCACATTTCCTCATTCGGTGGCAATGATTTCATGAAACAAGTGCATTACAACATGTGATAGCAGTGTGGTTCATCAGGGTTGCTGTACTATAGGCAAAGAATGATTCATGTGCAGCCATCTCCATATTTGCACACTATGATAGCAGATAGTATAGTAGTGACAGGGTCATAAGCAGTAGGAGTAGGGCAACGACATGGTGCTCAGTCCTTTCAGTCACACCCTTTGCAAATTATCATCAAGTTACTAGGGCCCATGACATGAGTGCATGGTCCGACTGTTCTTGATCCCATAAAGACCTCATTTTCACCAGCACATGGCATCAGTACAAACAGTGCTGAAAGCCATAAGAAAGTCACATGCCAATGCTGGTCACAATATATCTGTCCTCCATAGTCAAAAATCACCACCACCAAAGAACAAGAAGTACCACAGTCACAAGTTGTGTGAGGACCACGCACAAGCAGGCAACAGAACCATACACAGCATGATCATCCTGTCATGGGTAACTTGTGACAATGTCAGCCAGTACTCCATACACACATGACCCAACCAGTGTTAACTGTGGCCGGAGCACCAACAACATGTCCTCTGGACATCACCATCCACATTAGTGTGAGTGACCCTGCACCACCACAGTCATGGCACCATAACCCCCCACCATCACCTCAACAACACCTAACCACTGCCTCAACCATTGAGTGCAGCATAAACACCAACACTATCACAGGCTTCAAGAATGATTGCTACACATGACACTGCAGAAGGCTAACAGAGACACAGAACCACACACAACTGTAAGACATCCACATCAGCATGACTGGCAATTATATTCCCACAACCACTAGCAACAGCATGCAACATGATTGTCCACAGTTGTATGCAATATTGTCCACCACCAGTTTGCATAGCATTCATGTCCACAGTTCTGTAACCATGTCCTCCCACACCACCCCTTGTACAGAGCACCACCACATAACAGCCACAGCCACTGTACTATCAAGCATACTACAAAAGCAGAAAACCTCCAGCAATGCATGGCACCACCATCCTTGGTAGAATGCAGTAATACCACCACCAAATGATACTCCATCCACACGACAGTACAGTATTACTGTACACACACACACACACACACACACACACACACACACAAACATGACAGGCATTTCACAAATACTATCAGTCATAACACTCACCACCCAGCAACATGTATCTCAGGTACAGCGTGACTCATCAAACCTCAAGCGTGTGACACGCCCTTCAATAGTGGTGTGAAGCCAAAATGCACAATCCCGAGACACCATCCCCCTTCACAGTTGTTGAACATATCCGCACACCATCAAATAACTGGCATGTACACAACAGTGGGAACATTTCCACCCCCCACACATCACCACAGAACATCAACAGGCATGTTACTACAATCATTATAGTATTATATATAATTTGCACACCACACCAACAACGGTACATGTGCATCATTACCACCACAATCTGATGATACATCTAAGGGACTGTACAGCACTATCCCACCCACAGCAACACATCACTGGCATGTCCACAATACTGTCAATATAGTCCATAACCCCTGCAAACAACAATGGACAGCCTTGTCACAGTACAAAAACAAACAAACCATAGAACAACCAAATGACGGATGGGTCCAAAGCAATGGCAACCATCACCCAACACCCACACCCATGCATGGCACCAACATGCACAGTACTGTCAGGTGTAGCAGCCCATAAATACATGAGTGCCGTATCACCATTGACAGAAAACATGGTCAACACCACCCATGAGTCTCATAATAGCCACAGACACATAGCTGTGATACATAAACAACATCCACATGCACAACATGACACCATCAGTCACAGTAATGTAAAATGGGAACACACATTACACCACATGACAGTAACACCCATAGTAGCATGTCACAACCACAAACTCGATCACAGCACTAAATGTCCACGCACCGGGTTGTCAGTACCCCAAGAAGGGTGGCACTGGTAACACTGTGCTCTAGGCACCCCACAAAACACCTCTGAATAATGGTCCTGTCACCAGTAAAGCATGCCAGAAGCAACCACTACCACATGACAGCAACACAGACAATAGAAAAAAACCATGAGCACACACATGAAACAGTAACACAATGCAGCCCAGTCCTCATATATATGATATGACACCACCCCAACCCTCACCAAAGCGTCACCATTCACTGCGAGTGACCACACCCCACACCCACATGTCAGCAATATGCACAACATTGTACATGCCACAACACACTCAACAAGTAACAGACCCCATCCAGCCAATCTCATTTTTCATTCACTGATAATGGGATGCCCTACAGGGAGAAAAGTAAATGTTGTGGTTGGACAACGCAACAGCATGACATCTCACAACACCAATAAGGGAGGATCATGACATTCAGAGTAGCCCCATACTCCATAACATGTGATAATTAAGCAATAATGCATGACAGGGTGTGGTATATCATGGGATATCGTCACACCTCGGGTGGTTGGGCACGAGGCTGCAGGCCCAACCGCCTGAGAAGTGATGATATCCCATGATATACCACACCCTGGAGTGCATTATTGCTATTATGAACAGGAATACAAGTTTTAGCAGTAAAAAAAAAATCTTTTAAATCGTTCTGAAAATGTGTTTTGTGAAGTGTTGGAGGAAGTACCTTTTAATAAAATAGTTCCTGGACAGGTCTGAACAGCAGGTGGCACTGTTGTAAGTTGAGTTATGGAGGAGGAGTGTACTGTAGTCTCTCTTAAAACCTAATCAGTGGCAAGAAGGAAGCAGCAATGTAAATGGGAAGAATGGACATCTTCCACAGTCATCTGAAAATGTAAAACTGTCACTTGGACGGCTGTACTGTTTAAAAAAAACAAGTTGTGGGTCAGTTTTAGATCCTTTACTGTTTTTTTTTTTAAAAGACGCTTGCTCAAGGTGTGACTCACGCCATTCTGCCTTGTAGACATGATTGGACATGCTCTGCGACTGCCGCCTAACGTTACGTTTCTGTGTGGAATGGAACTGCAGGATGCGGAGGATGTTTTGGGCAGCTTGGTCGTTGTTCTTCCCGAGTCCCAGCAGCTTGTGTTGTGCTGCATTCTGTCATGGGCACATTTGTGAAGAGTTTTTTTTTTTTTTTTTTTTAAACAGCGGCGAACTGGAGATCTAACTCGGACTGTGGGAGATGAGGAACACTGTGTGGTAAGTGAGGAGGCTGGTGACTGGAGGTTTTCTGAAGCTGTGATGATGTAGCCCGATATCATCACGGCTTCGAAACCCTCTCGGCCAATCAGCTTCCTCCATTTACGATCGCCAGTTCATAATTAAGCAATAATGCATGACAGGGTGTGGTATATCATGGGATACCATCACGCCTTGGGTGGTTGAGCATGAGGCTACAGGCCAAGTGCGTCCAACGACCCGAAAAGTGACGATATCCCATGATATACCACACCCTGGAGTACATTATTGCTATTATGAACTGAATCCCATATATGTGTGCATAAAATATTTAAAAAAATGTTTCCCAAATTGTTTTAATAATACATTTTCTAATGTGTAGGGATACATTTATAGAATATAGTCTCTTTGTTTTTTGATGCGGGCAATAGGTAGTGTTCTTGTAATGTTTTGGTAGTAGCATGAGAAACCAGGCCGTGTGTGCTTGAATTACTTTTTCTCATTTGTTTTGTTTAAATCTGTAGTTGCTTTTTGGAAGACTGAGAAGGTTTTGTATCAGCTAGTAGGAGTTCCACCGACAACACAGTGAGGTCCTGCATGCTGCAAAATTACTTTTTTTAAACAATTATTATCCTACTATTAAAATCAGTGTCTGACTTCACCCTGATGCCCCAAAACTACTTTATTTCTTGAAACGAGGGTTATTTTTGATGGGAAATGTTTTTCAAAACTAAAGCCATGATTTTGAGCATGCGTATCGGCGTTCGCCCAGAGGCACGTGCTAGGAGTCACAGCTTTACTTTTTGAATAGCAGTTTCCGGGTACAAAAAAAAATCCTGCTTTCAATGAATAAACTAGTTTTTTGACATCAATTTAATTTAACTTACACAGTGATTATGTCCTGGTCATGGCTGTTAAAGATGAACGGCTTGACTACAGGAAAACATTTCAGAGTGAACTGTATGTATGGCAAACGGGCGGCTGAGCATGATAACTGCGGGGAGAGCAGGCGCTGTTATGGAAGTTTCAGTTCGGGTAGTCAGCAGAGCAACATTTCAGTTAAGTTAATTTAATTTGTATATTTTTGTGAGGATTTGTGTCTTTTTATATTGTTGCTGTCTCGAGGTCTTAGTTGCTCCGACTGCAGCAGGTGGTTTTGAGGGGTTTTGTGCAGTGTAGTGAAAGATCTGGGGAATGCTTCTGTCAAAGTAGTTGATTTACGAGTGAGGAGGCTGGTGGCCGGAGGTTTTCTGAAGCCGTGATGATGTAGCCTGATATCATCACGGCTTCAGAAACCTCTCGGCCAATCAGCTTCACGTATTTACGATCCCCAGTTCATAATGTCACTTATACAGTTAATCAGTACAAGATGAATGACATTATCAGTGGAGAAAAAGCATCACACCCTGCACAGCACTGCAGCGGTCAACCATGACAAAGAATTCATGAGCACTATCCCACATCAATAAAAAAAATTCACATTATTTTCTAATCACAGTAAAAAAAAAAAAGAATTTCTAATGAAACATAATCCCTTGCATACTTCCACATGGATGGCTCCGTTACTATAAACATCACTGACAGGACACCTGCCATACAGTGCCCACTGATTATGATGTACTCCTCACAGAAATATCACACATAACAGCTCTGACTGGTATAAAGAGACACTATGGACTGCTAAACAGTGAAGAAAAGCAGTATTTACACCATACAAGGTGAGATCTGAAAGAAAGCTTACAAAAATCACCCCTCAAATGCCCACAGCTTTAACACACTCACGCCACACATTCCATCAAATTTACCGCTCGTTCCCGCCTGCTCAGACCTTGCCCCTCATGACATCAAAGCACTCACTATCTGTGAATGCACCCACAGCACCGACCATCATACCTCTCAACTGTACCACATTACGAGGAATGTTCCTCATTTTACTTCACAAAAGCTCCCTGTTCCACATTGTGAGGACTTGTTCCACATTCAAAGTCAACATTTTAAAGCAAAAATCCATAGTAAATAATGCAAAAATATATATTATTCAATTAATAACAGACTTTCTGAATACAAATGCTACATTTTAACAGTGTTTTGAGCTTCTTGGGTAAAGATTTGATTAAGTGTTCCACATTTTGCCCATTTGTTCCACATTTTGACAGGCAATGTTCCACATTTGGGTGACAAAAGGTTGAGAGGTATGCCGCCCATGAATGTGCAGCACAGCAATTGAGGGAAAATGAGGTGAGCAGCAGAAAACAGAGAAAAATACTGGGATTTTGCTGCAGGTACCTCAATTCCAATACCACGGGGATTGCATGATGGGGGAGGAGGGGCTCTGTATCAGCAGCTCTTTAATATAAAATAAACAAAGTAAACCAGGACAAATGGGCAAGTACCTGGATCATCAAGAAAGATGTAAAAGGCTATACCTGTGAGAGCATATTTCCTCAGTCATTCTAGTTAGATCCCGAGATGGACATAACATGATAGGGTAAATAATTATTCTCATAGTTCCATACATGCATGAATATACTTGTGCCAGAAAACAGCCTTTGAAAACCTCTTCGGGTGCATCAGAAAAATGTGAATCTGAAACATCGGGGACATCTTTACATAACCTCCTCCACCCACCCTTATATAGCCTAATGCCACTTTCTCAGGGAAGGTGACCCTATTACTAAACCAACAGCTCTCCTTAATGCAGGCTTGAGTGGAAATGGAGAGAATTACTGCCCTGAGGTCTTAGAAAGCCTGATGAGTGCTTCAGTCCCTTTGAAGTCTCATGTACAGTATGGAGTTATGGCTGCAATGCTACAGTAGCTGTGAATGCTGGTCACGTGCAACAATGCATTTTAATGTATTTTTTTAGAAAGAAGAAAGTTTGCATTTCCAAAGAGGAAAAAACCCTGTTAAGAGAAATCCTCTTTTCTACATTTTTATTTTGCCAGGAAAAGCACACTGAGCTGAAGCTTGTTTCCATGTGCATCCTGGGAGTACAGGGAGGTTAAATGACTTGCTCTTTGTCACACAGTATGCAAGTGGAGGTTGTGGTAATCAAGCCCAGGTCTGTTGGATGTACCAGTCTTGCTTAACACATGTTGCTGTAACCTCTAGGCTATACTCTCAGCCTCTTGCAGCCACTATAGGGAGTGGGTGCAAACTACCAATTGTTTTGAAATTAGATTCATTGAATGAGTAGGTACCTCTGCAACAATATCCAACAGTGGATGTGGACACTGAATTATTTTCTTCATTATTCTGTTCATTTCCTTTTCTCCCCCTTATGGTTCCTCTGTTCTTCACCCTGAGATCTGAGGTTTCCATGGCCACATCCTTCCTCTGGATGAGAAGGAAGCCTAGTGGATGCCTTAATGGTTGAAATCATCGTCACTCCATGATTTGCCAGCAGAAGATGCCTTATTCCATGGGAGCTGAGCATCTCACCTCTGTGATGTATACAACGGCCAGTCAGCTGTAGAGAGGATTTCCAGGGATTGTAAGTGAACCCTGGTATCTCAGGGGGCAGCCTGATGCACTGCCAACATGCTATTGGACTAGCCCTGGACAATAGTTTTTCTTTGATTCAGTCTGTACTTTGAGGTAGGACAAATAATGATTGCATTGTCCCATTTTATGACTGCATTTGACAAATCTGCAATGCGTGAGGTTAACAGCTGAGATGGAGTCTTTACAGGCACTGGCGCTCGATGCTACTAGTTTATGTTGAAATCCCCTAGTAGAATAAGTGCAGCTTCAGGAGGATGAGAGTTGATAAAGTTTAGGACGTCGTTGAAGCCATGTTTAAGGTCCCTGGGTGGGATGTATACAGAGACAATAGTCAGGGCTTTATGGTTGGGACCTAGGACAATTTTTATTGGTAGAATCTGGGCTGAGGCAGAAAGTGATGGAGTTGCTACAGGGTGACAAGACAGGGAGTTTTTGATATAGATTGCACAATCACCACCTTTTTTGGATATCCGGTCCAGCCTGAGGACATTGTAGTCCTGTATTGTTAATGCTGAGTCAGGAACTTTAGGTGTCAGCCAAGTTTCCACCACTGCAAGGATGTCAGGATTGTGTTGGCATATGAAGTCTTGGAGTGCATCCAGCTTTGGTAGTAGGCTGCATATATTAATAGTTGCAAGGATAAGGGCACCTGGAGTTTGCCTGTGGCCTGAGCTTCTAGGGCCAGGATTGGGATGGACGCCACCTGAGATGAGAAGGAGGAGAAGGAGGAGGAGGAGTTTTATGGAGCAGAGTCGCAGCTCTTTGAGAGATAGTTTTGATCATTGTTTCCGGGAGTAGAGGTTGCAAGGTTCCAGGCGGTATCCCATATGGACTGCAAGGTGATACAGTATGGAGAGGTGGCCACACTTGTTGAGAGTAGTGGTCGGGTTAAGTAACCAGGAATATGCAAATGGTGCACCAAGCACAAGTCTCGAGTGGAAGTGGAGAATTCCCTTGGAGTAGCAGTGGTAACCAGAGTAGAGGGTGATGAGGGTGGGGTGGCGGTGGGGTTGGCTAGGATCAGGGAAAGAGAAGGGGAGGGAAGGGCAAGGAGGAGGAGAGGTGAGAGAAAGGCAGAAAGAACCCACATGGCTTATGTACTAGATAGAGATAGAGATACAGCCCTCTAGTGGTGAGCGGATATAATCTGCTAATGGAAAAAATAAAAAAAAGCTCAAAATTCACTTCTAATATCAACTCAGAACTTAAAATGACTGTAAGGATTAAACAAATTATTAAACACTGGCACATAAATTCAACTAGAGACACAGAGGGAGATACAGTAGTTACAGATGTGTTCAGCAGGAGATAGTGTGGGCCACTTGGAAATCAGCTTCCACTGGTACTAAATCCAAAAGTCAGGGCTAGTACCTTACAGTACAGAGGATTTCTGAAAAACTGTTTAGGTTCCAGAAATTGAGGGGTCCGTGGCCTGATCAAGGCACGCTGGATCCCTTGCAGTACAGAGGATTTCTGAAAAACTGTTTAGGTTCCAGAAATTGAGGGGTCTGTGGCCTGGTCAAGGCATGCTGGATCCCTTGCAGTACAGAGGATTTCTGAAAAACTGTTTAGGTTCCAGAAATTGAGGGGTCCGTGGCCCGTGGCCAGGTCCTGAAAGTCCTGAAAGAACTTCTAAAACTGAAGGTGGATAAAGCAGTGGGGCCTGATAGGATTCACCCCAGAATTCTAAAAGAACTAAGGTGAGAACTAGTGGCACTACTGACTACCCTTTTTAACAAATCATGGGAGGATAGTGTGGTACCACCTGAGGACTGGAGGAGGGTGGATGTGATTCCCCTTCACAAAAGTGGGAGCAAGGCAGAGGCAGAAAACTACATACCTGTTAGTTTGACCTCAGTAGTAGGGAAAATTATGAAAGAAAGAATCATTGGGTACCTAGATGCCAGTGCGGCACAGGACCCAATCAGCATGGATTCACAGTGGGAAGGTCATGTCAGATGAATCTAATAGATTTCTTTGACTGGGTGGCCAAAGTAGTAGATCAGGGAAGAGCTATGGATGCGGCCTACCTAGACTTTAGCAAGGCATTTGACACAGTCCCACACAAAAGATTAATGAACAAGTTAGCCAGCCTGGGAGTCAGTCCCAGGGTGGCAACCTGGGTAAAAAATTGGTTGGACAACAGGATGCAGAGTGCAATAATAAATGGAGTCCACAACAAAGAAAGAGAGGTTACTAGGGTATACCACAGGGGTCAATACAGGGACCAGTCCTCTTTAATGCCTTTAT
The DNA here is from genome assembly GCA_016271365.2 of Neoceratodus forsteri. Taxonomy (NCBI): domain Eukaryota; kingdom Metazoa; phylum Chordata; order Ceratodontiformes; family Ceratodontidae; genus Neoceratodus; species Neoceratodus forsteri. Next base: position 322,812,521 of record JADMNL010000023.1, read on the forward strand.
AGGTGATGGTGCAGAAAGACTGGAAAGAAAAGAATGCCTTTTTTGCAGATGACACAAAGATCTACAATAGGGTTGATACACAAGGGGGGGTGGAAAGGATAAGAAGGGACTTGGCAAGGTTGGAGGAATAGTCAAAAGTATGGCAGCTTAGATTCAATACAAAGAAGTGCAAAGTAATGCACCTGGGAAACAAAAACTCAAGGGAAGAGTACACAATGGGGGTGGAGGCGTGGGGGAGGTATTAATGACAAGAAAATGGAAAAGGACCTGGGGGCAGTCATATCAGATGACCTAAAGATAGGCAAATAATATGAGAAGGCAGTAAGGAGGGCTGGGGGATATTGGAATGCATAGGGTGAGGCATCACCAGTAGAAAACAGGAAGTTTTTATCCCTCTGTTCAGACAGTTGGTGAGACCCCATCTGGAGTACTGCATGCAGTTCTGGAGACACCATCTCCACGAGGACGCAAACAGAATGGAGGCAGTACTGAGGAGGAGAACTAAAATGGTGTAAGGTCTGCACCAGAAGCCATACAAAGAGAGACTAAAAGAGCTTAATATGTATACCCTCAAGGAAAGAAGGGAGACCGGGGACATGATAGAAACTTTCAACTACCTCAAGGGAATCAACAAAGTCCAAGTGGGTAGCATCTTACAGAAAAAGAGATGTGCAAGAACAAGGGGGCACAAATTTAAGATAGAGGGGGGATGACTCAGGGGCAACATGAGGAGGTATTTTTTCACAGAGAGGGTGGTGGACACATGGAATGGCCTTTCTGAGGAGATTGTGAGGTCAAAAACAGTGGGGGAATTTAAGAATGCATGGGACAGACTTAAGGCAATTCTAGTGGGAAGTATGAGGAAGTAAGCTGTTGATAAAACTAGGATCTGCAGCTTATCCAATAGGTAGGGAAAGGGGCAGACTGGGTGGGCCAAGTGGTCCTTATCTATCAACAAAGTCTATGTTTCTGTATTAAATGACTGGTTCACCGCCCTTTATAATAAACACCCCACAGAAGCCATCTTACTAGATCTTAGCAAAGCCTTTGCTACGGTTGATCACAGTCTCCTGCAAGATACACTCAAAGAACATGGTTTAAACAATTGCTCAGTAAACTGGTTCTCTTGTTATCTATCTGGTAGACATTGGTGCATTAAAGCTGACAGACTCCTATCCTCTCCCTTACCGCTCTCAAGAGGTATTCCCCAAGGCTCCATCTTAGGACTTTTACTGTTTTCAATCTACAGTACATAAACTCCCTAAGCAACAGCATACACAACTCTAAACTCCACTTTTTTGTGGACGACACTGTATTATATACATCGAAACCCTCTATACCAGACATTAGCATCAAATTACAGTCCGATTTTAACCAATTACAATGCAACCTAGTAGACTCCAAATTGTTGTTAAATGCCCCAAAAAACAAAGCAATGTTCTTCCTTACTTCCTCATCCCCCAGCATCACTACGCAAGCAGGCCACACCCGCACTTATCACAATCCTATTAGGGGACTCACTTGAGGTAGCTGAAAGTTTTACATATCTAGGAATCTGGCTGGATAACAATCTATCTTTTGCTGTCCACATCGAATCCCTCTCTAAGAAGTTAAGAACTAGACTGTTTTTTTTTCTCCAGGAATAAATCCTTATTTCCTTCAAACATCAGGAAAAGGCTAGTACAAGCCGCCTTCCTTCCACTTCTCGACTGCATGGATATCATATACAATAGCAGTTCAGTATCTAGCCTATACAAGTTGAATATCCTCTTTCACCGTGTTATACATTTCATTACTAACACAGCATACAGAACAAACCTCTGCGCCCTATACATTGCAGTGGGCTAAACATCACTTGCCACAAGAAGGATGCACCATACTAGCACATGAGCCCTCAAAACACCACTGAACAAACTTCCTCGGTACATCATGTCCTTATTTTACTGTTCCCTCAGTTGCTATTCCCTCAGGAAAAAAACTCTATCATCCTATTAGAAGTGCCCAAATTCCGTACTTATTATGGCAGAACTGCAATCAGTTATGCCATCCTGTCCATCTGGCATAGAACACAATCTTTACTTAAGCTCCCCAAATTAGTCTCTGTAAACTTCTTGAAGTACCTGACCAGCAAGGCACTTAAAGAAACTTGCCAATGTTATGATGGCTAGCACATCTCTCCATGGCAAAGCTATCACAACTAGCACTTTTGTCCTCTCAACTAATTTCTTCCCGTCTTTAGTACCTGATAGAATACCACACCAATATGTATTTGTCACAGCTGTATTCCTGTTCTTCATGTTCAGACTGAATACTTGTCTTCTTCATTGTATTAACTGTGTTATATGCCAGTTTATTGTATTATATCCTGTTGTACCACTTTGTCCATACCAGGACCTTCTTGAAAATGAGGATGCACAATGGAGTTTTCCTGCAAATAAACTTGAACTTGAACCATATTTAGATTTTCCAATCTTCTGTAAATCCTTATGTTTAGATTCTTTTACAAACTGCAATTTAAATGTTTTGGAGTAATCTCTGTGAATAATTACTCTTTTAAGATTTAAATCCCATAAGCATACCAAGTTAATACTTGTTAACTGTGGTTGTAAATGTGCAGTCTACAGAAACACAGAAACCAAGAATTTGTCAGCAGGAAAGGGCTGCTTGGCTTGGCTCACCCAAATCGCCAAGATGTCCCCTGCCTAATCTGTCCCCATAGACCCTAACTAGTCTCCTATGACACTCTCTCCTCCATGCCTATTTGTAAGAGGTCTAAACCTCACTTTCAGATTCTTGACGATATTGGGAATGCAAATAATCACAAACAAGTTGCATTCGAGTATTAAACAAGTTTATTACTACAAAAGGGATAAATCACAGTTGCCCTAAGCAGTTCTTACCAATACGAACCGGGAGCCAGTGCTAAGCGTTCCCTACACCTCAAGGTTTCTCTGTAGTCTCTTCGGATCTCTCGGGTCTCTGGGGTGTAAAACCTGTGCATAACATTATATACCTGTGATAATTACTATGGTTACTAAAAGATAGAAACATTTCTAGTTACAGAGATGAGCCCTATTGGCTAATTAGAGGTGGCTCCACGGTCCAAGATAACATTATATAATTCTGTAAAGTCATCAGTTTTAGAACAAAGAAGTTCTTATACAGAATCTTACATAACAAAGTGTAGTGGTGCACATCACCAAAGGATGGCAGTGTTGCCTTACATAATATAATTACTTCAAGGACAGGTGCCTTGGCATCCAACAAGTAAGAAATAGACAGAAAATACATGGTATAATATGTGCGCATTAGCAAGTAAAGCGGATTACAACAATATGCATTCATATCCTGACATCTACTCTTGTACGGTAGATGCCCTTAGCCCTATGTATTAGTATAACCTATGCCTAAGCATTAGCTGTCTACGGTGTACCTCTGAGGGTATCAATTAGGGAGCAGGGACCTCGTGTAACAATTCCCCTCCTTGTTGCCTCCAAGGGCAACACAGGCAAATCCAAGGAAAGGACAGGAGCAGTGGTCGTTTACAATCCCGATGCGTGAGCCTTGTAAAGGAACTCAAGCTGCTCACAGTGTTGGCGAAGTATAAGTCGTAGGCAGCAAAACATAATAATCAAACTAAATATCAAAAATGCTTGCATAATAACAAAACCTTTAAAAGTAATCTCTAACCAGGTGTTAGTTTTTTAAACTAGGAGTGGGGGTGGCAGTTGGGGAAGAGATATGCAGAAACCACAGGTTGGGAAACCATATGAGCTTACCCCCCTTAACAGTGACAAAGGACAAATGGCAAGTACTGTTGGTGATGCTAGGAAAGGAGGGCAGGATGGGGGGGGGGAAGGGTGGAAGGTGGTTACCCTTAATGCTAGGAGTCTTGGGAGGAAAACTGCAGAGTTACAGGTTCTCATGGCAGAGGGAGAGGTGGACATTGCAGCCATCACGGAAACATGGGCCACTCAATACAATGACTGGGACCTGTCTGTACCAGGTACATGTTATTTCGTAGGACAGGGTGATTGGGAAAGGAGGGGTGGCACTATATGTGAAGGAAGGACTGAAGTGTGTAAGGGAGGAAGGGGAGGAGGGTAGTACGGAGTCACTTTGGATGCAAATCCAGGATTCCAAGAATAGGATACTTAGAATGGGAGTGGTGTACAGGCCACCATCTCAGACAGAGAAGTTAGACAGGGAACTAGCGGGACAGATCAGGAGGACCTGCGAGAAGGGTAGTGTGGTGATTGTAGGGGACTTCAACATGCCAGGAGTTGACTGGAGCACCCCAACAACCAGGAACAGAAGGGAGCAGGTACTGCTGGATGCCTTCCAGGACAGCTTCCTGCTGCAAATGGTCAGTGAACCAACCAGGTTAGGGAATACCCTTGACCTTGTGCTGGCAAATGGGGACTTTGTGAGAGAACTTACAGTGGAGGAACCGCTGTCAGGGAGTGACCACCCCTCAGTATGGCTCACATTGGATATGGGCAAGGAAGGAGTGGAATCTGGCACAAGAGTGCTGGACTTCAGGAGGGCTGACTTTGGGAGGATGGGGAAAGTGGTAAAAGGGTACCTGGCCAGAATTCAATCTAGTATGGACACGAACCAGAGGTGGGAGCTCATAAAGCTGGGGATAGTGGAGGCAACTAAAACCTGCTGCAAAGCCCAGAGCGAGAAGGCTAGGGCTAAGAAACCGATCTGGTTGAGCAAGGAGGTCATGGAAAAGGTAAGGAGGAAAAGAGCTGCCTTTAGGAAGTACAAGAAAACAGAGAGGGGGGAGGACAGGGAGGAGTACTTGACAGAATCGAAGGAGGTGACAAGGCAGTAAGGGGGTTCAAAGCATCTACGGAATTCGGGCCTACACAAGGCATTAAGAAGGGGGAGCAGGACTTCTCTAAGTACATCAGGGAGAAAAGGAGCTGTAAGGACCACATAGTAAGGATTGGGAAGGAGGGGGGTTGGGTGGAAGCAGGGTGCGATAAGGCGGAAGTACTAAATGAGTACTTCTGCTCAGTATTTACTAAAGAGAAGGGGGGGGTGACACCCAAGGTGGGAGAAATGGCAGAAGCAGAGGAGAAAGTGGTGACAGATGGGGAAATCATGGAAAGCAGAGTTCGAGAGGGTTTGAAGGCACTAAGGGTGGACAAGGCACCAGGCCCAGATGGCATCCACCCCAAGGTACTGAAGGAGCTGGCAGAGGTCCTTGCAGGACCTTTGGCAGACCTATTTAATGCCTCACTACATTCGGGGTGTGTACCTTAGGACTGGAGGATGGCTCATGTGGTGCCCCTCCACATGAGTGACCCCAAGGATGAACCGGGAAACTACAGACCAGTGAGCCACACATCCATCGTGGGTAAGCTAATGGAGACTATCTTGAAGGAGAGGCTGGTAGCCCTCCTAGAGGCCAAAGGACTACAGAACAGCAGACAGCATGGCTTCATACATGGCAGATCCTGCCAAACCAACCTGGTCGAGTTCTATGACTGGGTAACTAGGCAACTGGGCAGGGCCATGCAGTGGATGTCCTGTATCTGGACTTCAGTAAGGCATTCGACTCAGTGCCACATGGAAGGCTGGGAAGGAAGTTAGTAGGCACAGGGGCGGGTGCAAAGCTGGTGAGATGGGTAGGAAACTGGCTGCAGGGAAGGTAACAGAGGGTGGTGGCGGGTGGGGAGCTCTCACACCCAAGGGCAGTGATGAGCGGTGTTCCACAGGGCTCGGTGTTGGGACCAGTGTTGTTTGGGATATTCATTGCAGACATATCATGGGACATCAAGAGCAAGATCAGTCTGTTTGCTGATGATACCAAGGTAGGCGCGGTGTTGGATGACCTAGGGGGATGGCAGGGGTTGCAGGATGATCTGGCAAACCTTGAAACCTGGTCAGACACCCAGCAACTGGGTTTTAATGCCAAAAAGTGCAAGGTGCTGCATTTTGGGATGAAGAACCCAAGGAGGAGTTACCAGCTAGGGGGAGTGCAGCTAGCCCAGACAGAGGAGGAGAAGGATCTGGGTGTGCTCATTAAGGGTCAATGAACAACTCAGCACAATGTAGGAAGGCAGCTGCAAGGCCAACAAAATGCTGGGTTGTATTGCAAGGGTATATCCTCGAGGTGAGGAGGTGATTCTGCCACTGTATAGGTCTTTAGTTAGACCACACCTGGAGTACTGCATGCAGTACTGGCGTCCGTATCTGAAAAGGGACATTAAGTTACTGGAGGGGGTGCAGCACAGAGCAACAAAGATGATCAAGGAGCTGGGGGACTTACCATACAAGAGGAGGTTGAAGGAGTTGAACATGTACTCACTGGAGGAGAGGAGAGACAGGGGTGACATGGTTGAAACCTTTAAATACATGAAAGGAATAAACAAGATGGGTACAGAGGGGCTGTTCAAAGTAAGGGAGGGGAGGGCCACCAGGGGCCATGATGTGAGACTTGAGCAAGGAAGGTTCAGGAGGGAGATGAGGAGACACTTTTTTACAGAGAGGGTGGTGGCTGGGTGGAATGCGTTACCTGCTGAAGTGGTATGCAGTAGAACAGTGGACTGCTTCAAATGAGGATGGGACAGGACAAGTGGGAGGGTTAATGAAGTGGAAGGGTGGAAGGGAGGGACAGCTGCAGAATAAGGGGTGCTAGCTGCACATTTGAGCAGACTTGATAGACCTCTAGGCCTTTATCTGCTGGCAAATTTTGTATGTTCGTATGGCTATTTTCTAATATGCCACCCTATCTATTCCAGGCATGCTTGAAGCCTCCCACTGTTTTGCCTTCAACACTGCAGCTGACAATCTGTTCCATGTATCTTTCACCATTCCAGTGAAGAAATATTTCTTCACATCTCTCTTAAAATCCTCCCTCCACGTCATCGTATGCCCCCTAGTCCAGCTGCTCCTTCTCATTTGAAAGAGACTCCTGTCCTTCACCCGATGAGATACTTGTACAATAGGTCTATCATGTCCCCACTCACTCTCCTCTTTTCCAGGATGTGCTTATTGAGATCCAGAAGTCTCTCCTCATAGGGCTTTTCATGCAAACCCAGACCCATTTTTGTTGCCCTCCTCTGGACTGCTGCCTCCGTCCTGTCTATGTCCTTTTTGAGGTGCAGCCCCCAAAACTGGACACAGCAGTCCAGGTTGGATCACACCAGTGAGTGATAGTGACAATGCCAGCTTCCTACTCTTGCTGGAGATACCACTCCCTATGCACCCCAGCATCCCACTAGCCTGACCCGCTGCTTTGCCACACTGCCTTGCCACTTTGTGGTAATCAGATATGGTAACCCCAAGATCCCTTTCCTATCTAGTGACTGCCAGTACCTTCCCCCTTCCTATACTCAGCACCTGGTTTCCTATGCCCTAGGTGCATGAGTTTGCACTTTTTGGCATTGAACCCCAGCTGCCATGCTTTAGACCACTCCTCTGGTTTCACCAGAGCCCTTCACATTCTCCCCAACCCTCCTGAGTGCCCACCATATTGCAGCTTTTGGTATCGTCTGCCGAAAGGCATATCTCCTCTTCCAGTTCCTCAGCAATGTCACTTGTGAAGACATTGAAGAGGACTGGCCCCATTACTGAGCCCTGTGGCACCCTGCAGGTCACTCCTACATCATTCAAGTGAGTGCCATTTACCACATCCCTCTGTCTCCTGTCTGTTAACCAGTTTCTAACCCAATTCACCATTTTAGAGCCCACCACTGGGCTGCTCAGTTTCTTTATCAAACCAGAAATCGGATGCATGTTCACAACAGGACTGAGTTCAGGTGCAGCCGAAGGGTTTCTAGCCCCTAACCAGGATCTGGTACATTCAAGAGAGGTTCTGGAGTTGAAGATTGTTTAGAAAATAACAGTCAAAACTGTTTGGCTAAGTGCAAAATGGTGGATAATTTATTTCTCAAAGCAGCACAACAGGTATAAGATACAATAAGTACCCTGGTGCTTTGGTCTCTTGACTTTTGTCAGGCGGCCCCTGATGAAGGTCGAGAGTGTGTTATACTTTTTGTGCTGCTTTGGTAAATAAATTATTCACCATTTTGCACTTATCCAAAGTTTTTTTGACTGTTGTTTTTTACACAGTCTTCAAATCCAAAACCTCCATTGAGTGCACCGGATCCCTGTTGTGCTCAGTTTCTTTATCAGCCTCCTGTGCAGCACAGTGTCAGAAGCCTTGCTGACATCCAGGTAGACCATGTCCACTGCCCTTTCTTGATCTATTTCCCTGGTCACCCACTCAAAGTGCAAACTGGAAGCATGTGGCACTCAGGAAACCATTATTTATTTATTTAGTTTTTGTTTACTGGGTCGGGTGCACTAGGCAAACATTTGCATAGTTTCAGGCATGACCCGAGAGAATACAAACCCGTTTAGACCATTATGGTGTAGACTATGATAACAAATAATAACAACATAGGAACCATAGGGGTACTATCTGTGCATGATACAAGAGTAGGTGATGGAATCCATTGGAGTTCAAATCCTTTACAGTTCCATACCAGGACAGTGAATATGATAATGACTAAGAACAGAAAATGGTAAGAGGAAAATGACAAAATATGACACATGCCTGAAAAGTAGGGAAGCAGGGAAGGGTAAGTTAATGGCAACATAAAACCATCTAATTAAAGTGTTTCAAAACTCACAATTTGGTCAGTGTCAACAGATGCCCCCGATGAAGATTTGTTGTCAATTGAAGTACTGGGGCAAGTGGTAGGCAGCTCTGTTTGCATTGACTGAATTGTGAGTTTTGAAGCATTTTAATTGGTATTTTGCACAATAAATATGCTGGTAACTTGAACTCACTTGGTCTCCTACTTTTTGGATTAATGGTTTCCTGAGTGCCACAAGCTTCTGGTGTGCAGTTTGTCTAGGTGTACGCAACTCCCTCTTGTGAGTTGCAGCCTTGCATCATGGATAGTGGTCTCACAGCCCGGAACCTCACCCAGTCAAAGAAATCCATCAGATTTGTTTGGCATGACTTCCCTCACATGAATCCATGTTGCCCATGGTCTTGCAGCCCATTAGATTCAAGATACTCAAAATACCCTACAAGTATTTCCTTTAGCAGGGTTTCCATTAATTTCCCCACTATTAAAGTAAGACTAACTAGTCTATAGTTGTTATTTTTCTCCCTGCAGCTGCTCTTATTTAGAGGGACCACATCAGTTCTTCTCCAGTCCACAAGAATCATGTCTGTTTGCAGTGAACTGTTGAACAAGGCTGTCAGTGGGGCAGCTAGCACCACCCTGAGTTCCATTAGAACCCATGGGTATATCCCATCTGGTCCAATACCTTTGTCCACATTAAGAGTTGCATGTCCCTTCTGGATTCTTTCTTCTGAGAATGGACTTGTGTCCACCTTCTCTTTTGATGCTGAATAACTTTTCTTCAAGACAAAAATATGGTAAGCTCTTTTTTATTCATGACTTAATTTTTTAACCAATATGACAATAGCCTCAAATACATTATAATTCATAGTTTTACTTTCCCCAATTCTGCTCTGAAATATGTTGATGGTACAGAATTGGGCATACCTAATATTGGTTTATAAAATATATTCACAATTCCATCAAAGTCTTTGGGACAGTGATATCAGCATACCTCACAGTAACAGCTAAGAACTGGGACCAGTTTAGTGTCAGAGCCACGATAGCTAGTTCAAAACTAGACTAGAGTCACAGAATATTTTATTAAACCTGTTTAGCCTTCACTTATTCCAGTTTATTTGTTAATTGTATAATCAAACTTTTTCAAAATTTGCAATTGCTACTAAATGTTGTACCCAAATATATTTACTCTGCTACTTGTTTCAATGTCTGTCCATTTAATATCCATCTACAGCATGTTTATCAAGTCTGTTCAGTCCAAAGACAGTCACTTTACTTTTTCAATATTTGTGATCAATTTTGTATGATTTGTTAATTCTTCCAAACAGAATAATTTCCTTTGCAATCCTATAGGTGCTATTGAAAGGAGAAAGAAGTCATCCGTTTATGCCACTGCGGGGCATTCTGTCCAAGATATGTAGGGGAATGAAATGAAGTGTCATCTAGATTTATCAATATTTTACCTATGAACAAATTAAATGAAAAAGGTGACAACGGACACCCTGCTTCACTATTTTATTATCTAATAAATTTGTTTGTGTAGTTTCCATTAAGAAAGTACCTTACATGGGTCAAATTATCCTTGTGTAACTTAATATCCTTAATAACCAGGGTTCTACTCCAAGTTGCTGTAATGTATTCTATATTAAATTTCTATGAAGAGAATCCAATTCAGTCTCAAAAGCTATATAAGCCACATATAACTGTAATGCTTTGAAGTAACACATTTTTCATAAAGATGTGCCAAGGCAAAGTAATATTTTAGTGCAAAAGTTTTTTTTTAATTCTGCTCGTAAATTGCTAATAATGGCCCCTATGCATGATAAAGGTGTAAGTACACACAAAATGCACGTACCCAGCTTGTGCCCCTGCACCCTGCGGCATTCACTAATGCCGGCTACCTGTCTGCGGCCCTGCCCCCAGCACACAGGTCTGCACAGGGTGGGCATGGGCAGAGTCATGGATCCAGCTGGGAATCAAATCAGATGCCTGGCATAGGTCCTCCAATGGATCCCTTGCATGGTAGGGCACACGTTAGCAGTGTGCCTTGTGGATGTCCGAGTGCCAGCGACTGTGATGGGTGATAAGGGGGCAATGCTGCCGGCCCTCCAATGGCACCACAGCAGTGTGGTGGTTTGGGGGCCTATGTCAGTTGGCCTAGGGGGTGACTGCACTACCAGTAGTGGGGAGGTTCACACGCACTGCAGCTGGTGGTGGTGGGGGCCTCAGCCTTCATCAGTGCCCCTGCAAGGGTTATGGTTTAGTAGTGGGGTGGGTGTTGTACCACACTCACTTCTGTGTGCTGGGGTGGGGGTGCCATCGGGGGACCATGTGCTGTAGCACCAGCAAGTAGTAGGGCTGTCTGCCCTGTCATTTGGAGTGTCCATGGTGTGCACGGGGCACACAGGGGGTTTACGACTGGGTCTCCCTGGTGTACCCTGCTCCCTCTGATGCATCCCCATGGCGAGTACTATGCACCTTAGTGCATGGTGTGTAGCACTGGCCTGCCCCTGGCATGTTGCTCATCATGCGGTTGGGAATTGGGTGTGTATGTGCTGTGTGCCCCCCATTTGTGCATCCTGCACAGGGGCGCAGTGGGTGCAGAGTGGCTATGCACTCCAGATACATGCGCGTAGCCACTCTGCACTATTTGTGCATAGGGACCAATATTATTATTATTTTCTCAGTGCTCTAACCTATTGTTTAACACCTTTGAGAAGATGTTGCAAATTATATTAAATTTATTGGCCTGTAGTTAGATGGCAAACGTTTCAAACTTTTTTAATGGATGGGAACTACAGTACTGCCCTTCTATAAACTTGCTATATAGTTCTTTTGAATACTTAAACATTTTGTGTAAGGTTGTCCATCCATTTAGTGATATAAATTCTAAAAATCTCAATAGGGATTGTATCTGTTCCTGGAGCTTTCTCCTGTGTAAATGATTTGTTTCAAGCACTTCCTCTTTTGTTATTTCCATGGTTGGATTAATTTCCACAAATGTTATAAGTGGCCTTACTGGTTTAGTTGGCAAACTTTTGTCATAGAATATTCTGGTAAAATAGTCAAACCACTTGTAACCCCCCAACGGACCCTTATTTAACCAGTAGACACACCTCCCATAGTCTAGGGGAAAAGAGAGTGGTGTTGGTACAAAGCAATATATGATTTGCAGAAGTAGTAGAAAAACACAAGGTGTGTGTACATAATAGACATAACCAGTCCTATTCCAAAACCCAGGTCCTGAGGACAGAATGTTTGCTAAGGGCTATGCTAGGTTTGCACTTCTGGACAGGAGTACCCAGTAAATCCACACAGGAAGCATTAACTAGATTGTCCATGCCAGGCTGGGATTCTAGAATGTGGCTTTATTCTGAAACGCAGTTGGAAAACACAATAGCAAAGCTGGACCCCAAGGGTTTACACTGGCACAAGGCAATGCAAAACACATCTGTAGAAACAGTACTCAAACCTCCCATATAGCACAGGATTAAACTCTGGAATGTGGAACTAGCCACAGAGAACACACACAATTTCTCCTGAAATTGCACTAGGCCAGTACTTAGAACAGTTCCCATATGACATATGATTAGACATCTGGAAAACTGTGGAACTAGCCACTGTGAAACTCTTCTGGAAAGGTGGCACTAGGCCAGTACTTAATACATTTCCCATATGGCATAGGATAAGAATGTGGCACACGGGCCACAACAGAGCACACAAGGCTCAAAACTTGCAAAACCCACATACAAGGGGTAAACTGGAGAAACCCACATATGAGGGGTAAACTTCTTCAGGCATTGGCCACATACACTGACAGAAAACAGGAGCCCTTACAGTACCCGAAGTGCTGAACTTGTCACTCAAGAGGGGAGGTCTCCCACCTTTTGTTTCCACATCCATACCCAGCCATTCTTTCAGACCTACACCTCACAAATACTGAAACTGTAGAAATTGATGGTATCTTGAAATGTTTCTCACATTTAACATCAGAAACACCCCTAGGGTGTAAAGTTAACGTCCTGAACAAAGGGCAAGCCACACATGGGATGTCCACTATTGTCAGAGATCTTTAAAACACAAACTTCTTGAGGAAATCCTCACAGAATAACTCTCAGACAGAAATCCACACACAGTTTGTACTCACAGGTAGCTTTGTAACAGTTCTGGGTTGGATCAGGGGATTGCCCCTAAAATCCTCTGCAGTCCCCTTCATTCCACATGGGATAAAGACACAGGAATCCCTGGAGATGGTTTCCACCACTTCACAAGTCTGGAAAAGCTGTCATCCACTAGGGTGAGAAATACAGACACTCCACACACTGCAGCTCAATCTCTGAGCTGCTGCTGGAACTCACACCAGCTCGAACTAACTCAGAATTCTGAAGCGCCTACGTGCACACCAACAACTATATAATCACTAGCTGCCTTCCCTACATAGCACTGACACTAATGGGATTCTAGTAACCCCAGGGAACCAGGGGGTTACACACTGTTTTTCAGTAATGTAAAAATCTATGTTATTATGGAAATTACTCATACCCATAGCAACCATATACCTAAACAATTTGGAGTCATTTTTAGTTATTATATCCAGCATTTGCTCCCACACAGTTCTGTAACATGCAATTCATTGTTATTTCTGGACTGCTTTATGAGATTTTCTACACTTACTTACAGGTAGATGACCAAAATTATTTTTTGTTGAGTTTTTCTTTACTGCTCTAATAACTCTATTCTGTCTTCATTTTTCTTCTTTACATTTTTTATTTAACCAACAATCAACTGACCTACACTCACCCATCTGTGTTTTTGTATACAAAAATGGAATGCAGAAGTCAATGACTTTCAATTTATAAGAATCAATTAATTTGGGATTTGTTTCCCAGCCGCTTTACTTGTTTGATACTAATAAACACTTCTGGATTACCATGATGTTGTTTAGTGTCCATACTAGAATTTAAACAGCCTAATTTTAGTGAAAAGGGAATGTGAACACTTTCAGGGTGAGATACTATAGTCAGATATTTAATTTTTTCAATTTCCAACTTGTTTGCTATTACTAAATATATTGCACTTGCTTCAGTAAGAGCAAGAGAAATATTATTTGTTTGTTTTATTTTGTTTTATTTGTTTCACCAGGAAGGTGGATTAGATCTGAAGACTCTTTTTCAACTACACCTGTGGGAGAGGGTAACAAAGATACAAACATGATAACAAACAACAATTTACATAAAATCACAAAAAATATTTACAATATCGCAATCTTTTAAACCACACACTATACAAGTCACACACAACTCTAATAAATAGTGTTCATTCATTTTTCAAGTTTCGTCATGTCACCACTACGCATTTACATCAAGATACTCCAACCAGATAGCTCTCTAAAGCCTTCCTAAAAACAGGTCTACTACTATCAATGTCCAAATTCATATATATCAGGTCATTTAGCATTTTTGGGTTGTAATTTATTATAGAACATGCTGCAGTTTTTGCATTCATTTTATTTTCAATATATAATTTTACAAGTGAGGGCCTCAATTCCCAAGTTGAATTAATACACTGAAATTGATTTACTAGTACTAAAGGAATCTGAGTATGACATAAATTATGATGCAACATATATGCTGCTTTAATAATTCTCTGCTTTGGAGGTAAGGTCCCAAAAGAACAATACAAATGCTCCCTTTTATTTAAACCTCCTGTAGCAAACCTCACAATGCTGATGAATGTCACTGTATATTTGTGAAATAAAGTCTTAGGGGCATTTATTATGATAATACTGTTATATTCTAAAGCTGGCAGAAAAACTGGATTAGCTATTATTGTTTTACTTGTGCAGTTAAACAGTTTTTATTTCTATATAGAACCCCCAATTTTTTATTAATGTTTTGTGTTATCTTGGATACATGCTCTTTTAATGTTAGACTACTGTCCAGCATTACTCCTAAATAATTAAATGTCCTAACCTACTCTAACATAACACCATGCCTTCCCACAACATTGATGGTATTACTCTCAAGTTTACTCACAAGACCAAACATCATTGTGACAGTTTTTTTTTCATTAAGTAAAATGTTATTATCTGCAAACCACCTTCGAAGATTCCAATAAATAGGTTGCAGTTTTCTTCTAGGTCTGCTCCTGTTCTACCTTCACAGTAAATTACTGCATAGTTGGCATATACAATAACTGATGCCTTGTTGAGAATAGTTGGTAAGTCATTTATAAAATGGAAAACAGGAGCGGATCCAGAACTGAATCTTGGGAAACGCCTGTCTGAATACCTCTCAGGGAAGATATTACAGAGCCAACCTTTACTTGCTGCCTTCTTCCTGACAAATAGTATTCAGACCAAAGAATTGCATAATCCCTTATCCCCAAGTGCTTCAGTTTGGATATCAGAATAGGGTGGTCCACTAGGTTGAAGGTCTTGGTCAGGTCAGTAAAAATCCCATCAGTTAACAAACTCTTATCCATATTGTCATAGATGTCACTTGTTAACCTGACCAAGGCCATGAATGTGCTGTACCCCTTCTGAACCCATATTGATTTTCACTCAATAGACAGTTTTTTTCTAAGTAGTCAATTAGTTGTTTTGTAACAACTTTTTCCAATAATTTGGCTAAAGCTGGTAGAACAGACATTGGTCTATAATTCGTAATCTGGTACTTATCTCCAGATTTAAAAATAGGGGAAATTATTGCTGTCTTCCACATATCTGGAATTTTAATTGGTACACAACGATAAATTAAACAAGTAAGTTACTGGTTTAGTCAAAGGTCCAGCAACTGTCTTTGACAATCTTAATGGTAGTTCATCAACCCCTGAACCCTTATTCTCATTTAATGTAGCCAACCAATCATATACTTCCTTTTCTTGTATTTTTGTAAATGAAAATGTTTGCTGATTTCCAGCGTTATCCAATGGTAGTGAATTTATATGACAATTACTGTTTTTTGTATCTAAGTTCTGAAGATTTAAGTTTGAGTCTTATATTGGCTCATATCCATAATAAATTCATAAATGTATGTGCCACTTTTTGGTCAGTATCCATTACTATGTCACCAAAAATGACCTTATCAATCTTACCTGCATTTTTAGGTGTATACAAATCTTTAAAAGAATTCCAAAAGTTTTGGGGGTTTAAAAGATGTTCAAGCTATTGTTCTTTGTAAAAATGTTGTGTAGTAATTTTAATCTCTAGTTTACATATATTTCTAGTGTGCCGATAAGAGTTTAAATCAGTTTGGAACCCTGTTTTTTTATATTGTTTCCATAATTCATGTCTAGTCTTAAATAAATCCAACAATTTTTGTGTCACCCATGGGGTATGTTTAGTTTTTACTCTTCACTTTTTCCTAGGTGCAAATGTATTAACAGTGTTTAACATTTGCACAGTAAAGTAACTTGTAGCTTTGTTCGTATCATTAAGATTATATAATGGAGCCCAATTAATCTTACAGACCTCCCTTAAGATTACATCTTCTGTTAAATTTTTCAAGGACCAGGTTTCCCTAATGTGAACTTCTCTATGTGTATATTTATTTTTCTTTCTAATGAAAAATGTAGGACAGTGATCAGAAATAGCGTTGGTCAAAGTACCTGTGGCTTTTACATAATCTGGTTTAGTTACCAACCTCCAATTGATTATTGATTCCCCACCTGCTTTCTTCTGATTATACCTGGTTAATTAGTTTATTATTTGACTGTATCCTTTAGATGTTAAACAATTTCTTATGCTGTCAGTTTGTTCCAGATTTAACCAATCTATATTAAAGTCTCCCATTACAATATGATCTTTGTTATTGTTAAGCGTTAATACTTTTTGTAATAATTCAATATCTGTCCTAGCAGCTTTAGGTGGTAAGTAAGCACAAGTGAGGAAAAAATGTGGACCATGTTCACCTTCCATTTTCCATTTTATTGTTAAGTAATAAGAGGAATTATAATGACCCACTGTAACTAACTCAGAAACAAATGTATCTTTAATATAAATCAGGACACCACCACCCCCTTTGATCCTATCAGACCTATATGTTGCGTACCCCTCAAGACCTTTGCTATCATTACCATTAGAGTTTTTCTAACCAGGACTCACTTAGAGATACTATGCCATGTTTTTCATAATCTATCTATAACTTCAGCTCATCAAAGTGTGCTGTTAAACTCTGGGGCCCATATATTCAAAAGGGTTGTGTATGGGGCAACAGTGTTGCACCATGTGCAACCCACTTATGCGCCCTGGCATGATATTCAAATGGGGATTGTGTCTGGCACAAATCCCGATGTGCCGGAGTGCATCAGTAATGTATGCGGCGCAGGTGGGGGGGGCGTGCCCATGCATACTCTGCACATCCCGATGTTCAGCCCAGGATGTGCTGAGCCCATGCATGTGCAATCCCTACTTGCGCTGCACACAGGTGAGCCAAAAATAAAAAGGAACAATGGCTGGTTACCCACAGGTGAGCTGTCATATTGCAGGGTACAACACGGCAGCTGCCACCTGTGGGTGGCCATCGGAGCTCTGGCTGCACCTTTGTGGCAGTGCCCCCATGCCTGATCATGGGCATAAGTAAGCGTAGGTCAAAATCCTGGTGGTCCAATGGACCACTCATATCCAATCATGGGCATATGTATATAAAATGAATTCCTATATCCCTGGTGGTCCAGTGGACTGCTCTCAGCCTGATCCATCGGCATTTGTATCAGAAAATAAGTCCAATATCCTGGTGGTCCATCAGTACCCTCCACCCGCCCACTGAGTCCCACCGCCCTCCCCTGGTCAGTGGTGGGCAGCAGCACCCACCCACATGCCGCCCCTGCCTGCCACTGACACCATAGGGGGGGCTCCATTGGTCTAGAGTGTGAGCCAATGGGTGTGCAGCTCTTCACTGCATTACACATTCAGATATGTGAATGGATCCATTCACATATCTGGACTGTGTAGTACGGTACAGGCTGCACGCCCATTGGCTCACGCTGTGGACCAATGGGTGTACAGCCCTACCTATGGTGTCAGTCAGTGGGCAGCGGGAAGGCAGGCAGTTGGGGTGCTGCTGCCCACCACTGACTGGGGGGAGCGGGTCGGTGGGGTTCAGTGGGTGGTTGGGGGGTACCACTGGACCACCAGGGATATTGGACTTATTTTGTGATACAAATGCCCGCAATCGGGCTGCGAGCAGTCCACTGGACCACCAGGGATATAGGAATTCACTTTTATTATACAAATGCCCATGATCGGGCTGCGAGTGGTCCACTGGACCACCAGGGATATAGGAATTCACTTTTGTTATACAAATGCCTGCGATTGGTCCACTGGACCACCAGGGTATAGGAATTCACTTTTATTATACAATGCCCATGATTGGGCAGCGAGCGGTCCACTGGACCACCAGGCATATAGGGCTTAATTTTTGTATACCTAAGCCTGCGATCGGCCTGATAGCAGTCCACTGGACCACCAGGGATATAGGACATGATTTAGCACTCCGTATGCCCGTGATCAGGCAGAGGGGCGCATTGCCGCGCCGTACAGGGGGCTTCAGTCCACGACGGCTGCTGCCTGGCAGGGCACCAGGTGCAAGTCACCAGGGATTGGCTCACCTGCATGCAAATGGGGCCATAATGACATGCAAATGGCCCCATTTGTGCCTTGCATACATTATGGCCCCATTTGCATGTGCACTTTTTGAATATCGCGGTTGTTGCGCATAGCACAATGGAACTTGCACTAGCGCATTCCCCTGCTCCGCTCTGGCCACTTGCACTGGTGCAGTGGCACTGTGCCATGCACACTGCAGGTGGCAAGGGTTCGATATTCAACGATGCTGTGCCATGGTGCAGCTCTGTTGAATATCACCCAGTCAACGCCCCTGCACAGCCAAGTTGCGCTGCGCCCAGGCTTGTGCCACAGCCTGGTGCAGTCTGAATATCTGGGCCCTGATGTTTAAATGTGCATTCCTTATACCCTTCAGGCATGGTAACTCTGTGAAAGGATGAACTAAATTTGGTCCTGGGTTTCTCTCTTATGTCCCTTCTGCCAAGTAAAATGAGTGATAGCTGTATGAATAATGGGCCAAACAGGATTTGCATAACAATTTTAGATACTTTGCCTCCAGGCTGCCAAGTTTAGTCTTGATGCTACTATGCCAGAGTTTAGGGTCCGTAAAAACACCAACTATCCTACAATGGTACAGTAAGTCATGGTTTACTACTGTGTCTTTTCTATGCTTAAAATGTATGGTACAACAACCCTTTGAGCAATTTCCATTTTCTTCAGTGCATATAGAAGTGTGTGATATCCATACTAATATACTACACAATAGCAAACTCATACCCATTACCATTTTTGGACCCATTTTTTAATCACACTATACTATTCCCATTTGTATAAAACAACCCCTCACAAACACTAAGCAGTTTCAATCAATATTTAATATTTTTAAAAGCCTCCCCCACTGCTTCCCCCCAGGTAGACTCACACAGAGTGACTCACACCACTCCTGCATGAGCCACTCATGTCTGCAACTGCTCCAAGGGCAGCAACTAGATCAAGTACAAATTTATAATGAGTACAACCCCTCCTCCTGCCCATGTCACCACCAGCTCCCGGTTCCTGGTTTTCTGACCACTGCCACCAGGTCGGGACTGAGAAATAGATGTACAAAAGTCATAGGAGTCTATGGAAAGCAACCCTATAATCCAGCAAGCAGCTGACACTACAAGATGATGCGGAGGTGTGCGTCCTCTGCTGCAGTCAGGCAAGTTTGCAAAGCACGTTCAGTTTAGCAGCTGTGGAGTTATTTAAATACCTGCTTGCCCCTCCTCCTGCCCACGTCACCACCAGCTCCCAGTTCCTGGTTCACCGACTGCTGCCACCAGGTTGGGATCAAGAAACAGATGTACAAAAGTCATAGGAGTCTCTGGAAAGCAACCTGATAGTCTAGCGAGCAGCCAATGCTACAAAATGATGCGGAGGTGTGCATCCTTTGCTGCAGTCAGGCAAGTTTGTAAAGTGCATTCAGTTTAGCAGCTGTGGAGCTGCCATGCTTCATGTTTATCACCTTTTGTTCTTTGGTTCACCAAAACAAAGTTTATCTATTAAAAATTGATATTAGTTTCTTCCTGTATGTAATTGACTTTTTATCTATTTATTTTTTAATTTTTATTTATTTGTTCTAGGATTACAAATACTTTTGAGCCGAGGCTCTTTTACAAAGGTTCCACGTCATTGGTACAATTGAGACAATCATAAGCAAAGATAACAGTTTATAAAATAAAAAAAAAAACACATAATCTTGTAGATGACAAAAGAACAATAAGGTGAAGCTTTGGGGAGGGGAAAGGGAAAGGAGGAAGGTGAAATCAGGGAGACTAATTGGATGGGAGAAAAGGGGAGGTAGGTTGGGGGGACAGAGAGAGGAGAGGTGGAAGGTGGATAAGAATAGAGGTAGTGCAGCCGGGTGGCATTTGTCATGGGCCAGCGGGGGAGGTGAAGATGGGTGGAGGGGGGAGCTGCTGGCAAGTGCAGGAGTAGATGTGGATCCAAAAGGGCATCTTCAGCTATGGAACCAAAAGACATGTTTAGCCACAATAGTCACAGAGGTTGGAGGCAGTGAGTGTTAGGCGGAGACGAGTCTTAAAAGTGCTGAGCGATAGTGAGGACGACATGTCGCTGAGAAGACCGTTGTACCAACTAGTGGCCCGGTAAGCAAAGGATCTTTGGCCTTGAGTTGTGCGGCAATGCGCTTGATCTGAAATTTGAAATGTCTCTGTACAAAATAATCATTGATCACATTGTCATAATTATCCACTTTAACACTGAAGTCATCAGCAGTTTGGGGAAATACTGCAGGAAAGTCTAGGGGCAAATTAGAAAGCAAATAATTTAATTGGTACCAAGCCATAGGATCTAGATATTTAGTTGAAGACAGAGGCATATGCAAATTACATTCAAGAATATTGTGTTTTGCTTTTACCTTAATAAGAACTGTAACAAAATACCAATAAATTGTAATTGTTTTTATTACCTCATTTTCCCTATACATTTATGCCATAATTAATATTCCTCTTGTAAGGCTTCCAATATTGGATTTTTGTAATGTCTGGGGATGAAATTACTGTATATCTAGTCACTAATATTTCATCTTTAATGCATGCTTCTGACAGTAGCACAATGTGGTATTGTACAATAAATGATACACACTCTCGATCCACCAATTATGTATCCCAGAAATGTTTTAAGTTAACAAAGACAAGCAGTTATTTTCAACAGTCATATCTGATGTATAAATGGTAATACAAGACTTTTTACTCAATATTGATGGCCAATTCTCCCAAAATATTTTTCAGCATGCTACTATCAACTCTAAATCTTTTCTCTTTGGGGCACCCATCACTTTTTCAGTTTCCAAAGGAAAGGGCTGCTGAATTTATTCTCAACAAGCATTTGAGAATACTGCAAATAGAGCCTAAACTGGCAGACTATATAGTACTCTATTTGGATGAAATCTCCATCCTGTTACATTAAATAACTTTCTCTGGTGCCTAGTGTTCCCCTGACCTCCAATCACTGCCCCATTAGATGAAATAACTTTTCCTGGTGTATAGTGGTCCTCCCAGCCTTCAGTCACTGGCCCTGGTATACCAGTAGATATCCCTAGTGTCCAGTGGTCTCGCTGGCTCTCTGTTTGCTGGCCTATATGATATCTCATATTTCCTGGCATCTAGTGGCCCCCCCACTGATCCCTGTCCCCATACCAATGTACTCTTACCCTGAGATCAAGCAGCCACCACACCATGAGTACCAACAACCTACCCTGCCAGCCACCCCCTTACCTGAAGCACTGGTGCTGCCGGATCCCATACAGCAACTGGAAAATCCATCCTCTCACCAGCTTGGCTGGCCACCATATGCAATGACAGAGAGCGTGTCAAAGGTCTTACTGAAATGTAAGTGGACCACATCCACTGCATTTTTCTGATCTAATTCCCTGATCACTCAGTCAAATAAAGCTATCAGATTAGTTTGACATGACCTCCCTGGTATGAATCCATGCTGCCTCGGTTCCTGTAAGTCACTGGATTCAAAATAATCTACAATCTTCTCCTTCAGTAGTGATTCCATTAATTTCCCCACCACTGAAGTCAGGCTGACTGGCATGTAATTTCCAGCCTTCTCCCTGCTACTACTATCATGAAGTGAGACTATATTTTCCCTCCTCCAGTCCTCTGGAACCACACCTGTCTCCAGTGAGTGATTGAACAGGACTGTCAGAGGTGTAGCCAGCACCTCTGTGAGCTCCCTCAATATCTTTGGATGTATCACATCTGGCCCCATTGCTTTGTCTACTTTCAGATTTGCGAGTTTCTTCAGGACTATTTCCTGTGTAAATGGACTAGTGTCCACCACCCTTCCTGCCACACTCCTATCACTTATCTGTAAATCCCTTGCCCTCCCCTTCCTCTGTGAATACAGAACAGAAGTATTTGTTCAGGATATCTGCTTTCTCCTGGTCCCCCTCCACACACTCCCCTCCTTCCCCCCTCAGCCGAACAATCTTTTCCCAGATCTTTCTCCTTTCACTTACATACCTGAAAAATGTCTTGCTCCCTTTCTTCACTGCCTGGGCTGTTTTCTCCTCTGTTTGCACCTTTGCACTCCTGACTGCTTTCCCTGCCTCCCTCTGCTTCTCCTGATACACCTTTCTGTCCTTCTCACTCTGCATCTCCTTGTACTTCCTGAATGCTAACTTTTTTGTCCTTTCCTTCCTGGCCACGTCTTTTGAGAACCATAGTGGTCTCTTCTTCCTCCTGCTTTTGCTTACTTGCCTGTCACAGAGGTTTGTTGCCTTCACTATGGCCTCTTTCAGTTTTGTCCATTGTTACTCCACTCAAGTCTTCCCCCGCCAGGGCATCCCTGAGGTATTCCCCCATCCTTGTAAAGTTGGCCCTCCTGCAGTCCAGGAGCCCTGCATTTGTGTGGTTTGATTCTGCCATTGTCCTGATAATGAACCACACTGTACAGTGATCATCGGTCCCCAGGTGGCCATCCGCTATGACATCTGCAGCACTGTCTCTATTGGTGAATAGAAGGTCTAATATTGCCCCCTCATGAGAGGGCTCTCTTGTTAGTTGCCTGAGGAATGCCCACTGCAGGGAGTCCAGGATGACCCTACTCCTAGCTGAAGCTGCAGCTGGGATGCTCCAATCTACATCCAACAGATTGAAGTCCCCCTGCCAGCAACACCCCCTCCTTATTTGTCATCTTTTGGATGGCTTCCACCAGAACCTTATCCATCTCCTCCCCCTGTGCTCGAGGTCTGTAGATCACACCAGTGTGAATAGTGGCTTCATGCCCTGTCTGTTGGGTGATCCACTGTACTTCTGCTCCTCTCTGTATTCCCTGTGTCTCTTGCTTTAATGCCATTCCTCATGTAAAGAGACACTCCTCCACTCTGTCCCTCCTGAACAAAGTATAGTCTGGTATGGCTATATCCCAGTCATGGTTCTGATTACACCATGACTCGGTAATGGCAACAATGTCCAGGCCAGCCTTTGCTATTATGGCCACTAAGTCTGGGATTTATTTCCCAGACTTTGAGTGTTTGCACACATGGCTTTCCAAATTCTGCCACCACCCTCATCAGCCCCCCTTTTTCCTCTTGTCTCTGAAAAGGCCACTGTCTCCAGACATTATTAGGCAATACAGCTTGGGTTTTCACTGCTATGCAGATGACACCCAGCTGTATTTGTCTTTTAGTCCCGGACAGGAAGATGCAGTCTCTATACTTAACAGCTGTCTATCCAAGATCAAGGATTGAATGAGTGCCAGCTGGCTAAGGTTAAACCTGGATAAGACTGAGGTGTTGGTGGTGGACCCAGGTCACCTTGAGGTGGGTTGTAGGGCTGGGCTTCCTTTGGGCGTATGGATCGATGGTGTCCAGTTCCCAACCTCAGACCGGGTGCATAACCTGGGCGTTATTATTGACGACGGTTTGACTCTGAAATCTCAGGTGTCATCCACTGTCAAATCCTCCTTTTACCATCTTAGAAATATCACTCGGGTGAAACACCTAGTTCCTCCGGCTGACCTTCCGACATTGGTCCATGCCTTTGTTACTTCTCGCCTTGATTACTGCAATGCCCTGTACCTAGGGCTACCAGGGGTTGATATCCGCCGCTTGCAGCTGGTGCAGAACGCAGCAGCCAGGCTTTTGACTGGGACATCTATGAGAAGTCATATTACACCTGTACTGCACAAACTGCACTGGCTGCTGGTTCAGTGGCGGATCACTTTTAAGGTCGGGTTACTGACCTATAAAGCCCTACACGAACAGGGACCGCATTATCTTCAAGATCTCCTTATTCCCTACTGTCCCTCTCGCTTGCTCCGCTCCGCCGACGAGGGATTGCTAGAGATTCCCAGGGTTCGTTTAAAAACATCTGGAGCACGGGCATTTTCTTACGCTGCCCCTACCCTGTGGAATTCTCTACCTCGTCGGATACGAAGCTGCCTGACCGTTGAGAGTTTTAAGTTAGAATTAAAAACTTATTTATTTCAAAAAGCATATGGAGAGTGATTTTATTGTGATCTTATTGTGATTATATTGTTATTGTTGTTGTTAGCGTTATATGTATGTATTTTAATTGCTTCTACTTGTACAGCACTTTGGCATTGAAAAGCGCTTAAAAAATAAATGTTTACTTACTTTTACTTACTTACTTGCTCTACTCTCCTTTCACCCCCCACCTTCATTTCCATCCCTCTTCATTTCTACTATTTTGTTTTTCTTTTTGCTAGGTACTGTTGGGGATTTTCCTCCTTTAGGGTTCTCACAACTGACTACTTCAACTTGGGGGGGTGTGGTGTTATGGCTCCCTGCTTCCTTCTGCCATCCCCTTGGCTAGTTTAAATGCTCACCAATGTAGCACCTAAACCATTCACTCAGGACTGTGGTTGCCTTCCTGGATTGATGCAGGCCATCTCCCCTGGTTAGGCCCTTATCCCTCAAAGTGGTACCTCCCCCCGATGAAGCTGAACCACCTCCTCTCCGCACCACTCCTTCAACCATCCATTGGAGCTCTTGGTACTGGGTGCCTTATCCTTCCCCCTGTCATAGACAGGCAACACCTCTGAAAAGGCCACTGAGCATGCTACCTGCCTAAGACCCCATTCAAAATTCAGTGATCTCCTCCTGCACAATCCTAGCCTCATCCCAAGCCAGGTCATTAGTCCCTAGGTGGACAATCACATCCAGCACTCGCTCCCATCCTCCTGCCTTAGCGCTCCTCAGGATTCACTTTCCATCCCTCCAAGCCATGGTGTCAGGTAAGGACTTAATCACTATCTCCTCCTCACTCCCTGTCCCCAAATCTACCCCCTCATGATAGAATTCCCCACCAGGAGTTGATTTATTCTCCTCTGAGGTCCTCTGCCACCCTCCTTGGGGTCCCCACTATGGAAGACCCCCACATCCCCCCTGGTCACTTCTGCGAGTGCCTCCATGGGATAGTCCTGCCAGAGCAGCATAGGACTTGTTTAGTGGGATCATCTGGGGCATGTGCCTCTGTCCCATGACCCCCACACTTCCCAAGCTCATTGTAGTCCACCCACCCCTCCTCCCTGGCAACTTCTGGGGCAGCGGTGGCAGACTTGGTGGTCCTTGGGTGGGTGAGGAGGTCACCCAAATCCCAGCCAACTTGGCCTGGAGATGAGCAGTCTCCATCCTCAACCCAGAGAGGTGCATGCAGATGGGGCTGTACCACAGTCTCTAAAAAGTCTCCTTGAAAACAGTCATCCCACAGCCACTGCACTGCACCATTCCCAGCATATCTATTATCTGTCCTGCCAGTTTTTGTTTTGCTTACTTTAACCCTTTCTACCACTGCCATCTCACTGCTCCATCTTCATAGCCAAGTATTGGTTTTGGTGTCTTTCCTCATACCTTGCCTCCCTCCTTTCTCCTGTGTCTCCCTCCCCTTATAACCCACAGTCTAGCTGTGCCCGCACCTTCTCTCTCCCGTACATCTGCACCTCAACTGGCAAACTCTCTTTCTCTTATAAGTTTCCTTACCTTTGGAATAACCTTCCTCCCCAAACCCATCTCTCGCCCTCCTTCCCACATATTAAGTGCCTGCTCAGTCCAACCCCCGTCTCCTCCTGCAACTGTTCCCCCTCCTAATCTGTCACTGATCACAACATTCCTTATTCCCATATTATATGATCAAACCACTGTATAGTAGCCTACACTATTCTGTATATTTATTGTATATAGTTGCAACTCTGTATCTATCTTCTGTCTAATTTGTGTATAATTTGTATTTTGAATTTTATGCATTGTATGTATCTTACTCCTTTGTCCCCCTACACCTTGTCACACCTGGAAATGAGCTTCTGCTCATGGTGTCTTTCCCGGTTACCAACTTTTAAATAAATAAATAAATAAAAAGACAGGGTGTTTCACCTAATCCCAAGCTTTTGTTTACTTTAACCCTTAGGCTGCCAACAGAATTAGAACGTATAAGAATTCTGGACTGCTATATCAGTCTGCGACTCTGCAAGAGTTACACTCCATTTACCCCTTCCTTAGATAGGGTGTTTCAGCTAATCCCAAGCTTTTGCTTACTCCAGTCCTTTTTTACCCCTACCCAAATAGGGTGTTTCACTTAAACCCAAACATTTTCTTGCTGTAAACTTTTTTTTTCCCCTACCCTGGATAGGGTGTTTCACCTATCCTCAAAGTTTTGTGTGACCCTACCACTCCTCACTCCCTTGTGATATGTGAGCTATCACAAGAGTTAAATAGGAATCTTACATCAGTTGACAGGTAGAACTTCCTGGTTCCCTGGTTCCCTGCTTCCTCTTGCCAAGTCCTGATGCCTAGTTCACTCCTTTACTGTACCCCGACCTCCCTTCTGAGGTGCAGAGTGCCTGGCTGCCTCATTGGGCTGACTCCAGTGGGCAGACTCCAATGTCCTTAGTGCATTTGTCCTTTGGGCAGGTGGCCACTTGGGGTATGTGCCCACACACATCCATCCACAGGTATGCAGATGATACAGTACTGTATACATCTGGCCCCTCATCTTCTGATGCAGTGACCAAACTACAGTAGGACCTCGATGATGTTCAGCGCTGGTTCTGTTCAAATCATCTCTTTCTCAATGCTAAGAAAACTGTCTCTATGACCTTCGGCACTAAGCAGTGACTTTCAAGGCTCCCTTCTGCCCCCACCTTCCACACCCTGAATGGGACTTCTCTTAAGACTTGCACCTCTTTCAGTTATCTCGGGGTCTGGCTTGACCATCACCTAGACTTCTCCACACATATTTATGCTATCCACAAAAAGCTTCACCCCAATCAGTGTCAGTGGCTCAGTAGATAGCACATGTGCCTCTGAGGCCGGGAGATCAGAGGGCTGTGGGTTCAGTTCCCAAATCTGGCACTTGGGTTAATATCCCAATACTGACACTGTAGTGCAGCATGAGGGTGGTGCTGCAATTCTGAGATGCCATCTTTTGGATGAGACGTTAAACCGAGGTCGCATCTGCCTGGATTGGTGGTAGTTCAGGTGGATGTTAAAGATCCCATGGCACTTTTCAAAAAACAGTATGGGAATTTTGGCGGGGAAAAAAGGGGTATTATTCCATAACCATATCAATACTTTATAGTCCTAACTTTACCTTTCCTGGCTTACATACTACCATCTTCTCATTTTTACTTTCTCCTTTCCCTACTTTTCTAATTCTTGTACGATAACATTTTTCACATCCTCTCCATATCTGCTGCATCTGCCTTTCTGACCTTTTTCCCAAATCTTTTTCATATACTTGCATTATTGCTTCTTGTACAAACCTCAGTAATACCTCTTGTGGTACAAACTGTTGTTGTAGAACCGATTTACATCTAGCCTGCCATATATAGTACTTTAGAATTGCAAATAACACCTGCAAATTTTTCTTTGAGAACCTCTGCCAACTTGGTGATCAAATCACATAAATCAAATCCATATATGTAATGTATGAAATTGCTGAATTTCCCAGCAATCAGCAAGTAGATCCCAAAACTGTCTAACATACCTACATTCCAAAAACAAGTGCTCTTGTGTTTCAAAAATCTGGCTACAACTCTGCCTTAGACGATATCGCTCCTGTAATGCCTTATGCTTATTATTACTCTTAACATTTAATTTTCCATGTATAGTCAACCATAGCACATCCCATGCAAATACTGGCACCCTTTTATTTAATAATTGTTGGAACATTTCTAAGCTATGTTGAACATTACAATAGGGCAATACTATCTCCTCTAGACATTGTGCTTTAACCATGCATAAATTTCTGACCTCTTTTGTACCCTCTCTATTTCATATTCCACTTTCCATGCTATAATTTGCTGAAACATGTCCTTTATTTCCTTTGGAACCACCTGTACTTTGTTTAACAATCTACTTTTTCTTTGTTCCCAGGCCTTTACACACGGTCCAATCTATTCCAATAATACCTTGTACCATTCTCTATTTTTATTTTTTCCTGGTTCTATAACATTATAATAAATAAATATACTAAAGTAGAAGGCCACCAGATGTATCATTCCTATGCCTCCCTCCCGAATTTCATGATATGTTATATTTCTCTTGATTGGATTCAACCTGCACCACCACAAGGCCCTGAACAATAGACTAAGTAATCTTGTGTACATCATCCTTGGAGGGGGGTATATATAGCTTACATACAATAATATGGCCACAATTATGTTTTTTATCAAAAATATCCTCTTTGTTTAGATAAAGACCCATGTACCCATCGTTACAAAGCACCCTCTGCTTTCTTTATTTTTGCCTCCCAATTCAACATTGCTACACTTTCCTTTCCAAACTTAATCCCCAATATTGTTATGGGTTCACTGGTCAAGTTTATTCCTGCATATTTGTCCCTTGCCAGATTATCCCCCCCCTCATCCACAACTTATATCCTACACTCTTCTCTTTATTAATACTAGAGCCTGAGGCTACTGAAAATTCTTGAATCTGCTTCTGTATTACACTTTCCTTTGTAGTTTCCTGGACTATAATGACCACATCATCTGCACAGGCCAATACTTTCAAAGGAGGAAAAGACTCTGAAAGACTTATCCCTTTTATCTCTGTGTCATTTTGTATACATTAAAATAAAGGGTCAATCCCAAATACACACAGCAGTGGGCTCATTGGGCACCCCTGCTTCACCCCTCTACATACTGTGACCTTATCACCTCTCCACCCATTCACCCTCAGGGTTACTGATGCTTCATCATATAAACTTTTAATCCAAGAGATATATCCCTGTGGAATACCATATTGCCCCAAAACCAAAAATAAATATTCTTGAGAAAATGAATCAAAAGCTTTCCTTTGATCTAAACTTAATACAAAACCTGTCTCTTCCCCATATGATCTCTATAAAACAATTCCCTTAATAAAATTAAGTTTCCCTGAATACCTCTCTGAGGAATAGCACACCCTTGTTCTTTACTAATTAAACTATGAGCACAACTGGCAAGATGATTAGACAAAATCTTGCTGAGGAACTTAGTATCTGAATTTATTAAACAAATGGGCCTCCAATTCTGTAACTGTCTCCTGTCCCGTTTTTTACATAAAAGAATTAACTCCGCTTCCACTAATGAACCACTAATATCCTGAGACTGTAATAACTCATTAAACAACTTTACCAATTCTAAACTTAAAGAATCACAAAAAAACTTATAAAATTCTGTAGGCATACCATCTAGACCAGGTGTTGAATTATTTTTGGCAGTTTTTATTACTGCTTTAACCTCTTCTTCCATTATTAAAGCAACCATTTGCAACTCCCGCTCTTTCAAAATCTTTTTCATTTCTAATTTTTCTATATATTGATCTTTATTTTGTGTCACAGGCACAGTACCAAAATTACTGTCTACATATTTGTTTACTATACCCAATATTGAACGCTTATCTTTATGCACATTTCCATTATCATCTTTCAGCTCTTATGTAATTTTCTTTTTGTAAATACCTTGTCTGTCCTTAAATGGATCAAATGTGTGCTTCTTGCTTACTGTACCAAATCTCAATTCCTGCTTTAATGACTTGGTCCTGTCATACTGATATGCATACATCTCTTTCTTTACCTGTTGAATTTGTGCACTAAAATCATGCCCTGTTGTATCAATCAAAGAAATCAACCTATGCAGTTGTTTCCTGTTCTGCAAATATTTAAAGTATTTATCTCTACTCCTTCGCCCTGCCAGTTTCTGAAAAAAATTTGCTCATATTTCTTTGTGTCTATCTACCACTCTCTCAAAGAATCATACATACATTGTACAGAGATTCTAGCTTCCCATAATCTTCTAAATTTCTTCACCACTCCTTCTTGTTCTAACAATGAGCCATTTAATTTGCATGGTGGCTTCCCATGGGAATATTCAGTATTCCATTGACAGTCTATATGCACTGCAGAGTGATCAGTAAATGCCAAGTCCCTAACTTCTGACCTTTTAACCTCTACTGACTTAGATACCCAAATGTAATCAATTCTCGTTCTCTGTATGCCTTTCCTAAATGTGAACCCCCCCCGAGTCATGTAAAGATCTATATGCATCTTTTAACTGTGCAGTAGCAGTAATATATTTTAAGGCATTTCAGACACATAACATTTTACTTGTTTGTAAACCTCTATCCTCTTTCTGTATGCTACAATTGAAATCTCCTCCCCATATGACCGTCTGTGCTGTACACAGAAAGGGATGTACCTTTTTGAACAGATCCACTCTTAGTGCCTTCCCATGAGGAGCATAGATATTAATCAATTGGACCCTCTGTCATTTATAAGATACAACTAAGATCAAAACTCTCCCTGGTTCTAGATCTACAAGCATTGAGACTTTTAAATCTGGATTTGAAAACAAAATCCCCAACCCATCACACCGGTCTTGACCTTGAGACCAAAATGTGACCCCCTGTTTTCATCTAGCATTACATTGTGCTATTTCCTGAAATGACTTAATCCTTGTGTCCAGCAAAAAAATTATGTTAGCATTTAACTGCTTTAATTCTTGAAAAGCACATCCCTCCGTATTTCATTCTTTATACTGTTCACATTAACAGTTACAATATAAAAGTCACTTATTTGTCTTGGAGAAAAAATAGTAAGAATCCTCTCCCTTTAATGTTTAGATCTAGTAATCCATTGCTTCTTCCCAGAGCTGCCCTCATCCATCTCTGAGGATGTCTCCTTAGATGAGGCAACAGAGGAAGTGCCTGACCCAGAATCCTCTTCCTCTGATATTTCCATATGTTTTTCAATGAATAGAGGAGCAAATTTATTAGTCTGTACTTTTTCTTTCTCTTTTATTTTCCTTTCTTTCCCCTTCAGTTCTTTAATTACTCCTACTTTCTCCCTTGTTCTTTTTTTAAACACCACATTTTTAAAGGGTTTATCAGAGCTTGATGTGGGGGGGGAGGCATAGCTGACTGGCCCAGAGCATGCACCACTCCCTCTATTTCTTGGTTTCTTCCTTCCAAATCATTAATCCCTTTACCTTCTTCCAAATTTACTGTCTGAGAGGAATTTTCTTGATTCTCCTCCCTATCATGTTCCACTATGGCCCCTTCATTAATCCCTTCCTCTCTTGTTATGTCTTGATTTTCTTCTCCTTTTTGCTGCTCTTCTCCTTCTTTAACCACTTCACCAGACTCATGTTCTCCATCTTTCTGATTTTCTTTTTCAGTTCTAAAACCACTTGAGTTTCCTTCTCTCTCAAGCTTCTTTCCTTTTCCTTAAAAATTTCTTGCATCCATTTTTCTGAGGCCTGGGTGCATCCTTTTTCTGGGCCTGTGTTAGCAAGGCCTCATGTGATTGACCTTCTCCAGTATTTTGAGAGGTCCATGGACATTTAATATACGAATGTCCTCTCTCCTCACATAAATTACATCTGAACAAAGTTTTGCAATGGGCTGAAAAATGACCAGTTTATAAAAAAATAAGTGCATTTAGGAGTATCACACGCATTACTGAGATGTAATCTGGAA
Organism: Neoceratodus forsteri; assembly: GCA_016271365.2. Classification (NCBI taxonomy): domain Eukaryota; kingdom Metazoa; phylum Chordata; order Ceratodontiformes; family Ceratodontidae; genus Neoceratodus; species Neoceratodus forsteri. The sequence goes on from JADMNL010000023.1 coordinate 322,844,193, forward strand.
CCACATTTATGACAGAATTTAGGCTGACCAGGATAAAATAGTGAGCCCCTGTCCTTCCCCAAGAAAAAACATCCAGGAAAATGAGCAATGCCACTGTTAGCCATAAATTGTTTGCATTTAATCTTCCAACCTCCAGTACTAAACTGTTTGGAATCAATCACAGGCACTGGCTGCTCCAACAATTTGCATCTTTTTTTTAACCAGTACAAAATATCTGCTATCTCTACTCCCTCATTTTTGAATAAGACAGTAATCATTCTTACTGCTGGCTTTGTGATAGGGATTGCTGGGAATGGGGCCCATAATGGAGAATCCTTCATTGTTTTATACTTGACCCAAAATCCATCTAAAGCCTCCACCATCTTAAAGCTTATATCGTAATTATAGTCGTCTGCATGTATCAGGGCAAGCACTTCTGAGGCATAAAACTTCAGAGTCCTTTAATAATCTCCTTCCAAAATATACTCTATCTGGGGGGGTTCTCCAGTCCCCCTGTATACATCAATCTAATCGCATTTCTTCTTGGTGCAGGTTCTCTAGTGTTTATTTTGAATAAATCCACCATTCGTAATAAAAGTTTATTCATTTTTTGCTTATTCGGATCCTGTAGCGCATCTATCCCTAGGTCCATGGATAGATTTTCCTCACTGACATTTGGAGTAGGCATCTCTTGTAACCCTTTTACCCCAAGATCTACCACATTTTCTGTCCTTTGCTTACTTGTACCAGGGATAACCTTATTCCCCATGTTATTGTCCTGTATCACAGTCTATTTATTTATTTTGCTTGTTTTTTCTCACTCCGCCATAGAGTCAATAATCCTATCATTCAATTTTCCCATCTGTATTGTGGCTTCCCTCTGCCCCATTTTCCCTGTCTCAGTTATCGTCTTGCAATTACACTCACTTACTTTCTTATCCTGCAGATCTGGTGACCATCCATTTTCTGTATGCACCCAGCCAGCAGCTTACAGCGCTTCCTCCGATTGCCATTCTTGTTCCTCCATTTCTCTGACAACCTCAGTCCGTTTGCTTAACTTATGCGCCATCCCCAACATCTTGCCCATGTTTTCCCTTCAAGGCTTTGGTAATAAGTCGCACACTCCAAAATCCACATCTAAACTTTTTTTTAATTTTCCAACTCACCATCCTCATTCTTTTCTTGACATCTGGCCATTTGGACCTCCTCAGTGGCTCCGGTGCATCCTCTGGTTCTTACTCACTCAATCTCCTTCTCCAGTGCTTGATCAATCATCTCAGCAACTTCTCCTGCTTCTAGACTGATCTCCTCCACACCCTCACTTTCCCACTTGCCATTTTCTCCTTGAATTATGTTCAAGCCAACCGGCACATTGGTATCCTGTACAATGCAATCCATACTGTTCAGTCCAGACATATTTAGTGAGAAGTTTATCCCTTCTTCTTGGGTCTCCAGAGTAATTGAGGTTGGGGAGGAGACCCACCTCACTCACAACCTCTCCCTTCGACATCTGGGCCATTGTGGCAATCCATGCACAGATAGCAACTCCACCTACAGTTCAGCAGGGGAATTTCCCAGGTGTTCTGGCCAAATTTCTCCCATTCACTAAAAATACCACCAACAGCTTAATCTAGTTCAATTTCAGTTGCTTACCATCTGTATCCCCCCTTCCCCCCGGTCACCCCTGAAAAAGGGACTTTTAGGCCCAGTGGGCTTACCAGGTCAACAAAATTCAATAAATAAATAAATACTTTGTACTGCAATTGTGGCTGCATCCCACTTCCAGCTCACTGTGTAATTGTGCAGAAGATGAGTCTTCCTATTTTCGACTACGGTGACACAGTCTACAGTGCCACCCACAAGTCTACCCTAACCAGACTGACCCCCCTCTTCCACTCTTTCTGTTACTTTGCCCTTGACTGTCCTCCCTCCACACATCACTGTGTCCTTTACTGGTCCCTAGACCTCCCCGTACATCAGGACCAGAGGCTCTTCCACAGTGCTAGCATCACAGCTAAATTCTGGGCTCAGTTCTTCCCCCCATATCTCACCCCTATTCTCTCAGCCCCTTCCCACCCAGTATATGCTCTCTGGGAAAAATGACTCATGCCTGTTGTCTGTTCCATGCATGTCCACCACAGCTGGCCAGGCAGCATTTTCATATCGTATGCCTAAAATTTGGAACTCCCTCCCTGCGGATATTAGGCATGCTACCACTAGGCAGCACCTTAATTCCCTGCTCAAAGCCCACTTTTCCTCCTCCTGCACATATTTGCTGGAGCCCTAGCTATATGGCCAGCCTACTCCTCCATGAGACTGCCGAGTGACATTGTTTGTTTGTTTTATATCTATAGCACCTGGGCCTCCCACTATGTTTATGTGACTGTATTTATTATACTGTTTGTATATGCTATATATCTATCTTTGTAACTGTACATTATATTATATTGTCATTTGACTTGCACTATTTTGTCATGTGCCTTGCACTATTGCCTGTTATAACCTAATGTTTCCACAAACACTATGTAAGTTTTTATGTACACTGTTTAATCATGTTATATTTTCCCCTCCCCTCTTCCGCAGGAAGCATCTGGAATTGAGCGTTGTCTATGTGATGTGGACAGCCAGTTCTGAGTGCTGTATGATCATTTTTTGTAATGTAAAAAATGTGTATGGACTGTCTCCCATGAGAAATGCTGAAACAGCATGTGAGATCACACACACACACACACACACACACACACACACACACACACACACACACACACACACACACAGGTTTTAGATACAAGGTGTTACCTGGAATACCTAAATTAGGAATCTCCTGTTTTTCTAAGTTAATTATAGCCTTAGCTGCTTAGAGGGAAATCAGTATCTCTTTTATGACGTTTCAAGGGGGAAACCAGGTTTAGTACACTGGTGCAAAATCATAAAGATGCCTTGATGTCCTGGGAAGTGGAAGATGCTCATGAGATCAAAGAAATGTCATTTGAAAAAGGAAATGAGTCATGCTGAGGATTATAGAATTTAATGCTTTGAAAAAAGACATCCTGTTTTTGTATAGTTTTTTTATATATATATTTGGACAGGGAGGAGCTAGGTAACCTCATGCAAAGAGGTTGGCAAAGCCAGCTTTTAGACAATATTCTGTTTTACTTCAGAGACACCTCTATCTAGACTCTGACAAAGAAACATCTTTGGAGCACTTTAAGCAGGTATTTAGAGAGAGAGACAAACCTAAGTACTGTAGTAGGAATTGCACTGTTTAAACCTTGTTCTTTTAAAAGATTTATATGTCTTGTGATATAATAGTTCTGTATTTTATGTTTTACTTATTTTCATCTATTTTAGTAAAACTCTTTTTAGAGCATACTTGGTCTTTCTTTGAATTTCTTTCTTTAGCAAGAAAAGTATATATGGTTATAGCTGACACTAGGCATAAGCTTGAATGGTGATACCAAACTGGAAAGATAAGTGTTTTAATCTGAGGTCTTTTATTAAAGTTTTTAAGGGTTCATTTATGTACACCTGGTTATGTGTCCATAGGCAAAGATACCTGGCCCTCCGAAGACAGAATTATCTGAGCCTGTACATTGAGTACGCTAGTAAGAGGTTCACAGTTTGAATCCCTCCAAGACTTGAGACCAAAGATTGATCCAAACTCACAAAACAGACAAGTGGGTTACCTTGTTCTGTTACCTGTTCACAAGACTACACTCGGAGGTTGGCACTTTGGAAGTAGAGGGCTTGACCTGCTGAGTGGGTTTGTGACAGATTGGTGGCAGCGGTGGGATTAATTTTGGCATCACAAGCTTTTATTGTTCAGCGTGTCAGTTTGAGACTGTAAGCTCACTTGCAAAGAAAGAAAATGGCAGTGATTTATGTTAAAAAGGAAACTTAACTGTATCACTAGGTGTACAGTCAAGTTTCTACCCCTTTTAATTTTTTCCTAAAGTGCAAGTCAGAGTAGTAGTAGTCAGGGAAGATGGCTTCCAACTACAGCAGACGCACTGTAGACTCCTTAAAGCAGTTGTGCGAGGACAGAGGCATCCCATTCATGGTGAAAGCCAGCAAGCTGAACCTCATAGATGCCCTGATGGTAGTAGATACCCAGAGCAGCGACTCACGGACCATGACTGAAAAGGACCAGACCTCGAGTGTGGGAGGGCTAGTGGCCAGTGCAGTGTCCAGATCTGATAAGGAGGGCAACAGGGCTACTGTCAGTGAAGGGCCACAGCAGCAGGGGAAGGTCACCAGTATCCTGAATCCAGAGGTGCTCAGGCTGCAAATTGAGTTGTGCAGGATGGAGCTGGAGTTCCAGGAGAACAGAGAATGAGAGAGATGAGAGGCAGAGTGGGAACAACGAGAGGTGGACTGAGAGGCAGATCAAGAATGCCATGAGGCAGAGTGAGAATGCCAAGATGCAGACCATGAGGAGCAGGAGCACCAGAGGCAACATGAACTGGAGAAGATACAACTCTGACCAGCAGCACCAGAGCAGGTAAGCAGCTTGGGTTTAACTGGGACTACAGGACTGGGTTACAAATTGAATTCCAAATTAATAGCTGAATTTAAAGAGGGGGAGGACATTGATGCCTATTTAAATTCTTTTGAAAAAGTTTTTATTCAGGCTAAAATTCCTAGAGAGTCCTGGAGCTTCCAGCTATCTCTGCTACTTACCGGGAAAGCTCGGGATACATTGGATCAAATGAACAATGAAGACAATGATGATTACAGCAAACTTAAAGCTGCACTGTTAACAAAGTTTGAATTAACTGATGAATCATGCAGAGGTAAATTCCGTAAGCTCAGAAGAAGCCCTGATATGAGCTATGAGGAGCTAGCCATGAAACAACATCAGTTTTTAAAATGTTGGTGGGAAGTAATTGAGACAAACTCTGTTGATAAAATTGAAAATGTGATTTTATTAGAACAGTTTTATTGGGCATGTCCAGCAGAGCTAAAAACCTAGCTAGAGGATTGAGATCCCAAAACAGTGCAAGAGGCTGCTGAACTCTCGGACTGCTATGCCAAGAGCAGACCTGCTCTGAGAGTGAATGGGGTGGGTGTGGCAGTGCAGAAAAGGAAAAGCGCACCTTCAGGGCATCTAAAACCCTCACTGCCTCCACCAAAACCAGTTAGCCCCAGGTTTCAGAGAAAAGATTTCTCTGAGAGAAGAAATGAATGTTGGTTGTGTAAAGAAACTGGGCATATTGCCAGACAGTGCCCCAAAAAGGTGAGCAATACACCACAGGGTGCCAGAAAGGAAGTAGGTTGTTTGTGTGTCCCTGGAAGCATGCCAGTGAACATGAGGGAACACATGCACCCAGTCATGGTGAATGCTGTACAGACGCAAGGGTTAAGGGACACAGGGGCATCCTTGACCTTGGTAAAGGGGAATCTGGTATAGCCTGGTCAGTTTATACCCAATAAATGCATCACTGTACAGGACTTCACTGGTGAGATGAAAACATGTGTCTCCTGATAGGGAGATTAATGAAGAGGGGGTAGAAATTTCCCCAGTTGCAAGTAACCACACAGCTACAGAGGGTTACTCTGAAGAGGGAGGGGTGACTCATAGTCAGAGGGTTGTGATTGACAGTGATCCTGAGTGCCCTGATGCTAGTGCTAGGTACCCCAGTTTAGCAACCGAAGGAGACCTGTCCCATGCCTTGGGAATGTGTGAGGGGTTTGCAGCTGCTCAGAGAAGTGACCCTAGTTTAGAGAAGCTGAGGGCTTGGGCAGACCCGGATGGCACACAGGAAGGTGATGGCAGACATAAGGTTTATTGGGGAAATGGACTTATATATATTCAGGCAGTACAGACAGAGGAAGTGATGCTAGGCAGACAGCTTGTCATTCCCCAGGGGTATCGTGAGCAGTTGCTCAAGATTACACATGATATTCCCTTGTCTGGTCATCTGGGGATTGCATGCACAATGCAGCAGTTTTGCCCAGAATTTCTACTGGCCTAATTTTACCCAGCAGGTGAAGGAGTATTGCAGGTCTTCTCACTGGTGCCAAGAAATAGGGAAGGCGGGCAAGAAAACCCAAGCCGCCCTGATTCCATTGACCATAGTAGAGGAGCCATTCCAGAGGGTGGGAATGGATATTGTGGGGCCTTTAAATACCCCCAACTCCTCAGGGAAAAGATTCATCCTGACTGTGGTGGATTATGCCACCCAGAAGCAGTCACCATATCTTCACTAAGGACAAAGTAGCAGATGCCTTACTTGGGATTTTCTCCCATGTTGGGTTTCCACAGGAGGTTATCACCAATCGAGGGGATTTCTTCATGTTGGACATGATGAAATGTTTATGGGAGAAGTGTGGGATGGTGCAGAGATGCACGACACCGTATCACCCACAAGCCAATGGACTTGTGGGAAAATTCAATGGTACCCTAAAGTCAATGCTCCGGACATTTGCTGAACAGCATGGGAGGGACTGGGAGAAATACATTCCCTACCTGTTGTTTGCATACCAGTAGGTGCCCCAAGAGTTGACAGGATTTTCCCCCTTCAAACTCTTATATGGGTGCCAGGACATGGGCTCCTAGACTTGATCTGGGAGAACTGGGAAGGCAAGCATACCACCTAGGGAACTCCCATTGTGGATTACATCCTTAGGTTTAGGGAAAGGCTGAGGGAGCTTATGGGAACAGTCCAGAGCAACCTGGCAGCTGCCCAACAGAAACAAAAAGTGCGGTACGACTGCAGAGCCAGAGCTCACTTGTACATGGTGGGTCAGGAAGCCATGGTCCTTATTCCGGTCTGGAAAGACAAGCTGCAAGCTGAGTGGGCAGGACCGTACAAAGTGGTTAGGAAGGTAAATGACATGAACTACATTGTGGAGTTATCTGACAGAAGACAGACAGAAAGGATGTACCATGTCAATGTGATGAAGCCATAAGCAAATAGGGTGGACATGGTGGTTGCAGTGTGTAGTCATGGGGAGGGGATGGATGAAGGAGACCCCCTTCTGGACTTGCTGGAGGAAAGTAAGAGGCAGTCCTCTATGGAGGCAGTACAATTGTCTCCTCAGCTGGCCCCAGATCAGATCCAGAAATAAAGGGAGGTGTTAGCAGACTTTGCCCCATTGTTTAGCACCAAGCCTGGACTAACCCCCTTAGCAAAGCACAATGTGGAGACAGGGACACAGATGCCCATATGGCAGACAGCATAAAGGGTGTCAGAGGCTGTCCAAAAGGACATTAGGAGGGAAGTGGAGGAGATGCTGAATTTAAGTGTAATCCAGAGATCCCACAGCCCCTGGGCCTCACCCATAGTCCTTGTGCCTAAGCCAGATGGCTCTACTCATTTCTGTGTGGACTATTGTGGACTGAATGCAGTCACAAAGTCAGACACCCACCTGATGCCCTAGATGGATGAACTCCTGGACAAGTTGGGAGGGGTGACCTACCTTACGACCATTGACCTAATAAAGGGGTATTGGCAGGTAGAGTTGACAGACAGAGCTAGGGAGAGGTCAGCCTTCATCACTCCAATAGGCTTATTTGAGTTTAAAGTAATGCCTTTCGGAATGAAGAACACCATGACCACTTTCCAAAGGTTGGTGAACCAGATGTTAAATGGTGCTGAGGAGTATGCCGTGGCATACCTGGATGACATTGCCCTCTTTAGTACCAGCTGGGAGGAACACCTATACCACCTTAGAGAATTGCTGGGCAGGATACAGAGGGCCGGGCTCACTGTCAAAGCCAGGAAGTGCCAGGTGGCCATGGGAGAAGTGGCATACCTCAGACATGTGGTAGGCTGGGGACAGCTCCATCCTAACCAAATAAAGATAGAGGTAATCTAGGCATGGCCCAGACCAGAAACACAGAAGCAGGTCAGGAGTTTTCTAGGGACAGCAGGGTATTACAGGACATTTGTACCCAATTACAGTGCCCTGGCTGCTTCCCTATCTGACCTAATAAAGAAAAGGATGCCCAAGAAAATTACCTGGGGCCCAGCCTGTGAGGAAGCCTTTTCCAAACTAAAGGAGACACTGTGCAGTGCTCCTGTTTTGACAAGTCCTGACTATACCAAAACCCTTATAGTTCAGACTGATGCCTCAGACATGGGTATTGGGGCAGTACTGAGTCAGACATCCAGCCAAGGGAGGGATCACCCAATAGCATACCTGAGTAAAAAGTTACTTCCCAGGGAGAAGACATACTCCAAGGTGGAAAAAGAATGTCTTGCCATAGTGTGGGCCCTAAAGAAGCTTGAGCCATACTAGTATGGGCAGCATTTTGTGTTGCAGACTGACCACAACCCCCTGATTTGGCTGACGCAGATGGGGAAAAACAATGGTAGACTCCTAAGATGGAGTCTTGCTCAGCAAGGGTATGATCTGACAATCGTACATTGGGCTGGTGCCAAAAACCAGAACTCAGATGGGCTGTCTAGGGTCTATGAGGAGTGAGCTGATTTGGGAATTTCATCCCATGTAGGGAATACAGCCCTCAAATTTAGTCTAGGTGGGGAGGATTGTGACATGGACAGCCAGTTCTGAGTGCTGTATGATCATTTTTTGTAATATAAAAATGTGTATGGACTGTCTCCCATGAGAAATGCTGAAACAGCATGTGAGATCACACACACACACACACACACACACACACACACACACACACACACACAGGTTTTAGATACAAGGTGTTACCTGGAAGGTCTTAATCAGGAATCTCCTGTTTTTCTAAGTTAATTATAGCCTTAGCTGCTTAGAGGGAAATCAGTATCCCTTTTATGACGTTTCAAGGGAGAAACCAGGTTTAGTACACTGGTGTGAAATCATAAAGATGCCTTGATGTCCTGGGAAGGGGAAGATGCTCATGAGATCAAAGAAATGTCATTTGAAAAAGGAAATGAGTTGTGCTGAGGATTACAGAATTTAATACTTTGAAACGACATCCTGTTTTTGTATAGCTATATTTTTTATATATAATCTGACAGGGAGGAGCTAGGTGACCTCATGCAAAGAGGTTGGCAAAGCCAGCTTTTAGACAATATTCTGTTTTACTTCAGAGACACTTCTACCTAGACTCTGACAAAGAAACATCTTTGGAGCACTTTAAGCAAGTATTTAGAGAGAGAGAGAGAGAGAGAGAGAAAGAGAGAGAAATCTAAGTACTGTAGTAGGAATTGCACTGTTTAAACCTTGTTCTTTTAAAAGATGTGTATGTCTTGTGATACAATAGTTCTGTATTTTATGTTTTAGATAGTTTCATCTATTTTAGTAAAACTCTTTTTAGAGCATACTTGGTCTGTCTTTGAATTTCTTTCTTTAGCAAGAAAAGTATATATGGTTATAGCTGACCCTAGGCATAAGCTTGAATGGTGATACCACATTGGAAAGATAAGCGTTTTAATCTGAGGTCTTTTATTAAAGTTTTTAAGGGTTCATTTATGTACACCTGGTTAGGTGCCAGTAGACAAAGATATCTGGCCCCCCGAAGACAGAATTATCTGAGCCTGTACATTGGGTACACTAATCAGAGGTTCACAGTTTGAATCCCTCCAAGACTTGAGACCAAAGATTGATCCGAACTCACAAAACAGACAAGAGGGTTACCTTGTTCTGTTAACTTGTTCACAAGACTACGCTCGGAGGTTGGCACTTTGGGAATAGAGGGCCTGACCTGCTGAGTAAGTCTGTGACAGTCTGCTCAGCATGTCTTCCGGGTAAAACCTTTAAATAAATAAGTAGGCGTATAACAGGAAGGAAGAGGGCTTACAGGGCCCTGTCCTGATTGGTCCACTATGAGGGCTGGGGGCATGGCTTTGTTCCTGATTGGCTGTGTCTTCTAGCCATTTAAGGAGCTCCCAAGCTCAGCTCTGTTCTATGGAATGGTCTTTTTTTTGGCTGGATCTGGGGCTTGAGAAGCTCTGGGGGGGGGATTCTCAGCTGTTGCTGAGAGTCCTCATTCCCCCCCCCCACTCTGTCCCTGTTTGCTGGGCGGTGTGCACAAAAGACAACAGCTAAATTAAGTGCATGGTGCCTGTTAGAAAGAGACAGTGCAATGACTATGCAGGTAAGCAAAAATGCTGTTTCAGTGGACAGGTAAGAGCCAAAATCATGAGGGGGGTTAGAGGATTGTCGCAGGAGGGGAGGGGAGGTCAAGAATTGTGTGCAGTGTCAGGTGGAAAGCTGGCTGGAGCAGGAGGGAGCAGGGAGAAGTTTTAGTTGATATCCTGTGAACAAGGTGACTGCAATTAAGCACCTACAAAAACAACAACTCAATTATGGTGCCTTTGTTCAGGGCTACCTGGCAGGGTACGACTGGATACCTGGGTGGGTGAGGTAGGGCAACGGGAAGCTATATGCGTATGCACATGGGGGGAGAGGAAGGGAAGGATGTGGGAGCGGGTGTGGTGGGCAGCTGCCGAGCTGGTCCACTAGCATGGTGGGGAGGGTGGTCGGTTGGGAGGTGCAGGGTTTGGGTCTGGTGCTGCATATTTTTTTTTGTTGGTAGGTGTTTTTTTATTTTGTAAGTATTCCGCCCCCCCCAACATACACCCCCCTGGAGTTGAGAATCCATTAGTCGAGGGGTGCGAGGGGCATTAAAAAAAATTCCCTAGATCTTGGGCTCCATCTTGCTGTTTGCTGTAAGTGTGCATCAACAAAATTAATTTTCGGCAATGTACACTTGTCCTAATGGCAATCACTATTCTGCGATCACTGTTACGACATAGAACCATTTTAGTTGGCAACTACATGAAGGGAGTGAGGGGAAGAGGTGGCTGGATAAGCGGAGCAGGTTTCTGAGGGAGAAGAGATGATAGGAGAAGGCAGACTGCCCAGCAGAGGAGTGTAGGTGGGGAAGGGAGAAGGTCCGATGGTCCCTGGAGTGAAGGGAGTGAGAGGAGGAGGGGACAGGAGATAGGAGTGAAGATAGGTAAGAGGGGAGGGACCCAAACAAATACGTAGAGATGGGAGAAGTGCAGTGGGACTGGCATCATGAGGGGAGAGGAAGCATCGAAAGGGAGGAGTAGAGGGAGCAGTGATGAGTATGGGCGGGTGAGCCCCCAAAATTGGCAGGAAGCATTACAGAGGATATCCAATCTGGCAAGGGAAGAAGAGGGGGCATTACCACAGACTACATCTGCATAGTCGAAGACCAGGAAAACCATCTTGGTGACCACCTCCTGGAGGACCTGGAGAGAAAAGCAATCCTTACTGTGGTACAGAGCACTGAGTTTGGGGTGGAGCTTGGCATAGATGGCGTCAATGTGAGCAGAGAATTCCAGCCTTCTATCTAGTCACAAACCTAGGCACATGAAGGCAGAGACTACTTCAAGAGTGGTGCCATCTAGCGTGGAGAAGATGGGTAGGGGTGAGAGCCTGGCCAGTTTCTGGCTGGTACCAAAGGTCATGGACACTGTTTTCTTAGTGTTGACCTGGAGTTGGTTGGTGTTGAACCAGCACAGTACATTGTGGTCGTGGGGCCAGAGGAGTACGTGACACAGTCATCTGCATACATGTGTATACAATTGACACAGTCATCTATATACACGCTTGCAGATGACACCGTCATCTGTATACACATGTATGCAAGTTGACACAGGCAGAAGGCAGGCCATTGAGGAATATGTTGAAGAGAATGGGACCCAGGATGGAGCCCTGTGGGACCTCAGCTTGGATAGGTGGGGGTGGGGGAGGGAAGAACCCTTAAACCTGTACCAACTGTTAGTGGCCTGTGAGATAGGAACAGAACCAATCAACAGTAGGAACTTAGATGCCAGCAGAGCTCGCTTGTCCAGGAGGAGAGGGCGGAACACCAAATCGAAGACTTTGGTCAGATCAATTAAGGTAGCAGGAGTGATATGTCCCTTATCCATCCCAGTGAGAATGGAGTCAGTGACACACAGCAAAGAGGAAATGGTGGAGTGGTGCTTCTGAAAACCAGACTGAAAGGGAGAGAGGAAGTTGCAGGAAGAGAGGCAGTCAGCAAGCCTGGAGTAGACAAGCTTCTCCTGCAGCTTTGCAAGGGAAGGGAGGAGGGAGACAGGCCAGAAATTACCAGTGGAGGCAGGATCACACCCTTTGTACAGAAGTAGAAAAACCTTTCAGAACTAGGAAGAGCACAGAGTGAGGAGAGGTTTGGGAGGTGAGTGGGGGGAGAGGCAGTGGTGGGTGCTGAGAGTCAGAGAAGTTTAGGGTCCAGATTTAGAAGAGTTGAGCGATGAAAAGGCAGACAAGGTTTCCTGATGATTGTTAGGAAGAAAGTGAAAACCCTTAACTGATTGGACAGAGGTGAAATGGGACGAGGGGAGATGAACTAGGGGGAGCAGCGGAGGGGAGGGAACAGGTGGTGAAGAACTCATTGAAGTAAGCAACAACAGAGGGAGGATCAGAGACAAGTAAGTCATCCTCCAAGAGTACTTGGGGAGTGGAGTGGGTTGGGGGCCCAAGAGGAAGTAGGTTCTATGAAGCCGGTTCGGCAGCTATTTCTTTGACCAGCATCATAGCGATGGACTTATGTCGACCACAAGTTGCGTTCGACATAAATCTGTAAGCAAATCTAGTCCATTTTTCTAATGGGGGCTGTGCCCCCCTGCACCTTCCCATACTAAATATAATTAACTCTGAGTTGAGGTTGAATTAGGAAGGGGGTGTAGGACCGGGAGACAGAGTGCCGGGGTCTTGGGTGCACCATTACAGCAAACTGTTGATGTTGACAGCATCGACGTTGTTTGCTGTAATGGTGTAAGTGTCGGGGGGGGGGGGGGCATACCGAGGAAGTATATAACCTTCCAGAATTTAGCTGGGGAGTTAAGATTTTTCTGGAGGTTTGATCTGAAGTAATGGGCCTTAGCGGCATGGACTGCTTTTCTACAGGAGCTTCTAAGTGACCTGTAGTATAATTGGTCAGATGGGCCCATGCTTGGTCTAGGTCATAATCAGGTTAAAAAGGTCAAAATGCAAACTACAGAACTTGAAATGCTACCACGAGAGGAATAAAACAATTCCAAGAATATATTCAATATGTGACTGCTTAACTATGTACCTAACAAGCTGATTTTGATCTAGGCCACATATACAAATGCTTAACATGGTGCTAACAGGATTAATGCCAAGTTAAGTGGATATAACATGGCAGACAGCCGGTTAGTGTGGCCATTGCTACATTCAGAGAATGTGCACATGAGAGAAACCACACAATGGTATTTAGAAAGGATTTTAGATGCACTAAATGCTATTTAATGCATGGAAACCATACTCATAACACCCCCACCCTGCAGCACTTGTGCCATGTTCAATTAAAATGAAAGCAACAAAGTACCCCTCCCACACCATTTCCTTTTTTTGTTTTAAGAAATACTACCTTTGTGTCCAGTGGTAATCCCTCCCTCCCCCAATCACTGTTTAATAACTATCCCTGGTGCTAGTAATACCCCTTCCCTCACTCAGTCCTCATTTAATGAATATCCCTGGTGCAGTGGCACCTCCTTTCCTCACATGATCCTCTGTTGTCAATCAGTCCCTCGCTGGTCGTATAGTAGCCCACCCCCTCTCCTGGTGCCATCCTGTGTTGTTCATTCCCTCCCCAGCCCTGAGATGGCATCAGTTACTGATCATCCACTCACCTCTGCTGCAGGCTGCCATCTCATTCAAGCAAGTCAGTCACTTGTGTTGTAGATGTAATGGTATGGATTTTGCACTTGCATCTTTTAAAATGATGGCTGCTCGCCTCCCCAGGGGCATCACCAGAATTTATAAATTAGTAAATGATAGCGATATCCCTAGATAATCAGGGTGGGCATTTTTCTGGAAAAAAAATGTTTTTAAAATGTGCTGTATCAGTAAACTTGCATGTGATAATCTACAATGGGCTTTGAGTTATATACGAATATACGAAGAAGCCAGCAGAAGAAGGCCATTTAGTCTATCAAGTCTGCTCGTATTGCAGGGCCCATAACTTGAGCTAATGTCACTGCTCTCCCTCCCCACTCCTCCCATCATCCCTACCCATGACCCTTACCCTTCCCTTATGCCTGTCCCAGCCTCTTTTAAAGCTGCCCACTGTCTTCAATGAGATTACCTCTTCTGGCAGTGCATTCCAAGTGTCCACCACCCTCTCTGTGAAGAAGTGCTTCCTGACCTCCCTCCTAAACCTCTCACCCTCCAGCTTAAGACTGTGCCCTCTTTCAAGTACTTGAAGGTCCCAATCATGTCCCCTCTCTCTCTCTCTCTCTCTCTCTCTCTCTCTCTAGCTCTCTCCTGTTTTCCAGGGAGTACATGTTCAGTGCCCTCAACCTGTCCCCATATGCCTTACCCTGCTGACCAGCTATCATCTTTGTAGCCTTCCTCTGGACCTTCTCCAGCAGGTTAATGTCCTTTATGAGGTGTGGGCACCAGTACTGAACTCCATACTCTAGATGCGGCCTTACCAGTGACCTATACAAGGACAGTATAACCTCCTCTCTTCTACTACTGATCCCCCTAGATATGCCTCCCAGCATCTTGTTTGTATTTGCTGCTGCTTTCTTGCACTGTGTGGAGTGCTTCAGGTCACTAGTGATCATCACTCCCAGGTTCTTCTCCTCATCTGATACAAATACTCGGACTCTCCAGATAGTACTCTGTCTTAGGATTCTTGGCTCCAATATGCATAACTTTGCATTTCTTGGCATTGAAGCCAAGATGCCATATCCTGGACCACCTCTCTAGCTTTTCAAGATCTTCCTGTAGGTCCTGTATCCCTTCATCTGTGTCCGCTCACCCACAGAGTTTGGTGTCATCCACGAATAGGCACATTTTGTCCTTAATGCCATCTCCAGTGTCATTGATGAAGACATTGAACAACACTGGCCCCTAGTACTGAGCCCAGTGGGACCCCACTGTTAACCTATCTGGTGTTAGATAACTTTCCCACCACTACCACCCTCTGGGTTCTGTCCTTCAGCCAGTTCTCCACCCATCTGGCCATCTTTTTCCAAACCCCGAGATCCATCAACTTCCTGATCAACCTTTTGTGGGACACAGAGTCAAAGGCCTTACTGAAATCAAGATAGAGGATGTCTACTGCTTGGCCCCTGTCTACTGTCATAGTGACACAGTCAAAGTAGTCAATTAGATTTGTTTGCCACGATCTCCCCCCATGAACCCTTGCTGCCTCGCATGCTGGATATTCCACCAACCTCTCCTTTAATATGGTCTCCATGAGTTTGCCCACAATGGAGGTCAGACTGACTGGTCTGTAATTCCCTGGGTCATCCTTGGTCCGCTTTTGTGGAACGGTACTACATGTGCTATTTTCCAGTCCTGTGGTACTATGCCTGTCTCTAGTGAACTACTAAGTAGGTCTGCCAGGGACCTTGCCAGCTCCTTAGCCAGTTCCTTTATTACCCTTGGATGTACTCCATCTGGGCCTAGTGATTTGTCCACCTTCTATGCCAGCAGCCCCCTCCCTCACTCTATCCTTCTCTATCACCACATCTGTGTTATCTAGCTTGATGTTTTTAAAATGTTATCCCCAATTAATTTATTTGTAGATTGGTGACCAGGAAAGGCATATTAAGCTGAGGCCTGTTTCCAGGTGCAACCTAGGAACGGTGGCTACAGAGGAAAATGGACAAAAACACAATAATTCAATGACAGGAAAAATTAACCAGGATCATAAAAAAGCTACAATAAATAAACCATTGGAGAAAGTTCAGAAAATCCAAACATTGCATTTCTTTTGGGAGAGATATCAGAAAATAGGTTAGATTAGAATAATGGTTTGAAGCGGTACACCAACAGTCTGAAACAGCAGTATACAGCTTTGAATCAGTTGGAGTTTAAAACCAGTCTGTTACACTAGTTAAAATTAACCCCAGAAGAGACAAAGGCCAGTTGCTACAATGATGGAAAACAGCCAAGAGAAGATGAAAGGACAGATTTGAGCCTTGGCTTGGCAGAAAGGAGGCACTGCTGCAATTCACAGCTGCAAGGAACTGGAGGAATGATTGAGAGCTTAGCTGCAAATTGGATTCTGTTTTATCTAAAGTGAAAGAAAATGACAAAGAAAATGACTAGCATTCAATAAAGCTGAAAAGGGGAAAAATCCACTACTCTGCAACTCTAAGCTGCACTCTTTCATCCAACATGAGTAACTGCGTCTCTCTCTGCTCCAAGGAACTTTGTTCATACGCCTATCAGAAGGCTAAAAACACCATTCCAGCCAGGTACAGGACAGCCTAAAAAGGCTGCTTCAGTTAGTCACAGATTTTAAGTCAAATGAATCAATGGAACTGCACTGCTTCTGGCAGCCACAAACAGTGATTCAGTCTTTACCGTGCTGAGAAAGGAGGACAAGATGGAATTACTCTGTGCTGCTGATATTAATTTTCCACTTGGCTTGACCCACAGGCAGAGTTAGCAGGAGTACATTTTATAAGTCATATCAAAGGAAAGCACAAACATTAACACAGAAACTGCGCAGTAGGTAAGGATGAAAAGGCTACTGCAAGTGACCTGTAATGAAATCATAAACACAGAAGACTGCAGCTAGCCCTCCTGCAAAATTAAATACACTAAGAGGCATCTGACCAAGAAGAAGGTGTCTGAATAATATATACAAACCAGCTTGGTAACAATGATGCTGCTCCCCCAAAATCTTTAAATCTTAAATGTATTATTTTTAAACAAATCATCAGGTCTCGTACCATATACACACAATGTTTCTCAGTTCATGCACTGCTTCTACAAGAGTAGTATAGTCCTGTTGTACAAATGTTGTTATAACATGGCCAGAGAAGAGCAATGACAATGGAGTGCTGCCATTGTTCCAGACAAGTCAGGCAACTGTGGATTAATTCTCAAGTAATCCACGGTTGGTCTTGCAGTACAATCAGCTACCACACCTCAGTAGTGTACTTTTCTATGTCTGTGCGTTGACTGCAATGCTGTGTGGTATGTCCTAATTGTATTGCTGCTTCACTCTATAACCAGTGGTCCCTTGCCACCCACCCACCCACCCCTGGATCTCGGGCACTGAGCCGCATAGTGAGTGTGGTGAATTTATTCCTTCCCACCCAACTTCACATATCTTGGGGCAACCAACCCCTATTCAATAGCTAGAGGTTCTTCTCCCCACCCACCCACCCCACAAATCTCGAACACAGAGCTGACTGGCATGTTGACAATGTGTCCCATCCCCACCCTCCAGGCCCGTGGATCTCGGGCATACAACCGACAATGCATGGCAACAGCAGGTCAGAGGTGTGACTGCAGGTCAAGGTAGAAATACATACAAGACCCGGGGAAAGCTCCCTGCTAACTGTTGACAACTTTGTAGTGTGTACTGTAAGTGCAGTAGCATAAAAGGAACCATGACAGTGGACACACACAGTGTAAGAGCATTACCCTTTTCTAGTTCCTCTCTCCATTTTGCTTTTGCTCACATAATCCCAGTGGCCATGTAGTAATAGCAGTGGGGCCACTTTTCTGCTGGATCAAACAGTAAGTTCTCCCTTCTCCTGTGCACCCCCTCAATCCTCTTATGTGTCCCTGCCAGCCATTAACCAGCATGACTCCCACTCTCAACTCCCCCCTTGCCCCTTGCACCTCCCCCAATGCTGTTCTGTGTGCCTGGCAGGTTGCCAGTCACAGCCACTGAACCATTAAGCAACATGGCTCCTCTCCTGATTCCTCTTGAGCTCCTTGCACTTCCCCTGATGATGTTGTCTCCCTTCTAGAATGCCAATCACAGCCACTGAAGATAGCCTTTTAACGCTCCTCCTCTTAATCCTTCCTCTCCATCTCAGCTTGCATGCAAGTATGTTCCACCCATAGCAGAAGACACAGTGTGCATTACTTTGTAAGGATTATAACATGGCCAGCACAAAGTACATCTGTAATGGTGTAGTTCCCAGTTTGGCCATGTTATAAGTGGATTAACCCACTCAGGAGCTGTAGGTTACTGCGAGAGTTAATCCACAGCTGAGTTGTTGGTGACACTCAGCCTGTGGCCTCATGTGACAACCTCCCCAGCCATGGATTAATTCCCCAGTAACCCATGGTTCCTTCATAGGTTAATCCTTACATAACTTAATATAACACATTATATAAATGAATTAATTAACAATGACACTCATATTTAAACCAAAGAATATACATCTCCCTATTTTCATTATAAAACATTTACATGGCATTATTATTAATACTTCATATTTCCTCATGAATTTCCATACATTCAGCTCTGGCCACTGACTCTGAAAATAACTGTATTGTCAATAAACATTTTTATGTCTTTGTATCTACTAAATAATATTTTTAGAACAATCCTCTGTCCATATTCCATACCTCTTATATACTGGACATTTTTTAAAATTCTTTTCCTCTTGTATCCTTATTAATTATGCCTCAAAACCCTGAAAATTGAGTTCAAAACTCCTTTACCATTTGTGTTCATTTATAATATTTTGGAGCTAGTAGAGGGAGTTACTGAATGAGACCCTGTCATAGTGTGGAGCGGAGAGTTGTGTGTTCCCTACCCCAAAATTCCCATGTGACTGCCTGCCTGTGATTGCCAGAATCACTATAAAAAAAAGAAAAAAAAAACCTAAAAAAAAAAATGTATGTATATATAAAAGGCGTGTTGAGAGTGTAGTAGGTAGTAGTAGTCTGTTGCCCAGGCAAACGGGACCAAGGGCTGCTGGGAGATGTAGTTCTTCCAGACAGTGCTCTGAACTACAAGCCAGCAATTTTGGGGAATTTTAAACATCAGTGGTGCAGAGTTTTACAACTGGATACCAGTACTGCTGTCTCTAAGGCCGGCAGTCCTGATTTTATAAAATATTTTACATTGTTTGACTGTCTGATAGAGCAAAAGTGCTACTCACATGCACTTGCAGGTTCCAAGCTTAAAGGCTTGTCCACTAGTGAGCAGAGCCAGTATGCATGGAGGCAACACGTGCAGAGGCAAGTGCAGGTCTGCCGTGTCAGCTGGGACAGACGGGACAAGGGTCAGAAACTTTGCTTCTTGAAGATGCTTATTAAAACCAAATATACATTTGTTTGTGTTCTAGACAGCCTAGTTTGCAAATTAAAACAATGGGCAGCACCCAAGACATTTTAAAACTCCTTTGTAGTGATAGATCACTTGAGTCAAGCCATAAATGCAGGATGTATACATTAAAATCCAATTATTTTTTTAAAAGACTTTTTATTCATTTTCTGAAATTAATGTTAAGACAAAGCTCACAACATCGTCTGCGTTGTTACAGGGTGTAGGCTTATAGTAATTGGTCAATCTAGAAAACTTTATGATAAAAAGAAGAAAAAAAAGAAAACATTTGCTGTACAGTCTACTGATATATACTGAAAGTTCATAATCAGACCATGGTCTGTCCTACATGTCTCAGAAGCTACTACAAGGGACAGAAAGCTACAATATATGCCTCTAAACTAACCAGTGCCATGTGGGCATGAGGTTTAGTGTGGAATCTGTGACTTTTCTAGAGATTTAAAGGAAGAAAAGAGGTACTGACCTGTGGATAGGAAGAACTGAAGGGCATCCTGTGGAATCAAGGTCTATAAAGGTAAATCTCTAGGTCATCATAAGGAGGCCCCTACAGAGAAAGAGCAAAATATAAACACAAAGAACCTGTGCTCTGAGACATCCTTATCTATATGAGTACATCAAGTAGCTGTGGGAACTATGTACAGTGGTCGTTACCTGGTACTACCAACCCGAATAGTAGGACTGAGCAATGAATGACAGTTGAATCAGAGTTGGGAGTGTTAGAATAGACAGAGAAGGTGCATAAGTGTGGGAAGATAGCATCAGTGGTCACATTACATCCATCCTCACTATCTAGGTGGAGTCAGCCAATACCAACAGAGGGGCTCATATATGCCATGTATGGTGCTCAACATAGCAAAAGTTTGGAAATTGGGTTGTGCTGCAAATGGGAAAGCCTGTCAAGCCATGCTATAGCAGAAAGAGAAGCCAAAACCTCTACAATGGTGGGGACCTGTATAGAATGCCATTTACACAAGATGGCTCTTTTGGTCTGTAGAGGACTGCCAGGAGAGCAAGCCACATATACTCAAGGGGTTTAAAGTGTGCTGAGAAAGCATGATTCCAAGAAGGAAGAAAAGGGGAGAGGAAGGTATCTGCTAGCCAAGGACCTTGGGAGAGAGGAGAAAAGGAGATACATTTTTGCATATTAGAATGAATGAATGAATGAATCAATCTTTATTTTACCAGGTGAAACACCATTGAATAATCTCATTTTCAAGGTGGACCTGGAGACGTACACATCATCAAAACAGCAGGGAAGTAATGGTACATAATGGAGAGTATACACAATAATAAATATTGGAGTTCTATGGAGTTGATGACACCAACTAATACATAAAATCAAAACACACAGCAATATATACAATAAATGAAACATAACACAAGCAACAATATATACAGTATATACAGTACATGGAAATTTTAAGTAAAGAGTTAGAAGGATGTTATGGAGAGGAAGAGGATAAATGTAAGAGAGGAGGTAGCAAAGGAAGAGCCTAAAGATCACGGTCAGTGAAGACCAAGCACACGTGTAGTAGGCCATCAAGGGAAGCAATTGCAGGACTCCTTAAATGAGAGTGCAAATAACGTTTTCAATGTGAACATTTTTGTAAGGATGGCCAACTTCAAGTGTTTTTTAATTTTATTTCACAGTTGAGGAAGCGCATGACTTATGGATGCTCTACCAAAATGCATATTAACTTTAGGTATGGTTAGAGATATATATGAGAGGCTTCTCAAGGAGTAATTACCTACAGTACAGATGGGCAAATAATCAGAGGTATACTGGGGAAGCCTCTTAGTAATTGCTCTAAATGTCCAGATGGCAGCATTTTTTGCATTCTAAAATTAAGGGAAGTCCAACCTACTAGAAAGTAAAGAGAGCAATGATCGGTGGAATATGGTGCTCCAGTGATGAAAAATATAGCTTGGTGATAGTGTCAAGCTTGGAAAGAGCAGAATTGGGACCAGGACCATATAGGAAATTGACATAGTCTAATAGTGACAGGAAAGATATTTGGGACAGCCTCTTTTTGGCATCCTGGGAGAGTAGGTGCCTAATCCAGTAGAACAGGCCCAGTCTCTGTTTAAGCTTTTTTGATAGCTCATCAATGTAGTCAGTAAAAGATAGTTTATGGTCAATCTAGGACCCCAGGCATTTAAATTTAGCCACAAAATCTAAGGATTCACCCAGAAGCATGATAATCTGGGGTAGTGTACCTATGACACAGGGATTTGAGGCATTGGCTGAAAGTGAGAAGAGCACAGCCTTGCTTTTTTTTGGTGTTCAATAGGAGTTTTTGGTTCAGTAGATTTCACTGCAGTCAATTAAAGTCATGCTGGAGGTCTCTACTGGTCAGTTCTGGAGTAGGCATAACAATGTAGAGGATCATATCATCTGCAAAGAGATGAATACTGGCTGATTGATTTGATGCTGGAGTCAATGTTTTTGATCTAAAGTGCAAAAGGTAGCAATCCCAAGATGGACCCCTGTGGCATGTCTCTTTGCAGTGGCTTCAGAGGCAAAAGGTCCCCATCTGCTTTAACCTGCTGTATTCAACTAGTAAGGTAACAATAAACCATTTCAATGCTAGGGAGTTCAGACTGATATTATGTAGCGTGTCCAGAAGTGAGTCATGATCCACCGTGTCAAATGCCTTGCTTAGGTCAAGAAATAAGGCACACACATGATTCTTAGCATCAAGAGCATTCTGCCAGTCATTCATGATCTTAGTAAGTGCTGAAATCATACTGTGATGTGGTCTGAAACCAGATTGAACACGATTAAGCAGATTAAAGGATTCCAGATAAGTCCTAAGTTGGGCATTAGCTAATTTCTTGAGCAATTTAGAAAGGATGGGAAGTAGGGCAATGGGTCTGTAATTGTTTAAATCACTAGGATAGCCAGATATGAACAGGGGAATAACATGAGCTGTTTTCCAGATAGATGGGAGGTCACCCTAAACAAGGGACAAATTGAAAAGTTGGGTAATTGGGGCAGAGAAAACATGGTAACTAAGTTTTAAGAAATAAGGATCAATAAGATCAACACCCACACTCTTCCTAATGTCCAAATCTAGTAATAAATCTTCTACTTGTTTCAGAGTTACCAGGCAGAAAGAGAAGGCTGTTTCATGAGCAGAAGTGCCAGTGGCTGGATGTGCCAGGTTTTGGGCACAAAGTTGTGTGTGAAGGTTATTGGCAGGGAAGGAATCAAATGCTAGCCCAGCGGTAGCAAAGTGATTATTGAGGAGGTTGATAATTTTCTGTTTGTCAGAAGTGGAGGAGTCACCTGAGGAAATGTTAACAGGGAGAGAGTTTGCCAGCATGTGCCCCTTGATATCCTTTAGGGTCTTCCAAAACTTAATGGAACAACCGGTAGAGGAGTCAAATTCAGTACGAAAGTATCTGTTTTTTCCTGCTCTGACAAGTTTGGTACACTGGTTCCTGGCTGTCCTGATGGCTGCCCAGTCAGAGGGAAGCTTGGTTTTTGGGACTTTTTTCCAGAGCAGATCCCTGTAGAGCAGTCCTAAGACTGGCTGTAAACCACGGACATGATTGTTTCTTAGTACAAGTTTTGACCATGGGTGCATGTCTATTTATAGTACCAAGGACAATATTCTGGAAAATCTCATAAGCCTCATTCACCGTGGAGGCCAGGTAAAAATGTTGCCAGTTTGAGTTCTGTAGGTTACAGAGGAAGGCATGTTGGTCAAGCTTACATCGACTCCTTTTGAAGTTATACCTAGAAGTGAAGGCTGGTTTAGTTGGACATCATGCAGGCTATGGAGCCATGGTCATGGAGATCAGTGAAGAAGACCCCGAATGAGTATAGAGGTGAGTTTTATTAACTAAGAGAAGGTCAATCAAGCTACTATTGACTGAATTATTTTTATTAGGACGAGTGGGTTCCATAATAAGTTGTGTGAGCCTGAAGGTTTTGCAGACATCCTTTAGGGGTTTGGAGCTGGCAAAATACCAATCCAGGCTGAGGTCACCCATAATGATGACCTTCAATGACAGCATATCCAAGGCATAACATAGATGGTTCAGTACCTTTAGCCCTGCTGAGGGGGGTCTGTAACAACCTAGGGTATACAGGGACATAGAAGAAGAAAGCTGAACCTTCAAGGTCAGGCTTTCAAACTCCTTGGGCATCGGGGTGGAGTCAATAACAGAAGTGATGAATTTGTCTTGGATATATATAGCTACCCCTCCTCCTCTGGACTGTCTGTCAGCTCTGAAGACATTGTATGATGAGATATTTATTTCATTGTTCAGGGTAGAGGATCTGAACCACATTTCTGTGACCACCAGTACATCTGGCTTGGTGTGACAAATCTAGGACTGTATAGTGTCATATTTGTTTAGGAGACTACAGGCATTTATATGAAGGAGACTCATCCCTTTGAGTTGGGCCAGTTTAGTGGGTGCAGAGATAGGGGAGAGAGGACCTGGGGTTAATTCAACGTTACCTGAACATAATAGTAGGAGTAGTTTTTTAAAAGCATTTAATAGTAGTCTATGGTATTGAATACGTTCCCTTCTGTAGTGAAAAAGGGAGTGCCAAGTGGACCCAAGGTTGCAAAAAGGAGAACCCTAGCCTCACAGGAAAATGAGGTCTGAGAGGAAGGGCTGGGATGGATAAAGAGGAGCTCCATATATATCTCCAGTAGATATGGTGCCTAAATGCTGATATGGATGCAAGGTTATTTCCACAGAAGGGGGTCTGAATGAAATTTTGCAGGTTCTGTTCACGATTGCTGTGTTAGGTGAAGCCACATGCAAATCATCAAGGTGCAGATCAAGAGAATGAAAGGACAAACTTACTAGGCAACAGAACAATCAAAATTAGTGCTTCATTTTGAGGCCTAGAGATGCTGGGATAGACAAAATCCTGATGGTGTGGAGGGGAGATCCCTAAACCCTATGAAGCAGTTGCTGGGAAACAAAACCCCTTTTATTAGAAAATATTAATCTATGTATGCACTACAACCAAATGCAATGAATGTAGAAAAAGGGATCACAATCCCAGAGAAACAGAATAAGGAGGTTAGATACCACTTTAAAGCTTACTACCCAGCAAAGTCCACCAAGAGGAGGTAGGCCAGCAAAGTGGCTGTGGATAACAGTGTATTTTCAAGAGGGGTGGGGGTAGACAGGTGGGAGAAAATTCTTCAGCACACTTGTTATTTTGACCTTGGTTTAGCCTTAAGGATAGAAAAGGCCAAAGTCATATAATCAGAAAGCCATGTCAAGGAGAGAAGTAGAGGCTTAACCTGAGTGTCCAATCGGTAAGCATACTGATGCCGCATCAGCCAATAGCAATGAATATGAAACCCAAATAAACTATACGTTGAGCTAAGCCAGTACATACAGTCCAATAAATTTAAAGTGAAGCCAAACATTCTGTGGGAATAAGCAGGGAGCAGCACTAGTCATCCAGATATAGTCTATGTACATATAGCATTAATACATATACACACACACACACACTACAGATATATATATATATAGATACAGTATATATATATATATATATATATATATATATATATATATATATATATATATATATATATATATATATATATATAGTATATGATAGTGCTACCATAGTTAGGATTGAGGAGCCATTTACTTATTAAACCCAAAATTCTGCACCTTAATAACTTTGCAACTGTTTGACGGCTTTGCCTGAAACTTGGCATACATGATCATGACCCATACACCTTGGGATCTGCCAAGTTTTGTACCAGTCAGATACACGGCTGCGGAGTTATTAAGCATGATCTGCGCGTGCATTTACACTTTTTCTGGAATTCTACGGTCGCGCCTACAGGTTGCACAGTTTGTGTGACCAGCCCAAAATCTTCAGGAAATGTGCGGCCGGAGTTCCTGATGTGCCTTTTGAAGATTTCGTGAAAAAATATTAAACGGTTCAAAAGTTATTCAAAAAACAAGTTCCCATTATAAGTCAATGAGAAAAGTTAACAAAAAGTTCAACACTTTCGCAAATGCATTTTTACTGTCGCAAATGGCCCTTTTAATGTCGCAAATCCGCCATTTTGTTTTCAGTTAGTGATCAGAAAAATGCTTGGCATTTAAAATTGAAACCCTCTAGCAACCTAGTTCTTTTTGTATTCACCTAGTCGGGCCCTGAGGATACTAGCCATGTCTTTATTTTGGGGTAAAACACCCCAGAAATATTTTTTTAAGATTTCTGGAAAAAGTACTTTCGCAAAGTAGTGTTGCACTCATGAAAGTGTCGCAAATTTTTGCGAAAGCTTTTGCAAATCACGACACTACTTTGCGACACTATGCCCAAAATAACAGTAATTCTTTGGCATCCCGCTGCAAAAGACCAGTTTGGAGTTTTGGGCTGAAATTTGGAGGAAATGCAGCCGACATCTGAAAGATGTGCCTTTCAGTGTTTTGTTGAAAAAATATTACACAGTGGCAAAGTTACAGTACTCCAGAGTTGACACTTTTTCCCATAGGATAACATTACGGCATACGACGCATTGCAGCAATCATTTGGCGCCCTGCTGCAAAATAATGGTTTGGTCTTTTGGGCTGAAATTTGCAGGGAACACAGCCAACATCCAAAAGATGTGTCTTTCAGTAGTTTGGTGACAAAATATTACAGGGAGGCAAAGTTATGGCACTCCGAACTTTTGTTTTTTTCCCATAGGATAACATTACAGTGTTCGCCCGTGCCTTTCAGGGCCCATATCTCAAAAGCAGTGCAAGATCGGACTTGAAAAAAAAAATTCTTAAACTAGCCAGGAAACTGATAATTCATATGACTTTTACATTTTTTTTCTATGTGCAGTGTGTTACTGAGATATAAGCAATTTACTATTCCAAGTCCTCATTTTGTGTTCCAGAGTCATTATTTTGCATACATTCTTTGTACTCACTGTCTTTCTCTATACAGCTTTTGGGGAAAACCACGCAATAAACATTACTGTTACCATTACCATTTCGACTTGCAGATTCTACCATTCACTTACCGTTCCGTTACACCACCATATGCGTTACCCTTTGCGTTTTCATTTGCGTTTGCGTTGTTTTTAACATTTCTGCCAACATGACTGTTTCTCTTTCTGTTTCACTTTGCGCCATCATGCGCATTACGATTTGCATTTGTGGGCACAATGTTACTATGTGACAAGACATCACATGGCGGGAGCGCGGGGTCCTCCGCTGCATTACGTGGGGCCCTGCACTCCCGCCGCTGCATTACATTCACTATTTCTCATTATCATTCTCAAAAAGAAGGGAAATTAGAGGCAAAAACCCATTTAATGCATCAGTTAGGGTTGTTCCACCGCGGTAAGCGAAATTCAGTGTTAGGGGGCGAAACCCTAACTCTGAATTCACCCCCAGCACCACACACACACACACAGACACACACACACACATGCAGGAGGACCAAGGCAACATGACCAATGACAGACAACCAGCAGCAGGTGACAGAAATAACAAACAATTGTCTAAATGTACTACAAGACATCCCCACCCACCTGACCAGGCACTGCATGCTTAGTGGAGATCAACAGCAAAACTGAGGCCATGTACACCAAACGTACACACCCCTGATTGCAGCTGCATACAACGTACCACACTTAGTAGTTGCATGGCCTTATCTACCAATGCCCTACACCATACCACATGTGGTAGGCCACCTGAACAATACAATTGAGCAAAACCAAGGAGTTGTACAGGCTTAGATAATGCTGAAAGTAAAACTCGTTTTGTGATTGGTTCAAACACCCTACCACCCAGGCCGTTATTTCTTAACAACTCCCACTCAGAAAAAGTGCCAGCTCAATCATTCAGAACCACTGAGCATGTAGTACCTGGTCAGGTGGGTGGGGATGTCTTGTAGTACATTTAGACAATCGTTTGTTATTTCTGTCACCTGCTGCTGGTTGTCTGTCATTGGTCGTGTTGCCTTGGTCCTCCCCCGTACTTGCATATGTGTGTGTGTGTGTGTGTGTGTGTGTGTGTGTCTGTGTGTGTGTGTGTGGTGCTGGGGGGGTGAATTCAGAGTTAGGGTTTTCAACCCTAACACCAAATTTCCTCACTTTTATCACTGTGGAACAACCCTAACTGATGCATTAAATGGAGTTTTTTGCCTCTTATATAAATATATATATATATATATATATATACACACACACACACACACACACTCATACTTATAAGCTCATATATATAATCATATACATACACCCAAAATACTTCAACACAGATAGGTGAGAGTTAGGAGACCCTTCACCCCTCTGGGATGTACATTCTGCAAGGGGATTGGTTGGGAATAGAAAATGAGTGAAGAGGTGGGGGGGCAAGCCTTCCCCTCAGGCATGGAAGCCCAAGGGTATGAAAACTACGCAATGTAAACTGAGCTAGTGCTATAGGCTTTTGGCATGCCTAGTGAGGGGTAGAAGGGGATAGAGCAGTGAAAATGTAAGAGAAGTATGGGCAGAGCGGGGTAGTGAAGGAAATGAGGGACAGGTGCAATTGCAGGATGAGGAAATGCATTTTGGAAGAAGATAGGACAATGAATGAGTAGATGGAACAGAATGGATATGTAAAGGGAGGGAGATCCAAATGTTTGGAAAGTGATAGGAGAAGGCAGCTCTCCCTGAAGTGGAACTATGGGCAGGGAAGGCAAGGGTCCTGTAGGGGGAGTTACAGAGGGAGTAGGTGGGGGTAGGAGGGATGGAGAGGAGGGTGCTGAGGAAGGCTGGAAGAGTGCCAAGCCAGAACATTTAAACTAATTAGGCACTGTGGGCAAGGTGTCTAGCGCCCAGCGGGGGGGAAGGAGAGGGCAGTGTAAAGGTCACAGTGGTCTGTACGAGGCAGACAGGCAAGTGCAAAGCATCAGAAGGAGTTGAATAGGGTGTCCAGTCTGGCAAGGGTGATCTAGGGGCAATACTATATATAGTCTTTGTCACCAAAGTCAAAGATTGGAAGGATCATCTTCTGAACAATCTCTCAGTGGGCCAGTGGGAGAAGGCAGCTACATAGTCTGTACAGAGCTCCTAGTTTGGGAAGTAGCTTTTCATGGATAGCATCCACATGACCAGTGAAGTCAAGGTTCCTGTCGAGCCAGAGCTTGAGGTATTTGAAGGAGGAGACATCCTGTAATACGGACCCCCCTTGAGGGTATGGAAGGTAGGGGTGGCAGTAAGCTTGGTGAGCTTTTGCCTAGTGCCAAAGGTCATACAGACCATTTTTTTGACATTTAGTCACAGTTGATTTGAGTGAAACCAGTGCTGGACATTACTGAAATCCAGCTGTAGGCTGGTCACCACATCAGATGGGGAGGTACTGGAGGCATACAAAACAGTATAATCTGCATACATGTGGATGGTAGCTGATGAGCAGGCAGCAGGTAAGTCATTTAAAAAGACTGAGAAGAGTACTGGTCCAAATCCTGAACCCTGAGGGACACCTGTGTTAATGGGGAAGGGGAAGAGGGAGTTGCCAATCCTGACTGATTGGGTCCTACCCATAAGATAGGAACAGAACCAGCAAGTCTTGGTCTCAGAGAAACCAGCTGCTGCAAGCTTGTTGAGGAGAAGGTAGTGGGCAACAGTGTTGAAGGCTTTGGCCAGGTCGAAAAAGATGGCAGAGGTGATGCATCCCTGATCCATGCCAGAGAGAATGGAGTCAGTGATCCAGAGAAGGGAGGTCTGGTGGAGTGATCCTTATGCAAACCAGACTTGATGGGGGTGAAGAAGGAGGAGAAGTCAAGGAATGGAGAAAGCTGAGCCAGTACCAGGTGCTCTTGGAGTTTTGCAAGGATTGGAAGCAGAGATATCAGGTGGTAATTACCTAGGTTTGAGGAGTCACCGCCCCTGGGAAGAGGGATAGCTGTGGCAAGCTTCCAGGTGTGAGGGACAGTGGCAAGTGTGAGGGAGAGATTCAGAAGGGAGGAGAGTGGGAGTGCAATAGCATGGGCTGAGAGGTGTAGGAGCTTGGGGTCAAGCCCATTCGGGCTTTTGCCTTTTGTGGGGAGAGTTCAAAAATAAATTTTTGGAAATGTGCCATAAATACAATCCTAAAATAAAAAAATACAGTAATAGTTTAATAAGGCCTAAATGGTTAACAAACAAAGTTGAAAGAATAAATAATGCAAAGAACAGAGTTTATAAAAATATATATAAAAATAAGGAACCTGTACTTTAGATAAAGCACAGATCATGATTAAAAATCAAAGTACACTATAGAATATTTCCAAAAAAAAAAATAAATAAGGAATGACTGCTGGCAAAAACAAAAATGCAAACAAAACTAATAGTAAAGTTTTCTACAGCTACATAAACTCACTCAGAAACCATAGGCAAGCAGTTGGGCCCATTACTGATGGAAACTGTATGTTGACATCTTTTGCAAATGCAGTAAATTAATTTGTAAGGTAAGAAGTGCAAGATCATGCACATAGGGAAAAGAAATCCTGGAGCCACCTATAGGCTGGGAGGGGAGTTGCTGGCACTCACAAAGGAAGAAAGAGACTTGGGCATCATCACCACCAATGACCTGAAATCATCCAAGCAGACTTCTAAAGCAGTAGGTAAGGCTAGGGGGATGTTAGGGTGTATTAGTAGGGGTATCACAAGTCATAAGAGAGAGGTAATAATCCCTCTTTAAGGCACTGAGTAGTCCCATCTGGAGTAATCATGCGTGCAATACTGGAGGCCACACTTTCACAAGGACATTAACCAAATTGAGGCAATCCAGAGAAGGGCAACAAAATGGTGCAGGGACTGCATCAGAAGACATATGAGGACAGATTAACAGAGCTCAATATGTGTATGCCATTGAGCCAAAGGTGAGAGAGAGGTGATATAATTAAGACTACAAGCACATAGGGCATTAACAAGGTGAAAGGAGTCTAACATGTTTAACAATATAAGAAAAATAGCAGGACAAGAGGACACAGCATGAGATTAGAGGGAAGCCGATTAAGGGAGAATGTGAGGAAATTATTTTTCACAGAAAGGGTGTTGGATGCATGGAACAGCCTACCTCAGGAAGTGGTGGCTCTGAATACAGTGCAGGGCTTCAAACAGGCATGGGATAGGCATAAAGGAGCAATACAGATGAGTATGAATAGATAGTCCACTGACAGAGCAAAGGTCAATGGCACATTTATAAGGTAGAAAAACAAATGGGCAGACTGGATGGGCCTTGCGGTCCTTATCTGCCATCAACGTCTATGTTTCTATGTTCTATGTTTCTATATGCCCCTCAAACTAAAATTATACATTTGGTTGACATTTCTTACACCCCTTATATCAATCAGTCAATCAAACTTTATTTATCCAGGCTTAACACCTTTGAGCAAGCTCATTTGCAAAATGGCAGTGGACAGTAAAATGTACATATACAATACAGAAAAGGCAGAGCATATAAAACAATAGTGCAGATAAGAGAGTATATATCAGATTTTCATACATCGTGGTACAGCAAGTCTATGTAATTACACTTTATACAGAATTCAGATATTGCATCGCAGCATGCATACATGATACAATGATAGCAACTACAATCACAGAAACTAGCAAGTAATAATACATTATTCCCAAAGAAGAGAAGAAAAAAAGTGTGTACCAACATTCAAAGATTACCCACCTCCTACTCATATGTTTCATGGATGAGGGGAGGGAGGGAGGGAGGGAGGGAGGGTGGGGTAGGGTAGTAGGAGGGATGTAGGAGAAGTGCTAAGCTGGGATCACTGGGCAAGTGCCGGAAGTTGCCATTTGTAGTTTTCAAGCAGTTAACGGAAACAGGTGCAGGTTTCCTTCAGGACAAATGAGAGCAATGACTTAAGAGTAGACATATATTGTATATCACTGAAGAACAACTCAAGGAATATGTACAGTACAAAAAATTGAAAACTGACTCGTCTTCCAGCCCTGATGGTATTACTAGAAAAATTCTCAAGATCATGTTGAGTAGTATAATCACCCCATTGAAAATTATTTATGAGACATCTATCAACACAGGTCAGCTCCTAGATGACTGGAGGAGAGCAAATGTTACTCCAATTTTTAAGAAGGGAAATCATGAAGACCCAAATTATTATAGCCCTATTAGTTTAACCTCAATCCCAGGTAAAATCCTTGACAGTATTATCAAAAACATACTTAATAATAAAATCAGTAAGGATTTAGATCAATATGGTTTTACACCAGGTAAATCCTGTGTGACTAACATGTTGGGATTTTATGAAAAAACAAATATCACCCTGGATAAGGGATTACTGTGTGACTTCATCTATCTAGATTTCTCCAAGACTTTCGACTTTGTACCACTCTGGGTAATAATTCATAAAATACAGAAGGTGGGTATAAATAACAAGTTGGTTTACCAAACCTCAAACTGGTTGAAAAATAGGGTGCAGTATGTAACAATCAGAGGCCAGAGATCAAAAGAAGTTGTTTCCAGTGGAGTTCCACAGGGATCAGTGCTTGGGCCTCTGCTCTTTAGTATATTTATTTCTGACTTAACCAAGGACCTGACATTGTGGTTTACTAAATATGCTGATGATACTAAGCTTGGTGGTGTATGCCTCTTTGTTACTGACCACAGTCTAATACAGAGTGATTTGGATAAAATATCGACGTGGGCTGCTAAATGGGAGATGCATTTTAATACTGACAAGTGTAAGGTTGTGCACCTAGGGAATAGGAATAAAATGTGTTCCTATACTATATGAGGAACAACATTAATGAAAACTATCAATGAGATCTCGGACTCATCATCACAGATAAATTACATCAAGCTAGTCAGACTTTGGAAGCTATTTGCTCATGCAAATAGGGTACTGTGGGCAATTAAAAGAAACATAGAATCAAGAGAAAAATATGTGATTTTCCATTGTATAGAGCATTTGTCCATCCGCATCTAGATTATGCTACCCCTGTATGGTGTCCCTGTCGGAGAAGGGACATTCTAAATCTGGGGAGAATTCAATGTGGGGCAACTACAACAATAAGCTCCATTAAAGATCTTTCATGCAAAGATAGTGTATTTAAACCTTATGATGTTGGAACAAAGAAGGTTGAGGGGGGACCTAATTACACTATATCAGATTTTACAGAATCCTTACTTAATATCAAAACTAAATTTAAAATTCAAACAAATAAATCAAAATACATGAGGACATCCATTACAAGTATCAGTACAAAATGTTAAAACAATAAAAATAAACTTTTTGTTTACACAATGCATTATAAACCCTTAGAATTCCCTACATTTGGATACCATTGGTAGTACAAAAGCTGAATTTAAAAAGAAATTGCATCATTACTTGATAACTGGTGGTACAATTAATTATTACAACTAATATGGAGCATTATAGGTGTAAGCCTCTTAGTTCCTTTCCTGCCTTAGTATGAGCCTATAATCATTTCAGTATGGTAATATTCATAACTAACTTAGACTATTTCTGTTTTTTCAAAAAGTTTAAATATGGATACAGAGAGAAGATTTTTCTAAAAATATTATTTAGTATATATAAAGCCACAACAATTTTGAATTGGCATTACACTTATTTTCAGAGTCAATGGCCAGATCCGAATGTATGAAAAACCATGAGGGAAATACGAAGTATTAATGATAATGACAGGTAAAACTTTTATGTGTAAAACAGGGAGATGTATATTTTTTGGTTTAAATATGAGTGTCTTCTTTAATAGGTTTTTATCCTCCTGGCAATTATGGGAGTGGTTCCCTTCTGCCAACCTCACATATTCCCTTCCACCATCCATAGCCTCCCTAGTACTGACCTTGTGGCTCGGGCCCCCATCGAGTTCCCCCTGTACTGGGGTCAGGAGGGGGAGTGCCATCCTCCTCTCTGCTTCCTGAAATCTAGTCTGTCACTGCAGGTCATTCCAGTGGCGACGCAAGTGGGAATGCGGTGGGTGGGCATTTTACACCCCCATCATGCCTGTCATTTTCCTTCTGGGTTTTCTGTCCTCACTTCTTTAGGTGGGGCATCTTCGAGGAGCACATGTGCATGGAGATGCACATGACCCTTGAGACTGTGACTATCTTCCTTCCTACTGAATAACTTCTGTCTCCTGATGCTCCTATGCACTTACCACCAGATCTCAACCTGGTGGTAGCCAAGAGTTGGTGCAGCCAACCTCCCTGATCCGGGACAGGAGAGCTTCCTGGCAGCTGCTCAATCCTCACCCAGCCCCCCATGGCCAACCCCCAGCAGCCTAGGCTCATTCCCAAACGCAGTTCACTGGTGTGGCAGGGGGTAAGGCACTCAACACCTCAGATCTCCACACCACTGAATCGACTCATGAGTGTCATTGTTAATTCATTTATATAATGATTTACATTAAGTTATAAATATTTGTATAATAGGTCTACACTACTGAAGAAGCGAACTGAGAAACATTGAGTGTATATAGTGTGAGACTTGATGATTTGTTAAAAAAATAATAAATTTGTTAAGATTTAAAGGTTTGGGGTGAGCAGCATGGCTGTTACCAAGTTGGTTTCTGTTTACTATTATGACAACATACCTGAGCTACAGGATGTGTTAACATTAGACAATTTATAGATAAATTGTATAATGTTGTGACTTCCAGTTTGGAATGAATCAAAGATGGCTGTGCAATATGATTGCTTGTCTCTCAGGTCTGTAACTGACTTTAAACTAAAAATCCAGACTTTGAATCAGGAAGTGCTGTGAGCTTTTCTCATCAGTTTATCACTTGTCAAAATGAAATCTACCTTCACGATAATGTATTCTGTCTCCTTGTCACTGAAATCATCAGCAGAAAAGTACCTGACAGACAGGATGGTGACTGCCACTTTGGGAGCTGTGCCAACATTGGACCCGGTGACTATAACATTAGTGTTTTCCAAAATCTTACAGGAGGTTACAGGGGTTAAAGCCACCATGGATACCCTGCAGCAAATGGATAATCTCCACATTAGAGTGCCTGACAATGAGTGCACCGTCAGGCACTTAGATACACAGTACCACACTAAAGATTAATAAACAAGTTAGTCAGCCTGGGAGTGGGTCCCAGGGTGGTAGCCTGGGTAACAAATTGGCTGAACAACAGGACGCAGAGGGTAATAATAAACGGACACACTCTGGAGAAAGGGAAGTTACTAATGGGGTACCACAGGGTTCAGTACGGGGATCGGTACTCTTTAATGTCATTATAGGTGACATTGCAGAAGGGCTGGAAGGAAAAGTATGCCTCTTTGCAGATGACACAAAGATCTGCAATAAGGCTGATACACAAGAAGGAGTGGAAAGGATGAAAAAGGGCTTGGCAAGGTTGAAGCAATGGTCAAGAGTATGGCAGTTTAGATTCAACGCAAAGAAGTGCAAAGTAATGCACCTGGGAAACAAAAACCCAGGGGAAGAGTACACAATGGTGGGGGAGGTACTAACAACAACAACAAAAATGCAAAGGGACCTGGGGGTACTCATATCAAACCACCTTAAGGTAGGCAAGCAATGTGAGAAGGCAGTAAGGAGGGCTAGGAGGATTCTGGGATGCATAGGGAGAGGCATCACCAGTAGAAAGCAGAAAGTTGTTATCCCTCTATACAGACAGTTGGTGAGACCCCATCAGGAGTACTGCATGCAATTCTGGAGACCCCAGCTCCACAAGGACATAGACAGAATGAAGGCAGTCCAGAGGAGGGCAACCAAAATGGTGCAGGGTCTGCACCAGAAGCTATATGAAGAGAGACTAAAAGAGTTTAATATGTATACCCTTGAGAAAAGGAGGGAGAGAGGGGACATGATAGAAACCTTCAAGTACCTCAAGGGAATCAACAAAGTCCTAGAGGGTAGCATATTTCAGAAAAAGAGATGCACAAGAACAAGGGGGCACAATTTGAAGACAGAGGGGGGATGGCACAGGGGCAATGTGAGGAAGTATTTTTTTCACGGAGAGGGTGGTGGATGCATGGAACAGCCTTCCTGAGGAGGTCATGGGGTCAAAAACAGTGGGGGAATTCAAGAATGCGTGGAACCGACATAAGGCAATTATAGTGGGGGTAGGTGGGTAAGGAGGAAGTAGGCTGCTTACTGACTAGGATCTGCTTATCAAATGGGTAGGGAAATGGGCAGACTAGGTGGGTCAAGCAGTCCTTATCTGCTGTCAAAGTCTATGTTTCTATGTTTTTATGTTTCTTAGATACTCAGGCAGTTTCCCACGACACAGAACTCATACAAATTAAAAATGAAATCTTCCTCCTGTGGGAGAAACTGGATGATCTTGAGCGCAAGGGATGCAGAAATAATCTTGGTATCCTGAGGGAGTTGAGGAGCAAAATATGAATGAATCTGTGTAGCGCCTGCTGTCTAGACTATTAAATGTACCCACAGGGCAACTATGTGTGCAATGTTCTCACAGAACTTTGGAGCTCTGACTAAACCTGGAGAGAAACCCAGGGCAATTCTGGCAATGTTTCCAAAATATTCCATTAAAGAAAACCTCCTAAGACTGTCTTAGGGAGAGAGGTCCTCTACACTGGCGTGGACATCAGATATCACTCTATCATGCATACTCCAGCAAACTGAACAAGAAGAGAGCTGCTTTTATGGGAGTTGGGCCCTGCAGAAGCTAGGGGTAAAGTACAGAATGACCTATCCTGCAACTTTCAAAATTGAACAGAATGGAGTGTTGCATGACTGTATGGCAGTGCAGGAGGCAGCCAACTTCATGCAAAGATCTTGGGGTGTAGAAGTGCAGCTTTCCCACCTCACTGACAACATGGCAAGCTATCCACTTGAAGACTATAGCACAACAATTCCTGTCATCACAGAAACGGAAACATCGCTGTATACTCCCTGTCTGTCGATGAGTGATACACCTTCTGAACAATGGCAGAGGAAGAGGAGTCAGAAATGTAAGGCAGCCACCGATTCTACTCTTCAGCAGAAAGGGAGCCAACTGCACAGAAGTAGAAGTGGGGGATCAAGGGTCTCTGCAAACAGTTCCTCTGACACATCACCCCGGATCGAACTATGCTTCCCCTGCTAAAAGACTGTGACAACTTGGTGCCTGTAGCATCGTACTCATTAGACAGCTCAGCAGAGCTAGGTCCTCACCCCCCCCAACTGTGGTCTGATATAGCCAAGTTTGTCGGAATTTATGGTGGAAAAGAAATCACCAGGTAGCCCCTGTCCTCACCGATAAAGCCGTGGAACTGCGAAGATGAGCCATATATGACATTTATTCAGCGATTCACTTGAAGCAAGTCTTTAACAAACAAGCCTTCAGTATGCTGTGGTGAGACACACTGAATAATGATTGAGCTTGTCATCCCGTGTATAACATTCCCCTTATCTCCCCTGCCCCCCCAGCCACACTCCGAGGTAAAGATTTATATCAATAATTTTTCCTTTTTTCTCAGCTTGGTTAATTATTGGCAAGGTCTTACAGTACATTATGAAGTGAATTGCTCGTTCCATACTACAGTTTACCTTACTGCAGTTAGTCAATTTCACGTGTTAATTCCCTAGAGAAGTTTTCACTGAGGCTATCAGGTCAGTTTCAGTTGGGGGATGGGAGAAGAAGGAAATTGACAAACAATCTAACGGCTATCATCTTTGCTGGAAGCTGACAGTTCTCTCTCCCTCAGGCCAATCACAGCTTGCCACATATATCTTTTTAGGTATCCCTTGGCAACTGTGAACTGAGCGTGCCCTCGGAGGTTTCCTCCTTTCACGGATGTTGGCATGTTTATGTTACTGGAGGCTGCTGTGCGAACGCTCCCTGACTCT
Source organism: Neoceratodus forsteri (assembly GCA_016271365.2). Classification (NCBI taxonomy): domain Eukaryota; kingdom Metazoa; phylum Chordata; order Ceratodontiformes; family Ceratodontidae; genus Neoceratodus; species Neoceratodus forsteri. The sequence continues at coordinate 322,880,981 of JADMNL010000023.1, forward strand.
TGTCCTACTTTGACATTTGGCAGAAACCAAAGCTTGGTAAGTACAATTTCAAGTTCTGTCACTATAATCAGCTACAAGGGTTAGGCTGCACATTGATTTTGTTTCTCAGTGGAATGAGGCAATCCCCCCCTCATGTGTTATGTTAGTATGCAGTAGTAGGTTTTACAATGAGGGTCAAATTCAACATGAATCTACTCAGCTAGTACCTCTACTGCCAGCAGGACTTCCCACCTCCAAACAATAAGACAAGCTTCCAAACCTGTTTTTTCCTGTCCCCCCACTCCCCCAAAGTTTGTTTTGTGTCTTTTGCTGCAGCTGGTCTGCTTTGTTAGCTAACATTCAGTGGCTGCCCTCTCAAACATGTGCAAGTTCAAGAGGGTCCCAGCTCAATCGGCACAATGAACATACAGTTCAACTGACTCTTACCTTTCTCTTAACAGCATGAGCCCTGTAACAACTGGGGATGAGCATGATCTACTGTAGGTAAGTCCACCAACTAGAAACATACTGCAGTTAGTGGGTATTAGAGTGTATTCCTTCCCCCATCCATCTGTAGCAATCTCATAATAGGACATTCTACTAGTGCAGCATTAAAGGTCTCTGTAAAAATCTGCTCATTATGACTTACACGGGAGTACATCCCATTTCTCTCACTTTCCTTACCTTGCTGCTTTTTACTAGCTCTGGTTTCCTCTACTGCATCCTGAACATGCTATCTTTCCCCCTCTTTCTCCTTTCTTGCTCTCCAGCAATCAAAGATAGCTGCCGCACGGAGGATCACATCCTCCATAAAAAGTAAGTGTGGTGAGGTGTGGGAGCTTAATAATGATTCACCCTGCAGCCAGAACTTTTAAACCATCCCCCAAAAGATTATGCAGGCTGATTTATAATCCTAACCCCTGACCTTTTCTTAGTTACCCCTCATGTGGCACACTCAGTTATAAGGGAGGAGTTACATAGCACCCGTTGACGGGGGTTGGAAGTTCTACTCAGACTCACTAATGTTAATAGTAGCTCAGACTACTGATAATTAAAAAGTGAGCTGATGAGAAGAAGGTTCTGTACTGAAAGGGCGCCTTGGAAGAGGGACAGATTTATATGAATAGTCTCCCCTACTGCTCACGTGAACAAACTGTACCTTGCTTTCATGCCTTATACACATTCCCAGGGATGACTTGTGCTAGTCTATACATAATACCCTTGACCTTGTGCTGGCAAATGGGGACTTTGTGAGAGAACTTACAGTGGAGGAACCGCTGTCAGGGAGTGACCACCGCTCAGTATGGCTCACATTGGATATGGGCAAGGAAGGAGTGGAATCTGGCACAATAGTGCTGGACTTCAGGAGGGCCGACTTTGGGAGGATGGGGGAAGTGGTAAAAGGGTACCTGGCCAGAATTCAATCTAGTATGGACACTAACCAGAGGTGGGAGCTCATAAAGCTGGGGATAGTGGAGGCAACCAAAACCTGCTGCAAAGCCCAGAGCAAGAAGGCTAGGGCTAAGAAACCGATTTGGTTGAGCAAGAAGGTCATGGAAAAGGTAAAGAGGAAAAGAGCTGCCTTTAGGAAGTACAAGAAAACAGGGAGGGGGGAGGACAGGGAGGAGTACTTGACAGAATTGAAGGAGGTGACAAGGGCAGTAAGGGGAGCCAAAGCATCTACGGAACTCAGGCTGGCACAAGGCATTAAGAAGGGGGAGAAGGACTTCTTCAAGTACATCAGGGAGAAAAGGAACTGTAAGGACCACATAGTAAGGATTAGGAAGGAGGGGGTTGGGTGGAAGCAGGGTGCGATAAGGCAGAAGCACTAAATGAGTACTTCTGCCCAGTATTTACTAAAGAGAAGGGGGGTGACACCCAAGGTGGGAGAAATGGCAGAAGCAGGGGAAAGTGGTGACAGATGGGGAAATCATGGAGAGCAGAGTTCGAGAGGGTTTGAAGGCGCTGAGGTGCACAAGGTGCCAGGCCCAGATGGCATCCACCCCAGGGTACTGTAGAGCTGGCAGAGGTCCTTGCAGGACCTTGGCAGACCTGTTTAATGCCTCACTACATTCGGGGTGTGTACCTCAGGACTGGAGGATGGCAAATGTGGTGCCCCTCCACAAGAGTGGCCCCAAGGATGAACTGGGAAACTACAGACCAGTGAGCCTCACATCCATCGTGGGTAAGCTAATGGAGACTATCCTGAAGGAGAGGCTGGTGGTTCTCCTAGAGGCCAAAGGACTACAGGACAGCAGACAGCATGGCTTCATATGTGGCAGATCCTGCCAAACCAACCTGGTGGATTTCTATGATTGGGTAACTAGGCAACTGGACAGGGGCCATGCAGTGGATGTCCTGTATCTGGACTTCAGTAATGCATTCGACTCAGTGCCACATGGAAGGCTGGGAAGGAAGTTAGTAGGCACAGGGGCGGGTGCAAAACTGGTGAGATGGGTAGGAAACTGGCTGCAGGGAAGGCAACAGAGGGTGGTGGTGGGTGGGGAGCTCTCACACCTAAGGGCAGTGACGAGCGGTGTTCCACAGGGCTCAGTGCTGGGACCAGTGTTGTTTGGGATATTGATTGCAGACATATCATGGGACATCAAGAGCAAGATCAGTCTGTTTGCTGATGATACCAAGGTAGGCACGGTGGTGGATGACCTAGGGGGATGGCAGGGGTTGCAGGATGATCTGGCAAAGCTTGAAACCTGGTCAGACACCTGGCAACTGGGCTTTAATGCCAAAAAGTGCAAGGTGTTGCATTTTGGGATGAAGAACCCAAGGAGGAGTTACCAGCTAGGGGGAGTGCAGCTAGCCCAGAGAGAGAGGAGGATAAGGATCTGGGTGTGCTCATTACAGGGTCAATGAACAACTCGGCACAATATAGGAAGGCAGCTGCAAAGGCCAACAAAATGCTGGGTTGTATTGCAAGGGGTATATCCTCGAGGAGGGAGGAGGTGATTCTGCCACTGTATAGGTCATTAGTTAGACCACACCTGAGTATTGCATGCAGTACTGGCGTCCGTGATCTGAACAGGGCATTAAGTTACTGGAGGGTGCAGTGCAGAGGCGACAAAGATGATCAAGGGTCTGGGGACTTATCATATGAGAGGGGTTGAAGGAGTTGAACATGTACTCACTGGAGGAGAGGAGAGACAGGGGTGACATGATTGAAACCTTCAAATACATGAAAGGAATAAACAAGACAGGTACAGAGGGCTGTTCAAAGTGGTGAGAGAGGAGGGCACCAGGGCCATGATATGAGACTGGAGCGAGGAAGGTTCAGGGGGAGATGAGAGACACTTTTTACAGAGAGGGTGGTGGCTGGGTGGAATCGTTACCTGCTGAAGTGGTATGCAGTAGAACAGTGGGCTGCTTCAAACGAGGATGGGACAGGACAAGGGGGAGGGTTAATGAAGGGGAAGGGTGGAAGGGAGGAGCAGCTGCAGAATAAGGGATGCTAGCTGCACATTCGAGCAGACTTGATAGACCTCTAGGCCTTTATCTGCTGGCAAATTTCGTATGTTCGTATGTTCGTATAAAATGACTAGCCATCACCTATCTACAGCAGAAAATACTCTGAAGGCAGTTGAGCTGCAGTGGGCATCGTTTCTGTCTTGCTTCTGGGTCTCTGATGCCCTCTCCCCATAGTCATTACAACTAACCTTTCTACATTAAAAAGCCTTGACACAAAACAATGTTTGATCCTGTATCTCTGCTCTCCATGACATGTATATGCATCCCCCCTTTACTCATCTACCTCCCTCTCACTACAGTGTGCTGCTCGGTTTCCAACTTTACCTGGCTTCCCCCACTAATCATATAACAGCAAGCTTCCTTAGTTTTCAGAAACTATTTATTTTGGAATATTTGGATCTAATGCTTCTTCCTCTTGGCCCAAGAGGAGTACTAGCGGGTCCCATATAAGAAGTTTAGGTACCGGTAGGATGCTGCTTGGAGACTCACAGTTTCCTGTGGACCCTTGCCACCCTATCAATTTCCACATTGGTGGTGTTCTCACCTTCCTCCTCCTGTTCATCACACATTCTCTTCCCCTGTGGTGGACGGAGGGGGAATGGGTTATACCATTTAGAGTTTTTTATTTCTGGTTACAAGTGCATTTACTGTATGTTCTATTGGTACATATATTCATTTTTAAAGCTGTAAACCATCTTAGACAGCTATTTTTGTATTCTGCCTTTTACTTGCCTAATATTATAGGTCAGTTCTTTTTTCTGGACTTCCAAATCTATTGAATTTCATGTATTGTTGATTGTTTTACTGAATTGTAGCCCCAAGGTAGACCTGAACCCTGAAGGGGCTTCGCCCCTTATTCAAAACTTAGGTTATTCTGAGCTTAATCCTGCAACGCAGGCCTTATATATACTCTGTAAACTATTTATATGCTGCCACTCATTGATATCTCCCAAATGGCAGATACTCCTTATAATGTAAAGCTGATCTCCTGGAATATGCAAGGTCTTAACTCCCCAATTAAAAGAAAACAGGTTTTGTCATGCCTCAGGAAGCTGCACTGTGAGATTGCCTTCTTGCAGAAGACGCACCTGCTCCCAGGCAAAAACCCTCAAACTTAAAAGGGAATGTGTGTGGCAGGTGGTGGGCAACTCTGGCATCACAAAATCAAGAGGAGTGGCCATCCTAAATCATAAATGGCACCCAATTCAAGAGGTGGACACTAAGACTAGTGCAGATGGTAGATGGGCACTGGTTAGAGTGCTCATAAATTCTCACTTGCTCCTGTTGGGAAATGTATATGTCCCTTACTTATGTGGCCTCTTTTTTCCCCGACCTTGCACAAGCTATCTTAAACCTGCACCAATGAGAAGATCAGATATCAGCATTTTGGGTGGGGACTTTAATACATATGGGACCCCATGCAAGATAGATTGACACAATCCTTGCTAACTCCTACTCATTCTAAAGAAGCTGCTCATCACTTGGCAAAGGAGTTTGCTCTCCTTAACCTACGGATGGCCCTTAGTCCTTCTGGCAGGGACTTCTTCTTCCAGTCCCACGCGACACGACACTAGTAGTCAAATCTACCACTTCCTGGTAGAGACCAGACTTTCCAACATCCTTGAAACACATATTGTTCCAATCATCATATCTGACCATGCAGCAGTCACTCTCCTGGCTACCATAGGTCACACACACCCTTCCACCCCAAGATGGTGCTTAAATACCTTCTGCTTCTAGGGTCTGAAGTTTAAACCCTGGCTTGAACAGGAAATTCAGAACTACTTTGATGCTAATGACTCACCTGAAATCTCAAGAGCCATTCTCTGGGATGCCCATAAAACATACTTTAGAGAACAGATTATCAGCTATACAGGCCATGCTAAGAAGCAGAGACCATCATAGCCAACACATTTAGAAAATGAGCTTGAGAAAAAGGTGTCTGACTGTAACAAATCTACAAATCCCTCTCGTTAGCTGCATTGGGAAATATTAGCGACATAATATTCAGTTAACTTTCACTTATTCTAATTCCCAGAAAGCAGTCCGGCACATGGCCAACAGATACTGGGAATCTGGGGAAAAACAAGGTAAACTGCTAGCCTATCAGACTAGGATACAGCAAGGAGTGAAACACGTTTCGGCTATTCAAAAAAACACTGGATCCTTACTAACAGACCGGGCTGAAATGAATGACTTTTCCAGAACTTTCTACACTAAACTTTATTTCTCATATTTTGACGCACCTACCTTTGCACTAGAGATCTTGACATCCACCCTTATGACTCTTATCCCAGCACAAGCAACTGCCCTGGATCAACCACTCACCTTGTCCGTGCTTACTGCAGCCATTAAGGCTCTCCCTAAGTGGAAAACCCTTGGTCCCAATGGTTTCCCAGCAGAGTTCTACCAGCTATGTGAGGGGCTGCTGAGCAACAAACTCCTTGCAGTTTTAGATTAGGCTAAAGAAAAGGGTTGTCTCCTTCCATCTCTTTCAGAGGTTTTAATAACAGTCCTTTCAAAGCCTGGAAAAGATGGCCAACAATTAGGTAGTTATTGCCTGATATCTCTACTTAATGTAGATGCAAAGATTTCAGCTAAGATACTAGCCCTATAACTGCAAACTGTTACACCTCACCTGATTGATCACCATCAAACCAGTTTTGTTAAGGACAGGACAGCGTCAGACAATATCGGAGCTCTGCTCCATGTCACTTGGGTAGGCCAACATCTCCCAAACTCAGCCTGCCTTCTTAGCACAGACAGTGAGAAAGCATTTGATTCTGTTGAATGGCCATACCTACACCAAGCCATGGTGGCTATGAGAGTTGGCCCCGTATTCATTAAATGGGTTAGACTACCCTATACTAACCCTCATCTCAAATTCTCACTAACAGCCTAAGCAGTTCGCCTTTTCCCCTGACCAGAGGAACTAGGTAGGGATGCCCCCTGTCACCCCTCCTATTCCTCTTGCCTATGGAGCTGTTACTCAGGAAGATTAGACAAACCAACCATATTATGGGCATTACCATTGGTAAGACTACCCTTAAAATGCTGGATTATGCTTGTGACCTCCTTTTTACCCTTTTCAACTTAGAAGCATCTCTTTCACGCATCATGACACTGTTGAAGTCATTTACCAGAATATTGAGCCCCAAGGTCAACTGGTATAAAACCAATGTCTTGCCCATAAACCCCACTTGCCATCAAGAAATTACTAATAGGTGGCATCTTCGGTGGTCTTCGCACCGCATCACATACATGAGCATGATTATTACATTGGATTTCTTCCCCTCCGCCCAATGTCTCTGGTGCCTGCAATGTGAAGGCCTGTAAGGGTGAATTAAAAACTTAATTATTTATCAATGCCTATAGTCTTAGTTTGTCAATTAATAATATAATTTACTGACTGTCTGTTTAGTTTATTCATACTTATTAGGTTTATTGGGTATCCTTGTATTGGACCCAGAGCCAGTGGGAAAGGGCGCCTGAAAAAATAAACTTTGCCATGCTTTTCCTAAATCTCATGTAGATTATTTCGATGAATATAGACAATGCTGTCTTCAGCATTATGGTGGGTGTGTGTCAATATCATTAATATAGAGAGAAAATAAGGGGCCCCTGGATGGATACTTGGGGACCCCCCTTTCAATCGGGAGAAGCTGAGATTAAGTATATGGTCAGAATTTCTTGACATCTTTAGCAATATAGTGGATAAATTATATAAAGTGATTAGCCCTCAGAAAGGGAGGGTATGGTTTAAAGGCTGGTTTGATAAAGACTGGAGAAAAAAGAAAACCCATTTAAGATGCATGATACAAACATATGAACATATGAAGATTCCAGCAGAACAGACCTACCGGTCTATCAAAGTCTGCTCGATTCTGCAGCTAGCTCCCTAGCAGGCAGCGGTCCCTCCCCCCAACCCCCTTAATCTTCCATTGTTGTCCTTCCACCCCCCTTACCCACCCCTGTATCCTGTCCCAAGCATTCTCAAAGCCAGCCACATTTTTGCATGATATCACCCCTTCTAATAGTGCGTTCCACCTTGCAACTACTCTCTCTGTGAAGTAATGCCTCCTCATCTCCCTCCTGAATCTCCCCCCTCTATTCTTAGCCCATGCCCTCTAGTCTCCCTCCCGCTTCTTAGTTTCAACACCCCTTCCGCCCCCCCCCATTGACACCCTTCAGGTACTTGAATGTCTCAATCATGTCCCCCCTCTCTCGCCTCTCTTCCAGTGCATACATATTCAGTTCCTTTAGCCTCATCTCATAATTCATTCCCTCCATCCCCTGAATCATCCTCATCACCCTTCGCTGCACTCCTTCCAGCAGCTTGACATCCTGGCTCAGGTATGGACTCCAGAACTGCACGCAGTATTCCAAGTGAGGCCTAACCAGTGCCCTGTAGAGGGGCAAAATCACTTCCCTATGCCTGTATGTGAATCCGCGTGCTATGCACCCTAGCATCCTGTTTGCTTTCGCCTCCACCCTCCTGCATTGGGCAGTATTGTTCATGCTTGCTGTTATCAATACCCCCAGGTCCTTTTTTATCCTCTGTGCTCCCCAGCTTGATCCCCCTAGCCAGTATTCTCTCCTTGGGTTCCTTGCCCCAAAATGCAACACTTTGCATTTTTTTGAATTGAACCCCAGCTGCCATTTTCCTGACCGTTCCTTCAACTTTGTCAAGTCCCTCTGTAGTTGAACCCATCCCTCTTCATCGTCTACTACTGCACCCATTTTGGTGTCATCAGTGAACAGGCTAATCCTGCTCACCACCCCTTGTGCAATATCTTGGATAAAAAAGTGACAGGCTTAGTTTGATGGACCATTATGTGGTCTATCAATCAACAATTTCCCATAAGAAGGCAGAATTCCTGTCCATGGAAATTGCTGCCACACAGAATCGACCAGCTCAGCTTTTCCGGACCGTGGACAGACTGTGCAATCCACTCTATCTTCAGCCCAGAAATGCCTTTTCTCAAGAGTGATGTGAGGAGATTGCTTGATTCTTCCTGGCTAAGGTTACCATGATCAGGTCCGACATCCGCCTGACCCTTTCTCAAGGGAGTAGCAGTGGTTGGCAGGAGATGTCAGACTCCCAGTTTGTGTGGTGTGACTTTGGCCAGCCCACAATCAGTGGTATTGTGATAGTTATCCAGTCATTACATCCTACCAACTGTAGTTTGGATCCGGGCCCCACGCGCTTGCTTGTTGGCTGCGTTGATGTCATCAGCCCGGTCCTTGATGAGATAGTCTGGTTATCTTTGGAGAGGGGAATTTTTCCAGACTCCCTCAAGGAGGCCGTGGTTCAGCCCCTTCTTAAGAAGTCCTCCTTGGATCCTGACTGTCTAGCAAACTATAGGCCGATCTCTAACCTTCCCTTTTTGAATAAGGTTATTGAGAAGGTGGTGGCATTACAGCTGGAGGACCATTTTACCAGCCACAATATCTATGATTCTGTCCAGTGCGGTTTCAGGAAGAGACATAGTACTGAGATGGCTCTTGTTCGGGTACTAATTGACCTCCTGATAGCGAGAGATCGAAGGACTCGTTTCATCTTGGTCCTTCTTGATTTCTCTGTAGCATTTGATACTGTGGACCATGGTGTGCTGTTGGATCACCTGCGGCTTATCTGTGGACTCTCGGGAGTTGTCCTCAGATGGTTTCGATCTTTCCTCATGGGTAGGACTCAGAGAGTGGTGTCTGGGGTTTGTACCTCAGCTCCATTCCCCCTGTCCTGTGGGGTGCCACGGGGATCCATTTTAGTGCCCATGTTGTTTGCAGTGTATATGCTGCCATTGGGAGTGATTATTAGATGGTATGGCTTGAGTTTTCACTGCTATGCAGATGATACTCAGCTATATATGTCTTTTGTGCCTGAACAAAATGATGCTGTCTCAGTGTTAAACAGCTGTCTGGCCGAAATTCAGGCCTGGATGAATGTGAGCTGGCTAAGGTTGAACCCAAAAAAAACTGAGGTGTTGGTAGTGGAACAGGGTCGTCGCGAGGCTGGTATGTTGGCAGGTTCTCCTTCGGGTCTATGGCTTGGAAGTGTCCAGCTAGCTACCTCAGACCAGATGCAAAACCTGGGCGTTATGTTTGATGACTGTTTGACCCTAAAGTTACAGGTGTCAGCAGTTGTTAAAACTTATTTTTACCATCTGAGAAATATCGCCCAGGTGAAACACCTGGTTCCTCCCAATGATCTTCCAACGTTGGTTCATGCCTTCGTTACCTCCCGCCTTGACTACTGCAATGTCCTTTACCTAGGGCTACCGGGGGTTGATATCTGCCGCTTGCAGCTGGTGCAGAACGCGGCAGCCAGGCTGTTGACTGGTGCTTCAAGAACCAGTCATACAACGCCTGTGCTCCGCAGTCTGCACTGGCTGCTGATACAGTGGCGGATCACCTTCAAGATTGCTTTGTTAACCTATAAGGCCCTACATGACCAGGGACCGGGTTACCTGAAAGATCTCCTCTGTCTCTACTGTCCCCTTCATCTTCTCCAATCTACTGATGAGGGATTGCTAGAGATTCCCAGGGTTCATTTGCAAACATCTGGGGCAAGGGCATTTAGTTTTGCTGCCCTGTCCCTGTGGAATTCTCAACCTCATCGGGTACGAGATTGCCTAACCATCCAGAGCTTTTAGAATGCCTTGAAAACTCATCTTTTTGGTTTGGCATTTGGGGATTAGTGCTGCTGCTATTATGCTGCTATCATACTGCATTCTGTTGTAATTTATGTTTTGTTTTATAATAATTTATTTTATTTTATATATTTTATTGTACAGGTGCCTTGGTTTTAGAAAGGCGCCTTTTTATAAATAAAACTGATTTGATTTGATTTGATGAATAACCCGAACAGCACCGGGCCCAGCACCGAGCCCTGTGGTACCCCGCTCATCGCAGATCTAGGCTCCGAGACTCCCACCCCACCACCCTCTGCAGCCTACCCCTTAGCCAGTTTGAGATCCAACATGCCATCTTTGTCCCTACTCCCACCCCGGATAACTTCACCCCTAGTCTCCCATGGGGCACTGAATCGAAGGCCTTGCTGAAATCTAAGTATAGCACATCCACAGCATGGCCCCATCCAACTCCCTCGTCACCCAGTCATAGTACAGTATAAGATTGGTCTGGCAGGATCTCCCTGAAATGAACCCATGCTGCCTCCCATCTTGCAGGGTTGTTGCCCTCCAGAAATGACACCAGCCTGTCCTTTAGTATCATCTCCATGAGCTTTCCCACTATGGACATCAGACTGACTGACTGGCCTATAGTTCCCTGGCTCATCCCTTGGACCGCTTTTATGTAACGGTACCACATGGGCTATCCTCCAGTCCTGAGGCACCTCCCCCATTTCCAGGAAGGTGCTGAACAGGTCTGCCAGTGGTTCTGCTAGAACCTCTGCCTTCTCCTGCAGCACCCTGGGGTGGATACCATCTGGCCCTGGCGCTTAATTCATCTTCAATGCCCTTAGCTCTTCCAAGACTCTGCTTCCCTCTATCCCAACATCCGTTAACTCACACCCCATCCCCCTGTCCAGGGTGGTAATGGACCCCCCTCTTCCCTTGTGAACACTGAGCTGAAGTACTTGTTCAGTGCTTTCACTTGTTCCTTCCCCTTTTCTACCCACTTTTCTCCCTTTTTATCCTCACTATACTGTCCCTGCACTTCCTTTTCTCCCTGACATATCTAAAAAAAGTCTTTCTCCCCTCCTTTAAGTCTCTGCACTAATCTGAGTTCCCTAGTGGCTTTCGCACCCCTTACCCTCTTGGTCACCTCCTTGGACCATTTGGTGTACCCCTTCCTGTCCTCCCCTTCCCCATCCTTCTGAACCTCCAGTATGCCTCTCTTTTTGCTCTCACCCCCTCTATCACCTCCCTGTTCAGCCAGCATGGTCTCTTTGCCCTATTCTTCTTACTCTGTAGCCTGGTGCATGTTTCCATTGCCTCTATGATTCCTTACTTTATTATGTCCCACTTCTGCTCTGTCCCCATCCCCTGCTTTATTCTTTTGATTCTCCCCTTCAGCATTTCCCCCATTTTTCCAAAGTCTGCCTTCCTGTAATCCACCACCTTTGTTGTGGATCCCTCTGGCTCCCTGCTCATTGTGATGTTAATCCACACTGTTTGATGATCGCTGTCAACTAACTGATCCTCCATCCTTATGTCCCTCACTGCCTCATTGTTAGATAGTACTAGGTCCAGTGTGTTCCCCAGTCTTGTGGGTTCAAAAACCACCTGTGTCAGGAACCCTTCCTGGAATGCATCCAAGAGGACCCTCTCCCTGGCACTGGAGCTGACTAGCATGGTCCAGTCTACCCCCGGCAGGTTGAAATCCCCCACTATGACCACCTTCCCCCTCCTACGTACCCTACTGATTTGTTCCACCAGTTCCTTGTCCCTTTCCACTGTCTGGGATGGTGACCTATATACCACCCCAAACCTCAACTTCCTTCCCCTGGCATCCAGGAGCTGTAACCACATTGCCTCCATATCCCTTTTCATCCCTTGTAGATTTGATCTCCTCCCACATGTAGACAGCCACCCCCCTTCCCTTCCTTCCCCATGGTCCTTTCTGTACAGTATGAACCCTGGGATTGCCAGGTCCCAGTCCTGCTGCTCTGTGGCCCACGTTTCTGTGATGGTTATGATGTCCACCCTCCCTACAGCCAAGAGTGCCTGAAGCTCTGCCACCTTGTTACCAAGGCTTCTTGCATTCATCGAGACCACCCTCCATCCTGTCACCCTTCCCTCCTTTTTCAGATCCCCCTCTCCACCCTGCCCCTTCTGGACTAAATCCCCAAGTACCTTCTTACTAGCTTGGGGAGTAGGTTCACCCGGTCCCTGGGCACCTTGCCTATAGTCTGACCCCCCACCACCCCTGCTAGCTAGTTTAAATTCACTTTTGTTGCTATATACTTCTGTAGCTTCTGCTTTAATACCTCCTTTCCCTCTGACTTAGGTGCAACCTATATCCTACATATAGTTTATTATTGTCCCAAGTCTACCCCTATCCCCCCACCCACCCATACCGTTTTGATCTACACCACACCTCCAGCCACACATTGAATTCCCTAACCCTCTCCTTCCTCACTGTGCTCGCTTGGGGTACTGGGAGCACCTCTGAAAAGGCAACCGTCTCCCCTACTTTCTTGGACAGCTTTCTCAATTCTCTGAACCTTCCCTTCAGCACCTCCACAGTCTCCCCTGCCAGGTCATTAGTCCCCACATGCACCACTATGTGCAGTCTCCCCTTCCATTCCTCACACATTTTAGAGTTGGTTGCCCCGCTCTGTTTGCTCTTAGACTTGGTATGGCTTCCACCCATATGCGACTATGCCGTTCCCCTCTACTGCCCCATCTGATCCCCTTAAGTATGGAGTCCCCCACAACTAACACACCTTCTTCCTCCCTTACACCACTTAGGCCCCCCTTCCCTCATGTACTCATTTCTGTCTTCCTTTTCCCTAGGATCACTGCTCCTGTTTCCATTGCCCCCCATACTTCCACACTCCCCTCCAGCTTGCCTCCTCCCTCCCTCTCCGCCATTCCCCTGCACCCCAGTCCTGATGCTGCCCTACCCTCTCCTGGCTCTTACCCACTTCTTCAGCCCTATGGCCCCCCATATCCCCTTCCACCTTTATATGCACTCCCACCTCCCCTGCATCTCTTCCTCCCCTCTCCTCCTCCCCATCCAGTGTCAACAGTGCTTCAAACCTGTTCCACCCTTTCATTTTGGCCTCCAGACTCTCTGCTCTCCTGTCCTGTGACCCTTCCCTCCTGGTAGACCCGACCTTAGTCCATCCTTCATTGCTGGACTGCCTGTCCCCATTGATGTCCACCACCCCTTCCCCTCTTCTCTTGACCCATTTCCCCCCTCGTGCCCCATCTGTTTCTTCCATGCTCCCATTCCCCTGCCTCTGATTCTATCCTCCTCTTGCCCATCCCCTCGAGTTCCCTCCTAATCCTCCTCACCTCCTCCAGCCTGCTTAACCTGTGGCATGTTGGACATCCTCCCAGCTGCCACAATTCATTTATCCAAACCACTGCCCCACATCCATTACATCCCACAATTCTCCCCATGCTAGTACCCTTGGCCCCTGACCAGGGTATCTCAGTATGACAAGTACTGTATACACCAGACAGTGTATAGGTACCTTTTACATCCTAGTCACAAGGGTGAAACCATGACTGTTTTACATCCAAAATGCAGCCCCTCACTTGGTTAAAACTCAAAACAGAAAATAGAGAAAATGCAGAGATTCCCCCAACACAAAATGCAAAGATTAAGCATTAGACTCTCAAGCCATTTCAGGCAGCCACTTGACTCACACAGCCTCCCCCTTGATCCAGTATATCCCGTCTGACTTTTTGGGGGATTTTTCCCCCTTCTTCCACCCCTACTACTCAAGATTAATCCCCACATTATCAGACCCTTTACAGAATGCCCCTGACCACAGCCCCACAGTTAACAGTACCTTTTTACAAGGCCAGCTCTCCACTGGGCTCTATCCAGTTTAAGTTTCAAGTGATTTGCCCTTTTGTGGAAAGTGTAGTACAGTCCTCTTGGACCAATCCACTAGGCTTCCTTTGTGCAGGCTCCTTCCCCACCTGCATTTAACAGAGATCGATGTTGTTGTGGGTGGACAGGAGAAAAATCCTTTCATGCAGTCATCTCTGAGTTGTGGTCGGGATGGTTGGTTTTTTACTCCTGGCCGCAAACTCAAGCTTCATGCCGTTGGCCCCGATTGGCTGGGAGCTTCCTCTTCGGCCATCAATGTGGCCAACCACAGCTCCTATCACCACCAATGTGGCCAAGCAGTTCCTCCCAGAGCTCCGCCAATTGCAGCCTCCTTGTGCTCCTCAGTGGCCGCTGGTGCAGACACCGACTGCCCCTCCACACTGCAGGTGCTGCTGATGTGGCAAAAAAACACCAAATCCTCTCCTGTAGTCAGCTCTCCAAAGAGAAGGCACTAAATGAAGTGGACTGATAACCCACAAGTTGCCACCATTGAAGTGTCAAATTCAGCCTCCTTGTCTCTTACCTAAGGAGAAAGCACTAAATAAAAAAGCCATATCCAGAGGAAATGATAAACTGCTGAAATCCAGTGTCACAGAGTATGTTAAACACCTGCGATGATGAACTGTGGCATGGGCATATGCAGTACATGAAAACCTTATCTGTATGTTTCATTTGTTCTTCAGAATAGTTGTTGGCTAGATAGCCCTTAGAGACAAGTACATTAAAAGTTGATTTTAATTAAAAATGTTGATACCTGGTGGTAAGTCAAAAGCCAAAAGAAATTATCAATTGCATCAGTTGATCAATGATCAAAGATGCTAAAAATGCTAATAACAGGCAAGCTTTTAAGAAAATAAATCAAGAAAGGAAAAAATATAATAACTTCTTAATAACTAAAAAACAACATTACCTGTCCTAATAGGAAAAAAGCTCTAGGTAATTAATGAAAGAGATACAAAAGGATTGGAAACTACTAGGTAAATGTGAAAATAACTATACATATTTCATTGATGCTTCTATCCCTGAAAGTAAGCGGCTGCAGTATTATTCAGGAATATTCTTTGATTTGGAATTGTTAGATTCTTCTTCACCTGTTAGTTTGATAGGGCTAGAAAATGCTTTCCCTCCAATTTCTAGGAAATAGGTGTATATGGCAATAAAATAATTAAAAATGAAAAAAGCACTGGGACCTGCCAGAATCCCAGCAGAGATATACCATTGTAACACCCCATTGTGGTGCAATCCCCTGTTGATTTTTTATAATGAATAGATAAAAGAAAATTTTGTTCCATATTCATGGAGGGGTGCTGACATTATTCCGATTCGCAAAAAAGGCAACATTTCAGATCCAGAAATGTACAGACCAATCAATTTACTTGATATTAATTTGAAAATCCTTTAAAAAAATATTCTTGAAAGATTAAAACTGCAAATAACTAATACTAGTGGACTTAGCGAACTGCAGGTTGGCTTTAGAGGTGGGTATTCCACAATAGGAAACTGTTTCATCTTAGCCCATTTGGTATAAAAATATGTTCAGTTGAGGAGCCAGAAGTCATATGCGGTGTTCCTTGATTTCTCTGCAGCATTCTACTCAGTCTCCAGGGATATCCTCTGGGCGTGTCTCCTTAAAAGAGATATGGATCCAACTCTTGTCCAAATAATTCCAAACTTGTATACAGATGCTTGGACCAGGATAAGATGTGGAACTAAGGGTCAATTCTCAAACATTTTTTCCACAAATGGAGGAGAGGATGAGACAACACCCACGCTGTTTTGTCTATACATAGATCAGCTATTAAAAGACCTGGAATCCCTGGATTCTGACTCTCCTAACAGAAATAGTTGCCTATGCCCAGCATTAGCATACGTGGACAATTTGGTCCTGATGGCTCTGATGAAAAAGGGTTTACAAAAAAAGTCAGACTTTATGGAGACTAAAGTCAGAGATCTCAGACTTATGATTAATTACAATAAAACACATCTTTTTGGCTCCAAAAAAGAAAATGGTCAGTGGTCTATGGGTACGCAAAAGTTAGCATTAATGTCAAGTTATGTATATTTAGGCCTGACCTTCACATCTAATAGGCAGTGGACAAAACACATCACAAATGCCATTGTGAACACACACACAAAAAAATGGTTATGGGTTTGAGAAAATTTAATGCTGCTTATGGTAGCTTCTCATTGAAACCTCTTGTATGCATAATTAGAGCTAAGTATATGGTATAGTGCAATTGACCTATGGAGTTGAAATTTGGGATGTCAAGAAGAGAGATAATTTAACAGTCCCAGTTTTTAAATACTTAGGAACACTTTTGGGAATGTGTCACTCTTGTCCAGCATATATAAGGCTGAAAAAGCACAGAATTCAGTGCGTACAGGACTTCACAGTTGGTGCTTCTAAAAGGGTTGTCAGCCCAAAATTTAAAGTAAAAAGAAACAAAAGAAGCACTCACGACTTTCAGAAATTTGTAGTGATATTCACCAGTTTATTGTGGCCAACTGCCTGGACAGTAGCCTCTCCCCAGCTCTTCGACCCTAGCACAGGGTCTTCCTCAGGGGATGGGTCTAAGGAATTAGAAAGCAAGTGTCTTAAATACCAAATCAATTAAAGTAACACACACCCATTGTGTACACCTTTACATAAAAAATATAACAATTAACATTTAAAACACCACAAACAATTTATGAGCATCGTTTTAAATTCCTTTTCCCACACAATTGACTTACTCTTTTACTTACTATTTATATCTTATCGCTATTTTTACAAATATAACTAAACCAACTGTGCAATCATAGGCTTTCCCTAATAGTGCACTAAAATAGAGGAAATTATTAATATTTCCATAATTGTTCTAAATAACAACGCTTACTTATCATAAAGGAACAGCCTAGTTTAATGCAAGGCAAACATTATTTCTTTATGCACCAAAAGCATTTCAAAAACAAGTTTCCTATTTTTTTTTGTTTTTACATGGGGGGGGGGGTGTAAAAACCCTGCAATATACTGATCTCTGTATGGTTTTCAAAAGAGAGCTACTTAAACCTAATTCAACTTTTAATTTATTATTTTTATTTTATTTGTCATCAAAATCTGGACATTTAGGTAAAAATAAAGCATGAGAGTATGAAAATGAAGTTAATAATGAATGATTTATATAAATAATATATAAATAAACAAAATAAAGAATCAGTTGCCGTGAAACTGGTATTTTGGTTTCATCATGTAATGGTATACCTTTTCCATTACTCCTTTTATTCTAATATATATCTTATTGTAACACTTAGATATACATTAAATACAGGAAATAATTTTTCATATTAGAACCAATACCATTGTCATGGCAAAATTAAGTAACTTAGCTTAAGAACATTTTTACAACTTAATGATTACTTGTATGATGTTTTATTTTTATTTTATATTTAAAAACAAACTGTATAGTCCATCTGGCTATTTTCAAATAAACTGTATAGTCCACCTCATCATTTAATCCATCTGGTTTCATTCTGTCCAGGTTCACTATCCATTTTGTCTCTTTTTGAGATAGCACTTTAGCTCTGTTGCCACCTCTTGGATGTCTAGGTACATGTTCCAGGACTGAAAACCTAAGTGTATCTGGTTTTCCTTGGTGACAGAAATGAAAATGTTCACCAATTGCATTATACAAATTGCCATTAACAATGGCTCTTACATGTTCTTGTATTCTCTCTTTAATAGGTCTTGTTGTTTTCCCAATATAGTAATAACTTCATGAGTACCAGAAAATATACACAACAAATGGAGTGGAACATGTCAAGAAATTGTTAATCCAAAATACTTTTCCATCCTTTTCAAATCTATCACCTTTTTGCATATATTTACATATGTTACAACGTTCACATGTAAATAACCCTTTAGGTTTGTTTCTGAGTCATGAACTTCCTGATATTTTTTCTTCTGTAGAAAAAAAGCTATGCATAATTTTATCTACAAGACTTTTACTGTTTGAAAATGAGATTCTGGGCTTCTCAGCTAAGTTGTTTTTTAAGATTGTATCAGACAATAGTACAGGCCAAAACCTATGAACTAGGCTCCAAACCCTTCCAGCTAATTGATTAAATTCTGTTACAAATGTCACTATTTCCTTTGTTTCATTTTTTGAGACATCTTTATATTTCCTTTTCATACTCTTTGGAACTAAAAGTTTTGTTCTGTTCATGTTTTTAACTTTCAAAAAGGCTTCATTAAACATTCCTTCTGTGTACCCTCTTTGTGTAAGCCTATTTTTTAAAGCATCAGCCTGACTCAGAAATTCATCTTCCTCTGTACAGTTTCTTCTTAACCTGATAAGTTCACCATATGGTATGGATGAAATTAGACTTTTAGAATACAAGCTAGTGGCATGTACGATGGTATTACCAGCTGTAACTTTTCTATATCCTTGTGTTTTAACCAATTTTCCATGATGTCCCTGTAGGACCAACTCCAAAAATGTAATTTCATGTTTACCAACAACAAAGGTAAATTCCAGTCCCAAAGTGTGCTCCTTTAAATAATCCATAAAATTATGTATATCCATCTGTTCACCTGACCAGACTATTTGTAAGTCATCAATAAATCTATAGTATTCTACAATATTATCTGCAAATCTGTTTTTCCTTTTATCATAAATATATGTTTCCTCAAATAAACCCATAAAGATATTTGCATATGATATGGCAAATGTTGCCCCATTGCAGTTCCTCGTTTCTGAAGATAATATTCTTTGTCAAAGACAAAGTAATTATGTGTTAGGGCAAATGTAATAGCTTTCTTTATAAAATGTGGTGAAATCACATCCTGATGTATCATGACATTCATAACAGCTTCCAAACCTAAATTGTGAGAAATGCTTGTATATAAACTTCCAACATCTATCGTCAGCCAACCGTATTTTGCATCCCAGATCATACTTTCTAACTTAGAAATAACATCCATACTATCTTATGTATAAGCTCTCAGGTTAGTGACATGTGGTTGTAAAAAACTGTCTATGAAAGTATTTAAATTCTGTGCTAAAGATCCAATGCCTGAAATTATTGGACGACTGGGGCGGGGAGGGGGTCTCCCTATTTTTGTGAATCTTGGGAAGTATGTAAAATGTAGGTATTACTGGATAATCATTTTTTTATAAATCCTACTTTCTGTTTTGTTAACCAATAACAGTTGAAACTTTTTTCCAGGAATTCACACAATTCCCCTTGAAATTTCGACATAGGGTCTTTTTCAACTTTTGGTATGTGTTGTTGTCTGACAATAATTCCAGCCATTTATCCCAATACATACTCTCTGACATAATGACACCATTCCCCCCTTGTCTGATTTTTTAGAAATGACATGCTTCATTTTTTATAACTCATTCAATGCTTTACAATCCTCCATTTTCAGATTTTAGCATAATTCAAATTAAGCCCCTTAAACAGTTTTTCTACTTCGTTTACTAATAATAATTTTTCAAAGACTGAAATAGCTGAATTAGATATCTGGGGACAAAAAATGTACTTTGGTTTGAAGATTTTTCTCTTAAATGAATTTGCATCATGTGATCGATCTTATTTTTCTCCTTCGTGCAGTAAACTGTCTAAATCAATTTTATCTAGGATATAATAGTTCCTGTCATTCCAGTCTCAAGTTGTGTTTGTCTCCATATCTTGATTTTCCTCTTCACAAGCTGTGAGGACCTCCTGGAAATTAAGCAGGTCTGTATTAACATGACATTCTTCTGTTCTTTCCATAATGGAAACAGTTTTCTGTTTTTGTTTAGAAAAAAAAAGTATTTGAATTTCAGCTTTCTAATTAGTTTAAAGATATCAATTTTAAATTGAAACAATTCTGGTTTTGTTGTCGGTACAAAGCTAAATCCTTTCAATAATACTTTTTTCTGTGCTTCAGAGAAAGAGTGGTTGGTTAAATTTATTATAGTTAGTCCTTGCTCTTCAGATTCATTTGGGAGCTCTGTTCTGTATTTGCAGTTACCCCTCCGGCCTCTCCTCATTTTCTTATATTTGCACTTTTTGATTGCTGTGGAGGCTTTCTCTGCTGCTCCTGTGTTTTCTCTAAAAAAAGTCTGGGTTAACTGACAAATTTGTGGGGTTTATACTATTCCAATCACTTATGGCAGTGCTTCCCATTCTGCTTTTAACTCTTCATCTCCCTCGAATCCTGAAGATGGCAGTTTATCAATTCACAAGCCCCTTGGTGTATAGCCCAGTTCTAAATATTTTTCTAATGAAATTCGATTATAATAGTAATTCAGCTCTTTTATCTGTTCTTTTTCAAGACTTACGAATAAAGCTTTCAAGTCAGGATGTAAGCTGTTGTCATCAGTTCCAGATTGCTCAAAAATTGAATCTCTTTGATGCTCTCATCATCTATTCAATTCCTCTGGGTCTTCCAGGCAGTTAAAATCCACAGCATCTTCATCGTAACTATTATCTGCACTATCCTCCACGTTTAGGGTAGGCGTAGCACTAGGGTTACTCATCGCAAACTTCAAAGAATTCACCTTAAATATGTGCCATTCCAATGTCCAAATGGGAATTAATCAGACAGCAACAAATGCTCAAGTTGCAATTACTGAAGTCGTTCACTGCTGGAAGCCAATGAGGTTCACTGGCATCCTCTGGCTGCACCTCAAAGCACTAGTAGTTCAAAAAGCACATAATTCAGTGCGCACAGGACTTCGCAGTTGGTGCTTCTAAAAGGGTTGGCAGCCCAAAATTTAAAGTAAAAACAAACAAAAGAAGCGCTCATGACTTTCAGAAATTTGTAGTGATATTCACCAGTTTATTGTGGCTGACTGCATGGACAGTAGCCTCTCCCAGCACTTCAACTCTAGCACAGGGTCTTCCTCAGTGGGTGGGTGGGTCTGAGGAATTACATTATACTAGGCTGTTCCTTTATGATAAGTAAGCTTTGTTATTTAGAACGGTTATGGAAATATTAATAATTTCCTCTATTTTAGTGCACTATTAGGGAAAGCCTATGATTGCACAGTTGGTTTAGTTATATTTGTAAAAATAGCGATAAGATACAAATAGTAAGTAAAAGAGTAAATGAATTGTGCAGGAAAAGGAATTTAAAATGATGCTCATAAATTGTTTGTGGTGTTTTAAATGTTAATTGTTATATTTTTTTATGTAAAGGTGTGCACAATGGGTGTGTGTTACTTTAATTGATTTTAGTGGTGGGTGAAGTGGGCTCAATCCGCTCTGCGAAGCGATTCACAGAGCAAAGGCGGATTCGTGGAGTGCTCCACAATGCAAAGTGGAGTACTTCACATTATGATAAGTAATGCAAAGTCCATTGAAAGCAATGACTTTGCGTTACTCCTCCTTCCCTGACCACTACTCCACCAAATTTTAAGGCGAAGTGCATTCAGAACAATGCACTTCGCCTCACTTTACCTTATTTTTGAGCTCTGAAGGTGAATTTTGCAGTGATTCATGGAATTTCAGGTCACATGGGCTCTATATTGATCTGCACAGCCTCAGTTCAGGGTAGTATGAGTAGGAAGGAGTAGGAGACAGTGTGCTCTGATAGCTGTCTGCGATAGAAATCTTGTAAAAGCTGTTCAAAAAGCATTTTTTTGGGGGCTCCAAGTTTAGTTCATCAATTGTAGGAAACCCTCCTGTGCTCATATCATCGAGCATTTTTGTTTTTGTGTGGATTTTGAATGTTAATTTACAACATTGAGTGTGTGGTGAAAGACAGTGAAAGTGTGCTTTGGGTGAGAGCGTATCTGTGGTGTAGGTAGATTTAAGTTGTAGAAATATCGATTTCTGTGTTTTTTTGTTATATTTTTGTTATATAACTGACTGTGTTAATGTACATACAGTAATATTGTTAGTAATAGTTGAGATTTTCTTACTGTTTGCTGTGTGAATGTGGTGCAGCAGTTCATAATTTCAGGTTGTTTACATTACAAATTTACAATATGTAATGTGGCATAGTACTGAAGTTTTGCATTTGCTACGCATTACTTGTTCAGCATTGTACACAAACTGTTTTGTGTGTGAGTGTGTGCAGTGTTGCGTGCATCAAATAATACACCTTTTATTGTGCCACAGACTAGTGTAATTGTAGACGCAGAAGTGTGAACCTGCTCTCCACTGCAGCTGCCTGATTTTGTACTGCGATCGTGGTATCTGTTCTTAGTTTTGCTGCTTGTAGTGCCATAAAAATTTCACTGTCTGCATTCAGTGCTCCCCCCCACGTTGAAAAGGAATTTTTTACCAGATTGGATTGTTTTTGTGACCTCATCGGCACCACTGGTTACTGAAGTTATTTTGACTGACAGTTTCAGACTAATCTCTTATCTGTTGCTGAAGCTACAGTTGTTTTTTTTTGGCTTCACATCCAGCACCCCCCCAATCAGAGAGTGAACGTATCAAAATCTGAATTTGGTTATAATATTGTGGTTGATCCCCCAAAATGCCTGCAAAGAGACATGCAAGCAAAGCTGTTTCTCGCCATGGCAATGCTGGCAGTAAGATAGCCTGTGGGCGTGGTAGTAGTATGCAGATGCAGAAGTGCATTGCTGATGTGAGGAAAGGCATTTCTCCTGCAATGTTTTTTACAGCCCAATCAGTAGCTTCACTCATAGTTAGAGGAGATGATGTTTTCCCAGTCGGTGATGTTAGTGTTACTGGTGTTAGTGGTGGTGGAGGTAGCATTAGTATTGTTGCGTCAAGTTCTAATTCTGACCAGTGTACCGTATCCAAAAATACTGAATGTGAAGCAGGACAAGTGAGTGGCAGCGTAGATGATGTCATACTTCCCAGTAACATCCCAGTAACTGAACCTGAGGATTCTGATAATCATGTCAGCGATAGCATACAATGTGATATTCTGTCCACTGTGGCATGTAATGTCACACATTTTCCATGCAGTGACTCACAGTGTGGTGAAAAAATATCAGGTGATGGTGGTGTAAATGCTGATGATGAATGTGATGATGACGATGATGTTGCTGTTGTTGCAACATGCAGTCCACATTCTAGCATCCAAGCAGAAGATGTGGATATGTGTGACATTGATGAATATGATGATGATGTAATTGACCCCAGTTGGGAAACGGAGAAAAAGAAATTCAAAGTGGCTGTGTCTGAGTCTGTTTGCAGGAACCCCCCCCCAATAAAAACTTATGATCTACCAGTTTTAGTTGATGATGATGACCCAGTAATCAATATGATAGGTAATCGTGGTGGCCAGTTGCAGTCCAGGTGTGCAGTGCCCAAAACATCACGTGCTCTCCCCACTTCAGTGCTTAAAATAACGGACTTAAATAAGCCACATCATGGACATGTTAAAAGCAGAGCATCACAATCCCTTGTTTAGGATTTTTTTGTTCAAGATGCAAATGATGAGTCAGTTGCAATCTGTCAGGTTTGCCATGTGCGTGTGAGTCGAGGTAAAAAGGGGAGCCATCTGGTCTCAGGAGGACAGCATACACATCTTAAGAATAGGCATGTGGGACTGTGGACCTAGCACAAGCTGGCAGCTAATACCACAGTGGGGCATTCACCCTCATCACCGGCAACCATAACCAGCATGTTATCCCCTTCCATGACTGTTAAGTCCAGTAGTAAATTAAATGTGTGCAGTAGTGAGGTAATAAGAGCAGAGGATTACTACAGGCATGATGATGTGGAGGACCATAATGACTTTGAAATGTTGTCCAGTGCTGGTGAGAATAGCAGTTTTTGTGGTGGTGGTGGTGGTGGTGAATACAGTATGTCTAGTGCAAGTGGTACAGCAACCCTGGTTGGCAAATCTGGCAAAATAACAGCATTTCTGGATTTGTCATCATCACCTGTGCAACCGTCTTCATCAAATGTCCACACTGCACTCCCTGCCAATGCCATTCATCACAGACCACAACCATTTGTGATCAACACACCCCGTGTAAAACATTTAAGTCAGCCCACGTTACACAGTGTTTTTGCGCATAAGCTGAAGTACCCCCGGAACCATGCAGCATCACGTGAACTTAATGCTGCTGTAGCGGAAATGCTGGCAATTGATCTTTTTCCCTGCTCCTTTGTGGAGAATTCTGGGTTCCAGCGGTTTGCTGCATGTGCGTGTCCAAAATGGAAAGTCCCATCCAGGACATACCTTTCTACCCATGCTGTCCCTGAGTTGTTCTGCACTGTGTCCGACTCAGTAAGACATGCCCTTCAACATTCCTCCTCTCCATTCATCCATTTAGGTATGGATATGTGGACAAGTGGCAAAACAGTGGGGAGTTCACATTTGTGTATAACTGCACACTGGGTGCAGACACCGGGGGTTGTTTGTGATGTTGGTAGTGTGAATAATCAGTGCAGTAAGGTGGATTGTCACAGTAGCAATCTTCCAGGAATTCAAAAGCATGCAGCGATTTCTGTGTGCAATGTGACCTGTTCACACACTGGAGAGAACATGTTGGACATGGTACTTACTGAAATTAACAGATGGCTAAACCCTCTGTCCCTGAGAACTGGGTTCACAGCAAGTGACAATGGGTCAAATGTAGTGAAATGCATCACAAATGATGTTTTTTTTCGTGTTCCATACATGGCCCACTGTTTAAATCTTGTGGTGCAGGTGTTTCTGCAGCACTCTGATGTAAAGGAAATGCTGACCGTTGCACGACATATCTGCTCTCACTTTTCAACATCTGGAAAGGACCGTGACCAACTGAGGCAGTTGCACATACAAAACAGCCTGCCTCAGCACCACTTGAAGCTGGAAGTTGTCACCTGATGGAACTCCACTTTATACATGGCAGAGGTTGTATGAACAATACAAAGCTATCTCAGAATATCTTGTGATGCACACTAGCCGTGACAGTTCCGGGGCCTCCATATCTATGACGACTGAACAGTGGCACCTCATGGACTCTGTAATAACAATTTTGCAGCCTTTTGAACATGCCACACAGGCAGTGAGTGGCGAGTCTGCCTCCATTTGTCAATCAATCCCACTGCTGCGGGTGCTGAGGCAGACATTGGTGAATGTACAGCATAGCCTTGATGTTGCAGGAGACTGTGGTAGCAGTATGTTGCTGCAAAACATGCTGACAGTATTCAACCAGAATCATCATGTTGTGGGGGCATTCAGTGTAGTGACAACTTTGCCATAGCAACAATGCTGGACCCACGATACAAATGTGAAATTGCATCAGTACTGGAGAGAGGGCTGAACAGGTAAAAAATATCATTGGTCAACTGGTGCACTTGGTTCATGGGGCACAGAAGTCACATGCCAAGGTCAGCAAACCTCAGCAGCATAATCCGGCTGAAGGTGTACCTGTAGAACTATCAAGCATATCCTGCAAGGGGAAGGGGACAGCAGTTTAAAGTGGTCTGCCATCCAAAGTGGCTGGCGTCCAGTCACTTTGGGAGGCTTTGTCCAAAGTGGATATTTGTGAAATAAATGATTCAGAAGAACAGGATGATGCATCGACAACTGGACTTAGTGCGGTGCAGAGAATGGTTGAGTCATATTTGTCTGAAAACAGGCATCTGACAATAACTGAAGATCCTCTTTTGTACTGGAGTGGAAAGGTCAGTGAAGGGCTAGAGCTGACTGCAGTGGCACTGAAGTACCTCACATGCCCACCCTCCAGTGCAAGTGTTGAGAGGGTATTCGGCTCAGCAGGTGCAATAGTCAGGTATCGTTGGACAAACCTGTCTCTTGCCAGTGTTAGTTTGCTAACATTCATTAAAATGAATGAGAGGCACATACCAGCACAGACTGCAACCTCGATATTCGTTCCCTGTCCTAGTCATGGTGGCTTTGGTGATGTGGAAATGGACCATCCTGGTGGCAGTGGCAGTGGCTGCCTGAAATGGCCCACCACTGATGTAGATGACGACACAATGGAGAAAGAATTTCCCAGTGGTCAGACTTCAGATATAGATGACTGTGAGGGAAGCTTTCTTTATGATGATGATGATGTGGTTAATGTTGGCAGGTTTTAACTGAAGTTGTTAAAAGGCGGTGTGCCACCCAAGACCACCACTATCACCACCGAGACTGATGTTAGCCACTGCCACTACTGAGCATGAGTCTGTCCACCCCCAGACCACTACCACCATTGGGACTGATGTTAGCCATTGCAACCACTGAGCATGAGTCTGTCTGCCTCTGGACCACCACCACTGGGACTGATGTTAGCCACTGCCACCACTGAGCATGAATCTGTCCCCCCCAGACCACCACCACCACCACCACCACCACTGGGACTGATGTTAGGCACTGCCACCACTGAGCATAAGTCTGTCTGTCCCCCAGACCACCACCATCACCACTGGGACTGATGTTAGCCACTGCCACCACTGAACATGAGTCTATCCATCCCGGACCTCCACCACCACCGGTACTGATGTCAGCCACTGCCACCACTGAACATGAGTCTATCCATCCTGGACCCCCACCACCACCGGTACTGATGTTAGCCACTGCCACCACTGAGCATGAGTCTGTCTGGACCACCACATCCATCAGCCACAGACACAAAACTTCTTAATATTTAAACCATAAAGTGAGTATATGTACTCATGTTTGTTATGCTGTAAAAATTCCCATTGAGCACTGGAATGTGCACACCAACAGTTTCGTTGACCTGTGATACAGAACAATACCATGAGTACATGTCCATGTCAACCCCCCACCTACAAAATACAGAAACATATATCTATATACATCTACTCACCAAGGCTACTATTAGTGTACAGCCAAAGGGCACCCTTCCATCCTGTTGAGATGATCACATTGTATTTGCTCAAATCGCCTCACAGAACACATTGGACCAACAACAGGATGCTCATGGTCATAATTTTATTCTGGGGAACTTTGTATATGCTGAAACACTCCCATTTCACTGTGTTACCACTCATCAGTTTTCTGCACACAAGGAGGATGCATTTTGGGCCTGCAGAAAAAATCTGGGGACTCTGTGCTGCCACTGCACGCATGACTGAGTGCACCATTAATTCTGGGGGACTTTGTATGTGCTGAAACACTCCCATTTTACTGTTACCACTTGTCAATTTTCTGCACACAAGGAGGATGCATTTTTGTGCCTGCAGAAAAAATATGGGGACTCTGTGCCACCACTGCGGGCATGACTGAGTGTGCCATTAATTCTGGGGATGCATTTTGTGTGTTGTGTGATTGTTGTGAGCTCATGATGTCATACTGACATTATCAATTAAAGCAGCATTGCAAGAATGTCTTGACAATTTTGAACTGTACTTTTTTATTCTTCTTTACATTGCCACAGCCACTAGTTACCTCCGAGTCGTGACTTGAATGATACGCTTCTTTTCACAATTTCTGTCTGCTTTACTTAGTTGACTACTTTTTTCATGTATGAAAAAAAAAAATGAGCACGCCTTTCAATATTGTTCTGACCAGGCTTGTATTTATTTGCAGCTGCTTCTCAATAAATATTGTTCTGTGGTGTCATAAAACAATGCCTGCTGCATAACTGTTACTTTACAACAGAAGTGATATATAACAACTAACTGATGTGATGGAGAAAAGCAGAGGAAAATAATGACAAAGACCTGGCCAGCACCAATTTAAAAGGACTGCACCTTTTATTATTTCACACATGAAAAAAGGAAGTACAGCAGACTCAACTACTGGAAATTCTCATATCATTCCAGTCAGGATGTAAATAAAGGAAGTTGTAACATAGCATTAAAAAATATAGGTCAGAGTTCTCAACAGATTGTTGCGCTGCTGCTTTACAGAGATTCACCACGTTACATAGTTATGGTGATGCACATAACCTAATATGTGGGGGCCTTACTTCCAGTGGAATATTTCTTGCTCCACAGAGTGCAATATATTTCTGGGAAAACCGCCTGTAATTTCATTACAGTGTGTCATGTGACAGAGGAATTCCCATTCAGAAAAGCCACCCACATTCTGTCCCCCATTCTCAGTAACGTTAGGACGTGATGCCAGGGGGAGCGCAGGTGCATGCTCCACTATAGTGAATGTCCAGCAGCTATCCCAATGTTTCATTATGTTATAAGGTTCACTTTGTGGTGACATGTGGGAACATTTCCACTAACAAGTCTCTTCTTACTGGAAACGTGCCCACAAGTTTTACCACAAACTGACCATTATAACATAAAGAAACATTCAGAAAGCTGCTGGACAGTCGGACAGTCACTGTAATGGAGCATGCACCTGTGCTCTCCCTGGCATCATGTCCTAACGTTGCTGAGAAGGGGGGCAGAATGCAGGCAGCTTTTCAGAATGGGAATTCCTCCATCACGTGACACACTGTAATGAAATTACGAGTGTTTTTCACAGAAATGTATTGCACTATGTGGAGCAAGAAAGATTCCCCTTGAAGGGAAAATGTGTATTATCAAACAACAACAAAGAAAAAACACACAAAAACAGTACAACCCAGTAGGGCAGTTGGGGGGCCAGAAAACAATCCCTTAATGTGGCCGTGGGATGCCGTGCTGGTCTAGCAGCAGGTGCAGCATTGTGACTATTTGCTGCTGTTGTTCTTGTATTGTGTCGACCTGCTGCTGAAAAGCACTGACCCTCTGATTATTCTCCTCCAGGGCCACCCACACCAAGGCAATGTCGGCCTCTGTTGCAGGGACTGATGCAGTGTCAACTGCAGGTGGAAATGCAGGTAGTGGTTGTGGTCTAGAGGGTGGTGCTGGTGGATGTTGTTGTTTTGGTGGTGGTGGTGCAGCTGCTGTACTGGCCCTTCTCCTGCTGCAGTGGTGAGGCACAACTTTGACCCCAGTTGCACCCTCAGCCACTGCCATGGAAGGGCCAGCAGATGGATGCCTGGCCCCTTCTGTGGCAGCCTGCCACTCCACCTTGTGGTGGTTGAACATGTGGGTGTGCTGGCCACCGGTCCCCAAATGTGTCCCCCGGGGGCTACGGCACACCAGCACACCACACAGATGATACACCATGACTATGCTGTCTCCCCCCACAGAGTTAAAAAACTCCCACACTGGGGAGTTGTTGGGGGTACCAGACACAGTCCTCACACCACCTATGTTTTCCAGGGGCACCTCCTGTGGCTGTGGAGGTGGTGGAGGGGGTGCTGCTGGAGCCCCTACAGCTGCTACCGGTGGTGGTGGTAGTGGCAGAGAAGGTGGATGCACAGCAGCCACCAGTGGCATGGGTGCTGCTACTGCTGCTGTTGCTTCCACAGGGGAGGAAGCAACACCCAGGAGTCAGGAGTGGTCCAGCATCACACGACCACCCCCACGTGTCCACACTCCCCTCCTCTGACCACACCCACGGGCCAGTGACTCACCTTCTCCAGGGTCCATCCTTCTCACACAAGTCCCTGACACACACACACACACTGATACACACAGCCATATACACACACAAAACAAAACAAAACTTATAAAAAAAAATTCACTACCAAAAAAAAATCACAAACACAATACAAAAATTAAATAAAGATGCAGCTTTTAAAAAAGCTGTTGTTTTCTTCACTCAAAGGCAATAAAGCACTTTCAGTCACTGACTCTACACTGCTCTCCTGAGCTCTCCACAAAGTCTTCTCCCTCTACGAATGTAAAGGAGAAAGTGAAACTGCTTCTCTGATTCACTTCCTTCCTGCCTGGCTAAAGCATGTGACTTACAGTACTGTAAGCCATGTGATGTGTGGTGGGCTGCCTATTTACTTGTCACTTCACCTTACTTTGTGTTAAGACATAATGACAATGCAAAGTAATAATGATAATGCAAAGTGAGCACTTTACATTGCCCACTTCGTGTTGTGCTCCACCAACACGAAGTGGCCACTTTGCATTCACTTTGCCAGCGGATTAAAAATTTGTTGCATCTCTACTTTTTAGTACTGTAGCACCCTCTCAAATGTATACTACCAACCTGCCTAAGTACTGCCATGTGGGTTTTAGTCCACATACATTTAAATTTTTGTTTTGTGTTGATTACCACCTTTATTTCTCTACAAATTTTTTTTGTTTTATTAATTAGAAAGAACAGAGGTTAACAAACCTTTTTCAGATAAATAATACTGAAATGTTGAGAATGCTGTTTCACTATATTATATTTCTCCTTTTTCCTAGTAGTCTCCCATGGATATGTTTCATTGCATGGGATTAGCGCCTTGCATATCATCATAGTGACATTTATTATATTATCTTTTTGGTCAGTATATGTATCTAATTTTTTTTTTCCTATTGTTTATCCAGGTGAGACACACTAAGTTGAAAGCTTGTTTACTGATATTAAATGTAATCAGTTTATAGCTGCCCTACTGCTAAATCTAGGATGTTTGGTTGCCAGTCTGTCATGAGCGTGTTACTGTCATCTGTGTGTTTCTCTCTTTTAGATGTGTCTATCATAATTTCACATCCATCATTATACTCAAATGTTTTATCTGCTCTCTGAAATATACAGTATTCCATGCGGCACAGTCATGGAAGGGATGTATCTTATGATCAGTGATACTCATAACTATCAGTCTCTAAAAAGATGCCGTTGTTGTTTCCTAAATCAGTGATTAGTATTTTGTATAATGTTTTATTTTTCAAAATTAAATGTTTTTATTAGTGTTGGAATATTGGATCTAGGTTGATTTTACGGAAGCAGATCTAGAGCTGTGGAGGACCTCAGAGGAGCTGGTCTATGAAGCCTTCTATAAGCACTTTTCTTATTTATAAAAGGTATGCCATCATTACCTTATTTGAATAGAAGCTTCTAAAAAGCTTAAAATGATGTGTATATTCACCTAGTCCCCAGCCCTCTCTCTGCTTGTTTTCACAGGTACTCATAAGACACAGCAAGTGGTGAAGGCT
Organism: Neoceratodus forsteri; assembly: GCA_016271365.2. Classification (NCBI taxonomy): domain Eukaryota; kingdom Metazoa; phylum Chordata; order Ceratodontiformes; family Ceratodontidae; genus Neoceratodus; species Neoceratodus forsteri. Next base: position 322,911,806 of record JADMNL010000023.1, read on the forward strand.
GACTGACACTAGGTTTAGCATCAGCAAGATAGCAGGGTGCTCTGTCAACCATAGTGACACTTAAGGAGCTTAGGAAATCCAGAGGAAAAATCAGATCACCAACGAGACAGCATTGAGGACGTTGGGGATTTCAAGTATGCCAGCCCCAGAAATGCCATTGGGCTGATGAGAGGTTTGAGTACGCTACTAATGCCATCAAAAATGTGCTGCAGGAAACAACAAGTGCACAGCTGAGATAACTGAGAGTAGTCTGGTAAAACTGCAGTGAGACAGTATTCAGTAAGAAACCAAGAAGGTCCAGAAATACAGGAGCTAGTTTGTGGTAAAAGAGAAATTTAAACTTATTAACTTTAAGACTTTAGCTCCTAATTATCTTGTTTTATAATTTGGAAATTCTCTCAGACCACAATAAATGCTATGAATATGTTGTGAATATGCTGCAACTTTCATTTCCATTTTAGAAGTGCAGCATTTTTGGAGTCACGTGGTGCAGGTTTCATGGCAGCTGCCTGATTGAACTGTTCCAGCCTCCTGCTCCATTACAAGCCTTTCATATACTGCCAAGAAAGAGCTATACCAAGTGTGGTCACTGATTTGTGTACCTGAACACTGCCAGAGTACCTTGCAAGGTTTTCAAGCGCCAATGGAAGCAGAAATGAGAAACCCCCCACCGAAACATACCCTGCCGGCGTCCCCGGCCAAGACCTTGCCGAAAAAAGCCAGAACCTCTCCACAGGCAGGAGGCCTAGAAAGTGAAAGCTGTAATTCAGAAAAGGAGCCCCTGACGATGGCGCAATTTCTAGCAGAGTTCAAACCTTTTCGTACCGAGCTGTGCTCAGTGACCGAAGAACTGAAAGCAGTGACACAGGCTCTGGAGAATTTATCTCGCCGAACGGGAGACACGGAAGTCAAGGTCACCTCACTGGAGAAACGGATGACTAAACAAGAGCCTGAGCTAATTCAACTGAAGCAGAAAATTAATAAAATGGAACTGAAAATTGAGGATCTGGAGGGAAGAAGCAGGCGAAACAACATGATTATAATCGGTCTCCCTGAAAAGGAAGAGGGACCCGACGCAATCGCGTTTACCCAAAAATTCCTCCATCGGATTGCTGGTCCCACGCCCTTCGGTGACAACTACATGATAGAGAGGGCTCACCGGGCATTAAGGGCTATGCCTCCTGCTGGTTCTCCACCTCGTATATTGATATTCTGTTTCCTAAACTTCCAAGAGAGGCAGTATGTTCTATCGAAAGTTAAAGATCTGAAAGAAGTAAGGTGGGAGGGTACCTTGCTGAGAATCGCCCAGGATCTCCCACTATCTGTGCGCCAATGGAGAGCGGAATGCCATCAGGTTGTCACTAAGTTGATAGCCGCAGGCATTCGTTTCTGAATGGGGTACCCAGCGCGATTGCAGGTGGCCCTGTCTGGCCAGTGGTCCAGCTTTGAAAATGCTCACTCTGCGGCAAAAGGGTTGCAGGAAGCCCTTCCGGACCTGTTTAAACAAAAGTAAGGACTGAGTCTATGTCTTATAAATAGTCTCGTCTCGGAGGGCAAAAATGAATAATACAGTAGCAAGAAGAGGATAGAATGATGCACCCAGCAGGAAGAGTGCAGGAAGTCACAGAGGTATCTTATTAGATGTCGGGTCCCAAAAAAGACAGTTATTCTGGGGAGATGCGGCTCTCTCAAAAGTACCTCAAGGTGTGCCCCTATGTATGTTTTTTTACTTTGTGACTTTTCGAGAAGGAGCAAGAAAGCGGATTCCGGGAGCTGGTTGGGATCTCAGAGTTATATTGGAAGCCGGGAGCCAATCGGAAAGTGGCAGTCACTAAAATGCTACGCCTCAAGATGCTCTTGCTAGATCACCAGAGCATTTTGAGGTGACTTGCTCTAATCACCACGCACTCAATGGAAACTTTGGGTCGGTCCTTATCTCGCTCCCAATGACCCCATATCCCATGTCAATACCTGGCACTTTTCAGCAAGCGCTTTGCTCCTAAGCTGGGCTACGTCTCCCATCTTTGCAAGTATCCTCGGGGACTGTTTCAACTGCTGCTCGGATACATGGGAGAGATTTTGTGGGAGTGTGTGCCTGTTATTGTCAGCAGCATCGCCCGATTGCCTGGAGCCAGGTTGGAGAGGGTTCTGCTCACAGAGTTTCGCAGCTCGTTGCATTTTGTGCAGTTTACATGGCAGTTAGGCAATGTCGTCCTGATCATCAGCCACTAGAGGGAGCTCCAGTATTACGTTCACCGTTGAGAGCCCTCTACAATGGGGCTTTGAAAGTCTAGTTGATCCTGCTTCCTTTGGTTTTTGCAATCCGTAATCTTGCTGTTTCTCTCTCCCTTGGTCACATTCTTTCCTTTTTTTTTTTTCTGTTACTTGATCATCCCTAATATAGGGGCCCGGGGAGCAGTTGCGTTGTGGGGAGCATACAAATTGTACTGTGTGTTTTTTCTCCCCATTAGTCCTGCGTATTCAGACTAGAGGGACACGATTTCCTGGATAGTTTCCACATGGACTCTATTACTTAAGTTGTGGGTGAACTGTGTAATATGTGGGGTTGCTTAAATGATTGTTAAAATTTGTTGAATGACTCGAGGCTCAGCCTTAGGGGAAGTTGTAGAGTGAACGCAGGGTATCTGGGGCAGTGACCTCTTTCCCTAGGCTACAAGGAGGAATTGTCCTTTTTCTTGTTTTGAACTGCCCAGGAGGGTTCAAAATGTTAATATCTTGCTCTGACGAGCAACAGACCTTAACATAAAGTTGCCCCAGGAAGAGTCATTCTGGGATGTTGGGCAGTTCTTCCTAGGTGAGGGGCCATGCCCTTTGGCTCAGGGGAGTTTAGTTAAAGGATTTGTAATAGGAGAGGCTTTCTCCTGACAAGAAGTCGTTTATGCTGTCAGCGGGAGGGGGAGGCTGGAGGGGAATTGGGAGCTTTGGAACCATGAATTCATGGGCTGAGATGCGGTTCTGTTGGTGGGAGGGAGGGTGGGAATCTTTATTAACCAAAGTTAAGGATTAAGGTAATAGATGTAGGAGGGACGGGGTAAAGAGAAGTAACTCGGAGGTCAGAGAAGGGGATAGAAAAAATAAGGGGGGTTGGGTTGAAATAGGGTTTAAAGGAAACTGCTCGGAGGGATCTGCTCATAAGGGAAGGCCAGGTGAAGAAGGAGAACTGGAGTGCAGTCAAATATATGTGGATTCCAAATGGAATTTAGGGACAATGGGTAGTACACATGAATTTATCACATGGAATATTAAAGGGGCTAGGAAGGAATTAAAGCGTTACAAGGCTCTGAGACACTTGCAGTTGCAGAAGGCCCAGATAATATGTTTGCAAGAAACACACTTACTGGAGAGGGAATCTAAGGTACTGAGGCATCAGTTTGTGGGCCAGGTATACTCTGTGGGTGATAGTACTGCCAGTAGGGGGGTAGCTAGTTTAATAGCCAGGAATATTCCCTTTGTATGTGAGGAAAAACTGGCAGATCCTGAGGGATGGTATATAATAGTAGTGGGGTGTATAAATCAAACAAGGATTGTGATAGGTAGCATATATGACCCAAATGGGGACTCACCCTGGTTTTTTACAGATCTACTAAAAGCCTTGTCCCCCTTTCTTCATCTGCCTATGTTGTTAGGTGGCAATTGGAACCTTGCATTTAATGCAGAATTGGATAGGGAAGGCAGGCGAGGTAGGGGCCTCTCTCCTGCTCAGAGAGCCATTAGGGATCTCACAGACAACTTGGGCCTGTGCGACCCATGGAGGGTCTTGTGCCCCTCCAAGAGGGAATACACATTCCTATCGGAGGTCCATAAAACCAGGTCTCGAATCGATTACTTTTTGATGAGCCAGAGCATGCTCCCTGGCCTGATAGATTGTAAAATTGCTCCAGGGGTCATCTCGGATCACTCCATGGTCCGCTGCACCCTTAATCTTGTGTTCAACACCCACAAGCAAACCATCTGGAAACTAAACAACCAGCTTCTCCGCGCACCGGAGATTAGAGACAGTATAAGCCAGAGAATATTACAATACGAGCAGGAAAACTGCAACACGATGGGTAGGGGCGATATAGAATGGAGTGCGCTGAAATGTGTGTTAAGGGGGGAGCTCATCAAGATAGCTGCAGCAAGGAAGAAAAAGAGAGAGAGAGTCTGGCTAGACAATTATTGACCCAGATCAGAGATATAGAGAACATCCTTTCAAAGAGCACTCCAGCGGTAACTAGGGAAAAGTTGGTCAGGCTCAGGTACCAATATGATGAGATTCTGAGAGAAAAGGCAGAGTATGCCATTAATAAAATGAAAGCCTTATATCTAGATCAAGGGGAGAAAGCGGGTCATCTCCTTGCCATGCGACTTAAAGCAGCCGAAACATCCAGAATCATTCAAAGTATATCCTCCCTCACAGACGGGTCCATCAAAACCACCCCCCACGAAATTGTTAAGGAATTTGAGGATTACTACAGGGAATTATATAGCCCTATGCCCAACAGACCAAGTGGTGAGGAAGTCAGGGTTTATCTATCCACGTGTAATTTACCTCAAATACTGGAGGATCAGAAGGAGATGCTCTCCTCCCCGATATCAGAGTCTGAAATCCTAAATGCGATTCAGATGCTCCCAGTCGACAAAGCTCCCACACCGGATGGGTTCTCTCCGAATTTTTACAGATGTTTCAGGAGACAGTTATGCCCAGGGTTAAAAAGACTATTTCATAGTATATTTACTTCCGAAACTATTGATAGTCACCTTTTTGAGTACCTGATAGTGCTTATCCCCAAAGAAGGGAAAGATCGAGATAAGGTCCCAAACTACAGGCCCATAGCCTTAATTAATTATGATGTGAACATTTTAGCAAAAGTACTAGCAGCCCGCCTAGCTAAGGTCCTTCCTAGGTTAATCCACCAGGACCAGGTGGGATTCATGGGCGGTAGACTAGCATCAGATCATTTCCGTAAATTATCCCACATTTTCTCAGCATCCAAGGATAGTAAAATCCCATGTGGATTGATGTCTGTCGATGTTGAGAAAGCATTTGACAGAGTAGATTGGAGGTTTCTGTCTTTGACCATGGAGCATTTTGGCTTCCCAGCTCACTTTATTAACATGGTATTTGCTCTATATAGATCACCGTCCGCAAAAATATACTGTAACGGGGTATTTTCGGCAAGCCTACCTTTGTTATCGGGCACCAAGCAGGGATGTCCTTTATCCCCTCTTTTGTTCAACTTATACTTAGAGCCACTGTTGTGTAGTATCAGACAGGATCCCAGGATTAAGGGGATAAAAATAGGGTCACAGGAGTTTAAGATCTCGGCATTTGCGGATGACATTCTACTCCATATTAGCCACCCCCGAACCTCAGTGTCAGCGGTGCTCGAAGCCATTGCATGCTATGGTAAGCTATCCAACTATAAAGTTAACATAGGGAAAACTCAGTTTTTCCCCCTTAATGTGAAAGTATACAAGTCGGACATTTCGGAACTGGGTATACATTGGACCCCGCTCACCCTGAAATATCTTGGCATTGTTTTAGCCAGATCAGAGGCCAAAATGGTGAAACTCAATTTGGACGCCCTTAAGGTAACTATAAAACAAGATCTGGAAAGATGGGGCAGACTTCCACTCTCTCTCTGGGGAAGGATCAACATAATAAAGATGAATGTTTTGCCGAGGATTTTTTACCCTCTAAATATGCTTAACGTATGGTTACCCCTAAAATGGCACAAAGCACTACATTCAATTATCTCAGAATTTATCTGGGGAAAGAAATCACGCCGTAGAGCTTATCATAAACTTGCCACCCCCAAGGAGAAAGCTGGTTTAAGATTTCCGCATTTTGGGTTATATCCTGGGCAAGTAGTCTCTGTAAATATTTACTCTGGCTCCTGCCCCCCAGGGATTTGGAACTATTACCGTATGTTCCTTCCTGGGTTGAACTGGAAACAGAGTTAATAAAGGAGGCTGGTGTAGATCCGAAGGTCTCCTTTACATTCCATTAAAATCTCTCCCTCTAATCTAGCAGCCACCCCAATTAAACTTTCCTCTACGCATTTCACACTAACCATGCGCTTCCCTTCATATCTCTGCAGCAGATAGATACCAGCCAATATGTCATAACCCTTAACTTGCAGATTGGGGAAAATGATAAATGAGTCCTGGCTTCCCTTTCTGAAAGGGTTAAAGGTTGCAGATATCATGCAAAGGGAAAGGTGCCTCTCAGTTGCAGAAGTTCTAGCAAAGTATAATATAGGGCCTAACCAATCTTTTAAAGTATATCAACTCATACACTTGTTGGAGAATTTCAAGACTAAATTAAAAGGGAAGAAGATCAATGGGGCATGGTTTGAACCCCTGGCCCACTGGGCTTGGGAGCCACATGCGGTTTCTAAGGTCTACAAGGCACCGTTCGAGCAAGTTTATGCAGACACTGTCAACAGGCCGAGATTCTGGTTGAACCATTTGGGGGACCAGGACCGAACTGGATCTTATTTGACGCACATGTACCAGTATATCACCCAGAATAGATTACGTATCATGCAATACCACTTTTTAAATAATTTGTTCTGGACTCCTTTCAAATTATATAAGTTTGGACGTAGCCCAGACGTGTTTTGTATTCATTGTCAGCAAGCTGAGGGAGACCTATTTCACATCTTCTGGGAATGTCCATCGGTAAAAGGGTTGTGGGACCAAATTAAGCACAAGGCGGATTCGTTACTGGGCATTGAACATTGCTTTATCCCAGAAATCTGCCTGATAGGTGACTATACTGGTATTGCTGTAAAATCCCGAAGATACTATATGGCCTTGATCTCATCGTCGGTCAAGAAAATAGTGTTAAGGCACTGGCTGGATAACACCTCACCTAGTTACGTGGAATGGCTACAAGAATTACTCTTTAACTTAAATATGGAAAAATGTGGGGCTATGAGAAGGGTAGTTCTTGAAATTTGATCGGGTTTGGGGCCCCTTCCAAACACTTTTTTGCTCCATTCATAGTCAGCCATTGCAGGACTATTAAATGACCTAGTTCGTTCCCTTATGAGCAGATCTATCTCAACCCTCATAGCTCGGGGTGGGGAGGGTGGGTATGGGAGGTTAGGTAGGGTAGTCAAATCGGTGGGTTAGCACCAGAAAATTGTTGTGTTCATTTTCTAATGGTACATTGTAAGTGGCACTGTGCTGTCACAGATTATCTTCTGTAAGGCTTTGTTTTTCATTTGAGTGCCAACAGTATGTCAATAAACTTGAATTTAAAAAAAAAAGAAGTGCACCATTTTTAGGCCATACTACAAATGCATTTAGAGATCTAACCGCATTGTCATACTGTATTTGTAACATCTGATACTGCCACACCTCTGGCATATATTGTCATTTATTTCATTTTTGTTTTATTTGTTTTATTTTACTCTAATTTTATTACTGTGAATAACTTAGATAAGTCCTAGGACCCAGGACCAGGAGCCTTCGATATTTTGCTAAGCACGGATTATAGATCATTGCAGCAGATTCAAATTGGACCTCTGGAATCCCCCACCCCCTCCATTGCACCGGTAAAGAAAAAGGCTGCATTGCGGGACCATCAGATTTTTAGGCTGCGTTAAGTGCTTGGTTAACTTTTCACAGCAACATTCTTTTGATCATACTTCATAACCGTAAACGTCTGGGTACATTTTAACTGTGTCCATATACAAAACTTTTCAAATTAACTGCAGCTGCATTTGTTGCTTACTGTACCCATTCAGGAGTCCATGGCACTCTAATTAAGGGACTTTAATCAGCTCAGAATTTTATTTTTCAAGCTGCTTACACTGACCTATGATCCATTATTAAACAGTCATTTTTAAGGTAAAATTTTTAAGTAAGTTATTTTATTGATATATAGTGTAATTCTAATATTTTAACAGTTAGTAATATTATATTATTTTGTTGTAGACTTTTGTACAGAGTATTGCATAAAGTGTAAAACAAGTAGTATAGCTGCTAGGCCCTTGATAAGAAAGACATTTTAACCATACCTTAATCAATCCTTCTCTCTTGAATCACCCAAATGGCTAGCATCAAATTGCAAAGACTAATACAGGGAGATTGTTCTCTCTTGCTCAACACAGAGGATACAGGGGGAAATAAGGTGAAAAACAATAAACGGGGAAAAGGCAAGCAAGCAAAGATCACAGGCCACTTGAAAGTACAACGTTCTTTAAACAAAGATTCAACTTCAACACCCAAAATAAGGGCTAATCTCTCTCTACCCATAATACCCAGTAATGATGGGGTGCATAATAGTCTAGAAGAATCACCAAATCTAGACATCAGTGAAAGGTATGGATCAAGTGAGGCACAGAATATTTCATTAGTGGTATCTGAAACAAATAGCTGTCTTAGCCTTCCGTGTGAATACATGCAAAATGACACAACAAACAAATGTTAGTTTTGCTCTAACAAAGGCACTTATGATGATAAGATAGTGGTGGCAGGCTCAGAAATTCAACAAGTAACAGCATACAATAGAAGGTATTAAAAGAATAACTCCCAGATTAACTGTCAATTTGGAGAAAAAGAATCAGTATCTGCTCAAAGACACAATAATTCCATGAACAATGCTGAACAACAGTATTACCCTGATTGTTTAAGTGAAGATTTAATAAGGGCCATGAAACATCAACACACAGCTTATTTGTTCCTTATGGAGCAATTTATAGTGGTAAGAAATGAATTAGAGTCTGCTAAACAGGTCATTGCTATTAAAGGGGATAAACTAGATTAAATAATCAGAAAATCAGATATAATTAAACCTCCAAAGGAATTTGACTCCATAGTCTGGGAGCATGAACAAGAGCAACTACAAAATGGTAGAGCAGACTTTATTCCCATCATTATAGCAGCTTCTCTTAGAAATAAAATAGGGAAAAAAGAAGAACAAAGGGAGAAAAAAGAAAAAGAAATCTTATTCTATGCCATCTATTAATTCTGAACTGAGCACAGATGTAGAAGGAGAGGCTGGGACTGAGAAAACTGAGCAAGAGTCAAATAAAGCAAGGAAAGAAATTAATGATGGTTCCTGTCGAACCAAAATTGAAGTGGCCCCAAACCAATTAACACCATCATAGGAACCATGAGGGATCCTATGGGAATTGAAAACCAATTAAGAAAATTGGAAAAGGAGTTAAATCTATACCATAAAGAAATGGGAATTATAAAAGGTGAAAAGAAATGTGAAAAAAATAAGAAAGAGTGCATCAAAGATAAACAGTGAGTACAATGTACAAAACAGTTTACTGGAAGCACAGGAGTAAATCCAACTATAAGAGATTTTGAGCAAAGAAACTTGGTTAAACAACAAACACCACTCTTAAAAATCACTGCCCAGGAAGAATGGCCTCAACTGAATGAGGAAAGGTTGAAACTGTTTGTATTAAATTTCCTTGTAACAGAACTGGACACACTAGGAGTCATACTAGGAGTTTAGAGCCAAGAAGGCAATCTGAAGCCCATGACCGCTCTTGTCTGTTCACCGGTAGTAAGTCAGTACATGTCCTTTCTGAATGTAAGAATCAAATTGGTTTTTAAACTGGGTCTTATTTTTTGAACATATAATTTCCTCAGGTAAGTTATTCCATGGGGCCACCACTCTCTGAGTGAGAAAAGCCTTTTTCCTATTTGTATTGTATTTAACATGGGTGTAGCTGAAGCGGGTGGCCCCTGGTACCCATCTTATCATTTCTGAATTGGAGGTTTAGCTTGTTTAATATGTAATCATCCTGCATTACATCATAACATAATAATAGGTCTCCTCTAACCCTTTTTGTCTATAGTGACATCAGCTGCAATTTTTCCAAATGTTGTTCATATGGTACATTTTTTAAGTTATGTATCATTTTAGTGGCCTGTCTCTGCACCCTTTTAATGTTAGCCATTCTCCCTTGGTGATGGGTCCCCACACTGGGGCTCCATAGTCCAGTATTGGTCTAACGTATGCTCTACACAGTGGCATAATCACCCTCTGACTCTGGTTCCTGAAAATTTTCTTTATATTTCACAGTACTTGTTTTACTTTTATGATTTGCTTATTACAGTGAGAATGGTACGTGAGTTTGCGGTCTATTAGAATACCCAGGTCTTTTTCTTCCTCAGATTTACGTAATGCTAATTCATTTATAAAGTAGTTTTCTTCATGGTTTTGATTACCCAGGTGGATTACACAACATTTATCTATGTTAAAACTCATGCCCCTGGCTGTTGCCCAGTTATAGATGCTGTTTAGGTCTGCCTGCACTGTTGGTAACCCCTTTGCATCTGTCATTGAACCAGCTAGTTTAGTAACATCTGCATATTTACTTATCCAGTTTTCTACCCCTTTACCAGTTCTTGCCATAAAGACTCTAAAGAGTACAGGACCCCTGTCTGACCCCGGGGAACCCCACTTGTCACTGGGATTATGGCAAAGTAGTAGCCATTTATGCACACTCTCTGTGATCTATCACCCAACCAGCCGCCAATCCAGGGGGACCACCCTATAATCCAAATTGATATCCTTTAAACTACGCATGATTTCTAAATGAGGGACCTTGTCAAAAGCCTTTGCAAAATCAAAATAGATACAGTATACAGCTTCCTCCCATCCAGTGTTGCTGAGATCTTTTCTTAAAAACATAGCATATTGGTCACACATGACCTTCCTGCTACAAACCCGTGCTGTTCATAATCCCCTTGGCCATTCTCTACCAGATGGGCATTTATTACATCTTTTATTATAGATTCCATCAATTTCCCTGGCACCGAGGTCAAGCTAATGGGCCTATAGTTTGTGTGATCCACCCTGTTACCCTTTTTATGAATGGACACCATATTTGCTGCCAATCAATCCCCTGGTATTTCATTACTTTCAAGTGATCTTTTAAATATCAGTGTCAGTGGGACAGCAATATTGGTGGAGAATAGTTTAAGCATCTTATTTGAAATATTATCTGGTCTGGCTGAGTTTGTATTTTTCAGAGATTTTATTTTGTTCAGTACAGTGTCCAGCGTTATATCTATATTACATTCCCTATTGGGACTGACATCCACCTGTCCTTGAAGTTTTTTTAGAAAAAAACTGTACTAAAGTAGGAGTTAAAAATGTTTGCTACCTTTACATGTTCTGTAATCACCTCATTCCCCTCTTTAATAGAGCACAGATTATTTTTTGTTTTCTTTAGGGAGTTCACATAACTGTAAAATTGCTGCATGTTATCTTTCTTAGCTGAAGCTGCCAGATTTATTTCCAGTCTTTGTTTAGTCTTTCTTATCATCCACTTACATTTATCTTTTGTTATCCTGTAACTGGCCCAGGCTTGAGGGTCTCCTGTGTTTTTATGTATGTTATAGAGTCGCGATTTCCTAGCCTTCTTAGCTTTTTTCCCCTGTTGTTATACATACTTACTTTTTTATGTGCTTATTACATATAGTACAGATTTCATGTTTGAAAGTGTTCCACATTTCCTCTACTGTTTTATTTTCCAAGATACTGTTCCAGTTTATCTCTTCCAGGTCTTCCAATATCTTAGTACTATCAGTAGTGTTTAGGCTACAGATTTCTCTGCATCCTTTATTTATTGGAATATGTTGTTTAAATGAGAAAATTACCCCATTATGATCACTGTGTCCTAGTGGGGCAATGGTTTGACAAGATATGACATTTATCCCCTTGGTTGTCATAACTAGCTCCAATATTTTATTTCCCCTAGTTGGAGTGTTTACATTTTGAGTCATGTCCATTTCGTGGCTAAGCTCCAGGAATGCAATACTTTGTGGGTTCCCCGATTTTTGTTTGCTTCAATTTATGTCTCTGTAGTTTAAGTCACCCATGAATAGTACCTTCCCTAGTCCACATGCTTTGCTGATCTCGAGATTTATTAGTTTAGATAGTTCTACTGAAGCCCCAGGAGGTCTATAGCATACCCCAACTATAATATGTTAATTTCTTCCCATATCGAATCTGATCCATATGTATTCAGGGCCTGTTTTGCCTTGTATTACTCTGTCCGTTATGTTAGTAGATTTTAGGGAGTTTGATATATATGCTGTGACACCTCCCCCTTTTTATCTTCCCTGTCCAGATGATATTGTTCAAAACCTGGTATGTCCCTTCCCCATTCATTTTGTTCAGACCACCAGGTCTCTGTGATGAAGGCCATTTTAACATTTGCCCTTCTATTCATAACTGCCTCTTGTTCTTTTTTTTTATTATTCAGGCGTCTAGCATTTAGTAGTACACAGTGAATTTCATCCCTAAGGGCATGGTTAACTCCATTTTTGTTTCTCTAAGTTGTTATTTTCAGGAGACCCACCCCCCATGTCTAGTTTAAATGTTTCATTAACACCTCTTTTATCACTGTTGTCAATGTTTGAGTGCCAAAGTTACTTAAATATAGTTCATCTTTCTTACACATTTTGCTACTGTTCAAAAATGTATCCCAAGTATCAATGTATGTTATGATACTAGTGCCACGCCCATTTATTATTCTGCTATTTACCCTTTGTATGGTGTGATTTTTTTTCTGGGTTGCATCAAAAGTTAGACAATATGCCTGATATCATGGGGGTTTGCCCCTCTATAACTATTTGGTCTGCAGACCCAAATATTTCTTCCCCGAAATCCTTTTCATGATTCCTCCCAATGTTAATGCTACCCACAAGCATTACCACTACCTGTGATTCTGGCATTTTAGCTAGCTGTTTAGGTAAGCAGATTTTTATGCCTTTCACTCTAGCCCCTGGAAGACAGTTTACAACTGTATTATGTTTATTTCCCTCTGTTAGAACACTATCTGTTTTCCTTAGGATAGAATCCCCTATATTCAATACCTTAGTATCAGTTGTTTTGGTGTTAGATGGGGTATCAGTGTTAGCTTCTGGGACAGTGCTTATGGGTGAATATTTATTAAACAGGGCCACCTCAGTAGCACTGAGTGCTTTTTTCCTCTTTCTGTATGGGCCTTTTGATATGGTAGCCCAACTATTTGGATCAGAATCCTCACTAGTGGTTTCAGTGGTGTGGTCCCCTTCATCCTTTTGTGTGGGTTTATCAATGCTGCTTGTAGACTGAGAAGTATCAGGCAGTTTTTGGAACTCTCAGTACCCGTACTTTAGAGTGCTCTGAGCTCTTTCACCAGTTTTTCTTTTTCATTACACTTATTACAAATGAGGTTTACTATTAAACTACCCTGTATTGTTTTAGTATACATGCCACATATGTTACACTTCAATAGGGCCCTTTGCTGACAAAAGGTGTCTAGAAGGTGATCTATATTTGTCACATCCATGGCCATTTTCTAGCAGGCTCCTTGCTGACACAGTTTAGTTCTTAAATGCTTTATGGTCAACAGATGCTTTGCTTGGGATTTCCCTTACCTTTATATTTGGTAATGGTTGTTTGTTTGTGTCTTGCCCTTGTACCTTCAGTACCCACAGAACACACACAAGACATGCACTGATGCACATGTCTATGTGCGCGTCTGCACGTGTGGCACTGTGCGCTCGCCCACTAGAACTTGCACTGCTCACTCTGGATGCTTGCTTTTATCCTCGGTGGACCAGAAGTGACATCACTCTGGCTCCACTGAAAATATTCACAAAAAAAACCTTTTTCATCAAATACCTGGGTACAACATAGACCTACTTGAGCAAGATATTATAGAAGTGTATAGACATCAGAATGGTCATTTATACATTCTAGAAGTTTTGTTTGAGTCCCCCAAACTGGCTAATTATGTTTGGTACAATGGTGAAATACTGGAGTGCAAAGGTGTTTTTATAACCTTCTCCAATAGGCATGCGTTCAATAAACAACCAAGAGACAACTCAGAAAATAGCAAAACTCCAGTTACACTAAGTTTGTTTGGTGTCAATCCAGTGCCTAGAGAAAACAATTTTAAATTGGTGGGATCTCTCTGTAACCTATTCAGAAATTTCCTACAGATTAATTTGGGCCAAAAAGGTGTAATAAAAGCAGAAAGGAAAGTCACTGCTTAAAAGATAGACTTAGAAGTTAGGAATAAGGAAATAGCACATTGCCTGTTAGAAGAAAGCAATATCCTAGATGTGATGGATATATACTGTACTTGGTGGACTTGGAGGAAGTCTTTGAAAAAGGAAAAAGAAGTAATAGCAATCATAAATCAGAAACTACCAGGCTACCTGTCTCAAATGTCTTCGAGGAGCTAGCTAATTATACTGACTGACTAAATAAACAGCATATGAAAGGTCTGGCACCACAATATGAAGTTGGAACAAAAAGGAGATGCTTAGCACCCCTTTAGATGGACTATGAAAAAGAGAAACAAGAGGTACAAGAAAGCCTGGAGGAGTTAAATAAAGAAAAGGATGTGGAGGGGGAAGATCAAAAACTAAGAATTAGTAATCTAGATACAGAAGAAACAATACTCTCAAATAATGATTTTGTGTGTATTTTCCTAATGTGGAATATTGTTGGCCTGGAATATGAAATAGTAGATAAAGATTGGAGAGATTTTGTGATGAAGGCTGATGTACTTTGTTTTCAGGAAACATGGCAAGCAGAGGACTATACCCCCTGCTTAAATGGATTTGAAATATTACAGCACTCTGCTGAAAAGAATAGTAAATACAGGAGAAGAACCGGAGGCCTTATAATATATGTATAAAAATAGGCACCTTCTCCTTTACAGAAGTAACTAATGTCTCCAAGAACTTTGTATGTGTAGAACTATAAGTATAAACACAAGTTTATACCGATAAATATGTATATACCCCCTGCTATATCTAGATTCTATTGAAATGCAGTATGGGAGAACTTTACAACTCTCCTACAAAACTTTCAACCAGAGTACCCTGATTGGAAAATTCTGATTTTGGGTGATTTAAATGCAAGGACTGGGTAATTTGACTGCCTTATGGACAACTCAATAATAGAGTATATGAGTTCATTTTACACACACATCCAAGAAGCACATGTGATCCCCAGCAGAACAATTTTGGTAAAAAATTAAGATATTAAAAGATGTGAACATGTACCCACTAAATGGAAGTATTAGTGGTGATATAACTGGGGAATACATACATTTTGGGAATACATAAATTGTCCTGGGTCCTCAGTTTTAGATCTGGCAATTTGGTCAGGACCTGTACTTGTATGGGATACTAGAAATCATAACCAGGTCTGAAAGTGACCACCTCCCTTGGTTTTAAAAGGTTTAAATAAGGAAAATAAGATCACTGAAAAACACCACATCCCAAAGGCAGAAATTATAAGGAACAAAAGGGTAACTTGGCGTGGTTCTGTAGAATCTGATGCAAAGTACTGTATGTAATTCAGAACTACATAACAGCCTGTGATCTTATGTTATTATAGTCCACTCCAGTAGCATTAGTCTCAGACAAAATGTTTCAGTTGTTCAATAATATAGAAACTGAACTCTATGGGTATCTCATAATAGTCATACAACATGATAAGGTGGGGAGCTGGTTTGATAAAGATTGTGAAAGACATAAGTTGTATTTACGACAGCAGACTAGGAAGATTAAAAAATCAAAAGATAAAGCCCTTCTTAAGAGGTTATGTAATGAACCTAAACAACACAAGCAACTTCTAAATGAGAAAAAAAAAGACATATTATGAAAAACAACGGGAGAATATGCTCTCTGCAATAGCAAATAAGGATACAAAGAGATTCTGGACTTATGTATATAAAGGGACAAATAATTATAAACTTGCTCCTGACAGCTACATATCCAAAGAAACATGGCTTAAATACTTCATCGATATCTTCTTTGCTAATTCTGTTAATAGTAATTTCTGCTTAGGTTCTATTGACTATAGAAACATAGTAATAACAAGACAGGAGATCTACACTGCAATTAAATCTTTAAAATTAAACAAAGCACCAGGACTAGACAGAATTATTGCAGAAGTTTATGTTACAAATACCACAGACTGGTCCAGTTTATTGGTATCAGCCTATAATAAAAGCATACAGAAATGTTATTCCCTGGTGACATGGAGGGGTGTGTTAATCATTCCAGTACATAAATAAGGCAGATTGGATGATCCTTGCATGTATAGACCAATCAGTTTGTTAGCTACCGACCTCAACATTTTCTGTAAAACCTTACTCGAGAAACTAAAAATCCATATTGAACAAACCAGTGGCATTTTAGAATTTCAAGCTGGTTTTAGAAGTAATTATTTGACAATAGAGAACTGTTATATATTATACCACCTAATTAAGAAATATATTATGCTGAGAAAACAAAAAATCTATGCGGCCATTGTAGACTTTATGTTTGCATTTGACACAATAGATAGACAAACATTATGTCAATTATGTTAAAAAGGGGCATTGCTCCTACCTTGGTTGGAGTTATTTGTCATCTCTATAGCAACACCTGGGCTAATATCAGGATTAAATTAAAAGGAGAAGTTTCAAAAAAAAAATTCCCTGTTAACAAAGGTGTCCACCAAGGATGTGTACTAACCCCAACACTTTTCAATCTATACATTGATGGCTACTTGAGAAAACTTGAGACACTTGCCATAGATCCACCAAAAGTGGCAAACTCCCCATGCCCAGTGCTTGTGTACACTAATGATATTATACTCATATCTCTAACAAGCAGTGGCTTTCAAACACAATTAGACCTATTAAATCAAGAGGCTAGGATATTGAAACTTAAAATTAATATAGCTAAAACACAGACCATGGTATTGGGCCAAAGAAAAACAGCAGGATCATGGCACATGAGAGAGCACAAATTAACTAATATAAAGGCATATACATACCTGGGTATTAATTTTACTTTTACATTAACTTGGTCTACTCAAATGAAACACTGGTAAAGCAGGCTACTCAAACCACAAATGGCTTAAAGAAATGTAATCTAGTTTATGGAGGCAACACATTTAAACTATTAGTTACAGCCATCAAGGTGAAGTTCTTTTCACAGCTACTGTATGGAGAGGAAATCTGGGAGTATAAAAATCCTGAGATTCTTACTAGCCCAGTGTATAAGGTCCTAAGGACCACATTAGGAGTAGGCCATTCTTGCCCAGTTTTACGCATCTGATCAGAGCTAGGCCTTGATAATATTCAGGCCATTTTAGATGTGAGAAAAATAAACTATTGGCTGAAACTAAGTAGAATGCCTCAAGACAGGCTGCCTAATAAATGTCTCCAGGAAAAAAGGAAATGGTATGACAGCAAGTACAATATAAAAAGCTGGTTTGATAAAATCAGCAATGCGCTAAAGAAATATGATCTTTTGAAATTAATGGAGTACGTGAACAAGGAGATCACACTCAGTTGGAAATGTAAGCTGTATATCAAAAAGAAAATTTGCAACTATTGGATAACAAAGAATACTAAGAACATTAGCTACACCAGATATTCCCTTGGTTTGTATTACATTATGAAAAATATGGTTTTAAACATTATCTGGACAGTCTTACTAACCCAGAGTTAAGAAAAGTGTATACCGGGTATAAATTTTGATGTTTTGGCAGCAATGTCCTTACAGTTAGACATAATAAATTATCCCTGTCAGAACAGAAGTGCTATTGCACAATTGGAGAAAAAGATTTGTATCATGTGTTATGGGACGGTACCTGGTATAAGACACAAAGAATGCATTGATTAAGTCCCATGGTACATGACTGGAACAGCTTGGATAAGAGCTTTATGACAGAGGTTTTACTTAGTACAGAGGACAGTTACACTATCCAAACAGTGGCAAAGTACTTTAACCAAATAAGTAAGATAAGACAACAGAGAATGAAAGGAATCATTACCGTTTTAGGTATTGGCTAACACTGTGCTAAATGAGCCACTGCTAGGAAGAACACGTGACTAGTTAACTACCTATACATGTATTCAAGGATTCTGTAACTGTACGTAGTGAAATTCCTGCACTTTATAGAAATGGGACTAGCAGAATTTTTTTTTTCATTGAACCAACTGCAATAACTGTATGTTTTTAACAGTTGTCTGTATTTATTTATTTATTGTTGTTTAAAACTTTGTAAAGACTTTTTAGTCATGCAGTAAAGATTACTACTATTAGTATTGTGTGTTAATTATGAACTAGGATCACTTTGACACTTTTTTCCTTATTGCATTGCTAGTGCTAGGTCTATAACAAATTGTCTGTATTGATCACAGGCACTAATTATTCATGAATACGTAGCAGTACTGTTTAGAAAAGCAGTACTTACTATCAGAGAAATGTTGAGTTTCAGTTTGACCTTAGACCATTATGCCACAGGTGATCCATCAAATAGGGAATTGAGCTCTGGCCGTATATGCCTTGTATTGTTTAATCAACACTATTTTAATATGTGCCTTATTTTAAGATCTTTAGCCTACTGTATAATTTTATTTAGTTTTTGTTTACCGGGTAAGTGCATTAGACAACAGCAAGTTGCCTATTTTCAGGTATGACCCGGGAGGATTACAGAACAAAAAGTTACAGATCAGTTACAGGTGCATTTATCATTTTCCTAAAGGAACCTCTGAAAACCAGTTTTGAAGGCATGGTGTGATTTTTGCATTTCTTACCTGCGCTGGATGGGAGTTTCATAGCTTAGGCGTGAAAGCTGAGAAGGGGTATTCTCCCATCTTTGTGGAACAGTTAGGTACCTCGAGAAGTGACTGGGACAGGGACCTTAATGGATAAGTCTGTGAGATTGGAGTGAACATGTTAGCAAGGACAGCTGGTGTTCCTATTCTAATTACTTTGTCAGTGAAGCACCCTACCATGAACATCCGGTGTGAATTAGGAGAGAGCCACCCAATGGCTGAATACAGTACACAGTGGTGGGTATGTCTATGCACTAATAGTGCAAAATGGCAGATATTGTTATAAAAAATGTTCCATTTGCTGGCTACCCCTTTATTTTCCTCTGCAAAAGATATCAGCCCATAAGTCAGACTGAGCCATAACACTCCCTGAGTATTGGGCAGCCCAGTTGCCATATTCAGATTATATCTAATTTTGTAGGTGATGCCAAGATTCATGTGCAATGACTTACAGGTGGTGTTAAAATGCAGAGTGAAATCCAAGTTGGGGTCCTGTGTGATTCCTACTTACCTGAAAGATTCAACAAACTGTAGTGGTGAACCGTCTAGCCCATAGATATCTAATGTGGCAGAACATGCCTGAGTTTGGGTCCTGAGCCAAATAGCATTGTAACTGTCTTTGTAGTGTTCATTAGTAATCATTTTTTGATTAACCAGTGCTGGATTTCATTAAAGTCCTTGTTTAATTCAGAATTAATGATGGATAAGTCTGTGGCACTCTTACATAGAATCATAACATCTGCATATAGAAGGGTAGAGCAAGCACCAGACCTCTTGGGAAGATTATTAAGAAATAAGGAGAACAGAAGTGGACCAAGAATGGATCCTTGTGAAACCCTAAAACTGGTATAGGCAAGCTTCGATTTGGATCTGTTTATTTCTACAAATTGTTGCCTACCAGTAAGGTATCCCAAAAACCAATTAGATGTGTCTGAAGAGAAACCCAGTGCTTTTAGTTTGGACAGTAGCAGTGAATGGTCTACAAGGTCAAATGCCTTGGTAAGGTCCATAAAAACTGCCCCTGTTAACATGCCTTTATCCTTGACCAACTTGACTTCACTGGTAAATTTTATGAGTGCAATCGTCATGCTGTGTCCTTGTCTAAAACTGTGTTGAGCAGGGGATTGAAAATTGTTCATCTGAAGATGTTCCATCACCTGGGAGGCAACTAGTTTTTCAAGTAGCTTGTCAAGCACCGATAGTATTGTGATGGGGTGGTAGTGTTCCATGTTTCTTGTATTCCCCTTTTTATGCATGGGGACCACCACTCCGATGATCTTCCATAGCATTAGGACCTTGCCAGTTGACAAAAACAGATTGGACAGCCTCATAACCAGCACTGCCATTTGTGGGGCAGCTGTTTTGAGAAATCATGGTATTAGTCCATCTGAGCCTGTTAAACCACATGCAGGAATGGTCCGCAAGAGTTTTAGTATCTCAGATTTTGTCACAGACTGTAGGTTAAACTGTGGGGCATCTGGTACCAACTCTATAGGATTTGGTTCAGGGCCTTGACCAGTCAACTTGTGTACTTAAACAGATTTGCGAAGAGTGAGTTAAGAGAGTTGGCAATTGTGCTAGTATTATTACAGTTTGCTCCATTAGCGTCATTTCATTTATGGTCTGTCTTTTACCCTGGCCCATACAAGTTTTTATATGGCTCCAAAAGTTACAAGAATCCATGAAAGATGTCTGTAGCAGGTGCTTGTAGTACTTCCTTTTAGTGGCTCTTATTCCATTTTTATACTTGTTTCACAGACGTTTGTATTCATCCCTGTCGGAAGGTGACTTTGTGAGCTTTGATCAGATCCAGGCTTTATCCCTCATTTTCATAGTCAACAATAGGTCACCATGCAACCATTGTGTCATGATATCCCTTATTTTATGTTTTTTGAGTGGAGCGTGCTTATCTTGGAGACCCTGGAGAGCTGATGTGAAAAAGGAGAAGGCCTTCTCTAATTCTGAAGTTTGGTACAGAGGGGACCAGTCTAGTTGGTAGAGATCAGTTTTTAGGGCATCCGTATCCAGTTGGAAGAAATCCCTGAATTGAAGTTCCTTGGGTGGGAGCTTCTGTGTGCACACCTTCCAGGTGCAGAAAACCAGCAAGTGGTTGCTGATGCAGTCTGGCAGCATTCCAGCATTTGGGAAGCTATCCCTTCTGTTTGTAAGTATTCAATCTATGAGGGTCTCATGCCCAAGGTTCGCTGCAACCCAGGTTGGGCATGGAACTAGCTGTGATAGGTGGAGTTTTCCTAATATCTCCTCTTACATTATGTAGTTTTTCCTGAGCCAGTCAAGATTAAATTCCACTAGTAGTAAGAATTCTTTATTTTTTCCTTTTAGTGATGTCAGGTATTGTGTAAAATCATTTAGGTCATTTAATCCACTCTTAGGGGGGATTGTATACACATATAACATTAAATTTTTTGGTGTCTCCAAGGACAAGAATGGTGTGGAGTACTTCATAGGTACAGTGTGTCAAACTTAACTGGGTGGTGATTTGTAGTCTCTGCTTGACATACATCGTGACCCCATCTCCCCTCTTGGATGTTGGACTGTCTGCCCTGAATAACGTGTAACCCTGTAAGAACCATAGGGCATTAGGGGTATTTGGCTTTAGCCATGTCTTGGTTAACCCAATGATGTCCGGGGAATAATAAGATACCCAGGACTCTAACTTTATGAAACTGGCCGAGAGGCTATGGACATTCCTGTGTGTGATTTTAAGACCTTTGGTGGTGAACCACTCCTTAGAGCTCATAGTCATTGTACCAAATGATGGACCAGGGTTAGATTCAATGTCCCCCTATAATGAAATCAGAATAAGATGTTTCCAGACTTCCACAAATAATTTTAACATGAAACCTTTCCTTGCCACATGGAAGGAGTGCACAGTAGGATAATGTGCTATATAGGCAACTTTGATAAGCCTAAGCACACATGGTACACATAGGGACTAATGATCTCACCAGCCAGTCAGTTGCGGAGACCAAGGAACACCTGACCAGGCTAGGTGATAAACTATCATCCATTTCATCCTGCATCTCCTTCTCTGAGATCCTGCCAGTCTGGGAGAGGGGGGCAGATGGACTGAAGGTCAGAGAAGGGGAGCTAGGGGAGCTAAACATGTGGCTCAAGGGCTGGTGCCAGGAAAAAGGACACAGATTTTTCGGGAACTGGCAACAGTTTTGGGAGTAAAAGTTCTTTAAATTTGATGGACTGCATCTGACTAAGGAGAGAGTCAGTGCATTGGGGCAGAAGTTTGACATCTTTGCAGAATATTTAAACTAGCAAATGGGGAGAGGGGTGCAGCACCACATATGTCAAATGGAAAGAACCCCCCTCCCCCCTCAGCTAGTGGTCAAACAGGGATTCAGTATGTTTGCAGTTCATTTGCATCACCAAGTAAGAAAAAAGGTTCTTCTTCCCATACGACGCACTGGGGAAATGCCAGACCTCACCCAACAACTAACACACTGAAATCTGACCAATGGAAAATCATGTACACAAATGCTCATAGCCTGGGAAATAAGATCCCAGACCTGCAGGCAATAATGTCAGAGGCTAAACTGGACATAGTAGCAATTAATGAGATGTGGTTTACCAATAACCACACTTGGGAGACTTCAGTACCTGGCTATGTACTGTTCAGTAGAGACCGAGGTGCAAAAAGGGGGGGTGGAGTGGCCCTGTATGTCAATGAAAATATCAAAGCTACAGAAATTCAGAATACACATAAGGAGTCAGAAGAACCTGTGAATACCCTGGAAATAGGAAATGGGACAGCCATAAGAACTGGAGTAGTCTACAGGCCCCCAGACCAGGGGGAGGACATAGACACATTACTGTTAGAAGATATACAAAACATGACAGCTAAAGGGGAGTTTCTGATAATGGGAGACTTCAACATGCTGGATACAGATTGGTCAATACCAGCAGGAACATCTGCCAGAACTAGACACATGGTGGATTCCCTGCAGAGGGAGGGCCTCAAACAACTGGTACAATAACCCACAAGAGACAGGGCTATCCTAGATCAAGTACTGACTAACAGGGAAGGGATTACAGATCTCCAGGTAGAAGGTCACCTGGGGGCCAGTGACCATCACATGGTATGGTTCAATTTGGCCACTACAACTAAATCATCCCATTCCAAGGCAGAAATATGGGACTTCAGAGGAGCTGACATTGATAAGATGGCCAACAGATTTAAGTTAGCCCTGGCAAAAAGAAACACAGGTGAGGGGGTACAGGCAAAGAGGGAAAGCATTAAGGATGCAATACTTGAATCAACATCCCATTGTGTTAGACAGACAAGGAAGTGCAAAAAGAAGGAAACCACTTTGGTTCTCAAATACAGTAGCAGAAAAGTCAGAGCCAAAAGGCTGGCCTTCAAGAAATATAAGGGAACACAGCGGGATGAAGATAGGCAGGCATACCAAACTGCCCTAAGGGAAGCAGGAAAGGCAGTAAGGCAGGCAAAGTCCCAAACTGAGGAAACACTAGCAGAAACAGTAAAAGAAAGTGCCAAGACTTTCTATAGATACATTAGTGAAAGGAGAAAGTCCAGAGGGGGGTATTGCTAAGACCAAAGGAGAAAAGGGGGCATGTGAGGAGGAGGACCTTGTAAAAGCATCTATCCTAAATATATACTTTTGCTCAGTATTTATTGAAGAGAAGGTAGGGCAGGGCCCACAGCTCAGCACCATGGACACGGGGGGGGAGGGAGGTGAGCACTACTCCCCTTCACAAAAGAAAGGGTCCTACAAGAGTTCACTAAGCTCAGGGTGGACAAGGCAATGGGACCTGATGGCATACATCCCAGGGTACTAAAGGAGCTAAGGGTGGAACTAGCAGAGCCATTAGCAGAACTGTTTAGTGAGTCTCTGAGCACAGGAGAGGTCCCAGAAGACTGGAGAAGGGCTCATGTGATCCCACTCCACAAGAGTGGTAGCAAGGAGGAGGCAGGGAACTACAAACCAGTCAGTCTTACCTCAGTAGTGGGCAAGATTATGGAGGTACTCCTTAAGGAAAGGATAATGCAACACCTGGAATCCATAGGGGCACAGGATCCAAGACAGCATGGGTTTACAAAAGGAAGGTCTTGTCAAACTAAACTCATTGATTTCTTTGACTGGGTAACCAGAGTGATGGACCAAGGGGGAGCAGTTGATGTTGCCTACCTTTACTTCAGGAAAGCTTTCGACACTGTTCCACATAGAAGATTGATAAACTAGCTGGGTAGGCTCAGTGTGAGTCAGAAGTTGGTCAACTGGGTGGCAAACTGGTTGACAGGCAGAAAACAGAGAGTGGTGGTAAATGGTATGCAGTCAGAAGAGATGCAAGTCACAAGTGGGGTACATCAGGGATCAGTCCTGGAGCCAGTCCTCTTCAATATCTTCATCAGTGACATTGCAGATGGACTAGAGGGTAAGGCTTGTCTGTTTTCAGATGACACCAAGATCTGCAACAGAGTAGATGATCCAGATGGGGTGGGCAGAATGAGAAGAGATCTGGATAAACTAGCAAAATGGTCAGAAGAGTGGCCGCTGGGATTTAATGCAAAGAAGTGCAAGATCATGCACATAGGGAAGAGATACCCTGAAGCCACCTATAGGCTGGGAGGGGAGTTGCTGGCAGTCACAAAGGAAGAAAGAGACTTGGGCATCATCATCACCGATGACCTGAAATCATCCAAGCAGACCTCTAAAGCAGTAGTTAAGGCTAGGGGGATGTTAGGGTGTATTGGTAGGGGTATCACAAGTTGTAAGAGAGAGGTAATAATCCCTCTTTACAAGATACTGGTTAGGCCCCATCTGGAGTACTGCGCAGTACTGGAGGCCCCACCTTCACAAGGACATTAACCAAATAGAGGCAGTCCAGAGAAGGGCAACCAAAATGGTGCAGAGACTGCATCAGAAGACATATGAGAACAGATTAACAGAGCTCAATATGTATACCCCAGAGCAAAGGAGGGAGAGAGGTGATATGATCGAAACATTCAAACACCTTAAGGGCATTAACAAGGTGAAAGAGTCTAACATGTTTCAATATAAGAAAAATAGCAGGACAAGAGGACACAGCATGAGATTAGAGGGAGGTCGATTAAGGGGTAATGTGAGGAAGTTCTTTTCCACAAAAAGGGTGGTGGATGCATGGAACGGCCTACCTCAGGAAGTGGTGGCTATGAATACAGTGCAGGGCTTCAGACAGGCATGAGATAGATATAAGGGAGCAATACAGATGAGTATGAATAGATAGGCCACTGACAGCAAAGGACAATGGCACATTTATAAGGTAGAAAAAGAAATGGGCAGACTGGATGGGCCTTGAGGTCCTTATCTGCCATCAACTTCTATGTTTCTATGTTTCTAAGAAACCAGTAGCAGTTTGGGTGCTTCTGCACCCCAGCTAAGAGATTGGAGAAGAGAAAAGAGGCTGTATCCTGAGTATGTTGACTATCTGTGCTGTCTGGTGTGGGAATTTGGTGGCTAGTAGTGGTCAGCAAGGTACATAACATAATCCCTACAGTTAATGGGAAGCATTGCTTTATCAAGGACTTAGTCATTTTGATAAGCTCCCTTTTGGATGATCTACTTATAGTGAACATGCAGATTAGCTTGCCGTTGTGGTAATTTAGAACTCTGATAACATCCACCAACTACCAAATTAGGTATTCTTGTAACAACACCAACTCTTGAGTATCCTTTAATCGTGAGTGCTAGCTCAATTTGCTCTATACCTTTAAGGCTCTGAGTACTATAACAACAGCAAGTTAAGGTCTAATAACATTGCCAACAGCAATAAATGCTTAGAGAATACCCATAATCAGGATGGATTCTAACAGTTCAGAGTCAATAGGACATTGACCAGTACGAATAGTGAAACTGCAGATCTAAGGAGTAATAAAAATCTAGGAGGGGCCATGAAGGATAAAAAAGCATACGTCCTAGGTGATTCTGTATTAAAGTATACAGATAGATATACCTCAAGCAGTAGCAAAGAAAATATTACTACAAGTTATTTTTCAGGGGCCAATATAAGAGATGTTTAAGGAATGTTAGGAGACATAGTAAAAGAAAGGGATGGATCTGCAACTTTGATTCTACATTGGGGAATAAGCAATATAAGAAAACAGGAACAGCAGGAATTAAAAAAGAATTTGAAAACATTAGAAAAGAAGCAGAGGCTTTAAACTGCAAGGTGTATTTTTCTGAACTTTTACCAGCACCCAGGGAAAATTGATTTAATACAAGAACGATTAAAGAGTTGAATAATTGGCTTACACAGTGGACACTACAAGCATGCTTAGGATGTATAACACATTGAGAAGACTTTGTTAATGAGTTATCATATTTTTGTACAGATGGATTACATTTGAGTAAAAAAGGCAGTAGGAAATTAGGTTTAGATTTAAAACAGATAGTGGATGAAAATTTAAACTGGATAAGTGGGGGAGAGGGGGCAAAGAGAATATAAAAAGGGTAGATAAAGGACTGCAGGGTAAGGTGAAAAAGAGGAAGAAGAAGCAAGGTTTAAATATATGGTCGCTAAATGCAAGAAATTTAAATAGTGCAAAAAAATCCAAACTGGAAGTTATGTTAATAAATGAACACATTGATGTATGTCTGGTGACAGAGACATGGTGGGATACAGAGATAAATTGGAATACAAATATCGAAGGATAGAGACTATATTCAAAATCTAGAAATAATAAAAAGGTGGGTGGGGTGGCTATTTATATTAAAAATGATATACTAAGTAGCCTGAGTAATAATATGGACACTGAAGGGGAGGAATCTATATGGGTCACAGTAGTAGGAGGATATGATAAAAAAATGCTATTTGGCCTATATTATAGGCCACCGAATAGCAGTAAACAAATAGATACCCGTATAATAGATGAAATGGAAAAAATGGCCCTTGAAGGTGATGTTATTATTACAGGAGATTTTAGCTTTCCAGATATAAATTGGGGACAACAAAAATGCACCAAGAAAAGTAATAAGCAATTTGTTGAAATGATAGAGATAGTAGGCCTAGAACAGTTAATATATAGGCCAACTCGAGGGGAGCACATATTAAATTTATTAATAACAAATAGAGGCGACATGATCCAAAAAATAAAGATAAGAGAACAACTTTGAAATAGTGACCATAATATTTTAGAATTTAAGGTTAAAAACTATTTGACATCTATAAAGAGAAAAACTATTGTAAAGAACTATAATAGAGCAGATAAAAAAAAAATAAAACAAGAACTTAGGTGGAATTGGAAATTGAGTTTTGAAGGGAAAAATGTAAATCAAATGCGGAGTGAGTTTAAGGATAGATTATTAAAGTTGGAGAGTAGATACGTGCCAGATAGAAAGATTTATAATAAGAGAGGAAAAAAGCCAGTATGGTGTACAAACAAAGTGATTAAAGCATGTAGGCAGAAACAAACAGCATTCCAAAAAATGAAAGTAATAGGGACAGAGGAGGCTACATCACAGTATAAGAACAGCTTGAAGAAGGTGAAAAAATGATAAGAAGAGAAAGAAGCAGAGTTGAGGGTAATATGGTATACAGAAAAGACAGCGGTAAAAGCTTTTATACTTATATAAATCAAAATAAAAAGGATAAACAGGGAGTAGGGCCATTACAAAAAGTGGCATAGAAATAAAAGAACCTAAAGAAATGGCAAATAACTTAAATTATTTTTTTGGGACCGTTTATGAAAGTAGTGGGAAAATAAATGATGTTAAGGTATTTAAAAATCACCAAATAAAAACTCTAACTACAAATAAGGAGGAGATTGAAAGTTTAATAAAGAAGTTAAAAACAACATAAGTCAGTGGGACCAGATTTTTTGCATCCACGCCTGTTAAAGGAAGTGGTATATTTAATTGCAGAACCAGTGTCCTGTATTATTAATAAGTCATTCAGCTCTGGGGATGTACCTATAGACTGGAAATAAGCCTTTGTGGTGCCTCTGTATAAGAAAGGAAAAAAATTGGAAACATCGAATTACAGACCAGTGAGTCTGACTGCAGTTTTGGGGAAAGTCACTGAGAGTATACTGAAAAATAAAATGGAAGAAAATCTGGAATTATTAGGGTATGTGGATAATAAACAACACGGGTTTAAGAAAAATAGGGCATGTGTAACAAATCATTTACGTTTTTATGAATACATAAATAAGAACTTAAATAAAAATATGCTCATGGATGTTATATTACTGGATTTCCAGAAGGCCTTTGACAGGGTGAAACATAATAAGTTAGTACAAAAAATTATTGATATAGGAATAGACTGGACTAAAAATTGGTTGATGGATAGAATACAGAGGATAAGAGTTAGAGGAGAATTGTCGGAACCAATCAAAATGGAGAGTGGAGTACTGCAGGGATCGGCACTGGGGCCAGTTCTGTTTTCACTATACATCAGTGACTTACATCATAATTTATCCGGTCTGGTTGTCAAATTTGCTGATGATATTAAATTGGGTGGACCAGCTGGAACTCCAGAACAACAAAGAGAGATGAAAATGGACTTAAAAAAATATAAATGTGGGCACATAAAAATAATATGTAGTTTAGTATTAATAAATTGAGTGTAATGCATCTAGGAAGATTGAGTAGTAGAACATCTATAAATTAAATAATGAAAGATTAAGGAATGTAGAAGAGGAGAAAGACTGTGGACTCCTAATAGACAATAAACTGAAATTTGATAAACAATGCTCACAGGTAATACAATGAGCAAATTATATGGTAAGAAATAGAAAGCAAAGTTTCATAAATAGGTTACTAGGATGCCTTTTACCCATATATAGGTCCTATGTGAGACCATATATGGATTATGGCTCACAACTCTGGAATCCATATACAGTAGGGGAAATAAGAAGAGTGGAGACAGTGCAGAGAAGATTTACTAAAATGATGGGGTAATTAGGAAGGTATGACTATGATGAAAGGTTGAAAAGAACAGTGGCCAGTTGCATAAAGGTAGTTAGACTAGTTTTTAGCCTTGTTTTTTGACTTAAAATGTGTACTTAGTCTTAAATTGTTTGTCAGTTGCATAAAAAATGGGTTGAGATTTTTTGGACTTATTAGCTGACTTATTTATAAGCCTGCTTGGTACCAGGCTTATTTATTGGCTTTGGACTAAGTTCCCATAGAAACTAAGCTGATCATATTTTGAACTCAGGGAACAGTGTGTGAAAATGGCAGGACACATGATTATTGTTCTTGATTATTTGAATGAATCATCTCTTCGTAGAGAGAGCATGTTTCGTGATCATTCAAACCCACAGGAAAACCTTTCCAATGCAGAAGTGTTTGAAAGAATGAGGTTCAGAAAGGAGCATGTGTTGCAGGTTGTGGACTTGGTGAAAGAAGATATAGAGCCACCTACATGCCGGAATCACAGTATACCAGCATTGCTGCAGGCATGTCTGGCTCTCAGATTTTATGCTACTGGCTCATTTCTAAATGCTGTGGGCGACTTCATAGGAATCCACAATTCTACAGACAGCAGAATAGTTAGAAGAGTTCATTAGCACTGCAAAGAAACATAAACAAATTTGTTAAATTCCCACAAGATCCTGCCGTGGTTCATCACATAAAGACAAAGTTTTTTGACATTGCCAGACTTCCTAATGTGATTGGAGTAGTAGATGGAACTCATATCAGAATTCAAGCACCTGCGGTTCAAAAGAGTATATATGTGAACAGAAAAGGATACCACTCTGTTAATGTACAAGTGGTTTGTGATGCAGATTTGCTGTTTACCAACATTGTTGCGAAGTGGCCCGATAGCACACATGATTCGTGCATACTGCAAAACAGTGAAGTTTGGGAAGGGTTTGAGAGAGGACATGTTAAGGGATTTCTCCTTGGAGACAGTGGCTATCTATTGAAGTCATGACTTCTCACGCCATATTTAAATTTAAGAACTGCAGCTCAGGAGCGTTACAACACATCTCAGACAAGGAACACGATTGAACTATGCACAGGGGTCTGGAAGCGAAGGTTTCATTGCCTGCATGGTGAACTACAAATGACGCCTGAACATGTATGTACCATCATTTGTGCAACAGCTGTACTGCACAATATTGCAAGGTAACCAAAAATAGATAGGTTTAGAAGTAGGTGTAATGGACCAAATTGATCTGGTAGATAGCCAGATTCACCCTTTGGTTGTGTGGTCTGCTGAGGAGGTGCACTCAAATGAGGAATCTACATCAGAAGTGGGTTAATTTTAAGCTGGCCCATCGGCGCAGTGGTGGAGCCACCACCTGTGGTGCCAGCGACCCCGGGAACAGGCTTGGGTGGTTGGAGGGTCGGCTGAGGAGGAGGAGGATCAAGCGCCCAGAGGCTGCTCTCCTCCTCCTCGGGGGGGGGGTGAGTTGTTCATCCGGCTGTTCTATCGCCAACTGGGTGACCACAGGTGGAGGTGCAATGGGATAGCACACAGAAGGGAGGGAGGATGCCAGCCGAGAGCCAGAGCGTTTTCACGCCACTGCATGCTCCACCCCTTGGCTCTCCGATAGTGCCAATGTCAGGCGGAGCCAAGAAAACCAGAAAAAGGACCCTGTCACAGAGGATGGAGATGGGACCCAACTGCACCAGACAACCCATAGCCGGGCTGCCGATGGATGCCACAGATGGAACTCCTGACACACACACTAATGGACTGGAGGGGGTAAAGGGGGTTCCCCACTTCCCCATCTGTGGGGGCAGGCCAAGACAGGATGCAGGTAGGTCCAAGTGACACCATGGAAGGTACTCGGGGAGTGACTAGGGGACCACAGTCTAAGGGCTCCCTGAGGAAGTGCCACCTTGACAGAGAGAGGGGGTAATTTAAAAAAAAAAGAGGGTTAATTCTGGCATCATCCACATCCTTGAGTGGAATATTGTAATTGTTAAATGTTTTACTTACTTCTTTGTGTTAAAAAATTCAGAAAAACACAGCTTGCGTGGCATCTATTTACCTCTTAGAAAAAGGGCTAGATACATGCAGCTCTCTGACTGAATGAGAGCAATAACAAAGGGGTACATTAATTTTACATAGGCGCCCGCTTCATAACAAGCTCCAATTCGGGGTGCCCTATAACTGAAGGTATCAATGGGCACCCCAATTTTCAAACTCAACAGCACCAGTTCTTGCTACATACTTAGCGAGATACGCCCCCCCAACCTCCACCCCTGCTCTATCCCAGCTCGCACTCACTGTGGTCACATTTACTAACAAAAAGATACCCTGAATGTTTAAACTGGCTCCCTTGGCTTCATTTTACTATGGCTTTCAAAAAGGCAGTGTGAGCCCCTTCACATCAGCGAAAAGTGCAACATGGCGGGGGGAATGGGAAACAACTTTAAAGAAAAAAAAACATCATCAAATAAACAGAGTGTGAGAGTAAATAACAATGTGTGTATGTGTCTCTACTCTTTACCAAGTACCATACCATCATTTTCCTGCCTTGTCTCTGTATGCAACTATATGAAATCTAAGAGAGCCGCACCATGGTAGGGTGACAAGTCACAAACTATTAAGACAGTACAACAGTCACTGCACACTCATATTATGCAGATTATAGAGTTAATAGTAAGGTGTACCATGATTCTTGTATTGATCAACAGAGTGTGGCATGCAATAATTACCATGAATGGGTGCCCTGCTGGCATCTGCCATGCTCCAGTTCTCTTGTCTGGCATGGTGTTCCTGCATTACCCCCAATCTCCACTGTGGGATGTCAGGACACTGAGCAGCCCTTGGATCCCACTCCGGGAGAGGTGAGCTGTCCTCCAGATGCTCCATCCTCTACCTCACCACTGACTCCTGGCTCCCGAGTCCCTCACCAAACCCAGGTCACTAGTGTGGCGCAAGGTGTGGCATCAAGCACCTCAACCATCAGCAACACCAGGCTGGTAGATCTACATTCCTGTGAATCTCTGTTATATGCCTGGGACAGACTACTTGGCCAGTCATCCCACAGATTCAACCTCAATCCATGATTTCACATTTCATAGAACTGTAAAGTAGCCAGCCCAGTGGCGCAGAGGACTTAGGTTCCCTACCTCACATTTTGCCGGTGACCCAGGTTCAGAAACAACCTCGCATCATCGGGGTGCTGGCATGGGGGGGAGGGTGGAGCACGGTTGAGCATGCCAGCGTGCAGCTCTCCTCTCCCAATGGTGATGAGGGTTGGATGGCACCCCTTTGTAGTTATGCTCCCACTGGGTGGAGGTCTGGTTGGTAGCGTAGGCAGAGTGTGGGCAGAAAAGGTTACGGGAAGTGGAAGAGGCTGAGTTGGAGCCACAGGGTGTGACAGGTACCTCCACACACTCACCCAGCCACAAGCCGGATCATCGGTGGGCTAGAGGAGAAATCCATTAAAAATCAATATGTGTCCTTATCAAGAGTTGGAGGGAGGAGGTGACAGGGACCAAAAAACTTTAATACAACAACAAAAAACCCTGTAAAGTTGCCATTACAGCCCTCGCTCACTTTTGGGTTAAGGAACGGATTGGTTCACTTTTGTGCCCACGTATCTCACTCAATCAGTACAGCAATCAGCATTTAGCAGACCCTTTCAACAAATACATAAATAAATTTAAAAAACAAGTCACATTGGTGCTGAAGTTTGAGGTGCTGAATGACACATCTTATGGTAACTTGGGTTTGGGAATGAGCCCGGACCGCTGGGGGCCGGCAGGGGAAAGAGAGGATTGAGCATCAGAGGGAGTGCTCTCCTCTCTTGGGAAGAGAGGGAATTTCTATCCCACTCATTTATCCACCTCTGTTGGTGGCAAGAGAAAATGCAAGTCAGGAGGCATGTAGCCGATGTCTGCCATCAGTAGGAAGGGGGAGTGGAGAAAAATTATCTAAAATGGAGCTGGCAGGCTCCGTGATGGCTTTCCTGTGCCTGCCCAGACTTCCTGAAGCATTTGGATTTCACTCCTGAAGTAAGGGAAAGCCGGTACCCCTTCCCCTCAGCCATGTCACAGAGGTGATCACAGGGGAAGTCGGGCAGGGAATGGAGAGCCGGAGGGAGGTATTAGAGCCACCTGGGGCCAAAAACAAGTAAAACAAAAAGTTGCGCAGGTAGGATCAGCTTTTGTGTAGTTCGGGTGCAAGATAGCTTGGCTCGCCTGTCTGCCTCTCTTAATCAGCCCCCCCATGCCATCAAAGTGAAACTTAACTGTTACTGACTGCGGCTTGTGCTGATCCTGTGTCCCCTTCCCATCCCACACCACCACCAAGACCAGTGTCCCCACCAGAACATGGCCAGTGTACTGCTCCATTACACCTCACCAACACGGCCAGTGTCCCTCCCCCAAAAC
This sequence comes from Neoceratodus forsteri, assembly GCA_016271365.2. NCBI lineage: Eukaryota > Metazoa > Chordata > Ceratodontiformes > Ceratodontidae > Neoceratodus > Neoceratodus forsteri. Next base: position 322,944,741 of record JADMNL010000023.1, read on the forward strand.
CACACACCATCAGTACAGCCGAGGTCCCCACCCCACCCAACCAAACACAGACCCTTCCCCAAGTCCAGCCAGGCAAGTAACAGTACCCAAACCCCACCAGCATGGCCATTGTTTGCCCTCCAACCCACCCCACCAACACACCATTGTGCCCACCACACCTCCACGGCCACTGTCCACAGACCACCATACCCCTCCAGCATTCCCACCTCACCTCACCTCCACAGCCAGTGTACTCACACCACAAACATGGACAGTGACCCAATCCCACCACCCACACCAGCATGGACAATGCCCTCACACCCACACCCAACCAGCATACCCAGTGACCCCCTCCCCACACAGCTAGTGTCCACACTGAAGCTGTGTGTCTCACAGAGTCTGACACAAACACACACACACTCAGCCACATTAATTTCAACATTTTAAAGCTAATTTTACATTTACTTAATTCGGTTAAACATTCAGTTGTAGGGCAGTTCAGCAGTTAATGTGGATGCTAAGAAAGCAGAAAAAGCAACTAAAAGGGACAACAACGGAGCCTTTTTTTACTTAAAACATTGCAGATCCCAGCAGCTGCGTGAACTAATGCAGTTTCCATTTTGGTGCCGAAATTTCATGGAACATTAATGGATCGACATTCCCTTCCGTTTTACAGTGTTTCTGTGAAAAGAGGAAACAAGTGTCCCGGACAATGCCTGTACAGAAATATTACAGAGGACAGAGTACCGAGCCCCATGGTCAGAGAAGGCTGCAGCCTTACCTCCGTGCGGTAAGGTAGTTCAATCAGTTGATGCACAGTGGTCTGACAGCTCGGACACTCACGCTTTTGCCTGGAGCTCATCCGCTGTAGTACTAATTCTACAAGTAATCTACAGTTTTAATCCATATCCTTACATCTGATCCCCACTCCACAACACAAGGGTAATACTGTCATTAAATAAAGTGCACAATGCAACAGGAAAGCCAACGATGGAAATATTGTAAGGTAGTCAGACCATCCTCCTACCTCTCCTCACTAGGGTAGCCTGTTTCTTCTCCCTCCGTTGCCCTCACACAGCATCAAGGAAATTCCCTTTCCATCTGCTGACCTTCCTGAACAATCTCTCTCCAAGCTGATGAAAAGTCACCTCACTCCCAATTCGTGACTTTCTAAAGCTACTCCTACACCTCCTTGTTTTCCCAGATGATCGCATCTTCAGCAGTCAAGCTTAGCAGGTCACAGCCTGTGCTCAGTACAGGGTGGGAGTTCAAGCAATTGCCGCACAGAGCACAGTAAGCGCAGCAGCAGGAGCAACGTGCAGGTTTCACAGTATAACATTTAAAGATATACAGTGTACCTAAACAGATAATCTGTGGATTTTCAGTTAGGAGGCTATAAATTGGACAACATTTACTAACCCCTGATTACACAGTAATCCTGCATCTTTGTAATTATGCCATTAATTCTGTACATCAATGCCCCCCCCCCCGACACACACACACTGTAATTATACTTTTTCTTACTCTGAACACTGGTTTTCTTCACACTGACACTGTCATTTTCCACAGAGGTAAGGCAAGCAGCTTCAAGAGACATCACACATGACTCTGTACCTCCCTCAATACCACTGAAAATTGCGGACTGGCTTCCGTAGATGTCCATTACCAGTGTGGTATAATTAGACAAAGGCTCATGTGGACCACCTCCAGTCCTAGTTTTTTTTTGTGAGATTTCCTTTTTGGCATCTGCCAACAAATTCTTCCATTTCTTTTATACTTCATCCACAGTTGGTTCCACAGCGGGATTGATAGCATTTACTTTGCTAGTCACCTCTGCCCAGCATTTCTTTTTGTCAGAATTCTTTAAATTTGGACTGAGTTTACCAGTGATAATCCATTTTCTGAGGTAAAGCTCCTCAATAAGACATAATTTCTCATCCTCAGAAAAGTTGCCCTTCTTACATTTGGCTGCCATGTTGCTTTTTCCTGAGAGACAGCTAAGTCCACTTTGCTGTCTTATGTGTTGCTAAGCAACATAGATCTTAGACCTGTCTTACTAAAGTCAAGTCAGTTTTTGATTTCTGCAACTGTCCTAAACAGAGGTCTTAGACAAGACCAATTTTAAGTCAAAATACTTCAAATGCAGTCTTACAGAACATACAGTCTTTATGCAACCGGCTGCTGGTCTGTTCACTCTGGAACAAAGAAGAATGAGAGGAGACTTAATGTCTATGTATAAGTTTATAAATTGTAAAGATTTGGCTACTGAGATGGGGCTTAGACTACAGGGAAAACTAATAGGACTTAGGGGTTGCAGGATGCAAATAAAACTAGATGTAGTAAAGGGACATAGATATTACCATTCCTTTGTGAACAGGACTGGAAGAAGTTGGAATGCCTTACCCGGAGAGGTGGTGGCTAGTAACTCATTGGCAGAATTTAAAAGAAGGATAGATGACTTAATAAGGATAGATGGGTTAAAATGTACCCACTAAGGTGGGGGACAGTTTATTTGGACCAATGGGTCTTCTACTATTCAAATCCCAGTATAAGAACCCAGTATGAGAATACCTTTGCACAAATCTTCCCCCTAGCACTATCCACTGTTACCCTGGATCAAATTTTATTAAGTGATTTTAGCCTATTTGTATGGATTAAGCCAGAAAAATACTTGCCCTGAATACAAATAACTCCTTACACCAGGATTGTCTGCTTCTTACAAATGAGTAATCCAGCACACTGATTACAAAATAAACACTTGAACCTTAAGTTACCAGTCACAAGAACAGTGAGCAGCTGTTCAGGTTTGACCAGTTGACATGAGGTAATTCAATCAGTAACCATTTCGCTGTGAAATTTCATGGAGTTATACCACCCCTAACAGATTGTCAGCTCCACTGGAATTAGTACTACTGACAGTGCACAAATACTGTGCCCACCTTAGAAATGATAGATTCAGTATACATTCCCTGTCCCATACAAATGAAGTACAGTAACACCGCAGTCACCAGTTACAGTGCAGACCTCATTCACTCTACCATATGATACATCGGCTGGGCTGACCTATATTAGTATAGTAGCTAGAACCACAGGATCATATCATATTACAATGCAGACTGTCAGAGTAGCATAGATCACCTCTGCTGACCAATAAGACTCCTTCTGCCTATGACGGTTCTTAGCTGGTATACAACAGATTGGGTGGGTGGGTGGGGTCATTGTAGGGGACAGCAGATTAATGAACTGTCTGTAAGCATATTATGGACAATTTAGATTTTAGTGCTGGTTTTTAAATTATTATTATTATTTTAAATTATGGGGCCAACTATGAGTAACTGGATACATGCAAGTTTTTACATTTCACCCTCTTAACTCACTGAGGCCTCAGGAGCTCTTTGAGAGTTCCACCACTTGTGACCTGTATACTTTTAACAGTGCAACCTGGAACTTTCTGAGTAAAATCAAGCCACAATCAGCATACCACACACAAATGTGAATACCTCATGAAGTGTAAGTGCTACATACACAGTTCGAGTGGCAAAGTTGTTCAGCACAAAATTACCTCTCTAACCATGCTATGTAATTAATTATAAGTAGTTCCTACTATTTCTATATTGGTTGAAATAGAGAAAAATAATTTTCAATAAAGAAGGCAACGTAAATCATTTTTTGTGGGAAAATATTTAACATATCAACACCAAATTAAACATCCATACATTAGATGGAGGTACAAAACTAATTTTGTACTAAAAAGCAATTTTTCTAATATGATACATGTATTTTTGTTTCCATCTTATTCAAGGTGGCTAGGTGAAGCTTGAGAGACAAATGTCAGCCATACACACCATACCATACAAAAACATGAATATCTTCTAAAGTATACATGACAGACACAAAGTATCATTGGCAAAGTTGTTCAGCACACAGTTACCTTTCCAATGACGGTACACAGTCAATTCTACTCACTTCGGTTTGTGAAATATTTAAGTTTTAAGCAGTGACATCCTCAGAAATCCTACATCCTCAGTGGCACAAAGTGCAGGACATCGGAAAACATTAAAGAATATCTTTTCTGCTGCCAACTACCAGGCGTCTTGAGGCCTCAATGAGTTAAATCTATTCTAGATGATTACTATAATCACCACTAGTTAATTCCAGCTTGTAATGATGTTATTCTACACATTACCCTGGTGTCCTATATATGATGGATCACTTATGGTTTAGACACAACCTCTGAGGAAGACTATTTTTGTCAAAGGGCCAGGGCTTGTGAGACTTATGAGGACAGCCAAGATCCATAAAAATTATATGTATTCATGATTCTTTTTTTTGTATAAATGCGCACTGAGGAAGCACTTTTGTACTTGATAATAAAATATTGAAGTGCTAGCAGCTGGAGTGCTCTATTTTTTTTGCTTTGGTGGAAATATATTTATAGGGCATCCAGCTTAACTGGGGTGCAGCAAATTCTTTGTAGTTCCAAGGGGATAGTAAACAGCAGAAAGTGACCTAGGCTGTCACTGGTGTGTAAGCAGTCTCACGTCTGCATTCAAGACAGCTCACTAGACTGCAACCTTTGTTTAACTTGTTCTCTTGGTGTTGTTTTCTGCAAGGCACCAGCTGGAGTTGTGTTGTGTTCTTGTGCTTCATGGCTTGTCACGTGGGCCTGAACATGAATATTTCTGGCTCTGTCCTCTTCCCCTTGCCTCTATAGGGAGAAAGCTTGCTGGGCTTGCTCTGTTTAAGTTGGGTTCGTTTGGTACCTTTTTTGTTGAACACTGCTAGGGCAAAAAAAAAAGCAAAAAAGATCCAGAAGGAAACCTTGTTTCTCCTAACCCCTCCAGGGGTTGGGAGAGGCACTCCCCATACCAGTGAAGTGGAGGAAGGCCACTGTATCTCTGCTCTGTTGGGGAGCAGATCTGATAAATATTCCTACCTTAAAGGCACCAAAGAAGGAATCAGGGAGTAGGTGTGGGCCTCCTCTCAAAGAAGATCACTGGGGGCTTATAGGGGCCAACTTCAAGTTCCACAAGCAGATCAAAGCACTGGAGTCCACCACTACAGGGAACAGCTCCACCACCACCAGGAAAGTACAGGTAACCATGGTAAAGAAGAAACAGAGTGCACTTCCATGGTTTCAGGTAATGCACTGCAATGCATTGGATGATGTATGGACAATCATCATGATACATGTATGCATATCAAGGTTCAGGGTCAGTTAAGTTCCAGCAGGTTTGGCCAGGCTAAGGGTGCCACTGTTAGGTTAGTAGGTGAGGTGACCAAGGTTCATATGGTGCAAGTGAGATGTCATACAAGGGCAGGACCAAATATATTCTGTATCATAAGGGAGACACTCTCTGGTCCTATGTGTCAACAGTTGGCACTTTAATTAAGTGTAAGGGCTGTGCACCCCCCAAGTCTTGTAGCACACAGTGGCACTTCTCGTTCAGAAGGTCACCTGCTTTACACCATAAAATACTATCTCTTTGTGTTGCCTTTACCTCCACTACCTTGGGTAATGGCAAATGGGGACCAGGGCAACCAATGCACATTCCTGGGGCACCACAAACTATGAGACTTACACAAAAGAGAATGCCCATACTGGAAGCTGAGATCAAGCAAAATGCCTTTGATTGAGCTGTTACTGTGTAACACAGCTTTGGAGGGCATTACCTTCACCTTTCTTAGTTCTGCATAAGCAGTCGTTGTCATCATCATTCACATTTATTTACCATGGGCTCCTAAACACACCCAATACATTACACTGTCAAAACCATGTTATTGCATCTTATTACACTGGATTTAAATGGGATTTCTACTGATGTTGTTTCATTTACAAGGGGTCCCTTTACCCCTCTGCCGAAGTGCTGATCTGATGCCCACTACCACACATCAATTTAATTTGCCAGGATTACCTCCATTAGACTTTAAAGGGACACTGCCATCACTATAACATTCGTTACCATTATTACAAACCATATCACCCAGTTTGGAGTCCCTGGAGCCCTGGTGATCCAAAGACCATTTGCATACGGCACTCGCCCAGGCAGGATGAGCACTATTTCTGAGGGCAAGCATACCTGGGATTGTCTTAGTGTGTCAGCAAGTGACATCCATTTGAATACAGTACATCAGCATTATGATCTACTCCTAAATTTAGGTGACAGTTGGTTTGACCACATGTGTCTGCTTTTGATGCCAAACTGATAGCCCTAGTGGCCCAAAGAAATGGACTCCTATGAGTTGTCCCATCCCTGGGACTTACCATCTCCAACTCTTATCAGACCTCCCTCCACCTGATGACCTTCATTCAGGGCACCACACCAGGGGGTTACAGGGCCTTTAAGTTCCAAAAAGCAACTCAGTGAAGGTTAACGTACATATCTGCTCTCTCCTTTGCATCCAGATGATGACAGTGGATGCTCACTGATCTTGGCAACATCCCTTGATGGGTGGCCCTTCACTACTCCCATGTGCCATTGGGTTACTTGATCTTTCACTTTTGACAGGCAGGGCTTCAATATGATGTCCCATGAGGGCTTCTGTTGTGGAACCCAAATGGATCCTGAAGCCTCTGGAGTCCTCACCAGAGGGGAACCAGTGCCACCCAGATCCAGGGACCCTGCCTCCATTCCTGAGCCTGCAGACCCCCTTGGCCTGGTCACTAACAGAGGATGAACTGTCATTCTGTCCCTTTGGTCTTCAAAGGACTGCTCCCCCACCCAAATTCTAAAGAATGTCAAGGTGCTCTTGGCCAGTGAGGACTTGCACTTCAAGTCTCAGTCCAGTGAACAAATCTTGGTGGTGATTTTGTTAATGGAAAGAATGAAAAGTAGTAGTGGATATCAAATCTCTGTAAAAATGCCAGGATTATGCTTTTCATCCCCAACCCCATTTCAGAACCAAAAAGCCCATTAAATATGGAAATCTCTATAAATCTGGGAGCACTGAGTGTATAAAATTACACCGATAAGTTCAGTAACAAGCTGGATTTGTGCATGTCTCAGAATATCAGCAGCAGTCTCATGGGAGGGGGTTCATCATCCCCGGCTTGTGTTACTGGTGGCAGGCAGGCAAATGGCGTTGTCATAGATGATGGGAAGTGCAGCAACTACCCCCTCTGTTGCCTTATTTCTGGTAGCTGAATCCGAAATTTCCTGGGAGCTCTCTGCTGCTGGCATGGTCACCTGGTGCAGGCTGCCATAGGTTGATATAGAACTGGTCTCTTCTTGAACCTCTAAATTGAGCAATGGAGCATACTGGTTACTGGAGACCATGGATGTATATGTCTCATACAGCTGTTCGGATCGACCACTGTGGCTGCGGCTTCTGGTTCTGTCCATGGTGGGTGATGGTCGATGGCCTTCTTGCTGCTTGTTTCTTCATTTGTGTTTAGGTGGGAGCATCCATATGTCCTCAAGTGTGGATTGGGTTATATGGGCTGCAGGTTGCTCCTGTGCTGGTAGGGGAACAGTGTCCATAGCCATCTGATCTCGCTCTCTTTCCTCCATTTGGTGAGGCTTTGTTCTAAGGGGCATAATTGCTTTTAGCCATTGTCTTTGAATGTATTCCATTGCTGCATTGGGTGTTTGAAAGAGCACATAGATTCTGTTATGGGAGATTTGCAGGGTGGCCAGGTAGCAAAGTGAAAAAGGAATCCCTGCTCTGTGAAGCATATGGCGAGCTTCTGTAAATGCCCGGCACCTGTTTGTTAGATCTTTGGAATAATCATGAAAGATCATTATTCTATAGCCTTGCCACCCCAGTGTGCCAAATTCTTTGGCTTGTTACAGGATATTTTCTTTATCTCTGAAACGCAAGAATCTAGTGATGATTGGGTGAGATTTTTCAGTTGTCCTGAGCGTCGAGGCTACAGAGCAGTGTGCACACTCTATCTCATAATAGTTTTCCCCTTGCAATTGTAGTGTTATTGGTAGAATATGCTGCAGGAAGGCTATACAATCCCCAGTTCATATTTCTAAGGTATTCCTATGATTCAGAGATTATTCCAGTGCTCTCGATTCTCCACATCATCTAGCTTTGATTGTAGCAGCTGGATGGCGTGCACTTTTTCCCTGAGAGCATTACGGAGGTCCTGGCACATTTTCCTTGTTACAGATGCTCCTTTTTTCGGTTGCAGTTGTTTGAACTTTTAGATTGCTAATTTGTTCAGTTTGTTGTGCTGACTGCAACCTTAAATCTTTAAATTCAGTGAAGACCTGGCTAAGCATACTTTCAATCTTGTCCATTTGGTCCCCTTCACTCAGATGCAGCCTGGATGCCATGCTGGTGCCAAGCTGGATCAGCCTGTGTTTTCAGATTGCTGCCTGATACAGCAGTAGTTTTATAAATGTGAAAAAGTCTGATAAAGTTTCATTTTAAATAGCTGAAAGTTGCTCTGTGGGTTGTTAGAATATTCTTTTTTGGTTTGTTGATTTTTAAAGTTCTGGATCCATACCCAAGAGTCCGGATCTCTTTATGATGCAGGTTTAGTGGAGAGGAGATGTAAGCTCAGACCTCCATCTTCTTTGAGCACTAGTCATGCCTCCCCCTTATGGGGATTTCAATGCAGCCCCCACACCATTTTAGTTGCCATTCTCTGCACAGCCTCCACCCTAACTATGTCCTTCGTGAGATGTGGTCTTCAAAACTGGACACAGTACTCCAGGTGGGGTCTCACCAATGATCTATGCAGTGGTAATGTTTTGCTGATGATACCCCCCCATGCACTCCAGTATCCCTCTGGCCCTACCCACTGCTCTGCTGTATTACCTTACCACCTTGAGGTCATCTGATATGATTACCCCAAGATTCCTTTCCTGTTTAGTGACTGTTATAACCCCTCCCCCCATTTTATATTCTGCCTCTGGATTTCTGTGCCCTAGGTGCATGATTTTGCACTTTTTTGCATTGAGAACTAGATGTCATACCCATGACCACTCCTTGAGTTTTCTCAGATTCTAGTTATTCTCTCCACCCCTTCCAGAGTGTCTATACTATTGCAGATTTTGGTGTCATCTTCAAAGAGGCATACCTTCTCTTCCTGCTCTTCTGTAATGTCACCTATAAAGACATTAAAGAAGACTGGTTCCTAGTACTGAGCCCTGAGGTATCCCACTGGTTATGATCTCCTCCCCAGACTGAGTGCTGTTTACCACTGCCCCCTGTCACCTGTCCAGCAATCAATTTCACACCCAGTTTACCATCTTGGGACCCACACCCAAACTGCTTAATTTCCTTATGAGTCTCCTATATGGTATGGTGACAAAGGACTTGCTGAAATTGAAGTAGGCCATGTCTACCGCTCCACGATGATCTATTTCCCGGGTCACCCAGTCAAACAAATCAATCAGATCCATCTGACATGACTTCCCCTCTCATGAATCTGTGCTGCCTCAGGTCTTGTAACCAGCTGGATTCAAAATACTCCACTAACCTTTCCTTTGAAAACATTTCCATTAATTTCCTCACCACTGACATCAGACTGGCTGGCCTGTAATTACCAGCCTCCTCCTTGCTGACACTTTTATGAAGTGACACTACATCTGCCCTCCTCCAATCCTCTGGAACCAGTCCTTTCTTCAGTATTTTGTTGAACAGGGCTATCAGAGGTGTGCCAGTACCTCCCTGAGCTCCCTCAGCATCCTTGGTGTCCCCCTTCTGGTCCCATAGATTTATCCACTTTTGAATTTACAGGTCTTTCAGGACACTTTTTTTTTATAATAACATTTTTGTTAAGAACTTAACTTGAGCCATTACAATACACAGGTACAATAACATAACTTATAATTCTAAACAAGACTATAATACAGAAGAAGCCCAACTTGGAACATCTCATCGATAATATGTAGAAGCCATTTAACAGGTTGTTAAAAAAAAAAATACAATGACTTATTCTAAGGCAGCATGAAACTCTAGTAAAAAATTATGCAACTAGGAACAAATAAGTTAAATGTGTTGACAAGGCTAGGTCACTAAGGGCTCTTAGAGTTCAAAGGCAGGGTGGGACTCACTGGCCACAGTACTTAAAGCCGCACAAGAATCCTCTCAAACAAGTAGATGGTTGAAAGGAAAATCTATTTTTTAAGAGGGGAGGAAAAGTTAAGGGGTGAATGTAGAGTTTGATTGTAATTTGTAAGAAACCCAGAATCTCCAGATTGCCTCAGAAATGTGTAAATGATTTAAATAATGATAATTGCATTTTTCTTGTTGATACATAGTGTTAACAAGCATAATCCATGGAGAAAATTGTGGAGGGTGTGGTTTAAATCAGGCTTTAGTAATATTTTTTTTTGCACAAACCAAAAGAATTAATAATAATTTTAATTGCCTACCTTGAATCTGCAGATCAGGAGGGGGGATGTGCAACAGAACCAGAAATGGGGATAAAGGTAGAGTAAATTCAAATGTGGGGGCCAGAGCATTGGAAAAAACTGACCAATATGGTTGCAGGAGAGGGCAGTGCTAAAAAATGTGAGCATGATCTGCTTGGGGCTCGCCGCATAACCTCCAACAACAGCCAGCCTGAGGGACCAAATATTGGGCAGAGTAAGACATGGTTTTAAAAAAATGCAGCCTACATTTCCAGGTGAACTCTTTCAGATAGGAAGTCGTTGATAATTGATAGGTAGGCAGAGAGTACTTCTTCCATTTGGATGGGTCACACTGAAGTTGTAAATCTGTCATCCACTGACCAGAAATAAAGAGGGTAGAGTCTGATGACAAGAAATGTAAAATGGAGTATATGACATGATTAAGTGTGTCTAAAAACTGCCCATCTGATATGACATAAATAGAGCAAGGAACGCCAGCATGGGGTCCGGCAGGCACCTACCCCATTAAGGTAGGGATTGCAAGTATGCTTGTAATTGAAGATATCAGTAATGGTCATTACTATGAAGACCATATGCAGCTCATAAATCTGAGAAAGAAGTATCCCAAGGGTCTAATACTTGATGGAGATAATGAAGACCTAATCAGGCCCACTGGCACAAAAAGGGCTCAAAAGAGTTTAAAGGATTTTGTCGTTTCCAAGCCAGGGCAGTCAAAAATAAGGAATTGTCTCCCAAGAATCACTGTTGGATTTTATGCCAAATCCACAAAGGTTCTGTAGTATACTAAATAAAATTAGAAAATGGAAGATAGCCTGGAGGAGAGGAATGAAGGATTTGGCTCACATCATGTAGGTCATTAAGGATAAACTCAATGTCTTTCCAATGAGACTGAAAAGATTCAGTGGTCCATAAGCAAAGTATCCATAAATGAATTGCAATTGCATGCCAACAAAGGTTAGGTAAGTTTATTCCTCCCTGAGATATAGAGAGATGAAATAGCGAGGAACGAATCCTAGGTTTACTCCCTCCCCAGATAAAACAAGAGATCATCTGATGCCAGTCGTGAAAATAAAAACTAGGGGGAGAAAGGGGAAGTGTTTGTAGAAAGAAGAGAATATGTGGTGAAACATTGAGTCGAATGATGTCAACTCATTGGAAAATTGCAAGATAAACTAAGGACTAATTGGCTATGATCTTCTGTTATGGTTGTCGTCAAAGGTTCGTAGTTCAGTAAGTATGGAATAAGACACGCCAGGGTGTGTAAATATGCTTTCATAACTGCACGGCTCGAGGGTGTTGTTTGGCACGAGGCGCTTGAGCCAAGTGCCGTTAAACATCCGAGAGCTAAGTGCTATTATGAAATCATATTTACATCCTGAAGTGTCTTATGGCACTTATAACACTGAGAAAAAAACGTGTCATTCTGGTCAACAAACAACTTGAAAACAAATCATTTAGAGCTGAAAAGAAGCAGAAGTCATCATTTATGATTAAATAGTCCCTGTAAACGGAGCTCAACGGAGCACTACAAGTAGGTAGGACTTACTGAAGAGTACAACCGAGCCCTTACACTTTGCAACAGAGGCAATAAAAGTTGAAGACAACATCACTAGTGAAGGTACAGTTCTGCACAGTTGTGCTGCTCTTCGGATGATGGATTTCTTTGTCAGGCGCGATCTCGGCTATTTCTGCAGTGGCGCTCACAGTGGGAGGGTTTGCTAAGTTGATGACTGGAGCTGCTAACTGTGAATAGACAAAGTATTCAGTCATTTCCTACATTTGCTTTCCAGCTACTGTCAGATTCGGAAGTAGAGTGCGGTGTATAGATTTTCTGCTGTTGCTTGTACTTAGGCTTTTGGCTATGAAAGAAGCACCAGAGTGTAATTATGCTTTCATAATTATACTCCTGTACTTCTCTCACAGCCAATCAAATTGCTCAGTTTTTTTCCACTGTGTTATAAATCGAGATAATCCAGATGTTTTGGGATAGTCACTCCAAGATATTTCAGAAAATCCCGGTTCCAACGGACCGTCAATAATTCAGTGATAGAGGAGGGTGGAGAGTAGTTAAAAGCCAATATTTCAGTTTTGGTTTATTTAGATGGAAACCCACTAAACTCTCAAAAATATCTAATAAATCAAAAACTGCTGTTAAGGATGTGATAGGATCCGTAAGTGTTAAAAGGATGTTGTCCACGAACAAAGCAATTTTAAAATCACAACCTAAAAGGGGTATACCCTGAATAGTAGGTGAGTGCCAAACAAATAAAACTAAAGGTTCAATATATAAAGCAAACAACACCCGGGAGAGGGGACAGCCTTGTCGAGTACCTCTCCACAGGGTAAATTGAGTAGAAAGTAGCCCATTAACTCTGACTACAACTAATGGAGAATAACATAGCTGTTGTAACATGCTAATTAAGTTAAGAGGAAAATCAAATGCGTGAAGTGTGGACCAAAGAAAGGGCCATAACACCTGGTTGAAAGCCTTCTCCATACCAAGACTGGCCAGGATCAGAGGGATCAAGTGCTAGTGGGCATATTCTAAAAGAAGAACAGTGCAATGTACATTGTCAAGGTCCTGCCATTTGTGCAGGAACCTATCCTGGTCCTGGCCCAGCAAGACAAAGAGTAGGCCCTCTAGCTGCATGGCCCAAATGGACATAAACAGTATATAATAAAAGTTAAAAATAGAGATAAGACAATATGAAGCGGGATGAGTTGGGTCTTTGCCTGGTTTAGGTAGAGCAGTAATGATTGCATACTGCCAAGACAGAGGTAGGGCATTACCATCAGAGAGAGAGAGAAAGAGAGAGAGAGAGGGAGAGAGAGTAAAAAAGCTGTAATAAAAGAGGATTCAAAAGATTTTGTTTTATTTTTTATTTATTTAGGATTTTGGAATTACAACCTTTGAGTCGTAGACTCATTTCCAAAGGCTCCAGGTCATGGAGACAATATATTTGACATACAATTGCAGTACAACAGAGCATGTTCCATATACATATTCATTTTCAACATATAATATCTACAAAGACAAGTATCTGTTTCATGTATTACAGTGTCACAATTGCTGTCCGAGAGGAGACATTGTCATGCGCCCGTGGACCCTGGCACTAGGCCCAGCACTGAGATGGCCCTGGGCTGTTGAAGCCATGCTGTCAGTCTGCATGGCATCAAAGAAGAGTGTGGGGGAGAACTACAGTGGGCAGGTGCACGTGTGTGAGGTCAGAAGGTGGTCTTTCAGGGTGACCTTTAAAGGGCCGAGCTTGGTATGACAGGTGACCTGCGAGGGGAGGGTGTTGAACCAGCTGGGGGCCCTGACCAGGAATGATCTCTGTGCTAGTGTTGTTTTGACCATTGGGATGGTTATTGCTGCTTTCCTTGCTCTACGAGTATTCACAGATGGGGTGGTGGTTACTAGGGTAGTTGACAGGCCCTGGGGGGGTCAGGCCAAGTAGTGATTTTTTAGCTATGAGGCAGGCCTGATATTGTACTCTTTCTTCAAAGTTTAAGATCTGGGCAAGTGAGTAGAGGCTACAGGTATGGGTCATCTGGTCAGCCCCAGTTAGTTGTCTGCATGCTTTGTTGATTACTACCTTTAGTTTGCTGATGGCTGTGGCATCAGCTGCGGAGTAAACTAGCAGGCTGTAGTCCATTAGGGAGAGGACTGAGGATGTGAGAGCTAGTCTTAGTGCTTCTGGGGTGAGGCAGGTTCTATGGCGATACAGTAGACCAACCCGCGCATTGGCAGCAGATGTGAGGGTGTTGATGTGCTTGTGGAAAGTGAGAGCCATATTGAATATGACACCCAGGTACTTGTAGGACATGACCTGTTCCAGGGTGTGGTGTGAGCTGGATTTGATGGATAGCTGAGAATTTTTTAACTTGCTTTGGTGGTTTGCAAACAAGAGGGTCTTAGTTTTTTTAGGTTCAATACTAGCCTATGCTCTATGAACCAACGCTCAGTCCGACTTAAAGCAGACTGGAGGGAGCCCGAAGATCCGATGGGTTTGGGCTGGATGCACCGATGACTGCGTCATCTGCATACAGGAGGATCTTTTCAGAGCAGGAGGTGGGGAGGGCATTTACGAACAAGCTGAAGAGCAAGGGGCCCAGGATGGATCCTTGTGGGACTTGCGAGCGGGTGGGGTGCGAGACAGAGATGGTGTTATTGATCCTAACCCATTGGGATCTGGATGACAGATAGATAGCAAACCAGTCAAGAGGTTCCTGTGAGAAACCTAATTGTGTAAGGGTGTTAATCAGGAGGGAATGGCTGACCGTATCAAAAGCCTTGGATAGGTCAATAAACACGGCCGAGGCAATGTGCCCATAGTCAAGGGCAATGTGCAAGTGGTTAGAGAATTCCAACAGGGCTGTGGTGGTGCTGTGCCCAGACCGAAAGCTGTGTTGTTCCATGCAGAGTAGGTTATGGGTATCAAGGTAACCAGACAGCTGGTCCACCACAATTTTTTCCAAGGCCTTGGAGAGTGGGGGCAGAATAGAGATTGGACGGTAGTTTCCCGGGGATAAGGGGTCACCACTTTTGAGGATGGGGTGACCACAGCATTTTTCCAAGCCATCAGGAATGGCCCTAGGCAGAGGGAGAGGTTAAGTATGGCGGTAAGTGGGGCAAGCAGTATTTCTAGTGTGAGTCGGAGTAGTTTGACGTCAAGGGGGTTATTTAGGGGGCTGTTCCCATTAAGGGTCTTGGTAAGGTATGGCCTTGCCTCATGTGAGGAGATGGTCCTGAGATAGAAAGGCGGTCATAGGAGGTGGGGCTGGGCTGTGTTGAGTACCAGGTCGAAGAAGTTTGAAGGGAGGACAGAGCTGAGGTCTGTAAAACTACTGTTGAGGGTGTTTGCAATTTCTGTGACTTGCCATTCAGGGTTTTTGTGTTGTCCCAGAATTTGTGGGATGAGCCCCAAGAGGCTGTGAGGGCAGCTCTATAGTGGTCAGCTTTGGCCTTCCGAACAGCCCATGTACACTTGTTTCTGGCAGCTTGGAAGGCCTGCCTGTCAGCTGGTTTTCTTCATTCATTCATTGGCTTTGTACCACAGATCATCACGATTTTTTGGGAGTTGTTTCAGGGATGGTGTTATCGGGGGGGGGGTTGTGGTAGTTTTCCTTGGGGGGGCCAAAATGTCACAGGCCTAGGTGAAGGAGTCATAGAAGTAGGAGACCTCAGTATCTATGCTGGTGGCATGGTAGATTGGATACCATTTCCATTGCGTTAGATGCTGCTTAAGTTGGTGGAGTTTGCTTGGGCTGAGGTGGCGACGTAGAGAGGTGGTGGTGGTGGGGGGTGGGGATTGTTTGCCTGACCAGGTGCAGAACACAGGGGAGTGATCGCTAAGGGAGTTTGGGAGGACTTTAACATCGACTAGATTGCTTGGTATGTTTGTGAGGATGACATCTAGGAGTGTGCTGGTGCCTGTGGATGGGTTACATCTAGTGGGCTGGTCACTACCTGGTGATAGTCCAGGGCTGTTAGTGTACCTATGGAGGGGGATGCTGCAGGGCTCAGCCAGTTCAGGTTAAGGTCGCCTAGCAGAATGTGCTCAGATTTGTGGTTGAGGCTAGATGTATAGTCTGTAAGAGATTGGAGGGCATGGGCTTGCTTACGTGGGGGGATGTAGGCTGCGATGATTATTAGCAGGGCCTTGGCTGGGTCCAGTGTGATTTTTAGAGATAATGCCTGGGCTCCATGGTCTAGATTTGGGGGTGGCATGGCTTGGGCCAACAGGTTGAGCTTTACATATATAGCACAGCCACCTCCTCACTTTCCCACCCTTCCTAGTCAAAAATGAGAGTAGCCAGGGAAAGCGACTGCGGAGTCTGGAGTAGACTTGGACAGCCATGTTTCCACCAGGGCTAGGATGTGTGGTTGGTATGTGTTAATCCAGCACTGGAGTTTGGATTTTTTTTAGCATGCTACAAATATTCATGAATCCCAGGTGGAGTCCAGTGGCTAGTGAGGACTGCTGTGCATTTGCGGGCCTTGGGCTTGGGTTGGGGTGAATGTTACCTGATATAAGGAGAATTAGAGTGATAACCCTGGAAATAGACCTATGGGCACCTACCCTTTTGGACAGGCGACCATGGGGTGGAAGTGCACCCCCAGTGCTCGGTATGCCTAGAGACCATAGGACGGGGACTGCAGGGCCAATCACAGACCAGGGCAGGTGTTCCTCTGTCAGTGATAACAGTGTATGTGTGGGTGGCAGGTGGGTTGCTAAGCCTGGGGAGGGCAGTGTCGATGGGCTGTGGTACTGGTCATTGAAAGGTAGCAGGGGTGGGCCTGAGACCTGGTCGGGGGGAGGTCCACAGCATGTGGCAAAGGACAGGAGCAGCAGTAGGAGAGGTAGCATGCCAATGCTGTTGCTTGACTCTGAGAAGTATAAGGGGTGGCCTGTTGCACATCCTGTGAGAGGGAGTCTCTGTAGCTCAGTGGCAGGGCTAAGGTCTTTGGTGAGCAAGGTACAAGGTTTGAGACCGGAGGGTGGAGGCATCCAGATATGGTGTCTAGTGGGTAGAAAAGTCCAGGTCAGTGGCCTCCTGCCATTGGGGCGTTGGGCAGAAACAGTGGGTGGGAGCCTGTGGTGGGTGCACACGATTGTGACTCCTAGTGGTGGGTGGTAGAAAAAACAGGGAAGGGAAGGGGGATTTGGAGGGATGAGAAGGGTAGGCAGAGAAGGAGGAGGTGGGACATAGAGTAGGGGGAGGTGGTAGAGTGGCTGGAGGAGAGAGGGGAGTAGTGAAGTAAGGGAAGGTGATAGAGTGGTAGGTGATAAGAGTGGAAGAAGAGAATACTCTGAGGCCAGTCACCTGAGCAGGAAGTGATAGCCCTCTGGTGTTGGAAAACTATAACCTGCTGCAGGGAAAGTGGGGACTTAGACAAAAGTAGAACACGAAGTCTTGTGACTTGGCCTAGCTATAATTGGAGGGTCAGGCTTGGGTGGGTGGGGCAGTTGACACGAAGCAACGACGGGCTAACACCCCTCACAAAAATTGTGCAGTGGGGGAGGTCTGTAGTTACCTCTTGCACCTCTTGGGACCGGGCTCTGTCGAACGGACTATTGCAGGAGGCAGCTGGTTGCTGTGGTGGGGGGTGGGGGATCCATTGAGACCTAATATAGGAGAAAGAACAAAGGCTTATTTAGTATGCAGCAGGAGGCCGTTGATCACACTGCGCATGTGCAGGCTGTTGTACCAGGCTAGGTGCCTTGCAGCTTAATAGGCATGTGCGAACTATGCCACTATCGAGACAGAAGAAAAGCCAAGATGGAGATTCCTCTGACATACCGCTACAGACCCAGGTACGACTGCAATGGTAGACTAGCACAAACAATGCTACAAACTGTAGTAAGATACCGGTCACTGTAAGAGCACTCTAAGACATGCAAGATAGGCAGTAAACTAGTGTTCCAGTGCTCAGCTAAAACTCCTTAAAGCACCCGACTAAAATGCTGTAAATCCCCGTGGCTAGAAAGGTACAAACAGTCCATAGAAAGTCTATCAGCCCACTTCAGAGGGCACAAAAAGGCAGAGTCAATGTAGATGAACACCCCTCATAAAGACTGTGCAGTGGGGGAGGTCTGTAGTTACCTCATGTGCCTCTCGGGACTGGGCTCTGCTGAATGGAGTGCTGCAGGAGACAGCTAAGATTCCTTAAAGGTATGATTTTATAAAATTTGGACAGGAAACCATTGATATCTGGGCACTTACAGGTTTTGGCTGATTGAATTCCCTGATGAAGTTCTGCCATAGAAATAGGAGAAGTTAACTGCTGAGTTTGTGCTGGAGAGAGTGAAAGTACTATATATGTTTGTGGAATAGGAAGGGTTGAATACATCCTTTATTGTGTAGAGGAGTGTCAGAGGTATATGAAGAAGAGTAGTAAAACTTAAATATAGACAGTATCTCATCTCCTTGACTGGTAGGGGTGTCTGTTTCAGCATGACAGAGTTTTTAACCATGGCTGTCACCCGACAAGAGCGAATACGTCTAGCCAAATAACGTGTACCACAAGGGCCCCCTTCATAACAATGCTGCCTCAAATAAAATAAGGCCTGTTCTACCTTCTGATTCATAATTTTCTGAAGGTGGGCTTGAGTTTCAAGGATTTTTGGGTAGGCCATTTTGTCGCCTTGCTTCCAGGTTGTTTATAGGGAATGGAGAGTATTATATACTGTAGTTCTTGCAATTTACCCTCATGATCTCTGCAAGGCTGAAGCATGGGCAATGACAGTGCCTCTGAGAACAGATTTGAAAGTATCCCAAAGTATGCATGGGGAGATACTGCCATTGTCATTATCCTGAAGGAATTGGGGAATTTGACTGGCCAGTTTTTTGAGGAGCACCTGACTGTGAAGGAGACCCGGATGCAAACGCCAAAAGAGCCGCCATGTGGTTTTCCTAAAGAAAAAGACACACTTATTGGGGAATGATCCAATAGATGTATAGTGCCATGCTCAGTGGTATGAACAGTGTCTATATGCGTAGAAAACTTTCAGAACTCTTTCCTCTGTGATTGGACTTGTAGCTACCTCCCATCCACAGTGTTCCTACTGTTTTTAGTGGTCCCTCCCCTTCCAATGTGAATGCAAAACAGGAGAAAAATGCACTCAGTGGTAAGAGCCTCAGTGCTGGGAATCTAGAAATTCCAAGAAGAGAAACAAGACAGTCCAAGTACTCCTAGAACACCAGTTTAAAAAGGAGGGCACTGGCAAAATGCTGGAAATTGCTTTTCAAAATGTATTTTAGTTTTACAAAAGTACACAAGGTGCCAAAATATCCAGAGAACTGTTGTGTTTGACAGAGATACAGCAGTTCTCTGGGTGTTTTGGCACTGCAAGTACTTTTGTAAGTATAAAATACATTTTTAAAAGCAATTTCCAGTGGCCTGGTGATGCTGAGGGTTGAGGCACTGGATGCCACATATCACACCATGCTGGCGACCCAGGTTCAGGAATGAGCTCGTGCCACTGGGGGCTGGCTGGGGAGGGACAGGATAGGGTATCTGGAGGACTGCCTCCTGTCCCGGGAGGGACAGGGACTCATCTTGGGGGCTGGGGTCTCCTAGCATTGGCTGGGAACACATCAACCTGAGACCAGGAAGTCCAAGGGGATTGGCTGGGCAGTGACCCTGAAGGCACACATGGGAATGCGTGTGCCCACTTGAGGACGCATTGCACATCCGAGCCAATGGGGTGGGACCTAAGTAGATACCCCCATCCCTGGGGATAGGCAATGGCACCACCTCCTTCAGCCACACTCCACTGATTAGACCTGCTCCTCTTCTGGGCCAAGCTCTGCCCAGCCTGAATTGAAAGATAGAGCACCCTGGGTGGATAGGGCAGCCCTACCTCAGGAGGCTCAGAGCTGGGGGGATAGCCGGGCTGGTACCAGGAGATGGAGGGGTTTCAGGTCCGGAGGTAGAGCTGTAAGGATCAATGGATGCCTGAGATAGTTCCCAAGGTGCTGGTGTAAAAGATAGAATAAAGAAAAGCAATTTCCAGTGTTTTGCCAGTGCCCATCTTTTTAAACTGGTGTTAATGGAGTGTTTAGATCTTGCTTTTCCTTCCATTGAGAACACTGAACAGAAGTGTCTGTTCAAGATACCTGCTTTTTCCTTATCTTTCTCTCCACAGTCTTTCTCTGCCCTTCATAACCTCACGATCCCTCCTGTTGTATTCCTTTTATCACTTATGTACCTAAAAAGGATCATGTCCCCCTTTGACTATCCTTCCATCAGTTTGCACCTTTGTACTCCTCACCAAATTCCTTGCTTGTCTTTGCTTTTCCTAGCATATCTTCCTATCATCTTCCCTCTGCATTTCTTTGTACCTCCTGAGTGCTACCCTTTTAACCTTAACCTTTGCAGCCACTTCCTTCGAGAGATACATTGGTCTCATTTTTCTCCTGTTCTTGCTCACTGCTTTTGTACAGAGGTTTGTTGCCTTCATTACGCCATCTGTTAATTTGGCCCACTGTTTCTCCACCCCCCACAGGCACTCCCCCACTGCTAGGTCATTTCTGAGGTATTCACCTTTTTTTTTTTTATCTTCCCTCCTGAAGTCCAGGACTCTCATTTTTGTGTGGTCTGCCTCTGCTGCCATCCTTTTGTTAAACCATACTATACAGTGATTGTTAGCCTAATAGTCCCCTGGCTGAATGTTTCTTTAAAAATAATAAATAAAGTGGCGTAACATATTTTGGCATGATCCTCCAATACTGCTCCTTATTAGATTGTATTGTGTATGCTCACAACATACAAATAGTGTCAGTAAGGCATAAAACACTTATTTTAAAGTAAGCAAAATGAGATGACACCCTAATTTAGTGATTGTAAGCAGAAAATAGAATTCTATGTTTAAGGAGGGAGATGCAATGCAATGAGTGTGTGGCTGGGCTCTAGTCTGGCACATAGTTTTGCTTTTGGCAGCAGCTCCCAGCTCAAGGGGAGAAGGCACTGCATGCAGAGCCACAGCATACCCTGTGATGGTCCCGGGAGCTTGCCCCTCCAGAGGTTTTGCAGTTTCTGAGGCCTCTAGTGGGCTGGCAGTGACATCTAGAAGGTTGGTGGTGGAGAGGATAAAAGAAAAAAATGAACAATTTCTGGTGCTGTCTGAATGGCAGCTAGGATACACAAAGGCCCCATGCTGTGGGTCTCGCTGCCCTCTAAATCCTGTTCTTGGTGGTGGAGAATGGCCCCCGGCTTGAGTGGGTAATATGAATAGATCGAGATTGAAAAGCCAGATTAAGAAAAGTAGGGATTAAAATATTTAGGAGGCAGTATAATGCAGTGGTTTAAGGCTCTGAGCTGCAAACCCGGAGACCTGGGTTTGAATCCCACAGCCCCCACTTGCATACTGTGTGACCCTGAGCAAGTCACTTAACTTCCTTGTGCTCCCAGGTTGCACCTGTAAACAAGCTTTCAGCTTAGTGTGTCTCTCCTGGTAAAAAAAATAATAAATAAACAGACACCGACAGCCCCTATATTTATTTAAATGGACCACAAGGTGTATGGAAGTCTGACAGTGTTGCATTATACAATAGATACTACATAATATATATGAATCAAGTTCAGAAAGGGCACACAGTGCTTGATAAACAGAACCCAAGGTGTGTAAAGTAGTGCACGTGTTGCTTCAAGGATTGCAGTGAGACTACAATTCCCCTGTTTCGTTCATGTACAAATATAGACTGAATTCAGTGAAGAGGTTAAAATGTCCTGCATAACTTGTGTCTATTTTTGATCTCTCCCAATGTGCTTATACCAGTGCTGGTCTTTTGTCCCAGCTCTAACCTTGGAAGTTGCTAACAAAGCCATTCAAGGTTACTTGGCAGCCTGGAGTATAAAAGATCTATCAGAGCCCTCTCTGCACTAATAAAACACCAGTGGCACTTCCAGCACAGCTGCTGACATGGCTTTTAGCTCTTACCCTTGCCTTGAGAGACAATGTCACTGTTTAAGAGACACCAGAAGCCAGAATAGCATATTATACCGCATCTTGAACAAGGAAAGGCAAAGCAGAGAAAAGTGTGGCTATGAAGCTAAACAAAACAAAGATATCATAGCACCTGGAGTTGTCTGCAACACAGCTTCTGAGGTTCTACTGAAGACTATGAACTTCATTAAGAAGGTGCCATCTTTCCAGGAGCTGCCATCAGGGGACCAGGCACTGCTCCTTCAGAACTGTTGGGCTCCTCTCTTCGTGCTGGGGTTGGCCCAGGAGCATGTGGATTTTCAGGTAGCTGAGTCTTCCAGCCCAAGCATATTACTAAAGATCCTCACAAGAACAGCAGACTGGGAAATCCAGAACCAGCAAGCAGATGCAGAAATTCAAAAAAGTCAAGTTGTTTCTTTCGAAGTGCTGGGACATGGATATCAGTACAAAAGAGTATGCATATCTGAAAGGAATCATTTTATTCGACTCAGGTGAGAGTGTGTGTAAACATCAATTATTTCTGAGACAAACCATTAACCTGACGAACCCTCTTTCCATTTTCATACTGCATTTTGTAACTGTATTTAGCATATGCTTTTCCATTTTTGTCATTTGTGAACCTTGATTTGTCTTATGCAAGTGCACCAAACAACACCAGTTATATCACACATTTATCCAGCTATACATTTCTATAAAGTGACCAGTAACTACTAAATGCAAACCCTCAGTATTTTAATGTTAAAATTTTTTTTGTTCAGAATCTAGATATTGTTTACAATGTCTTGCGGGTTTGACAGCCAAGCTGAAAAAAATATGTGATCCAAGTAAGCAAATTATTTAGTGTATTCTACCTTTTTTTCTCCAGGCAAATGAATAGTTAAACAAGACTGGCAAACTTTACTTTTGGTACTTTAATGTGTCAGATCATTTAAGTTAGAACTGATGAAGAATATGGTCTACTAGCAATCTGTGGTACACTGTAACAGAATGTAGCAATTCTTGTGCAAGGCGGCTGTAGATTCTAAAGACTAGCGATGAAAGTGTAACAATGTGTCCAAGGAAATACGCAAGGCACCCTTGAGCAGGTTGCTTCCTAAAGTTCATCTAATCTCTGACATGATGATAAAAAGGGATTCAGACCAGAATAAACACATTTTGATTGGTTTCTCTCCACGTGCCTTAAAAGGTACAGTACAAAATTAACTGAAGGGGAAAGCAGTAGGCTGCTATACTGTGTAAGATATCATTGCCATCTCCATGCTTTGTTTTACATCCCTAGAACTTGAGTAGAACTTCAGGCCCCATTAGAGCTATACTAAAGAATGATTTGAGGCTAACAGTTTGGTTTTAGTGACAACTGGGGTTCTGAAAATATTGCACCTGACAGAAAAGCTCTCTTGTAGTGCTGGTCCATTGGCACAGTGGCGTGATTACTGCTCGTGACGCTGGTGACGCAGGTTTGGTAACAAACCTGGGACATCAGAAGGCCTACTGAGGAATGAGGATTAAGAAAGTCATAGGGTGCATTCCTTCTCAGGGAGAGTGGGTTACAGTGTCCGCAGCTCTGCCACCACCAAGGTGACCACAGGTGGCGGTGCAGCCAGAGGTGCACACTATGGTAGCAGGGACATCGACTGCTTCTACTGGGTGCTGTCATGCATCAGCATCTGCATGCATCACTGAGCCCTCACTATGGGCATCTCTGCAGTACGGTAGAACAGGGACAAGCCTTACAGACATGTGGGATGAAACTAACGGCACTCTCTGGCCATGAGGTGTTGCCAGCCCTCTGCCTCCCACATCAGTGCTGTTTGAGGAGGAGAGTCTGGCTAGCTGCCCACTGACCCCAGAAAGTAAGAGGAGGCATGGTAAATGACAGAAAAGCTTGGCTGGTGCTTAAAGTCCCCTGGCAAAGTGGATAGGGGCTTGCCACGGATGCTAGGGGAAGAGGAACAGTATGCCCCCAAAAAGTTTTCTTGTGCAAATTTTTTACAGCTGCACTATTATAACACTGAAGTTGCCTTGTGCTTTTCATCCTGAAATAGGCCCAGACCTGTACTGCACAGTTAAAGTGGAGGTGGGGGGCATGAATGGGACATGAAGCATCATTTTCTTTTTTTTTTTACTTCTTCGCTGAAATGTAAACAAAAACTGCTGTGCACACCTGCTAGTTATTGACCTTCTCTTATGTTGCTGTAGATATTTATGGGCTCCAGTGCTGTCAGCACATTCGATTCTTGCAGCAAGAAGCCGAGGAAGCCCTGCGAGCACACAGTGAATCCCTTCATGCTAAGGACAGTCTGCGCCTTCCACAGCTCCTGCTCATACTTGGTGCACTAAAACACATTGACTCCGACATCATTGCTGGACACTTTTTTCGGCCCCTCATTGGCCGTGTAAATATGAATGAGCTATTAATGGAGCTACTGCAGACAAGCTAACAGACTTTATTTACTGCACATGGGTAGCATTGCTGTGATACCACCGGGACTAAATTTATTTACATTGCAACTTGAATAAGTCAACTATAGTAGCATGAGGACTCTTCTCTTAGTTCATCTTTCAGCAAGATCAAGTACTAAGGGGATGCCCTCCCCACAGTCCCCTGCAAGTAGTGCTGTTTGGGCAAAAGAGCTTTGAAGATATAATTTATTGTCCCACCCCTGATTAATAATAAATTGTGTGCTCCCCCCTGAAATTGTCTTGGCATGGCCTCCCATTCTTATGTTTTGTATAAACATGCCTCTTATCCTTTCACCACTAGACTTTTACTGTAGCACTAGTACCATTTATGTATGTTCAAAATCATGGCAGTTTCTATCTGTACTGTGCACAGAAATGCTTTATATTAACTCATGTATTTTATAATGTGTACAAAATATTAATAAAGACAAATTATAAAATGCTAAACAGCCCCAGTATGTAGCACCTTGTACATTTTCAGAGGAGGTTGGAGGCTGGCTGAACTTTCAAACATCAATATTAAATTCTGAATTAGGATCAGCAGATCCCCAATAAGGATTGTGCCAAAACTGAGATCTCTAAATTACTCTGTTTAAAAGTTATGACATTTTAGTAACCCTATTTTAGCTGCCTGTTCAGAAAAGTTGCTTTCAGTGGAGAGCTACTAATATCAGCTTCAGAGAACTCATAGCTTAGTCTACATTGCCAGCAACACAACATGACTAAAATCTCTCATGGTTGATAACATTGTTGTTGAAATACAGATCAAAAATGAAAAAAAAAAAAAGCTGACACTGGGTTGGGCACTGTGCCTGTGTTCCCGGTATATGCAAATACATGGTACTTCAGAATGTGGCATGGGAGGTGGTTTTGGAATGCAACAAGTGACTTGGCTTTTTAATGGCAAGATCATTCATGATTTCAGAATACTACAGGGACAAGATTTCAGCATGTGGTGGGGATGAGATTTCAGAATGTGGCAGTGTCTCAGTTTCAGAATATGGCAAGGATGCCAAAATTTGTAATGCAGCAGAACTGTAACATTTAAGAACATCACAGGGATGACCAATTTTGGAATGCAGCAGGGAGTTCCTGTTTTATATGCATTGGGGACACAGTTCTGGAATATAGGGAGGGTGACCTGTTTTAAAATGTGATTAGGATTCAGAGTGTCAGAATATGGCAGTAAGTAAGCAATAAGAAATGAAAGGGTGTTGGTTCCAACTTGACCTGTGTGCCTAAGTGTGATGCAAGGCACAAGACACTTGTATCAAGTGCCTCTAACCACCTGGAAGTGCAGTTCAAAAACAGAAACTAAAAACCCTGAAGCGTCTTTTTGCATTCATAAAATGTTTTTAGGTAACTAGTAATAAAGTAAAAAGCAAACAAAAATGGCAAATGTTCTAAAATAACAAAAGTAAATAAATATGTTTGAGTGTAAAATAGTGGCCTGTCACTAGAGGGTGCTAACATAGAAGATGCCTGGTACTGTAGATAGAAGATTTATATTTTTCTCCCCCCCAAAATGCAAATGTTTCAAAAGAGTTTTCTCACTGCCTCTTTGTTTATGAAATGTCTACCCATTGTGCTGATCTGCAGTCTGTGTTTAGTTCAGTATATGGGTAGGACTGTTAGTCATACTAGAGTATGAGCTGTGAGGAATAGGGTTGGGTGGCACCGTGGAGAAATGTTGCCAGCTTCTGCTATGCCTGTCCTGTGTAATATACACAAAAGCAGAATAGGATCAGCAGAAAGAACGTTATTGGTCTGGCAGTAAGTGAACT
Source organism: Neoceratodus forsteri (assembly GCA_016271365.2). Classification (NCBI taxonomy): domain Eukaryota; kingdom Metazoa; phylum Chordata; order Ceratodontiformes; family Ceratodontidae; genus Neoceratodus; species Neoceratodus forsteri. The sequence goes on from JADMNL010000023.1 coordinate 322,970,754, forward strand.
CACGGGCTAACAATCATGGTGGCTGGTTTTCTTTTGCCTGCTACAGTAGTTTAGTTTTTGAATTTTCACTGGAGCAGAAAAATGGAAGATGGGGAGGGCAACAGGTTGTAGGAGTGAAAAAAGAGCAGGAAATCTTAGCTGGAGGTTTAGAGGCCTATTAGGGCAGGTAAAAACAAGCATTTGTCAATGCCAAGTGTTGCTTGCTGTCATTAGCAGTGGAAGTGCAGGAGTTAGACAGATGCAGTATAGAAATGGCAGTGAAGTATTGAACTGATGCCAACTCCACCCCCACCCTGCAGAGATGGACAGGCATTGGGGTGTGCCTTTGGGTCTTCGCTCATAACGGTCATGACATTTCACCTCACCCTACCCTGCAGACACTTACAAGTGTCAAGGTGCGATTTGGAGTGTTTGGACTTTACACTCACCTCTTTCCAAAAGGCAATATGCTGAATTGGGAGCAGTATAGGAGAATGGGATGAACTCTGAGACCAAAGGGTTCCAACGTGCACCTCGATGCCTGCCACTAGCTCCAGAGTGGGGGTGGAATGGCATGAGCATTACTGTCGACAATCCCAAATCACACCCTGATGCCTGTCAGTCCCTACAGGGTAGGGCGTTATGGTCAAAAACCCTAACACCCTGTGCATTTCTTGGTATTTTTACTCCAAGTTTTCAACATGGGCTTTTTGTGACCCCAGCGCATGAACAGTGACACTATCAGTTTGTTAGCCGAAAGGTGATTGTGCACAGCGACTGCACCACTTGGCACCACAGGTGCAAAAACACATTTCAAAAGGATGTGAAAAATGACACCTGTACTGTTCATGAAGGGGTGTAAAAAATGGCAATGTTGAAAATCTGGAGGGAAAATATAAAAAAACTGGTGAAGTCACGAGTGTGCATAGAAACTGCGCAATACACACCCATAATGTAATTAGTCTGAGGATATTTTACAGCAGATTTTCAACACAGGCATTTTGGGACCTCCGCTCATGAACACTGTCACTGTGATTTTCTTAATCTGTCCTGAACACTGATTTCCCACAGAGACCGTGCTATTCTGCACCGGAAGTGTGAAACACATTTTGGCCAGGGTGTGAAAAATGACAGCTGTACTGTTCATAAGGAGGTGTGGAAAAATGGCAATGTTGAAAATCTGGTCTGAAAATTTTACGAATTTGTGAACTTACAAGGGTGCATAGAAATTGCACAATGCACGCTCGTAACACAGTCATTTTAAGGACGTTTGTCACCAAATTTTCAACATAGCCAGTTTAAGACCTCTTCTCATGAACAGTCTCACTGTGATTTTCTTAACCTGTCCCAAACATTGATTTCACACACCGACCATGCCACTGTGCACTACATGTGCGAAAACACATTTTGGGCAAGAAGTGAAAAATTACAGCTATACTGTTCGTAAGAAGGTGTGGTAAAATGCCAATGTTGAAAATCTGGAGTGAAAATATTACAAATGCTCGAAGTTATGAGCGGGCATAGGAACTGTGCAACGCATGCTCGTGAAACAGTCATTTTTGGGAATTTGTTCACCAAATTTTCAACATAAGGTTTTTGGGGGCTTACCTCATGAACAGTGTCACTGTGATTTTCTTAATCTGTCCTGAACATTGATTTCACACACCAACTGCGCCATTGTGCGCTACATGTGCGAAAACACATTTCGGTGAGATGTGAAAAATAACAGCTGTACTGTTCATAAGAAGGTAGGGTAAAATGGCAATGTTGAAAATGGGGAGTGAAAAATAAAAATGCTCAAAATTCTGACGTGCGTAAGAATTAGCGCAATGCACACTTGTAAAACAGTCATTTTGGGGAATTTTTTCACCAAATTATCAACATAGGGTTTTGGGGGCCTACCTCATGAACTGTGACACTGTCATTTGTCAATCGGTCCCAAAAGGTGGTTCCGTGCAGTGACCACAAAATCACCTTTCAGGACCGAATAACAAAATGACAGTGACCAAGTTCATGAGGTGGGTTCCCAAGAACCCTATGTTGAAAATTTGGTGAAAAAAATTCCAGATAATGACTGAGATATGCACCAAAGTTGAAAAAAGAAATTTATGCCATTATACAGCTCACCGGCATTTCTTCAGTTCACGGTCAGCTTTGAAGAGTGCAGATGTGTTCCTGGTCCACCGAAGATCATCGCGCTGGGCTCCAGAGGTATGTGTGAGGTGAGGTGGGGGTGTGGGGAAGTGGGGCACGCAGAGGGTGGGTGCAGGTTGGGGGAGGGGAAAAAGAGAATCAACAAGGGACCTTTTTTTTCTCTTTTTTTTTTTTTTACACAAACAACGGGGACTTTTGCCACGCTGGGGTTGGCTCCCAGCATGGCACCAGGCAGTTTGTTAGGGGGACTGTGGAGGCGACGGAGGATTGGGCACCCTGTTGGCCAAAGAGACTTTTACCGTGCTGGGGTGAGCTCCCAGCATGGCAGATGGAAGTTTGTTTGGTGGGGGCAGTGGAGCTGATGGGAGATTGGGCACCCCCATCAGCCATACAGTGTTCTGGGGGGTAAACGCATGAGCCGAGGGGGGATTGGGCACCCCCCCAGTAAACAACAATGGGGCGAGGTGCATTATGCCAACAGGGATTGAGCTACCCCATTGGCAAATAGAAACATGGGCTCTGACAGCAGATAAGGACCACTTGGCCCACCCAGTCTGCCCGCTTCCCTACCTATTGGATAAGCTGCAGATTCTAGTTAACTGGGGAGGAGGTCATGCTGACAGGGGGATTGGGCACCCCATCAGCTTTTTTTTTTATTTTTATTGAAATGTTTCACCAGGAAGGCACACTGAATGGCAGGCAGCGGCTTTCCATTGGCTTCCTGGGGACTGTGAGAGGCCGTCGGAGAAGCCGTCACCATGGGGACACCAATCAGCTGTGTTGGTAGCTTGTAATGCACCAAAACAGCTGATTGCATGGTGACATGGCCCAAATTTCCTGACACATTTAGGCATTCTCCCTAACTGCTGAAAGCAATGTGTTTCTTGCACATACATGCAAGCAACACAAAAAAGACAAAAGTGGAAAGATGGGAAAAATATGTATTTTAGAAAGGTGTGGAGTGTGGATGGGATATTATCAATGTGCTGGCCTTTTGCACTGGGCCCTTGCCTGTACTGACACCTTTTTCTGCCCACAAAGAAATCCGCAGCTGTCCTGATAGTGCTTCGCTGAGTTCGCTCACTCCCCCTCCCTCACTTGCTCTCTCGTTCTGTTTCTCCCAGTGCTGCAGGCTGCCCTTTCGTACTGGGCTCTTGTGTTGGGGCCTTTGTCTGCCCACAAACAAATCTGCAGCAGTCCCAACAGACCTCAGTTGAGCTTGGTCACTCCCACCTCTCACTCGCTCGATCTTAATCTGTCCCAAACACTGATTTCCCAGAGTGACGGTGATGTTGTCCGGCAGGAGTGCAAAAACACATTTTAGACAGGATGTGAAAAATGACAGCTGTAGTGTTCATAAGGAGTTGTAAAAAAATGCCACTGTTGAAAATGTGGTGTGACAGTATTACAAAGTTGCGAAGTTTCAAGGGTACGTGGAAACAGTTCAACGCACACTTGTAACACAGTCATATTATGGAGTTTCATCACCAAATTTTCAACATAGGGATTTTAGGACCTCTGCTCATGAACAGTGCCACTGTCATTTTCTTCATCTGTCCCGAACACTGATTTCCCACAGTGACCACGTTATTCTGCACCGGAACTGTGAAAACACATTTCAGTCAGGATGTGAAAAATGACAGCTGTACTGCTTATAAGAAGGTGTGAAAAATGGCACTGTTGAAAATCTGGTGTGACAATATTACAAATCTGCGAAGTTACAAGGCTGCGTGGAAAGTGCGCAATGCACACTTGTGACACAGTATGGGCTATCATCACCAAATTTTCAACATAGGCATTTTATGACCTCTGCTCATGAACAGTATTATTGTCATTTTCTTAATCTGTCCCAAACAGTGATTTTCCACAGCGACCGCTCTATTCTGCGTCGGAAGTGCGAAAACACATTTTGGCCAGGATGGGAAAAATGACAGCTATACTGTTCATAAGTAGGTCTGGGAAAATGGCAATGTCGAAAATCTGGAGTGAAAATATTATAAGTTCGTGAAGTTGCGAGAGTGTGTGCCAACTGCGCAATGCACGCCCGTAACACAGTCATTTTATGGAGTAGCATTACCAAATTTTCAAAATAGGCATTTTAGGACCTCTACTCATGAAAGTGTCACTGTCATTTTCTTAATCTGTCCTGAACACTGATTTCCCACAGTGGCCTCGCTGTTCTGCGCTGGAAGTACGAAACCACATTTTGGCCAGGATGTGAACAATGACAGCTATACTGCTCACAAGGAGGTGTGACAAAATGCCAATGTTGAAAATCTGGTGTGAAAATATTGTAAGTTCGCAAAGTTACGAGCGTATGTAGCAACTGCGCAACGCACGCTCGTAAAACAGTAATTTTTTGGATTTTTCGCACCAGATTTGCAACATAGGCTTTTTGAGAGCCCACCTCATGAACACTGGCAATGTCGTTTCATTAATCATCCCTGAAGGGTGATTCTGCACAGTGACTGCGAAACCACCTTTTGGGCCCAATTAGCGCCATGACAGCTCAAGAATTCATGAGGAGGGGCCCCAAAAACCCCATGTTGAAAATTTGGTGCAAAAATTCCCAAAAATACCTGAGATATGCACTAAAGTTGAAAAAAACCCTATTTATTATATTATACAGCTTACCGGCATTTCCTCAGTTCATAGTCGGCTTTGAAGAGTGCATTTGTGTTCCCGGTCCACAGAAGATTGTGCGCACGAGCTCGGAGGTAAGTATGGGGTGAAGGGGGAATATGAGGGAGGCAGTGTGCACAGTGGGTGGCCTTGAGTTGTTGGAGGGATGCAGGAGACTAGGGACCATTTCCTTTTTCAGGGAAAAAACAAAAACATGTCGTGGGACCGCTTTTCCACTTTACAGCGACATGTAGCACGCTGGTGGCTCAGCATGCCACCAAAGTCCTTCTTTGGGGCAGCTGTAGCCGATGGGGATTGGGCACCCCCGTCGGCAAACAACAAAAGGGGGATTTCTTTCGCCGACGGGATTGGGCACCCTGTTGGCAAACAACAAAATTGGTGGGATTCTTCTGCCCGACGCGAGGATTGGGCACCCCATCAGCACACAATAAAAGCGGAGGGGTTACATTATGCCAAGGGAGGGCTCCCCATTGGCAAATAAACACTGGGGTAGATATTGTTTGTGAATACAGCGGCAAGCTGCCACCATGTTCACAAACAATATCAGGGGTCTTACATCCCGCCCTGCAATGACGGGTCACTCCCTCATTGCAGCGGATGGCTGACGCTGCAGTGACGAGGTGGCCCCTGATTGCAGCAGCTGATTTTTTAGAAAGTTGTGGCATGCTGGCTGAACTAGTGTCAGCAGCAGCGTGCCACGGCATTGGGGGATGGGGGACAAGCCTTTGCAGGCTGTGGGGGCATTGTGCACAACAGTGCCACGCCTCCGCAACTTGCTTGTGGAGAAAGCTGACTCAATATGTTTCTTGCACATGTGTGCAATCAACATAAAAAAGGAACAAAGAGGATGTTGGGAATTACCATCCCATTAGCCTAACTTTCATACTAGGAAAAATAATGGAAGAATTCATAAGAGAAATAATTGATTTTCACATTGCATCTGAAGGGTTAGTGGATGTTACCCAACATGAGTTTGTATCAGGGAGATAATGCCTAAACAATATTCTGCAATTTTTTTAACCTGTCAGTAGTGCATTTGACAGAGGCTTACCAGTAGATGTGGTTTACCTTGATTATTCAAAAGCCTTTGATTCTGTCCCACATAGGGAATTAGTCAATAAGCTTAATGTATTGAAGTTTTTTCCTCACATCATTTATTTATTTAGTTTTTGTTGACTGGGTAAGTGCACTAGACAAATCCTGCCTATTTTCAGGCACGACCCAGCGGAGGGGGATACAGATGAATGCCAACTGACCTTGAACCAGATTAAGCTGTTGGTGGTATTTTTAGTGAATGAGGGAAATTTGGCCAGGACACTGGGGAAATTCCTCTACTCTTGGCCAGTAGGGGGACTTGCTGACTGTCAGGATGGAGGGCTCAGTTGCTGAGCAGCCTTCGTTGCAGCAGGACGTGTTGCAGGCTGTGGGGCCAACTACTGTTTCTACATCGGAGACTATGGATTCAGAAATTTTTTTTGAAGTGCCCACGGAGCTGGACTTATATGCCGGAACAGAAGGTTTAATGGATACTTCAGCCCTGCAAACAAGTAAGGTTGCACGTTCTTTGCCAACTTCATTTTTTCTTGCAAAACACCAAATGGCTCTGACTGCTTGTCACTCAGTGCAGTCTTTGCCTTCTGACAAACAGTGGAATGCGGACGTATCATCAGCGGTATCCATGACAGCTGAAGGATTGCAGATTGACAGTGAGGTTTTCACACCGCATCAACCTGGAACTCACCTGCAAGCTGCGGCAGCTACAGCTACAACATTAAAATCTTTTTTCCCAGGAAAGTTGGTCACAGGTACTTTCTATACTTCTTCTACTTCAGACCAACAGCATGCTATGTTTTTTTCTTTCGCTGCTAAACAGTGGGTCATTAAAAATGTGAAAAAACTGCTTCAGAACAGAAACGCTCCTGGGCTGACCAGGTAGAGGAAGCTGATGCTTCATGGTCAGTCAGTACAGCTTTGACTTCGGTGGGCTGGGCATAGCTCCCAGACTCTGGCAAATGTATTTCTGGGTTTTCCTCAATTGTTATTCCTGGGGTTAATCTGCAGGGGAAAGACCTGCATACTTCATCCCCCCTGGCTACAAAACCTACTACCTCCGTAACTCAAAACATGGTCGGTCAGGCCCGCCCCATGGGAACCCAACCTTTGGACACTGCAAGTTCACCTCTAGCCCTTACTCCTGAACTGTCTTTTACACAGACCCCAGAACCTGGTTTTAAACCACAGGGAGTTTTGCCTTCAACTAAGGAACTTCCTCCTCGGCTGGTGCCCTCCTCATCCATGGAGCGAATAGATGACCAGGCCTCTGAGGAAGCCCCAGCAGGCCCATCTTCAAGCTTTGTACCTCGCTTAGAACAAACTGTACCATGTTCTTATGCTTCATTTTTTTGTTCTTCTAACTATTCAGCTAAAAGGCATAATGCAGTTCGCTTTGTTTATAAAGGGGGGATGGATGTTTTTCCTGATAGAAAATTTGTGGCAAAAACTTTGTTGAAAGATAGCTTGCAGTTTACATCTTCTGAAATGTACGCCTTAATACATGTTTCAGGGGAGAAACTTTTTGATGTTAGCTTTAAGCTACATAGTGGGTTAGACAAATTTCGGACTAATTATCACAAAGTTCGACAAACTCCTTTATGGTCTCCTTTTGATGTTTTTAAACTTATTAAACCTGCTCATAAAACCGTTACTGTTCTTTTTAGAAATGAGGGGGTTAGTGTTACAGATCTCATTTTTTGGTTAAAAGAAAGATGCACAGTATTGGGACATCCAGAACCAATATTTGATTTTGAGGATATCTGGACAGGGGGGTTGGAGAATCAGGGTGATATTACACTCTGTAGGGGATGGTTTACAACACCTTCCAAATTGTGTCTTCTTGGGGCATGATAGAGGAGTCCTTTTTTATGCAGGTAAACCCAAATCCTGCTATAGATGTGGGAAATCAGGTCACATCAGCAGTGCCTGTGACCAATTACGTTGTACATTTTGCAATTCTTTGGGGCATGTGAATGAACACTGTAGGAATATAGCGGTTTGTTCTTTATGTGGTGCACTCGGGCATTCTTATGCCACTTGTTCTGAGGCAGCTCATTGGCAAACAGACAGATATGATTCCGAAGAACAAAGACTGTCGGTTGCTATAGCGCAGCGTTCACGAACTACTCACACTAAGGTACCTATACCACCTTCAGTTTCCCCTTTTGATACTACCCCCCCCTTCGAAATTTCCTTTAAAGCTTTACAGGATGACCCTTTGCCTCAGGCACTGACTCTTCTTGACGCCCAGTCCATGCCCCCCCTCCAGCTTCCTCAAGAGGTGCCCTTTCAGTTAAGAAGAATGAGGCGTAAGTCCTATAATACTCAACCGGCATCATAAGTTCCTAAATTGGTTAGTACTCCCACTACTAACCGTTTCCATGCCCTTCTCCTTGCTCAAGATATCTCTGATGTGGAATCCGAATCCTCCCAGCCAAGGGTAGATCCCTTAGAAAAAGTCTTGGAAGCAGAGTCTGAAGGGGATCAACCCTCCATTTTCCCGCCTAAATCTACCTCCATAGCTACTAAGAAAGGGAAGAAAAATAAACAAAATCCCCCGTGAACATATTTTTTCCCACTATTTGAATGCTTCCCTCACTGACTTTCTGTTCACGTAATGTGAATAGTATCAAAAATCATTTACAACAGTCTGCGCTATTTTCCTTTCTTAAGTCTTTACATTGTCATGTATATTTCTTACAGGATACACGTTTAAATACACTCACTGAGATCTCTAGTGCTTCAAAATGGTGGCATACAGGGGTTTCCTTTTGGTCATTAGGACTGGAACCATGTCTCGGGGTAGCAATACTTTTTCATGAGTTTGATGTGAAAGTTTTGAAATTAATTGATCTGGTCCCGGTTAGGTATTAATTCTGGATATCATACTTCAGAGGGCATGTTTTAGATTAATTAATGTATGCGCGCCTCAAACTAAAGCCTTGAGGGTTGATTTGTTCCAGCTTATACAACCATATTTACATACCTCCTTTCATGTTATTTTGGGGGGGTGATTTTCATTGTGGTTTATCCAATAAAGATAAGGGTAAGGGGGTTAAAACCACTAAAAATGTTTGCAATATGTCCTGTTTGGCTAAGGTTGTTCAGACTGCGAGTTTAGTTGATGCATACGCTCGATTGCATGAGATTACTGTCCCTACCTTTCATAAAGGAGTCTTGGCTACCAGGATAGATTTCTTTTTTGTTACTAAAACCTTACCACTGAGTTCAGTATGGGTTACCCCAGTGGAATTTTCCGACCATTGTGCCCTATGCATATCAGTTGGGTCTACAGTTGCATTTTCCTTTGGTAGGGGCCTCTGGAGACTTAATCCTCAGCTATTGTTGCATTGTGACATTTTGCAACATTTGCAATATTTTGTGCAGGCTAGAAAGTCTTTATATGAGATGTATGAGGATCCCCTTTTATAGTGGGTAGATACTAAAACAGATGCTATTTCACTATTAAAATTTTTGGGGAAGTCTCAGCATGAAACAGCTTATTCTTCTTATTTAAAACTCAGAAAGCAGATGCAGAAAATAATGTCTATGGCCCAGTCTACTACCCATGATTTTTCGTCCCAGATAAAAATACTTAAGGAAAAAATGGTACCTTTTCATGAGCATCAGTCAACAATGTTACATTTTCAACACAAGTTTGGTATGCAGGGGAATTTTGCCACGTTTATCCTTTTCTCGGTAGTAAAGAAAGGTGGGGGAAAAGGTTTTTGTTAGTCTTATAGGACAAGATGGTCAGGGAAAGTTTTCACAACGTGATATTATGTCAGAGGTGACATCATACATGGCTTCGCTTTTTCAAGAACAGCCTGTTGATTTGGTTTCTGCTCATGCTTATTTACAAAATATGGAGGTTCCAGACTGTCCTCCATCTATACTATGCAGCTTAGTACAGCCCCTCACACCCCATGAAGTTTCTGCTGCCATTCATTCCCTTTCTCACAATAAAGCACCAGGTAAAGATGGCTTGACTGCGGAGTTTTATAAAGTAATTAGTACTGTATTGTCTCAGGAACTTGCTGATGTTTACAATGACTTACTAATGAACTCCAAATTCCCTTTAAAGATGATGGGGGGAATTTAAATTTTTCTACATAAGAAAGGTGATAAGAAACTCCTTTCAAATTGGAGACCCATTAGTCTATTAAATGTTGACCTAAAAATTTTAATGAAAATTCTGAATACTAGTCTTTTGGCAGTATCTCAACATTTAATCTCCCCAGCACAATCCTGTGTGATCCCAAACAGATCCATAATTGATCAGTTGTTTTTTTTGTGAGAACTCTTTGATAGATCTCACACAGTTGGGCTACCTGGGTTTGTTTTGTCCTTAGACCAAAAGGGGGCTTTTGATTCTGTAAATCATTAATTTTTATGGCTTACTTTACAACATTATGGCATTCCTTCTATTTTTATTTCTTGGCTGCAAAAGCTCTATAAATCTGCTACAGTGTCTCCACTGGTTAATGAACATCTTGGGCCTATGCTTCTGGTAAAAAGGGGAGTCGGGCAGGGTTGCCCAGCTAGCCCTTTATTATATGATTTTAGCATAGCTCCATTCTTTAAATAAATTAATACCAGCCATTGTAGTTCCAGGAATGTTCATTTCTTTTTCAGCCCTTGCCTATGCAGATGACATTTCTATCTGCACTTCTACTGTTTCTTCAGTTCACATGGCTGTTAAAATGTGTGATTTCTTTGGCTCCCTTTCTGGTCCATTTTTAAATAAAACCAAATGCCTTGGGTATGTTTTGGGTGGAGGTACTCTTGCCCGGGTTTATGTACCTGATATAAGTTTTACGTTAAACCCCATACGAATTTGGGGTACTGTTTTCGGTTCCCCTACTCCGGCTGTCTATAATTGGGATATCCAAATTGAGAAAGGTAGAATTATGGTGCAGAACTGGAATAAATGGTAGTTTTCAAAGATTAAACGTATCTATATGATACTGACGTACTTGCTACCTCTGTTTTCATTTTTGAGCAATACTCCCCCCACCCCCAAGCAAAGAGAAGCAACTTTATTTAGTATTTTATTTTCAGGCTGTCTGGGGTAGCCACCTCAGTCCTATTAAATGCAATATTCTTTACTTGCCTGTATCTCAGGGAGGTTTGAATATGGTAAATCCTTTACTGTTTTTTTATTGTCAATTCTTTTTTTCCAATTTCCCACCGTTGTTAAAACATTTTCCTAAATTATGGATAGGTCTCGTTCAGCAAGCGATAGGGACTTGGTATCAAGATTGGGTGGGTGGCCGTTTAGGTCGTCTTAGCACAACAGCTGTTGTGTGTCCCTATCAGCAAGAGATTTTTGCTTAATTGTGACAGTGGAATATACCTAGTAATTGGTTACTCTCTAAACATAACATTTTTTTATATCAATCTGTCCTTGACTTGCAATTTTCTGAACAAGTTACCTTTCCAAAATGTCCAGATGCGCAGCTTTTATCCCTACAGGATTTAATAGCTAATAAGCGTATTCCCCCTAAATTCTGGGATGTTACTTGGCTGTATGGTCATGAGAAGCTCAATGTTAAGGGTAATCAATTTCATAAACAGATACAGGAACGCAATTGTTCTCATCCTGGTTGCTCTCAAGCACTTGAAACTATGCAGCATTTATATTTCTTATGTCCGTATATTTCTAATTTTTGGGGTTATGTTGCTAATGATTGGAAAGAACTGGTATTTGAATATGTCACTTATGAAATTCTGATATATGGTTCATATACTCCAGATTGGAACAAATGGGATACTAGTACTCTGCACGTTCTTTTTGCAGTACTTAAGTGGTTCATTTGGCAAAGTAGGTGTCTTTTTACCTTACAGCAGAAGGATCTTTCTTATATGGAACTATTGCAAAAAATTCTCTCAGAATTGTCTACTATTTATAAATATGAAGCTGGAATATATAGCTGTGCTCTCTTAAGGATGAATTGGAGAAATTTGCCATGGGTAACAGATAATGATGTTCCTGTCATATGAATTCATAATTTCTTTTGTAATTTTGTTTTCCTTTTTTTCCTTCTAGTATGATGTAATACTCAACCTTATGTTTTTTGTATTGGTTTTCTTTATTTTTGATTTCCTCTTTAAATATTTCCATGTTTTTTTGTTAGTAAATCCTTTTGTAAACATTGTGAATTAACTTTGTTTTCCTTAATTTGTTTTGTTTTGAAGTTCTGTTAATAAAAAATTCCCCTACTCTTTTTGAGAAGTGCCATAGGATCTTTAACATCCATCTGAACTATCACCAATCCAGGCAGATGGGACCTTGGTTTAACGTCTCATCCGAAAGACGGCACCTCAGAATCTTGGGTTGAATCATGGTTGAGTGACAGGCATCAGAGGGTATGCATTTGGGGTTATCAATTGGACTGGGATAGTGTCACTAGTGAAGTACCACAAGGATCAGTGCTCTGTCCTGCATTATTCAACATGTATGCTTCCACAATGCAGACATCACCAGGCCCTTGGCTCTGCAAATATGCCAAAAATACTAAAATAGGGGCTATAGTTAATAACAAGAAAACAGCAGCACAGCTTCAGAAAGATCTGCATCAGTTAGAACAATAGGCAAGTAAACACAAGCTAAAATGTAATGAAGAGAAATGCAAAGTAATGCATTTTGGCCACGATAATATAATGGTGGAGAATAAATTGAATAATAGGTTACTTGAGACAACTGTGAATGAAAAAGACCTTGGAGCTACCATCACAAATAACTTATCCATTGATACCCATGCAAGGGAATCTGTGAAAAAAATGTAAGAAGATGTTAGGGTGTATACTCAGGCATGCCAAAAGCAGGGACTCAAATGTAATCATGCCACTGTACTCTTCTTTGGTGAGGCTGCATCTAGAATATTGTTCTCCCCTCAGTGTACCACATAGTATGTGCAGTATAAGACTGATGGAAAAGGTACAAAGAAAAGCAACAAAGAACATTAAAAACTTGAAAAACAAATCATATGAGGACAGACTATCTGAACTGGGCCTGTACTCTTGGAGTACTGGAAATTAAGATGGGATTTATGTTTCATATACAAAGCATTTCAGGAAGAAAGACTATAGAAAAGTGCAGGGCAATGTAAAAATACAAGCATCAGAACCACCAGGACCCACATATCACAACTTAGGGGAAAAATTTACAAAACAAGTAGGAGAGGTGGGTGGTTCAGTCAGAGGGTTGCCAAAATTAGGAATGCTCTGCTTGATTCAGTTGTACTCAGTAGTTCTAAGGAAGTGTTCAAAAGATCATTGCACACTTTTATGGCTAATGAACAAGCTAGACAGTATCACTGATATGTGATGAGTGTTATTAGAACCCTTGCCAACTGACTCGTAACTACATTTATAAATCTATGAATCTATGAACCTGTGCTGTCTGCTGTCCTGGAGCCCATGTGCCTTGAGGAGCTATTCCAGTCATTTCTTCAAGGTGGTTTCCACATTGAAAAGTGGAGACAAGTTTCTTTTATACTCAGGTGATACAAGAAAAGTGGAAGACAAGGAGCCTGTCTCAGTGTTGGACAAGAGGGCAGGGCTCAACACTCTCACATATTTTGGGCTTGTCTGGGGTTGTCTCAATATTGGGAGGAAGTGGGAAAATCTCTCAAAGAGAAATTTAGTACGTTCCACATAGGGTATGTCATTCTAGGGGTGATCTCTGAGTGGGGAAACACCTGACTTATCTTTAATGAGTTTTAATTGTGGCAGCGCAAAAAGCCATCACAAGGAGGTGGCAATTGTAGGATTCCCCTTCCCACCAGAATTGGACTTAGGTAATAAAAGAAATTTATAAAATGGAGCAAATGATCTTTGTACCAAACCAAAGGTTCCACTCATTCACCTCTAAGGGGCTTCCATTGGGTTTTGTTTAAGGTGAAAGGGAACCCCAATTTACCCTGTAGATCTGCAGGGAAGGGGTGTTATTAAGGGAGGATAATAATACTCAGGGGCCTCCAACTGCTCATTTGTGGTTGGACTCAGAAAACTGATTGTATAACCTATGGCACTTTTAGCATATACTGAAGGGATCACATTCCCAGCTGTTTTAATCTGCTGTGAAACTCATATAAATCTACCAGCAAGTGATAATTCTCTGAATGCAAGAATGATGGCCTGACACCAGTTTTCTGTTTACTTGGATTTTTTTGTACCGGTACAGTTGATCAATAAAGATGCATTTTATTAAAACAATGCTTTCCATGAGTTTGTCTACTATGGAGGTCAAACGGTCTGGCCTGTAGTTTCCCAGCTCATCCCTGGCTGCACTTGCTGTATGTGAAGGTGAACACATCTGCTGTTCTCCAATGCCCAGCACCTCATCAGTTGCCAGGAAATCATTTAGCAGGTCAGCTAGGGGCACTGCCAGCAACTGTGCCATCTTTCTTAGCACCCTGGAGTGAGACCCATCCAGTCCTGGAGATGTGCCCACCATCAGAGCTAGCAGCTCTTTGAACACTCTCTCTGTGGTAATATATTCAGCATATTTTAATGCTCCTGTTTCCTTGCCTCTTCCAACCCCTCCATGTTAATGTGCCCAATACCTTGGTAAAAACTGAGCAGAAATATTCATGCCGTATCTCTGCTTTTCCTTTTCTATCTTCCACTGCTTCAGTTTGAGAGTGCCCTCTTTTTCGGTAATTTTTCCCTGATAAGATGAAAGAGGACCTTGCTTCCTTCCTTTATGCTTTCTACTATGTTCAGCTTGCTGCTAGCCTTTGAGTTCCTTACTAGTTCTGCTGTCCACCTCCTGCTTCTCAAGGCAGTCTTCCTTATCCTGTTCTTTGTTACTCTTTTACATTTCCTGAAGGTGATCTCTTCTGTTTCACTGCCGATTTACCCTCCTCAGAGAACCATAGTTGTTTTCTCTGAGTATGTTCTTGTAGACCTGTCTTAGACATGAGCTGGTGACATCCTGAAAGCTGTCACTTGGGAACTCGAGCAGCAGGCTGGTAGGACAGAGGTTTGGGGTTATATTCTGTTTTAACTGAAATAGTTGAATAGTTTGTAAGTGAAATTAGCTCTATGTGTTAAAAAATTATTACCTTGAATTAGAACTGTTACTTGGGCTGTGATATTGTAACTTTGGAGGCTTGGGGACTGTTGTTTGTCAGGGTTAATTAGAGGGAAATTTAAATGTGTTGTTTGCCTGGTGTTTGGTGAAAGCCCTCCCACCCACCCTGTTTTTGTAGGCTTCTAAATACTGGAAAACCATCGGGGCTGGGATTGAAGGGCTGAGTATTTCTGTTTTGGGACTGAAATTAGAAGCAATAGGAGCTGGTGGGCCTGTGACATCATACGGTACCTGATGTCTGCTTACACACACTGTTAGTGGGACCGAACACACACTGGACTGTATGTGTTTGTGAGACTTTGGAACTTTATTGGTGGGGTTGAAATTGGGTTTGTAAATAACTACAGTCAGTATAGAAAGAAATTGTATTCCAAGGGAAAGGGACTGAGAAAAGGGGGTGTGCCATTATAAACAGAGGGGGATAAACAGGGTGGCCATATTCCACCATGGTAGGCATCTTCGGAAGGGTTGTAGGCTGCACAGGCTGTGGGATGGCAATAATTCTAAATTGGGCCTGGAGAGAGGGAGGCTACCCACTCTGTAGACAGCTATCTTGTATCAAGAGTGAGGTATATTGGTTAAGGAGTATGCTGGGGGAGGTGTCCAAGGATAAGGGTGTGGATATGGGCAGCAGAAGGGTGGGGCTGAGGGGAGGCTGGGGCAACGCTCTGAAATTACAGAACGTTATGTTACAGCAAGCAGGAGGGGGGATATTAGGGACAGAGGACCCTTAGGGAAGTTGATGCTAAGGGGAAAGCATACGGGGTGAACATTCTGAATACAAAGAGAGTGGAGGGGGAAGAGTCAGGAGGGGCTGTTGTGCAGGAGTCTAAAACAGCAGACTGTGGGAAGGGAGCTCCTAAGGTGAACAGAGCAAGAGGGGAAGAAGAGGGGCACTTTAGAGGTGCAGTCAGGGGAAACTCGGGTTACTTGATGGAGGCTGACATAGAGTGTCACAATAAATTTGAGCTACTAAGCAACCTGGGGGGGAGGAAGGGGTTGGTGAAAATGAGGAAACTTATACAGAGGCCGGGGGGAGGGAGATCAGATACCCATAGGGCATCACAGACCGGCTATGGAAAGGATAGAAATAGTCCCAGAGGGAGAAGGGGAAACGTATATGTTAAGCAAATGGGAGAGATGCAACATATTCCAGACATGAGGAAGGAGAGCATGATTGGAGAGATACTGGGAGACAAGGAGGTGGGAGACGACCCCCCCTTCAGCGGGGGGGGGCCAGTACCAAGGATGGTGCCCCTAGCCAAAGGGGACCTACAGAGAGCCTCTGAGGCAGGGGTACTATTACAAGGGGAGGATGGGTGTGGGAAAGGGAAACTATCAGGGCCAGGATAAATGGTTCGGATAAGAGAGGGTTAAAGGGACACCTATTCAGAGGGGTTTGAGTTAAGTGGGCAAAATAGCAAGGGAGGCAGAAAGGGGAGGTTGACAAGGGGGTCTCTAATAAGGTAGAAAGACTCCCACGAAATTGAGATCATGAATAAAGGGGGGGAAGGGGGGCTGAGAGGGCATAGTGTAGGTAACCATAAGGATGATGGCGGTGTTAAGGTTCTGTTATTGGGAGACTCGATGATTAGGGGTATCCAATGGGAGGGACAGGGGGGTGGATGCCATAGCCAGGTGAAGGTAGTGAGTATCTCTGGGTATCAGTGCACAGAGCAAAGTTCATGGTGTATGAAATGGTTAGGGATTGTGTAAGGAAACCGGATTTCCTGGTGCATTTGGGAACTAATGATCTAGAGGAAATAGCATTTGGAAATCCAAGCAAGGTTCCAAGAACTTGGCAGAGTCTGTCGGATAATGGATGCAACATTTCCTTTTGGAGATATTGCCAGTACCAAAGGCCTCAGTGGAGAAAAATGAAGATTCACAGAGGTTAATGACTGGCTTAGGAAGTGGGGTGAAGAGAATGGGTTGAGGTGTTAGGAACTGGAAAGGAGTTTGGGAGGATAAGGGACTATATGCCAAGGGCAGGCTTCATCTTGCCCCATTAGGGAAGGAAGTCCTTAAACAGGGGATGGCTGACTACATTCAAGAAAGGTGGGGTTTAAACTTGTGAGGGGGAAGGGATAACGGAGGGCTGACCAGAAGCCCTCCTCCAGATGAGGGAGTAGCCTCAAGCCCAAGGGGAGGGGAAACAGACTAGGGGTGGAGGTTTCAGGAGGAGCAGAGGGAGGATGGAAGTATAAGGAATCTGGGTGGGTTTGACAAAGAGGATCAGGGATAAGGGTGGGGTTGGTGTTAGTAAATGCCAGGAGCTTGGGAAACAAGTTGCCAGAGTTCCAGGCCATGCTGTTCGAGGGGGGGTGGATGTGGCGGCGGTCACGGAAACGTGGGCCAACAAAAACCATGACTGGGACCTAAACGTACGGGGTACACTATGCTTAGGAAGGATAGAAAGGAGGGCAGAGGGGGTGGAGTGGCTATGTTCATTAGAGATGACATAGAAATTGCTAGGGTAGAAGAGGCAGAGGGAAACATGGAGGCCTTATGGGTCACCTTATGATCCCCAGCAGGAGATAAGGTCAAGCTGGGTGTAGCATATAGGCCCCCCGGGATGAGTGATGTTCTAGAGGATGGTTTGCTGGACAACATGATTGCCCAGTGTGGACCAAAAGGGGAAGGAGTGGTGTTGATGGGGGACATTAATATACCAGGTACAAACTGGGGAACCATGTCCTCTAAGGTGGCCAAGGAGCAGAGGCTGCTGGATGGCTTCCAGGATGTGTTCTTAACACAGCATATGTTGGAGCCCACAAGGGAGGGGCATGTCCTGGATGTGGTTCTGGCAGATGGGGATCTGGTAAGGGACATGGTTGTACAAGACCCTCTGACTGGTAGTGACCACAATACTGTCTGGTTTCAAATAAGCATGGGGGGAGAAGGGGTGAGATCTAGGACACTGGCAGTGGACTTCAGGGGGGCAGACTTTATGGGCATGGGAAATATTCTCAAGGATCACTTGATGGGGATTACCTCAATGACAAGTGTGGAAAGGAGATGGGAGGTCATAAAACGGGGACTTCATGAGGCAGTCAGGATCTGCGCTAAGTTGAAACGTGAGGAGCAAGGTCACATAAACCATGCTGGTGGTCCAGTGAGGTACAGGTAGCAGTCAGAGAAAGAAGGGGCCTATAAAAATATAAAACAACAAGAGGATAGGGATAAGGAAATGTACCAGCTTGCATCTAGAAAAGTCACCCGCATGGTGAGGGAGCAAAGTCAGTACAGAGCAGCGGCTAAAATAGGGATACATGGAGGGAAAGGGGTTCTTCCGGTACATTGGGGAGCGGAGAAAAAATAAGGGCCATCTCAGCAGATTGAGATCAGAAGGAGGGTGGGTGGAAGAGGTGAGGGACCAGGCAGAGGTATTTAACGAGTACTTTGCATCTGTGTTCACTAGGGAAGGGGATGGGATATCTACAAAGCAAGGCATGAAGGGGACAGAAACGTCAGTAAATGGGATCAGGGGAGCAACAGAAATGGAGCAAGAGGGAGAGAGAGGTACCCCAGGGGTGTCACATCTGGGTAAGGATAAAAAGGCCAGTAAGGTGGAGGGGACGGATGATGCTATCTCCACCAAAAGGGTGTGGTTAGCCCTCAAGGGGGGTGAGATACTAACAACAACAAAAATGGAAAGGGACCTGGGGGTAGTCATATCAGATGACCTAAAGGTGGGCAAACAATGTGAGAGGGCAGCAAGGAGGGCTGGGGGGATACTGGGATGCATAGGGAGAGGCATCATCAACAGAAAACAGGAAGTTATTATCCCTCTGTACAGACGGTGAGACCCCATCTGGAGTACTGCATGCAGTTCTGGAGACCCAATCTCCGCAAGGATATAGACAGGATGGAGGCTATCCAGAGGAGGGCAACTAAAATGGTGCAGTGCCTGCACCGGAAGACATATGAAGAGAGACTTAAGGAGCTGAATATGTATAGCCTCGAGGAAAGGAGAGAGAGGGGGGGGACATGATAGAAACTTTCAAGTATCTCAAGGGAATCAACAAAGTCCAAGAGGGTAGCATCTTTCAAAAAAGAGGTGTGCAAGAACAAGGGGGCACAATTTGAAGATAGAAGGGGTGGCTCAGAGGTAATTTAAGGAAGTATTTTTTCACAGAGAGGGTTGTGGATGCAAGGAATGGCCTTCCAGAGGAGGTTGTGGAGTCAAAAACAGTGGTGGAATTCAAGCATGTATGGGACAGCCATAAGGCAATTCTAGGGGGTTGGGGTAGGAAGAAGTAGGCTGCTGGTTAACTAGGATCTGCACTTATCCAATAGGTAGGGAAATGGGCAGACCGGGTGGGCCAAGCGGTCCTTATCTGCCGTCAAAATCTATAAGGCCCTAAAGAAAGACAAATCTCCTGGGCCGGATGGCATTCATCCGAGAGTACTATGGGAATTGGCAGACATACTGGCTGCACCCCTGGCGGAGCTTTTCAGCAGGTCACTTGAGACAGGGAGGGTACCTAGGGATTGGCGAGAGGCACATGTGGTACCAATCCATAAAGGGGGGTCGAGGAAGTACCAGGTAACTATAGACCCATCAGTTTGACCTCGTGGTGGGAAAATTAATGGAGAGTATACTAAAAGAACTATTGGGGGTGTACTTGGAGGAGGCGGGAGGTCTGGATAGTTGGCAACATGGGTTTGTGCCAGGTAGATCACGTCAAACCAACCTTGTGGAGTTCTATGAATGGGTAACATCAGAACTGGACAGGGGTAAGCCTGTGGATGTATTATTCTTGGACTTCAGCAAGGCATTTGACTCTGTCCCCCACAATAGTCTGGTGGAGAAACTGATGGGGTTAAGAGTAGGCCCTTTGATGGTCAGATGGATTGAAAACTGGCTAGCTGGATGCACTCAGAGACTAGAAGTCTGTGGGGAGCTCTCGAACCCTAGAGAGGTTGGTAATGGGGTACCGCAGGGCTCGGTCCTGGGTCCGATCCTGTTTAATGCATACATATCGTACATCAGGGAGGGTATAGGGTGTGAAATGAGTCTCTTCATGGATGACTCCAAGATGGGAGTAGTAGTTGAGGGAGAAGAGGGGAGGTTGGCCCTGCAAGGGACCTGACACCCTGGAAAGCTGGGCTCACACATGGAATTAAATTTCAATATCACCTAAGTGCTAGGTGTTGCATCTTGGTGGGAAACCCTAAACACAGGTACACCCTGGGAAGGAGGCGCTGGAGGCCTCAATAGGGGAAAAAGACCTAGGGGTCATGGTGGATGCATGTATGAATAACTCTGAGCAGTGCAGGAGAGCGGCTAGCAAGGCAAACAGGATGTTGGGATGCATCGTAAGGGGGGATCACCTCTAGGAGCAAGGAAGTGATTCTGCCGCTGTACAATGGACTGGTTAGACCACACCTTGAGTACTGTGTACAGTACTGGAGACCACACTTGAAGAGGGACATACAGCTCCTGGAGAGGGTACAGAGGAGGGCAACAAAGATGATACGAGGGCTAGGGGATTTGACATATGAGGACAGACTTAAGGAGCTCTGCCAGCTCTGCCTGTTTTCATTGGAGGAGAGGAGAGACAGGGGGGACATGATTGAGGTCTTCAAGTACCTCAAGGGAATAAATAGGGTAAACATGGAGGGGATCTTTAGACTAAAGCAGGGAGGTATCACCAGAGGGTATGGTTTGAAGTTGGAAGGTGGAAGGGTGAGGGGGGGAAAGAGGAGGAAGTTTTTCACTGAGAGGGTGGTGGACCTTTGGAATGCACTGCCTGGTGAGCCGGTTCAGAGATCCACAGTGGAGGGCTTCAAGAGAGGGTGGGACAGACACAGAAAGTGGATGTATCAGATGATGGCCTGTTCCAGGGGGGTGGGGATGGATGATACGGGTTTCTGGAGCACAAGGGATGGGAGGGTCTCGGGCACCCAACTAAGGATCTAAGGTTCAAGCAGACTCAATAGACCGTAAGGCCTAATCTGCTGGCAAATAGTATGTTAGTATGTTAATTATACCCCACTTCCCTTCCTCCCCTCCCACCCCTTTGAGCTGTTGTAATGTGCCTGGAATTTTACCCTCACAGCAATGAAATCTGCCCTTCAGAAGTCAAGCAACCAAGTTTGGATAGTCAAGAGTTCCTGTCTCAGTTCTGGCCTAAACCAGAACATAACATAGTCACTACTGCTCTGGGGACTCAGTAACGCTGACATCCCTGATGTAATTGCAGTTTGACAGCACCAGGTCCAAGGTAGTCCATTCCATAGTCAGTTCCCTGCTCTCCTGCACCAAGAAGTTATCCCAGAATGCCTCTGGGGTATATTGACTTCTTCCACTTCTGACTACAGGGACACTTCAATTTATATACAGAAGATTGAAATCCCCCATTACTAATACTTCACCCTACCTAGTGACCAGTCAGATCTCTCCCTTGATGCCTTTGTCTCATTCTGATTTGATGGTCGATAGACCACCACTGGCCTCACTTTACTGCTGACTTCTGACTCAAGGAGGACACACATTATCTCAGTCCCAATGCATCCCGTTATCTCCTTTGTGGCATTGATCCCCTTCCTGACATACAGCACAACTCCCCCTCCCTTTCCTCCATGCTGTCTTTTTTGTTGGCAGAGGATTCAGGCATGTTCAGGTCCCACTCATGGTTTGGGGACACCCAGGTCTGTTTAACTGCCACTAAGTCCAATTGCTTCTCTACCACTAGTGTGTGGAGTTCCCCCATTTTGCTTACCAGACTCCTGATACTGATGCATACTACTTTTTAGAATTTTCAGCAGGCATTGCTGTCTCCCTGGTCCCCTGTTGACACCTGGGCTTCTGGTTGCTGCCTTGCTATGTTCCATTTCAGGTACACCTCCACTGTCTGCTGGTGTGCTATTCCATTCTCCCCCTGCAAGAGGCCTTAACCCCTCTTTGATTTACTCCCTCCCATTTTGTTTTACATCCCCTGTACTGCTTCCTTTTCTTTTCCCCCTTTATTGCCCCTCCCACCCTTAGTCCAGCTTCCTGGTGGGGGGGGGGGGCCTATAGGTCCCTCCATTAGAAGTCTCCATAACTGATGCCCTCTTGAAGCCCTCCCTCTAGTTTAAATTTGGGTTGATGAACTCAGCTAGTCTCACCCCCAGGTTCCTTATTCATGCACTGCTGAACTGCATTTGATCTGCTGAGTGCAGGGCCCCCCCCCCCCACACCAGTCCCATTGTAACCATAGCCCTCATTCTTGCACATCCCTTGATCCATGTTTTGACGTTTCTGATCCTGAGCTTTCTTGTCTGGCTGGCTTTTGGTCCGGGTTGCACTTCAGAAAAATAGATTTCGAATGGCTGACTGGCCAAAATATACTGCAGAAAAGAATCTAAGGATGTCAGTAATACACTGATGCTAAAAATGGTAATATGAAAAATTTTCCCACCTAACTCGAACTTCTGCTTTAACAACAAATATTGATATTTATTAGCTGGAAAACAAGACAGGCACAGGCAGCTAGACAGGACGTAAAATCTACCAAAGTTCCAAGCTCATATAGATAAAAAATAAATAGAAAATCTTTGGAAAGCATAATATTTAGACACCATTCTGCTTGCACGTCATATCTTCTATAGATTTGTCCTCATAAGGGGTTATAGTTCAGTGAAGAAATTTGCACAAAAGCAGGATAGTTATGTCCTTAGTGTTCATCTGCCCTCGCAGCTTATTCCCCACTTGGTGTCAGAGTTTCTTTTTGTGGCATCACAGGCTGTTGCCATGGGAACAACATTGATGCTAACAGCAGAGTATTGCAGCACCAAGTGTGGAATAAGCAATACAAACTGATAGATTTTCAAGGAAATAAGATCCTGTTTTCATGTACAGTATGTGGCCTCAGCAATAAATTATGGGGAGAAAAAATACAAGTTAATGTGAATTATACAATGGCAAAGAAATTTCCTGATCTATGATTGGTCACTGGGTGCCTGGAACAGTGATATTATTACATGATAACATCAATGTATTAAGTCCAGGCACATACATGGCCGCATGACAAAACATGAAATTGTGCCTCCCTTGTAGAAGTTATTGCACCTCCAGGCCAGTGCTGCAAACGACTGAAGCCCCCTCCCCCCAAATGTAACCCCGTATCCACCACATAACACTATCCCCAAAATATAAAACCTGACTTTTTTTAAACACTCGTCACACTGACCCCAAAACACAAAACTTTTTTTTTTTTTTACAATGAAGCAAGGCCGTTGTAGCAAATGGCACCACGTTACCATGTTTGCTCGCTCCACCACTCCGCCAGCCTCCCCCAAACACACATTCCATCCCTCATTCAAAAAATAAATTCACTAAGAATGAAACATCGCTACAGCTTCAACATGCCTCTTTTTTAATTTTCCACAGAACGGACCAATTTCGAAGAGCTGCAAAAAGTGAAACTGCCAATTAGTGATTGCGTGACAGGAGACCGTGAGTAAAACTCGCAAACCCGACCACTGCCACAATCTGTCCACTGTCACACATCTTCCATTCCCGTCCGACTCCTCCTCTACTCACCACTGAAAAGTGTTAGAAAACCAAACCTGTGCCACCAAATGGCTTTCCCATCTTCTTCCTGGCACTGTCGTCATGTCAGCAGGTCGGCAAACTTTACCATCGCACTGCACTGTAGGTGAACGGTACGCTGACTGCAGCAGAAATACTTAACAAAAAGGAAAAAAGAAACATAAAACATAGCCCCCTTTAATGGGCAAGCGAGCAAGTTGCCATGGGGGGGGATATTGGACATCACAGCATGCAGGACACAGGCACACAAATGAGTGACCAGGCAGCATCATTCAGATTGCAGCTCCACCTAGTGGTGGGAAATATTCTGGACTTTTTTTTTAAATGGTAAACATCCACTCACAAAAATCAAACAAAAAATACATAAAACAATTTTTTTGTTTTCCCTTTCATTACCAGATGAGCCTATTGTATATTAGCAAGAAGGCATTTCAGGATGTGTGTTATTGTTTATCAATGTCACTTCCTGGTAGGGCACTGCTTTGCCTCTGGCTTCAACCCTCCCCAGGAGTGATGTTATTACACAATAACACACACCTTATCATGCCTTATTGCTTAAATAGAAACTAAATTGTGTCCAAATATTCTTTTTTTTTAATTCTCATGGAGGTGTCAGCTGCTTTTATAAAGAGCAGTACACTACCTGAAATTAATATTAAAGCAACAGTATGTGTTAGTCAGCAAAATATTTCATTGTATAGCTCTTTTACCATTAATACATTTTTGACATAATTAGATTCATCATCAGTATATTTTTATTTCTCTCATTCTAATTTTAAACCTAATTTTAAGTTATGCAAAGTTATGCATATTGGAGCCAAGAATTTCAGGACAGAGTCTTACCTGGTGGAGTCCGAGTATCTGCATCAGAGAAGGAGAAGGATCTGGGAGTGACGATCACTAATGACCTGAAGCACTCCACGCAGTGCAAGAAAGCAGCAGCAAAGGCAAACAAGGTGCTGGGATGCATAGCTATGGGGATCAGTAGTAGGAGAGAGGAGGTTATACTGCCCTTGCACAGGTCACTGGTAAGGCTGCATCTCGAGTACGGAGTTCAGTACTGGTACCCACACCTCAAAAAGGACATTAACCTGCTAGAGAAGATACAGAGGAGGGCTACAAAGATGATAGCCGGTCAACAGAGCAAGGCATACGAGGAGAGGTTGAGGGCACTGAACATGTACTCCCTGGAAGACAGGAGAGAGAGAGAGACGAGACATGATTGGGACCTTCAAGTACTTGAAAGGGATAAATAAAGTTGATAAGGAGAATCTCTTTAAGCTAAGTGGAACCATATCACAAGGGGGCACAGTCTTAATCTGGAGGGTGGAAGGTTTAGGAGGGAGGTCAGGAAGCACTTCTTCACAGAGAGGGTGGTGGACACTAGGAGTGCGCTGCCGGAAGAGGTCATCTCATTGAAGACAGTGAGCAGCTTTAAGAGGGGCTGGGTTAAGCATAGGGGAAAGGTAAAAATCATGGGTAGGGAGGATGGGAGGAGTGGGGAAGGAGGTCAGGGACATTAGCTCAAGCTGTGAACCCTGCAATATGAGCAGACTTGATAGACTAAATGGCCGTCTTATGCTGGCTTCTTCGTCTGTTCGTATGTTCGTATGTAATTTTATGATTAATTACACAAGTCTTTAAAGATGGTCACTACTAGCAATTTTTAAAAATCCTTTCCCATGAGGTTAGCTTTTTCTCAGTAATTTATCTCCTATTTCACCCCATCTGCCCCAGCTAGACTAGTCTCCCAACCCCACCACCCAGCATGCATGGGTCTTACCTTCATGCTCTGTTCAGTCCTCTGCCACAGGATGTTCAGAGGTGCACAGTTGCTTGTGGGGCCTGTGGGGGACCAGGCCATCATCCCGCCACGGTCAGAAGTTTGTGAAGGTGGAGTATGTACAGCATGTACAGTGATGCTCTGTGTGGGTTCCCCCTCTACAGAGGCTCCCCCCACCATGTCCTGTGTGTGGAATCTCTTTCCCTTGAGTCCTGCTGCACTGCCTCCTGGATTCATTCAGGTTGTGCCAGGTGGTATGCATGTTCCCCCCTCACTGAGAGAGGAGAGCTTTCCTTGGGATATTCAATACTTCCTTCCCCAGCCATCCTCTGAGCAGCCTCTATCTTTTTCAGAACCTGGGTCACTGGTGTGGTAGGTCATGCTGCATTTGGTGCTTCAGCTTACCTCACCTCTGTGCCAGCTTTGAGATTAGTTTTTAACTTTACACACCAGATTCATACTATGAATGTATTTAAAGGTTGCTATCCCACTTTTCTAATGGTAAACGACATAACATAATGCTAAGCTATTTAATTTATTTATAGTGAATGTGACCAGAGAGCAGTTACTTTTGAAACTTCTAAATCTCATGTTTATTTAGATTTTGTTTGCCAGGTAGGTGCACCAGACAGATATACTGCATATTTTCAGGCGTAATCTGTGAGAATTGAAGACATTAGACAACAATAACATGATGAAAAAATTACTTGACTGCAACACCAAATGGGTCTTATTAATTTGTATCTACCTTGATTGGTAGCTGTTAACCTTCTTAATGTTACCTGTATAATGTCATCTTGTTTACTTGAACTACTTAATTTTTCTCTGTATGTTTTGTATTGTTGAAATTGACATGGAATCTGTGTAAAAGAGTCTCTGACTCATAGGTATCATAATCTGAGATTTCAATAAATAAATAAATAAAACCAATAATCGCAGTTGTACAGAAATATGCAACAGTTAGCCAGAACAAGTCCGTTGTGTAACAGCAGCTAGGCACAGCATAGCATAAGTGCAAAGTAATGTGGCAACATGCAATTATTTAAACAAATACAGCTCAAATACAGAACATTAGGTACAGAAACAACTGTCTAAGGAGTGTAAGAACTTACGTAGCTCACTCTTGAAATTTAGATGTGATAGAGTGACCCTAATGGCAGAAGGAAGTGAATTCCAGAACTTCAGGGCAAAAAAAGGAAAAAGCGTACAAAATAAACAAGGCAGCCCTGCTGTTGGGTGTGCAACAAATCAAGGCAACACCTAGACACAAGAAATCCTGCACCACCCACCGTCACAAGCTCAAATAAGGCAACACAGGAAAACAAAAAAATGCAAATATGTACAGCATATAGTTTATATAGCATATAGCATATACATTTGCATTTGTTTGCCTGTGATGCCTTATTTCGGCTTGTGACGGTGGATGGCGCAAGATTTCTTGTGTCTAGTAAAATAAGAAAGAGCCTATCATGCATATTTGTAGAGCACTTAGGAACGGATGAGAGAGACAAGTCACTGGATCTCAGTAGGTGTGCCAAATCAGGTTGCTCTAACATACTGGCAAGGGCAGGAAGATTCCGCTAACCTGATGAGGTTGTTTATAGTGCATCCTAGGGTAAGTAGCCAATGTGAAGCTGGAGACAGCCACCTTACACTTGAGTAAAGAGAGCAATGGTGAGTCAGTCTGTTCACAGCTAAGACAAAGCAGCAAATGTTATTGTAAGTGGTGTTCCATTTGTTTAAGTTGCATTTGGCAAATGCCCAGCTGATGTAGCAACCACCCTTCAGCATGACTTCCACCAGGTTCAGCTATGGTTTGCCTCACATCAGCTATTCCTACATGCCAGAAAGACTGGCTCCATGACCTCTGACACTAGGCAGAGACTCTCTATGCTCCACCCTTTACCTTCTTTCCATACCCTTGATGGGACAATCCTAGAGGACACCTCCTCATTCGTATACCTTGGGGTTTGGTTGGACCAACACCTCAACTTCTCTGGCCACATTGATGCCATCCTGAAAAAACTGTGCTCCAAGCTTGGTGCCTTATTCATAGTTGCATCCCTGCTATGGCGTGATGTAAACTAGTCCACAAGATGATCCTCCTTATTTTCGACTACTGTGATAATTCCATGGTGCAACTGCCAAATCCTCCCTAACCAGATTGGACATTGTCTTTAACTCCTTCTGTCATTTTGCCCTTGATGCTCTATCACGCACACATCACTGTGACCTCTGCCATGCCCTGTCCCTTCCCCCAGTTGCCAACAGGCACCTCATTCATTGTGCCAAACTCACTTCTAAATTTTGGTTAGGAGAACTTCCCTCCTACCTCTCATGTTCACTCTCTTCCCCCCTTCCCCCAGTCCCTCTAATCCTCTGACACTCGCACTTTGTTGGTCCCCCATTGAGCCACTCTCATCGGTCAATCAGGCTTCACCCATCATTTCCTGCAAATCTGGAACTTCCTCCCTCTCCAAATATGGCACTCCTCTTCCTCCTACTCCCTTGCCTCTGCCTTACACAACTTTCTCTCATCTAACTGCTCCTGCTTTAACCCTCCTTAACTGTTCTCCTATACCTCTGCTCCTCTCCATGACTCACATCCCCTATTAAACCTTTCTTCCCCGAGCCTGCTTCTCAGCACGCTCTCCTCTCCCTTCACCACTTACCCCCTCACTCCTACCCCTAACCTTCTTCCATTACTAACTTGCATCTGCTTAGTTTTGACCTAAAGCAGGGTTTTCAGCATCC
This sequence comes from Neoceratodus forsteri, assembly GCA_016271365.2. Lineage (NCBI taxonomy): Eukaryota > Metazoa > Chordata > Ceratodontiformes > Ceratodontidae > Neoceratodus > Neoceratodus forsteri. Next base: position 322,998,762 of record JADMNL010000023.1, read on the forward strand.
TGGAGGGATCTTGCACTGGGCAAGCCTCCTCCTTCCCCTCCCTTCCCTCTTTCTCCTTTCTAACCAACTTGTCCTCACCTAAATCTGCCCTCTGTCAGGATTCAAAGCACCCTGGCTATGTCTACTGTCAGGTAAGTTTCTTCCCTCCTTCCTTTTTTTCCTTTCCTCTTCTATCCCCCCATTTCCCTCTGCCCAACTTGTCCTCATCTAATTCTATCCCCTGGCAGGGGTTCTCTGCATCCTGGAAGGGCCCAGCACTGGGCAATTACTCTTCTTTCATTCACTCTCCCCCTTTATCCTTTCTACCCAACTAGTCCACACCTGATTCTGCACTCTGGCAGGGTCCTCAGCATCCTGGAGTGGCCTAGTCTTAGGCAAGCTTCTTCTTTCCCTTCTCTTCCCTCCTTTCCCTTCATCCTTTCTTTTCTCTCTTCCTAATATGTCCTCACCTAGTTCTGCCCTCTGGCAGGGTTCTCAGCATCCTGGAAGGGCCCAGCACTGGGAAATGACTCTTCCTTCCCTCCCCTTCCCCTCCATCCTTTCTACCTAACTCATCCTTACCTGACTCTGCTCTCTGAAAGGCTTCTCAGCATCCTTAAGAGTCCTAGTCTTAGGCAAGTTTCTCCCACCCCCCCTCCTCCTCCTCCTTTCCCTTTACCATCCCCTCTACTATCTCTACCCAACTTGTTCTTGCCTACTCCTGCTTCTTATTCTAAGTCCTTGCCTCATTCCGCCACTGGCAGTGATCTCCACACTTTGAAGGGGCCAGTTCCGGGTATTATTCATCCTTTCCTACCCTGTCCCTTACCCCCACCTCTTTTCTGCTCCCCCAACCCTCTGCACTTAAACAAAGGAATTAGTTCACTTGAGCTAATAACTTGCACTTTTTGTTCTGTCTGAGGTGCTCCCAGATTGCACTAGCCGTGTGTTAACTTGCCTCTCATAACTGATTTTTTGCTCACTTTGCTCTGGTACTGTTCCCCCCATCATTATCCTCTCCTTTCTCCAGTTGGTTTCCCCTGTCTACCCCTACCCTTCTTGATGTCCCCTCATTGCATCTCATTCATTCAATAATTGCTAAATGATCTGCCTCTTAACTGTGATCCATTCCTGTAAGGAGTTGGCTCTAAGGCTACATTAAATTTCTGTATTATGTTGCTCAGATATACCACTTGTAATTAAATGCATGTTCCACTGGTATGATATATTTAACTGTATGTTATGACACACATGCAATTGTATGATTATTTATGATATTTTTTAACAGTATGTCTCCTCACAAATGTAATTGAATGTTTAATTTTTCGGATATGTTAAATGGTAAACTGTATGTCTAATTCTTTGTCCAATTGTACCCCCAGGTCACACCGGGAGATGAGCAACTTGTTGTTCAGTGTGCCTTGCTGGTGAAACATTTCAATAAATAAAATCAATAAATAAATTTGCTTGCCTGAGAGAAAGGAATGAGTCTGAATATAAAACCTGGCAACAGGCCTCCTGGAGCTATGGCAAGCTTGGCAGCAAGAGTCAAGGCATATCTGACCTTCTAGGCAAGACCTAGTTTTGTATTCACAGACTTACAGACATTAGATATGTTTAAGGTGAACTCTAGAACAGGGTCTAGGGTAAGGCCTCGGTATTTAAAAGAGTTTATGGAAGTGAGGGGAGTCATCAGTACAAAAAATAGATACGTCTTCAGAACAAGCCCTCAGCTTTGTAGCTGACCCAAAGAGCATGGAGTAGGACTGATTGGAGTTGAGAAGGAGCTTATTTTGTGTTAGCCAAGACTGAACGCTACCAAAGTCAACATTTAGCTGCATGTTAAGTTCATAAATGTTCTTAGAACTAATGCATAGAACCATGTCATTGGCATAAAAGTAGGATGGAGCAGGATGATGCAGAATTCTGCAAGTTATTAATAAAAATGGTGATGAGTAAAGAACCCAATATGGAGTCTTATGGAATGCCAAGGTTCAAGGAGGCAAGATCAGGTCTGGATTGGTTATATGTAACAAAGTGCCATCTGTCACCAAGATAGCAAGAAAAGCAAGTAGTAGCATTAGAGTAAAAGCCAAATGATAGCAACGTAGTACTGAGTGGTCCACAAGGTCAATGGCCTTTGTTAAGTCATTGAAGACTGCCCCTTTGTACCTACCACCATCCATGGTTACCCTGACATCACTGGTAAGCTGAATGACGGCTGTTGCTGTGCTATGGGCTTGTCTAAAACCATGCTGAGCTGGACATAATAAATTATGGTTTTGGAGGTGATCGTAACTTGAGTGGCCATTAACTTGTCAAGCAGCTTGCTGAGTACAGACAAAATTGCAGTAGGCTGATAGTTTTCAATGCGTTTACTATTAGCGTCTAGTAAACCTTCAAATGAATAAAAGGACAACAAAAAATGACTTGAGACATAAAAAGGAATGACTAGTTACTTTTAACAATGCATACCATTTTCTGTCTGCTATTTTTTACCACTAATAGCTGAGTAAGTGAACTTGTATAACCTTGAAAATCTCTTAAAGACTTAACAGTGATCATGGGGGGGGGGGCATATGTGGGGGTGGAGAGTAAGGGTCTAATACTCTCCTCTTCCTTATTATATTGTTTTAGATAAAAAGACAAATTTAAAGTTGAACTGCATCATGTATTTCAAAGATATTATTCACATCCTGATTTGTGAGCTGGTCAGTCAAATGGAACAAAAATACACTTTGTCATCAGTATGAAAGAGGAAGTAAGCCGGGCTTAATGACACAGTACTTCCATTTGCTCTTCAGTGGCCAGTACAATACCTCCTTTCACTTCCTAATAGTGTATTACTTCAGGGAGAATGACTACAGTCACTTTAAGTAGTAAATAAATTATCATTCAATCACATTATTTCCTCACTCAATGTACTCTACTTCCCTACCAGCCATATTGGCCACCCTTGTGAATACTGATAATCATGCACAATAAGTACATTTTTTTATTACTGTATGTGCAATGAAAAGAAAATATTCATTTAAGACAATGAATAACTTTTTACTATCATTTTACCATACCTCCTGCCTCATAAAAATCAGGGACCAGGCTTAAAACAATGAGAGATAAATGAAAAAAATTAGGGTCACATCTGAAAAAATAGTACTATCAGCGTAAGAAGTTATGTACAAGGTATTACTTGTTGTTGCTAGCATTTTCATAATGAAAACTAGGCTGCATTACTAATGGCTGACATTATTTTATGATTCAAATTCATACTATTTAGTGGTAGAAATGGCAACTGTAGGTGGGGTGGAGAAAATTTCTGAGGCAAAATCAGGGATATCCCTGAAAATCAGGGATACCAGAGAGGTATGCATTTTGTTGTCTTGTTTTAGATTTTGATGAGCAAAGCACGCATGCATGGTAAGTGAGGGGATATTGATACCAGAGCAATAGATTTTCTTTCCAGAGTCCAAGTACAGCACATGTCTACACAGTGTGGTATGATTACTGCTCAATCAGTGAAAAACACCTGCTTCAACCTAGATGGAAAGCCCCTTTAGGGTTAACAGGCTCATTTAGTTTTCCTACTTATTTAGTTTTAGGGTTTGTTTGAGGAAATGATGACAACTGTCAATGGCATAGACAGTAACACTACTATCTCTAATGTTACAGATTCAAAATCCAGCATTAAGAAAATTCATTGATGTATTTAATTTACTATCACCAAAAGAAAATGGACACAGTGGAGCTGTGGTATTAGAAGGAGTATATTTTTATTTATTTACTTATTAATCTGAAAATTGTGGCTGAGAAAGGCACACTGAACAAAGCTTCATTCGCAGGTGTGACATTGGGGGTCTGGGTTACAGAAATTGGGGCGAATAGAATGAGAAAAACAGTAAAATAATCAATAAAACATGACTGGGTGTGCACTGTTTTAGGAAAACAGCATGTCTCAGGTGCTTGAGCCACAAGACATCACCAAGTGTCTTCAGCCACATGAGAAGTGTCGCAGTTCATAAAGCCAAGCGTTGAATAATAGAAACATGGGCTTGCAAACACCTGGGGTAACAGCACATCCTTCTGGGACAATGTCAAAGCATCATGGGGAAACCTAATAAATCCTACCCTCCCATGCTTGAAGTGAACAGAAATGTTATCCAAGATCACAAAACTATCGCTGACACCTCTAATGTTGCATTCACAGATCCAAGCACTGTCATCCACTCTTACTTCTTCAGTGCCTCAACCTCATCACCCATAAACAACCGAACCAAACCTCTGGACAATGCCAATACCCCTCCCTTTTATTTCAGGAGAGTATCCCCTGCAGTAGCAAGAAAATACCTTCAAAAGGTCCTAAGTAAAGCCAGCTTCAGCAGTGATACCCTAGACCTAAAACTTATCTCTCTCTCCCTTGAGGTCATCCTACAACCACTCACCAAACTCATAAACCTATCACTATCCCTCAGACAGTTCCTCCAGCTCTAGAAATCAGCCGTTGTCATGTCAGTTAATAAAAGTGGTGGTAGGTCCCTCCGTATGAACTACTGCCCCATCTCTATCCTGCCTCCGCTTTCAAAGGTGCTAGAATGTATTATTGTGGACCAACTTTCCGAAGACCTGGAAAAATACCAGCTACAGTGTCCGCAGCAACATGGCTTTAGAAAAGCTCATAGCACTACCACTGCCTTGCTTGAATTTACTAGCCACATTCATAGGGCCTTGGATGCAGGACAACTACGTGGAGCGGTATACATTGACCTGACAATGGCCTTTGATACTGTCAATCACCCACTTCTCCTGCACTCCCTCTCTGCCCTAGGGCTCTCACATGATGCCACTGATTGGTTTGGCAGCTACCTCGTGGATAGGATCCAATACGTTAAGATTGGTGACACACTCTCCTGCAGCCTCCCTATTCACTCTGGTGTTTCCCAAGGTTCCATACTTGGCCCTCTGCTTTTCAGCAGCCTCTTCCTCAATAACCTCTCGCAGCCTATGATGAAAAGATCTTACTTTACACAGATGATGCTGTCCTTTTTTCTACTCAAACTGACACTGTCCCTCTCACCTGTGACCTCCAAAACTATTTCACCCTGTCGAAACCTGGCTTGAGCAGCATAAATTGCTATTGAATTATAAAATGCCCAAGGCTATGCTGTTTGCTAACTCCTGGAGCAAGTTCAGAACTGCAGTCTAACAATATTCAACAAACTACAGCTACCACTTGATCAGGTCTTTGAATTCAAATACCTAGGAATTACCTTAGACTGTTCGCTCTCCTATAGCTCGCATGTTGGCCTCATATCTAAATGTATAAACTCAAGACTGGGGATCCTCTAATGCCATCGACACTGTCTTACCCCTAAAGCCATGCGAACAGCTGTCACCAGTTCCACACTGTCTTTAATGGACTACGGTTTAGTTTTCTATGGATCTGTACCAGATACTACACTAAAGAGCATAAGGATAGCACTGAACAAGTGCTGTAGGCTTGTTACAGGCTGATAGGAGAACACACACCCGTGATCTCTACAACCTAACCAACTGGCTCAATCTACAAGGGAGGCTAGCTTACCAGACTTGCCTACTGACAAACAAAATCTGCCTCTGCCTCACCCCACCTGCAACTCATGCCTTAATGCAGCTCTCCCCTAGTATAAGGCCCACCTGAAGTACTCGCAATTCCTCCTACCAGGTACCTTTCTGCAGGACCTCATCGGGTCAACATGCCTTCTACTTCAGGGCCCCATCCCTGATTAACAGTCTCCCCAATGAAGATTCTACTGAGAATAAACTAGACCCGTTTAAAAGCAAACAGTGCCAGCACCTCACAAACCTCAGGAAGTGTGACTGTAACCTATAATCCCAAATGTGCCAGTTCTCCTCTACTTTGGAATCCCCTAGTCCTCCCCATCCCTCATCCCCTCCCCTGCCTCCTTGTCTTACCTTTCCTGCCCTTGTCCTTCTCATGCATCTCTCCACCTGGAATCCCCTCTGTTCTCTGTCTCCATGCCTCCTCCACCCCGTAATATCTCTCTCTCACCCTACCTCACCCCTCCCACCCTTCACCCCTCCTCATCCCCCTTCTCTCCTCTCCCCACCCCTCCAACTGCACATTTAACTCATCCTAGCACTTAGCAACTATTGATAAAGACATTCCACTGTTTGCATTGTAGTTGTACTCCCCATCTTGTGTGTCTCCCCCTTTTCCCTTTTGGTTCTATACTGCTGTTCCCCACCCCATCTCCCTCCTGTTGTCTAGTGTTTCCTCTCTTGTGTGGCTTATGATCGCATTATTGTATTTGACTTTGCTATTCCTGCCTGTACCTTTATTTGTATTTGATGTGGAACCTTTGTAAAAGAACCCCTGGTTCAAAGGTATTTGTAATCCTAGTACTTAAATAAAATAAATAAATAAATAGTATTTCCATGACAATGTCCACCTTGGAGTGTCCATTTGTTATTATAAAACTGGTCAAAATGTAACAATAAGTAAAAGACAAGTTTTGGGTCAAACAGATTACTCAAATTTTAAAATGTATCCTTACACCACCCTCTTAAATATGTTGTATACTGTACTACTGTAGGTTCTCCTGTTCCTGCTCACCTGCTGACACATTGTGACTCTTGGCCCATGTGTCCCCTCTTTGTTTTTCATTCCTTTTTCTTTATCAATTATCTCATAATATTTCCCTTTCTATTTTGCACCACATTGTGTATTTATTTATGTAACTGTGTTGTATTTTATTGTGGCAGTGACTGGAAATGGGCCCTGGCTCAGCTGGGATATCCTTATTCCTGTTCAATGACTAAAACTATTTTATAAGTAAACAGGTTGTCTGAGATGTCTCTTGGCTAATCATCTTGAGGCATCTTTGTATTCGGGAACTATAACGTGCAGCTGAGTAGTTCTGGTAAACAAAGATGTTTCGAAAGAATGCTTTTGATTAGCCTAGAGACATCTCTGACAGCCCATTAATTTTTAATTATGGATTTCTTTTTTTTTATTCATATTTGCTTTTGGGAGATGTTAAAGCTGTTGAGTGGCTCGTTGACTGTGTCACCTCTGAGCCACAGGGGATGACTGAAGTCTTGGTTCTCGGTCCTTTACCTTTCCATTCATATAACTACTGCATTGTCATCAGTGCCATACTCCCCTCCACCCAACACAAACATACACACACACACTCATACACAAAATGTCTTCCCTGATTTTTTGTCAATTTTGTAAATGGAGCACTGTCAGTGTGTGTAGGCTCATGTAGTACAGCAGCAGGAAACACGATCATTGACATGAACCTGCCATCTATGAATTGCATAAAAAAGAATGGGTTAAAAAGGTTTCCATTTTTTAATAATAATAATAATAAAATGTATTTAATAAAGCGCCTTTCAAAATTCCAAGGCGCTGTACAGTATTAATTCAGATAAAACATATACAAATACATGTCATACAAAATCACAATAAAACTGGAAATGCCTTTCCCCATAAAAAAGTCTTTAGTGCCAGTTAAAAACTCCCCACCATCCTGCACTCCCGGAGCTGACGGGGCAGAGAATTCCAGAGGGTAGGTGCCGAAAATCCAAAGGCACGCGCGCCAGATGACTTCAAATTAACCCTCGGAATCTTCAGCAACCCCATGTCAGCCGAGTAGAGCTGTCGCACAGGAGTGTAAGGAACCAGGAGCTCTTTCAAGTAATCGGGAACCTGTCCGTGTAGGGCTTTTTAAGTCAGTAGACCTACTTTAAAGGTGATCCACCACTGTATTGGCAGCCAGTGCAGAGCATGCAGCACAGAGATGATGTGAGATCTCCTAGATGCCCCAGCCAACAAACATGCTGCCGCGTTCTGCACTAGCTGCAAGCAGTGGATATCAACCCCAGGAAGCCCTAGATAAAGGGAGTTGCAGTAATCAAGGCGTGATGTCACAAAGGTGTGGACCAGGACAGGCAGGTCACTGGGTGGAACAAGGTGCCTAATCCTGGCAATGTTCCTAAGATGAAAAAAGGCTAGCTTGACGACTGCCGATACCTGATGACGAAGAGTCAGACCAACATCAAGCTCCACTCCCAGGTTACGCCCTTGTTCAGAGGTGAGAATCTGTGCCTACCCCAGAACTAAGTCAGAAGGGAGCCCAGTCCTCAATCCCTCTACCCTATGACTCGGGTCCACAACCAAAACCTTAGTCTTTTCAGGGTTCAACTTTAGATAGCCGGAATTCATCCAATCTTGGATTTCTGCGAGGCAGTTGTTCAGTACCCAGATAGCACCAACCTAGTCGGGTGCAAAAGACAGGTAAAGCTGGGTATCATCAGCACAGCAGTGAAACCTCAGCTCATACCATCTTACAATGTTTCCAAGGGGTAGCATATATACTGCAAATAACATGGGGGACAGCACCGAACCCTGAGGTACCCCGCAAGGCAGAGAGAAAGCCCCAGATGAAAACAAACCTGAGACCACCCTCTGCATTCTCCCAGTGAGGAAAGATGAAAACCATCTGAGGACTGTACCCGACAGCCCACAGATGAACTTCAGGCATTCGAGCAGAACCCCATGATCCACAGTATCAAAAGCTGATGATAGATCTAGAAGAACCAAGATAGAAAGGTGTCTCCGATCTCTCGCCATCAGGAGATCATTGAGCACCCAAACCAGAGCAGTCTCAGTACTATGCTTCTTTCGAAAACCAGATTGGAGAGGTTCATATAAATTTTGGATGGTTAAATGGTTATCCAGTTGAGCAGCCACAGCTTTCTCAATAACCTTCCCCACAAAAGGGAGGTTAGAGATAGGCCTGTAGTTTGCTAGGTTCTCTGGGTCTAAAGAAGCTTTTTTTCAGAAGGGGGATCACCACCCCCTCCTTCAGGGAGCTAGGGAACTCACCCATATCTAAAGAGCACCAGACAATCCGAGCTAAGACCGGGCCAATGATCTCACTACAACCCAAAATCAGGGAAGTAGGGCCAGGGTCTAAACTACAGCATGTGGGATGCATATCCTGGACAATCCTCATAATGTCTATGAAATCCGGCAGGTCAGAGGTACTCCAGGAAACTCCAGGCTCTGCGACAGAGCACCGATCAACAGCAACCCCCTTAGAGTGAAGCTGGTGGCACTTCCTCCTGATGTCGTCGACCTTGCTCGCAAAGAAGTGAGCGATCTCATCACAATCAGTTGTGTAAAAACTCAATGGAGCTGCCGACAGGCTGGGTTGCACAGCCTGTCAACAGTTCTAAAGAGTTGAGCCGGTCGATTCTGTGTGACAGAAATTTCCCAGGACAGGAATTCTGCCTTCTTATGGGAAATTTCTGTCTGGTAGAGTTTATAATGCTCTAGCAAAATAAGGTGGTCGGCATCAGTGGCGGTCTTCCTCCAATGATGCTCTAACCTACTCCCCAATTTCAGCAACTCTCTCAGAGCCCCATCAAATCACGGGGCTCCAGGGTGATGCAGGAAAGGGGGGTGAACACGGACAGGAGCAATCTGATCAAGAGCTGAAGATATGGCCCCATTATAGGCCACTACCAACTGCTTGGGATCAGTGCAAGACTCATCCAACAACGAGAGGTCAATAACCACCATCCGGTCTTCAGAGACTACATCCCACAAAGGACAGTACCTGACCAACTCCACAGGGGCCGACCTATCCAGGGGGGCCTCAGAATTGAACCCAACTGAGTAATGATCAGACAAACCGACTGGTTCCACCACTAAATCGGAGGCCTTGATCTCCAGGAGGAAGACTAGGTCAAGAGAGTGACCTCCCTTGGTGTAGCTGAGGAAACAACCTGTGTAAAGCCCAGAGATGTCATCACCTGGAGGAAATGTTGACCAAAAAGAGAAGAGTCATCGTCAACCCAGGCATTGAAGTCACCCAGAACCATCAGTCTGGGCGACTCCAATGCCATGTCGGCGGTGAAGTCTGCTATATCCTGCAGGAACAGCTTCTCATCACCTGGTGGACGGTAGATAAGGGCAATCCTCCACCCGACACCAGCTACCACAGTACACTCAAATGACCTGGCCTCCTCAACTGGTACACCAGTTAGGCCCAATTCGGTCTTGAAATAGACCGCAATCTCCAACCCCCCCCGCAGGTCCAATCTTGGGCGATGTATAACCAAGTACCCGGTGGGAACAGCGGCTTCTAAAAAAGGGGCCACATTGCCATCCAACCAGGCCTCGGTAATGCAAACCAGATCTGCCCTAGCAACAAAGTCTGAAATAAGACCAGTCTTGTTGCAGACAGATCTGGAATTGCATAACAGCGCCAGAGTTGGACGAGGTTGGCGAGCTGTCCCAACTACTGGCCCTCCCAAACTGGAGGTGCCCTTGGGTATGGGAACCAGAATGGAATCACCATGTTCCTGGTACCATTTCACCCCAGGGTGTCTTCTGGGCTTAACCACCCCTATGGGAGAGCCCCGCTCAATCCGCTGTCTCAAGAAGCCCCCTATCCCTGACTCCCCCACGAGCAATCCCCAATGCCCAACAGCTGATAGGTAACAGCAGGTGGGGGAGAAGAGAAGGGGTGGAGGGCATGGAGAGTGGAGGCCGAGTAGCACAGGACAGGAGGGGCAAGCAAGCACATTACGATTAGCACTTATTAAAGAATAATAAAAACACAAACTCAAATTTCCCAAATCATGAAATGTAACTATAAACAAAGCTAAAATCCTGAAATAAATCAACTAAACTACCCCCCTCCCACTATAAGATAGCCATTTAAACCCTAAAAGGAAAGAAAATAACCAAAGACTACTTGTAATACATAGACTACTTGTAATACTTTTTGATTTGTGTTTGGATATATTATGTTGGGCATACTGTGGTTGTGCCACTTGAAGCAATCTCCACAGAGATCAGTTGTGCTCTATGTGGTGAGTAGGTGTTTGACAAAAAAAAAAACAACTCCAGAATGCCTCAACCAGTGTCGGCGTATAGCGTGAGATTATTTCTTGGCTTTATATGATGTATGAATGCACTGCAGCGTCTCCCAATCTCTCCACTGGATTACAGAAAAAAAAAAAAAAAGGAATGCATTATAAACTATCGGTGCCTGCTTGTTCTGTATCTTCTGCTCTTTCTGCTTCTAAGACCTCTGATCCTCTTTCTTCTGGTGAGTCCCCTGGCACAGTACCTCTTTTTACCCTCTTGCTTACTGGTACTTTTGTTTGTAAGGCAGTCTGTGTTGCTGTCTCATCTTGATTATATTGCTTCCTGCAAAATGACTCCTACCCTTAGTTGGGTTACGAATCTTGCTGAATTGCTTTCCAAAGAATGTATGGCTGAATCAGAGTCAAATTTATATACTTTACTTTTTGTCTGTATTCCGTTTACTTCTCTTTTGCTCAGTTATATACCTTGTTATGTCTATAGTCAATCAAGACACACTTACATTTTTTAAGCTTATAGGTCTGGATGTCCTCCCCAAATTTCTGAAGATATTTATTAAAGGAGATCTACTGGCAAATGTACTCAATCCACTGGTGCATAGATTGTGTCTTGAGCACCATGATCCCCCCGTAGTCCTAATATATATTTACTAATTAAAATATCTCACTGATTATAAGTTTCCAGCCCCCTAATGGTGCAGCCGGCATTTTGGTAAATGGAGTCTAGCCCGCCACTCCTGGAGATTGAGCAGGCAAAAACCACGATATGCTGATGTGATTTTGCCCCTTCGGTCTATTTCCCATATGTACAGAGATAAAAAATCTCTGTATTTTCCATGACCGGCGCTATTTTTACAAAAGGTGCCTATATGAATATATGTTTTTATGTACACAAGATAACTTTGAAGATAGGCCCTTCGGACCTTAAGTTCTATCCTGTTAAAAAATAAAGTTTTAACTAATGTTAACTAACTAACTACAGTATATGCCATGTGTGTGCATCCCTCCTATGGTTACACTCCACAACTACACTGCTCTGGCAGGGCGGGACTGTCACAAGGAGGCACCTGAAGTGGAGACCAAGGAGGATGTAGGAGTCCTCCATGGTGGAGATGAAAAGGAGGGAGGCAGAGGACCCCAGAGGAGGAAGAAGCAACTCCTGATGGGGGACTTTATCATTAGGGGAGTAGAATTAGGGGCAGGAGGGGAGGGAGTGAGGGAGGTACCATGACTCAGAGGGATGGAAAGCATATCCTAAGGACTGTTGAGGCAGCAGGATGGGTGGGTGAACTAGATGTAATTTTCCACTTGAGGACAAATGACCTGGCTAGTGCGATGAGGTTAGGGTAGTGCAGGAGGAGTTCAGGAAGTTGGGGAGGGCTCTTAGACAGGTGGCATGCTTATGAACCTTTTCGGAAGCATTATCTGTCTACTACAAGGGGGAGGACAGGTTACTCTGCATCAGGAGTTTCAACACATGGCTGAAAGAGTGGTGCAGAGCAGAAGGATTTAGCTTCATTGGGAACTGGGCTCTCATCTGGAGGGATGGAGGCCTATACAGGAGAGAGGGGAACAGGATCCTCTGTGAAAGGTTTAAATGCTTCACTGGCAAGCATTTAAACAAGCCAAGGAGGAAGGTGGAAGAAAGCAGGGAGAATCAGTATCAGTATGCCCCCCCCACAGGAGGAAGCAGTCAGTATGGAGGACCCTAAGGATGGGAAATCACCAAAGGTACCTAGAACCAGAAAAGGTAGAATGGCAGAGAAAAGGAGAAATGGGAGTAAAGTCAGGAGGGGTAAAGAGGCAAGGCATGAGGATAAGAGAGGAGGTGTCAGAAGGGAAGGTAGAATAACTTGGAAGGCCATGTGCACAAATGCTCTCAGCCTAGGAAATAAAATTCCAGACCTAGTGGCCTTGATGGTGGAGGCTGACCTGGACATTGTCTCTCTTACCAAGACATGGTACAATGGGAACCATGACTGGGATATAGCCATACCAGGTTATAATCTATTCAGGAAAGACAGGGTGGATAACAAGAGACAAGGCGTGGCTCTTTACGTCAGGGAGGGTATAAAAGCAACTGAAGTTCAGGAAATGTAGGGAGGGATGGAGGCATGGTGGATCACCCTATAGATGGTTAATGGCACCGCTATTCCCACTGGAGTGAGCTACAGACCTCCAGCACCAGGGGAAGAGTTGGACAGGGTTCTAGTGGAAGTCAGCCATAAGATGGCAACTCAACGGGAGGTGCTGCTGGTGGGAGACTCTCATTTACCGGATGTTGATTGGAGCATCCCAGCTGCAGCCTCAGCCAGGAGCAGGGAAATCCTGAACACCATGCAGGGGGAGTGTTTGAGGCAGCTAGTGGTAGCGCCCACCAGGGAGGTAATAATACTAGATCTAGTACACACCAAGGGGAACAGAGTTGCAGATGTTGTGGTGGGTAGCCACTTGGGGTCCTGTGATCACTGAACAGTGTGGTTAAATGTGAGAACAGAGTTAAACCACATGAAAGCGAGGGTCCTGGACTTCAGAAGGGCTGACTTTGCAAAGATGGGGAAATGTCTCAGGAAAGTCCTGGTCCAGGGTCGGGATGAGGGGGTGTAGAGAAACAGTTGGTGAATCTAAAAAGAGCCACAGAGGAGACAACAAACCTTTGTGTTAGGCAATTAAGCAAAAGCAAGAGGAAACCAAAACGACTATGGTTCTCAAAGGAAGTGGCCAGGAAGGTAAGAGCAAAAATGCTGGTATTCAGGAGGTACAAGGAAACACAGAGGGAAGAGGACAGAGAAGTGTATCTAGAAAAACAGAGGGAGGCAGGGAAAGCAGTCAGGAGCACAAAGGTGCAAATGGAGGAAAAAATAGGCCAGGCAGTAACAAAAGGGGACAAGACATTCTTCAGGTACATTAGTGAAAGAAGAAAGACCAGGGGTGGGATTGTTAAGCTAAAAGGGGAAGGAGGGGAGTGTGTGGAGGGTGACCTGGAGAAAGCAGCAATCCTGAACAAATATTTTTGTTCAGTATTCACAGAAAAAGGTGAAGGTGTGGGATGTCAGTTAAGGGACAGGAACATCGATGGAAGGGAGACGAACACCAGTCTATTTATGGAGGACAGAGTCCTAAAGGAACTCACAAACCTGAGAGTGGACAAGGCAATGGGGCCAGATGGGATACATCCAAGAATATTAAAGGAGCTTAAAGAGGTGCTTGCAGCATCACTGACAGCCCTGTTCAATAGATCGCTGGGAACAGGAATGGTTCTGGAGGACTAGAGAAGGGCAGATGTAGTCCCTCTCCATAAAAGTGGGAGCAGGGAGAAGGATGGCCATTACAGGCTAGTCAGCCTGACCTCGGTGGTGGGGAAATTAATGGAATCACTGCTAAAGGAAAAGATTGTAGTATATCTTGAATCCAGCAGATCACAGGATCCTAGGCAGCATGGATTCACAGTGGGAAGGATATGTCAAACAAATCTGACAGATTTCTTTAACTGGATGACCAGGGAATTAGATCAGAGAGGGATGATGGATGTGGCCTACCTGGATTTCAGCAAGGTCTTCAACACTCTTCCACACAGAAGGCTTGTAAATCAGTCGGGCAGCCTTGGAGTGGGCCCCAAGGTGATAAACTGGATCAGAAATTGGTTAAGGGATAGACTACAGAGGGTAGTGGTAAATAGAGTTCATTCCTAGGAGAAGAGGGTGACCAGTGGGGTGTCACAAGGATCAGTTCTGGGGCCAGCGACATTGCAGAGGGTCTGGAAGGGAAGGTATGCCTCTGTAGATGACACTAAGATCTGCAACAGGGTTGATGCTTCAGGGGTGGAAAAAGATGAGGTGGGACCAAGCAGGCTTGAGGACTGGTCAAGAGTGTGGTAACAAAGAGTCAATGTAGAGAAGTGTAAAATCATGCATTTGGGGCACAGAAACCCGGGGGGGGGGAGGAGTACATGATGGAGGAGAGGTAGTAACAACAACCAAACAGGGAAGGGACCCAGAGATAATCACATCTGATGACCTAAAGTTGACCAAGCATTGTGAAAAGTCTGTGGAGAGAGCCAGTGGGATGCTGGGGTGCATAGGGAGAGGTATCACCAGCTGAAAAAAGGAGGTGGTGATACCACTGCACATGCCATTGGTAAGCCCCATCTAGAGTACTGTGTCCAGTTCTGGAGACCATATCTCCAGAAGGACATGGACTGAGTAGAGGCAGTTCAGAGAAGGGCAACAAAAATGGCACAGCATATGCACCAAAAGTCATATAAAGAAAGACTAGAGTACTCAATATGTACACCTGGAAGGGGGGGGGGATATGATAGAGACCTTCAAATACTTCAAGGGCATAGATAAGGTACAAGAAGGCAGCATCTTTCAGAAAAAAAGATGTTCAAGAACAAGGGGTCATGATATGAGGCTGGAAGGGGTTGACTCTGCGGTAACATGAGGAAGTATTTATTCACAGAAAGGGTGGTGAATGCATGAACCAGCCTCTCAGCAGAGGTTGTGGGGGCAAAAATGGTAGTGGAATTCAAGAATGCATAAGATAGACACAAGGGAACCATAGCAATAGAAAAGAGAGGGTAAAAGCCAGAGATCAAGTAGGATCTATCGTATTGTAGTAGGTAGGGAAAATGGGTACATTAGGTGGGCCAAGTGGTCCTAATCTGCCATCAATTTCTATGTTTCTGTGGTTGAGGTATTTGGGTTAGTAGTAAACCCAGGAAAAAGGCTGGGTTACATATTAACTGATATAAAGGAAAAGAACCAAAATATTGGCTTGGTTTATAAAAGAAGTTTATTTAAAGTTTCATAGCAGCACCTACTCCTACCTACACACCTATACTTCATGCACACTTTGTGCACTTCACCAAAGTGACTTGATAAAGCACACAAAGTGTGTGAGAAATGTCAGTGCATAGGTAGCGGTAAGTGCTGCTATGAAATCTTAACAACTTTTTTTTTACAAACCAAGCCAATATTTTGCTTTAGTTGTTTTATGTCAACTAACCATGTAGCCCAGCTTTTTTCCTCTGTTTGCATTTGTTGATGCTAGTGGCACCAGTTGCTTGTTCCTCTTAGCTGCCTTTTCCAATTGATTGGTCAAAGAACAAATATCCGCACCACACAGCACTGAATCAATTGCAGCATTTATTTGGGAAGACATTAAAAAATGCCAAACGCCATGACCAGCACCTGCTCCACTGAACCGCAACCAGTTTTGCAAGATCTGCATCATCAGGAGGCTAGCTTTGCATATAATTAATGACCCGTAAATACACAGAGCACACACAATATTTAAAGTGACAATGCTTACATAAAATCAAGTGCAATCTATTAGATACTAAATCACAGACAGGACTACATATTGGGGTGAGTGTTTGATTGGAATAAAAGGCAGAACACCCCCAGATATTTCAATAAGAGAGGCAGAGGTAAATTCAATGTGAATTCAAATAACCAACAATGCAGATCCATTTTGAAAAATAGAAATAATTCCCCTACGTACACAATGGACAATAGTGGATCTGATGGTGATGAAGCTTTTCTAGAGGAAGAACGGGGGGGGAATAGAACAAATGAACAGATCAGTTCAGTTCCAATTGCCAGAGACTACGTTCCAATGTATGAGAGGATCAGGGAGCCCGAGGGGTGGCACAGGTTGAAGGTGCAGCAGACATGCACCAGAAGAGGGGGAAGGAAACATAAGCAGCAGAATACGTGGAAGACGCAACAACTAAAAACCATCCCAGAAAATATTGTCATCAATATCTTGGATTATGAATTGACTACTAGTGAACTATCTGTTTTGCAAAAGGGATTAACATGTGTCTCTACTCAGGACTCTAACCCCTTTGGAATATATGTGGACCTTCATCATTTTACTAGAAATTTAAACTTAAAAGCTCATTATTCTAAAACAACATGTGTCATGGCATTGATGCAGATGGTAACCAGGAACTATCAACAGTGGAAATTACCACACAAGGGGGAGGTAAGCTCCTTTTGTCCAGTTTCTAATTTTGTACCACCTTATAATGAAACTGTGAGAGTTTTTGAACGTGCCTGTGAAAAATCGTTTAAGCAGATGTTTAAAAATACTAGTAAAGCTAGTTATGTGAATATTAGTTTTGACGAGGCAGCTGCTATAAAGAGTTTGGAACAGAACAAATTGATTACTATTAAGACGGCAGATAAGGGGGGGCTCAATAGTTATTTTGTCAACAGATTATTATGTTGGTGAGGTACAGAGACAATTGAAAGATACTAATTTCTATGTTAAACTGAGGAATGATCCGACTATTAAATTTAAAAGGGAAATAGATATTTTTCTACATGATCCATTGATGTCTGGGATTATTACTAAGGAGGAGTGTGGGGTTTCTTAACTGTAAACCACCCTGTGAGAGCTTGCATTTACATTCTTCCTAAAATCCATAAAGATCTGCGTGAACTGCCTGGCAGACCAATTGTGTCAGGGAATGGTAGTCTGACAGAACCCATCTCCCAATTTGTGGACTCATACATACAAGGTTATGTCTCGAAATTACCCTAATTTATTAGAGACACCACGCAAATGCTGGAAATTCTGGATAATATGCAGGTCGAACCAGGGTGGTTTTTAGTGTCTATGGATATTAATTCCCTTTACACTAATATAGCTCATGAAGGGGGTTTACAGGCTTTGGAGCACTGGTTGGGATTGGATGAGGGTATCTCTGAGCAAAAAAAAAGCAATTTCTGTTATCCTGTGTTGAACATATTCTTTATAAGAATTGTTTCTTGCTTCAAAGTGATTCATATCTGCAACTTAAGGTGGCAGTGATGGGGGCAATGTTTGCCCCTAATTATGCCAATCTCTATTTGGGGTTTTGGGAAAAAATAACAGTCTATGATGCTGAAAACAATCTTTTTTATGATAGGATTGATATTTGGCATTGTTTTATTGATGACATCTTTATGGTGTGGAAGGGCACCTTGGCAGAATTGGGTAAATTTGTCAATTACCTTGAAATACAGTAACCCAAATCTTAAATTTTCAGTACAAAGTGATTTTAATTCAGTCTCCTTTCTGGATCTGAATATAACCATGAATATGGATGGGACATTTAAAACAAACCTTTTTAGAAAGGAGACAGATAGAAATTCACTACTGCATGCTTCAAGTTGTCATCCACGCCATAAGATTGAAAATATACCCAAAGCCCAGATGCTGAAAGCACGCAGAAACTGTTCAGAGGATACAAATTTTATAGTCAATGGCATGGATATGTATACAAGATTTGTTGCATGTCTGCATTGGTGGAGAGGGCATACCTGGAGACTCTGGACACGTCTAAAGCAAATTTATTTGTCAGCAAGGAACATGAGATGGATCCCCCCAGGGCCAATTTTGTAACTAACTATACTAGACATGCAAATATGATACAGCAAATAATACCAACTAGCATATACTAGAAAGTGAACCTTGTTTGTCTGAGATGACACAATTGAAGCCAAGAATTGTATACCGTAGGGGTCCAAATCTAAAAGACAGACTTGTCCATAGTTTCCAGGGTTGTAGCACTGACAATGGAGAAGGTAGCAGTACATGGTTGCCCCCCCTCCCAATCGGAAATTTCAGATGTGGTAAATGTAAATTTTGCCCATATATTATGAACACTGACACTTTCACTATGTTTAATATTGATAAACTGTTTAAGATGAAGGCATTTTTTAACTGCAGTAGTGAACAGATTGTATACTTGGCGACATGCAAATGTGGTGCCTTTTATGTGGGCAAAACAATTAGGCTCAAGAAGATACACATAGGGGAACACCTGAGATGCATGAGAGAGGGGGACATGAGAAATGCTTTGGCTCCTCATATACAAACTAAAGCAAACATTAAGGGTTCGCATGATTTCAAATTTTGTGCAATTGAAAAAGTTAAAATAGACCCCAGGGGTGGCAACCTAAATGAAAAGCTGCTACAGAGGGAATACTTTTGGATTTTCACCTTAGGAGCTTTGGAGCCACCAGGGCTGAATGATCGCATAGAACTCATGCCTTGTATAAGGAGATAATATATGGACATTACATAATTGTTTAGTTTAGATGAACTCTGCTGTGTCCTCATTTTTTCTAATTTTGTATTTCTTAATGTTTATTTCCTTCCAGGGCTGTTTTAGGAAACCAGATGGATTACTGTTCTGTATAACGGATACATTTGTTGATGAATTTCGAATTTGGATGTGCATTCCAAGCCTTTGTGATGATATATGAACCATAATCAGGTTCTATTTTCTTTTCCTCCTTTTTTTGCTTCCTATGCTTTGACTGTATGGTGAGATCATGTTTTTCTAGACCTTTTAAAAAACCTAAGAAAATCCAAATAATACATAATTAATCTTTTGATATGTATGTTTTGTTAGGTATAATTATTAGTGATTTAGTATCTAATAGATTGCACTTGATTTTATGTAAGCATTGTCACTTTAAATAATGTGTATTCTGTGTATTTAAGGGTCATTGATTATATGCAAAGCTAGCCTCCTGATGACTCACATCTTGTGAAACCGGTAGCGGTTCAGTGCAGCAGGTGCTGGTCATGGCGTTTGACATTTTTTAATATTTTCCAAATAAATGCTGCAATTGGTTCAGTGCTGTGAGGTGCAGATATTTGTTCTTTGAGTGATATGTTATGTATATTCCACACACACTGACCCTTCGGAGTGGTTTTGTTTTTCCGTCCAATTTATTTGGCCAGAAATGTGTTTTGTCTTGCTTTGTAGTGACCACATGTTTTGTGCCTTTTTTTCTCCCAGATTGTAGGTGTTAGTTTGATGGTTAGTTCCCAGCCCCACCACAGTATTGTGCCATATTTTGGTGCTTTGAACTAGCCGGGCGAATACAAGCACTAGCACTGTATAAAAAAAGGCATGCACATGCCTCGGTCAAAGCTTGCTGATGTCATCACATTGCACATAATGTGCATGTGACATCGGTGGTCCACACACATCTGCAAGTGCTTTCAGCATGTCTTTGCCAGTCATAGACTTAGAGACAGTCTCTGGTACTGTGGATTGCCTCCAAGGGGCAAGAGTCAATGTCCTGAAGAGTGTACAACAGCAAGGCCTCAGTACAGGGGCAGTTAAAGAGCCTACCCACAGAAGGCTGTTCTGAGCACTTGTGCTATGTGGTTTGACAGAGGAGTCACAGCAATGACTTTTTATGCAAGCAATGAAAGTTTTTTTTTCTTCATTAAGAAACATCTGTAAAAATTCCTGGAATTACAGTAGTAGAGACTATTATTGGCATGCATTCTGGCTGAAGGTGGGAGGGATTAAAGGAATAGCACAATTCCCTCCAGTAAATGTAATCATCTCTGAGACAATAATTGAAAGGAAAAAGAAAGAACTGATCGTTGGAATCAGGCACCTTTGCTTTTTGCAGACCATTTGTATTTAAGAGATGCATGATCTGCCGTACAATGATGAGACTAGTGCCCACTGGGTCATACTGTCCCTCTGGTGTAACACAGACTCATATGTCAATCTTGGTCCCCACCAGATGAACCATGGAGTATGGTGGTGATAAACCAGGGGTTCTGACTGGCAGTGGCAAGCTGAGTTACACAGGTCCATCCTCTTGCTCTTGAATGAGATGTTACGCCCCAGCAAGCCACTTGTAACTCCTACAAATATACCCATTTCTCAGATAAACGCCTTTAGGGCAAGGGGCTCCCAACAGGAATGTCTAGGTGTACTGCAGCATGGTCACCCTGTTTACACTAATAAGCAGGCATCCTTTGATGTCTCATTGTTAGGTAACACATAGAAACAGAATTTAATGGTGGATAAGGACTGCTTGGCCAGTCCAGTCTGCCCATTCCTCCATACCTACACTATTACCACAGATCATACCTGATCTACAGTTCTGTCTCCTTCCAGCCTTCCTTTCCATTATGATTCCCTTGTGCTTATTTCATGCATTCTTGAACCCCACCACTGTTTCCATCCCCATCAGCTCCACTGTGAGGCTGTTCCAGGAATAAACCATGCTTTCCGTGAAGAAGTACTTCCTCACATTTCTCCTGAATCTACTCCCCTTCCAGCTTCATAGCAAGTCACTTGTTCTTGAACACATTTTCTTCTGAAAAATGCTTCCTTCCTGTAACTTATTTACCCTCATGAGATATTTAAAGGTCTTATAGCCCCCTTCTCCCTCCTCTGCTCCAAGGTGTACATATTGATGTCCTTTAGTCTCTCTCTTTGTAGGGCCTTTGATGCAGACCCTGCACCATTCTTGTTGGCCTCCTCTGGACTGCCTCCACCCTGTCTGTGTCCTTCTGGACATGTGGTCTCCAGAATTGGACACACTACTCTAGGTGGGGTCTTACCAGTGATCTATACAGAGGCAACACCACCTCCCTCTTTCTGCTGGTGATACCCCTCCCTATACACCCCAGCATCCCACTAGTCCTCCCAACTGCTTTGTCACACTGCCTGACCACCTTTATGTCATCTGATATGATTACCCCAGGTTTATTTCCTGCTTGGTGGTTGTGAGTGCCACTCTACCCATTTAGTAGTCTGCCCTTGGGTTTATGGGTCCTATGTGCATTATTTTGCACTTTTTTTACATTGAAATCCAGCTGCCATACCTTTGACCACTCCTCTAGTTTTCTCAGGTCTTTGCTAATCTTTACCACCCTCATTGGAGTATCCACCCTACTGCAGATTTTGGTGTCTTCTCCAAAGAGGCAGACCTTTCATTCTAGCTCCTCTGCAATGCTACTTATAAAGACATTAAAGATGACATGACCCAGCACTGATTTTTAAGGTACCCCACTGGCCACCCTCCCTTCCTCGGAGTGAACTCCATTTACCACCACCCTCTATTGACCTCTTAGACCTGGTTCTCTCAAATGGAGATGAAAAGAGGATCACAGATGTAGAAGTGGGTAGCCATCTGGGAACTAGCGACCATCGAACAGTATGGTTCACAATAAACACAGCAATAGAGTCAAGCCATACAAAGGGAAAAGTACTGGACTTTAGGAGGGTTGACTTTGCCAAATTGGGTGAGTGCCTAAGGAATGCACTAGCAAATGGGCAGGAAGGAGGGGTGGAAGAACAATGGGGAATAATAAAAACTTCCATCACAGAGGTAACAAGCCTTTGTGTGAAGCAAATAAACAAAACGAAACGATGTAAGAAACCACTATGGTTCTCAAAGGAAGTGGCAGTGAAGGTTCAAGTGAAAAAGAAAGCATTCAGGAAGTACAAGGAATCACAGAAGGAGCAGGACTGAGAACTGTATCAGTTAAAGCAAAAGGAAGCTGGAAAGGCAGTCATAACAGCAAAGGCCCAAACCGAGGAAAAGATAGCCAACTCAGTTAAGAAGGGGGATAAAACCTTTTATAGGTACATCAGGGAGCGAAGGAAGACCAAGGGAGGGTTAGTGAGGTTTAATAAAGAGGAGGGAGGGTGGGCAGAGGGTGACTGTGAAAAGGCAGAGATACTAAACAAATATTTTTGCTCAGTATTTACAAAGGAAGTGGGGGAGGTACCTAAAACAAACAGTAGAAACACTCTGGATACAGAAGTTGATACCAGCCCATTTACAGAAGAAAGGGTTCTGAAAGAACTCTCAAAACTGAAGGTGGCAAAGCAATGGGACCTGATGGGATTCATCCCAGAATTCTAAAAGAACTAAGGGTAGAACCAGTGACACCACTGACTACCCTCTTTAACAAATCATGGGAGGATGGGGTGGTACCCGAGGACTGGAGAAGGGCAAATATGATTCCCCTTTACAAAAGTGGGAGCAAGACAGAAGCAGAAAACTACAGACCTGTTAGTTTAACCTCAGTGGTAGGGAAAATGATGGAATCACTTCTGAAGGAAAGAATTGTTGAGTATCTAGAGGCCAGAGGGGCTCAGGACCCAAGGCAGCATGGATTCACAGCGGGAAGGTCATGCCAGACAAATCTGATAGATTTCTTTGACTAGGTGACCAAAGTAGTAGATCAGGGAGGGGCCTTGGACATGGCCTACCTAGACTTTAGCAAGGCATTTGACACAGTCCCACACAAAAGATTAATATACAAGTTAGCCAGCCTGGGAGTGGGTCCCAAGATGACAGCCTGGGTAAAGAATTGGCTGGAGAATAGGACACAGAGAGTAACAGTAAATGGAGTCCACTCTGAAGAAAGGGGGGTTACTTGTGGGGTACCGCAGGGTTCAGTATTAGGACCGGTCCTCTTCAATGTCTTTATGAGCGACATTTCAGAGGGACTGGAAGGAAAAGTATGTCTCTTTGCAGATGACACAAAGATCTGCAACAGAGTTGATGCACAAGGTGGGGTGGAAAGGATGAGAAGGAACTTGGCAAGGTTAGAGGAATGGTCAAATGTATGGCAGCTTAGATTCAATGCTAAGAAGTGCAAGGTAATGCACCTGGGAAACAAAAACCCAGGGAAGAGTACACAATGGGGGGTGAGATACTAACAACAACAAAAATGGAAAGGGACCTGGGGGTAGTCATATCAGATGACCTAAAGGTGGGCAAGCAATGTGAGAGGCAGCAAGGAGGGCTGGGGATACTGGGATGCATAGGCGAGGCATCACCAGTAGAAAACAAGAAGTTATTATCCTCTGTACAGACAGTTGGTGAGACCCCATCTGGAGTACTGCATGCAGTTCTGGAGACCCAGTCTCCATAAAGACATGAACAGGATGGAGGCTGTCAGAGGAGGTAACTAAAATGGTGCAGGGTCTGCACCGGAAGACATATGAAGAGAGACTTAAGGAGCTGAATATGTATAGCCTCGAGGAAAGGAGGGAGAGGGGGGACATGATAGAAACTTTCACGTACCTCAAGGGAATCAACAAAGTCCAAGAGGGTAGCATCTTTCAAAAAAAGAGGTGTGCAAGAACAAGGGGGCACAATTTGAAGATGGGGGCAGCTCAGAGGTAATTTAAGGAAGTATTTTTCACAGAGGGTTGTGGATGCATGGAGCGGCCTTCCGGAGGAGTTGCGGAGTCAAAAACAGTGGTGGAATTCAAGCATGCATGGGACAGTCATAAGGCAATTCTAGGGGGTGGGGGTAGGAAGAAGTAGGCTGCTGGTTAACTAGGATCTACAGCTTATCCATTAGGTAGGGAAATCGGCAGACTGGGTGGGCCAAGTGGTCCTTATCTGCCATCAAAATCTATGTTTCTATGTTTCTATTGCCTATCCTCTAACCAATTTCTTATCCAAATCCAAAATTAGCGTGCTCAAACCTTCTATGTTGCTTCACACACTAGAATTCACATTTCTACTAAGGGGTGCTTCTGGGCTGTGGCCTATAACAAACAATCCAAAAATACCAGCACACACCAAACCCCTCCCCCCCACAACATATCATATTTAAGCTTTCAACTGCCAAAATTGGCTATATTTACTTTTAGCTCCATGTAAGGAGAGGGCCCTCTTAGCTTCTGACTGAAATTCCAATGTGAGTAAGCCAAACCACCAACGTCATGGTGGGACCCATGGTTTAGTCCCTATTCTAACTTTCCAACTTTCAAATACCTCAAGGGCTGATGTGCCTAACTGGCTTCTTTTGGGAGTCTGTGGTGCTCATTTTTAGCATGCTCCCTCTTAGTATGCTCCCTTTTTAGCATGCTCCTTTTTAGCATGCTCCCTTTGAACACCTGTGCAAATTCCTTGATGGGAGCACAGTGCATTAAAGAAGCCAATTAGACACATTAGTCCTTGAGGCATTTGAAAGTTAGAAAGTTAGAATAGAGACTAAACCATGGGTCCCACCATGACATTGGCGGTTTGACTTACTCACATTGGAATTCCAATCTGAAACTAAGAGGACCCTCTATGTACATGGAGCTAAAAGTAAATATAGCCAATTTTGGCAATGGAAAGTTTAAACGTGCTGTGTTGTGGGGTGGAGGGTTGGTGTGTGCTGGTATTTTTGGATTGTTTGTTATATGCCACAACCTAGCAGCACCCCTTAGTAGAAATGTGAATTCCAGTGTGTGAAGCAACATAAAAGGTTTGAGCATGCTAATTTTGGATTTGTTTGAGTTTTGGGAGTCTGTGGTGCTCCTCTTTAGCATGCTTCCTTTGAACACCTGTGTAAATTCCTTGATGGGAGCACAGTGTATAAAAGGAGCCAATTAGGCACATTAGCCCTTGAAGCATTTGAAAGTTGGAAAGTTAGAATAGGGACTAAACCATGGGTCCCACCATGACATTGGTGGTTTGGTTTACTCACATTGGAATTTCAGTCTGAAACTAAGAGGACCCTCTCCTTACATGGAGCTAGAAGTAAATATAGCCAATTTTGGCAGTGGAAAGTTTCAATATGCTATGTTGTTGGGGGAGGGGGGTTGGTGTGTGCTGGTATTTTTGGATTGTCAATTTCTTATCCAGTTTACCACCTTTGGACCCACTCCTAAGCTACCCAGCTTGCTTACTAGTCTGCTATGTGGAATAGTGTCAAAAGCCTTACTGAACTCTAGGTAGGCCATTTCCACTGCTCCATCCTGATCTAAATCCTTTGTCACTCAGTCAAAGAAATCTATCAGATTTGTTTGACATGACCTCCCACCATGAACCCATGCTACCTCGGGACTTGTAACCTACTGGATTCAAGATATTCCACAATCCTTTCCTTCAGCACTGATTCCATTATCTTTCCCACCACCAATGTCAGGCTGATTGGCCTGCAGCTGCCGCCCTCCTCCCTACTACCACTTTTGTGCAGTGGGACTATATCCACCCTCCTCCTGTCCTTTGGAATCACTCCTGTTTCCAGTAAGCTGTTCAACAGAACTGTTAGAGGTACAGCCAGTATTTCTCTGAGCTCCCTCAATACCCTTGGATGCACCCCATCTGGCCCCATTGCTTTGTCCACCTTCAGATTAGCTAGTCCCTTCAGGACTCTGTCCTCCAAAAAAAGGACTAGTGTCCACCTACCTCCCTCCAAAACTTCTATTACAGTTTTGTGGCCCCTGCCCTTCTCTTTCCTTTGTGAACACTGTACAACAGTATTTGTTCAGGATGTCTGCATTTCCTGATCTCCCTCTGCACAGTCCCCCTTTCCCTTTTTAACAATACTATCCCATCCCTAGTCTTCCTCTTTTCACTTACATATCTAAAAATGTTTTGCCACCTTTTGTTTAAGGGCAGACTAGATGGGCTTGGCGGCCTTATCTGCTGTCAAATTCAAAGTATCTAAATTATTTCCTGGGCTATTCTCTCTTCAGTTTGCACCTTTGCACTCCATACTGCTTTCCCTGCTTCCCTCTGTGTCCCCTGTTACCTGACAAACACCTCCCTATTCTCCTTCCTCTGTGCCATCTTATACCTTCTGAAATGCTACCTTTTTAGCTTTTACCTTTTCAGCTACCTCTTTTGAAAACTGGAATGGTCTCTTTTTCCTCTTGCTTTTGCTCATTTGGTTGATGCAGACATTTGTTGCCTTTCTATGTTCCCTTTTAGCTTTGCCCACTGTTCCTCCACTTCCCAGAGCATCCCAACACCAGGTCATCCCTGAGTCAATCATCCTTTTTTATAAAATCTGCCCTCCTGAAGTCCAGTACCCTCACCCTTGTGTGGTTTAATTCCATAGCTATATATATATATATATATATATGTCATTGCTTTTATAACAAAAACAATGACATATAATTAATTCCTACAAGAGATCACAACTTTCAACAGTCGATACATTCAATGTAATGAGTGTACTCAATCTATGCAATCAGGATTACGGATGTGGAGGTATTCCATTAAAATCAAGCAGAAATAATGTCCAGAATATGCTGCACCCTACAAAACTATGAATGGTTGTTTTTTAAAAATATTGTTCAAACAAGCAAACTCAGCATCCTGTGTTGATATGACCCCCTCTCCAACATGGTGTTTCAATCATATTGTGTGCTTAGGGAGAGAAAACAGAAACATATAAAGAATCCATGCTTAGAGGATCAAAGCCTCAAAGCAAGGGCTGAAATCAGTGCCCTGAAGGCCGAAGGAAACCCATACAGCATCAACAACCCATTAATTACCCCTGCCTCTGTGCCAGTTATTTATCTTAAAGCAGAGTCAGCTCTGTAACCCCAATCAACCTTTAAGTTTTAGTTTTACTTAAGAAATTTGCCATCCATGCAAGATACGCCCTCCGAAAACTTTTAGTAACTCAGTGTCCTGAGGTAACATTAATCATAAACCATAAACTGTTGGACCTTGAAAATGTGGCCACAGTCAAACCCCCATCAGGTAATTACAACATTAAAGGTTTTAAATCAAGGATGGACATGAGAAAGGAAAAGTGTGGCTTACTGGGATTTGAACCTCAGATCTCTGGTATGCCTTTCCAGCACTCTAGTCATTAAGCTACAGGCTCACTGGTCAAAGCGTCTGAGGAATTTCCTTACAGCCACACACACTCCTTTCTCTAGTGTTGCACAATTACGAAACTAGGAACCAATGTTAGAAATACCACTTCTCTCAGTCCAGTTTAACCCATGCAAGGTATACATATTTTTAAATCAAGGACGGAAATGAGAAAGAAAAAGTGTGGCCTACTGGGATTTGAACCTCAGATCTCTGGTATGCTGTTCCAGCACTCTAACCATTAAGCATATTGCGCAACACTAGAGAAAGGAGTGTGTGTGGCTGTAAGGAAATTCCTCAGACACTTTGACCAGTGAGCCTATAACTTAAAGGTTAGAATGCTGGAACGGCATACCAGAGATCTGAGGTTCAAATCCAAGTAGGCCACACTTTTCCTTTCTCATTTCCATCCTTAATTTAAAAATATGTTTACTTTACAGGGGTTAAACTGCACTGAGAGAAGTGGTATTTCTAACATTGGTTCCTAGTTGCATAATTGCACAACACTAGAGAAAGGAGTGTGTGACTGTAAGGAAATTCCTCAGACACTTTGACCAGTGAGCCAGTGAGCCTGTAGCTTAATGGTTAGAGTGCTGGAATGGCATACCAGAGATCTGAGGTTCAAATCCCAGTAGGCCACACTTTTCCTTTCTCATTTCCATTCTTGATTTAAAAATATGTATACCTTGCAGGGGTTAAACTGCACTGAGAGAAGTGGACTTTCTAACATTAAAGGTTGTGAGACTGTTACGTGGCACTTGAATAAACAGTCCCAAATATTTCTTTGTTTTTTCTCAAGTGTCCTCCTCAGAGCCTGATTCATCTGTTACAGCTCAAGCAAAGTCCTTGATTATGGTCTCAGCTCTTTTCCTCACTTCCTCCAGATCCGTAAATTGGTAGGTTTGCCCCCCACAGAAGATTCTCAGGTGGGCTGGCACTGGCAAAGAGTGAGCAATACCCAGATTCCGGAGCTTTGCCTCACTCCATCAAATCTCTTCCTCCGGGCTCAAGTGGAGAAAGACAGGTCCAGAAATAAGAGAATCGTCTTGCCTCAGTAAGTCAACAACTCTGATTCCCTTGCAGCCTGCAGAATAAGGTCTCTCATGGCTGTTCCGACCATGTTCAGCAAGATTGTCCAGGGAGCATCCCACTGGTTCACGGTGGCCCTAGGCAAAATGCAGTAAGCTTTCAGAAAGCTGGTTGGAGGGAGGTTTGCTTCGAGCTGTAGAGTGTCACAAATGCACTCTGGGGGTCAGGCCCTATGCTCCCACTGTGCCCAACCTCAAAGTGCAATATGTGAACAGGAGACAAACAGGGTAACCCTCCTGTCTGTATTGGGTCCAGTCACTACCAGTCTCAAGTCCTGAGGTCAAATATGAGCTTCGCTAGCATGCCCAGGTAACAGGTCCAAATATCACACCCTCTTCAGGAATGCAGTGCAATACTTAACCCAGTGGGTACACCACCTGGTTCACAATCCCCATTCTGACTCAGTTGAGACCTTGGTATTTTTCTTACCTTGCTGCATATGGTAACACACTATAAGCACTTAACACTTCTGTCAGAATTATCAACAGTGTCCCAGCATTCACATTTAAAATAAGGAAAAGTCTCAGGCAGGATTTCAAGGAAAACAAAGTTTATGAAAATTAAAAATAGTAAATAAAATACAAAACACAGAACATACAACATTAATGGTACAGTCATAAAAAGAAAAGGACAAGTATTAACAAACTGTCTTTTTACTGAGTAACTGATCCTACCCCAGTTTCAGTTAGTAAACAGTGGTGCTGAAATTACCTAACTTTGGTAGAAGTGTTTCTTAAGAGTCCAGAAGCAAATGTGTCTCTTGAAAGTCCAAACACAAGTATGCATTGTTCCCTCTGCAGCTTGACATTCATGAGGGGGGAAGGTCCCAACCAGTTTGTGAGGTCACAACTCTGTGGTGTTGCTGGCTGTGAGGTCACTCACATTCCTGTATACCAAATTAGTCAGATGCATCTGCATATTGCTAAGCATCCCACTTAAAAAAAATATATATACTTTTTAATTAGTGAGCTTGACAGAGCAGAATTTATGGCAGGTTAGAATTACCCCTTTGATCTTCATAAGGACGTCCTGAAAGCTATTTCTCCTATCTGTGTGAGGATTTTCACAGGTATCTGTCAGAAGCTGCTTTCCTCCTGATAGGTCATAAAATGCAGCCTATTATGGCCAGTTTCCTAGATTCAAAGTAAATACTGGTTTTACAATCTGTTACAACCTGGTGTCTAAAGGAAGCTCTTAATTAGATTTTCCACTGGGTCAGGGATAGTGCAGATCACCTCTTTACTCTCTGTTCAAAAATCCCATGTGGCTTTACTGCTTGGCCTGTGTTTCTAAGCAGAAGTCTAAACATGTATTTATATCAAAAATATAACACAAATAAGAACATGCAGATGGCTATTGTCACATTCCTCCCTCCTAGACTGAATTTAGTGGAATCTATTCCTAGGCATGGGATGAGTTTCCCAAATTCAGTTCACTGCTCTAACTGACATGATAGCCCATCTGCTTTTGCTGCCCCTGCCCTGTGAGTGACAGTCATGTTGTAACTCTGCAAGGCAAGGCTCCATCTTAAAAGCCTTCTGTTTGTTTTACCCATCTGTGCCTGCCAAACCAGGGGGGTTATGATCGGGTTTGTACCTCAAAGTGCAGCCCTTATAGATATGGCTCTAATTTCTTTAGTGCCCACACCATTGCAAGGCATTCTTTCTCCACTATAGAATAAACCTGCTCCCTGAGAAGTAATTTCTTATTGAGGTGCACTATTGGGTGATCTTTCCTTTGGTTAGAAGTCTCACTAAGAAGTGCCCCAATATCCACATCTGGGGCATCTGTCTGGACTGAAAATGGTTTACTGTAGTCTGGCCTGGCTAATATAGGAGCACTGTACAGTACCGCCTTTAGCCATGTAAAGGCTTGTTCGCAGGCTGGTTCCCATTTTACCTTTTTAGGCATTCTTTTCTTTAGCAGGCCAGATAGGTGAGCTGTCAGGGCATTGTAGTTTGATACAAATTTTCTATAGTACCCTGCAGTTCCAAGAAAACTCTGAACCTGCTTCTGTGTTTCAGGTCTGGGCCATGCCTCGATTGCCTCAATTTTTGTTTGATTAGGATGTAGCTGTCTCCGCCCTACTACATGCCCTAGATATGCCACCTCAGCCATAGCCACCTGGCATTTTTCAGCTTTGACAGTGAGCCTGGCCCTCTGTATCCTGCCCAACATTTCCCTAAGGTGGGACAGGTGTTCCTTCCAGCTGGCACCGAAGATGTCAATATCATCCAGGTATGCCATGGTGTACTCTTCAGTACCATTTAACACCTGTTTCACCAACCTTTGGAAGGTGGCAGGGGCATTCTTCATTCCAAAAGGCATTACTTTAAACTCAAATAACCCTATCAGAGTGATGAAGGCCAACCTCTCCCTAGCTCTGGCAGTTAACTCCACCTGCCAATACCCTTTTGTCAGGTCAATAGTGGTTAGATATGTTGCCCCTCCCAACTTTTCCAGTAGTTCATCCATCTGTGGCATTGGGTGGGTGTCTGACTTTGCAACTATGTTGAGTCCATGATAGTCCACACAAAAACAAGTATAGCCATCTGGCTTGGGAGTGAGGAGTATGGGTGAAGCCCAGGGGCTGTGGGACCTCTGGATTACCCCTTAATCCAGCATTTCTTCCACCTCCCTCCTAATGTCCTTTTGGATGGCCTCTAACACCCAATATGCTGTTCACCATATGGAAGCTTGCATCCCTGTCTCTACATTATGCGTCGCTAAGGGAGTTAATCCAGGCTTGGTATTAAACAATGGGACAAAGTCTGCTTAAACCTCCCTTACTTCCTGGATCTGATCCAGGGTCATCTGGGGTGACATTTTGATTGCCTCCACAGAGGACTCCTGCTTGCTTTCTTCCAGCAAGTCCAGAAGGGGATCTTCCTCATTTGTTCCCTCCCCAGGACTACACACTGCAAAGACCATGTCAGTTCTATTTGCATATGGCTTCATCATGTTGGCTTTTGGGTATGTCTCCTGTCAGGTAGTTCTACAATGTAATTTATGTCATTCACCTGGCTGACTACTTTGTACGGTCCTGCCCACTCGGCCTGCAGCTTATCTTTCTGGACTGGGATTAGGACCATGACCTCCTGACCCACAGTGTATGAGCGAGCTCTGGTTCTACAGTCATACCATATCGTTTGCTTCTACTGGGCAGCTGCCAGGTTGCTCTGGGCTGTTCCCATAAGCTTCTTCAGCTTTTCCCTAAACTTAGGACATAATCCCCTATGGGAGTTCCCTTGGTGGCATGCTTGCCTTCCCAGTCCTCCCGGATCAAGTCTAGGGGCCCACACACCCTTCATCCATATAAGAGCTTGAAGGGGGGAAAACCCTGTCGACTCTTTGGGCACCTCCCTATATGAGAACAACAGGTGGGGAAGATATTTCTCCTAGTCCCTCCCATGCTGTTCAGCAAATTCTTGGAGCATTGATTTAAGGGTGCCATTAAATCTTTCCACAAGCACATTGGCTTGTGGGTGAAAATGTGTCATGCATCTCTACACCACCCCACACTTCTCCCACAAACACTTCATCAGGTCTGACATGAAGGAACCCCCTTGATCAATGATGACCTCCTGTGGGAACCCGACAGTGGAGAAAATCCCTAGCAAGGCATCTGCCACTTTGTCAGTCCTCAGTGAGGATAGGGCGACTGCCTCTGGGTACCAGGTGGCATAATCCACCACTTTTATGATAAACCTCTTCCCGGAGGAACTGAGGGTATTCAGAGGCCCCACATATCCATTCTTACCCTCTGGAATAGATCCTCCACTATGGGCAAGGGAATTAGGGTGATTTGGGTTTTACTACCTACCTTCCCTATTTCTTGGCACTGGTGACAAAACCTGCAATATTCCTTCACCTGCTGGGTGAAGTTGTTCCAATAGAAATTCTGGGCCAATCGCTGTGTAGTGCACGCAATTCCCAGATGTCCAGACATGGGGATATCATGAGCAATCTTGAGCACCACTCATGGTATCCCTGGGGAACGACAAGCTGCCTGCCCATCACCCCTCCCTCTGTCCTTGTGTCCTGCATATACAGCAGTACCTTGTCCCAGTACACTCTATGTCTCCCATCACCTCCCTGTGCTCCATCAGATTCTGTCTGAACCCTCAGCCTCTCTAAGCTAGGGTAATTTTTCTGAGCAGCTGCACAATCCTTACATATTCTGAAGGCATGGGATAGGTCCCCTTCAGTTCCTAAACTAGGGTCTCTAACACTCTGACCACTGGTTACCCATCCCTCCTCAGAGTAACCATCTGTAACTGTTCTGTTAACTGCTACCTGGGGAATTTCTACCCCCCCTTTCGCTATTCTCCATATTAAGAGACACAGGCTGGGGAATCAGCCTCCCAGTGTTTTCTGCAGGGGCTTCTATGGGGTCCAGGGAACCATAATTTACCTTTTCTGCCTGACTGTGGGTAACTGCACACACCACTCCCTTTTGGAGATTGTTCCCTATAATTACATCCAGGGCCAGATTTTCTGCCACTGCAATTTTCTGCACAGTCTCTCCTGTTTCACCCCAGTCCAGGAGAACACTAGCTAGTGGCAGAGTTTTCTCCTCCCCAGTGAATCCTCATACTGTAACAAACTGATTGGGTATAAGCTGTTCAGGCTCAAACACATCCCCTTTTACCAAATTAAGGGATGCCCTCTTGTCCCTTAAACCACGGGTTTGCACCCCATTCACAGTAACTGGGTGTATGTGCTCCCTCATGTTTACTGGCATGCTTTCAGGGATACACAAAAAAACCCACCTCTTTCCCAGCACCACTTTATGCACTCTGTACCTTTCTAGGACACTGTCTTGCAATATGCCCAGGTTGTTTGCAAAGCCAACAATCATTTCTTTTATCAGGCAAATCTTTTCTTTGTAACCTAGGGCTGCCCACTTTCTTGGGAGGCAGTGAGGGTTTTAGCTGCCCTGAAGGTGCGCTTTTACCTTTCTGCACTGCCACGCCCGTCCCACTCCCTCTCAGAGCAGGTCTGCTCCTGGCATAGTGGTCTGAGAGCTTGGCAGCCTCCGGCACTGTTTTTGGATCTCAGTCCTCTAGTCAGATTTTCAGCTCTGCTAGGCAAGCCCAAAAGAATTTCTCCAAAAGTACATCCTCAATTTTCTCTACAGAGTCTGCTTTAACCCCTTCCCACCAACGTTTCAAAAACTGATGTTGTTTGGTAGCTAGCTCCTTGTAACTCAAGTCAGGGCTTCTCCTGAGCCTGATGACTTAACTCTGCATGCTTCAGCTGTCAAGTCATACTTTTTTAACAATGCAGATTTAAGTTTGCCATAATCATTACTGTCCTGATTGTCCATTTGACCCAATGCATCACGAGCTTTCCTGGTAAGAAGCAGGGATAGCTGGAAGCTCCATGACTCTCTGGGAATTTTTGCCTGAATGCATACCTTTTCAAATGAGTTTAAAAATGCATCCATATCTTCCCCCTCTTTAAATTCAGCTATCAATTTAGAATTTAATTTGTAAACCGGTCCTGGAGGTACAGGTTCACCCATGCTGCTTTCCTGCTCTGGTGCTGGTCTTTGGAGTTGTAGTTTCTCCAGTTCAAATGTCCTCTGACACTCTTTCTCCTCTCACTCTGCCTCTCTCAGAAGCTGTCGCTCTTTTTCCTCTGCCAATCTCCGGTGCTTATTTTCTTTTTCCATGGTCTCTTGCTGCTCTCACTTCTCCTCTCTCTCTCTCTCTCTCTCCATCTCTATCTGGAACTTCTTCTGCTCAAATTCCAGCTCCTTTCTCCTCAACTCTATCTGCAGCCTGTTCCCTTCTGGCTCCAGCATGGTGGTGACCTTCCCCTGCAGTTGTGGTTCTCAGTTCTCACTGGTCCTGCTGTCCTTCTCTCTGGGTCTAGACATTGTGGTGACCCCTGGCCCCTCCATACCCAGGGTCTGGTCCCTTTAAGTCACTGACTGGGACTTGAGGTCTTGGGCATCGGCTGCCACAACAGCCTCGATGAGGTACTGTTTGTTTTGCCCCTCACAAAGGACTCCTCTCTCCTGGCACAACTACCTTAGGTATTCTGCAGTGTACTCACTGTAGGTGGAAGACATCTTCTTCCCTAATCTAAGGCTACACTAGCTTGCACCCCCAAAAAAAATAAAACAGGTAGAGAACTTAGACTGTAACCGCAATGATATATTTCTTTTTTCCTTTTTCTTTAAATCACTGCCTTATTTTGTGTGTGAACTGTTATAGTTTAGCAATCCAACACACTGTACTGTTAATGCTTGCGTCACCAAATAATTTCACAGCATGCAGACAGTTTTATTTGATTGTAGTACTGCAAACCAAATCTTTTAGATTGCAACGCTGCCAACCAGATCTGTCACGAATGCACTCCGGGGGTCAGGCCCTCTGCTGCCACAGTGCCCAAGCTCCAACTGCAATATATGAACAGGAGACAAACAGGGTAACCCTCCTGTCTGTATTGAGTCTGATTACTACCAGTCTTGAGTTCTGGGGTCAAGTAGGAACCCTTTTTTGCTAGCATGCCCAGGTAACAGGTCCAAATATCTCACCCTCTCCAGGAATGCAGTGCAAAACTTAACCCAGTGAGCACAACACCTGGTTCACAATCCCCCTTCTGACTCAGTTGATACCTTGGTATTTTTCTTACCTTGCTGCATATGGTAACACACTATACGCACTTAACAGTTCTTTCAGAATTATCAACACTGTCCCAGAATTCACACTCAAAATGAGGAAAAGGCTCATGCAGGATTTCAAGGAAAACAAAGTTTATGAAAATTAAAAATAGTAACTAAAATACAAAACACAGAACATATAACATTATTGGTACAGTCGTAAAAAGAAAAGGACAAGTATAAACAAGCTGCCTTTTTACTGAGTAACTGATCCTATCCCAGTATCAGTTAGTAAATAGTGGTGCTGAAATTACCTAACTTTGGTAGAAGTGCTTCTTAAGAGTCCAGAAGCAAAAGTGTCTCTTGAAAGTCCAAACACAAGTATGCATTGTTCCCTCTGCAGCTTGACAATCACGAGGGGGATAGGTCCCACCCAGCTTGTGAGATCACAGCTCTGTGGTGATGCTGGCTATGAGGTCACTCACATTCCTGTATACCAAATTAGTCAGATGCATCTGCATATTGCTAAGCATCCCACTTAAAAAAATATATATACTTTTTAATTAATGAGCCTGACAGAGCAGAATTTATGACAGGTCAGAATTACACCTTTGATCTACAGAAGGACATCCTAAAAGCTATTTCTCCTATCTGTGTGAGGATTTTCACAGGTATCCATCAGAAGTTGCTTTCCTCCTGATAGGTCATAAAATGCAGTCTGTAATGGCCAGTTTCCTAGATTCAAAGTAAATGCTGGTTTTATAAGCTGTTACAACCAGGTGTCAAAAGGGAGCTCTTAACTAGATTTTCCACTGGGTCAGGGATAGTGCAGATCCCCTCTTTTCTCTCTGTTCAAAAATCCCATGTGGCTTTGCTGCTTGGCCTGTGTTTCTAAGCAGAAGTGTTAAAAATATAGTACAAATAATAACAAGCAGATGGCTGTCATCACGTAAAGTAGTCAGCAATCATGATCATAAAAATTCTAGCAGACTCTCTCCCTTGCAATTCTCTGGCAGCCTGACTATGCACACATTTTTGGCCCATTGCAAGTTCTCCACAGCCTCCAAATGTTACCTCAGTTGGGAGTTCTCTTAAGCCATTTTAGAGGTTGATGCCAGGGCTTTTGTTGCCATTGATGCAGCTACTCTGGCTGTTTTTGTAGCATTTTCAGTTTTGACAGCTTGTTCGGCCATGTGGATTAAGGCAAGTTTTATTTTGCTGTCGATAGCCTGCATAGACTTCTGGAGGGCCTTCCAAGGAGGTTTAGACCATGGCTGGAGTTGTGGGTCAGCCGATGAAGTAATTTCTGCTGGTGGCTGACTTTTTGAGCTGACTCCCATTGCTTGATTGGTGTGACCCATCCTACAAATTTTATATGTATTGGTTCAGCTTTTCGAGTAGGATCTGTTTCTGGGTAGCAAATCCCAACTTAAGCACAAAAAAAGGAGTTTATCTGGCTTTGAAACATTGATTGCAAGGAGTTCTCCAATATCACGTCTTGTTGGTAGGTGTGGTCCACAGCACCTCCAGCCATAATTATATTGAACCACAGTCTACAGTGATCACAGGTCCCCAGGTGGCCTGCCACCTTGAAGTCTACAACACTGTCCCTGTTAGTGAGTACCAAGTCCAGTATTGCCCCATCATGAGTGGGTTCACTGGCTAGTTGCCTGAGGAATGCCCCCTACGGAGAGTCCAGATAAAGATAACTCTGATAAGGATAAGGATAAGGAGGTGGATGATGCTGATGAAAATCCAGATTCCTACACTATCATTGTATGAGAGAGAATATTCCTTCTACAAGGAGAGGAAGTGGATAGAAGCTAAGAAAAATAATTCTGATCTCTCTCCTATTAGACACAAAAATTATGTATTTCTTCTCACTGAAACATGTTGAGCCCTCCAGTTGGATGAGGTTTAATCCATCTCTTCCCCAAATGTAAACCCCATACTATCTGCTTCAGGGTCCACACCTACTGCTTTCCAAATTTCCAGCATTGTGATCAAATTATTGAGCAAGAATGGGCAGACATGGATAGGAGACAACTCCATAAGGTAAGTGCAAGATGTTACCCTCTTCAAGAAGAGCACTTCAAGAATTAGAAGGTATGCACTGTAGTGACAAGGAGGTTTGTAATGAAATGAAACACAACAATCTCTCTTGAAGACCCATTGGTACTTTGAGATGCACAGAGAAAAAGTCAATTCCTCCTGCCACTGTGCATTTGTAGTTAGTAAGAAAAACCTCAGAATTGTGCATGCCTTGTTCAGAATTTCATAACCCTCTTCACTTGGGTAGTGACCTTGGCAGGACAGTAACTGGAGGATTGTCCCAGAACAGATTTTTCTGCATCTTGTATCAATGACCTCTGCATTTATGGGAGATGCAGTTGTGGGCAGTTTATGCATGTCAGCTTGCACAGCCTCTACTATAGTGTTAGCCATGCAAGGAGTTTGGTTCCAACACTGGTCCACAGATCAGGTATCAAAACCAAAATTGTACAAAATGCCCTTTTTCAGGTGACCTGTTTGATCCAGAACCTCAAGCCACTGTGCATGTTGCTCTTTCAGGATACTTGTTTTTAAATCCACCTCGACTCCACTGTCAGGAGGTCTAAACCTTACTCTCAGGTTCTTGGCAATATTGGGAATGCAAGGAATCACAGACATATTGCATAAGAGTAATAAACTTGTTTATAACTACCAAAAGGATAAATCACAGTTGCCCTAAGCAGTTCTTATCAATATGAACTGGGAGAGAATGCTAAGCATTCCCTATACCTCGAGTTTTCTTCATGTCTCTTGGGGTCTCCGAGGTATAAGACTCAGTGTTTCACATTATATACCTATGATAATTACTATGGTTACTGTAAGACAGAAATATTTCTAGTTACAGAGATGAGCCCTATTGGCTAAATTAGAGGTGGCTCCATGGTCCAAGATAACATTATACAATATTGTAGTAGTCATCACTTTGTGAAACAAAAGAGTACAGTTGTGTAGTAGTACAAATCACCAAAAGGTGGCAATGCCGACTTATATATCATAATCATTACAAGGACACAGATGTCCTAATATCTTGTGAGTAAGAAATACATAGGAAATGTAGATGTATTGGAAAGCAAAGTGTATAACAATAATATGCATACATAACCTGACATCTACTCTTGTATTGTAGATGTCCTTAGCCCTATATGTTAGTATAACATATGCCTAAGAACTAGCTGTCTATGGTGTACCTCTGGGGGTACCAATAAGGGTGCAGGGATCTTGTGTAATATTCCCCCACTTGTTGACTCCAAGAGCAACACAGGCAAAAATAGGGAAAGGTCAGAGAGCAGGTGTCATTCACAAACCCGACAGGCGAGCTTTGTAAAGGAACTCCAGCTGCTCACGGTGTTGACGCAGCATGCGCCGTAGGCAGCATAGCATAATAACCAAGAAAAATATCAAAAATGCTTGTATAATAACAAAACCTTTAAAGGTAATTTCTAACCAAGTGTTAGTTAATGCATCATTCATATCACCATCATTAATCAATGAAAGGATAGCTTCATTAGCCTTAGTAATATTACTGCTGATGTGGATGAGGTGGATGTCTTTTCTCTCTAACAGTGATTTTAATGTAAGTGACAATGGATCTATGTGTACATTAAAATATGGTAAGTATTCAGAAAGGGTGAGCAGATAATCAGGGTTACCATCAATGATGTCCACATCCATAAGGGGGACGGGGGGTAATAACGGTATGTCCAACAACAGCTTTGTGGTGGAGGACAAAGCAGAAGTTGGGAGAATCAATAGCACATGTCTCAGTTCTGTATGTATAGGTTTTATAGTTTGTTACCATGCAGTACTCTGCATCAGAATTATAATGCATTTTCACAGTGGGGAGTCTCCATTTTTGCAACTGTACCAGGCAGGCATAGGTTGTCTTGGAAATCCGTGTTGACAAGTGATGAACCTCCTCTCGGTAAGACTCGTAAAGTTTATCTGGAGCCAATGTTGAGGCCAAGAAGGCTGTGTTATTCATGCTGATGTCATCGTCCATGGAAAAGGACCAATCAATACTGCTGAGAGAATGACCACATACAGGTTTAATAACATCCAATACATCACATCGACACAAGTAGATATATTGTTTCTTCACACAGCAGTCTGTGTGTGGAGTGACCCAGCCATCCAGGAAAGGATGGAAGACCAATATAGGAGGCAAGTCCAAGCATTCTCTGTAGATGTTATCATCAAGGTGCCCGATTGAATGTACAGAAGCGAGCTTGTCGAACAAAGCTGTAGTGGAATCAAAATGTGGTAAAGAGACAGTAAAAGAAACACATTGTATCTTTGATAGAACATTTCTTAGGAGTAAAACAGGGACCAGTGTTAGGGCGTCTGGTCACAAAACCCAAATTCCTAGCTGTAGAAAGAGGAATAGTTAAAGATTGTTGCATACACATAACAATACAGCCAGGGGTTTTACATCATGGACAATGGCATTTAGAAATACATCTGTCATGTATGATATCAGGGATTCTTCCAGATTCTAGATCACGGAAGAGATTATTGATGGTAGTGATGATGTACGAGCCATCGGCTGAGCATAGAATCTCACGGGCAATGTATTGTTTATCTGCTTCTTTGTTATTCTGTGCAATGAGTGCGTTAATCTTATCTTTAGAATCTGTAAATGCCTTAGCAATGTTGTGCATATTGTAAACAGTGTATCTTTCTTCCTGACTAAGGCCATCCACACCATGCAATAATGGGGGTAGTATATTATTTACCAAACCAGTCTGAAATTTGGCAGAATAAGATTTGATAGCAGCAATGTCTGCTTTATTCCAGATAGACATAGCTGTACCAAAGAGACCTGTGACCATGCCTGTTGCACCAGTGACATCAGAACTGTCAACTTCATGTGTATTACATTTATGACTTTGATCATCAGGATTTGGTCTTCTCCTGAAGTTGCCTCTATACTCGGTGGTATGTACCCCGGCAATAGGGTCTTGAGTATGAATCTGAAATGCTGCTAAACTATCAAGCAATAACATGCTGTAAAATGCTGAAGTATTGGTATTGTGACACATACCAAATTCTTTCATATTCCAGTAAGTTAAATTAAAAAACACAGGTATATGCAGAAATTGTAAATTGTTAATCAGTGTACCAAGTAGAGCAGTGGTTGTGAGACCACTGTGGGGACCAGGGGTGTGCTTTGGACATTCTAAACGCTGTTTGTCAGTAGGTAATAACACAAAAAGGTACATGGCAGCAGAGGCCATGTTGTGTACAGCACAAAATATTTGAGCAGAGTCCTTAGACAAAAAATTACAATATGAGGGATCAATTAAAGCAGTACTATTGTATAAACCAGAATGTCTAAGAGCAGTTTTTAGCAAGGACAAAGAACCATTTGGGGATAATTTAGCATTAGGCCAACCCTGAAAAGTTCCCTTGGAGAGTTTGGCTACAGGGAGAATTTGTCCTTGCGATGTGGTTTGCCACTCAATTTGTAGGGTAGATTTATCAGGAGCAACTACCGAGGCAGTGAGGTAAACATCGGAACCTTCCTGGACAGTAATCAAACTATCGGGTATTTTGATGGATAATCCCTCTGGGACAGATGCTGGAGGATCAAGGTGAGGTAGGAGGTTCGGTACCGTGCCTTGGATACAGGGGATAACTCCTGAGATGAGGAGAAAATGGAACAAGATAGCCATCTTGTCAGTATATCTGAAAAAGAAAATCAAACATTAGTAGGTTAGTACTATTCCACCCAATGGGGTGAGGAAAAGTAATTATGCTCCTTTATGCAATTTCAGTTGGCTTGCATGTAACCATTTATCAGTCAGTTTATTGTTGTGTAGGAGTCTAACTTGATAAACTGCCAGACTGAGCTTGTTGACAATGGGGAAAGGGCCTTCCCACTTATTGGAGAAGGGGTGTGTGGGATGTGCAAATCAGAGAACTATTACCTGATCTCCAACCTGCCAATCCACTTCTTGTGCGTGTTTGTTGAACTGTATCTTGGACTGTTGCTGGGCCTTGCCCATGCAATTGGTAGCATACAAGTGTGTGTGTATGAGGTCTTTTCTGAGTTTTTCCACATATTGGTCTACAGACACACGGTCCACAGTTGGGGTGCGTAGGTCAAACAGCAGGTGTTCAGGTAATCTCATCTGTCTTCCAGTCATCACCTCAAAGGGTGTCAACTGGGTGGTGGCTGAAGGTGTACCCCGATTGCCATAAGGAGTAACGGCAGCAGGGAATCCCAGGTTTTGGGATTGTCCTCAATGAATTTGGAAAGCATTTGCTTAATCCGCCTGTTGTCTCTCTCTACTTGACCTGAACATTGAGGGTGGTAAGGAATGTGGAACTTCTGTTGAACTCCAAGGAGCTCAAGGGATTCTGTCATCAACTCACCTGTAAAACTGGTTCCTTTGTCAGACTCTACCTTAAGAGGTAGGCCCCACCTGGAGAAAATTTGTTCCACCAGGATTTTGGCAGTGGTTTTAGCAGTGCATGTCTTAGTGGGGAAAGCTCCAACCCACTTAGAGAAGAGATCAGTTACCACAAGAGCATACTTGTTGTTTCTGCTGGTATTGGTCAGGGGGCCAATAAAATCAATCTGTATGGCATGCCAAGGGCCAGAGTGTCTTTGTGGTAGGAGTTTGGCATTTTGTTTGGTGGGGATGGGATTGTTTTGCACACAAACAAGGCAGTTGTCTATGTACAGTTAAACATCTTTGGTGACACCAGGCCACCAAACGGTGGTCTTGAGCCTCTGGAGGGTGTTTTCCACTCCCTGGTGTCCACCAGTGGGTGTATCATGCACTTGGTGCAAGAATTCAGTCCTAAGGTGTCTGGGGACCACCCACAACTTGGTGGTGGAATCATCTGGTTGGTACCAGATGAGCCTGTCATCTAGGGACAAGTGTAACTTACTTTCATGCCTCTGGTAGGGATTATGTGTGGGAAGTTTCTCTTCTGTGCCCATGTAAGGAATCTGAAAACTTCTTTGAGCTTAGTATT
The DNA here is from genome assembly GCA_016271365.2 of Neoceratodus forsteri. NCBI lineage: Eukaryota > Metazoa > Chordata > Ceratodontiformes > Ceratodontidae > Neoceratodus > Neoceratodus forsteri. The sequence continues at coordinate 323,040,765 of JADMNL010000023.1, forward strand.
AACATGTTGGGCTGCTGAAAGATCCAAGGGAGAAAAAGGTTCAGGTTTCTTCCTGACTGCTGCAATGTGTACAGCTGCATTAGCCTCTGGATGATCCATCATCCAGGTGTCCCCTCCCCGGACCCCTTCCTTGGCAAGGGTGTCTGCTGTGTCATTGAAGGCATGGCAGGGGTCATGTAGGTAATGAACTTTAACTTTATGTACATAGAGTTTGTGTGCAAACCTTTGTGCCAGTGACTGTATGTATATTACCAGTTCTTTGTACTTCACTGGGCTGCCATCAGAAGAGAGGAAGGAGTTCTTCTGCCAGAAAGGAAGAAATTCTGTAAGAGAACAAACCCAGTTAGAGTCTGTAAAGATGATGGTATCCTTGGTTCCATGCTGGATGAACTCGAGGGTACAGGCCACCTCTGCCATCTCTGCATACTGTGATGATGCTACACTGCAATGCTTAGAGATTTTAACTGTTACCATAAGGGTAAATTACTAATATACCCATCCCTGCAATTTGTTCTTCCTGATAGTAGGAAGCTGAACCATCTGTAAAAAATACGACACAAAGAGGTGCTTTCAAGTATTTGTGGTGTGACAGGGAGGAAGGGACCTGGATCTGGAAGATCAGGTGGTTGCAGTGTACAGTCATGGGGTTCTTCTTGGAAAAGGAGTCCATGTGCCAGCATGGATGGAATTTTGGTTGGGTGTACCTGTATGTCTCTATCCTGGAGAAGAAGTTACCAGTGTGTCAGTCTGGTATTAGAGACTGACGCATCCTTCACTCTGTTTGATAGCAGAAATGTAGTTGTGGTGTGGTTTGTGTTAATGATCAGTGGAAAGTACCCAATGATATACAGAAAGTGCTTGACAGCCCAGTAGGTGGCCAGAAGGTTCCTTTCACAAAGGCTGTACTTCTGTTCCACTGGAGTCAAGAGCTGTGATGCATATGCAATGGGTCTCAGAGTACCATGAACCTTCTGGGCCAGCACTGCTGACATGGCAATGTCAGTGGTGGTACATTCCAGATGGAATGGTACTGCTGGATTGAGGTTGACCAGAGCTGGAGCCGAGGCCAAGGCCTGCTTCAGTGACATCACAGCCTGGGTGTGTATGGGACCCCAAGTCCAGGGAATGTCCTTTTTCAGTAGCTCATACAAAGGAGCAGCCTTCTGAGCAAAATCACAAATAAAATCTCTAGAATAGTTCACCATACCTAGAAACCTTCTAAGAGTTGCCACACTGGTAGGCAATGGCAAGTCTTGCAATCCTTGTATCTTCTTTTAGGTAGGGCTACAGCCTTGGTCAGTTATTCTCAGGCCCAGAAAGAGTACAGTCAAAGCCGCTTATAACAGGCACATCTGTGTAAGCAAATTCTGCCATTATAATGCATGCCCACAGTAACCAAAAACAATACATTTTACACCGACGTGCAGATCTCCATACTCCTGCTAGTCCTTGCTGCTATGTTAGTCTGCTCCCACTCACCTTCCCCAAAGCCAGTAACTCTGCTCTTGCTGTTAGCAACGATGTAATCTAGTAGCAGTACAGTATAGGGAAAGAAACCTTGACGGTCAAGACAATACAGTACCTCCCAACATATTTACCAAGAATAGGTATTCGGAGACGGAATCATTTCATTTTCACTGGCGTCCTGCTTTTATAGCTCTGACTGTATTCAGCTGTACTCCTGTTCTGTGCACAGTTTGGTCCTCACCTTCCTTGTAGCCAGCCCTCCTGAAGAAATCAAAGCAGTGTTTTTCTCTTGTAAAAGCCCTTATTCCCTTCTTTAGGATGGATCCCTTAACTGCAACAACTGAAAGTGTCTGAAGCCATTAGGGGAAACCTTCATCCACCTAAGCCAGGACCGATTAGTGCATAGTTAGCGCCCTATGCCTAACTTCTATTTTGGGCTGATTAGCTGTGAGACAGATAATTAACACTTCAGCATGCTGAATTTTTTAAGCTGTAGCAGCTAATCTACCTGAAATAGAAGGCCGGCATAGATCGCTATATCCAGCATTTTTTCATTGTAGGCAATGAATTTAGTAAGTGGAAACAGCAATCTGCCCGTTAAAAGCGATTGCCCGTATAAAGCGTGGGCGATTTAAGTGGAGGGGACTGTACCTCTTTCCGACATAGTTGTGCTTTTGCTGGATTGCATTTGAGGCCTGCTCTCTGGATGAGAGTCAATAGTTCATCCAAGAGATCCAAGTGGTGTTCCTGTGTGGCTGTTGCCAACAACAGGTCATCCACATACTGCAAAAGACACTGCGGAGTAGAGAAACCCTCATGGATGTCCATCATGTGCAATGGAACAGGGAAGGGCTGTTATGGAATCCCTGTGTTAAGCAAGTTCACGTGTACTGTCTACGTTCAAAGGTGAAGGCAAACTTATATTGACTTTTAGGGGCCAATGGCAGTGACCAAAAAACATTGGAAATAGCCAGGGCACTGAACTATTTTAGGTCAGGAGTTAAGAGTCACAGCAGATCAGGTGCAGAGGCCACAGTTGGAGCACAACTGGGGGTGATCTGGTTCAGTTTCCTGTAGTCAATAGTAAGTCTCCAGGCATCTCTAGGTTTCTTCACAGGCCACACTGGGGAGTTGGCAGTAGAAACATATGTTCTGATTGTGATTACCCCTTGGTTGAGTAGTGATTTTATTGTTTCCCCAAAAGAAGGCAAGGCCTCAGATGGGAAAGGATATTGCCTTTGCCTCTCGTGTGCTGGGCCTGGCACTTCGATGACAGTGTGCATTCTGCCACAGACATGCTTGTTGATAGCAAATGCTTCCAAATGTCTTTGTAGGATGGGAAGGAGCTTTGGGAAAAGCTCATGACTCTTGAACAAATCTATGATGTCATAATCTTTATTGTTGGCAGATATTGTTGCCACAACATGTGAATCAGGGATCAAGATAGTATGATACTGGCCCTGAAACTGTATCAGCAGCATGTTAGCAAGATCCACCACACAGCCGTGTGGGGCAAGGAAGTCAATCCCAATGATGCTAGGATGATCATGCATTACCATCAGTTGGAAGGTGTGTGAGGCCTTCAGGTGTCCCAACTCTACAGGTAGTGGTAGAGAGCGGTATGCAGGTAACCTAGTACCATCTACTCCTGACGTGTTGGTCCTCCATCCGGTGGACCAAGTAGATGTATCCGGGTAGTCATCACGTAATCAAGACACAGCCACGCCTGTATCCAATAACACTGTAAGTAGGCAGCCTCTGACCTCGGCCTCAGTGCAGGGCCTTCTGTTTGTATCCAAGACCAGCTTGTTTCCAATCTGGACTGGGGCCTGTAATTGTCAATCTTTACTGGAAGAAGCATGGAGAGGTTGGGCCTAGCTCCTTTGAACCACTTCACCATGCTGCACTGAAGCTATATAGGGAGGTGCTTCTGGGTTCAGGCCTGTATGGGCCTGAGGGCCTGTACTTCCGGTATCACCATGGCCCATTGGGGCCTGGGTTCCCGGTTGTATGGCTGCAAGGGACTGAGCAGGAACAGCATCTGCTACAGAGCGCACTTGCCCCAGGAGTTCTCAAAACTTCCGATTCTCTTCGGCTATCTCCCTATAAAAAGGGTCTGGTCTTTGTTGTTGTTTAGCCTTATGATTCTTGTGCTTCTTATTTTTATGATAGTTCTAGTTCCCACCCCATTGCTGTTGTTGCTGTTGTGGTTGTTGTTGTTGTTGGGGCTGCTGGGGGTGTTGGTTGTCTGCGGGGAGGGGCTGTTTGTGTTGGGCCTGCCCTTCCACCATGTAGTGCATTGCAGCCTCTTGAGTAGGCTCCAATGTGGCTACTTTCTTGGAACCAGAGCCCAGATCATGGATGTAGAGTTGGTAAACTCTCTCGGTTTTCTGAAGGATGTCAGCAAACCTCTCCATGGTGGGATAGGTGGTTGGCTCTACCATCTCTCTCACTGCAGGAATCATGTTCCTAAGGAACAAGATCATATATTCAATAAGATCTACATCTGCAGCTTCTTGTGTGAGTTGTTTTCCTGCTCGGTAGGCCATCCAGAGTCTCTGGTGGTAAGTCGCTAGACTTTCCTTTGCATTCTGTTTCACAGGGTATGCAAGCATCACTCCTACTACACCTGGGCTGTGTGCAGAAATTAGTTCAGCTGCAATCTTGTCAAAGGTGGCATTGCCAGCCTGGCGGATGGCATCGGGGAGCTTGGCCCACAATCCAGGCTCTATGGTCTGACATAGTATTTGAACCTGATAGTCTGCAGTGAGGCTAAGCATCTCACATTTGGAATGCACCTTTTCCAAGTGGCAGCTGAGACTGTCGGACGGGCTCATCCGACCAATACTGTCAGCTATTTGCTGAACAGAGTAGGCCATTTGTAGGGGATTGTTGGGTCGATCAGGCTGGGGTAGGTTACCTCGGGCACTATCCAGGGGTACAAACCATGCCTTCCTGAGTACCAGCCTCTTACAGAAGCTGCCTAATTTGGGTTTTATGGACCCGCTTATTTCTCTCAGAGATAGGCACATTACCTATTGCATTCTCAATCATTGTTTCTATCTCCTGCCTGTCTTCCACATTAATAATGGCCACGGGTGGTGCCGTCAGGACCAGACTTGGACCTGCCTCCCCCCCATCATTGGAGCCACCATGTTGGTGTCGCCCATGATGTGCGTCATGACGTCGATGACGTATGACAAGGTGTGGGTGGAGTCGAGACCCGCCATGTTGTGGATGGCTGGGTGGGGTTTCTGGGCCATAGTAGGGGTGTGACTGGGCACTGTATAGTCAGATGTCGTCATCTGAGACCTCCCCTTCAGATAACATGGTTAAGGCAGCGGCCACGCCTCCCATCGGCTTAACTTGTCCGGCCAGAACCTCTCGCTGATGGCGCAGTTTCGCCATCTTACATTCACATTCTGCATGACTTACATTTGTAAAATTCACATCAACCTCAACTTGCATTTGTCTCTGCAACACTCTGCATGTGGCGCTCAATTCGTGATTGTCCTTAGTAGCCACTTCTAAGTAATTACGTATCTGGTTTATCTCGTCCTGTAACTCTCCCATATCCTCACTCAACTGTTCATTCACTCTACTTAACAAGTCATTCATATTCAAAGCCTGCCCCTTATCCTGTCTCAAACTTTCACACTCCTGCTTCAACATATAAATTTCTTGCTCTCCAGCCTGTGCAGAATAATGCAAAAGTGAATCCTTTTCATTTCGAAGTGTTTGAAGTTCAGACTCCAAATTCTGCTGCAGTCTAACACATTCTGTTTTCTGTAAACCCATCTCTTGCTTAAGAGATGAAATCTGTAGGTCAAGGGTTTGAAACCTCATTTCGGAGGCTTCCAGAGCAGCATAGAGAGCTGCCACCAACAGCCCTGATGATGCTTATTGGCTGTTTGTCTCATCTCACAGTACTGGGTTGAAATCCCCAGTATAGGGTTTTCAGATTGACTTGTATCCCACATGAAGTCAGCCCATCCTCCATGGGAGGCAAGGAAGTTTGATAAACTGAGCCTCAGTTCTGCGCAGATATTTGATACGGTGGCCATTGTGTGGGAGGGAACGAAAAATCAAACTGTGAAAAAGGTGCCATGCTGTGTGTCAGTCCACAGCAGGAACACTTTACACACAGTCGGACTACTGTATACTCTGTAGGCTTGCAATTCAAAGCCGCTGTGGAGTGGGTCGAGTTGGCATCGACCACACCCAAGAAAAGCAGTCAGACTTTGCAAGTGCCTACAAAGAGGTCTGAAAACAGGGAGAGGTGATGCGGAAATGCACACCTACAATCCCCGTTGGGAAGGGAATGGTTTCAAGCAACAAGTGAAAGCTTACAAACACCAAATATTGCCTGCACGCAGTTGCCAATTGTCAGGAGGCCTAAACCTCACTCTCAGGTTCTTGGCAATATTGGGAATGCAAGGAATCACTGACACGTTGCATAAGAGTAATAAACTTGTTTATTACTACCAAAAAGATAAATCACAGTTGCCCTAAGCAGTTCTTTCCAATACGAACCAGGAGCCAATGCTAAGCGTTCCCTATACCTCAAGGTTTCTTCATGTCTCTTAGGGTCTCCGAGGTATAAGACTCAGTGTCTCACATTATATACCTATGATAATTACTATGGTTACTGTAAGACAGAAACATTTCTAGTTACAGAGATGAGCACTATTGGCTAAATTAGAGGTGGCTCCACGGTCCAAGATAATATCATACAATTTTGTAGTAATCATCACTTTGTGAAACAAAACAGTACAGTTCTTACACAAATCAGTGTAGTAGTACAAATCACCAAAAGGTGGCAATGCCGACTTATATATCATAATCATTACAAGGACACAGATGTCCTAACATCTTGTGAGTAAGAAATACATAGAAAATGTAGATGTATTAGAAAGCAAAGTGTATAACAATAATATGCATGCATATCCTGACATCTACTCTAGTACGGTAGATGCCCTTAGCCCTATATGTTAGTATAACATATGCCTAAGCACTAGCTGTCTATGGTGTACTTCTGGGGGTACCAATAAGGGTGCAGGGACCTCATGTAACACCACTATCAGCAATGCCACTTTCAAGCTGGGAGGAGACTATGCCTCCGTACAGTGTTGTAAACTGTGCCTTCAGAGAGTCTTTTACTTACTTACTTACTACTTGCCAGCAGAAACAGGCCACACAGTCTATGAAGTCTGCTCAAGTGTGCAGCTAGCACCCCTCTTTCTGCAGCTGCCCCTCCTCAATTACCCCCCACACAGATGAATGCCAACTGACCATGAACCAGATTAAGCTGTTGGTGGTATTTTTAGTGAATGGAGGTATTTTGGCCAGAGCACTGGGGAAATTCACCTACTCTTGGAAGGGGATGCTGTTGGCCCATTCCAAGATGGATGGCCCTGTTGAAGCAGAGAAGGTGGAGGTGCTGCGGGCTGTGGAGTTGTTCTCCCTCCCAGCCGAAAATGGCCAGAAGAACATAGCATTGGATATTTCACTGGATATGGCTACTACTTTGCTGGCTGATGGAGTGAATGGTGCAGGTATATGTGGTATTGAGGGTTTTTTCAGATGGAACACATTGGGATACACCAATCTGTTAATCTGCTTCTGCACTGTTGGAAGCTGGTATGGAGGATTTGGATTTGGCCTCTGAGGACTTTCACATGGCCACTGATGAACTGCCTTTGGATTGCCAACATGCTGCAGTCACAGGACACATTGAGAATAAACCTGGTGGGGTGGAGAAAAGTCTCCACTCTTGACAACAGCTGGTACAAACAGCTAAGGAAGTGTGGCAGATGCGCTGGAAAGAGACATCGACAAAGAAAGATCTTATGGCTGGGACCCCTTCTGCAGCTTTGGCAAGACGGCAAACCACGAGAGATCGACTCAAGGAAGCCTTTTGGGTCAATTCTCCTGGAGTACCTGATGAGTAGTGGATACTGGAGTGTGCCCTGCAACAGGCCAGGTGGTGGCAGAACACAGCTGGTAAGTGGGTCAGTGACCCAATGGTTGATTTCACACAATCCCCGATCATAAGTCAAGCATCATCTCAAGATGCATCATCCACTAGAATTGCTAAACCACACAAGATGGAATCTGAGGGACATATGAAGCCCATGGGGGGTTTGAGTACAAACAGTACAAGATCCTCAGGGGTGCCAATGGGGGGATTGGTGCACACTACCAAGATAGAACGTAATTCACACACTACAATTCCTTTGGAAAAGAGGAACAAGATGGGGGAGACAGACAACAATAATGGTGCCAAGATAATGGACTTAAATGTGCAAGACATTATCAACCTGGAGGTACCAAATGAACTGCAGCCTACTCAGGCAAAGATTGAGGAGAAGCTGCTCTCGAAGGCCCACTTGGTAGGGGAAGGGGTAAGTGGACCAACAGAGAGTGGTAGAGGGGACTTATCCTCAGAATCTGGGGAGGGTGCTGGGCCTGAGGAGATTCCAGCTGGTACAGGACAACATGAGGAGCACAGAGAAGATACCAGTTCTTTTGATCACAATACTGGGCCACAACAAAATTCTCGACCTCCACCTAGAGTTCCCAAATTTTTGGACATGTTTGATAAGTCTCTCCCTATACCACGTTGCCATGCAGTACGCCTCTGATGTAAGGGAGGCCTTGAACTGTACCCAGATAGGGAATATGTAGGGAGGAAATGTCTTAAAGAATCTCTACACTTTATGCCTGCTGACATTCATATATCTGGTGAAGAAACTTTTGATGTCAGTTTTCACACTGCTCATGGCTTGGACATATTTTGGACTTCCTACAGTCAGATGAAATTTTCCCTGTTATGGATTCCCTTCTTGGCAATTTTACTCACTAAACCAGTCATTAAAAAGATAACTATCATGTTTCGGACAGAGAGTATAAATATTGGCAACATCCACCATTGGCTGCAAAAGCGTTGTGATGTTCTCAGTGCTCCTGAGCCAATTATCGATTCAGAATCTTTTTGGACTGGGGTTGGCACTTTAAAATAAAGTTGCAACAGAATGGCGTTGGCACTGTACATCTGCCTAACAGTTTTTTTATTGGTCATGCTTGTGGAGTGTGTTTTTATGCTGATCAACCAAAGGCTTGTTGTAAATGTGGGGACTGCACTCATCTTGATAGCTCCTGTGATAAACTGAAGTGCATTGTATGTGGGGAATATGACTACATTAGTACAGAACGCAGGAATGTAGCAAAGTGCAACTTGTGTGACTCCAGGGGACATGTGTTCTATAAATGCCCTTGAGCAGTTCATAATAGACCTAATGGAGGGAATCAGGATGCCATAATTTGACAGGCCCAAAGGAAAGTGGCAGGAAAGTCAGGGGCAACCCCTCCACTCCCTCCCTCCCCCTCTGACATCTGTGGATAAAACCGCAACAGATAACAGACCTGCCGATACTGCTGGGTTGTGACAGGAACACCCACAGGAGACTGCTCAGACTCAGGAGCAATCTGAAAGGGATGTGCAGCATCATGACTCAGAGGTTCAACTGGACCAGGCATCTGGCACTGTCCCACCTGACCCCCCAATAGCTCAGAGTGTAGAAGTATTGGAGGAACATATGAGTACTGACACCTTGGGATCTAACGAGATGCCGCCCCCACCCCCCTTCTTCCATGGATTCCTCCTGGACTACCCCAGCTCCTAGGAGAAGTGCCAGACTAAGAACTTGTTTCCTCCGACATTGATGTGAGCAATAAATATGAATTACCTGGGAAACAGACTGACTGGGGTGCAATGGACATTGATGGTTCTGATACGGATGCGTCTTTACATTCCCTTTCTCCAACTGAGAAATATGAGGGCAGGAAGAAAAAGAAGAAGAAAAAACATGTTGAGGATGCACAGGATGTTTAATCTTTAACAGAAAGGAAAAACAAAAAAAAAACACTACTTCTTATGGTGGCCTTAACTTTTGCTTCCCTGAATGTTTGCAGTATGCTAAATGGGGGCAAACATCAAGTGTTCTTTTTTTCCTTTTTACAGCAGCAGGCATTTAATGTTTTTTTTTTTTTACAGGAAACCTGTCTGAATACAACAACTTCTGTGTCTCAATGTAAGAAGGCATCATTTGGACAGGACAGAGTGGACGGGATGGGGACTTGTTACAAGTGGCATGTTTTCAACTACAGAAACTGATTGATTTAGTACCAGGCCATGTACTAGTCCTAGATGGTTTAGTCGATGATAAGGCATGCCGACTGGTGTCTGTTTATACACCTCAGAGTAAGGCTGAGTGGGTGTTTTGTTCTTAAATATGCAACCCTTTTTAGCCACCACTAGGTGTGTTTTTTGGGCAGTTACTTTAATTGCCCCTAGATCTGCCCAGTATTAAATTTGCAGGAAGAAAGGTTTACTGCGACATGCATGCCCTGCAGAATTGTTTAAAGACTGCTGGGTTGCGTGATGGAGCCAATTTGGTCTCACCCCCTGGAACAACTAAAACTTACATGAGGGGTAGTCTGGTGACATGGATTGACTTTTGGTTTTTATCTCCAAATATACAATTTGTGGATTTGCAAGTTTTTCCTATGGAATTTTCTGATCATTGCCTACTGAAACTGAAGGTTGAGTTACAGGAATGGGTATCTCATGTTGAGATGGGATGGAGATTGAATACAGCGGTATTACAAGAGCAGACAGTTCAATTTAAGATAAGAGAAATTTTGCAAGCATGAAGTACAATTTGCTGCCTCAATGATATGGCAGGGGAATGGTGGGATGATACTAAGAAGGAAGTTCAGAGCTGGTTTAAAAAGTACGGGGCACATAAGAATAATAAGGAATTCCTAAAATATTTATCTTTAAGCCAACATTTGCAACACCTTTATTCTCTAGCCAACACTTCATCTCAAGATTATAGTACCCAGATTATGCAGGTTAAACATGAAAACATATCAGTATGATAGGGCAGCTACATTAACTGCCACTATGCAGTATGGTACAGTGCAAATGCCTGTAGGAGATCCTTGTCAAGCTTGCAAAACTAGACTTGAGAACTCTTGTGTGACAGCATTGAGGGATGAGGATGGGAGCATTAAAACTGCACCATAGGACCTTCAGAGGATAGTGCAACAGTATCTTTCATCCCTTGGTGCTCATGAAGAGGTAGGACATGTAGAGATGAATACCAATACATCTGAATATGGGCCTAGTTCAGCTGATTTGAGTCAGAAGGAACCAGAAATTCCTTTAACAAAGGCAGAGATTTTGGAAGTTTTGCATAAGATGAGGAAAATGTATCCCCTGGAGATGACGGTCTCCCTCTTGAGTTCTATGCAGCCTTCCAGGATATGCTGGCAGATATGCTACTCCCAGTATATCAGGAAACTTTGACTCATAAAATAGTCAATGAGAAGTTTTCTCTGGACTTAGTAAAGTTTCTGTATAAATCAGGAGACAAAACATTGTTGCAGAATTGGAGGCCGATTTGCCTCCTAAATACCGACTGGAAAATTTTAGGGAAACTGAAACATCAAAGATTAAGAAGTTAACTACAGGAGTGATTGCATCCAGCACAAACTTGTGGAGTGCCAGGAATGAGAATACAGAACAATCTTATTTTTATAAGGGATTGTTATGCTTATTGTACACAGCAGAAGTGATGTGGATTACTTATGTCAATGGATCAGAGTAAGGCTTTTGATAGGGTTTCCCATAGGTTTTCAGTACAAGTTTTGAAACTCTATGGAGTTCCTAGGGAATTAATATGGGGAATTCAACACTTTAAGAGACAGCCTCAGTATTACCTTTGATTGAAGGAATTGGGGGGGGTTCCCTGTTCCCATCACAGTAGGGGTCCATCAAGGCTGTCCAGTGAGCCCTTTGTTATATACCATGCTTTTCAATGCTTGTATAAGGCATCTGGTGGGGAACACTTGGATTAAGGGTATTTGACTGCCGGGCCAGACATCTGCATTGAAGGTAACTGCATATGCTAATGATCTCTGTTTATTTGTAAGTGATAAGAACAGTGTCGCTCATATTATTACAGAAGTACAGAGATGTGGGGAAGTGCCTGAGGCACTTTTAAATCTCAACAAAAGTGGGGGACTGAGCATTGGTGTACCAATTGCCAAAAATGAACTCTCGAGGGTAAGAATTTCCATGGATTCTATTAAGCTTTTGAGCCTATATATTGGGGAAGGGGATATCACACAGAGAAATTGGTCCGATGCCATCCAACAATGTGAATGGTGAATGGAAAAATGGAAAAGTTGGATTATGTCCAAGAAAAAGAGAATTTTTATTTAGAAACAGTTTATAGTGCCTTTACTATTATATGTTAGTTGGGTATATCCAGTACCGTATAATTTGGAACCTAAACTCTATAGTCTTTTCTTTCATATGTTATGGGAGAGTAGGCTCAACCTGATAAAAAGGGTCTTTACCTAACTGCCAGTTAACAAAGGTGGGGTGGCAATGTAACAGCCTTTGATTTTTTTCCACATTAAATTCTGGATAGGTAATTTAAAAATATTATTACAGCCACTAGGGGTTAAAGAGGGGGAGGTGATGTGAACTAGAATTTTGTTGCAAGGTTTTTTGAATAATTGGCAGAAGGCACCAGTGAAAGTCTTGCCAAGACTGCAGGTACCTGACTTTCTGAAACCTTCATTGACAAAATTGTATACGTGGCAAGTTTCTAAATCAATGTTACTTCAGAAAACCAGGAAACAATTACATGAGGCTATTTTATTCACAATAGGTCCTCAGATTCCAGAGTTTAAATTGTGCGCACCAGGATACGTACCAGTAGCACTTTCACAACTTACTAACCCCAAGATCCCAGTCCATATGTGGAACAATTTATGGCTATGTATGTATGGGTGCCTGAAGGTTAGGGGGGACACAGGGCAACTGAAGAGTGGGAGTGCCCCTATACTGAATGTATGGCTGTAGAAGAAACAATGAAACATTTCCTGTTAGAATGTGACTTCTCCCAACAGCTCTGGTCATTTTTAGCTCAGAGATGGAAATTGCTGTGGCTGATCCAAATGACATATGTACAGTTAGTTTTAGGCCAATATAGTGGTAGGCTGTTGGCCTATGACAGTAGTACTTTGGGGGGTTTCTTTGCTTGTCTGAAATTTTATCTATGGCAGGCACATAGTTGGTACGTCATTCAGCAGCAAAAGATGATTTATTTAGCTATTGGGAAGCTTGTGGAAGGAGCAAGTCTGGAGGTATACAGCAAAGATATGAAAACATTCTCAGCACAGTTATTATGTATTAAGCAGAAGGAATTGCAGCATGTGTCAGTATAACAACTTCTACACCAGGCTTTCCAGGTTTTTCTGTTAATGGATGATGATGTTGTTATGGCAGGCAGGATCTTTGATTTAGAGATGATGTTTTACTCAAAATAGGCTATGTATGTACCTAGAGCAGTATATAGTAGTCGATTGGGAACTACAGTGTGTGTTTCTTCAGAGATTTGGTATGTGGGGCTTTGGGAACCATCCAGGAGATTTGACCACACTCCTTGCATTTTATTACTAATTTTTTTTGTTTGTTTCTTTTTAACATTTTCTTTCCTTTACTTATTATTTGTGCTGTAAATAAACCTTTGTTTTTGGAATGTATGTACTGGCTTCCTGGTTCCTATCATAGGACAGGGGTCAGTAGAGTTTTCTTTTAAATTTCTTGTATCATTTCCTCATGGGACTGTCTCTTTTGTTTTGTAGTTTTAAAGTATTATTTTTTTTTATCATATAATGATTTTTATTATTTTCTATTAAGTACACATTTCAAGCATTGAAACATACATACTTGGATACATGGAAAGTATCAATGAAGCTTACAAGGGTAATTATCTATAGCCAAAGGAGGCCAGCTTTGTCTGGTACATTGAGATACAAAGGTATCAAAGCAACAGTCCTAAATCGATATATGCACTTAATATAGTAAACCTTAGTTCAATAGTACACTTTTCCGTTACTCTGTACATAAAAGTCAGCGTGTAGGTCGTACAATCAAACTACTTAAAACTGACAACTCTCTCACTTGACCCCCAAGGGCCATGTACTGTATAGTATTAACAGATAGTATAGGAGAAGGAAAAAGGGGTGAAGATAAGAATTTATACAGAAGGATATAAGCACCCATTATAGGTTTATAGAGGGCTAAGGCAAGATTCCAGCTGGTAGACTATCCAGATGGGGGATGAGACTTTGCATGCTGCTTAGATAGGAGGGTTACATGGAGGAAGGGGTGTTACTCGACTCAGTGCTGAGTTGAGATAGGCTTCCCATTTACTGTAGTAGAGTGATAGTTGTCCTGTGCTAGCATAGGTGAGCCTTTCAAAAGTAGCCAGCCTAGCCAGAGCAGAGTGCCACATGGAAATGGCAGGGGGGGAAGGTTGTCACCAAGTCATAAGTAAAAGCCATTTAGCTTCCAAGAGGGCTACCAGGATCCAGCTTCACTGCTGTGAGCCAAGTTGTTGCAGAGGGGCACTACCCCTAATAATAGCATGGGACTAGAGAGATCTATGGGCTGTCTCAAAACCCCAGAGCAGTCCATTACAATTGTGGACCAAAAGGGGACCAAAGCAGAGCATTGCCACAGAAGGTGCAGGATGTTGGCCAGGCAGTGCTGGCGTCTCCAACATTCTGCATGTGGCAAGACACCCCCACTTGTGTAGGGCCACTGGTGTACGGTACCAATAAAGGAGAATTTTAAGTTGTATCAATTGGCTCTTCGTGTCTTTATAGGCAGAATGGGCCAGGTGTAGGCAGCGTGACCATGTTTCAGGTGTAGTGGGGCAACCTGTATCAATACTCCACGCAACTCTGCAGGTGTCTGTGTGGTCAGGTTATGCCTCGTGCCATGTACTATAGAACTTCCCAGCCAGCCCATGAGAGGAGGGTTTTAAATGTAGAGTGGACAACCAGTGCCACTTTGGGTCAGTTGTACGGGACCAGTTACAGGACTGCACCACATTGCAGAGCTGCAAAAATTTCTGGAAGTCTTGAGACTCAAGGGAATAGCGAGTTTGAAGTTGCTCAAATGACATGAGTGTATTAGAATTGGGCAAGTAGAGATCTTGAACAATGTGTATCCCCTTCCTGTCCCATGACACCCAGTTAAAGGGTTTATTGTCCATTGTCAGAAGCTGATTGTGCCATAAGTTGAGATACCTGAACTGTATTGAACTCGTTTGGTTCTTAGTTTTGGCTGTAGTCATAAGTTGGAACCATGCTTTTCTAATATCAGCCATGACCAGTGTGAACTTGTTCGACGGTATGAGGACCTTGGTCATAAGAAGGCCAAGTGGAAGCTCTTGCAAGATTTTAGCCTCTAATTGCACCCATGGTGCGTGGGAGGAAGTTGTGGGGATAAACCATTTGATGGCCTGAGCTGCAAGGAAGGACCAGTGATAGCCTTGTAGCCATGGAAGTCCAAGGCTCTCTTGGGACCAGTGGGCTCTTTTATGAATGCTCCATTGTGGTTTTTTACCTTCCCATAGAAAGTATGAAATTAGCTTGTCCAGAGGATGGAAAACCTTTTCCAACAGGGCTATTGGTAAGTTGTTCAGTAGATATGCTACCTTAGGTAACAAAAGCATATGCAGCGCAGGAACTTTCCCTGGAAGGGAGAGGTTAAGTCAACGTCAGCGAGTCGTTTCAACTGTCAATTGGGCCAGAAGTGGAGAGAAGGTCCTGGATTCAATCTGTTTCCAGTAAAATGGGATATGGATACCCAAATAGGACAGGTTATTAGGAGCCCAGGATAGCCCCAAGCCTTGTAGACAGTCTTTGGTGCATGCCATATTCAAGGGGGCGACACTGGTCTTTTTTTCATTGATTTGAAGGCCAGATATTCAGGCAAATGCCTGCAGAGTCCCCAAGACTGGACATAAGGACTTACGAGGGTGAGCAAGTGTAAGAAGTAGGTCGTCCGCATAGGATGCCATCAGGTATGAGCGTTCTCCAACTTGGATACCCTGAATGTCCTTGGTGGCCTGCACTTTCCAAGTGAGGGGATCCAGGGCCACCAAAAATAGCAGAGATAAGAGTGGGCATCCTTGTCGTGTGCCTCGCTGCAGTGAGAAGGCTGAGGAAATATCCTTATTGGTCAGGATGCTAGCCAGGGGTTCATTATACAGGACATGGATCCACTGCCGAAAGTATGGGCCAAATCCATAAAGGCGAAGCACCTCATGTAAGTAGGGCCATTTGACTGCGTCAGAGGCTTTGGAAAAGTCCACTGCCATTGCTGTCCTAGGAATGGATGAGTGGAGAGCAAGCCACTTAAGGTTGAGGACCAGGCATATGTTGTCCGCAGCAGCTCTGCCTTTGGTGAACCCAACTTGTGAAGGGTGTATTATGGATGGTATGGCGTCCATTAGTCGACTAGCTAGCATCTTAGCTTTAATCTTGTTATCTACAGAAATGAGTGAGATAGGGCGGTAGTTTGCGCAGATCAGTTGGTCATCCGATGTTTTAGGAATAAGAGCAATTAGAGCTTCTCGTATGGTTGGAGGCAGGATACCCACTGAGTGGGCCTCTTGGAGAGCAGACAGTAGTGGGGTACTGATCTCTGATTGCAAAAGCTGATAAAACTCGGTGGTTATACCATCTGGCCCCGGGGATTTGCCTTTGGCGAGTTGGGATAGCACCAGCTGGAGTTCTGGCTCAGTGAAGGGTTTATCTAACGCAGCCTTCATAGGTTCCGTATGCTGGGAGATGTTGACTGCAGAGCAAAATTACCTCAAATGATCCCCTAATTGGTTTTGATCTAAGGAAATATGGGATTGGTATAACTGCTGGTAAAACTGTTTCATACAGTCATTGATCTGCTTAGGGGTAGGGGCCACTTCTGCCCTAGAGTTACGAAGAGTGTGTATTCAGGAGGCAGCCTGTTGTTTCTTTAACTGGAAGGCCAAGAGCCTCCCTCCCTTGTCCCCAGCTTCCCAATAGGCATGTTTAGTCTGGGCCAAAATCCAACAGGCAGTTGTGCGCAACAGTACCTTCCCACCAAGTTTCTTACAAATAGTTACTGAGATGCGAGGCTCTAGGGGTTTATCTCATTTGCAGAGGATTAAGTCTGCCCACCTTTTGTATACACAGAAGCCAACTGCCTGAAATGGGGGGGTTAGGAGATTATCCAACAAACGCCTCAGGGCTCCATCCCCAGCTATCACAGTATGCTTATAGTCTAATTTCCCCACCTAGAGAGATTAGTAGGTGGGGCACCCAGGGAGGGAGATAGGGAAAAGGGAGGGGAGATAAGGGGGAGGGTAGGTAAGGGGGGAAAAACTTGAGGGGATAGGAAAGGCAGTATGGAAGGCAAGAAGGGAAGGTGGTGGGGGGAAGGGAGGGAAACATATTGCACATTCTGATGCTTAGGTCAGGCATTATACAATATGCACTGAAGGGACGGATGGAGAGGTGATATACTGCCTAGGTTCCAGGAGGTATATAAACCAGAGGGGGGTGAGCTTGGCTCAAGAAGCTTTAGATTGGACACCCTGCAGGGGGTGATAGAAGGTGGTCACCTAGGGTGACCGGTTTTCCTGCAGTGGGTGTATCAATCCCAGAAGGGGGTCAGCACCCATGGAGGATGCAGTTGCAGAGCAATGCACCAATTCTTCTGGTCCCCCAACTCATGAACCAGATTCTCTCTGCCAGAACAGGAGAATCGGATCAAGATGCCCAAGGCCCCATTCACCACCTGTATCCTTCTGGACTTCTACATTTATTAACTAAATAGTATTACAAAGTAGTCAAAGGAACACTTATAGTAGTCAGTCCAGTGCATAGCCTTCTCCCTCGGGGCTGGGTCGGTAGCTGTTGTCTGCAGATCATTGGCAAGCACTTCCACAGATGTTAAAAGTCCTGGTTTTATTGGTAGCATGGCAAGATCTGGGTGATCATCCATCCCTGAAGAAAATTCAGCCCAGGAGTCAATAGCTACGGCTTCCATTATGAGATTGTCTGAAATGTCAGTGCTTTCAAGTTGACTTGCACAGGGGAGTTAATCCTTTGTTTGCTTAGTGGGTGGTGCTGTCTCCGGGCCCTTGGAGGCTGAATCGGGGTCGCTATGCGAGCGATGATGTATCCTGGCTATCTGGCCTGATCCCTGCTGCGGTCTTGGAGGAGGAGAGATGGGTTTTGGCCCTTTTTGCCCTTAAGAGATTCTGCCAGTCCAGCTTGCATAGTGAGAAGGCCTGGGGGGCACATTTGTTCGAGGGACCTTCCGGTTATTAATGTGGTCCCTCTTGGAGCTTCTGCCAGAAGGTTGGTTCCCCAGTCCTGATTTTGATGTCCTGGGTTCCAAAGCCTCTTGGGAAATGAAGTCTTCAGGGGGAGCCTCGGCCAGTGTTTAGAAATCCACATCTCCATATCATGAGGGGTCTCAGCTGTTATATCCTTTCCTTCCTTGGAGACAAACAGGTAGGACAAATGATGAAAGCCATATTTAAACCCATTCTGTGCCAATATTTTTTTATAGGGATGAAGGCCTTTCTATGGGCCACCACCTCTGCAGAAAAGTCCCTGAAAAAAGATACTTTTGCCCCTCACCATGTAATGTCCCCTATATCCTGAGCAGCTCTTAGAACTCTCTTCTTTGTAGAATATTTGAGCAGGTAGGCTATTATGGGACACAGTGTTGCATTCATAGATTGGGGACCTCCAGGAATTCGATGAGTCCTCTCCACTTCTATTGGGCCGTGCCACCTATCTCCCAGCATCTTAGGTATTTCTTCATTGAGGAACTGCTCAGTATTGGATCCTTCCAGACCCTCAGGAATACCTAATATTCTGATGTTGTTACGTCTGCCCCGGTTTTCTTGATCCTCGGTCCTTCGCCAAAGCATGACTAGCTTATAAAAGCCTTAGAGAAAGTAGTATCCTCCCAAATATCTGAGTTTCTTACCAAATACAGTATCCTCTGCCCTGAACAACATGGCTTCCGTGCTGGGCACAGCACCAATACCGCCCTCATCGAGTTTTCTAACTTCCTCCATTCCTCCCTGGACTCGGGCTCTCTTGCTGATGCAGTGTTCATCGATCTGTCAAAAGCCTTTGACACCGTATCCCATCCTCTCCTGCTGGATGCACTCAGCCACACTGGCTTTGCTGCAGGACCTGTCTCATGGTGCTCCAGCTATCTGTCTGCCCGGTCCCAGCGTGTAAAAATCAATGCACCCTCTCTGACCTCTGCCCTATCCGATCTGGGGTTCCCCAGGGTTCTATTCTTGGGCTCCTGATTTTTTCCCTTTATCTCAACACCCTGCCAGGTGCCTGTACTGGTAAACTCCTCCTTTATGCAGATGATGCTGTTATCTTCACTTCTGACCATAACCCCACCACCCTCCAAGATTCCCTGCAATTATCCTATAAAGACGTGGAAGCCTGGTTTAAAGAACATAGACTGGTTATCAATCTTAAAAAGGCCAAATCTATGATCTTCTCCCACCCCCAAAACAAAGCTAGTAATTTCCAACTTCAAGTCTTCGCCAGCTCTATGTTCCCACTCGAACAGGTTTACACATACAAATACCTTGGGATAACCTTTGACCCTGCCCTCACGTTCCATTCCCATATCTCCGACTTAGCCTCCACCACCAATATTAGGTTGGGAATCTTTTTCCGCCACAAACACTGTCTCCCCCCCGATGCCCTTTGACTCGCAGTTATGTCCTCCATTCTGTCACTTGTTGACTATGGCTTACCAGTCTATGGGGCTGCTGACCAGACCTCGCTAAACAAAATCTGCCTCACCTTAAATAAGGCTTGTTGACTAATCTTAGGTGCTCCCAGACTTACACATACCTGTCATTTTTATTCCCAGGCAAATCTGATCAATCTTGAAGAATGTCTTAGGTATCAAACCTGCATCCTTACAAAAAAAACTCACTTTGGGCTCTCTCCTCCTGGTTTGACTGCCGTTATCCACCAAGTAAACTCAATAGCTTCAAACACGGTCCTCCTGTAAAACCAAGTTGAAGGTACCTAGGGCAAGGACCTCTCATGGACAACGGGCTTTCCTCTACCTTGCCCCTTCTTGGTACTATTCCCTCCCTGCCAGTATCTCAGGCACCCCCACAATCTCTTGCTTTAAAACTACCCTCCGGAACCACCTTTTCACTACTCACAACTGTTGCTGTTTCTAAACTATCTTGCTCACTCTCTAACAAAGCCTCTGTTGGCTGCTCAAATCCTCTACCTTCTCTACCCTTGGTTCCTGTTACCTCCCTGTTGACTCCACTAAAACACACTGTATTGATATCCTATGTTTTTTTTTTTTCTGATGTTCTAGTTATTTCCCTGAACAATGTTAACTTCACCAATCCTGTATGTGGTAAATTGTTGATCTCATTTGTCCTCCTGTATCCTCAAAAAAAACTGTACACTGTTTCTCTGTACCAAGTTGTTATCACTGTATTGTCCTCTCTGTGACGAGGTACCTTTGTAAATAAGCCTCAGGCTCAAAGGTTGTAAACTGATGCTTAATAAATAAATAAATAAAAATATAATCGTGGTCCTGTAGGCATTGCAAAATTTTGGCCTTATTGTGCTCCAGATCATATGTTTTTTGCTCGACCACATTCATTTTATCATTAAGGACCCGCACTTCAGCAACTGTGCCCGCCAAGGTTGAAGAAATAGAGTCCACCCTAGATAGCAGCGTTTCTAGCAGTGTTGTTATATGTTGCAGGGAGCTGCCTACATTGGGCAACTGGGCGGGTGGCTCTGGGGCTGCATTGGCCAGGCCTTCTGTGGTTTGCTTTTAGGAGGCCATGGGAGAATCCAGAGTGAGTCTGTGCTGAGTTGCGAGCAAGAAAATCAGAGGCTCGGTGGTTGCGTCATTTATGGATATTGCCAGTAGTACTAGGAGGCTATCCACCACTGTGTTACAAATTCAAGCCAATTATCGGGTTAATCCGGAGTTTGAGGCCTGCCCAGTTCTAGGTCAGGTCGCATAGGGGCCGGCACCAGACGACAATATGCCGAATCCCGAACACAATAATAGCCACACCATTCGGATAGGCAGCGACTAAGGAGGTATACTCAAGTATCAGGAGTGGAAAAAGCCCTGGATGTCGGCATCACGGCTCTGATTAGTCTAGCTGGGGAATGAGCTATCAGCTTAGGCATCCATCTTCTTCAGCGTCCAAGCCACACCCCTACAGTATTATTTTGATTTTATGATGTTTGTATTGAATTTTCAATAAAAAAAATGCCCCTACTCTTTTCGATAAGTGCCATAGAATCTTTAACATCCACCTGAACTACCACCAGAACAGGCAGATGGGAACTTGGTTTAATGCCTCATCTGAAAAATGGCACCTCAGAAGTGCAGCACCCACCTAATGCTGCACTACAGTGTCAGTACTGGGATATTAACCCAAGTGCCAGGTGTGGGAACTGAACCCACAGCCCTCTCACAACTCAAGTGTCATGTGTGGTAATTGAACCCACAGCCATCTGACAACCAACTGATCTCTTGGCCTCAGAGGCGAGTGTGCTACCAGCTGAGCCACTGACACTTTTAAAAGATTATTAATCACTATGTTGCACAGTTGTGGAAAATCAGTACCTGAGACTGGTATTTAAACAGGAACAATGTTGCAATTTTTGAAATGCTCCCTTACGCTGGTAGTAGTATGTCCCCTAAACAAATCCGTTACAAATGATGCTTTTTGCTCACTTAGTAGCCCCAGTTTCTGGTTTGTAAAATTGAAATAAAACATCAGAATCTGATCAATAAATTCAGTCATAGTGGTTTCATTAGCCCAGTGGTTGGGGGACTATTGCTGCCCAATCATCAGGGAATTTGTGGGTAAGATGTCAGGCATGTGTTTTCCCCTTGTAGATGACTTGGGTTGGAAGTAAATCACCAGCTAGACTGCACACCAGCACCAATGACACCTGCTTCTTGTCACCTAGCCCTGTGACAGGCATCTGTTTGGATCCTGTTACCTCCATTGTCCACTCTGCCACAGGAGCCACGTTGACCCCCTGTCTCATCCATGTTAATCACCAGCTCAGGTTGGATAAGTTCTTGTACCATAGCTTTCTTAATATGGGACAGAAAGCCAGCTTTTAGTGCTGTGAAGTCCTAATGGGTTTTATGGGCTGCTTTGGTTCCTTTCCTATGGCTGTAACCCATTCAACTTAGGAAAGTCCATGGCCACATAGTGTTCAGTTGTAAACTGCCACCATTTTCATTATGGAGCTGGGGCGAGTTGGTGTGTACAATCTCCAGGGTGAGTACATGTACAACTTGAGCATTGACTATGGCCCCATCTGAGTGCAGATTTTTCTTTTTTGAGCTTATTTTTAAGCTCCTCCACAGGAAGTGTTGGTTGACCCCATGGCTTTTTATGAAGCTGTGGTGACAGGTTGGTAGGTTGGGTGTAGTGCACATTGGTATCCTGACTGAACAGCAAGTCACTTACCATGAAACCAGGAAAGCAACACCCCATCCATGAAAGGCAGCCCAGCTACAGGGGCATCACAGTGACAGGTGCATCTCAGCGAGGTGCAAGAATGCAGCAGGTAAGGATGAGTGAAACCGCACACCCAGGATGGTGGAAATGCAGCAGACAGGCTGTCGGGGAAACAGGTGCATCTTGTATGGCAATACCCCACTACAGTGACGGTGGACAAAGAGGTTCATGATGAGGATATGCAGCAGGCGCACTCTGACGAGCTGTCCCCACAGTGAAAGGTGTGGCAGGCTGAAACGCCCTGCAGACTCCCATGGTCAAGTACAGTGACACAGTGTGTGCCCAAGGATGGTGAGCAGAAGCTCCTGGATGCACCTGTCACAGAGAGTTCATGAGCACAGTCAGCGCCCACTTAAGGGAATACCGGGGGAAGGGGAAAACCACAACATCCACACAACCCACACTGGGAGTAATGGGAAATACCATTGGAATTCGTGAAAGTGCCCATGGAAAAGACCTACTGGCTTACCAGGGATTCCTACATAAGCATGAGTGGATAAGGGGTGCAGTAGTCTGCTGAAAATGTATGGAGTATCACTTTGGGTGGTGCCTTAGCTGGGACGAAGACGGTGGCGGATGTTGACAATGTGCCACTCTTGGGATGGCACAACCATGTGCCTGACAGTGCCAGCATGGCAGTTCAACAGGTCCTTGCAGCAGTGAAGCTGCAGGCAGTGGAGGCATCAGAGAGCAGCCAACAAGTCATGGCTGCATGCTGCAGTGGCCTGACTGATGTGGATGGGGGCCATTTACCGCCTGTGGAGAACCTAAAATTGGGTCATCCAGAGGGCCTGCTGGGGGGGGTGGCACACACCAGTGGAGCCTGCGTCACTGTCAAGATTTCCGATACCCAATGACTACAGGTGCACAGACACCATTCCTCTTGCAGGACTCTAGTGGGGGCGTGCACGGTTCCTCATATTCAGCACCACAGGTAACTTGGAATACCTGACCCAGTGAACCTCCTGGTTCATGGACAGTGCATTCTGTTGCTGCCCCCACCTATTTCACCAACTGTACAGTATACACGGAGTGGAGTTGGAGACAGTGCTGTCAGTCATGCACGTATTGATATCGAGACGGACCATGGGGTGCTATACAGCAGTCTTCCACAAACTGCTGGAGCTATGCCCAGGACTCCATCCCTTGTCGATCATGATAGATTTTGAGTAGGCATCATACAAGGCACTGCCATCCATGTTCCCTCATGCCCGCCTGCATGGGTGTTTCTTTACTTTCTCACAGTGCCTGTGGTGGAAGCTACAGCAGCATGGCATCCTCATCCAGCTGTATGTTGCCAACGATGAGTTTGAAATGCACACACAGATGTTGACTGCACTGGCCTTGCACATACAGATGTTGACTGCACTGGCCTTTGTGCCACCTGAGGATGTCTGCAGTGCCTATGAAGAGCTGCACAACTGGGAGATCTATGTCACCCATGAAGAGGAGCTGGCAATCTTCCTTGACTATTTAGAGGATTCATGGCTGGGACGACTGGCCCAGAGTGGTGTGTGAAGGAGCCCAAAATACCCCATTGACTACTGGAACTGTTATGCTGCAGCACAGGAGGGGCTGCCCCAAACCAACAACACCATCATGGGGATGGCATGGGGGTTCAATTTCCTGATGGGTATGGCGCACCCCACAGTGTGGCACTTCATCGATGTCCTCCAGGGTCAGCAGCGCCTCTCAGAGCTGCAGATGTAGCAGGTACTGCATGGCACAGATGACGGGGGCACCAGGAGGAGGACCAAGGACAGCAGCAATCACATTATGGAGATTGTGGAGCAGTAGGAGTAGTGCTGCTTGTGTGACTACCTGATGGGCATCGTTCTCAACATCAGGTTAAAAGTGTAATGGGCATCAATCTAGACATCAGGCTGTGAGTGTACTGCCCACAATAGCAAGGACTGGCATAGGCCCGGGGTCTGGCTGAACTGTAGCTGTTCATGAGGATGGGGGGGTGATGGTGGTGTGTGCCTGTTGGGTTGCCCATTGTACAGATGGTAGGGGCCATGTGCTGTGGCCCTCTCACTATAAAGGTGTACACTGGATCGTTGCTCTGTCTCCCTTGTGCTTTCCTCCTGGTGTGATCCTGTGGCAGTGCCCTGTACAGGGGGATGGGAGTCCCATCCACTGCTCGCTTTCCCTGGGTGGTGGTGTGTGTTGGAAGCTGTGTGGGGAGGGGATGTCTGGAGGTGGTGTCCAGCATGGGGGGGCAGTGTCTTGCACCGGGGTGGCAGAGAGCTGTTGTCTGCATTGGGGGTGGTGGGGAGCATTGCTCTGCACTGTGGGAAGGGGGCCACAGTGGGTGGCAGCCATAGCTTGTGGCTCAGCACTGTGGTCATTTTATTTGCTGTCATTGCTTCCATTTGCGCTGTGCTGTGTGTGCATCATTTGTGCAGTCGCAGCTCCAGTGTAGCTGTAGCAGCTGTCGCTGTCATTGTGTTCATCATCGCGCTGGCAACTTAGAGCTGTGTACATTGTAGGTAGTCCATTTTGAATTTATTCAAGAACTTTCATTTACTGGACTCTTGTATTTGGTAGCTTAATTATGAACAGTGGCCATCACCCCATGATTACATGCATACTTGCCCATTTCGAACCTCAGTTCAGAAGTATAGGTGGAATATGTACAAGGCCTTTTTTGGGGGGATGGGGAATGAAGCTGACAGCTTGTGGACTACAGCCCCTGCAATTGATGACTCAACCCCAGAACAATTGGCTAGCACACCTGCATTCAAGTTATCAACAACAAGCAGGTACTCCGGCTGCTATTTTACAGACTTTCACTGGATCCATCTAGTAATGATATCTCCAATGGTTGTTCTCTACATGTTTGGCAGCAAGCAGGCATGGTGAGTGAGCCTCATTTTAAATGTTCTGACAGCTGACAATCATTTGTCAGTCAGGGGAAAACAATGCAAAAATTCACACATGTGAATTTGGGACCATCGGTAAGTTGCCCAAAACATAAGGGGTGTGATTGTATACAGTTATACAGAATGATGTTTGTCTTACCTGACGATGGCTGTCTGTGGTTGCTTGTGTGGTCCTGCCTTTTTGCTACTTTGGGTGGATGGGGAGATAGGGTTAGAAACCCTAATGCCATATTTCCTTACTTTTGTGGCACTGAGGGGAACCCTAACAGGTTCATTAGTGCAGATTTTTGCAAAGAATTTCCTTTCTTTTTGAGACAGTGGGACTTGTATGAGCAGATACAGATGCAAAGGGCCTTCTAGGCCCTTCATCAGTGGAAGAGTCTGTCTGCCTACAGAAGTGCAGAGCCCTGTGGGGCCATGTGGCAATAGAGGTCAATAATTTGTGGGTCTGTCTGGTGGGCAGTGGAGGGCCCTGCGCTTCCTTCTGGCAACAGATGAAGATGCACAGGGCAAAGAATCCATCTTTCAGTCAAAGTACGGGGCCCTGTGGCACCAAC
This sequence comes from Neoceratodus forsteri, assembly GCA_016271365.2. Lineage (NCBI taxonomy): Eukaryota > Metazoa > Chordata > Ceratodontiformes > Ceratodontidae > Neoceratodus > Neoceratodus forsteri. Next base: position 323,066,172 of record JADMNL010000023.1, read on the forward strand.
TGGTGTGCACAGAAAACTTTAGGGGCCTGAGGATGTGTTCAGCATCATAATTGTGTATGAACCAAGATTTTCGTTGTGATGTGAAAGATCAATTGTGCAGCCAGAAGTCAGTGTGTCTCTTACACCTGTGCTGAAGAGTGCAAAAGTACTGTTGCAATTTTGGTATCATGGATTTCATTGTCACTGTGCTTATGCTGCCAGAGGTTGGTGTGTATGTCAAACGCAATTGGTCATGCATGAGTAAAACCGTGAAAACAAAACTCAGTTTGGTTTGAACATGGAAAACAAGGTTCTCAGGATGTGTCTGACACCACAAATCCACTTCTCATGCACACAGCAAATTGTAACCCAAAGACTCAATTTCCAATGCACACAGAAACTGTATGGATCTCAGGATATGTCCAACTCCAAAACTCCAATCCCCATTTAGACAAAAAATAGAGACAAAAGGACTCAATGTTCTATGTGCATGGAAAATTTTAAAGGTCTAGGATGCCTTCAATGTAAAAAAATATCCATTCGAAATTTTTTGCTTTGACTCAAAAATTCAGTTTCCAGTGTGAATGGAAATTTGTGGTGCAAACCAAAATTTGCTGCGTGAACAAAAATTAAGTTTACCATACAAACCATAATTTTCTGTGTGAACTGACAATATAATATTCAGTGCAAACCAGAATTTTGGGTGTAAACCTGAAACACATCTCTTGAACCAAAAAGGTGTGTCATGTACCGAAAATTGGATGATGGCCACCCTGAAGTCCCAAAATACTATTTTGAACTCATTTATAAAAAGTCAGAATCTCCAGACCCTTCTGGTAAGTGTGGTCACTGTGAGCATATTATTAGCACTCACCAATAATTGTACTGTTGAATGCCAAGTAAAAAGATTTATGTTAATCCACATGTGGGATCACTGGTTGGAGCAGCGGGTAGGTACAACATCCCAGTGGGTTGTGCTAGCTTGTCATCAAACCCACTTAAAAGTCACTCCTGGTGGAGGCACTGTACAAATAGCATCATTGTTGGTATAGAGCCCCTGTTAGCAGCCAAACCAGAACCCAGGCCCCTCAACCTGCATTTTGGGCAGTAGGCAGGGTAGTAGCCTGCTGAGAGGTGGTGCCCGGGTAAATCTTTGGAGGCACCGCTGGGATCTCCTGTTTACCAGTTGGGCCCCACATGGAGCCACAAGCCTAACAGAAGGGGGTGCAGTCACCAAGACCAAAGCTATGGCTGGTACTATGGCCTGCAAAAAACTATTGGAGTGGTGTGCAGGTGAGAAAATGGACCATCAGAAAGCATTGTTAATTTTAGGAGTTCCCCTTGGTACCAATAACGTGAAAATAGAGGAGTTCATGGCTGATGACAGAAACATAGGTCAGATCACCATGAAAGGGAGAATGAGGGACCACTCCACTAAACTGCTGACTGTTTTCATGGAAACCCATTAGGCAATTGATGTAACTAATGTTCCCACTTATGTAATCCTGGAAAGTTCTTCTGCTACCTGGATTCTATTGCACCATGCCAGTGAGATACCCAGGTTCAATACACCATCAAAATCTGAAGACTTTCAGGAGTGACTGAGCCACTGGCTGCAAGCAGAGGGAAAGTCTCATGAGCAAGTTTAAAGAGTAATCAATGTGTTAGGTGGTAATGCACCTCGAGTTCCTGAAAGGGGGCCAAGTTACCTTCCCAGTGCTACTCAGGACTCTTATAGGAGGTTGCAGATGTTTTCCAGGGTCAGGCCCACTTCTGCAGGGGAACATAATCTAGAAACTTGAATGGCCTCAGCCTGTATGTTTGTGTAGGGCTGGCAATGCTCTGAGGCTGAGGAAAGAAAAAACCTAGGAGAAAGCCTCTAGGGTCCTACCCTAGATGTTATTCATTCATTGAGGGCCACAAATTCAGATGCCAATGCACAGGAGTATTTAACCAGTTTGGAATTTGTATTTGGGAGTACCAACTCTACTGAAGCCTTGACGTGGAAGTTTAAAGCTGCTAGTCAAAGGATGGGAGAAACCTTATCTGTTTACTTAACCAGTTTAGAGAAATTGTTGCAGAAAATATTCAGGAAAGGAGGCGTGTCCTCCAGTAGGCTGAACAGACTGAGATTGGATCAAATAATCAAGTCTGCTCACCATTCCAGTTGACATATTGCGTAAACTGCGGCTGCAAGACTGAAGAGCTAATCCCCCATCCTTTTATGTGTTGGTAAAGGAAGTTCAAGAAGCTGAGGAAGCTGAGGAAGAAGAAGACTCATGGGACTCCTGTGCAGCTGTGGCAACTGCAACTCCTACCCCTGAATGAGGGCCTGCTCCTGACTCCAAAAGATACTTAAAGAAATTCAAGAACTGAAAACTAGTGCAACCACTAAGGCCACTCTGGGAAAAGGCTAAGATACCCATCAGAACCCATCTGTTATGGAAGTGGGAATGCACTCTCAGGTGCCCCGTGTGTATGGAGGTATAGAGATCCAAATCAATGAGTTGTGTAACCTGGTAAAGGAAGTGGTGGGACATAGTGTACAGCCCCTGTCTTGGCAAGGAAGGAGGGAGGGAGACTGAACAAGGATCCACTGCTTTCAGTGCCCCTGCCTGAGTTTCATGTACATATTTTTCACAACCCCCTAGCCCTAGTGGAGATCTCACTAATGACATGTTAAGAGAAATAAGAGAGTTGAGATCCCTTGTAAGTGACCCTGCTCAGCCCACTAACCAGCCTCTACTTTGGAAAAGGTCTGGCAGGTATGATGCAACTATAGGCAGCCAGATGACTCCAAGCCTTACCAGTCAACCAGTGTCAATCCTGGTGAGGAAACTGTTCATTCTCACCATCTTTGGCTAGATATTTTCTGCTACCACTGTGGGGAAGATGGTCATACCAAGAGAACATGCCAGTCCCACAAAGACTTAAGAAAGGTGAATACAAAGCTGCTAAATCAAGTCAGACAAAACAATGCAAAGCCTTCACGCAAGTCTTCCCACAAGCCTTATGTTGCTAAATCTGCAGTTAAATATTCTGTCAGTATCTCTTCGGAGTGGGCAGAGTTGGTAGGTCCCTCTTTGGAGACTACCGTTCATGTTGAAGGAATCCCTGCCAGGGCAGTGTTAGACAGTGGGTCTCAAGTAACCATAATTTTAAAGACTGGTATGATTTAAGCAATAATGCCCAACAGGGTGGGAGGTATTGGGCAATACCAGACTGGCCAGGGGTGTGATGAGGCCCAACGCCACAGGCGGAGGGCCTTATATCCCTTGGCCGGTCCGGTATTGCCCATACCGCCCACCCTGGAAGGCATTATTGCATTTAGAAAATGGGCTAACTGTTGAAAAATAAAGATACATAGTATTAATTTGGTTGTGAATAAATGAAGTTTTATTTTAACATTTTTTGAAATTTGAGAAAAATAGTCCGTTTTAATATGTTTAAATATAGTTAAGGAGTTGTCCACTACCCCACTAGAATCTTGAAGTTAGCCCCCACACAGAGTTTGTACTTACTGTGTCAACAGCAGTGCCTTTACTTTAATGGGGTTGAAAATGTATACTGCATGATGTCTTTAATTATTTAGAGATGCAGCGTTACTTGTGTGCTTTGATTACATGCAGCGTTATCGGTGTGGTTGATGACATCATACCCGGAAGTAAAAGAGGCGTTTAAATTAAAAAGTAATTTATTTTTTATTTCTGTGTGCAGTTTTGGGTTGTTTTCTTTTTGGAAATTCACTTTATAGTCAGCGATTGATGTGTGGGTTGGAGAACTCAGGAAGGAGAAATGAGACAGGCGGCATCACGGACGAGTGAGGAGTGAATGCCAACGTGGATCTGTTTTGAAAGTCGCGATTGCTCAGCCCAGAGCAGCATGTGAAAATAAAGGGAGATGGAGACCAAAAAATACAGGAGGTACTGCTGCGTTTGGTACTGTAAGATGGGTGATTATTTTTTAAGTAGGGTACTGGGGACACAGGCGGTAAACTACTGAGAAGGGGCATAGGTGCTCTGCATGTCTGAGTCACGTAACCTTGCCAGCAGTTAATTTTGTGTTACAAGCGTCTAGCCTGACGTTTTTTCTCTGTGAATTGAATTATTATTTTTTTTTTAATAAATAGGCTAGGTTTTGGGGATAGGGCACTGGAGTTGTGGGCAGGGTTGTGCGTGTCTGTCTGTGTGACTAGTTGGTCTTACTGTAAGCTAGAGAGGGCAGAAAATGGCAGCAATTTTAAATTTCAATTATGTGGTTTTAGCCAGTCAGGAACCAGGGTGGGCACTAGGATTCTTCAGTGGGTGAAGGGGTCTTGTGCTGGAAGTTTTTATTTGCTGGGCATCTATTGAAAGTTAATGTACCCCCCTGGCAGGGGTACCAGCCAATCAGAGCTCAGCAAATAAAAAGCCCATTTTCTAACAGCACTTATTCAACTACCCATTGATGGCCTACATGACTGGGGACTGAGTCATAAATTGTACCCATATTTCAGTTATCTCAAAGTGTGGCTATCTTTTCCATCCTCTGTTGCAGGTGTGGGAGATCCTGTAGAGTTGTTAGCTCTGGTGTGCCCTCCTTCTGGATTCTATGATGGCATAACCGTGTTGATTGGCACTAATGCCCACATGCTTGGGTGTCTTGCCTAATTATGCCAAGAGAGAGACAGCATAAAAGAACTGGTAGAGTATTGCACATCCATGCTATGGTAAAGAAGGCCTGTGAGTTATAAATGCAACCCAAAGAAGAAGAAGACAAGGATGAACCTGTGGGTGTCATAAGGAAAAAAGACCCTTCTGCTATCATGCTTCCCCCCAAATGCTGACTGTAGTATCAGTGGAGAGGTTCGGCTAAGAAAAGATGTGACTAACCAAATACTCATGATAGATGCTCCTGAAGATGGTAATCTATGTGAGGGATTATTGGTCAAGCCTAGCATACTCCCTGTACGAGCATATGCTTGTGCCCATCTTGTGGTCACCCAAGTACAGAATGTCACTGACTGAGACATTGAGGTACATAGAGGATGCACCCTGGCCAAAGTCTGCTGAGCTGACACTGCTGTGCTGCCTTCTAGGAAGAAGAATGGAGAAGAATGTGAAGTGTCTGCAGATACCCGCTGCTGAAAACCAGCAAATATTACCCCCCACAAACTGTTGCACATGGGCAGAAAAATAGCCTCACACATGCCTACAATTCTCTTTCAACTTCTCTGCCACATGGTCCAACCAGAACTGAAAGATCTAGAGATGGAAATTTGACTTCTCGGACTAATGCAGTAATGGATACCACACCTTATACTAACTCTGCAGCACAGATTTTTGTTTTAGGAGACTTGATAACTAAATATATTGATAAAGCAGTGTATAGAACAGATAACACAAATCACACCTGTAACTCATTCTGGTGGGCTACTATTAAAGATGTCACAGGTATGGTTGATAATATTTCACACAATGCAGATCAAAACCCACTAATAATTTCACATCTAGGTACTAACAATATAAATAGGATGAATGTAGAGGATATAAAGCAAGTATACACTGATCTGAGCATCAAACTGGAAGAAAAAGGAAGCCAAGTTTGTTTACTGGAAATTCTACCAGTGCCTAGAATGGGATATAAAAAAAAACAAAAAATAAAAATGGTAAATGAGTGGCTAAGGAAATGGGCACTGCAAAGGTAGTACAAATGTTAACTCACTGGGAAACATTTCAAAATAACAACACTTTATTTTCTTGTGATGGGCTGCATTTAAGTAAAAGAGGGAACCTGCATTTGGGGAAAAATTGTTTCATTTATTGATAAATGTTTAAACTAGATAAGAAGGGGGACTTGGGAGCAACAAATCACTCTAAAACACCATACACAAAGCTGGAAAAATGTCATGATCTGTGTAGCATCATGGTGCTTAATGCACAGAGTTTAAATTCTGAAAAGAAATCAGAACTGGAAGCCATTATGCTAAAAGAAAAACTAGATATAGTCGCAGTAACAGAGACATGGTGGGAGGATGAAATTGACTGGAACAAAGAAATAAAAGGCTATAAACTATTCTATAAAAACAGGAACAACCAACAAGGTGGATGAGTATGTATATACATTGGTGATAACATCAGTTGCCATCAAATTTTCCCATCAATGGATGATGAGAACAATATTGAGAGTGTCTGGTTAAATATACATTTTAAAAATAGACCAAAGTTTTGCTTAGGAAACTATTACAGACCCCCCAACTCTGACTATGATTACAACACCAAAATAATTAATAAAATAGTAGCAGCAACATCAACTGAGGGGATATAGTCATTCTTGGAAACTTCAAACTCCCAGGGATTAACTGGGAAAATTTAGTGGGAATAAATAACCACAAGAGTGAATCTTTACAACTACTATCTAGTCAAGGTCTTCAACAACTGGTAACAACACCTACCGGGGAGAAAATATTTTTAATCTAGTTATAACCAACCTGGATGAAGTACAAGTACTGTAATAAACTGCCCCTTGGGAGGCAGTTATCATAACACCATTTACTTCTATCTAACGTCATGTAGATCCCAAAAAATTGGTATTCTCCTCATTGCTGACTATGATAAAGCCGATTTTGAAAGTATAATAAGAGCCATGATAAATACAGACTGGTAAAAAAACCATGACATCCCTAACAGTGGAAGATTCTTGGATATTTGTAAAGAAATTAATACTAGATCTAGAAAAAATGTACATACCCCAAAAAAGACATATGACTCAAAATGTAAGGTCCCATTATGGTTAACAAAGGCTAAGAGGCAAATAAGTAAAAAAGGAAAAGCATTCACAAAAGTCAAAATAAATCCACAAATTTCCTTAGTAAATACTGGTCTGAACAAAAAATAAACTCAAACAAATGATAAAACAAGAAAAAAACAGATTCAGATTTAGAATTGCCCAGACAAAGGAAAGTAATAAACTAGTTTTCTTAAGTGAATACTTATAAGAATAAGACCAGCAAAATTGGTCCAATCTCCAAAGATGGTTTTGTTATTGAGGACAATTTTACCACAGCAAATAAGTTGAATGATTTCTTCTGCTCTGTGTTTAATGAAAAAAACTGACTTCCCAATCACCATTACCAGGACAGCAACAGTATTAATTTCTCTAGGGAAGAAATTGAGATAGCAACTCACAAACTGAAACCAAACACATCACCTGGCCCAGATAACATCTCTGCCCAAATTTTAAAGGAGACACCAGCAATTATGTCATTGCTCATAGCTATCCTGTTCAACAAATCAATAGAAAGTGGTGAGGTACCCAACGACTGGAAAAAGACCATACTGGTGGCCGTTTTCAAAAAAGGAAATAAGGGCAAGTCAACAACTACAGACCCATAGGTCTGACCTGTTTATGATGTAAAATTATAGAAAGGTTAATTAAAGAGAGAATAGATGAAGAAATCAATAAAAAAGAATTAACTGATAATGAACAACATGGGTTTAAGATTGGGCATTCATGTACCACTAATCGTATCTCCTTTTATAACAGAATTAGTACAAGTCTGGAGAACAACAAACCAGCTGATGTCATCATGCTGGACTTAGCCAAAGCTTTTGACAAAGTGCCACATTAAAAGCTGATGTCCAAACTAATACACATGGGACTCAACAATAAGATAATTAAATGGATAAATAATTGGTTGGAAGATTGCACCCAATCAGTTAGAATAAATGGGATATTAGCCACCCCAGGGGCAGTGACCAGTGGGGTTCTGCAAGGGTTGGTCCTCAGACCAGCCCTTTTTAAAATATTTATAACTGACATTAATTCAAACATCAGTAACACACTCGTTAAATTCACAGACAACACTAAATTGGGGGGACAGGTAAACACATTCGACAAGTATAATACCATGGTCAATGACTTAAAACAAATTGAAATCTGTGCTAATAACAATAAAATGGCATTTAACCAAGATAAATGTGTAGCATTGCATTTTGGGAGAAATAACCCCTTATACCCTTACACGATGAACAACAAAATCTTTACAACAGTAGAAAAAGAAAGAGATCTTGGCATTATTGTAAATAATAAATTAACATCTTCAAATCATTGCAAGAAGCATTGTATTAACAGCAAACAGATTATTGAACTATGTCAAATGCTCGTTTACAAACAGGAGCAAAAATTGCATTCTACCGTTATACAGGTCATATATTCGCTCACACCTTGACATTGGATCACCTTTTTGGAGTCCTCGCCTCAGACAGAATGTGAATTTACTGGAGAAGGTTCAGAGAAGAACCACTAAAATGAGTCACACACTTAAATTACATAAAGAGATTGACATATACTGGACTGGTTAGCATCGAAGACAGGAGACTTGTTGAAACTTTTTAAACTACTACAAAAGAAGAAGTTAAAAACAGATTGCGGTATTAAATCTTTGACTCGTCAAACCAATGTTAGAAGCCATGATAAACAACTAATGGTTCCCAAGACAAATACTGCCAAGTGTGACAACTTCTTCACTGTAAGAGTAGTAAAGGCGTGGAATAGCTTGCTTCAGAATGTTGTTGATGCATCTTAATTTGACATGTTTAAATTTAGACTAGATAAATTCTTAGGATGGAACTATAGAGACAAATAATACACCCACGATGTCATGGGAGACATTCTAGATGGGTGCAAGCCTGCTTATGTCTTACAAAACCGAGTAAACTGAGAATATGTTTGATTTTGGAGATTCACCTATTCCAGATGGCTGGAGAACCCAGATCAGGAGAAAGCTGGCCCAAAAAACTAAAGTGTTCTCTCTTAAAGAGTGGGATGTGGGATGTGTCACTGGTGCTGAACATCACATACCCCTGCATGATGAATGCCCCTTTTGTGAGAGATCCAGAAGATTAGCACTTGCTGATGCAGACGATGCGAGGCGTCACCTGCAAGAAATGCTGGCTGCTGGAATAATGCAGGAGTCCCGAAGTCCTTATGCATCTCCAGTAGTAGTAGTGAGAAAAAAGAATGGAGCAATAAGAATGTGTGTGGACTACAGAACACTCAATAAAAGAACTATACCAGACCAGTACAATATGCCATGCATAAAAGATACCCTGGATTGATTAAATGGGAGCAAGTGGTTTTCTGTTCTCATTTGATGTAGTGGGTACTATCAAATCCCAATGGCCCTTGAAGATAGGGAGAAGACTGCATTTGTTTGTCCTTTGAGATTGTAAGAGTTCCTCAGAATGTCACAGGGAATCTTGGGTTCGCCCACCACATTTCAAAAACTCATGGAACGTACAGTGGGAGACATGCATCTTCTCAAATGTCTGGTGTACCTTGATGACATCATAGTCTTCAGAAAGACCCTAGAAACACATGAAGCTCATCTGTTGAAAGTACTTGGCCGACTGGAAGATTTCGGCCTAAAGTTGTCCATAGACAAATGCCAGTTTTTCAGAGCTGTGTAAAATATGTGGGTCACACTGTGTCTTCCTAAGGCATTCAGAAGGACCCTAGCAAGGTGGAAGCATTAACTGACTGGCCAAGGCACAACAGTTTTAAGAGCTGCAAAGGTTTCTAGGATTTTGTTGTTATTACCACTGATTTGTCAAAGACTGCAACACAGTAGTACATCCGCTGCTAAATCTAACCCAAGCGTACCCACCCACTCATAAGAAATACAAGCAAGACCATGCATCAGAGACTGTTAAAACCTATTTTAAATGTCACAAACCTTTTGGCCAAAATGGACCACTGATTGTGATGTTGCTTTTGAAGAAGTCATCTACCAGTTAACCTATGCTCCTGTGTTGGCCTATGCTGGTCCCTCCAAACCATTTCTGCTTCACACAGATGCCAGCCTAAGTGGCCTGGGGGCTGTGTTTTATAAAGAGTACCCTGAGGGGTTGTGCCTAGTTGCTTTTGCCAGCAGATGTTTGTCTCCATCAGAAAAAGACTACTCAGTTCACAGATTATAATTCTTAGTACTCAAATGGGCCATCATAGTGCAATTCCATGAATACTTATATGGAGCTAAAATTTTGGTCAGAACTGACAACTCATTAACATATGTCCAGACTTTGGCCAAGTTAGATACCACAGGACAAAGATGGCTTTCAGCCCTATCTATTTATGATTATGCTATTAAATATCATCCAGGTTTAAATCATATTGACACAGATGCTTTTTCCCATAGAACTGTGTCTGACCTCAAATGGGTGCATATCTCTGCGCAATCAGTAAAAGCCTTGTATCACAAGTCTGAACAAGATGAGCCATCTTCACTAGAACATATTGGCCACCTGGTGGATTGCCTGAGACCACCTGATACTTATGTGCCAGTAGCCTACTGTAGCTTTGCTGTTCTGGACTTAAGTTCTTTACCCCAGTTGACCAAAGCTGACTTGCAGAGAGAACAAAGTTGTGACCCTATGATAATGAAAGTGATTTCTGTCTTAAAGCAAGGAGCTGATGTTTCTAAAATGCAATCCACTGATCCCAACAGTAGCTTGTTGCTGCACAAATGGCCCAGGCTCAAGTTACGAAAACAATTATTGTTTAGAGAAGTAACTAACGGCCAAGGTGAGATTATTAAGAGACAATTGGTACTGCCCTCAAAGTTTAAAACTGTTGTGCTCAAGGCCCTGCACAATGATATATGGAATTTGGGAAGTGAAAGGACCTTGGATCTGGTCCAGTCATGCTTTTACTGACCCAAAATGGGCCTAGATGTTGAACAATATTGCTAAGCCTGCAGCAGATGCAGACAAAAGAAGGCCCAGCCGCAAAGAGTCTCCCCATTGGTCAACATAGTGACAAGTGCTCCCATGGAACTCATTTGTATAGACTTCCTTAGTCTGGAGCCAGATTTAAAAAACATTTCAAACGTCTTGGTGGTCACTGACCATTTTACAAGGTATGCTCAGGCCTATCCCTCCAAGGACCAAAAGGCCTCTACAGTTGCTAAACGTTTGGAAGAGTTCTTTGTACACTATGGTGCTCCTCAATGCATACATTTTGACCAGGACAGAGATTTCAAGAGCAGACTAATTAAAGAACTGTTATATCTCTGGGGTGTCAGAAGATCTAGAACTACCCCATACCATCCACAAGGAGACCCCTAGCCAGAGAGATTTAATCGTACATTGCTGGATATGCTAGACACCTTTGATCCAAGAGACAAAAACAAATGAAGCCAACAAATTAGTGCTTTGGTTCACACATATAATTGTACAAAAAATGCCTCTGGTTTCTCACCATATAGCCTTATGTTTGGCAGAGAAACTCACCTTCCTGTAGATGTATGTTTCGGTGTTTCTCACGATAGTTCCAAGTCTGAGAGTTACCTTCAGCATGTCAAAAAACTAAAAGAACAGTTAAATCATGCATACCAGCTAGCCAACATTATGGATGCAAAAAGAAATGTAGCCAATAAAGTTTGCCATGACAAACGAGTCAAAGCGCAAGAACTCCAGCCAGGTGACCACGTGTTAATGCAAAATCTCAGAATTCAAGGCAAGCATAAAATCGCTGACCGTTGGGCCACATACCCCACATTGTAATTGACAAGCTGGATGATCTCCCAGTATAAAAACTGCGACCAGAAAGGGACACTCGAATTACTAACACAATTCACAGAAATCAAATTCTACCTATTGGTCAAATAGTGCTGAATGAAGTGCAAGAATCTGAGGCCCCTAGATGCCCTGTAACAAGGTCTGCTGCCCATAAAAAGCAACATTGTCAACCAACTCCTGCTGTTCAGCCCACTGTTCCAGCAGATGCTGCAGAAAATGTCCAAGAAGTTAATTCTGAAAGTGAGGATGAGGAGTTTTGCACTGCCTGTTATCCATCACCTGAACTTGCAAGATTGTTTCAAGGTTTTCCTTCTGCTGCTCATACCCATGTCCCTGAAAGCCCAGTTGTGTCTAACAGTGCTAATCCATCAGTTATGACTGACCCACCAGATAGTAATGTCAGCAGTAAAAGTTCTGAAATCCAGGATTCTGTTTATTTGGTAGAATTAACTGAATCAAGTGCTGATCCCAGTGAACGTTAGTGACTCATAAAGTACAACTGCTTTGGATGGGTTAAACCAGAAGAAAGTGTTTACAAGCATAAAAAAATTGGCAGCAGAAAAAGGCCATCTGGTCTAATGAGTCTGCTCGAGTTTGCAGCTAGCTCCCCTATTCTGCAGCTGCCCTTCCCCCCCCATAACTCTCCCTTTTGCCCTTCCCATCCCCTTTTGAAACATTCTACCGAGTTAAATGTCACCACCCTTGCTGGTAGCGGGTTCCACTCTGCCACCACCCTTTCTTTAAAGAAGTGCCTCCTCATCTCCCTCCTGAACCTTCCTCCCTCCAACCTCATGTCATGGCCTTAGTGTCTCTCCCCACCCTCCTTTTGAACAGTCTCTCTTTGCCTGACCTGATTATCCCATTCATGTACTTAAAGGTCTCAATCATATCCCCCCATCCCTCCTATCTTTCAGTGAGTACATGTTTAACTCTCCCAGTCTGACTTCATATGGCAGCTCCCACAGACTCTGAATCATTTTTGTTGCCCTACATTGCACCCCTTCCAGTAGTCTAATGTATTTCTGTAGGTACGGGTGTCAGAACTGTATGCAGTACTCCAGGTGGGGTCTGACCAACAATCTGTACAATGGCAGAATCACCTCCCTTCTCCTCGAGGTTATATCCCTTGCAATGCAGCCCAGCAATTTGTTGGCCTTTGCTGCTGCCTTCCTGCATTGCACAGAGTTGTTCATTGCTCCTGTAATGAGTACACCCAGATCCTTCTCCTCCTCTGTTACTGGTAGCTGCACACTCCCCAAATGGTAGCTTCTTCTCGGATTCTTTATTCTGAAGTGCAGCACCTTGCAGTTTTTGGCTTTGAACCTGAGTTGCCAGATGTCAGACCATGCCTCAAGCCTTGTCAGATCCTTCTGTAGCTCCTGCCATGCCCCCAGTCATCCACCACTGCTCCCAGCTTGGTGTTATCCGAAAAAAGTCTGATCTTGCTGCTGATACCCTCTGAGATGTCTGCAATAAATATTCCAAACAGCACCAGCCCCTGTGGAACCCCACTCATCACCAGCTTAGGGGATAAGAGTTCCTCTCCCACCACCACCCTCTGTTGCCTCCCTAGCAGCCAGTTCTCCACCCACCTCACTAGTTTTGCTCCCGGCCCTGTACCCCATAGCATACTTCCAAGTCTCCCACATGGCACTGAATTAAAGGCCTTGCTGAAGTCCAGGTATGGGACATCCACCGCATGGCACCCATCAATTTACTAAGTCATCCAGTCATAGTATTCCATTAGGTTGGTCTGGCATGAATTGCCCTTGATGAAGCCATGCTGCTCCTTGTCCTGTACCCCATTGACCTCCAGCAGTGCCACCAGCCTCTCCTTTAGGATGGTCTCCATTAGCTTTCCCTCTATGGATGTTAGGCTCACTGGCCTATAGTTCCCCGGTTTGTCCTTGGGTCCACTCTTATGGAGGGGAACCATGTGAGCCAGTCTCCAATCCTGTAATACACACTCTGCAACTAGTGATGCATTAAATAAGTCTGCCAAGGGGCCAGCCAGGACCTCTGCCAGCTCCTTCAGTACCCTTGGATGCACTCCATCTGGTCCCAGTGCCTTGTCTACCCTCAATGTCCTTAACCTTTCCAGCACCCTCCCCACTGCGATTTCTCTATCCGTCACCCCCCTGTCTGCTGTTATCTTTCCACCCACGGTGGGTATCCCCCATTCTCCTTGGTAAAGACTGAACAAAAGTAATCATTAAGTACCTCTGCCATTTCCTACTGGGTCATGATATCGCATGCTCTACAGCGCATGTCAAAACCACGCACCAGGAACAACACAGATGGGAAGAGTGAGAGGGTGCAAAACTGCAAAAGGGTGTATGCGCGGTGGTGCACCCTCTCAATGTTCCCAGGAAGAGGATAAGACCTCTGCTGGGAGGAGGAACTAGTGAGCAGCTGCCATGGCTTGGTGGGATGAGTCACAGGCAGCAAGGCAGCAGTGCGTCTGTGGACCGGCTTCCGATTCCCAGTCTCAGAGGAGATATTTTTAATTTTTTGCACTTTGTGTGATCATAAGTGTAACACACCCCCTGAGTTGGTTGTTTAAGTTTGGGGGGGGTTTGGGTGTAGATCTCAATGATGGGGGGTGAAAGTGGTGGTGCTCCCCACAAAACATGCAGTTAATAAGTCACGCTGTATTGGCAGTGCAGTATATTGCTGCCCTGTAATGTCTTGTGACATCATTACCTCATGCCCTGCCATTTCACCCTCCTCTTCCATTCATCCCCCTCCCTCTTAATTCTTACAGTTTGGTCCTTATAGCTTCTTTAGAAGCCTTTCTCCCCTTTATTTATGCCTTGCACCAGTCTGAGTTCCCTTGACACCTTCGCTGCCCTTACCTCCCTAGTCACCACATTCGCTCCTTTCAGTAACACCTCCCTATCTTCCTCTCTTCTGGATTTTCTGTATCTCTTATATGTGTCCCTTTCCCTCCTCACCCTGTTTATCACCCCTTTGCTTATCCAGCTGGGTTTCTTCACCCTAGTTTTTTTACTCTGGGCCTTGCTACAGGTTTTTGTTGCCACTACTAACCCTTGCTTTATTAGTTCCCACATTTGGTTGAATTTTGTCCAGGAACCCTTGTACCACTTCCCCCATCTTCTTAAAGTTGGCTTTCCTAAAATCCAGCACCCTTGTGCCAGATGCCCCCCACTCTCCTTAGCCATCAGTAACTGGAGCCATACTGTCTGGAGTCACTCCCAGCCAGTGGTTCCTAAGCCCTCTCGTTTCTCACCCATTCCCTGTTCATCAGTACGAGGTCAAGGGTGTTCCCTTCCCTTGTTGGTGTTTTGACCAACTGCACCAGAAAGTTATCCTGGAAGGCATCCAGCATTACCTGCTCCCTTCTGCACTTGTTGGTAGGTGTTTCCCATTCCACCCCTGGCAGGTTGAAGTCCCTTACAATCACCACTCCCCCCTTCCCACTGTTCCTCCTGATCTGTTCTGCCAGTACCCTATCCTTCCCTTCCAATTGGCAGGGTGGCCTGTATACCACCCCTAACCTTAGTGACCTATTTTTGGGATCCTGGAGATGCATCTACAGAGTTTCTGTACCTCCCTCCTCCCTCTCTTCCCTTACACGTTTTAGTCCTTCCTTTAAGTAAAGCGCCACCCCCTTCCCCTTCTCCCTATCCTTTCAGTATAAACTGTACCCTGGAACTGTTAGGTCCCATTCAAGGTTTTGGGTGGCCTCTGTCTCAGTCATAGCCACCAAGTCCACTCCCCCCTCTACCATGACAGCCTGTAGTTCAGCACCCTTATTCCCCAGTCTCCAAGCATTTAATGTTACCACCTTCCAACCCTTTCATCTAACTTCCCCTCCCTGCCTCTCTCCCCTTATGTAATTTCCCTTATTTTTTGCCTTTCTTCTTACCTTACCTTACTATTTTGGGGGTAAGCTCATTTGGTTTGTCATTTCTAGGCCTCTGAGTACCTCTATCCATCTTGTAACCCCCCCAGTTTAAATTTTTCTCAATGTGCTCACCTATCCTTTCCTTCAGTACATTTCTTCCTTCCATATTTAAGTGCAGTCTATCATTTGTGTATAGACTACTGTTTTCCCAGGTCCCCCCACCCTCCTATTAGCCCATTCACCTTCTCCTGACATCAGGTTCCCAGCAATTTGTTAAACTCTTAAATTCTCACTTTCCTTGCTGTACTTGCCCTGGGGACAGGAAGTCCCTTCGAGAAGTAAATTGGTCTTTCTGCTCTCTCACAAAGAGGTCCCAGTTCCTCAAACCTTCTCCTCACCTCCCTTACCGTCCCATCAATCAGGTCGTTTGTCCCCAGGTGTAGTATTCGGTGGGGTCTTTCCCTTCTCCTGCTGGCATATATTAGCACTGACTATCTCACCCTTTCTGCTTTTATTCCTGGTATTGCTTCCACCCAAATTCTACTGTGCCTCTCCTGTTTGCTGCCCCATCTGACCCCTCTTAACATCGAGTCACCTAACAGCAAGACATCTCCCTTTTCCCTTCTCCTCCCCCTCTCCTCTCCTTTGTCCTCCTGCACATTGTTCCCTCCTACTGACTCTGTTACTCTGCCCCCACACGTGTACACCCCTGTACTCAACCCCTCCTGCCCCCCTTCAGTTGTCTTACCTTTTTCTCCACTATCCCCCACCACCCTATCCTTTGTTACACTGGACTGCATTTCCCCATCCTCTTTCCCTCCATCTGACAGCTTTGTCAGTGGCCAGCTCCCATTTGAGCCTGCTGTGTTACTTACTACCTTTACTCCTGCCCCCATTTTCTTTGTGCCCTTTTCTCCTATACTTGTGTGACCCCACTTACCACCCAGTCCTGACCACCCCCTGTCTCTCCCTTCCTTCCTTCCCACCCATCTTCTTTTCCTGGTTCCATTCTGTGCTTGCCACACTCACTTGTCTTCCTGACCTTGTCATTCCCTTTTTCACCCCCAACACTTCCTCTTTTAGCCTTAATACTTCATTCTCCAGCCATCTCAATCTTTGACAGATTGGGCACCCTCCCCAGCCTCCGCAGGATGTCCATGAATACGGCCGCACCACAGTTATTACATCCCACTGTACTCCTTCTCCATGTCCTCTGATCCCCTCTGTTCCCTGATCCCCTTGTCCCTTGCACTTCCACTGACCCTCAACCTGGCATGCCCCCCTACCCTGCCCCCTCCACTGCCTGCCCCAATCCATCACCCCGGACCATTTACCCCTTCCTCCTCTTTGCCACAGTCGCTCCATTCCCCCGCTTATGGGTCCTCTTTTTACACAAGACCCTTACTAGACTTCTTTAGTTGGTAGCAATATTACCCCTTACTTCACAAGTCCTCTACTTCTATCTAATGCCTGTACTCATTTGACCCGTATTCCAGTTGCTGTCCCTGAGACCACCTTGAGACCACCAACTGTGTTTTGGATGATTCCAACTTTGTAGATATACCCCTCTCAGATGAAGATGAGCTTAAAGAGCCTGAGAGTGACAGTACTGTTCAAGACCAAGGGGCCCAAAAATAATAATGACCATCAAGAAAGTGCAGTGGTATCCATTTCTTCAGAAACTGTTTCACTGGTGGACAATGAACTGGGAGTTGTGAACCTGAAAGCTGAAGCAGAAGTGCAAGTGCCAATGCCAACTTTGCCACATTGCTAAGAAAGAACTGTAGAACCCATATTAAGGCTTATGTATGACACTACAGGAAAGCCTGTTGATCTGCCCATGAATGTTGTTCACAAAGGAATGTATGTTACAGCCAACGCATTGCCCAGAATTTCCTTCACTGCTTCAACTAAAATCAATACCTCCACCCAGTATAATAGGGGGTTTTCAAATAGAACAAGCATTTGTCAATGCTGCATGTTGCTTGCTTCTATGTGCTGTTTAGGTATTTGGAAGTCATTGGAGTGCAAATATTGAAAATTTGCGAACTTACGAGCGTGCGTAGGAACTGCGTAACGCACACTCGTAAAACAGTCATTTTTAGGAATTTTTTCACCAAATTTTCAACATAGCCATTTTAAGACCTCTGCTCATGAACAGTGTTACTGTGATTTTGTTAATGTGTCCCATACATTGAGTTTGCACACCGACTGCGCCATTGTGCGCTACATGGGCGGAAACACATTTTGGGCAGGATGTGAAAAATGGCAGCTGTACTGCTCATAAGGAGGTGTGGTAAAATGGCAATGTTGAAAATCTGGAGTGAAAATATTGAAAATTTGTGAACTTACGAGCCTGCGTAGGAACTGCGCAACGCACGCTCGTAAAACAGTCATTTTTAGGAATTTTTTCACCAAATTTTCAACATAGCCATTTTAAGACCTCTGCTCATGAACAGTGTCACTGTGATTTTCTTACTTTGTCCCATACATTGATTTTGCACACCGACTGCACCATTCTGTGCTACATGGGTGGAAACACGTTTTGGGTGAGATGTGAAAAATGACAGCTGTACTACTCATAAGAAGGTGTGGTAAAATGGCAATGTTGAAAATCTGGAGTGAAAATATTGAAATTTCGCGAACTTACGAGCCTGCATAGGAACTGCGCAACGTACGCTCGTAAAACAGTAATTTTTTGGAATTTTGGCACCAAATTTTCAACATGGGGTTTTTGGGACCCCTTCTCATGAATGATGTCACTGTCATGGTGGTATTTGGGGTCGAAGGGTGATTTTGTAGTCACTGCGCAGTCACTGCTCAAAATCACCCTTCAGGCCCGAATAATGCAATGACAGTGACATCATTCATGAGAAGGGGTCCCAAAAACCCCATGTTGAAAATTTGGTGCAAAAATTCCCAAAAATGCCTGAGATATGCAATAAAGTTGAACCCCCATCTAGCCCATTATACAGCTTACCGGCATTTCCTCAGTTCGCGGTCGGCTTTGAAGAGTGCAGACGTGTTCCCGGTCCACCGAAGATCGTCAGCGCCAGAGTCGGAGGTAAGTATGGGGTGAGGGGTGTATTTGGGAGAGCTGGGTGTGCAGTGGGTGGAGTGCGGGTTGTGGGAGGGGTCGGAGGCGATGCCGCGGGACCGTTTTCGTTTTCAGGTAAAAATTAATAAAAGACATCGATGGGACCGTTTGCCATGCTGGGGTGGGCTCGCAGCGTAGCTGCAGTTGGGGGCGTTCAGCTGACGGGGATTGGGACACCCCAAAGGCCAAAGGACTGATTGCCACGCTGGGGTGGGCTCCCCATGGCACCTACAACTGGGAGAGACACAGCTCAGCCGATGGAGATTGAGCACCCCGTCAGCTACACAGTAGGTGAGGAGGCGCAGACGCCTGCGTGTGGGGGGGAGCTACGCTTCTTATCTCTGCTCACTGAAGCATAGCTCCCCCTTTCAACTGTATGCCACTGCATTTTGGAGCGTGTCATAGACAGCTCCAAAATGCATTGGCTTACAGGGGCCGCGCCTGCCAGCTCACTGACTGAATTGGAGGAGGAGGTGACTCACCTCCGAAATCTCCGATGATGGCACTATGTTTCTTGCACATGCGTGCAAGCAACATAAAAATGGGATCATACGAAACTTACTGCTGAAGTCTCTTAGATGATTTAACAACTGTGTCTTGCAACTTTTATATGTAGATATTGCAATTTTAAAATGTAGATCTAACCCCATGTGGTTTGAAAAAATGCTTAATGAGTCATGAACAATATCTTTAAAGTGCTGTGGGATATCTTAATGTTTGAGGAAAGATCCAATTAAATAGCATGCTATATTATGAATAGTTACTTTATATCTGCACAGATATTGTATATAACACTATGTTGTTTGGATGTGTACATAGTGAAATTATAATGTATATATTGCCATGTCTTTTATGGACTTGGCTTGGACCCAAGTTTCCTGGGCAGGAGAGAGGGTAACCCTCCCCCCAGAATGATAGGCTTACCTTGGGTCATGTCCCTGGCACTGCATTGCCCTCTGCCTGGAAAAGGTCCAGCTTGCAGTTCTGCCTTTGAACCTGGCTAGTGTCCTATGATGGAAGTACACATCCGAGTGTAAAGTATTGCTGTGTCCATAGCCACTTCATGCATATGAAAATTAATGCTGTCACACTATACCTTTAATAGGTTCAGCCATGAGTATACAGTGCATGCTCTGTGCTGGATCCGAGGAAACAAAGCTCATGACCGACCAGACAGTACTCCTACAATCTTCACTGTACAGTCACTTACTAGTGCAGATGAAACTCTGTTGAATGTTATAAATATTTACTGATGAGTCTATACTATTGTGCTTAAAATTAACTTTGAAGTTTGAACAGTTTATATTTTACTCAGCCAGAGGCCATGTTGCTACTTTGACCCTGCTGTTCAGCTAGTCGGAACTCTAGGGACCCTAATGTATCCTTTTACTATGGCTGCTGGCAGAAACTGTGAACTGTATGCTTGGTGCCCATTTTAACGAATCAGGACACTAGAACTGTGACTGACAGCCTGAGCAGCCAACCGTATTACTGGATTCCATTTTCCTTCAGTTGAAAGAGATTCTTGAACAGTCAGTCTGGCTCGAGCTTCCAGCAAGGGGAGGAGGCTCTGTACTCAGCTCAGAGACTTTGGAGAGACACCTGTTTACATCTCTTCAGCCTAAAATCCTGCATGGATTGTTAAAACTGAAAAGTACTACAGATGACTTTCAAGCCTTCAAGCGGAGAAAGGGAGAGATTTTGGCCAAACTGAAGTTTTGGCCTGAAGTGTGTCAGTGTTCCCAAAAGTTACTAAGCTGCATTTCAGTGAGAGACCTGTTTGCCTCAGAGACTGCTGTCTGAAATTGAAGTCTGGGGCTATCGGAATGGTCTCCTGCTCATTTGCCAAAGGTGGAGGCCTGAAACATCTTTCTGCCTGACTACACACCAGAGACTGCAGTTTGCCAGCACGTAAGCTCTGTGGTCTATCCAGAACTGTGTCAGAATTTGAACCTGTGATGCCAACTAACTTTCCTAAAAGACTGCTAATGCCTGTAAATCAAAAGCTGCTAAAAGACCAGTTTTGGGAGTCTGCCTCTGCAATGAAGATCATCGTGGGTTGTGGCCACTCTTCGGAGGGAGCCATGACATGGGGGTGAGTTGTGTTAGCCCTGGTCCCTGTATGTGGGTCCTTGTCAAGAATGATGAAAACCTGCAGCCAAGAACCAGAGAACTGAATCCAATTTTTAAGGAAACCAGCCTGGTAATCATCCCAGATCCCAAGGTCCTGGATCAGTGAGTAAAAACAGAGCTTGACCCTGCAACAATAATTAAACTATTTCTTGCCATCTGATTTGCTTTCTAGGTTCACTTGAGTGTTTAGACTGTTTGCAGGCCATCAGGTCTGAAGATTATAATTTTCTGTGGGTTTAAAGTTGTTGTTGATGTCACTGCAGCCAACTACAACAACAGCAATAATCATTTGTTTGTTTAAGGGCCCCAACCAGCTGCAATGTTGGCCAACCAGCTACAATACTCCAGTAGAATTAATTGGACTGTTCAGGGGGTTAAATGTGGTATTTGAATGTGCTTTCAAAAACAAAAGAATTGCTTTAAAGTTAATCTTGATTTACATCCCCTTCCCTTAGTACAAAGTCCCCAAATAAATCAGATTTTTTGTTTGAATGCTACACTGGTCCATGAGCATATTACTACCCACTGTCAGTTATTGTAGAAAGTGAACAGGTGCACTGTTATTGCTGAAAATCATTCCTTACAGGTACACAGGGTATATTCCAGAAGTCCAGACCCTGCTGGTAAGTGTGGTCATGGTGAGCACATTATTAGCACTCACCAATAATTGTACCAATGAATGACAAGTAAAGAGGTTTATGTTAATCCATGTGTGGGACCACTGGTTGAGGTAGTGGGTAGGTACAACATCCCCGAGGGTTGCACCAGCTTGTCATCAAACCCACTTAAAAGTCATTCTGAGTGGAGGCACTGTGCAAATAGCATCATTGTTGGTATAGACCAGAACCCAGGCCCCTCAACCTGCATTTTAGGCAGCAGGCAGGGGTAGTAGCCTGTTGGGAGGTGGTGCCCAGGTGCATGTTTTTTTCAACAACAAAAAACTAAATTTCAAACCCCACAAAAATGACATCCTGAACAGACACCAACACATGTATCTTAATCATCAGGACCTCATTAGGTGGATTCTGCACTTAACTGTTGGAAAAAGGCCCCCAAATGTGTTTTTTTTTATCTTAAAATCAATATTTTGTGACTTCTTTCCATTTTTTTTGTGTGGCCATATGAAAAAAAGGATTCAGCAATATGAAAAGGGATCCCTTCATACAAAAAAGAATCTGGAAAAGAAAAATAAATCCAGATTTTTTTTGTATGAGTGCATCCTTTTTTGTGAGAATGAAAAAAGCTTTCGAAAAAGGATCATTTCATACAAAAAAGGAATCTGAAAAGAACCTAAGTACCAATTCTTTTTTATAAGAACGATTCTTTTTATGAGCTTGTTTTGTTCATACAAAAAAGATGACCTCATGGAAAAAGAATTTGGACTTTAGTCCCCTCGATTCTTTTTGTATGACAGGTTCCTTTTCCATTAGCTTTTTTTGTTCATGTGAAAAAGGATACCCTCATACAAAAAACAGAACTGGGACTTAGTTTTTGCCAGATTCTTTTTTCATATGAAGATATCCTTTTTCATATTTTTTTTCATTCATACGAAAAAGGATGCTCTATGCAAAAAAAAAAAAAGAATTTGGATTTTATTTTTTTCCCCTGATTCATTTTTCATATGAAGGTGTCCTTTTTCATATAGAAAAGAACTACAAGGTTGCTACTCAGGGAACTAAGTCTGGAGCTCCAGAACTTGTAAAGTCAGGCTACAGATGACCAAACCACAAAAAAGATCCTATGTTAGGTCAAGTTAATATAAACTTTTAATGAAGTTTAAAAACATGAGGACAGCAGCACCCCTACTCTCACCATGTGACCAATGTTTTGCATGACACTCACGCTTTTTCAAGGCGTGGTTTATAAATTACAATCCTATAATGCCTTATTTAAAGTGACAGTGCATAATTCATGTAATCTAAAAAGCAGGAGAAAAAGATAAGGGGGGAAGGAAGGCATGAAAAAACAAGGAAAGAACCCCAAACACTCCTACATAATGATGTGCCAATCACATTACATACTAGCAATAAATACTATAAATACTAAATAACATACACATAAAAAAAGGGGGGAAAAGGAACGCCAAATGCCAAATATATCAAGAAATATGACTAGCATAACTACATATATAGAAAATGCAATACAAGGATCCATATCTATCTATATATCTGCGAAAGAGAGAGCTCTTCTGGTGGTAGACATTTGAAATACACAAATTAATTTTTTTTATAAAATGCTAACATAACTGTATATCTCTTCACCTTAACTATATTTCAGAAATGTCCTCGGACTAAACATAGCATTCAGTCCTTTTGCTCCATGAGCTTTTAGCATATACTGCCACTTACTTTCACATTTTAACAACTCATTATCAAACTCTCCACCTCTAACATTTGGAATAACTTTGTCAAGGCCTTGAAATCTGAAAATATGTTTCTGTGCTATTTGAGTCACATGTATTGCTAAAGCAATAGTTTTATCTTGTTTTTGCATAGCTGTCAAATGCTCATAAATCCTATTTTTAAATGGACACTTCATTTTTCCTACATAAAAATCCAAACACTCAATGCATGAAGCTGCATAAATTATTCCACTCATTGCACATGTTATAAAGTTATTGTTCACATAATCCCTTTTTGAAATCATATGTGTAAAAACATCACCCATATTCAAATGAATACAGTAAGCACAGTTACCACATTTAAAAGTCCCACTTGGCAAAGAAGGTCTTGCATCCATTTCTTTTCTGGTATAATGGCTCTTAGTAAGCATCCTAGCGAGATTCCTGCCTCTTGTGTAAATCATTCTTGGAGTATTTTGCACAATTCTTTCCAATTTGGGTTCCAATTTTAAAATGTTCCAATTCTTATACAAAATTTCCCGCACTTTATAACATTGTGGGTTGAATTCTGTAACAAAATTCAAAAGATCACTGTTATTCATTGAATACTTTGCCTCACAAGATCACTCCGATTCATCTGACCTACTATGTCAATTGCTTTTCTTACACATTGATAATTACAACCTCTCAGAACAAATCTGTTCATTAAATCTCACTTCATCTGAGCTAATATTTCTCCTAGCTCTCATAAATTAACCTTTCAGTATGTTCAGAATCAAATTCCTTGGATGGCAGCTGTCAAAAGCTAAAAGTACATTACAAACCATTGGTTTCCTGTACTATTCCATAGTTAAACCTCCTCTACCATCCTTTTTAATTAATAAGTCCAGAAAAGAAGTTTGTAGCCTGACTTTACAAATTCTTTGATCCTTTTTCATATGTTTTTTAGGGCTGTGGGTGTAGCCTGTAGCCCTAGTGGGATCACTCTGTAGCTTTGAAAATGGCCAATCATGGAACCTTCCATTGGACTTTTGGAAGTATCCTTCTGAAAGCCCAACGGAGTTTGAACCCCTCCACCATGATCATCTGCTAAGGAATAACAGCTGCCCTATTTTGGCTGTTACCTCTGCATTCTGTGGTGAGAACTGCACATGTGTGACTTGTGCGCATGTGCAGTTCTGCTGGCACCATCATGTGAATGGCAAAATGCCATTCACTGCCTTCAGTTGCTGATGCAGCCAAGAACAGTCCCTCCTCTTTACGATCACTGATGAATGTGGCCTCTTTGTCCTGCTGCCCTCCCACAGAACCAGCTTGGATCCTTCCCTTCTGCTGCCAATGCAGTCAAAAACCAGCCCCCTACTCTTGGTGTGATCGCCACCAATGTGGTAGAAATCAGCACTCCCCACTCATGTGGCACACTGGGAACCCACCCCAGTGTGCCCAAAATGTTTTTTTTTTTGCTGCCAATGTCAGGGTCCCCAATCCCCCTGTTAGCAGTATGTCACCCTCCCCCTTCCACTCATCTGGCACACTGGGAGCCCATCTCAGTGTGCCAAAATGTCTGCTTTTCTTTTTTTACCTGTAAATAAAGAAAAAAAAAGTCCCCCCTGTTTTCCTGTTTTTTATGTGGCACACTGGGAGCCCACACCAGTGTGCCCAAATGTCTGCTTTTTTTTTTGGTTTACCTGTAAATAAAGAAAACAGTCTCTCAACATGTTTTTCCATTTTTTTCTGTAAAAAATTAAAATGTTCCTCATCGTTTCCCCAGTCCCCCTCCCCATTCTTCCACTGATCACCCACCTCCCAGCACCCCTTCTTACCCCATACTTACCTCTGGAGGTCGGCACTGTCATCTTCTCTGGACCAGGACACGTCTGCACTCTTCAAAGCCAAATCACAAACTAAAGAATCAAAGGTAAGCATGCTATAATGCCATTCAATGGGGGTTTCAACTTATTGTGATAAATAAGCACATTTTGGAATTTTGACCCCAAATTTTCCACATGGGATTCTTGGGACCCTACCTGGTGAAAACTTCCATTATCATTTTGTTACTCAGTCCCAAAAGGTTATTTTTGTGGTCGCTGTGCAGAATCACCTTTCTGGACCAATTCACAAAATGACAGTGTTCATGAGGTGGTGACCCAAAAAGCCGCTGTTGCAAATTTGGTGAAACAATTAAAAAAAATGACTGTGTTATGAACATGTGTTGCACAGTTTCTAGAGACTCTCCTAACTTTGCCAGTTTTTAATATTTTCCCTCCACATTTTCAACATTGCCATTTTTGCACACCTCCTTTTAAACTGTACAGCTCTCATTTATCACATCCTGCCCGAAATGTGTTTTTGTACCTGTGGTAGAGAATGGTGTGGTCGCTCTGCGAAATCACCTTTCAGGACAAGTGAACAAAATGACACTGGCATTTTTCATGAGGAGGGGTTCCAAAAATGCCATGTTGAAAATTTGGTGCAGCAACTGTAAAAAATGGCCAAGTTACACACAGGCACTCAATAATTACTAGGTACATGCGTAACTTTGCTCCCTTAACAGCTTGTCACAGCCCTATCGGCTCTGGCCAGTTTGTTTCATTTGATGTGAAAAAGGATGCCTTTATATGAGGAAAAGATTTTGTTTTTTTCCCACATTTGAACTTCAACAAGCCATAACTCCCTCAATATTTTGACTTAAGGGTCAATTTATATATCAAAACAAAGGTCGTTTTGAGTACTGTAAGATTAGCACATAATGCCCACCTACACATTTAGGGGCATTATAAAAAAAATTAAATTAAAATTCCCCTAGGATAGCATGGGAACTTCAAAAAGCCATAACTCCCTCAATATCTGGACTTAAGAGACAATCTATATATCAAAACAAATGTTGTAATGAGTACTACAAGAATACCCCCCCAACCAAAAAACCCCAAAACATTTAGGGGCAACATAAAAAAGCATAAAAAATAAAAAAAAATCCACATTCTCAAAGGACAATATTGGAACTTTAAGAAGCCATATAACAAAGGAAATAAATTGCTGTTTTGGCAGAAATGGAAGCACAGGGCCCTCCACAACAACATAAATGTATACATCTATGAAAGAATGAAAGCACTGGGTCCAGAGGACCCTGTGCTACCACAGGCAAATGAGGATATGATAATACTATCTCAAAAAGTAAGGAACTTCATTGCAAAATCTTCATTAATGCATTAGTTAGGGTTAAACTGACAAAAGTAGGGAAATGTGGGGTTTGGATTCCCAACCCTAACACTCCACCCCCATGCTACAGGCAGCAACAGGAAAAAACATTACGGTTTGACCTCTCCTGCATCTTCTCAAATCAGGCATGAGGTGTATCTTTGGGTTGTCAACCCTAACGCTCACCTCATTCTCATACAGTGTACTATCTCAGCTTATTTACTGATGGAATGGGATGTGTGTTAGGACTTACAACTCCAAGGCACACTCCACACCTGATTTGTGAAGATACAGGAGAGGTCAAACTGTAATGGTTTTACCTGTTGCTGCCTGCATTGAGGGGTGTTAGGGTTGGGAACCCTAACACCGCATTTCCCTGCTTTTGCCAGTTTAACCCTAACTAGTGTATTAAACCTTGCTGTGCCACAGACGTGTATACACATCCTAAAAACCTATACATTCTAAATCTTCTGGCAGCCTAAGGGTTAATGAAGTTTTTTTGCAATGAATAGATATAGCTATATAACTACATAGATAAGTTATGCATTGTATTGCCATTGATATGGCCCAGATTAGGTCTGAAAAATGTAATTATTATATCAACCAGCAATAAAACACAACAAGATATGGGTTATGGCCTGATAAGAGCATGCCCCAGCTGCATTATGAGGCATGAGGTGCTTGCACCGAATGCCTTTAGCACCTGGAAAGTGCTCTTATCAGGCCATAACCCACACCTCGGAGTGTCTTATTGCGCTTATAAAATGGGCCTCCCTGTAAAGAAGTTAATTTAAAAATATGCATAGAAAGTGTACATAAAACAGTAAAAGAAATATGCTCATGTTAGTAGAAAAATGAAAAAGTAGTCCTTGCCATTGGCTTGGAATGCAGCTGTTTAATTAACAGTCAGTATAGAGGTTGGTGTCTGTCTGTGTGTCCACTCCCCACAACTCAGCTAAACGCACGAGCACGCAAAATGTTGAAGAATATGCTTATCTTTATTTTTTTCTCCTTTTACATTTTTTAGATTTTTGTACAACTGCCCACGCAATCTCACTTACATGAAACAGGAGCGAGCAGCATGGGCTGCTGTCACATGTTTCTTTTGGCCCCCCAACACCAAGATTCAGAAATTATTTTTTTCAACTTTTTTTTAGTGTTTCCTCTTTTATATTATTCTGCTTACTTTCAGAGCACCGCTTGAGTCTGAGCATGCCTGTCTGTTTGCGGCCGCCGTAGATAAGCATTTTCTCTTTTGTGGTTTTGAAGTTGGTGCCATTGGAGCTGGGCCTTCGATGGGATGGGATGGGACAGGGAGAAACTGTGGAAATCAAAAACATCAAGTGGCACAACCTGATTGGACGACAGATATGGTTAGTGTTTTCTTTATATGTTAAATGATATAAGCAGGAGTGGGCGTATGATTTGAAAGCTGCACATGGTGGCAGGGGAATCAGTTGTTTCCTCATGGTCTGGCTTCTGTGATGGATTTACTGCCGCTTTGTGAATGTTAGAACATTGCTGAAAGTGGTTTGGACAGTGCAGGCTCACTGATTTATGTGTGTGGCATGGCTATAGGCAGACATGTAGTGCAGGCTGCCAGAAAACCAGTCTATAAGGACATGGCTCTGGCAACCTGTGCACCAATCAGAGCACTAGAAATGTTTTCACATTTTATAAATACAATTAATCAATAAGATTATGTGTTTTATGTGATGTTTGTTGACTGTCAGAACAAAGTAAAATATTAAAAATACATTTAAAAGTGTCTTGAAATAGTACTATCTATCTATATCTGTCTATCTATCTATCTATCTATCTATCTATCTATCTATCTATCTATCTATCTATCTATCTATCTATCTATCTATATGTTATAGTGGCACGGTAGTGCCACTGTAGTCAGGGTTAAGTGCCCCATTTAAGGTTAAATCTGAAATTTGGCAGCTTAATAACTTTGCCACTGTGCCATGGATTTGCCTGGAATTTGGCAAGCATAGTCTGGTACCATAAATCTCTAGAGCTGCCAAGTTTCGTTATGGTCAGATGTACGATTGCAGATCTACAGAGCACCACAAAATGCACAAATTATGCATTGTTGTGCATTCTTTGCTCCCTCCTACAGGTTGCACAGTTTGTGTGACTGGTCTGAAACCTTCAGGGAACATGCAGCTGAGGTCCCCAAGGTGCCTTTTTGAAGTCTTCATGAAAAAATATTAAACGGTTTAAAAGTTATTCAAAAAACAAGTTTCCCATTATAGTCAATGGGAAAAGTTAACAAAATATGCGAAAGTGTCACAAATGCAGTTTAAATGTTGCAAATGACCCTTGTAGTGTCACAAATGAGCCATCTTGTTTTCAGGTGGTGGTCACAGAAATGCTTGGCATTTAAATTTGGGACCATCTAGGGACACAATTATTGTTGTGTTCACCTAGTCGAGCCCTTAGGATGCTAGCCATGTATTTTTTTGGGGTAAAACACCCCAGAAACATGTTTTTTAAATTTTTGTAAAAAGTAGTGTCGCATATGTAACACTTTCATGATTTCATTTGCGAAAGTGTTGTGATTTGCGAAAGTACTTTCTGACACTATGGCCAAAATAATAGGGAATCTTTGCTACCCTGCTGCAAATGAACGGTTTGGTCTTTTGGGCTGAAATTTGGAGGGAAGAAAGCAAATATCCCACAGATGTGTCTTTTGGTAGTTTGGTAACCAAATGTTAGAGGGTTGTAAAGTTATGGCACTCTGAATTTCACAATTTTTCCCATAGACTAAGATTACGGCATCCGCTGTGCCTTTTGGGGCCCGTATCCTGAAAATGGTTCAAGATACAGACTTTTCATTGGAAGGATGCTTAGTCCCCCACTAGGGTGCTAAATGCAAAACTAGCCTGGGAAGCATAAATAATATGAGATTTTAAATGTTTTTCTACATCATACAAGATACAAGGAATTTAGTATTCCAAGTTCTGATTTTCTGCTCCGAGGGCCATTATTATGCATACATTCTTTGTATTCACTGTGCTTTTGAATGCATCTTTTTTGGAAAAAAAGGGTGTACTGTTGCGTTACTGTTATTGTTAGCATTTCCGCTTGTGTTTCTGTTACCATTTGAGTTAGCGTTTATGTTTATGTCACCGTGTGCGTTACCCTTTGCTTTTGCATTCGCACTTGAGTTTGCATTACTGTTATCATTTCCATTACAGTTTTTGTTCGCATTTACTTTTGCATCACCATGTACGTTACCCTTTGCGTTTGCGCATGTGTTTGCTTTACTGTTACTATTTGAGTTTCTGTAACCATTTGCTTTAGCATTTCTGTTTACGTCACCATGTGCATTACCAATTGCATCTGCATATGTGCTTGCGTTTGTCTTTATGTTTGCGTTTGTGTTTCTTTTGGCATCATCATTGGTGTTACTATAAGTGTTTGCATTTCCAATTGCATTACTGTGACCATGTGTGTTACCATTTGCATTTGCATACGCACTTGTATTTGCATTTATGTTTGCGTTAGTGTTTCCTTTGGCATCATCGTTGGTGTTACCATAACCATTTGCGTTTCTAATTGCATTGTCATTACCGTCTGCATGCTCATTACCATTTTGTGTTTCCATTTCCATTGGCCTTAGCATTTGCATTTTCTGTAGCATTTCCATTGTTGAGTGCATTACTGTTTCCTGCTGCGTTGTCATTGCCATTATCATTTGCGTTTGTGTTACCATTTGCATTTTCGTTAATGTTTTCATTACCGTTTGTGTTTCCATTGCCGTTAGTGTTTGCATTATCGTTTTCATTACCATTTGCATTTCTGTTGCCATTAGCATTTGCGTTACCGTTTCAGTTTTCATTTATGTTTGCACTTGGGTTTCTTTTACTGATTGCATTATCATTTCCATTTGCATCACCATATGTGTTACAGTTTGCGCTTGCGTTTGAATTATCATTAGCATTACTGTTTTCTTTTACCTCACGTGGCCGAAAATGCACTAAAATGGTGGAATTGGCGGCCCAAAAATCAGGAACTGCAAAGAGGGGCAACTTCAAATGGTAATAACTCTGGAACGGAACAACATGTTTTCACCAAACATAAACTGGCATGTTCATTGAATAAAGGTCTTTCTACATGCCAAGTTGCAGGCCAATTAACCACACACTGGCTGCATTATGCATCATGGAAGACAGTGCAGAAAAGTAGCAAAAACAATGTTTTCCACTGCACTACGCAAATGCAAAAACACAAACAGTAATGTTAATGCAAACGGTGATGGAAGCAGTGAGGTAAAAAAAATAGTAACTCTAATGGTAAGGCAGACTTCCGGTCCCATCACTGCTATGATGGCCACCTAGTAGAAGCGCTCTGGAGCTGCTCAATTTTAATTAAAATTTTCCAGCAGTCAGCCTTCACTAAAAAAGAAAATTCCCCTACCTGGACTCAAGGGCAATGGCAGCTAGCAGATCCCGACATAAGAGCTCACAGGCTACAAAGTTAAAAAGCCTGATGGACTCAGACAAGAAATCGGGCCCTTCCAGAGATGCTTGCTTGGCTTCTCCAGTGAGCAGTCTCACAGATACGGAATACAATTTCATCAGAGGTGATCGGAGGCAATTAGGGTTGCCACCTGTCAGGTTTTTTACCTGGTGATCAGGTTTTCAGGGTCCCTATCAGGTAATCCGGTTTTCCTCTGTGCTGGTCAGGTTTTTGAGCCATTTTGAGTGCTCACATACTTTTGAAATGGATTTTGTTGTATCATGCGTTGTTTCTGCTGCATGTCCAGGTTACAAACAAGTTCTGTTTCAGTATAGCCCTTTGTTTGTGAAAGCAGTCAACCTGGGAGGTGTAAAGTATGGCCGTTAACACCTTTAGCACTTATTTAACCTAATCATTTGCACTGCATCTTAAAGTGGTATAGCAGGAAAGCTGCCCCCACCTTTTGTAACAGTAACAGAGCCAGTTATCTTCCACTTTCATTTGCTGGTAAGCATTTTCATATCTGTAAATGAGTTTTTTTTTATCTCTGTTTGTATATCTGTTAAACCAATGTCAATAAATAAATACATAAGTAAATAAATAACTAGGAAGACTCTAGTTAGGTGACTTTAACAGGCATAGTACATTATCTGAACATTTGTGTTGAACTGTTGCTTTAAGCCTTGTCTTTTATTGATGTAGCAAATGGCTTTCTAAGAGGAACAATGCACGATGAGTCATGAAAAGGGGTGGGGCTAGAGACGGAGCTTAGGATCTGGTTTTTGCTTCATTCAAAGGTGGCAACCCTAGAGGCAATTCTATCAAAACTAGATGGAATCATCAAAGCCCTTCACAGGGTTGAATCATCGGTTGCAGATCTTAAAGCAGAACTGTGAGGCTGCGAGCTATGGAGAAGCGGACGACAGCAGTGGAAGAATGTGTAGGGGGCCTAGCAGACTCATCGGGCCAACACGATTGGGCTGTTCTTTATTTCCTCACCAGGGGGATGGAGCTTCAACTGAAACTAGATGACAAAGAGAACTGTGCACGTTGGAACAATTTCCGTATCTACGCAGTTCCCGAGGACATGGAAAAGTCCTTTGAGTCTGTTGAAACATTTGTGCTACATATCTTACAAGATGTGCTGAAGCTCTCCAAAGACATCCCACTGTCAATTGAGATGGCACACCGATTACTTGCTCCTAAGTCGAAAGATGAAACGGCAAGGCCCACTCCATAATAGCTCACATGCTAAATTACCAGGACCGACAACTGGTTTTCCAAACACCAGGGAAACTAAGAGAAGTTAAAATTGATAACCAAAGACTGTTCTTTGATCAGGATTTTTCTGATTTACTCAATGAAAAATGGAAGTTGATCAGAGGAGGCATAAAACAAGCCAAGAAGAAGAAAATCCATATACAGCTTTACTACCCAGCCAAGCTGCGCATGCATACAGATACGGGTTCTCTCCTTTTTGACTCTCTGCATGAAACAGCTCCCCTGCTGAAGCAGGAGGGCCTCCACTGCCTTGAAATACACGCAGACACCATAGAGCATGAAATTTCACACTCAGCATGGTGGAGGGCTGGCCAACCCAAGAGAACACAACCCTTTATGATTTCATGGCCCTCTCATCTAAATCAGGACCTGAAAGCGATATTAAGTAGAGTGAACAAGTTGACTCCTTCAGAGATCGCAACATGAGATACAGCAACAACTTGGGACTTAACTTAATTTCCCTGAAGGCACTGCTCACTTTTACATTTATTTTACAACCACACTTGGTGGTTGTATCTCTCTCCTTGTGTGGATTTGGCTGTGCAAGCCATGAAGACATCGGAACTGCTGGCAGTGATCTATCTGCCTAACATATACAGACTTGCTGATACTGGGGCCCTAAACAGCTGACGTTAATTTAATAAAATGGACTTTCTTTTTTTTCTAAATTGCAATAACTTTGGTTTAATGAACACTTAATAAAGCCTCATTCTAGATGAGCTATTTGTGTTAAAAAAATTGCTTGCTGAGGGGACCCTGATGTCAGGGTTGGGGGGGTTGATTTGGGAACTTGGTGAGAAGAGTAAACATTAATACTATAGCCTCCCTCATTGGGTCCAAATCGGCATGCTGGAGGGGTCAACAATCAGAGAATCAGGCATAAACATGTTGCTGGTTAAAATGGAAGGGAATTATACCCTTCCTCTTCTTTCAACATTTTGGAAGGGACGAGCAGCCCCGGGGATATCACTGGGTGGCTCATAGTATACCGAGAGCTCTAACGCCTTATAGCCATCCATAGCCCCATCTGGTGGTGCACTCTGTTCTCACTGATTCCACAGAATCAGGAATACATATTTTAGGAGCTAGAGCCTAGGCTCAATTCCCCCCGTGGCTGCGGGGTAACAGCACCAAACTCTCACACCTAGGAAGCAAGTTCAAAGTTCTAAGAGTTAAGAGTTTGTTGTTCATAAGCTGTTGTTTAGAGTTGTGTTTTTTTTTTTCATATTAATGTTATGTGTTGGTTAATGGGTAAATTTACCTATTAAGTTCATAGATCAATTAATCACATGGCTACTTTGATTACACAATATAAATGGCTGTCTAAACGGGGGACAGTAGGGGGGTTTGGATGGAGCTAAATAATCAGGCAATACACATAGTATTAACACAGGGCAACCACCATCTTTAGACATGGGTACCCTTAAGGTAACATCCCTGAATGTCCAGGGTATCAACTCCCCAGTTAAAAGGACAAGGATACTCCATTACTTAAAACAGACAAAGATAGATGTAGGTCTTATTCAGGAGACCAGACTCTCAGACCTAGAACATGAAAATTGAAGTGCAGCTGGGTGGGCAACACAATCATACCCTTCAAGCAAGCAGGCTGGGGTAGCAATTTTATGTCAGAAGGATCTGCCTTTCGAAATCACATCACAGTTAATTGTGGAAAAGGGAAGGGGATTAGTAGTCTCAGGGAAAATATTTTCTCAGGTGAGTCATATTATAAACTTACACACCCCTAATAGAGATGACCCCTCTTTCTTGTTAAGATGTTTGAAAAGAGAGTGGAGTTGGGTGAAGGAATGATTCTAATGGGAGGGACTTCAATTGTGTCCCCAACCCACAATATGACCGCTCCTCTCAAAACATAGCAACAAATAAGGGTATGAGCAAGGTGGTCAAGGCAGGGATGAATTAACTGGCTTTGGTGGACATCTGGAGATAATTATATAAGAACACTAGAGACTACTCCTTTTACTTTCTACCTAATGATGTGTATTCTAGAATTGATTACTTTATATGCAGCAGCCCAGACCTCCACAGAGCCAAAAATTGTAACATCCTACCTTGTCTAGTCTCAGATCACTCTGCTGTGGTATTAATCTTAGAACTGGAGAATTGGTGCGGGGTCACACAATGGCGAATGATCTCCTCCCTGCTTGACAGGGAGGAATTTTGAACTCGCTTACAGGAAACAATCAAAGATTATCTACTGCATAACTTAGTTATGGGTCCTGACTCCACTTGCTTCTGGGATGGACTCAAAGCTGTCATGTGAGGAGAAATCATCTCATTTGCATCCCATCTTAAACAATCTTGGCTAGAAAGACAAAAAACCCTTGAGACCAAATTAAAACAGCTGGAACTTCAAGCAAAACAGTGCAGTCAGGAAGGGGCAGCATTTAAGAAAGAATTACAAGAAACTAGAAAACAGTTACAAAATATTCTAGACTCCCAAATAGAGAGGAAACTGAGATATATGAACCAAAAATATTATGAATATGGAAGTAGAGCTAGTAGGCTGCTTGCCTTCTGACTAAGATGTTCACAGGCAAATCGATATGTTAAGGTCTTAAAAATAAGTAAACAAGGATCCCCATCCCAAACACACACACCCATGGACATTGCAGATGCCTTTAAGGAATACTATAAAAATCTTTATGATTCACCCCCCAAAACACCACAAACCCAAGATGCAGTCTGGAGTTTTCTAGATAAAATCTCCCTCCCGAGGCTAACAGAAGACCTCTGGACACAGTCGGAATCCTCCATAACATCTAGTGATGTAGCTCAGGTCACTCAGAACTTGAAGGGTGGCAAGTCCCCCAGCCCTGGTGGGTTCAATGTTGAATTTTACCAAAAATGTAAGAAAGTTTTAACCTTATCCCTGGTCCAGGTCTTTAACAAACAAAAACAAGAGGGTGGGTTCCCTTTATCTTGGAGGGATGCCTATATCACAGTTACCCCTAAAGAAGGGAAACCCCCAGATTCATGCAGTTCTTACAGACCGATCTCACTTCAAAATGTGGATTCTAAGATCTTCACAAAGATCTTAGCAACTAGGGTTAACGTGGTCCTTCCTGATTTGGTTCATCTGGACCAGGAGGGATTCATTCCAAACAGACATCTTAAGGATAATATCAGACGTTGTCTGAATATATTACACTTAGGAAAACAGGGAAGAGAACAACAGGTGGCCATAGCTACCGAGGCGGAAAAAGCATTTGATCGCTTACACTGGGACTTCCTTATGGAGGTGCTAAAGAAATTTGGATTTGGGAGCCAATTTATAGATTGGATAGAGGGACTATACAATAATCCCACAGCAAAGGTATAGGTAAATGGAGCAATTTCCCGGACATTACAAATTAACAGAGGTATGAGGCAAGGATGCCCCCTATCTCCCATTTTCTTTGCCCTCGGTATGGATCCCTTAGCCCAAATGATCAGAGATCACAGAGAAATGGTTGGTATCACAGTGGGGGGAGAGGAAAATAGAATCTCTCTTTATGCTGATGATACGTGTTATATTTAAGAGCTCTCTTATGGACTTTTCCTATCCTAAATCAGATCTTAGAACAATATGGTCAGGTATCTGGATTTAAAATAAACAGTGATGAAACGGAGCTGCTTCTAATTAGCAGTCAATGTACCAAAGAGCTGGAACAATTAATTCCTTTAAAATGGGTCACATCTCAAATTCGATACCTGGGAATCTATATTTCTATTGATTTAAAACATTTATATCATGTGAATTATAATAAACTATTTCAGGAGGTCTGCACAGATCTGAAGAGATGCAGTATTCTTCCCCTGTCCCTAATAGGGAAAATGGAATCTATTAAAATGTACATACTCCCCCCGGTTTTATTTTTGTTCAACACACTCCCCTTATGGATTCCAAAGACAGAATGGAAAAAAATCACCAAAGTCCTACATCATTTTGTTTGGGGAGGAAAGCGAGCTAAAATTGTCTGGGAGACCTTACAAAGAATGAAAGAGAGGGGTGGTCTTGGGCTCCCTAACCTTAAAATCTATTATCAGATAACACAGCTAGCTAGGAGCATGGGTTAACTATTTAATGAATGACCCCAATAACATATGGGTTTCTCAAGAAATACAGTGCGAACCTGGCCTGACCCCACTACTAGACTTTAACTGCTCTCTGAGCTACCTTCATAAAAAAACTATCGAAAATTCATGGACTAGACAGACATACAGGACATGGGGTGAAATCAAAAAAGACGTGGCCATTACAGATACACTGACTAACAAAACAGAAATTACAAACTCACAGACTTTATCCCCCTGAGGATGGATTTGGCCTTCACTCACTGGAAAAGAAAAGGTCTTAGGTTTTTTATCCAATTCATCCACTTAGGCCAAATTAAAACCTTCCAGATCCTACAGTGTGATTTCCAGCTCCCTTATTCCCATTTTTTTTAGCTATCTTCAAGTAATATCATTCCTCAAGTCAGGGAACAATATGACTTTTGTGCAACAGCCTCCGTCTCAGTTAACTCAGACCATCTGGGACTCATTCCTTACCCTAGGTGAAAAGAAATAAATATCCAGACTTATGGAAGCACATAGAGCTACTAAAGGACTGCCACCCCCAATTTGCCAAACTGAATGGGAATTGGAGCTACACATCCAGTTAGATGAAATGACATGGCAGAATATTTGGGAAGGAGTTAAATGCACATCAGCATCTAACAATTGGAAAGAATTCAGATGGAAAATCATCTCTAGATTTTTCCTCACCCCTACTAGAACAAAACACTACACAATAGGGGGTTCCAACTAACGTTGGAGAGGTTGTAGAGGAGTGGGGACCTACACTCACATTTTTTGGGTATGCCCAGTAATATAGCATTATTGGGCTGAGATAGGCACCTATAAGGGGTGCATAATGGGATGGGAAGAGAAGCCTGACTTTCAAACCCTGATTTTAGGCATAATTCTGAAGGGACACAGATCTAATAGCCAAAAGTCATTTATTGGCATACTGTTAGCTGCAGCATGTAAGGCTATTATGAGACGCTGGCTCACTCAAATCACCCCTACTTCAGAAGATTGGATTAGTATAGTTCAAAACACAGCAAGAGTTGAAAAGATCACTACAGATTTATGGCTACGAAAAGATAGATATAACCAGATCTGGCTTCCCTTCATACATTTGACAGAAGAACTGCAGGGTACACCAGTACTGGAACAACTAGCACACGGATACTAACCCTCTGTTACCCCTTCTGATAATATAGATGCTAAATTAAGAGAGGGTGACCTTGTATCCAGACTAGCCTTTCCATGTGGAATCTGACCCCATGTTGTTCCCTCTTAGTATAAATGTTGGTCCTTTTGGAGCCCCCATGGCTACTTCATATAAGCCAATTCTACATACTGTAACTTAGAACAAACTAGCCATACATCATGTTATTTATGTTTGATACTGTTTTATTATATAGTTAATTCTCTATCTGTGCCAACTGGAGGTCTAAAATTGTGTTGTTCTCACCGAGGAAAACCAGTCTGCTGTTTGCACATACTCAAGGTCACAGTGGAGTCCTTTGATGAACTATTAATCCATGGTTTCACCTGATAGTACCTGGATGAAAAAAAGACATTTCTATAAGTTGGTTAACTCATTCCAAGTATTACAACTAAATGTAAGACTAATTATTGTAAACTTATAGACCTAATCAAATGAATGTCTAATTGTTATATGCACAGCACTTCATAAAATAAAATTTGAAGTTTTAAAAAAAATGGTAACGCAAATGCAAGCGCAAATGGTAACGCACACGGTGATGCAAATGGAAACAATAACGCAAACAGTAAGAGAAATGCAAGCACAAACATAAATGAAAACAGAAATGGTAACAAAAATGGTAACGCAACTGCTAATGGCAACAGAAATGCAAATGGTAATGAAAACAGTAACACAAATGGTAACAGCAATGGAAACGCAAACGGTAATGAAAATGGTAATGAAAATGCAAACGCTAACACAAACACAAACAGAAACTAAACGGTAATGGCAACGGTGATGCAGAAGGAAACAGTAATGTACTTGACAAAGGCAATGCTACCGAGAACACAAACGCTAAGGCCAACAGAAATGCAAATGGTAACAAACACGCAAATGGTAACAGTATCGCAACCGGAAATGCAAACAGTTACGATAACACCAATGATGATGCCAAAGGAAAAAGTAATGCAAGTGCATATACAAACACAAATGGTAGCACACATGGTCATGGTAACACAATTGGAAATGCAAATGCTTATGGTAACACCAATGATGACACCAAAGAAATCACAAATGCAAACAGAAACTCAAATGCAAGCACTTACGCAAATGCAAATGGTAACACACACTCAGATGCAAAAGTAAAAGCAAACAAAAACAGTAACATAAATGCAAAGGGTAACAGTAACACACATGCAAGCACAAATGCAAAGAGTAATGCACATGCTGTCAAAAATGTAAACACTAATGCAAACGGTTACAGAAACGCAAGCAGATGCTCTAACGGTGACAGTAACACAAACACACATCCTTTTGTTTCCCAAAAAGGTGCATTCAGAAACACAGTGAATACAAAGAATGTATGCATAATAATCGTCCTTGGAGCAGAAAATCAGCACTTGGAATACTAAATTGCTTATATCTCGGTAACCGTATGACGTAGAAAAAATTTTAAATCTCTTATTATTTATGACTTTCTTGGCTAGATTTGCACTTAGCTCCCTAGTGGGGGACTAAGTATTCTGCTGACAAAAAGCCTTTATCTTGAAGCATTTTCAAGATACCTCCCCCCGAAAGGCGTGGCATACGATGTAATATTAGCCTATGGGAAAAACAGTCAACTTCAGAGTGCCATAACTTTGCAGCCCTCTAATATTTTGTTGCCAAACCACAAAAAGGCACATCTGTGGGATCTTGGTTTTCTTTCCTCCAAATTTTAGCCCAAAAGACCAAACCATTCTTTTTCAGCAGGGTGGCAAAGATTCCCTATTGTTTTGACCATAGTGTCGCATAAGTGCTTTCACAAATGAAATCCGCGAAAGTGTTACTGTCTGAAAGTACTTTGCGACACTACTTTTTACAAAAATTTTAAAAACATACTGTATTTCCAGGGTGTTTTACCCCCCCAAAAAAAGACATGGCTAACGTCCTCCGAGCTCGACTAGGTGACCACAATAAGAATTGTGTCCCTACAGGATCCCAAATTTAAATGCCAAGCATTTCTGTGACCACCAACTGAAAACAAGATGGCCAGTTTGTGACACTACAAGGCTCATTTGTGAAAGTAAAAAGTGCATTTGTGACACTTTCACATATTTTGTTAACTTTTCCCATTGGCTATAATGAGATACTTGCTTTTTGAATAACTTTTGAACTGTTTAATATTTTTTCACGAAATCTTTGAAATGCACATTGGGGACACTGGCTGCATGTCCCCTGAAGGTTTTGGACCAGTCGCTCAAACTGTGCAACCTGTAGGTACGAGCAAAGAATGCACAAAAATGTGTAATTTGTGTGTTTTTCAGTGCTCTGTAGCTCCTCAACCGTACATCTGACTGTAATGAAACTTGGCAGATCCAGAGATCTGTGGTACCAAACTGTGTGTGACAACTCTCAGGCAAATCCATCATATGGTGGCAAAGTTATTAAACTGCCAAATTTCAGATTGAACCTTAAATGGGGTACTCACCCCGAACTATAGTGGCACTACTGTGCCACTATAATATGTGTATATATATATATATATATATATATATATATATATATATATATATATATAGATATAGATACAGCTATATAGATATATAGTACTCTTTCAAGCCACCAAACCATATAGATAGACAGAGAGACAGACAGATAGATAGAGAGAGAGATAGATAGATAGATAGATAGATAGATAGATAGATAGATAGATAGATAGATAGATAGATAGATATCTCTTTGCAAAAAAAACTGCATTAATACACAAGTTAGGGTAACTTAACACTACAAAGGTAGGGAAATGTAGCATTAGGGTATGCAACCCTAAAACCCCACCCTTACCTCGCAAGTAGCAAAAGGAAAAATATTAGGATTTTGGGTCTCTAGAGTCCTGGTGAATCAGTGGTGGGGTCTTCCTTGAGGGCTGTCAACCCTAATGCCCACTCCATTCTGTGAACAAAATATGTCACACATGATCACTGCCCTGCATGAAGAAAGGTACAACAAATTGTGTTGTCAGCTTGTGGCAAGACATACTTCTTTACCTTTGAAGAGTGTATCACTATGAGGCAGTGGCTTGGAGCTTTACCTTGTGCTTCAGATTGGAGGCTAGGGGCTGGGGGCAGGATTATTATTGACAACCCCAAGGAAGACCCCACCACTGATTTGCCAAGACTCCGAAGACCCAAAATCCTAATGTTTTTTCCCTTTTTCTGCTGGGGAGGGGGTGGAGGTGGGTTGTTAGGGCTGGAAACCCTAACACCACATTTTTCTACTTTTGAGGGGTTAAGTTAACCTAACTGGTGTATTAACCCATTTTTTTGCAAAGAATTTCCTTACTTTTTGGGATAGTATAATCATATTCTCATTTGTGCTCCCATCCCTTCATAGATACATATATGTATGTTGCTGTGAAAACACAGGGCTCAGCTTACATTTCTGTCAAAACAGCAACCAAATTGTCAGCATAGCCTTATTACCCCGCCTCATGAACCTGGTAGTGAACTTTTCCAAATCCCCACCAAAACATCATTCCGTGGCATCAAAATGTCATTCTGCACCACAGCTGCAAAAATACATTTTGGCCATGATTTGAAAAATGACAGTGGTCACATTCATGAGGTGGTGTAAAAAAATGACTATGTTGAAAGTTTGGGGTCAAAATATTTAAAATTACCAAAGTTACAAGCAATTAAAATTTCAGCGTATGCACGTAACTTTGCCATTTTTATATATTTTGACACCAAATTTTCAACATAGCCTTCTTATGACCCCACCTCATGAACAAGGGTGGCAAAAGTGTTTCAATCTTGCCCTACAGATGATTTCACTAGGCAACTGTGAAATCATCTTTCTGGCCATATTTACATAATTCCACCACCATTGTTCATGAGATGGGATCTCAAAAAGGCCATGTTGAAACTGTGGGCTCACAATGTGCAAAAATGACAATGTTATGCATCAAAGTTGAAAAACCTGTTGAAATACATTGAACTGCACTTAACTTAGTTTCTAATATTGCAGTTGGCAATTCCAGCAACAAGACATGTATTTAACTGGAAAGTAGATTTTCCCCTGTGAGCTGTTCAAGTGAGAGAGGGTGTGTGGGGAGTGCTCAGTGGGAGATTGGTGTGGGGGGGAGGGGTTGGATCAGTGAGAGACAGCTTTGCTTTACAAGGTTTTTAAAAAAGAAAAAAACATTGAGGGACCTTTTTTTTACATCAGTATAGGGACAGTGATAAGAGGGTGGAGGATGCCACTAGACACCAGAAAAAGACACAAAACCAATGAGCACAGTGATTGGAAGGTGAGAGGTGCCACTAGACACCAAGGAAAG
Organism: Neoceratodus forsteri; assembly: GCA_016271365.2. Classification (NCBI taxonomy): domain Eukaryota; kingdom Metazoa; phylum Chordata; order Ceratodontiformes; family Ceratodontidae; genus Neoceratodus; species Neoceratodus forsteri. Next base: position 323,107,672 of record JADMNL010000023.1, read on the forward strand.
ACATTTCAATTATGGGAACAATAATTGGAGGGTGGGGGTGCCACTAGACACCAGGGAAAGACACAAAACCAAAGAGGACATCAATCAGAGGGTGGGGGTGCCACTAGACACCAAGGAAATATATTTTAATTATGAGGACGGTGATCAGAGGGTGGGGGGAGTCACTACACACCAGGGAAAGATCAGCCAATTATGGGGACTGTGATCAGAGTGTGGGTGTATCATTAGATAACCAGGGAATGATTATTTTATTATAATGTATGGTAGAATGCTGTTACGAATAAAAATCCATACAAGCATAAAAGTTGTTATGCTACAGTAGCTTGTTGTTATGCTGAACTAGGAACATAGCTACTGCAGCATAACAGATTAGAATCTTGTCAGAAAAGCTCGCAGTGCGAGCTGCTCACTCCTCAAATAGTAAACCGACCTGACCAACTTTAAACTGTTTGGTGATAACTGTATTTTTCAACAAGGGGCTGTATACGTAAAAATTATTAATTACCTCGCAGGTGGTCATCAGAAAAACTGCAATGTGGACACCGACGAACTGTGAGTACACAAACTCCCGTGACCCCTGCCCTAACAAAATTACTTCCTTTGAACTTTGACTCCAACTTCCCCTCTTATTTGTCTCATCGCAGGTCATGTCGGAGGTCATGGCAGCATGTCGGATCATCCGCACCACAATAGACTAATTTTAAAAAAAGACTAAATCTCTAAGTAAAAAAGTAGTTAAAATACACTATTTTTTCTTCAATGTGGCACTAGCGATGCGATTCTCGCTGTACACACCAAACGTGAGTAACTATTTAATTAACCAGGTTTACCGACTGATTGTTTCTGTCAAAAGCATAAGAGTAACAGCACATGTAATGTGATTTCAAACTTGAAATACAATAGATAGGTGACCATACACTATAAAAGACAATGTGTGGTCCTCTATCCGCAGCAAGGTTGAAAACTCTCAAGTTCATGCGAGACTGAACCTCTCGAGCTTCGCTCTCGAGGTTCCAAACGTCACCATGACGACCTCTCGAAGAGTTTACAAACTTGTTACAGATAGAGGACCATACATTATCCTCTATATAGAGGCAGTGATCAGAGGGTGGGGGGGTCACTAGACACCAGAAAAAGAGCAATTAATTACCAGATGGTGATCGGAGGGTGTGGGGTGCCACTAGACACCAGGGAAAGCTAATTCAATTATGGGGGCATTGATCAAAGGTTGAGGGTGTCATTAGACACCAGGGAAAGGTCAGTTCATTATGGGGATGACATTCAGAGGAGGGGAGTGACACTATACACCAGTACAACATAAAACCTTACACACAGAAAGGAACAGGAAAGGAGGGGTGCCACTAGACACTAGGTAAATGGTGGCTAACTGCTCTCACTGCAGTCCATGGCATGAGTTCCAGCTGTAGCTGCAGAAGTCAAGAAAGTCCCACTGTTCTCCTACAGAGAACACGGGTTAATGGCTCCTCTCACTGAGCAGGGCACCCTGGATTCTGGGTGTGCAGAAAACTTCTTTCTGCAAAGTTAAAAGAACAAACAAACACCAGAATTTAGCTGAACAGGTCTTGTTTATCTAGGTTCCGGTGTCTGTGTTTACTATTTGTAAGTTTAAATAGTAAAAAGAAAATGATAGTCATCTTGACTGTTTTATTCCTCCACAAAAAGTAGAGATGCAGAGACATTTAATTTTGCCAGTGATGTTTCGGTGAAATCAGGAATTTCACCCCAGGAAATATTTCACGAATTTCACACATTTCATGAAATATTTCACGGCTGCGAAATACAAAATTCCGCCCTCAAAATGCAAAATTTTACCTGTAAAATGGAATTTTGCCCACAAATGGCAGAATTTCACCTGTGAGTGGTGAAATTCTGCTGTCCATGGTCACAACGCTGCATTTCACGGGCAGAGTTTTGCATGTTACACCCATGAAATAAGCTTTTTTCTATTTTGTGGTACTCTGTATCTCAAAAACCATAACAGATGCCATAGCAAAACATTCCTCATCTTGACATTCTGGCAGCCTGACCATACATGCCATATTTTGTGATGTTTCGTCAAGGAACACAAGTTATTAAGGTGCAAAAAATGGGGTTTAACATGAAACAGGCTACTCAACCCTAACTATAGGGATGCGACCGTACCCCTATACTAGAGAGAGTGAGAGAGTTGTATTGACAGATATAAACTGTCTGCATAGGATTTATTCTGATCCAGTTGACTTTAAACTTATTACCTCCAATAGCTTCTTCAGAAGTCCGAACTATCCATTGCTTACCTGACACAAAATGGCCACCCAGGGTATAATGAGTTAAAAAAAATAAGTTTTTAGTCCTTGAGGTCCAAGTTACAACTTTCTAAAGATAATTCATTTGAAAAAGTCTAACTTTGAACTGTTAGGCCTTGGTTCCTATTTTGTTTTTAAATGGTAGCTTGAAGGCGGGTTTATTGATTTATTATCAACACATCATTTCATTATACTTTAAAATATTTATAATTGTAAGTTGATTTAAAAATTAAAAATGCTTTTTACCAAATATTGTATATAACATTCATGATCAGAATTGTTAATGATTTTCCATTTAGGAACAAGCACATTCTTTACCAATTTACAGTTTGTCTTGGCCCATTAAAGGCATTTCTGACTGCAAGCAGAAGTGCACCCAGTCAGCATGCTGCACTGTCATGGCCCCCTTAGTCAATTCCATGGACCAGGTGAAGACAATCCCTCATTGTAGGTAAACACCTAATCTCATCCCTCATCAACAACTCAGTGCAGTTTGTGGCTTTGAATCCAAATGCACTGGCTGATGAAGAAACAATGGCACTACTACTACTACTAGCTGCTGCACAGACTCCAATGCAACAATGTGAGATGGTAACTGGGTACAAGAAAACATCAGTAGATATCTGCAGCTGACTCAAAGCAGCCAAATAGTTACACCCCTCAATGGGGTGGGGGGTATTACAAGCATGTTTTCAAAGTTGATCCTTCAGTTTTTCTTTTTCTGTGCCAGTGTGTACTATTGTACTGTAACTTGTGAACAACCATGGATATAAATGAAAAAAATGCATTGCAGAATTGTTTCATAGGCTACTACCCAAGCTGTTTTTGTTGTCATTTCTTGGTATTAAAGAGATTTTTTTCTTGCAGTTCCTTCTGTTGTCTGTTGATGACAATGAGTGCAGCCAACAGGAGCATCTCTAAATTAGAGAATAGGTTTGGAATGCAAACTAGTGACCCCAGTTTAGGACTGAGCTCAGGTCACTGGGGGTCGGTTTGGGAGGGAGAAGATTAAGCATCTGAAGGACTGTTTTTGTTTCCTGGGAGGAGGAGGCATGCCATCTCAGCCCTTGGTTGCACCTAGGTAGAGATCTGGGGGTAGTGCTGGCATCCAAGGAACAAGTAGGAAGGGGCTGCAGTTCTGTGGCATGTGCATGTCCACATGCATGTACAATCATGCACCGTGATGACAGGGAACCCAGGGAGAAAAGCAGAAAAGAAGGTAGACTTGTGCTCCATGAAGTTCTGCCCACCCACCCTGACCTGCACCACCACCCAGACCACCAGATCCACACTGATTATGTATGTCCAGGTGGGGGAACTGCCCTCCCCTTCTTGGCCCTGCCATGAGGAGCAAGCCATGGGTGGGGGTGGGGGTGTCACTGGATCACAGTGAGTTCCGGGGAGGTGGTGTATGTTCGAGGGTGAAGCAGACACAGAACTGAGTAGCCCTGCCTGAGTCAGCCAAAGAGAACAAAGCAAATGGAAAAAAGGAAACTTCCTTGACAGAGGTACAAAAAAGGAAGGATTCAACTGTGATTTTGTTTGTGTTTAATGTATTTATTAGCTTTTGGTAACTGGGTAAGTACACTAGGCAAAAAAACTGCCTATTTTCAGGTACGACCCGGGAGAGTACAAAACTGCAAAATACAGCAATGACACCAGTAATGTATCACAGCAACAATAAAAATGTGACATAATGAGGATATCTGTCAGGACAACAGTGAGTCAGCATTATAGATCACAGCACTTATGCAAGACTCGGATAACAGTAATACAACAAATTTGAGTAAAAAGACAGTTACAGAATGAATTAGCCAGCTCACACATCAAATAGCTTATTTAGGGGAGAGAAAACGTACATGTTAAACAATATACTTAAGTTAAGACATTACAGTCAAAGGCATCAACACATCAGGCAACAATACATTAAGTTAAGCACAGCTGCAGTTACCAAGAGCAAATAGGTGGGAAAACAGTGAATGCTTAAAAATAAGGTGAGATGAGGAGTTCTGAACATGTAGGGGGAGAGAGTTCCAGAACCTAGGTGCAAAGTAGGAGAAGGCTTGCTTGCTCCTTTTTGATAAGCAGGGCCTAATGGAGAGCCACGGGAAGGAGGAGGACCTGAGGGAGTGGGAGTGGGAGACAGGGGTAAGCATGTCACCCAGAGTAGTGGGGCAAGGGGCTCTAGTCAGTGAGTCAACAAAACAACCCAAGGCATACGAACAGAGAGCACTGGGAGACAGCCAGTTTAAGACAGAAAAGAGTAGGCAGTGATAGGTTAGGTGAGAAGCAGATAAGGCGAAGCTACGGATATTGTTGTAAGACATATCCCCCTTACGAAGAACCCCAGCATTGGCATAAGAGAGTACAGGGAGGGCACATAGCATTTGTGGGAGAAGAACACCTCTAGCTACAGAGATTCTAGCTGCCGGGGTTGAGTGGCACACTCTATAGGCAGCACCTATCTTGGCGTTTAGTGAGCGACAGACTTCATTGACATGAGCAGTAAAATCCAATACCGGGTCTAGGGTAACCCCAAGATATTTGAAAGATAAAGTGTTGGAGACAGCATTTCCATCACAGGAGTGGACCAGGAGCTTATGCAACTCAGTGGACACTTTTCTAGTGGACCCAAAAAGTATGGCCTGGGTCTTAGCTATGTTTAGTAATTGATAGACAAAAACCAGGTTTGTAGGGACTGAAAGTCCTGAGAAAGGGTTAGATTAATGTCCACAATAGACTTGGAGGCAGTGTAAAGCACCTGGTCATCCGCATATGTGATTATGCTGCTGAGTGGAGAAAGGATAGGAATGTCATTAAGAAAGAAAGAGAAGAGCAGGGGACCAAGGATAGATGATACAGTAAATGTCTTGACCTTTTGAAATAGCCAGCTCTACAAACTGTGAAGATCTAAAAAGCTAATTAAGTAGGTTGACATGGAGACAATGAAAGAACTAATTTATTGGCAGCAATAGAAGGGAAACAATTATAATTAGTACTGCATGTACAGTTTGTCCAGTCACCTTGGAAATGCACAATAGAGCATGCAAAGGATATTACCAATAAAACTTTTTTCCATCTCTATATAAAAAGAAGAAGGCTGGACAATTAGACAGCAGTGATTTTAAAGATCCAACTGTTCACAATACCAAGTCAGTAGGCAAAGGATGGAAGAGTATATCCTGGAGATAATGGACCAGAAAAGCTCTGTGCCAGTGCTAGAATGTGTGCAGTACTAGGTCATTGTTTCTTTTAACGCATATGAGTATTATTAGTTAAATCAACTTTTCTAAACAGAAAAATATACATGTACTGTATCTTAACTTGAGTGGTTATTCAAACCTCTATTTCAGTTAGCTATGTCCTTCCTAGGCCTAACATGGTTTGACTGTGTGTCTTTAAATCTGTAACATGGTACAGTTCAGGTTATTTTTCTACAGCTGGAATGGATTGCTTTATTGCCTTCTGTGAACAATGTTACACTATTTACTGTGAAATCTATCACAAACCTTTATCCTTTTATCCCCCTTCTGTTATAACTGTCCTTATGTTGAGACATTTTAACAGATTGCACGTGACAACAATCGCCTGCAAGGGATCAGTTCAGGTACTAGTAGCATACAATAGCTTCTGAGGAGAAGTTACTGCCCCTTGTGTACTTGCTCCATGAATTCCAAAAAATAAGCTTTTTATTGTCAGGAGATCCCCTTCCCAAAATAAATCACCACACACAAAACTTTGTTGCGTGCTCAGTTGGCATATTTTATCCCATAACCACTTTAATTTACATCATCAAAATCCTTTTATCCATATATACAACAGATACATTGAGTGATTATCCATCCATTTAACAGCACTCTGGACTCAGGTGCATACCCGATGCCCACCTTTGACCCTCAGGGATGCAACCCCCCCAACCCCAGGGCCAATCATGGCTGGGTGCACACCCAGCCCATGTCCTGATTGCCTGGCCCAGTCTCCCTGTGCCCCCTATATCCTTCTCCTGTATCTTTCATTCCCCCTTCCCCTCCTCCCTTTTCTCTTCCTTCCATACCCCCCATTTCTTCCCCAGCCTGATATTTCTGTTGCTCTTCTTGGCAACCCATTCAGTTTGTTCATACCATCTGAAATCCTTCACCTGGATATCCTGCTTCTGGCCACATTCAGCATCTCCCTGTGGCCCCTTATTCCATTCTTATCCTGGGCACCCAACTGCTGTTATCCTTCAGCAGTTCCTGGAGTAGCCCCACATTTCCACATTAATCTCATCATCACTACTGTCCACCGTCAGCAGCAGCCCATCCCCAAAAGACCCTTTTACTTTCCCTTCTTACCTTGTTAAATTATAGGGTGGAAGGGTGGGCAGCTTGCTGTCTAGCAAAAAGAAGGGTGATCCTACCTTTCCTTCCCTTTAAATACCCTTTTCCTGCAGTCCTTCCCCCTGCTCACCTTCACCTATCCTTTGTCCTAGCTTCCTTAACCACTCCCCCTTTTGTTCCACCCTTCCTCCCATGATCCTGCTTCCTACCTTGCCCTGCCTCCCATAATTCCTCCTTATTTCTCTTTCTCCCTCCCCCTTCAGCCTTCCCCTCTCTCTCCCCCTTCCCATCTTCCTTACTAGCTATGCCAAGCACCCTTCTCCTACCATTTTGGTCAGGTAACCCCTGATAATAAGGGTGACTTTAATATGGCAACCCACTTGTCAGAGGATCCCCTTCCCAAAATAAACCACCACACACACATATTTGCTGGGTGCTCATGTGGCATATTTTATTACATAAATCCATAAGAACTTTTGTTTACATCATCAGAATCCTTTTATCCGTTTATACCACATATACATCGAGTGATTATCCATCCATTTAACAGCACTCTGGACTCAGGGGCATACCCAAAGCCCACCTTTGGCCCTCTGGGATGCAACCCCCCACAAGGGTCAAACACAGCTGGGTGCACACCCAGCCCATGTCCTGATTTCTAGCCCAGTTCTCTCCTGGGCTCCCTCTATCCCTCTCCTGTGTCTCCTATTCCCACCCTTTTCTTTTCCTTCCATTAGCCATCTCCAGCAATTGCAGGCACCCTCCCCTGCCATTTTGGTCAGGAAACCCCTGACAATAAGGATTGCCTTTCAGCTGGCAACCCACCTTGTATTTATAATAACAGTAATTCATTACAATGTGTTTAATCTATTTTTACAATGGTATTGTAAACATTATTTCTGCTGGAATCTAGATTTTTTGGCTGAAAGAAATATTACTAAATATTCAGGACACATTTGGTATCATCACATCAGAGTAGGGTCGATTTTTTAGAATTAAGCAAGACAGGGTTCAGAGCAAACTTGGGCCTAAAGTCATCTTCTGCTTTTACTTTCATAGTTCCTATGTTTCTATGGTATCTGCAGATGCTGTGATTTAAATAAATCTTAATTTTTGGTTTAGAACCTGCAGACTACAAGTAAAACGAAATAAATTCTTGTTGCTCTCATTATGCATGACAGATTCCAGTCTTCTGTGGGTACAATAAAAGAGATTTAAACACAGTTAAAATAATTTAAAATCCTAACACTTTCCAAGAACACGCTGTCCACTACTCTCCTGAGCATAGCTGTTTATGTACATAAAAAAATGTATGTGTGTTATTTAAAAAGATTATCAGCACTGATAGACAATGGAGTAAATTTGGTAATCCACTTCAGTAAGTCACCTACAATAAAATCAACTTACTGGAAGGGGTATAATAATTTGAAATCAGCTAGTGAGAAAAGGGACTAGGCAAAGAACACATATCTGGCAACATCACATCAGATGGGCTTACTCAGATATTTCTTCTGATGAAGAGCTCTTGTTGGTCCAGTAAAAGGTATCAGATCACCCACTTTGTTCATCTTTTTGTACAAAGACCAATATGGCAACAACAGATAGTTCTTAAATTCACAATCCAAAGGTGATAATCTCTGTGGTGGAAATGGAGGTGGGGGGCATGGCGGAACTCAGGTCCTGGAGTGAAATCAAAAGTCTGACTCAGTTCCAGGAGCAAAATGAGGAATGACTGCTTCTGTGAAGACCATATCCCCCTGAAGGGTATAAGAACAATAGGCTGAAATACCAATTTCTCATTATGGACTTTTAGCTAAGCCTTCAGCACCATGTCATAAAATCTGCAGAAATCATATAAACAATGTAAGACTGACTCAAATCTTACTTACCACCCATTGCACGCAGTTCTAGATAACTGGAAAAAACATTTCTGTCACACCCACATGCAATATGTAGAAAAATCAGTTTTATTTGTCCCTATACAATTCAACTAATTACTAAGAATGTTTAGTTTTTTAAATTAAGTCAACTTTATTGGTTTTCAGAATACACACAACATAAAGCCTACAGTGCCAAAACAAGTCAATACAAACATACTAACAACATACACAATCCCCCCCTTTTCTGCTAAACCCACCCTCCCACCGCCTTTTTGGTATCAGATTGTTTCTGACAGGAAGAGAGTGCAGAGGTTAACCAGATCCTGTCCTCGAGTTAGTCTGTAACGTATAAAGGGTGTGCATTTGCTCCCAATTTCTCTTATACCTTGGCAGGCGACCATGCAAGCTGGTGATCATGTGTTCCATACACAAGTTGGACAACAATTCCTGTAACCATACTGTATAAGAAATTCATTCTGTATCTTGCCAGTAATGCAGCACTAATTTTTTAAGTGATAAGGATATAATAGCCATACAGCCACTCTTTCATAGTCACCTACCAAGCATATTTCTGGTACAAAAAGTTCTTCAATACCCAGCAGAGGATCAGCCCTTTGTCTAATGGTAGACCACAATGAATTTACCTAGGGGCATTCCCAGAATATATGGAAGAGGGTGTTTTCTGCCTGCTGACATCTTACACATTGTGGGGATGGGACTCTGCCCATTTTGTGGAGCTTAACCAGTACCAAATACATACTGTTGAAGAACTGAAACTGCATTTTCCTCAACCGGTCTTGTGTGACATAGGTGTGACTGTCCTTCCAAATCCTGCCCCAGTTAAAATCTAAATGAGGGAACTGAGAGGCCCAGAACCTGGAGGCCCCCATCTAAGGAGGGGAAGGCCCTTTCAAATAAGCCAGTATAAATTTTAGACACCACACGGGGCAGCATGGCAAGGGTAGAGAGGAAGTGCAAGAACTCCCCAGTACCATCCTCCTCCAAGGAAAGATCAGTATTAGAAATCAGCAGATGATGGATTTGGTAAACTTTGAAGATGTGGGCTCTCTCTACATTATAAATCCTCAAAATGTCTCTAGAAGTTATGCAGGAACCTTCTGTGAAAAATTCTTTAACACTGGGTTCTACTAGTTGTGGAATCCAGTGTGTCTGAATTATCTTGCCTCCTATTTTGAAATTAGGATTCCCCAAAAGTGGCTGACTCAGGTCCCTACTATATTTGTATTTCAGGAAGGAGCAGAGCTAGGTGTGAATCTTTACCGATACTGCAATCGGGAAGTTCTGCAGCTCGGGGGGAGGTCCTTCAGCTTAATGTGTAACAGGGCCTTCGGGAACACCCCCTTTGAGCTAATCAGCTCTTTCTCTATCTTGAGCCATATAGGCACATACGGAAGTGCACTCAAAACCTCTGGTGTTGCTAACCAGCGCAGGTATTTATTCACTTGACTAGCCAAATAGTACAACTCAAAATGCAGCAACCTAAGTCCCCCTCTAACTTTGGGGCAGCCATGTTGTGATATGTCTATCTCAGGGGTTTACCCAACCATAAAAAATCCATGATAATGATATGTACTTTCTTAAACCATTTGAAGGACAGCTATAAATTTGCCAGATTCAGCGGGTAAAAAATTATCGGTAATATATTCATTTTCTCCAAACTGATGCACCCCCAGAGGGATAGAGGGATAGAGGGAGGCCTTTCCAATGGGCCAGATCCTACTGGACTGCCTGGATAATTGCATCCAAGTTAAGTTGCCGCATTCTAAGGTCACTTCTAGCCAGATTGATGCTTAGATATTTAAGGCTGTGAGAGTTTCATTGTATTCCAACTTCCACAAACTCACTTTCAAGTGTTCTAGAATTTAGGGGAAAATTTAGGGTCTTGCCCAGATTAATTTTATAGTTAGAGAGCAAACAGTATTCTTTAATGGTTTCTAGTGTACCCTGTATTGAGGTCCGTGGCTGAGTGAGGTGTAGAAGTATATTGTCTGTGTATGCAGACAGTTTCAGCTCTTGGATCCCCAACGTTATGCTCTGTACCCCAGGGTTCTCCTTGAGTTTAGTAAATAAAGGCTGAAGGTAAATACTGAACAACAGTGGTGATAATGGGCAGCCTTGCCTAGTACCCGAATATAATGGAAAGGTAGAAGAAAAGACCACGTTACAATAAATTTGGGCACTCGGGTTCCCATATAGGACACAGATCCATTGAATAAACTGGTGGGAATCCAAATCTATAAATGGTTTGGAATAAAAATTGCCAGTCAACTTGATCGAAGGCTTTTTCCACATCCAGGGACATCAGAATAACTGGTTTGCCCAAGTTCCTGGACACAGAGAAGACGTGGGCCAGTTTACATAGATAATCAGAGGGAATTCTCCCCACCATAAAACCAGCCTGATAATGGGCTATTAGGGAAGGAAGCACTTTATTTAACCTATTCACCAATAACATGGTCAATATTTTGATGTCATAGTTCAACAACGAGATTGGCCTGTAACTGGTAACTTTATCCTCTTCTTTCCCAGGTTTGTGTGATACTACTACTACTAAAGCTTCTAGTAGCTGTTTATCTATAGGATCAGCTGAGAGCATGCTTGAAAACTGTCTGTGTAGCCAGGGAGTCAATTTCTTGACAAAAACCTTATACAAATTAGAAGAGAACCAATCTGGGCCTGGGGCTTTGTCCAGTAGCAGGGTTTTAATAGCCATCCGGATATCTACTTCATCGAAGGGGGCTACCAAGCTTTCTTTTTGGCTTTCATTTAAAGTTGGAAACCTGATGGCAGTGAGATAGTCATCAACCCTTTCCACGTCTGGGAGTTCTGCCACTGGGCTGTAAAGTCTGTGATAATATTGCTCAAATTCAGAAGCAATTTTCTTTGGAGTAAGTTTGAGGGTACCATCAGAGGATGATCGGATGTCCTTTTTGATTCTTGCCACCTCTTGTTTCTTAAGCCTCAGTGCTAGGAGCTGGCTGGCTTTTTCACCCTGATTGATATAAGTTCCGTGGGTTCGCAGTATGGCAAATTCAGCTTTCTTGTGCAACATCTCACTGTGTTGATCCTGAAGCCCTAGAAGATTATGTCTGTCCTCCTCAATGGTGTTTGGAGAGAGGTGTGCCTCCAAGTGACATATCTGGGATAGGAGATCTGAGGTCTTCTGCTCCTGGTAGTCATTTGGTGGATTGGTTCCCCCCTAATGAAGCATTTTAGTGCTTCCCACTCCATATCAGTTTTGCCCATGGAGTTCAGGTTAGCTGAAGTGTAGTAATCTAATGATTTGGATATCTGATTAATTACCCATGCCTCCTTTAGCATTTGATTATCAATTTTCCAAATGGATTCTTTTTGTTGGTTAGGGGAAAAATAAATTTGGTACCATACTTTGGAGTGGTCCGAGATCACTCCTGGGTCCATATCACATCCTAGTATGCCCGTAAGGAGTATGTGGCTTATCAGAAAGTAATCTACTTGGGATGATGTCCCATGCTCCATGGAACAGAATGTGTACTCCCTGGAGCTGGGGTTCAACATCCACCAGGGGTCACAAAGACAGAGATGGTCAGTTAATTCTTGTAGGGCTCGCTGAGCCGGGGATAGACCTTGCTTCTTCCTATCTGATTTGTCTAAATCTGGAGTGAACGGCAGATTCCAGTCCCTCCCAAGAGAATGGGAAGTGTTAAGAAGGGGGCCAACACTGAGACTAAATACATGAAGAAGAAGAGGGTGTCTGTAGTGTCTGCATTGGGGCCATATATGCAACCCAGGACTACTTCTGCCTTTTCCAACGTAGCTTTTAGAAATAAGTAGTGACCATTAGGGTCCTGAATACATTGTTTACAGGCAAAGGAAGCTTTCTGAAATATCAATTTGGCTATTACTCTGCTTTGTGTACTGTTCCTTGCAGTAAACACTTGTCTAATGTACTGCCTACAGAATAGTTTAGCTTTAGTGTCCAATAAATGCATTTCTTGCAAGAATGTTATGACCCCTTTAAGGTGCTGGAGGTGCTTAAGAATATGATAACTTTTAGAATTTTTACGGGCCCCTTGGACATTCCATGTGACAACTTTCATGTGCTTAGTCAACCCCTCTGCCTTAGTGTGCAATTTGAGTGTAACACTGACACCCTTGTTCTCTGCAACCTGGATTTCAGCCATTACCTGATGCCATTCTGCCCTCCTCCCCCTCCCCATTACAATCCCATAACCAGTAAACTGTCTTCCCCCACAAAAAAAACTCATAACATAGCAACAACAGAAGCAGTAATATGTAAACACCAGATGAGTTGAGATCCTTTCTCCCTGGATCATGCAGCAAACATATATTGTGCATGTATACCAACATGGCAAATTTAAGATCCAGGCCCCCCAACCACCAAATCAGATTTCCTTTGGCCCATGATTCACAGTCCTTATAACTAGAGCCCATCCCTCTCCCTCTCTCCCCTGAAAGTAAATTTAATGATGGCAGTATGGGGGAGACTCTCCCTTTGGTTAATGCAATCTTGCACCAAAGTGATTTCCCTATTGAGGGGACTACCCCATTCCACTGCCAAAGTCCAAACCCTTAATGCCTCTGAGCCCCCCACCGACTGTTAAGCAGTCTGGACTTAACTTGAGATATTTGGAGTGGTAACATTAGCAAGCTTGCAGCTTCCTCATTCTTCTAACATCAGACAACCTAGCAGTTAGAAAACTTCAAAACAGAAATTGTAATGCAGGTTGTGGCCGAATTTGGGTGGTCTGGCCCCAAGAAAAAACAATGTTGCCTCTGAGTCATCTCCCAGGGCAGTCAAATATGAAGAGAATTAACTGCACTGTACATGGCTGTTTGTCCTGGACTGAAACATGACAAAATAACAAATTGCCCCAAATGAGTCCATAAGACTCCAAATAAAATAATGTTCAGACTGAAATAAATGTACAGTAGAGTTCCTTGAATCTTTCTCAGGAGACCCAAAATGAAAGCTAAACCATGCCACTTTCAGAGGTGGTGTGGCCTTGTTTTACTGCATTTCAGAATGTTTGTAGCGTCCACTACAGTCACTTTGTTGTCCGACCCCAATGAAACTTGAGGCCCTGCATTATTTGAATCCATCCTCTGAAGTGACTAAATCAAAGAAAAACACTCACTGTTCCTTGCCTTAGATAATTGACAGTGTACGTTACCACTGCTTGAAGAAGCCCATATCCATCTTTCCAGTGCAAATTGCACTCAAGTAGCGTGAGTACTTCTGCAGTTCCCGGGGGGGGGGGATTTAAAGTCCATATTCTATTTGCTATGAACAAAGTACCTCTTTGGTTGGGCATTGCTCTAGAGCCCAGATCCATGAATAACAAACTGCTGGCCCCTTAAGTGATTGGACCCTCATATGACTGACTGCTTCCTTTCAGTGGTTCTTGAGCAGGTCGGGCAATGCTTCCATCAAGGCAGTTTCTGCTGATTTTGGGTCATCTAAGCTGGCCCAGCTGCTGACCAGTAGTGCTTGAAATATCACTGAGTATCCCATTTTGAATTTGATGCCTGCTGCTATAAGCTTGGTTATGATGAGTTGGAATGAGGCCCTCCTCTGCCGAACTGGAACTGGTAAGTCCTGTGCCACTTGTAGCTTGGCTCCTTCCCACTTGATTTCTTGTAGGTCCTTAATTTTGTTCAAAAAATGTTGCTGTTCCTGGTAATTCAAGAAGCAGAAAATTAGTGGTCGAGGTGGCACTCCTGCAAGAGACATGGGGCATAGGGAGCGATGCAATCATTCAGTGGTGTAGTTGGGCCCATATGGTGATGGGCCTGTCAGCTTGAGAAGTAGTTTTTGGGTAAATAGGATGGGGTTGGAGCCCTCATCATTTTCAGACAACCCTATGATTATGGCATTGTTTTTCCAGCTCATACCCTCCAAGTCCTCCACCTTAGCTTCAAGCCTGGCCATCCATTGTTTTGCTGCCACTAGTTTTGGGTCCATCCAGTTAGCCCTCTTCTCCAAGACCCGTTTCATGTCTCACTGTCCCTGGTTCTCTTGGATAGGTCTTCCAGAGCTACTGCCATGGACTTCAACTCTGAGGTGAGCGAATGCAGCTCTTCTCGGAAAGGTTGAAACTCTGCCGGAAATCAGTCCACAGTTAGGAGATTATGCTCCACTGGGGTTGTAGTAGGGTGAACACTAGCCAAGGCATGAGGTTTCATTTTTTTGCTGGCCTTCTTGGGTGTTGGTGATGGTATATGCTTTGGCATTTCCACCTCCATACTCCAACTTTCAAACTTGGATGAGTTTCTCTGTAGAATCTGCCAATATTTTACAGTTATGTGACAAAAAGGTGTGGATGAAGAGTTTAGAACAGTATAAGTTAAATCGGGATTAGCAGGAGTTCTCTGCTGGAGCTGCTACTCAGAAGGCTGCATCACGTGACTCTACTAAGAATTTATTTCATAGATAACACATTGTAAACATAATGAAAAACAATGTAAACATGAACGACAAAGGTTTCAGAAAATAAAACAACAAAGAAAAACCAGCAAAATTCAAAAGCAATGAATAGCATCTGCTGTATACCATGCCTTTAGCATGCTTTTGTATATAGCACTACTTTCTTGCATAATAACTTACAAACTCTTTACATTAGTGCCTTGAACTATTTTTCTATATAAAACTTGTTTAAATACCTTACAGCATGAAAAATGTTCATATCTTTTTAAAATGAGCATAAGCTTAACCAAATACCCAAGCTTTTGTATTTAAGAAGTTAAGTTTACCATGCCACCTCCCAGCTAAGCCACTTTAAAATATTATAAAGGTTAATTCAAATAATACTCAGACATCTGGTTATTTGCAGAGGCCTGGATTTCCTTTCTTTTAATTTCAAAATCTTGGTGAATTCTCCTCCCCTTGGATGATAAAAAGGTCTTTCAGCGGCTTGATCTTGTTTTAGTCTCCATTTTCCCTCTGCACACACTCGAACCCTGGATCATGGACTCCTTTGAGTTTTAACACAGCAGTGCAGGCTTGCTTCTCCTGGTTCAGGCATCAATAGGCAGTCTCAGCTCCTTTGTTCTGGTTTTGCTAGGAACTTCAAACATTACTTATAACAACAGAAAATGTTCATTGCACCATATCATGTCCTCTTAGCATCTCAAAAGAGAGCAGACTGGACAGCCCCTCTCAGGACCTATCTTTTATTACCTCTGGTCCAGCATGATATCACTTTTTGTCTTGGTCATTACTGCACCAGTCCTGATTGGGCCTTGCAAAGGAGGGGGAATGTTTGTTTTTTTTGCTGTGTAGTCTCCACTGCTTACTTAGAAAGTACAGTTTTAAAACCAAAATTAGTTTTTCTTCATAACTTTTGAATTCAACAAAATACCATCTTCAAACAAACATTTCTGGATTCAGCATAGACTAGGGGGTCTTTTAAAATGTATCGCATGTTTATAGGACAAATATTTCCTGAGATAAGTTAAAATGACTACAAATTTTATTCTTAGGAAAATCTTTAAATCATGAAATAGTCATTCTGTTTGCCAGGTCTCAGGCTCCAAAATGAGGTAAGTTTTTCCAGGAAGCACTTTAAAAAGTTAATGAAAAGACAAATACATCTTTCTGAGGATAGCTTCCTTGGTTTGAAAACAGTGAACCATGAAGTCATGCATTCTACAACTGTTAGAGAAATCTTCCAGTCAATGTGACCTCTTTCTGCTACCATGCACTCATTCAAAAGTGATATTTTTGGATTTGTCATGGCACTAGCTTCAATTTACGATTAAACACCCTTAGTTAACTCTTGTAGTTTTGACACAACATTTTTTTGTAAATAACAATGCTTGTAAAGTTGCTGCAGTCATAAAACTTAGTCATTTAATAGATTAATGGGCCTTTTATCAGCTGATGTAAGTTGGTGCTTGCAGCATGTTGTAATTCTTTTTTAGTAACAAAAATAAGCTCAGTGCATGTTAAACCAATTAGAGATTCACTTCAGTATTTTTTTTCTAGAAGATAGCTGCTTTAGGTGTAAGGCACTAAAGCTATAACTCTTGTTGAAATGTCATTGAGGCACACGGTTACCAGGCAATGTTATCAATGAAGTTCTTAATTTGCAGCTAGTTGAGATGCAAGAAGATCCTTTAATATTGCTTTAACGAGGCCAGTTTGAGGTATCTTTCAGAACCATAGATGCCATGTCCCCTTAAGTTTCATTTAGGTGGAATGAAATGAAAATATTTTTTTCTTCTTGCAGACAATCTTCCTTCTTGCTCAGAGAACTTATGTAGACAGTAATTTAAACATTTGTCTCTGAATTGTACCACAATTACCGTAATTAATCATTCAGCATTTATTCAGAATATAAAATAGTAATTATAAAATAATGCAAAATAATATTATAATAAAATATTTTTATAATTAAGGTTTTGTTCCCACAGTGGGATAGACTGGAATAACCATCCACCCAGAAGTATAGTGAGACCCAACATCAGAGGCAGAAGGCCTTACTGCTCCTTGAAAAGCAGTTATCTCAGCCTAATCCAGACCCTGGAATGTCTTATTGTGCTGATAAAATAGGCAAACTGAGAAAAACATTTTAAAGCAAAAATATGCCAACTTTTTTAATAAAAACATGTATTTCCTTTTGTTATAAGTAACTAGTAAAAAGTAGCCCCTACCCATCTGTCAGTCTTCTGTCTTTCCACACATTCAATATATGGAATGTTTATTTAGTGTAGAATACAAGAATCCAAGCTTCTGCAGAATTCCTCTGGGAGAATGTAAACCACCTCACATAAAACAGAAAGCCTTATTATGAAATATAGGAATTCAAACATCTGCATAATTCCTCTAGTGGAACATATAACCCTCTCACAAACAACAAAAGGCCTTATATGGAGCAATGATCTAAATTTTATCTGTGGTAGGGTGTACATCAGAGATTTCCCTGGCAAGCTGATAAAAATAGGACAGAGATTTTTCATGGTTACCAAAGAAACGCCAGGGGGCAGATATTCAAAACTTGGCCCAGTGGGCAAAGTGATTACAACTTTTTTGCCTGGGGTTTGTGCTTGTGTGCAATATTAGAAAGGGGCTTTTGCATGCACTAACAGGCATAGTGCATGCAAAAAAACATGAGGTATGCAGTGGGCAAAGGGAAAGGCAGGAACATGAATACTAGTGCAGCATGATATTCCATGTAGGGGTTAGCAGGGCCACTTTGCACAATGAAAATACTGCTCATCAAAACCCTGAGTTACTCCAGGCAACCCTAGCAGCCACCGGTGCCACTACAGTTAACCAGCAAGTTGGCAGTTGGGGGAGCACAGCCACCCCCTAGAATCTAGTGGCACCTTGATCCACCAATCCCTGTCCCTGGGAAAGTAAAAAATGCCCCTGGTGTCCAGTCATCCCCCCAGTCACCATCAGCAGTAAATTAAAAGTCATCCCCTGGTACCTAGTGGTCCCTCCACCCTCTGATCACCATCCTGGTAAATTAAAAATCATTCCCTGGTGCCTAGTGGTCCCTCCACCCTCTGATTGCCATCCTGGTAAATTAAAAATCATTCCCTGGTGCCTAGTGATCCCCCCCAATCACCAGCTCCAGTGTGACTGAAATCATCCCTGGTGCTTAGTGATCTCCCCACCACACACTTGCCAACTCTGTATATGAAAACTCATTCCCTGGCACCAGTGCCACCCTCCAATTGCCAGTCCCATATATGCAAATCATTCTCTGGTGTCTAGAGGCCTTCTCTGTTCTGTAGGCACCAACAAACCCACCCTGGAAACCCCCTCCCCTTATCTTAAGCACCAGTGCCATGGATCCTATATGGCAACTTAATTGTATTTATTTATTTATTTATTTATTTGAGTGTTTCACCAGGAAAGGCATACTGAGCAATAAATGCTAATTTCCAGATGTGTCCTTGGGGAGAGGGAAATTGGGAAAACAGTATAGGATAGGATATAATCAATCAAAAAAGGAACTTACAGAAGACAGTTTGAATAAAAGATACAATCAACAAAATACATGTTGGCACTTGAAGGCATTCTATACAATACCAGAAAAAAAAGGAAGTTTTGGTGAGCCAGGAGGAATAAGTGATACAGTCTACCAAATATGTGTTGACAACTGAAGGCATTCATTATAATATCAGAAACATAATAATATTGAAAATTTAACTAAGCAAGACAGTAGACCAGTAAAAATAGAGTAAGTGCTCTTAAGTGTTACAGAACAAAGTGGGTAGAGTGTGGGGGAGGAATGATTAATGAGCAACAACTGCATGGGTAACTTCAGAAAAGTGTAATCCTGTGATACAGAACAAAAAGGTGGGGGTAGTAAGGGTGGAAGAGGTATGTTATGAACCAACAATTGCACCAGTAACATAGAAGTGCAATATGTGTTGGGGAGTAAAGGTGGTGGTAAAGGAAGGGCTGTAATTAACTATAGATGCAGGAGGGGCAGCATGTATGCCTTTTAGGAGGATGGAGAGGACATGAGAGGAGATGGTGTGATGAATGGGTGTAGGAAGGGTATTCCAAAGTTTAGGTAAGTGGTGGGAGAAGGCAGCCTGGCCTGCTGAGGTGGACCTGTGAGGGATGTTTAATGTGCATGAGTCAAGATTCCTAAGGGAGTGAGAGGAAGGTGGTCTGAGTGAAACAGAGGAGCAGAGATACATGGGTGGAGTAAAAGTGAAACCAGAATTTAGCTAGAAAGTTGGCACTGTGCGTACAGTGCCTGTCTTTAAGGGAGGGAAGGAAAACAGACTGGTATAGGTTGCAGTGATAAGTGTGGGGAGTGCAGTCAAGAGTAAAGCGGCAGAAGGAATGAAAGAGGGTGTCCAGTGTGGTTAGGGAAGATTTGGGAGCAGCGCTGTAGACTACACCTCTGCAGTCAAAAATGGAGGATCTTTTTCTAGACAAGTGCATGGAGAGCTGGCAGTGGAATACACCCATGGTTTCTATATAGGGCACCCAATCTGGAGTGCAGCTTTTGGTGGATAAAGTCAATATGTTCAGAATAGTTGAGGTTATGGTCTAACCAGACCAAAAGGTACAGAAAGGAAGTACTGTTCTCAAGTAAGGTCCCATCTAGGGTGTGGAAGGAGGTGGGATGGGAGCTGAAAGAGACTCTGCCTAGTGCCAAAGGTCATGGAGACTGTCTTCTTGGTATTTAAAAACAGCTAATTTGAGTGAAACCAGAGCTGAATCTTATCAAAGTCATGCTGGTGTCTGGGTGCTACAATAGCAGTGGAGGGGCCAGATGTATACAGGATGGCATCATCCGTGTATATGTGGATGAAGGAGTGAAATCAGGTAGTGGTAAGATCATTAAGGAAGATGTAGAATAGCAGTGAACCCAGAACAGAGCCCTGAGGAACTCCAGTTGCTATGGGGAGAGGGAAGGATATTTTGTCGAGATCCAAATGGACTGGGTTCTTCCCACAAGGTAGGAACAAAACCAACTAGTGGCTGCATCTGACAGCCCTGCAGAGTTTGGGCTGTAGGAGGGGTGAGAGACAGTGTTGAATGTCCCCTGGTCCATGTCAGTAAGGATGGAATCAGTAAGACTAAGGAGGCAGGACATGGTGGAGTGGAAGCAGAGGCTTGTCAGAGAACACCAGGAGGAAGGAGTGCTGTGTGACTGGACTTCTCTACTGGGACTAAAGAAGTAGAACTCTTCTACAGGGACCTTCAATTTAAGGTAAAAAAAAACCACAAACAAAAAAAAGTTAGTGTGTTTGTCTAAGTTAGCTGAAGTGAATGGCTATCTGAGCAGTTATCTCAGATAACTGAGCAGTTATCTAGGTGTACATCTCAGGTGGCTGAAGGGGATTGTTATCTGTACAATTTAATTACATGTAGAAAGATATGTTAAGTAGGGGGAGTGGCTTAGCAAGAAAGAAGCTAGATTTATACACTGCCCTAGATAGATTCTGCCAGAGGCTTGGCAGTGAATACCAGGAGGAAGAAGTGCTGTGTGACTGGACATCTCTACTGGGACTAAAGAAGTAGAACTCTTCTACTGGGACCTTCAATTTATGGTAAAAAAACACAAACAAAAAACCCAGTGTGTTTGAGTTAGTTGAAGTGAATGGTTATCTGATCAGTTATCTAGGTGTAAATCTCAGGTGACTGAAGGGGATTGTTATCTGTGCAATTTAATTGCATGTAGAAAGATCTATTAAGATGGGGGAGTGGCTTAGCTAGAAGGAAGCTAGATTTTAAGACTGCCCTAAATAGATTCTGCTAGAGGCTTGAGAACACAAAGAGGAAGGAGTGCTGTGTGACTGGACTTTTCTATTGGGACTGAAGAAGTAGAACCCTTCTACTGGGACCTTTAATTTAGATTAAAAACAAAAACAAAAAAAAAGCTAGTGTGTTTGAGTTAGCTGAAGTGAATGGTTATCTGAGCAGTTATCTCAAATAACTGAGCAGTTATCTAGGAGTAAATCTCAAGTGGTTGAAGGGGATTGTTATCTGTGCAATTTAATTACATGTAGAAAGATCTATTAAGTAGGGGGAGTGGCTTAGCTAGAAGGAAGCTAGATTTAAACGCTGCCTTAGATAGATTCTGCCAGAGACTTGGCAGAGAACACCAGGAGGAAGAAGTGCTATGTGACTGGACTTCTCTACTGGGACTAAAGAAGTAGAACTCTTCTACTGGGACCTTCAATTTAGGGTAAAGAAACAAAAATAAAAAAAGTTAATGTGTTTGTCTGAGTTAGCTGAAGTGAATAGTTATCTGAGCAGTTATCTCAGATAACTGAGCAGTTATCTAGGTGTAAATCTCAGGTGGCTGAAGGGGATTATTGTCTGTGCAATTTAATTACATGTAGAAAGATCTATTAAGTAGCAGGAGTGGCTTAGCTAGAAGGAAGCCAGATTTAAACACTGCCCTACATAGATTCTGCCAGAGGCCTGGCAGAGAACATCAGGAGGAAGGAGTGCTGTGTGACTGGAGTTCTCTACTTGGACTAAAGAAGTAGAACTCTTCTAATGAGATCTTCAATTTAGGGTAAAAAAACACAAACAAACAAAAGGTTAGTGCGTTTGTCTGAGTTAGCTGAAGTGAATGGTTTTCTGAGCAGTTATCTCAGATAACTGAGAAGTTATCTATGTGTAAATCTCAGGTGGCTGAAGGGGATTGTTATCTGTGCAATTTAATTACATGTAGAAAGATTTATTAAGTAAGGGGAGTGGCTTAGCTAGACAGAAGCTAGATTTTAAGACTGCCCTAGATAGATTCTGCCAGAGGCTTGGCAGAGAACACCAGGAGGAAGGAGTGCTGTATGACTGGACTTCTCTACTGGGACTAAAGAAGTAGAACTCTTCTACTGGCACCTTCAATTTACGGTTAAAAAACACAAACTAAAACAAAGTTTGTGTATTTGTCTGAGTTAGCTGAAGTGAATGGTTATCTGAGCAATTATCTCAGATAACTGAGCAGTTATCTAGGTGTAAATCTCAGGTTACTGAAGGAGATTGTTATCTGTGCAATTTAATTGCATGTAGAAAGATCTATTAAGTAGGGGGAGTGGCTTAGCTAGAAGGAAGCTAGATTTAAACACTGCCCTAGGTAGATTCTGCCAGAGGCTTGGCAGGGAACACCAGGAGGAAGGAGTGCTGTGTGACTGGACTTTTCTACTGGGACTATATTGCCCTCCTTCCCCTCCCCTCCACCCTCCCACCCAAAGCTAGTTCTACTTTCATAGGCACAGGATTTGACTTACAACAGGAACTTCCTGCTTGGGAGCAGGAAGTGAGTGATCACAGAGCCACCAAAGACTCACCATCCTAGAAGGGCAAGAGTAGCTCTCCACCTCCCTCTAGCTGCTGGATGTCTACCTCTGAGCAAGTAAGGGGTCTACTGAGAAATATATGACCTTTTTGTCTCAGAACAGGATGATCAGGAGCTTAAAGGGCACAGATGCAGTAAGTAAGTAAGTAGGGAGATGAGAAAAAAAAAAGAACAGAGGAAAGAGTAAGGATTCCAAACAACAGTGAAGGGGCCAGAAGTAAGACATGATGGGAGTGGTGCAGTGCAGTGGCTGTGGAGCAGCAGTCTTCTAGGAGAAGTTCTGGAGGATGCGGTGTTGTCCCATCTGCAGGCACCTCTCTGGGCTGAGGGAGGAGGTTGCTTATCTCCAGGCTTAGTTGGGCAGGATTTGTGGGACCTCCTCTTCCATCCAGGGACCACCAGGATCACTACCGTTGCCTCAGAGGTTGCCAAGAAAGAGGAGCGGTTGGACCACAGTGGGCTCAGGCAGGGTGAAGGTGGTGGAACAGAGGCACATCCTTCCAGTCGTACCTCTCCACAATTCCTATGCCATTCTGGCAAAGTGTGGTTCCTCTATGGAGGCACCCACAGTGGAGACCAAGGAGGATGCTGGGAACCTCCACAAGGTAGACCCACAGGAGGGTGGCATGGGATCCCACGGGGGAAGGAAGCAACTCCTTGTGGGGGACTCCATTGTTAGGAAGGTAGAACTTGGGGAGGAAGGGGAGAGGGAGGTAAGATGCCTGCCTGGCTCCATGGCTTGGAGGGACAGGGAGTGAATCCTCAGGATTGCCAGAGCAGCTACACAGGGGAAGGGAGCTAGATGTCATCGTCCACCTAGGGACAAATGACCTGGCTAAGAAAGGGATCAGAGCAGTGCAGGAAGAGTTTGTGCAGTTGGGGAGGGGTCTTAGACAAGTAGCACACACGGTAACCTTCTCGGAGGTGCTGCCTGTCTATGGCGTAGGTGAAGCTAGGGTGCTCCACACCATGGGATTCAATCAGTGGTTAAAAACCTGGTGCAGAGCTCAGGGATTTGGCTTCATTGGGGACTGGGGGTCCACCTGGAGTCATGCAGGCCTATACTGGCATGATGGGCTGCATCTGTCCAGGAGGGGAACCAGGATCCTAGGTGTTAGGTTTAAATGCTTCATTGGCAAGCATTTAAACTAGCCAAGGGTGGAGGCACTGGAATGGAGCAGGGAAATCCTAGCCCCCCCAAAAAAGTCGGAGTAGTAAGTGAGGTAAATACCAAGATAGAGATGTTGATAGGGAGAAGGATGGGGTAAATGGAGAAAGTGACAAAGGCAATAAGGACAGGGATGGGGCAAAAGGAGTAAGGACATCAGGAAATGGAGGGTAATGAGTACCAATGCCCATAGTCTGGGTAACAAGCTCCCTGAATTGGTGGCCTTGATGGAAGAGGGATGCCTGGATATTGTAGCAGTCACAGAAACATGGTACACAGAGAACCATGACTGGGATGTAACATACCAGGGTACATAACCTACAGAAGAGACAGGGAGGGGAGAAGAGGGGGAGAGGTAGCTCTCTATGTAAAGGAAGGGATAAAAGCAACTGAACAAAAGAGTAAACAGGGAGGAGAGGAGGCACTGTAGGTCACCTTAGAGACTGGAAATGGCACCACAATCCGCACAGGGGTTGTATACAGACCCCCATGTCAGGGGGAGGGAATGGACAAGGATATGATAGAAGGCATTCTTAGGATGGCAGAGTAAGGGGAGATACTGTTGATGGGAGATCTGAATATGCCAGATGTTAACTGGAGCACATTTGCTGCAGCCACATCCAAGAGCAGGGTCATTCTCAATGCCCTACAGGTGGCATGCCTCAGACAGCTAGTTTCGGAGCCCACTCATGAGGGAGCAATCTTAGACCTTGTACTCTCGAATGGGAACAGTGAGAGGATCTCAGATCTAGAAGTGGGTTGCCATCTGGGAACAAATGACCATCAAACAATGTGGTTCACGGCAAACTCGGCTACAGAGTTAAGCCACACAAAAGTGTGGGTACTGGACTTCAGGAGGGCTGACTTTGACAAAATGGGAGAGTGCCTTAGAAAAGCACTAGCAAACAGGCTAGAAGGAGGGGTGGACCAACAATGGGGAAAAATCAAAACTGCCATCACAGAGGCAACAAGCCTCTGTATGAAGCAAATAAACAAATCAAAACAAAAGAAAAAGCAACTGTGGTTCTCAAAAGAGGTGGTGGGGAAAGTCATGGAGAAAAAGATAGCATTCAGGAAGTATAAGGAAACACAGAAGGAGCAGGACAGAGAGCTGTACCAGTTAAGGCAGAAGGAATCAGGGAGGGAAGTCAGAATAGCAAAGGCCCAAACTGAGGAAAGGATAGCCAACTCAGTTAAGAAGGGGGGGGATAAAACCTTTTATAGGTACATCAGGGAGTGTAGAATGACAAAGGAAGGGATAGTGAGGCTGAATAGAATGGATGGTGGGTGGGTAGGCAGAGAGGGACAGTAAAAAAGCAGGGATACTGAACAAATATTTCTGCTCAGTATTCACAAAAGAGGAAGAGGGGGAGGTGCCTAATCCAATTAACAGAAGCGCTCTGGATAGGGGGGTCAATCCCAGTCCTTTCCCAGAAGAAAGGGTTCTGAAAGAACTCTTAGAACTAAAGGTGGACAAAGCAATGTGGCTTGATGAAATTCACCCAGAATTCTAAAAGAATTAAGAGGAGAACTAGTGAAAACACTGATTACCCTTTTTAACAAATCATGGGCGGATGGTGTGGTACCTGAGGAGAAGAGGAAGGAGGATGTGATTTCCCATCACAAAAGTGGGACCAAGACAGATGCAGGAAACTACAGACCTGTTAGTTTAACCTCTGTGGTAGGGAAAGTGATGGAATCACGTCTGAAGGAAAGAATTGCTGAGTACCTAGTGGCCAGTGGGGCACAGGACCCAAGGCAGCATGGGTTCACAGCAAGAAGGTCATGTCAGATGAATCTAATTGATTTCTTTGACTGGGTGACCAAAGTAGTAGACCAGGGAGGGGCTGTGGACATGGCCTACCTAGACTTTAGCAAGGTATTTGACACAGTCCCACACAAAAGATTAATTGTCAAATTAGCCAGCTTGAGAGCGGGTCCCAGGGTCGTAGCCTGGGTAAAACAATGGCTGGCCAACAGGACACAGAAGATAATTGTAAATGGAGTCCACTCTGAAGAAAGAGGGGTTACTAGTGGGGTACTGCAGGGTTCAGTACTGGGTCCAGTCCTTTTTAATGTCTTTATAAGTGACATTGCAGAGGGACTGGAAGGAAAAGTATGCCTCTTTGCAGATGACACAAAGGTCTGCAACCGGGTTGATACACAAGGAGGTGTGGAAATGATGAGAAGGGACTTTGCAAGGTTGGAGGAATGGTCAGAAGTATGGCAGCTTGGATTCAATGCAAAGAAGTGCAAAATAATGCACCTGGGAAACAAAAACCCAGGGGAAGATTACACAGTGGGGGAGGTAGTAACAACAACAAAAATGGAAAAGGACCTGGGGGTAATCATATCAGATGACCTTAAGGCTAGCAAGCAATGTGAGAAGGCAGTAGGGAAGGCTGGGGGTATACCAGGATGTATAGGGAGAGGCATCACCAGCAGAAAACAGGAAGTTTTTATCCCTCAGTACAGACAGTTGGTGAGGCCCCATCTAGAGTACTGCATCCAGTTCTGGAAACCCCATCTCCGCAAGGACATAGACAGGATAGAGGCAGTCCAGAGGAGGGCAACTAAAATGGTGCAGGGTCAGCAAGAGAAGTCATATGAGGAGACACTAAAGGAGCTGAATATGTATACCCTTGAGGGAAGGAGTGAGAGGGGGGGACATGATAGAAACTTTTAAATACCTCGGTGGAATCAGCAAAGTCCAAGAGGGTAGCATCTTTCAGAAAAAGAGATGTACAAGAACAAGGGGACACAATTTAGAGATAGAGGGGGGTGCAGTTCAGGGGCAATGTGAGAAAGTATTTTTTCATAGTAAGGGTTGTGGATGCATGGAACAGCCTTCCTGAGGAGATTGTGGGGTCTAAAACTGAGGGAGAATTCAAGAACACATGGGACAGACATAAGGCAATTCTTGTTGGGAGGTAAGAAGAAATCGGCTGTTGGTTAACTAGGATCTTCAGCTTATCCTGTAGGTAGGGAAATGGGCAGACTAGGTGGGCCAAGTGGTCCTTATCTGTAATCAAAGTCTATGTTTCTATGTTTTTATGTTCCTGAAACCAGACTGGAAAGGAGTGAAAAAGGAGGAGGAGTCAAAGTAGGAAAAGAGTTGCGATAGCACTAAGTGTTCTTGGAGCTTAGAAAGAATGGGGAGCAGAGAGATAGGGTGGTAGTTTCCTGCAGATGAGGGATCTCCACCTTTTGGAATTGGGATAACAGTAGCATGTTTCCAGTTTGCATGGAGAGAGGCTAGAGAGAGAAGGAGAGAAGCAAGAGGGAAGGAGATAGCAGGAGCGGACAGATAAAGGATTTTGGAGTCAAGTCCAGAGGGGCACTTATCCTTTGTGGGATTATGGACAAGAAGAGCTTTGAGGGTATTAGCAGGGGTAATAGAGTGGAACGAGAAGGAGGGGGTTGGGGAGTCCAGTTGACAGAGCTTAGGGAAGGAGTGGTTGGTGGATGAAGGAGGTAGAGTGGAGTGGAGAGAAGGGAGGAGGCGCAGGTAATGAAAAATGCATTGAACTCTGTGGCTACAGAGAGGGGATCAGATAGGGAGACATCACCTGCTTGGATAACTGAAAAAGGGGTTTGGGATGGGGGAGAGAACAGATCTTTGACCACCTTCCAGAATTTGGATGGCTGGATTATGTTTGATTTAAAGGTGGCTGAGAAGTATTCAGCCTTGGCGAGTTTGATTGCTCTAGTGCAAGCATTACGCAGAGTGTGGTGCTTCTGGAGTGCAATATGGGAGTTGGTGGATTTTTATAACTTTTATGCCTGATCCCTAGCATGAAGGCATGCTATCAGTTCTATGCAGTTTTGGAGACAATCAGTAGCTGTTAGCTGACAGAAAATAGTAACTGCAATCTAGCCACCATACAGTTTAAAGGAGCTCCTAAAATGGCTCTGAACACCGAAGTATCGTGGTCCTGGTGGATTTACCTGGTGATGGATATGTGGCTCCATTGTCTGTGGGAGACTGGGGGGGAAGGGGCTTCAGAGAGCAGGATTTCTCACAACCCAGGAGCTGTTGTAAAAGAGGCAGTGTGTCAGGTGGTGGGATCCAAACCCGTTCACTGTTTCATGTTAAGAAATCAGGGAGCAGGGTGTGCTATGTGCGGAGAAGGTGGTGGGGGTGATGGCTGGTAGAAAAGGCAGGCCTACTGAAAGACAGAAAATGGAGTGTGTGGCTGTGGGCATGGAACAATGAACAGGGAGAGGGCTAAGGCAGGAAGAAAGTGAGGAGAGAAGTCAGAACAGTGCAGCATACACTGATCGAGTTCAGTTCAGGATAGGATGTGTTCCATAAATGTTAGAGAGAGAGGACAGTCAAGAATATAGGCAAGGGAGCCCAGAGACATAGGGAAAATTATGTTGGAAGTAGAGAGTTGGGATCAAGGGTAAGATAGAGGAGAGGGAGCAGGAAAAAGGAACTGAGTTACAAAAGTCAGTCTGGTGAAATGTACAAAGGCTGAGCGTGTATAATACATGCATTACCTGCTGTAATCAGCAACCAAAGACACAGTCAGATATGCAAGTGAGGCAGAGCTTTAGCAGAGGTGAAAATCATCAAACAACAGGCTACTGACTTGGCCAGGGTTATACCATCTACTAAACAGCAGCAAAATGTTGTAGCTGGAGCCGAATTCAGCCAAAATATAGTTAAGATTGAGCAACAGCTGGCTAATGAAAAGTCCAGGTATATTAAAAAACTAAAGCAGCACATGGGCATAGCTAATACATGAGAGAAATAACACTAAACGTGCTGCAGCAAGCTAAATAAATGAGAGCAATAACCATACATGTGCTGTAGCTAAAGAATCAGATGAGTCAGAGCAGTAACACAGATACGTGCTGTTTTCTATCTATGAATCGGACAAGTATATATAACAAGGGGATCAGACGGTTACCTATGACATTCTGGCATAGCCTCTAAATGACAGAATTACACTACATAACATGTTGATTCTAGCACAGCCCTTCTCTCACCTCCTTGACAAGCCACTGTATGGAAAGACAGGGAGCCCACATCCAATTTACTGTACAGTGTGCACATTCACTGTATTGTACAGGGAGCCTGGCCTGTGTAGTGTACAGGGAGCATGTGGCCTGTGTGAACCTGCAGAAGCAGTCAAAAGAGTCTTGGTAACAAAATTCTAGATGTAGAAGTCACAATTGTGGAAGCTAATCTAGATTTAGTGGCTATAACAGAGTTGTGGTGTACTAAGTACCACAACTGGGAAATGATCGTACCAGGCTGCACTCTGTTCAGGAGAGAAAGAGTGGGGAGAAAGGAGGAGGGATTATATTTTATGTGAGGGAGGGTATCAAGACCACGGTGGTACAGGGGCACAAAGAGGAAAATGAGGGCCTGGAATTTCTCTATGTCAACCTGAAAGCAGATGCGGGATACACTATACATACTGGAGTACTATACAGACCCCCAGTACAAGGCAAAGATCTGGACAAGGCACTTGAGAAAGCCATAATGAGAATGGCAGGTAAGGTGGAGATGCTGCTAATTGGGGACTTCATTCTGCCAGATGTGGAGCTGAGCCTTCCAACTGCAGCTTTAGCAAAGAGCATTGCCATCCTTGACTTTCTGCAAGAGGCTTTACTCAGGCAGTTAGTCAAGGAATCCACAAAGGAGGGGGCAGTACTGCACCTGGTGCTTACAAACAGGGACAACATTGAACACATCACAGTGGCTAGTCCTATTGCTACCAGTGATCGCCATACAGTGCGATTCAGCATAAAGTCAGGGACACAGAGAAACTACATGAGGAGAGGGCTACGGACTTTAAGAGGTGGATTTTAAAGAAGTGGGTGACTGCCTCAGGAACTATCTAAAAGGGGTGGATATGGGCCAAAAAGAGGTATAAATATAAAGTTTGATTTGATTTGAGGTAGAGGCACAGAGGGGAAGAATATGGGACGGCATTTAAAGAAACCAACCTAGTGTGAAGAAGGTAAGCAAAAACAGAAGGAAAAAGATACCCTTTGTGTTTTCCAAGAAAATGACAAAGGTGGTAAAAGAAAAAAGTGTTGCATACAAGAAGTATCAGGAAATGCAAAGAGAGCAGGACAGGGAGGTATACCTAGAAAAGCAGAAGGAAACTGGCAAGGTGCTGAGGGGAGGAAAGGCATAGACCAAAGGGTCACTACAGGAGGCAAAACTTTCTTCAGGTTCACTAGTGAGAAAAGGAAAACAATGGCAGGGATAGTAAGAATTAGAAGGGTGGAAGGGGAGAATGTGCAGAAGGAGACCAAGAAAAAGCTGACATTTTAAACAGCTACTTCTGCTTAGCCTTCACACTGTAGAGTGCAGAGGAGGGACCATCAGGAAGAAGAAGGGAGAGGGTGGGGAAGGGAGTGGAGTGGGCACAGGTTCATTTCCAAGGGAAAGAGTTTTGCAAGGACTTGCAGTCCTGAAGGTGGACAAGGCTATAGGACCAGATGGGATTCACTGCAGGGTACTACAAACTCCTAAGGAGATTCTGGCTTGCCCACTGACAGCCTTGTTCAACAACTCACTAGCAATAAGAGTAGTTCTAGAGGACTGGAGAGTGGCTCCAGAGGACTGGAGAAGGGCTGATGTCATCCCCTACATTAGAGCTTCGGTAGTTAGGTGGATCCCCTTCCAAACAAATCAAATAGGTGTCTTTCTTTAGGGGCTGGATAAACAGAAATTTTGATAATGCAAAGCCACAAAGACCAGCCATACTTTCAAGTTAAAGTTTCCACTTTTTTAATTCATATGTTTTAACAACACAATGCCCTGACAGTGCCCTATCTTTCACCCTCCGTGGGCTTATTCCGGGACTAGGATCTACAATTAAATATATACATGAATGTTTTTAATTCAGAAATATCTTAATATGCATATTATGTTTGTACTTTCTTAACCTGAAATTTCCACCTGTTCACATTTTTCATTCTCCTTATGTTTTAACTTTCATTGTTACAATTACGTTGTCTGCCATATTTTCCACAGCCCTGTATAGGAGAAGGGCTGATGTCCTCTGCATTAGAGCGGCAGCAGAAAGGAGGCTAGCAACTATAGGCTAGCCAGTCTCACTTCAGTGCTAGGGAAATTGATGGAAACACTAGTGAAAGAAAGGACAATAAAGTATATTGAATCCAGTGGGCTGCAAGACCTCAGAAAGAAAGTGTGTGTGTGTATATGTGTGTGTGTGTGTGTGTGTGTGTGTGTGTGTGTGTGTGTGAGCACTGCTCTGGCCTGCCTGACTGTCTCTCTCTCTTTCACCAAACACTGTATAGTCCTAGTATTTTCCCTTTCTTAAAAGCCCAATTTTTACCCTATAGTGTAAACAAGTGTAACACTTGCTGTGTTTATTTTTACGGGTTCGGGGAAGGATGAGGTCACCTGGCACAAGAGACCTAGGTTTGGCTACTCTGCACAGGGGCACCCAAGTAAATCCAACTACAGGAAGCAATAACTGTAATGTCCAGAACCAGAATTGGGATTTTTCAGTGTGGCTTTATTTATCAACTACTGAACACAAACAAAGCACTGTATGGTCCCCCAAAGGGCTATGTAACTGTAATGCAGATTGGACTTTAAAACACAGCGGTCCATTTGAAGAATGAACACAATACAAACAGTTGTCTGGCTTTGGACCCACCAGGCACTCAGCCCGGACTTTGCATGTACATTGGATACATAGCCCGACTGCCCCGGCTCCCCTGCCGGCCACTCAACTGATGGTCCACTTGGTGAATGAACCCAGACTCTACTTGGAAAGACATCCCATCAAACAAGGAGGCTCCCAAACTGTGGCTCCCCACACCACTTGAAGTCTGCAACTCCTAGAGAGATTTGTTTTCGTACTTCCAAATCGAAACTCCCATCATACAAGGAGACTCCCATCCAACAAGGAGTAATTTTCCCATCCTAGGCTCCCCCCACACCACTTAGAGTCTCTGCGACTCCTAAGAAGATTTTCAAGTTAGAGCCCACATCTGGTACCCACCCCTTCACTGGCCAAGCATGAGGCAAGTAACAAAAACACAGAAGAAATCCGTAGAGGTGGACCTGGTTACTAAAGATGGGGGGGGTTTCCCACCTCCAGCTCCCACAGCCCATACCCGGCCATTTCTCTGGACACGCAGAAAACTTTAGACTTTAAATTGTAGATTGATCGGTGGATGACCTGAAGCACCCCCTCTACAGTGAACTTTAAATCCTTTAACAATTTAAACAGATGACTGCTCTATTTGTTTGTCCTAGTTGACATAGTCCTCCCAAATAGCAGTCCCCAATACTTGAAATCCAACTGAAGAAAAGAAGTTGTTTGCCCCTTCCAATGGAGCCAAACACTCACCCATTCATTGCAGGTGACCCACAGGCGAAGTACTGTAACCTTTGCTGTTGTACATGAACAGACTGAACTTAAATTAAAACAGGCAGCTTTCTTCCCAGGGTTGGAGAAGGGGATTTCCCCTGGAACCCATAGAGAACTTTTCCTACCTCCCCCCCGGAGGGAGGGGGCACTGAGACCGGGGGAGCAGTTCCCACCACTTTAAAAAGGTGAAACTCAGGAACACTTCCTTCTGAGGGGAGGCAAACAGACAACTCACTGATTTCCTCACTGTTTGCTTAAGGACAAACTGAAGACTGACTTTGAATTCCCAAAGTTCTAAACTTCACTCTCTGAGCTGAAGATTCCAAATGTGGCTCATGCAGCTGCGACAGTTCTATAATGATGTCATCTCTCAAGTCTCAGCTGTGACTGAGGACAGAGTGAGACAGTGTGAAACCCATTTAACTGGAGTTTCACAAGCTGCCTTCCCTGCCTACCACTAGGTCTTACTGGGATTCTAGTAACCCCGGGTAACAAAGGGGTTACACTCGCCCTTGACCAGGAAAATGACTGTCCCCAATTATCACCCGGCCTTGGCCATCCCACCCTATGTGCTACCTGCGGAGGGGGGTGATCAGGCCCCCTCCTACCATGTGCGAGCACAGGTAGGCAACACTAAGGGCCTAGAGGCCTATAACTGACATATCAGCCTCTACTCTATCCACTTACTATGGACACCTAGTGGCTCTGGTAGAACCATCCACAGCATAGCCCTGATAGATCAGCACTGTGGCTCCTACTGCAGGACAGGGCCACAGCCTGTCCATCCCCCCTAACCCTCTAGGGAAAACCTATCTGCCTCTAACATAACATCCCAAACAAAAACAAAACCTGGGGACCTCCCCGACCTTGGGCAGCCTGCAACTACAACCTTTAGCAATAATAACACAGTACATTTAAATTCAATACCATAAGCACTGACGAGGGACTCTGATGAGCTCCTCCTCCTCTTCTTGTCTTCTCTTCTGTCTTCCAGGAACACCTGTAAGAAAAGACAAAAACAAAAAAACCACATCTTAATCTGCATGTACAGTCTATCTGAACAACAACAATGACAACAACAACAACCCTTACCATACAGAAAAAGCACTGAACAATCCCAAAAAAAAGGAAACATTTTTTTTTAGAAAAAGGTAGAAAAAAGTATTTACGTTAAAGTACAATGACACTGGTAACAATACACCTTTGGGGGGAATGGAATGCCCTAAATGTCCCATTAGTGACTACAAGGCCCGAAGGCCAGTCCATTAAAGAGTCTCTCCTGGGCCGGAGCCCCGTGACGCATAGTTCTTTTAAGGCAATAATCCCAAAGGGGAGAGTCTTTGCGGACAGTTCACACACTGTTTGAAGTCTGTAGTGTAGGGTGTGTACTGCAATGTCATAAAGATAGAAAAAAAAGAGTTTTTTGGACTTACCAGCCTCTTGAAGTATTCGGACATCACAAACCTGGTCCCTTCTGAAGACTCTCCCTGGCAGCATTTCTTCCGATACAGCTGGGCGGACATCTTCCAGGAACCCACAGGAGTGCACATCTGGAAACAGCTGGGCTGATGTCATAACTGGAGAAGGAGCCTTAGAACAGGAACAAAAAGAGAAACAGCTGGTCCAGCGTCATCTGATTACCAGGCGATGAACAGGAAACAGCTGGGCTGGTGTCCTCTCTGGATCTGAAGTCATCTGGTGGTACCAGTAGATGGTTGCTGATTAGGGCAGTACACTGTGAACTGAAGAATGTGGAGCACCTGATTTCTTGTTTATTCATATTGGCAGTTCAATAAGGGCACTTCACAGTCTAGATGTGGCAGTATTGACTACCACTGCTCGGCTCTCCATTTTGTAGGCACGGGCTTAATTACTGGGAGGTCCTTGCACTGAGGCCAATAGTAGGGGGGGTCAGGGGCTTGAATTATTACTCCGTCTGGACGCACATAATTCACACAGTGGGAGACTTCGCATCCCTCTCCGTCCACTATTCTCACTCTGTCCATAAACAGTGTCCTGCCTCTCTTCCACTGTGTATACGTTTCGTGGAACAGTCTATTCTTTACATGCTGGTTAGCCCCAGGATGCACATGTTTCATTGCTTCATCCCAGATCCAGGATTTCCTGCAGTGCTCAATCTCCTCCCAGACTCTCCGAGGAAAGGTAGGAAAGGTCATACCAAAGATTTCATTAGCCTTTCTACGAACCAGTCTCTCCTCTTTACTTGCTTTGGTCAATCTGAGACCGCTGGCCTGGCTTGGGGGTAGCCAGTCCTGGTTCTGCCAGCTTTGCATCCTCAATGAAATTGAAAATGGATCCCTGACTTCTTCTTCTTCTTCTTCTGGTCAAGCCAGGGCAGTGGCATCACCACCTTCTTGGACACATTCCTCCGAGGCAAGATCTTGAGTCTGTGTACCCGTTCCTATCTCACAAGACCACTTAGGTTCCCCCTCATCTTCCTCTTCACTGAGGATCTGAGTCCAGGAGTGAGCAGTAGTTCTCACCCCTGAGACTATCCATTCATCACTGGGAGCGGAGGTCGACACCTCCCATTCAAAGGCCTCCAGCTCTCATCTTCACCTTGAGACTGGGCTAGGCCCCACACCAGGAACTATTGATGCTTTATCTGAACTTGCTTTCTGAGATCCAGCATCCAATGCTTCAATTTCAGCTTCAGTCTCTAATTCTGCACTCTCTAACTTTGTGCCACACTCCCGAGGACCTTCCTCCACAGGCTCCGCCTGATGCTGTGTGCTGCCAACTGCAGATTCTTGAAGTTGTGTCCATGTGGGAGTCAAACAAATTTGAGGCGCTTTATACAAGCCATATTTTTGTAGTCATCCAGCACAGTGAGGAATCATGAAGACATCCCTTCCAGCACTCAAGCACATCTGGCATACACGCACTGGATAATTAGGAATTGCCACATCAGGAGGGAGTTGCCCTCGATAGCACCAATTTTCAATATCTCTCAATCTATTTACTGCTGCTATTACTGCAACCTGGGCATGATCTGGGTAACGAGCTGGTCCTGAGGCCATAACTGCAGAAAAACAAACAAAAGTTCACTGTAACTGAAAGTCCCACTTTAAATGAACACACTCTGTAGCTTTAAAATGGCTCCTCTGCTGCTGTGTTTACTTTACTATCCCACCCTGTAATGGCGGCGGCAGCACTCCTGTGCATCAACATTCAGACTCTGGGTCAAGCCACTGCGCACCCGATTTACATCAGCTACTAATAACTTTTACTCAAACTGCACAACTTGCTCTGTTCTGACTGTTCACACATTTACAGATTTTCCTTGGACTTTTCACTTGCTGGCAACATTCATTTAATTACAGTCCTTTTAAAACTTCAGGTTTCAGCACAGGATTGCCAGCGTCTACTAGTGTTGCACTTATTTTACAACCCACAGTCTCTCTGGCTGCAAACTTTAAACTGAGGCTACTTTCATTGCTATGCACATTTAATGGCTTTACAGACTTGCGCCTGCCAGCAGGACATCACACAATCGCTACTTGCAAAGCGACTATACAGCTGGACACACATTTATATGGCATTACTGAAAATCACTGATTTGAGCAGTTTTAAATTGTTTACTCACTGTTATTGAAGCAGATTGTTGCGATGGGGTAAAACGGCCTGTAGCCAGATTTTGAAGGCCTCAGAATGCAAACGAGTGGGCAGTCTCCGCGATCGTAGTATTAACCACACAATTCACTGATCCCACTTTCGATAAGCGGGTTGAGCCCGATTTTTAACTGGAAAGTTATTTTTTTACTGTTTACAGCACTTTAAACACTTTGCGAATGCTCCTCCACTGCCAGTACACGCACTACTCTCTGTCTCCCTCTCGAATGCTGAAGCAGACTCTGAAGAGCTGGCTGAGGGGTGGAACTAATGGCAAACTGACCAACCACACGATGCCATGCAAATGAGCCTCTTCTTCCTCACGAGGACTCCTCTCCTCACGACGATCGTCGAGCAGGCAAATTTAAGCTGAAAAGCTGCACTTTTTTTTCAACTGACTCCACGGCGGGAGCCCATTTCAACCATGTAACATTGCCATTAACTCTGCAGTCTCTAGTATTGCACAGAAAGCATTTCCAATGTGCAGGGCATAATTTCTCTGTTGCTACCCCTAGCTTTCCACACTTTCCTTCACAGAACTTTATTTTAAAACTGACAAACGCTGTAAACTATGTTGATGCAGGACAAGGACACACACTTTGGCTTTACAGCTCCTTGGTAAACAGTTGGCATTTTAAACAGCACAGATTCACAGCACAGCACACCTAGGAAATTGCTTCAACTTTTTGGGCTACCGACTACCAGATAGCTAAATGTTAGCCTACTTGCCCAAGCACTTCCTTCCCAAACAAATCCAAAGTGGTGCCTCCATTTTGTAACAATGGTGTGTTTTATTTTACAGGTTCAGGAAGGATGAGGTTACCCGGCACAGAGACCTAGGTTGGCTACTCACAGGGCACCACAAGGAACTAACTGTAATGTCCAGAACCAGAATTGGGATTTTTCAGTGTGGCTTTATTCATCAACTACTGAACACAAACAAAGCACTGTATGGTCCCCCAAAGGGCTATGTAACTGTAATGCAGCTTGGACTTTAAAACACAGCGGTCCATTTGAAGAATGAATGCAATACAAACAGTTGTCTGGCTTTGGACCCACCAGGCACTCAGCCCGGACTTTGCATGCGCATTGGATACATAGCCCGACTGGCCCGGCTCCCCTGCCGGCCACTCGACTGACGGTCCACTTGGCGAATGAACCTAAACTCTACTTGGAAAGACATCCCATCAAACAAGGAGGCTCCCAAACTGTGGCTCCCCACACCACTTGAAGTCTGCGACTCCTAGAGAGATTTGTTTTCGTACTTCCAAATCGAAACTCCCATCATACAAGGAGACTCCCATCCAACAAGGAGTAATTTTCCCATCCTGTGGCTCCCCAAACCACTTAGAGTCTGTGACTCCTAGAGAGATTATCAAGTTGCGACCCACGTCTGGGTACCCACCCCATCACTGGCCAAGTGCATGAGGCAAGTAGCAAAGACACAGAAGAAATCCGTAGAGGTGGACCTGATTACTAAAGATGGGGGGTTTTCCCACCTCCAGCTCCCACAGCCCATACCCGGCCATTTCTCTGGACACACAGAAAACTTTAGACTTTAAATTGTAGATTGATCAGTGGATGACCTGAAGCACCCCCTCTACAGTGAACTTTAAATCCTTTAACACTTTAAACAGATGACTGCTCTATTTGTTTGTCCTAGTTGACATAGTCCTCCCAAATAGCAGTCCCCAATACTTGAAATCCAACTGAAGAAAAGAAGTTGTTTGCCCCTTCCAATGGAGCCAAACACTTACCCATTCATTGCAGGTGCCTCACAGGCGAAGTACTGTAACCTTTGCTGTTATACATGTACAGACTGAACTTAAATTAAAACAGGCAGCTTTCTTCCCAGGATGGGAGAAGGGGATTGCCCCTGGAACCCATAGAGACTTTCTACCCCCGGAGGAGGGCACTGAGACTCAGGGAGCGGTCCCTACCACTTTAAAAAGGTGAAATTCAGGAACACTTCCTTCTGAGGGAGGCAACAGACAACTCACTGATTTCTCACTGTTTGCTTAAGGACAAACTGAGGACTGACTTTGAATTCCCAAAGTTCTAAACTTCACTCTCTGAGCTGAAGATTCCAAATGTGGCTCATGCAGCTGCGACAGTTCTATAATGATGTCATCTCTCAAGTCTCAGCTGTGACTGAGGACAGAGTGAGACAGTGTGAAGCCCATTTAACTGGAGTTTCACAAGCTGCCTTCCCTGCCTACCACTAGGTCTTACTGGGATTCTAGTAACCCCGGGTAACAAAGGGGTTACACAAGCATTTGTCAATGTTGAATGTTCGCCCCTTGCACTGCTGTTGTACCGGGTATTGCATGTACACAATTTTAATATATTTTTACCCAAGATTGACCAGATGAGATGTTACATGTCATTTACGGTGGGGTCCTGATTTTACGCAGTTTATATTGCATTTACCCAGAACAGTAGAAGTGAGATGCAATATCTCATGTTCACTGTGGTATTGATTTTATATTGTATTTTTTTAGGACAGATTATTTTTGAGGCAACATCTCCTTTTCAGTGGAGTTCTGCTGGATTGTCCTGTTTTTACACAGTTTTGTAATATATTTACCCAGGTTAACCCAGCTGAGATGCAAGATTTCATTTTCAGTTGAGTCCTGCTTTAACACATCTTTGTACTGTACTTACTCAGTGTAACACAGCACAGATGCTATCTTATTTTTAATAGGATCCTGCTTTTACCAATTTTTACTCTGTATTTACCCAGGATACCACAGCCAAGATACATTATCTCATTTTTGATGTGGTTCTGCTTTTACCCATGTTTATATTGTATTTATTCATTGCAGTCCAACTTTTACAGTGTATTTTTCCCAGGATAAAGCAGCAGAAATGCACAGTTCATTAAGGGCTCTGCTGTACTGGGGTCCTGCTTTTACACATTTTTACTAAATATTTACCCAGGATAGACCAGATGGGATGCAATATCTCACTTTCAGTGGTGTCCTGCTTTAACATACTTTTAGGACAGCTCTCTGGTACAGTAGTAATGCTACCGCTCACGATGCTGACAAACTGAGTTCAGAAGCGAATCTGGACATCAGAGAGCTGGCTGGGGGGGGGGGCATCCCATGGACTGCTTTCCTCCTCCAGGGAGGAGGGTGGGGAAGAGCCTGGTGCTTTTCTGACCCCTGGTGGAGGCCAGGGGTCCCACAGCTGGCTCAAGCAGTTGTTGGAGAAGAGGCAGACATCGGCCTATGTGAACCTGATGTCATTGTATTTCTGCCACCATGGAGTAAACAGAACATCCCGAGTTGTGCAGGATGATGCCTACCTCATGCCACAGGTTCTGTACCACTACCTGTGGCATCACCGAAACCATATCCCAACCTCTGAGAGGAGGAAGGGCCCCCCCCTCGTGAAGGCCCTACCCTGGGGCAGTCCAGGGTGTAACTCTGGACTGGGGTAGGTCCTGGGGCAGTTTGTGATGGGACTGGGCACTGGACATCGGTAGGACAGAT
The DNA here is from genome assembly GCA_016271365.2 of Neoceratodus forsteri. NCBI lineage: Eukaryota > Metazoa > Chordata > Ceratodontiformes > Ceratodontidae > Neoceratodus > Neoceratodus forsteri. The sequence goes on from JADMNL010000023.1 coordinate 323,146,652, forward strand.
AGGAGCTGGACCCATGAAAAAAAAGTACAGCAAATTAAAAAAAAAAACCAAAAAAAAACAACTATTTTTAGATTATATTTACCCAGGATATGCCAGGTGAAAGGCAATATCTAATTTTCAAACAGCTTCCACATTTGACCCCAAATTTCCAACAGTCTTTTTAGGACCTAATAGTTGTAATCAAGACAGGTGGAATTTTTTTACTCCCATCCAAGATGTGTGTAACCACACCTCTGGGGGCTTACCTACTGTTTTCCAGTTTTCTTCATGTGTTTTCTGGTTCCCTCCACCTTTTTCTATCCCCCCAAAGTGTTGTTTTTGCCCTTTCAGAGCATAATTCCTTCATCGCGAGCTGCCGGCATGCCGAATTCAGCTGGCACGTGTGTATGCTCAAGGGGAGCTTTGAAGGTGCCAACTGCCATTGCAGTCTGACAATGGGGATTCTGACTCTGGTCCCAGTGCCCCTGCTCTGTCTTTGGAGACCGGAGACCTGAAGGGGATCGGGAAGAAGCCCGATGCTGGCCAAATTAAGAGTTTAAACTGCGGGGGCCACTCAGGGGCTTATGAATATTAATGAGCAGCTCATGAATAGTAATGAGTGATGCCCGCTGCTTAGGGGGACAGAGTTTCTGCAGCAGTGACTATAGAATCCCTGGGACTAATGGAATGAGTGTGGGCTCATTTGACAGGGGGCAGTTGGGGCTACAGTTCAGTGGTGTGACTGTGTAAATAAGGGACTGTGTTTGGCTGCACCAGACTTGAAAAGGGGAGAAACTACTCTAAACTGTATGGGACTCCATGTACATGAATGGGAGCTGACATGTTTGTGACACTTAATACCAAAATTGCAGCCAATCAGTGATCTATACACCCAAACTGGACTCAGAGGGACTCCTGGGAGAAGGAGGGAACTAATTCAGGTGCCTAGATCATGCCCCAATGAACAAGCAGGAAATATTGATCTTACTCAGGCCCTCTTTGAGGATTGCTGTTGCCAGAATTGGATTGAGAAGAGGAAAGAGAGGAAAGAGATTGAGCTGTGATTCTGATTCCCCAAGTGCTTGTTGCAGGACTGAATTATGAAGGGGCAAGAAGGAAAGAGACTGAACAGAGAACCTGTTTTCTCCAGGTAATGAGAAGATTATTTGCTATTGTTGGAGAAATCTAAATGCTACAGAAATCCTGCACTGGGAAGCTGAACCAGCTGAGAAGACTGAGCAGATTATCAGTAGTGCTACAGTTCAATGTGTGGTACATAGCTCAGTACTTGTATATATACTTATGAGCTTGACTGTTAAAGGCTTGATATTTATGATTTAGACTTTGCCTTTTCTCTGTCTCCCACCATCGGTGGAATGCTGGGAAGGTGTAGGAATTAAGGCCCAAAAGATTGTTGCCATTTTGATTACCTCCTCCAACTCTGGAGAATGTGACCAGTAGCACACAGGAGAGGAAAAAAAAACCCTTTGGGGAAAATCTCTGAGGACCCATGGCTACTAACCTGCTCATCCTCTAGGCATACCAAGAGGAGAATAATCCTAATATGGGCTTATGGTTCTGTTATGTCCAAGAATTAAGTCCAAACCAGCTGGTCAATGAGTCGTATCTCCGAATCTGACAATGAGCAGGAAAGTCAGTTCTGGAAGATGAAGGTTCTGGCAGATGAAGACGGGTCCAATTCAGATGGACGTCCAGATGGGAGAAAATGGTTAATCCATGTTCAAGATAGCTGTACAGGAATGAAGAACTATTAAATTGAACACGAAGATACATCCAGGGAACAAAGTCTAGGGATGGTAGCATTAGGTATTATCCCCCTGTCTGTTAAGTACTGAAAAGGCCTCAATGAAAGTCAGAAAGAAGGGTCCATCGTGGAGCACTGAAATGGCGCTAACTGGGACTTCTACGTAGGTAGGTTAGAATGCTAGTCAGGAAGCTGGAGATGTTATTTTTTGTAGGCTGAAATAGCAGATACAGAAGCAGGAGCATCTGAAGAAGTGCTGAATTGCACGGAAGGGATGCGTGGTGTCAGAGGTGCCATGCTATAGCAGTATGAGATGAAACGGGAGTGTTCTGATGTCCCCACAAAAGGCTGAGCTGAGCCAGAGAATCCCATGCAGGATGACTGGATGAGCTGAACAGAACTGCCAGAGTCCATCGATGGAGATAGGCTGGATGATGATATCATCGCAAGGGGTAGCAAAGAAGGTGTAGAATGTACATATACGATCTGCTCAGTTAGTGAATGTCCGCCAAAGATGCATATTTTGAGGGACAGAGAGATCACAGATGGTGAGATGGCTAGGGAGCATTGGCTGGATGAGAAACAGTGATGAGGTAGTCTCTGACAGAGTGGTAGTGGTAGAGGTATGTTGTACGTGTGTTAAGAGTATATGCGATTTGGAAGGCTTGCATGAGGCTGTCATGAGACAGTTGAAACATTAGGGTACTATCGAGTACCTCGATAGGAAGGAAGAAATTGTCCCAAGACATTCAAGGAATTGAGGTGCACTCCACGGAGATGTTCTGCGTAGACCACCTGAGCTGGAACAGGAATGGGAAGGAAGCTGAATAGCAGTAGTGGAAGGAAATAAATTGATGAAGTAACAAACTAGGCCCGGACATAGGCTATCTGGAGTGTGGAAGCTCCATGTAGGTTTTACCACGGTGAGGATGAAAATACATTTGAGTAAAGAGAAGTGCTCCCTCATGGGGCATGTTTGTTTTGGGATGGTGGGACCCCCACATAGGCCCGCCATGGCTGCAGATTGCATGTTCCAAGGTAAGAAGTGTGAGACCCCCACATGAGTCTGCCTGTAGATGACATGGAAATATGTTTGAGCAATGAGTAATACCCCATCATGGGGCATGTTTGTTTAGGATGGCAGGACCCCACATGGGTATTGCCATAGTATTGAATAGTCAGAGGTAAGGAGGGCAAGACCCTGATGTGCGTCTGCCTGTAGTGATATGGAAATATGATTGAGTAATGAGCAATTCCCCCTCTTGGGGCACGTTCACTTGGGATAGCGGGACTCCTCCTGGGGTCCATCATCGGTGTAGTATGACATGGTCTGAGACAAGAAGGGTAAGACTGTTTGTTTGGGTTGGCGGGACCCCACGAGGTCTGCCAGCTTCACAGGATTGCGTGATCTGAGGTAAGAAGAGAGAGACCCCCATGCGAGTCTGCCCGTAGACGATATGGAAATACTTTTGAGCAATGAGTAATGGGGTATGTTTGTTTGGGATGGTGGGACCCCCACGTGGGTCCACTGCCACAGTAGTATTGAATAGTCTTAGGTAGCTGAAGTATGACATGGTACAGGATAAGAAGGGCAAAACCGTTTGTTTGGGATGGCTAGACCCAATGTGGTCTGCCATTGCCTTATTATTGGATGCATGAGCAATGCCCCATTGTGGGCATGTTTGAATGGGATGGTGGGAGCCCCCGAGGGTCCGCCATCACCATAGTATTATACTGACTAAGGATGGTGAGATGACCCCTCCCCCCGTGGGTCTGCCTTAGTGAGATGGATTTGTTTTTCCTTTTACTTCTTGTGTATTGAACCATCTGATATACTGGAACCAAAAAAATGTTTTTCAAAGTTTAAATATCCCTCATATGAGAAAACGAGATCTGTGCTACCCAAAATACATCTTTCCATGAGTTCAGATGTACTGTATCTGTCCGAATGATATCCCAAGACTGGGTGCCAGTCCTTTACCAACAAGAGAGACTAGAGGACACTGAAATTCTTATTTTTGATGTAATGAATGATGCACTGACTAAGCCCCCTCATTTCATCGTCCCATCAATGAGAGATGCAGAACTGCATTGAAGAGAATAATACATTTTAAAAGTTCTACAGAATTTAACATCATGGAGCTGGCTTCTGCAGTCCACATTTGTCTCTGTCTGCTCCAATTGCTAGTTTGATGTTTACAACCATTGTAAAGTTCTGCACCCTGAAAATGTGCTGTCTATTAGAGTCACTGTCCTTGGTGAGCTAGTGGTCATGCAAGGCTGATGACGGAGAGGTGGAAAGTCTGAAGGGCCCTCCATAAGAACCCAGAACAGTGTTCTGGCACACACAGTCCCAGCAGAAAGCAAGCAGCAGGAGGGAGGCCAATGCTGAAGGAGGGTCACACAAAGCATGGACCCCGTGGACCGGGTGGTAGTGAGAAGTCCCAAGGCAGGAAGGAGGAGACCTGGTGGCAGGGTTCCAAGGAGCAGGAAGTTGGGCACAAGGGGGAGCACCCCCACGCTGACAGGAACAGCGAGGCAGGAGATCTGGGCTGGAAGGCAGCAGTGAAAGAACAGGCTGAAAGACACGTGATGGAGATGAGGCAGCAGAGCAGGAGCTGACTGGAACTGGGAGGTGTGGTGGCTGGCAGAGTGAGAAATGCCCAGAGAAACAGGGAGAAAGAGAAAAGAAAAAGTGACGGAGGAAAGGAACAAGGCAGAAGTCAGAGGAAGGAGTGGGGGAGAAACAACAGTAGAGGAAGCACAGGAACAGCAAAGAAGCGCACACAAGTCAACAAAAGCAGGTCAGCAGAGAAAGGGGGGCAACACAGAGAAGAGACAAGGGAAGAAGCAGCGAGGCAGGAGACGGAGCAGCAAAGCAGAAGGAAAGGGGGTACCAGGTGGAAGAACAGGGACAAGAGAGGGAGAAGGAGGAGGGAGAGAGCCCAGCCCGACCAGCCATGCAGCTCAGGTGCATTTCCAAAACACTCAAAACTGAGCGGCGGAAGCAATGAGGATTAAGTAGGGGATGTGGGAGGAGCAATTCCCCACCCCTTGAACAACAGGCTATAGCCTTTCAATTATTGCTGAGAGGTTGCTTGCTTGTGTGGGACTATAATTGCAATTCTGAAGAGGCAGAGCATCTCTGGTCATCAGGGTGCTAACTGAGAGGTGTGTGTGTGTCCTGTGTGAACTGGTTCAAGTGGCTGAGAGCTGAGGCTCAGCTGCAGCAGAAGAAAAGGGTTGGACACTGCTTAACTGTAAAGTGTGAACTGGTGTGCAGGGGGCTGTTGTTCCTGGGTTCCCCCTGTTGGATTGCACTTGCGCTTATTGGAATAGAGGCTAGCACCCACTAAGACTGGCACTGGACTTTATTGGAGCAGCTGCCTGAAAACGTTGTTGCTGAGAACTCAGTGCAGGGACTGCAGGAGGACCCCCACCATTTGGGAGTCCTCACTGAGAGCCAAGGAGGGAACTTGCTAATCCCTTCCAAGAGGGACTCATTGTCTCAGGATGTCACCAGGGTGCTAGGACTCCTGCAGCCCATTGAGGGAGCTGGGCTGAGGAGCCATTCCCGGGTCTGGGCCTTCTGGGGCTAGTGTTGTCCTGCCACAGTGCTCTGCAATGGGCCAGAAGTGGCTGAAGGTGACAAGCATCCAGAACTACAATCAAGATGATCAGCTGCAAGATCCTCAAGCAATTTCATCCAGTCAGAGGGATCCTGGCCAGCCTGTTTCTGTTGTGCTGCACTAAACCAAGGAGCTTCATTCCTCTGGTGCTGAGATTAAAAAAACGTGAGTACCCAGGACCTGGTTCCTGGGAGGGAAAAGGGGAATTATTCTTTCATTCTAAAAGTTCTTCTAAAATATTTTCAGGGCCCCAACAGCTGGCCATCCAGTGGCACCGATCAGACTTGCAACCAGTGGGTACCCTTAGAGACCATTTGGGAACACTGGTACCAGTGGGGGAGGGCTTGGCCTGTGAGCCCACAAGTTTTTCATTGTTGCTTAAGCCACTAACCTTTCTTTCTTTCCTTCACAGCAACCCTATGTCCTGGTACCCCGTCCCTATTCCTTACCCCTTGAATAAAGCTATGAATTTGTTTGTTGAAACTGCTGTGTTAGTGAAACTCATTGCATATGCTTAATGTTGAGATATATGGTTTATGGTGGAACAAGGTATTTTGGGACACAGTGTGCATAGTGGTTGGTTGGGGAGGTGGGGAGGTACAGTATCCCGGGGACTGTGCCAAGTGGATACCTGGCCCACTAATACTTTACTCTGGGTGGAGGCATCATGCTATTATCAATATTTCCAGGAACGAACCCCCAATTGTCACTGTAACAGGACTTAGGCCCTTTGCCCAGTATCGGGGACAGCTGCCAAGGGGGTAGCCCACTTGCATACAGTGCCAGGGCTACATCTTGGAGGCATCACTGGGCTCTCCTGTTCACCAGCCATGTATGCACCAGAAAATCTGAGTGCTGGGTCCCCTGATGGGGCTCCAAGCTCACTCTGCCCCAGCTTAAGTTTAAGCCTACTGAGGAGGAGGATAAGATGAGGCTGGTGGAGCAGAGTGGGGGAATGAAAATGGATCCCCAGAAGTATTTTCTTTTCCTGGGGGTACCCCCAGAGATGGGAGAGGTGGATGTTGAAAAATGTGTATCCAGCATAAAGAGACTGGGAAAGGTAAAAGTGCAAGGGAAAATGTTTGATTCAGCTAGGGGTGCATTGACTATGTTGGCAGAGAGTACTCACACCATAGAAGCCAGTTGAATGCCTAGGGCTTTGGTGGTGGAGGGACTGGCTGAGGCTCTACCGGTAGTAATGTCCTTTCATATGACCTCCGCCGGGGGAAGAGGTCGAGGAGTGGGATCTGTTTCTAAGGTGCCAAAGTCTGAGAAACCCCAGCCTGGTTCCATGCCTGTGGCCTTCGAGTGGTACCATAAACTGAGGATGTTTTCAGGGGTAAAACCTACCTTAAATAGTGAGGATGACTTGGAGGCCTGGATGGACAGTGCCACTCTGTTAGTCCAAGACTGGCAGTGTTCTGAAGTTGAGAAGCAGAAAAGATTAGTGGAGAGTTTACGGGGTCCCACTTTAGAGGTTATCCGTTCTTTACGAGCCACAGATCCCAAAGCCCCAGCCCAGGTATCTCTCATGGCTTTGGAAAGTGTATTTGAAAGTCCCAAAACCTGTGAGGACCTTATGTGGAAGTTTAAAACCACTAGGCAGTGGAAGGGGGAACTGTTGTCTGCTTTTCTGGCCCGGGTGGATAGGGCATTGCAGAGGGTGTTCCAAAAAGGGGGGTTAGAAGCCCAAGATCTAAATCGGATAAGGCTGGAGCACATAGTGAAGACCGCTTGTTATTCCCCTTTGTTGGTGTCACAGTTGCATTTAGCAGACAGGAAGAATAATGCCCCCTCCATATTGGGTTTTGGTATGGGAGGTCTAGGAGGCTGAAGAAGAACAGGGTCACTGGGGGATGCATAGGGCCTCCACGGCTGTGGTGCAGATGGATTGAGAGGTGCCCCCTGGTGAGGTACAGGAATTAAAGACTTTGTTGAGGGAGTACAGGGATGTAGTCACCTCAGCTAAACTAGCTGTGGGTTCAGATTTGACTGAGAATCCCTGGATGAGTGTTATAGTTCCTAACGTAGGCCCGACGATGTTTGGCACTGGGTCCCCCCAGCCGGTAACCCCCTCTGATGTAGGGGTCAAAGCTCAAGTAGAGGAATTAGTCCGGAGGGTAGCTGAGCTAGAGAGAGTGGGAGTGCCGGTTGCTGCCCAGGGGAATGAGCAGGTCATAGAATAGAATCACACAGCTCAGAGTGCCCCAGTGGGAATGCCTGGGGTCTGTCTGTTGACAACCGACTGACCTCGGCCCCAGGAGCCCATCATTTGCTATTGGTGTGGGGGTGAGGGCCATATGCAGAGGGGGTGTAGGGCACCTTTAGACCGTTCATCTAATAGAGATAGGACAACCGCCAACACAGCCCACAAGCAAGGAAACTACAGAGAGGCCCAGCAAAGGAGTGCACCGGGGGGCCCCTGGCAGGTCCGGCTCCATGGCTCACAAAAGAGTTTCATCTGGCAGGACCAACACGTCAGTGCCAGTAGATATGCAAAAGTTAGTGGGACTGACAACCGAGACCAACATCACCATCAACAGATTCCCCACCCGGGCTGTTCTGGATAGCGGCTCCCAGGTTACCATTATTTTTAAATCCTGGTATGATCAGCATTTACCAGATGTAGAAATACAGCCACTTGAGGGACTGCACATGTGGGGCCTCAGTGAAAAGGCATATTCTTATCTTGGCTTTGTCAAAGTATGGATGGCGTTCCCAACTAAAGTGGCTAGAGTAAGTGAAGCTGTAGAGATCCTAGCTTTTATTTGCCCAGAAGTTAACATCTTTGATAGAGTGCCTGAATTAGTGAGCACAAATGCCCATATGTTTAGACATCTGGCCCAGCTGTGTCATTCTTCAGTGGCTGAAAAAAGCGGAGAGAAATACCCATTACACCCCCTGGTCTGGGAGGCTTACAGAAGGCAGGGGCAATCCCCTGTTGAGGGGCTTGATGACCCAGAGGGGATAGTGTGGAGAAGAGATGGTGATGAAATTGTGCTCCCGCCAAACAAGGAATGCAACTTTGCTGGTGTGGTAAGATTGAAGAAGGATGTCAGGAATCAGATATTGATGTTGTATGCTCCAGGTGAATATGGATTGCTGGTGGGACTGTTAGTCAAGCCTAGCATTTTGCCAGCCAGAGTGCATGCATATGTTGAAGGGTAAATGTGCAATTGAAGAATGTCATGGTAGAGAAGTGGTGGTGTGGAAAGGGCAGACCCTGGCTCAAATATATTGCGCAGACATGACTGTAACTGGTATTGTACCGCATTAATCTTCTTACAGGACAACTTTGTAAATAGGTCTTTTGACCTAATGTTTTATCCTGTCAAAAAATAAAGTTTTAACTAACTAACTAACCAACTACCACTGCTGCGAGCAAACATGCTCCTGTGGGACTTGATCCAGAATTGTTTGATCTGAGTGTTTCCCCCATCCTGGAGGAATGAAAAGAGAGAGCGAGTGAGGAAAAAGCTGACTGCTCAGACAGATGTTTTCTCCCACATGAGTGGGATGTAGGGTGTGTGAGTGGAAAGCAGCATTGGATATGACTCACGGATGACGAGCCTTTCCAAGAGGGATCAAGGCAGCTGGCCCCAGGTGATACTGATGACGTCTGGTGGCACTTGCAAGATATGCTGGCTGTGGGGGTTATTCAGGAATCTAGGAGCCCCTATCTGTCATCAGTTGTGGTGGTGAGAAAGAAGAGTGGGGTCATATGAATTTATGTGGACTACCGCACCCTGAAAAAGTGGATGGTGCCGGATCAATACACCATGCCCAGAGTACAGGATGCACTGGACTGTTTAAATGGAAGCCAATGGTTCTCAATTTTTGATCCATGGAGTGGCTACTATCAGATTCTGTTGGCCCCTCAGGATCGGGAGAAGATGGCTTTCATTTGTCATCTTGGATTTTACGAGTTCCTGAGGATGCCACAGGGGATCTCTGGCATGCCCACCACCTTCCAGCACCTGATGGAGAAAGCCATAGGGGATGTGAATTTGCTGGACTGTTTGATCTACCTGGATGACATCATTGTGTTCAGGAAAACCTTGGAGGAAAATGAGGCCTGGCTGATGAAGGTGTTGGACTGTCTAGAAGAATTTGGACTGAAGCTGTCCATCGATAAATTTCAGTTCTTCCAGACCTCAGTCAAGTATATGGGGCACATTGTCTCAAAGAAAGGTATACAGACCAACCTCAGAAAAGTTGAGGCCCTTATCACCTGCCCTAAGCCATGCACTCTGAAGGAATTAAAACAGCTACTGGGTTTCTGTGGCTATTACAGAAGATTTGTAAAGCACTACACCCGGGTGGTGCTGCCCCTCTTGAATCTGTTACAGGTGTATTTGCCCACCAACAAAAGTAAGAAAGCTTCTATGCCTGGGGACTCTGCCAAACCCACCAGCTATTTCTGCCCATCTGAACCATTCGTCGAGAGGTGGAATGGGGACTGCGATAAAGCTTTCGAGGACATCATCTATTGTTTGACCCATGCCCCAGTGCTGGCTTATACGGACCCGCAGAAACCCTATGTCCTTCATACCAACACCAGTTTTAGTGGCTTGGGGACTATGTTGTATCAAGAACACCCCGGAAGTTTACATTCAGTTGTGTTCGCCAGTCAGAGTTTAAACCCTTCAGAGTCAAGGTATCCTGTTCATAAGTTAGAGTTCCTGGTGTTGAAGTGGGCCATAGTCGATCAGTTCCATGACTACCTGTATGGGGCCAAGATCACAGTGAAGACAGATAAAAATCCACTTACCTACATGCAGACCACTGCTAAGCTGGACACAGCTGGTCATAGGTGGCTGTCAGCCTTGTCCACCTATGACTACTGAGTGGAGTACCACACAGGCCTGAACCACATAGATGTAGATGCTTTGTCAAGGCAGCCCCAGGCCTACAATGATGAGATCCCCAGCTGGTTAAACATTTCAGAACAAGCTGTAAAGGCCTTGTGCAAGAAACATGATGATGAAGAAACTTTTAACCCCGAGGATACTCACTGCTTGGTAGAATGCCTTGGAACCTCAGGAGACTGTCTTCCAGTTGCCTATTACCAGCTCCCTACCCTAGATGTAAGATCCCTCCCACAATTAACTACTCAAGACCTGCAATGGGATCAAAGGGCTATCCCAGACACTGGGCAAATCATACAAGTGCTGTGGCAACAGGCTAGCCAGGAGCAAGTGGACACCATCTATCCCCTGGCACGGCTCTTGCTACATGAATGGCCTAAACTGCGGCTGAAGAAGGGGCTGTTGTATAGAGAGACCCAGGATCAGCAGGGGCTCCTCAAGAGCAGTTGGTACTCCTGGAGAAGCATGTTAAGACTGTATTAAAGACTCTGCATGATGATATAGGGCACTTGGGTGCATAGGCACTGGAACAATTTTTATAGTGGGGGTGCTGAAAGCCATTAAACAAAACTGTATAGGAAGCCATAGGGAATTGTTCTTCAAGCAAAGGGGTGCTGCTGCACCCCCAGCACCCCTAGTTCCAGCACCTATGCTTGGGTGCTGAATGCACTTTGGACCTGGTTAAGAGTCGATTTTATTGGTTGAAGATGGGGGCAGATGTCGAGGAGTATTGCAAAAGCTGCATGAGATGTATAAAGTGGAAGGTGCTCCCCCAGAGGGCTGCTCCTCTAGTCAACATCAAAACTAGTGGCCCTATGGAATTGGTAAGCATAGACTTTCTTACGTTGGAGCCAGACTCACGTAATATTTCCAATGTATTAGTTGTTACCGACCATGTCACCCAATATACTCAAGCTTACCCTACCAAGGATCAGAGAGCTTCCTCCATGGCCAAGATATTGTTGGAGAAGTTTTTCGTGCATTATGGTGCCCCACCCCTGAGGATCCACTCGGATCAAGGCCGTGATTTTGAGAGTCAGCTCATCAAAGAACTATTGTCATTGTGGGGCATCAGTAAGTCCCAGACCATGCTGTACCATCCCCAAGGTGACCCTCAACCAGAGAGGTGCAACAGGACTCTGTTAGATATGTTGGGCACCTTGGATCCTGGGGACAGGTGCACCTGGAGTCAGTGGGTGAGCACCTTCGTCCATGCCTACAACTGCACACGAAATGACGCTATGGGGTTCTCTCCCTACCAGCTCATGTTTGAGAGGGAAGCCCATTTGCCAGTGGACCTGTGCTATGGGGTCTCCTCGAATGGCTGGGGCAGGAGACTATTTGCAGTATGTGAAGAAGCTGAAGCAACAGCTAGATGATGCATACTGTCTTGCTTCTGAAATGGTCACTAAAAGGAAACAAGTTAATAAAGAACGCAATGACAAAAAAGTGCAAGCCCAAGACTTGGAAGCAGGTGACAGAGTGCTACTACGACAACTGGGCATATCAGGGAAGCAAAAGATAGCTGACAGATGGGGAGACATCCCCTATGTCATCTTGGAGAAGCTTGCAGGCCTACCAGTGTACAAGATTTGGCCTGAGGGAGAGACTCGAGGGCACAAGGTTATTTATCGTAACCATCTGCTGCCTATTGGTGACAAAGTAGTAAATGCTGAAGATACAGAATCACACATGCTCCCACAATGCAAAGCATCATGGGCTGCATATGCAAATCACTAAATGCTGAAGATGTTGTGGAAGATCCTTCATCATCCCCCACTACTCAAGCTGCTGCCCACAGAAGACAGAGGTGGGGAGGAAGTGATGCCAAGGGGACTGGGTCTGCCTAGGGTGAGGGGGACTCAGATGAAGGAGACACTAATGATGAATCTGAGGGGGAGAATGATGATACCCCGCATAGTCATTACCATACCCCAAAGTTGGCTAGGTTATTTCAGGGACCACCCCTGGCAAGGGATATGCCTAGGAGATGGGGTAGGGATGGGGAGTCTGTTCTGGCCGTGCCCCTCAGGGGGACCACTCCGGACTTGAATACCGGTCTGGCTGAGCTGCTTGAATGGTACTGGAGCAGCTCTCCTGCAGATACACCCAGGGAGTGGTCATGGGGTGGTTCTGAGGATCAGGACAGCAAGGGGGAAGAAGCATCTTTTGGAGGGCCCTAATTGGAACTGAACACTGATCCAACTGTGCCTTCTGAAGGAGCCCAGGTTAGTCCCCCTAGAGTTGTGGATGATGTCAGAGAAGTGTCGGAATCGTTCACCCCACTAGCTGAGGAACAGGATGCACAGAAGGAGGGTGAAGAAGAAGAGGAACTCACCACTGACCCAGGGAAAGTTAGAGTTGCAGGTATTCAGGAGACCACCACAAAGGACAGGGAGGATGATACGGCCTGTTCTTAAGTTAACTTATGATGCCTCTGGGGTACCTACAGACTTACCTTTGTTTGTAGTACATAAGGGAGTGTACATTACTCCTAGGTCCCTACAGAAGGTGGTTATGTGCCCTGTTGATGCTAAGCTCCCCTAGGTATAAGGAAAAGGTGACCAGAAGAAGAAGAGGGAGGTGAACAGGTACCTAGAAGAGCAGAGGAAAAGCAGTATGTTCTGTGGGCTTTTAGTATCCTATGGCTGATGGGTAAGTCTTATGGGTGGCTCTTTTTCATGTGGCCAAAGGGGCCAAAAGGAAAAAGGAATTTGTTAAGATGTACATAATGTTCTGTGTTTGAATGTTCTTATGGTTATTACATGTTAGACAGGAATCAGGTGTATAGTTAGAAATGTTATTAATGTTGATGTTCCGATTGAGTATTTTTCCTTTAGACTTGTCGTGGGAGACAAGTGTTTCATGAAGTGTAACCCCTCTGAAACTTACCTACTGTTTTCCTATTTTCCCTCCGTGTTTCCTGGTTCCCCACATTTTCTATCCCCCAGAGTGTTGTTTTCTGCCCTTTCATGGTGTAATTCCTTCATCGCAAGATGCTGGCATGCCAAATTTGGCCGGCACTCGTGTATGAGAAAGGGACGCTTTGAAGCTGCCGATCGCCATTGCGGTCTGACAACTGGGAGTCTGTCTGTGGTCTCAGTGCCCCTCCTATGTCTTTGGGGACCAGATACCTGAAAGGAATTGGGCAGATGCCTGTAGCTGGCCAAATTAAGAGTTTAGGTAGCGGGTCTGCTCAGGGGGCTGATGAATATTAATGAGTGGCCCAATGAATAGTAATGAGCGCTGCCTGCCGCCTAGTGGGACAGAGTTTCGGTGGCAGCAACTGTAGAACAACTGGGGCTAATGGACCGAGAGTGGGCTTGTTTGACAGGGGGCAGTTGGGGCTACAATCCGGTGGGGTGACTGTCTAAATAAGGGATTGTGTTAGGCTGCACCAAACTTGAAAAGGGGAGAAACTGCACTAAATTGTATGGGACTCCATGTACATGAATAGGAGCTGACATGTTTGTGACACTTAATACCAGAATTACAGCTAACCATTGATCTAGGCGCCGAAACTGGACTCAAAGGGACTCCTGGGAGAAGGGGCAACTAATTCGGGTGCTTAGATCATGCCACAATAAACGAGTTGGAAATATTGATCTCTGTAGATATTGAATATTGATAGTCTCCATCAGCGAATCAGGACACTGGGTTTTCGGCTGAAACAATGTGGAGTTTCTGGGATTGTTTTTCAGTCTGTTCCCAGGCTCTGTACGAGTCAGGACTGTTTTATGAGAGTGGACTGTGGTCTCCAGTGGTTTACTCAGGCCCTCTTTGAGGATTGCTGTTGCCAGAATTGGATCGAGAAGGGGAAAGAGAGGAAAGGGATTGAGCTGTGATTCTGATTCCCCAGGTGCTTGTTGCAGGACTGAATTGTGAAGGGGAAAGAAGGAAAGAGACTGAACAGGGAACCTGTTTTCTCCAGGTAATGAGAAGATGCTTTGCTATTGCTGGGAGAAAACTAAATGCTGCAGAAACCCTGCACTGGGAAGCTGAACCAGCCGAGAAGACTGCAGATTATCAGTAGTGATTGTCATTGCTGAGAGGTTGTTTGCTTGTGTGGGACTGTAATTGCAATTTTGAAGAGGCAGAGCATCTCTGGTCATTGGGGTGCTAGCTGAGAACTGTGTTTGTCCTGTGTGAACTGGTTCAAGTGGCTGAGAGCTGAGGCTCAGCTGCAGCCAAAGAAAAGGATTGGACACTGCTTAACTGTAAAGTGTGAACTGGTGTGCAGCGGGCTGTTGTTCCTGGGTTCCCCTGTTGGATTGCACATGTGCTTATTGAAATAGAGGCTAGCACCCAATCAAATTGGCACTGGACTTTACTGGAACAACTGTCTGAAAACTTTCTTGCTGAGAACTCAGTGCAGGGACTGCAGGAGGACCCACCACCATTTGGAAGTCCTCACTCAGAGCCAGGAAGGGAACTTGCTAACCCCTTCCAAGTGGGAATCTCTGTCCAGGAGGTCACCAGCTCTTGCTGGAGTGCTAGGGCACCTGTGACCCACTGGGGGAGCCGGGCTGAGGAGCCACTCCCAGGTCTGGGCCTTCTGGGGCTGGTTTTGTACTGCCACACTGCTCTGCAATGGACCAGAAGTGGCTGAAGGTAACAAGCAGCCAGAACTACAATCAAGGTGACCAGCTGCAAGATCCTCAAGGAAGCTTCATCCAGTCAGAGGGATCCTCGCTGGCCTGTTTCTGTTATGCTGCACTAAACCAAGGAGCTCCTTTCCTCTGGTGATGAGATTGAAAAACTGTGAGTACTCAGGACCTGGTCCCTGGAAGGAAAAAAGGGAATTATTCTGTTTTCATTCTACAAGTTCTTCTAAAATATTTTCAGGGCCCCAACAGCAGGCCAACCCATGGCACCAATCAGGCCTGCACCTAGTGGGTACCTCTAAAGACCATCAAGGGACACTGGTACCAGTGGGGGAGGGCTTGATCTGTGGGCCCACAAGTTTTTCATTGTTGCTTAATCCACTAACCTTCTTTCTTTCCTTCACAGCTAGCCTATGTCCCAGTATCCCCTTCCCTATTCCTTACCCTTTGAAAACAGCTATGAATATGTTTGTTGAAACTGCTGTGTTAGTGAAATTCATTGCATGTGCTTACTGCTGAGATATATGGTTTATGGTGGAACAAGGTATTTGGGGACACAGTGTGCAGAGTGGTTGGTTGGGAAGGTGGGTAAGTACAGTACCCCAGTGGGCTGTGCCAAGTGGATACCCAGCTCACTAATGCTGTACTCTGGGTGAAGGCACTGTGCTATTATCAATCTTTCTGGGAATGAACCCCACTGTAGCAGGACCCAGGCTCCTTTCCTGGTATCGGGGACAGCTGGCAAGGGGCGTAGCCCACTGTCATATGGTGCCGGGGCTACATGACGTTGCAATGCAACTATAAAAACAGGTTTTGGAGGGGATTTGAAAAATGACACTTGCCATGTTCAGGAGGTGGGTACGGGCCAAAATCTGCAAAAATAAAGTTATTAGTGAGCTCTGGAACAATTCAATGTTTCTTCATAAGTTAGAAACATAGAAACATAGAATTTGACGGCAGATAAGGACCACTTGGCCCACCCAGTCTGCCCATTTCCCTACCTAATGGATAAGCTGCAGATCCTAGTTAACCAGCAACCTACTTCTTTCTACCCCCACCCACTAGAACTGCCTTATGGCTGTCCTATGCATGCTTGAATTCAACCACTGTTTTTGACTCCACAACCTCCTCCGGAAGGCCGTTCCATGCATCCACAACCCTCTCTGTGAAAAAATACTTCCTTACATTACCTCTGAGCTGCCCCCCCACCTCTGTTTTCAAATTGTGCCCCCTTGTTCTTGTGCACCTCTTTTTTTGAAAGATGCTACTCTCTTGGACTTTGTTGATTCCCTTGAGGTACTTGAAAGTTTCTATCACGTCCCCCCTCTCCCTCCTTTCCTCGAGGCTATACATATTAAGCTCCTTTAGCCTCTCTTCATATGTCTTGCGGTGCAGACCCTGCACCATTTTAGTTGCCCTCCTCTAGACAGCTTCCATCTTGTCTATGCCCTTGCGGAGAGTGGGTCTCCAGAACTGCACACAGTACTCCAGATGGGGTCTCACCAGCTGTCTGTACAGAGGGATAACAACTTCCTGTTTTCTACTGGTGATGCCTCTCCCTATGCATCCCAGTATCCCCCAACCTCCTTACTGCCCTCTCACATTGCTTGCCCACCTTTAAGTCATCTGATATGACTACCCCAGGTCCCTTTCCATTTTTGTTGTTGTTAGTATCTCACCCCCCATTGTGTACTCTTCCCCTGGGTTTCTGATTCCCAGGTGCATTACCTTGCACTTCTTAGCATTAAATCTAAGCTGCCATACATTTCACCATTCCTCTAACCTCACCAAGTCCCTTCTCATCCTTTCCACCCCACATTGTGCATCAGCTCTGTTGCAGATCTTCGTGTCGTCTGCAAAGAGACATAATTTTCCTTCAGTCCCTCTGCAATGTCGTTTACAAAGACATTGAAGAGAACAGGTCCTAATACTGAACCCTGCGGCACCCCACTAAGTAACCCCCTTTCTTCAGAGTGGACTCCATTTACTATTACCCTCTGTGTCCTATTCTCCAGCCAATTCTTTACCCAGGCTATCATCTTGGGACCCACTCCCAGGCTGGCTAACTTGTATATTAATCTTTTGTGTGGGACTGAGTCAAATGCCTTGCTAAAGTCTAGGTAGGCCATGTCCACAGCCCCTCCCTGATCTACTACTTTGGTCACCCAGTCAAAGAAATCTATTAGATTTGTCTGGCATGAACTTCCTGCTGTGAATCCATGCTGCCTTGGGTCCTGTGCCCCTCTGGCCTCTAGGTACTCGACAATTCTTTCCTTCAGAAGTGATTCCATCATTTTCCCTATCACTGAGATTAAATTAACAGGTCTGTAGTTTCCTGCTTCTGCCCTGCTCCCACTTTGCTAAAGGGGAATCACATCTGCCCTCCTCCAGTCCTCAGGTACCACCCCATCCTCCCATGATTTGTTAAAGAGGGTAGTCAGTGGTGTCACTAGTTCTACCCTTAGTTCTTTTAGAATTCTGGGATGAATCCCATCAGGCCCCATTGCTTTATCCACCTTCAGTTTTAAGAGTTCTTTCAGAACCCTTTCTTCTGTAAATGGGCTGGTATCAACTTCTGTATCCAGAGTGTTTCTACTATTTGTTTTAGGTACCTCCCCCTCTTCATTTGTAAATACTGAGCAAAAATATTTGTTTAGTATCTCTGCCTTTTGACAGTCACCCTCTGCCACCCCGCTCCCTTTATTAAGCCTCACTATCCCTCCCTTAGTCTTCCTTCGCTCCCTGATGTACCTAAAAAAGGTTTTATCCCCCTTCTTAACTGAGTTGGCTATCTTTTCTTCAGTTCGGGCCTTTGCTGTTCTGACTGCCTTCCCAGCTTCCTTTTGCTTCAACTGATGCAATTCTCTGTCCTGCTTCTTCTGTGATTCCTTGTACTTTCTGAATGCTTTCTTTTTCTCTTGAACCTTCACTGCCACCTGCTTTGAGAACCATAGTGGTTTCTTACATCATTTTGTTTTGTTTATTTGCTTCACACAAAGACTTGTTACCTCTGTGATGGCAGTTTTTATTATTCCCCATTGTTCTTCCACCCCTCCTTCCTGCCCATTTGCTAGTGCATTCCTTAGACACTCACCCATTTTGGAAAAGTCAACCCTCCTGAAGTCCAGTACTTTTGCCTTTGTATGGCTTGACTCTATTGCTGTGCTTATTGTGAACCATACTGTTCGATGGTCGCTAGTTCCCAGATGGCTACCCACTTCTACATCTGCGATCCTCTCTCCATCTCCATTTGAGAGGACCAGGTCTAAGATTGCTCCCACTCGAGTGAGTTCCAATACTAGTTGTCTAAGGCATGCCCCCTGTAGGGCATCTAGAATTACCCCACTCTTAGAAGTGGCTGCTGCAACTGCACTCCAGTTAACATCTGGCATATTCAGATCACCCATCAGCAATATCTCCCCTGTATCTACCATTCTAAGTATACTTTCTATCATTTTCTTGTCCATTTCCTCCCCCGAGAGAGGGATCTGTATACAACCCCTATGCGGATTGGGGGGCCATTGTCTGCCTCCAAATTGACCCACAGTGCTTCTTCTCCTCCTCCCTGTTTACCCTTTTGTTCTGTTGCTTTGATTCCTTCTCTTATGTAGAGAGCTACTCCTCCTCCTCTTTTACCCTCCCTGTCCCTCCTGTAGATAGTGTATCCTGGTATGTTTATGTCCCAGTCATGGTTCTGTGTGTACCATGTTTCTGTGACTGCCACGATATCCAGATGTTCCTCCTCCATCAAGGCCACTAATTCAGGAAGCTTGTTACCCAGACTACGGGCATTGGCACTCATTGCTGTCCATTTTTTGATGGCTTTACCTTCTGTAGCAGCATTCCCCACTGACCTTTCTACCTTGGTCTTTTTCTCATTTAATACCCTGTTTTGTAGGGGGAGGCTGGGATTTTCCTGCTGCTTATCAGTGCCTCCCCCCTTGACTAGTTTAAAAGCTTGCCAATGAAGCATTTAAACCGATTGCCCAAAAGACTTGTTCTCTTCCTGGACAGATGCATACCATCCTGCCAGTATAGGCTGGTGTCCCTCCAGGTGGAAGCCCAGTCCCCAATGAAGCCAAACCCCTGTGCTCCACACCATTTTTTCAACCATTTGTTAAACTGCATGGTGCAAAGTACCCTTGCCTCACCCATGCCACTGACAGACAGCACCTCTGAGAAGGATACTGTGTGTGCTACTTGTCTTAAGCCCCTCCCCAACTCTACAAAGTCCTTCTGCACTGCTCTAATCTCATGATGAGCCAAGTCATTTGTCCCTAGGTGGACAATGACATCCAGCTCAGACTCCCGTGCAACTGTTCTCGTGATCCTAAGGATCGCTTCCTGTCCCTCAAGCCATGGCACCAGGCAGGCACCTTACTTCAGTTCCCTGCTCCCCCCAGTTCTATCCCCCTAATAATTGAGTCCCCCACCAGGAGCTGCTTCCTTTCCCTGTGGTGCCCTCTGCCTCCTTCCTGAGGGCCTCCCTTGTGACAGTTGTCTGCACCCTGCTTAGTCTCCTCTGCAGGTGCATCCATAGGGGAACTATGCTCCCCCAGAATGGTGTATGGATTGTGGAGTGGAACAACTGACTGGGTGTGCCTCTGTTCCACCACCCTCACCCTCCCTGAGCCCACTGTGGTCCAACTTCTGTGCTTTCTTCGCAATTTCTGAGGTAGTGGTGGTGGCTCTGGTGCTCCATGGATGGGGGAGGTTCCCTTGCTACTGTCCAGTGTGGCCTGAAGATGGGCAACTTCCTCCCTCAGATAGTTGTCTGCAAACAGGGCAGCATCTCAGCCTCCAGAAAGACTCCCAGAAGAATGCTGCCCCACAGTCATTACATTGCACTACTCCCCACATAACTGTCTACCTTGTTTAGGTTTTTTTTTTGGTGTGTGTGTGCGATTGGTTTGTTTATAGAAATATATGTATTTATATAATGTGTATGCTTATATTGTCAGTGCAGTGTGCTAGAGAGGTTGTGACAGTGATATGCACCTTGCCCTCTTGAGGAAATGATGTCAGAACCCCAGGTGTAAAGGAACTATTTCCAGGGGTGGGTGGGGTGAGGGGTGGGAAGGGTTTGGGCCTAAACTGTGCCCTCACGAAACAATCAGCTAAAAGCTCTGACCTACTGCTGCGATGAGTGCCTTCCTGCCAGCAAGATGCCCTACACGACAATTTGACAAAGAAAATACCCTGCTAATCAAACAGCAACTTAGTTGTTTTTTCACATCTTGACCCCAAATTTTCAACTTAGTCTTTTTATGACTCCGCCTCCTTCTGAACATGATAGATGTCATTTATAAAATGCTGACTGAAACATCATTTTGTGCCACAAGTGCAAAAACAGATTTGGCCAGGATTTGAAAAATGTCACCTGTCACGTTTATGAAGTGGTGTGAAAAGATGGCTATTTTGAAAACTTGGGGTTAGAATATTGAAAATTACCCAAATTATGAGTGAGTATTTAAAATGTCAGTGTACCTTCATAACTTTGTTATTTTTTAATATTTTGACCCAGTTTTTCAACATGTTCTTTTTAGGATGCTGAACCTGGTAGATGAAAATGTTCAAATCCAGCCCAAAACATGATTTCATAGCATAACTGCAAAATCACCTTTTGGGCCAGATTTAAAGGATTTCACTGCCCCTGTTCATGTTGTGGGGTCTCAAAAAGGCCATGTTAAAAATTTGGGGGAAAAATATTTCAAAAATGACCATGTTATGAGCACAAATTTAAAATGCATTGAAATATATTGAACTGCACACCTGATTTCCTCAGTTCCCACTCTGGCACTGAAGAGTAAAGACATGGCTCCAGTCTAGAGAGGATTATGGTGTTGGACCCCCAGTACATAAGTAAGGGGTAGGGAGTGTATAGGGTGGTGGGTGCTGAGTGGGGGGATCAGATATGGGGAAGGTAACAACATCATGGGGGGGCGGCGGCAGCAGCAGACATTGATAGACCTTTTTTTTTTTTACAGGGTGTATAAAAAAGAAGAAGACTACAATGGATGGTTTTCTTTATTTCAGGTACTGAAACTGGGGACTGTGCACCCCGGTGTCAGTTTGATCTCTACAGGCATGGAAAGCATGGAGAGGTGGGATTGATACTTGGCAGAGGGTGGGATTTCAGGAGTTAAAAAAAAATGGACTTGAGGGGCAGTTTTCTTTATTTCAGGTACTGACACGGGGGATTGGGCACCCTGGTGTTGATGTTATGTTTGGTGGCACTGGGGGTGGGGTCCTGGTGTCGCATAGTGAAAATGTGGGGGAATGTACTAGCTGGCACTGGGGATTGGGGATGTACACCTCCTGCCTCGAAACCCCTACAGCGACATGCATCACTGCCGACAACAATGCCATGTCACTATAGGGGTTGTGCCCAGGACCCAGCAACACTTTCCCCCCATATTGCACCCCCTCCCTGAACCAACTCCGACTCGGAGTTGGTATCCATAGAGACAGCAGGTGCAGGGGCAGAGGCCCCTGTGTGGGGGGCTTGGGGGGGCAAAGCCCCTTGAAGAAAAACACAGACTCTGCTGTGTAAGGCTCCTTGCTGACCACAACTCACAGTCAACAAGTAGCCTGGCACTGCGAAGCTGGTTGACGAGTTAGTTGTCGACTCGGCATCGTAGAGCCGGGATTGGGCACCCTGGTGTTGAAAATTTAAGAAGCAAAGGGGGAAGCAATCGGTGGTGGAAGGGATACTAGGCAGAGGGTGGAAGGGATTGGTTTTAAGTTGGGGGGAGGAGCACAGCTGGCTGATCATGATGCTGATCAGCTCTGCCTGCTGGGTGGCATTTTGCAGATTAAAGGAAAGTGCCGCCCTATAATTCAGGAACTCGTTTCTTTGAATTTCGTGCAGTCTCCATCCAGCAAGCTCAGAAGAGTGTCAAGATCAGCCAAACTGATGATTGGTCTGACACAGTGAAGTCTCTTGCAGACTTCCCTGCATTGGACTGACAGTGACATACCTCTCAAAATCCACTATCCCACCAACATGTTCACCCTTGTGCAAGCACAAGGGCAAATATATCTCTAGCTTGGGATTTATTGTGGGAACAAAACATTTCAAGATTTCAGATTTTTTTCTAGTTTTAACCAGTGAATGGATGTAGATGCTTTCTCTGCAGCAACTCAAGTAGTCTATCATTCCTGACTGAAGCTTCAGCGAGTGCTGGGTCACATGACCTGCCTTCAGTGAGCTTCCAAAGTGGCCACTGATTGGACAAGAAGTTTTGGGATATCTTGAACTCCCACAAAATAGCAAAATGGCAAATAGCCACGAACAGCCCCGATTATTCATTTTTTTTGCCTGAGTAACGAATAGGCTATTATTCATGGTATTCAGGAAATGCTGTTTACTTGCACACCCCTACTGATTACCATCCCTGTTTATCCCACTTTATCATAATGAAATCATGTTAAGTAATATATGAATCATTATGTCATTGTAAATAAGCTTTGTATTTTCCTGATATTATTACATATTATTTTTCCTCATTCTCTTTTCCACATTTTCCTGCTAAAGGAACAAATGAATTTGATAAGTAAACTGTTTGCTTTGTGCTTCCAGTATAGCTCATTAAAAGTCTTTTTTATGGTATTTAGGTACAGCATTATGAAGCATATTGTAAGTCAGTTGCTGATATTCTGCCATAATTCGTAGACATTTGTTATGCAATAAGGAACATTTGTGATGTAGGATACTTGAAAGCATTACTTTCTTAACCATACAATAATATAACATGTTAACAAGTACTGTATGCAATGCCATACACACATAAATACATACATACAATTGCCGGCAGATAGGGACCATCGCAGCCCACCTAGTCAGCCCTATGATACCCTTTATGCATTGGGTATCCCCTTGCCCCCTTCTAATTTTTTCCTGATTTCCCCTTTATCCCCCGATAGGTCCACCCCTTCCCTTTGCCCTCCCAGTATTCCCTTGTGCTTGTCCCATGCATGCTTAAAACCAGAGGCCTTTTCAACTCCCACTGCCTTGGCTGGCAGCCCATTCCAGGCATCCACCACTTTCTCTGTGAAACAATACTTTCTTGTATTTCCCCTAAATTTTCCTCCCGCCAGCTTCATGCCATGACCACTAGTTATTGATCCATTTTTTTCTTTGAAATAAGCATTCCTCCTACTTTCTGTTACACCCCTTTAGATATCTGTAAGTCTCAATCATTCTTCCTCCTTCCGTCTTTCCTCCAGGGAGTACATATCTAGATCCCTCAATCTGTCCTCATACACCCTCCCATGCAGCCCATGTATCATTCTGGTGGCCCTCCTTTGGACAGCCTCCACCCTCTCTACATCCTTTTTCAGATGTGGTCTCCAGTACTGGATGTAGTACTCACAGTGAGGCTAGACCAATGTCTTATACAGGGGCACAATGACCTCCCTCCCTTTTTCTGCTAGCAATACCCCACCCTATGCATTCCTGCATGCTGTTTGGCTTCCCAATCGTCTTTTGACATTGTCTTGTCACCTTGAGGTCATCCGTGATGATGACACCGAGGTCCCTAACCCGCTCTGCGACTGCTATTTCTCTTCTCCCTGAACACATATTTCGCCTTAGGGTTTCTATGCCCCAAGTGCATAATTTTACACTTTTTTGTATTGAACCCCAGTCTCCACACCCTGGACCACTGTTCCAACTTTTTTAAATCCTCCCTTATCCTGCCAACACCCTCCAGCATATTCCTCCTGTTATATATATTCGTGACTCCACTGAAGACATTGAATAGGATTGGGCCCAAGACCGACCCCTGTGGTACCCCACTTGTCACCCTTTCCTCACTTGAGAGAACCCCATTTACCATCACCCTCTGGGATCTACCTGAAAGCCAGTTTCTGGCCCACTTAACTATGGCTGATCCTTCCCCATGACTGCCCAGTTTGTTCAAAAAAACAGTGTTGAAAGTGTTCCTGATGTCCAGAAAGGCCAGATCCACCACTCCTTCCTGGACCACTCCCCCTCCCCCCATTACCCAATCAAAAAGCTCTGTTAAATTTGTTTGGCAGGATCTCCCTCTGGTAAATCCGTGCTGCCTGGTGTCAAACAGCCCATTCACCTTGTGGTAGCTAACTATACACTCCTTTAAGAGTGTCTCCATTATCTTCCCAGCCACCGCCGTCAGACTGGTGGGCCTGTAGTTACTCATGACTTCCCTGTGTGCAGCAGAATCATGTTTGCTTTTTTCCAATCTGCTGGGACCTCTCCTGTTACCAGTGAGAGAGTAAATAGCCCTGTAAGACATTCACTAGTGTAACTGAGATTGTCTGAGTGGGATATTCACAAATAGGGGAGAAGTGATGCTTTCAGGCCTGCCATTGTGCTGCAACAAACAAATATCAGAATAAGACAAGGAGCAGGCACCTGTCAACTCCATGGACAAAAAGCACTTTTAAAGCATATATACCTACATAGTATACTTACATAGGACTAGGTGTACTGTGTCCGGTTCTGGAGACCATATCTCAGGAAGGGCATGGACAGAGTCGAGGCAGGCCAGAGAAGGGCAACTAAAATGGCTAATGGTCTACATCTGAAGCCCTGTGAGGAGATCCTGAAGGACCCCAATATGTACACCTTGGAAGAGAGAAGGGAGATGGGGATATGATAGAGATCTATAAATACCTTACAGGGGTTAAATAAGGTACAGGAGGGGAGAAGTTTTCAGAGTAAAACATGCACAAAAACAGGGGGATATGAAATAAAGCTGGAAGGGGGTAATTTCAAAAGAGATGTGAGGAAGTACTTCTTCACTGAAAGAGTGGTGGCTGCTGGAACAGTCTTCCAGTGGAGGTCTTGGGGACAAAACCAGTGGTTGGTTTCAAGCATGCATAGAATAGGCAGAAGGAAATCTTAGTGGGAAGCAAGGGGGAGAGGGAATCGGAGAAGTAGAATGGTCTGTTGTGACAGTATAGGCAGAGAAAAGATGGGCAGACTGGGTGGGCCAAGCAGTCCTTATCTGCCATCAAATTCTATGTTTCTATGTTCCTATGTAAGGAACAAAAACAGCTTTATTATCGCAAAAAGCAGTACGTGGAGTGTTGATGCACATACTGCTTTTTGCACTAATAGAACTGTTTTTGCACCTTATATATGCTTTTTGTCTGCAAAGATGATGAGTACAATTTATAAGTGAAAAAGAAATAAGTTCCTCAATTGGGATTTGAACCCAGGCCTACTCAGAATATCATTCTGCTGCACTACTAGCTGTAGTATCAGGACAGCAGGAAACTTTGAGATGATGAGTGCCTGCTGTTTGCCTTGCTCTGAGTGGGATATTATATAAGTTAATAAGGTCTCCCGGTGGGTGTCTCGTATTGTATAAGACTCCGAGCGTGGGTTTGGAAGAGAGGACCACGGTACAAAGCTGAGTGGTTCTGGCTTCCTATATCTTGTGAAAGAGGTCTCTTATACCATATGTAACACTCCACAAAAGCCCTATCAACTTATTATAAACCACTTGAGTTAGCAAGAGTGAGCTATAAAAGTAGTTAAAGCAACAATGTGGGGAAATGTTTCCTATAGATAATCCAGATGGCAGTTAAAATAAACACAAAGTTCAACATATTGGTTTTCCTTTCTAGTTGACTTTAGTCTTCAAGTAAGAAAAGTGGTTTTGGCACTTTTATAAGCAAGGCCTCAAATTATACAGTATAATTAAGCAGTTTGGGTTGTTTCTGCACTGTTTTGCTTCAGACATTTGTGCACCACTCTGACATATCCATATTACAGCTGCAGTATGCATAGCTAAAGAGTAACCTCAGAGGAGAAGAACATTAAAAACTGCTGGGGGCTGCCATATTTTTCTAGGTGAGTCATTAATTACAAATACATAATGTTTAAAGAAAGCTTGAATTAATTAAATATCCCAACAAAGGTCAGGTTAGCCTGGGCAAATGTTTGCTTACCAAGGGAATCACGGGGTACCCTGGATAATAGAGAGAGTGGGGAATCCCCATAAACTGGTATGTTTGCACATCATACGTATTAATCTCTGCTTATGAAGAGGGGCAATGCCCATACTGATCTTACCATCTTACTATGCATGTATGTTAAAAAAATCTACTGTATAGATGTCAGAAATATATTGCTGCTGAAATACATGCTGTATGCCAGATCATTTTCTGAGACTCTATACTGCTACTTAACAGTGCCTTTAATCTTTGCTCTTTCTCAGAAAACATGCCAAGTTGGAATTGCCACTGGATGTGATTAGTCCCTTGGATATTCTGCCTGTCATAGTGCTGAACTCCTAGTTATACCACGTGAGGGATGAATAACATGGTGGAATAAAAGAAGTATTCTTCTATGTCATTTTACTTGCAGTATGAATAGTATGTTATTCGCACTGTAGCCCTGTTATTTTCCCCTGCAGCTGTCAGTCATTATGGTTGCTTGCTTGCCCAGCATGAAGTGGACATCTTGTGGCTACTTGGGAGAGTAGGAGCAACAGAAGTGTTAGTGTAACATCCAATGCTTCTCAGGCTACAGGTGGCTCATGACTGACAGCCCTATGAGGAACATGCTAACAGTGACGGTGTTCAGCCTGGCTGATGGGTGGAAACTTTGTGTAATTGAAAGAATGAAGCAGTAATACAGTACCATAGTGTGGCACCATCCTTTCATTTACTAGATGCTTCCCAGCAGCAAGCTGAGCACCATCATTTTCAGCCTGCTCCTCATCCTCCCTCTCCTTCCTCATCCATTCCACACCCTTTCACCTGCCAGCGATGGTAATTTTCCAATGTCCACCATGATGACTCCTGAACTGGCTGCCAGTGGTGGCACTTATGCCATGCCTGTTGAGAGCAGGCTTCTTAAATGGCCGTCTGGGGCAGCACTCTTCCCATAATTGCCAATCAGGCTCAATAACTGGTTGCCATTAGCAGGCAGGTAGCACTTTTCCAGTGCCCATTGAGTTGCTCCTTAATTGGCCACCCATGGCAGCACTCTTACTGTGCCTGCAGAGTGGCTTTTTTATTGGCTACCCACGAGAACTCTCTTTACTATGATCACCAAACAGGCTTCTTAATTGGCCACCCACACCAGCACTTTTCCAGTGCCCACCTAGCGGGCTCTTGAATTGACCACCAGTGGAGGCACTCTTCACATTGACTGCTGAGTGGGCTCATTAAGTGGCTGCCCACAGCAGGTGGCACTTTTCTGGTGGCAGTTGAGAGGGCTCCCTAATTGGCCACCAGTGGTGGCACTCTACCATGCACACCATGCAGGCTCCTCAGTTGGCTGCCGATGGTGGCACTTTTGCCATACCATTGAGTGAGCTCCTTAATTGGTCACCTATAGTGGCACTCTTCCTGTACACGTTCAGACAAAAATCATGAAGTCACTTCTGGTGAGAAAGAGAGGGAGGGAAGGGAGACAGAGAGGGGGGGAGAGAGAGAGAGAGAGAGAGAGAGAGAGAGAGAAGAGAAGAGAGAGAGAGAGAAAGCAATATTGTCTCTCTCTTGACAATTGTTTTCCACACGTCTTTCTGTTTCTGCTTACTGTCACATCTGACCGCACCACAGAAAATTAACAGGATGGGTGGTCAGACATAAATTAGTAGACTTCAAGTTGTTTTTTGAAGACAGAGAACTCTTTCTTTATCCCCAGCCCCTTTTGATGTTCCACTCTTAAAATCCTTGATGACCATTCCCACCAAACCATGGACATCAGCTGTCAGGGTGGCCAGCTCAAGAGGGAAGGGCTGAGAGTGAGTATGAGCTTGCAGTTTGATGGGAGGAACCAGCAATGGGACCTGACAGATATGGCTTTCTTTTCAATAACAGCCAAATTCTCAGCTGCATTCATGGCATAAAACATAATGGGGAAATAAAATATTAAAAGGAAACACATCAGTGACATACGGAGCCCAGATGATAAAATTTAGTAAAATGTGCCATAATATGGGTATCAGCAGCTGGGACGAGATGGAAGGAGGGGGTAGAGCAGGGAATATTCATTTGGGACAGGGTGGGCAGTAGTAGGTGATTGGAGAGTGTAGGGTTATTCTATGACAGGGTGGGCAATGGGTATCAGCAGATGAGAGAAGGGGTAGCAGTATTTGTATTGGGACAGGGTGAGTATCAGCAGATAGAAGGAGTGGTAGGGGTATTTGTATTGGGACACAGTTGGTGTCAGTAGATGAGAGAAGGGCATAGTAGTATTCATATTGGGGCAGGGTGGGTATCAGTAGTTGGGAGAGGGGTAAGGGTAGTCATATTTGTACAGGAGCCATATAAGTTGATGGGAGGAGGGCATAGGGGTATTTGTATTGGCACAGAATGGTATCAGCAGATGGGAGGAGGAAGCAGTGATGTTCATACTGGGAAAGGGTGGGTATCAGCTGTTAGGAGGAGGGGGTAGATGTATTCATATTTGGACAGGGTGAGTATAGCTGATACAAGGAGGGGGTAGAGATATTCCTATTGGGACAGGGAAGGTGTAAGCTGATGGAAGGGGGTAACAATGTTTGTATTGGGACAAAGTGGACATCAGTAGATGGGAAGAGGTTAGGAATAGTCATTCTGGGACATGGTGGTTATCAGCAGATGGGAGGAGGGACAGTGGTATTTGTGTTGGGAAAGGGTGTGCATACTGTGTCTGGACGTACATACTGGGCCAATGTGGGTGTCAGCAGACAGAGAGATCAAGGATGTTCTGCATACTGGGGAGGGGAGGGTGTCATCAGATGTTAAGGACTCGGGATATGCATAATTATTGGGGCAGGATGGGGGCTTTGGATGAGTTTAATCATAGATACCATATCCACTACACAAAGGGTAGGGACAAAGAACACAAGTGAATTATCTATAGCCATCAGACGAGTGCATAGAAACACTGACCAACACACATACTAACATACTAAAATGCCAGCAGAATAGGCCTAACGGTCTTTCGTGTCTGCTCGTTTGGTCAGCCTCCACCCTGGGTGCTGACCTTGCTGTCCCCCTCGCCTTCTCTGGCTTCTCCCTTCCCAGTTCCGGATATTCTTGCTGCATTGGATTTTGCTTCCAGAACCCTTCCCCTGTACCTGTCCCACCCCCTCTTGAACCCCTCCACTGTCTCTGCCTCCACCAGCCCCCCTAGGCAGTGCATTCCATGGCTCCACCACCCTCTCAGTGAAGTAGCACCTCCTCCTTTCTCCCCTGAATCTTCCCCCCTCCAGCTTCCACCCATGCCCTCCAGTGGCCCCCTCCTCCTTCCTTGAAGCACCTGACTGTTCCTCCCCTATTTACCCTCTTCATGTACCTGAAGACCTCTATCATGTCCCCCGTCCCTCTCTCTTTCAATGTGTACATATTTAGCTCTTGAGCCCTCCTCATAGGTCCTGTCCCCCAAGTCCCAAATCATTTTGGTTGCCCTCCTCTGGACCCTCTCCAGGAGGTTAATGTCCCTCTTTAAGTGTGGCCTCCAAAACTGCCCAGTACTCAAGGTGCGGCCTCACCAAGCAGTTATACAGAGGGAGCATCACTTCCTCCTTCTGGAGGTGATCCCCTAGTGATGCATCCCAGCATCCTGTTGGCCTTGGCTGCTGCCCTCCTACAAGTCTCAGAGTTGTTCATCTTGACATCCACCACCACCCCCAGGTCCCTCTCAGCCATCGAGACTTGTAGCACACAGGTAAGAAAAAATACTATATTTTCAATGCTTTACTGTATTTGTGATTATATTCGGGTATTATTTACCTAAAGGATTTATGCCCTCTGCACACCACTCCCACCTTCTCTGGATACCCTCCACAACTGGTCAGACCACACATAACCTTGATCTCTGCACTTCCCTATGGAGCCTTGGTTTGTCCCTAGGAAGAGTATGGGGTCGAACAATGTGTCAGGTGGTATGTTGAGGAGATGAGAACCTCTTCATTTCACAATCATGACAATTTCACTGTTAGAACTCTTGTTATTAATTTGCTAATTTTTGCCCCTTTGCTGTCTATGCCCAACAACTACACATCAAATACAAGCAAACAAACATTTAGCATTGATAAATGCTTTTTTTTTTAACTTGCAGCTCACATAGGGAAGACACAGAGCTCCCATGGTAGAAACAGGATGTTCCATGAGGAGGACAACAATATACTTTTTATTCACTTTTCAGTGATGCCAGCAATGCTCCCTGGCACTTGTGCTGTGCCTCTCATACCGGGAAACATTGTTGGCAACATTCCAGAGTGGATAAAATGCTTACTCTCATCCTCCCTATGAGATATCCCATACATACAGTATGCAGTAGCAGTGTAAATAGGAAGTTACAAATATCTATGTTATTTTTGCTTGGCAGGCACCTATAGTGTGAATATCATAATATTCTTACTCTAGGTGGATGATAAAGCAAATATTCTCTATGTCCTTCAGAATAGAAACCTGACATAATTTAATTCAAAGACTTAATTGTCCTCAGAAAGGTCTATATACAGAACTTTAACTGTAACTTCCTTGAGACAACAGCACATCCGACCACTTTACAACACAAATCCATACCATTTTACAAATCAAATATGGCATGGCCCAATAAAAATATGCCTGGTATTTTTCTTGTGATCCATGGCCCCTGTGACATCACTTGTGGCTTCACCAGTCGTGATGTCATGGGATCATCACAGGCCACTGATAAAAAATATCAAGCATACTTTTACTAGGCCCATACTCACAGGTATTCAGCACCCCACTCCATAAATTATTTAGCTTACATATGTACCCCTCGACACCCAGGTACAATAGTTAGCATTCCATTGATATCAAAATAGGGCAGTGTCTCTGTTTCTCTGTTTCTTAGTTATAATTTGGTTACAGAACTCCACAGATTTACTTGACATGCAAGCAATAACACTCAATGAGGTGTAGGTTATCTCCTGACAAGAGCACACCCAGGTGTGTTATAAGGCATGGGGCACTTGTGCCTCATGCCCTTTGCACCTGCGTGTGCTCTTATCAGGAGATAACCCACACCTCAGAGTGTGTTATTGCACTTATAAAATTGGTCCCTCAAGTAACTATTTAGGAAAAAAAAGAATAAAAACAGGGCAAAACATTTTAACAGTTTGAGGTTTTAATACCTGAAGTAGTAAAATAGTCACTCTATTTATTGTACTTTCTGTAATGTGTGACGTGCAGTGCATGCCACCCCCCCACTAGACACACACACACAAACACACACACACACACACACACACACACATACTGGTCAGGTTGTCCTCTTCCTAGTCTCCACACACTGTTAATCGCTCATTGTCCTCCCCCTGTCCAGATAGTGTTAATCCCAAACTGTCCTCCCCCTTTACACATGCTGTTAATCTTACACTGCCAATGGCTGCTTTGGTTAAGAGTGAGTAGAGGGCTTGGTTTCTATGT
The DNA here is from genome assembly GCA_016271365.2 of Neoceratodus forsteri. NCBI lineage: Eukaryota > Metazoa > Chordata > Ceratodontiformes > Ceratodontidae > Neoceratodus > Neoceratodus forsteri. The sequence continues at coordinate 323,177,886 of JADMNL010000023.1, forward strand.
GTGTCTCCTCCCAAGTGTGTCCTTTCCCAAACAGACAAACACTTTGTCATTATTTTTTTTATTTATTTAGGCTTTGGTTTAATATTGCTGCTAGCAGTTTGGTTGACTCGGAACAAACATGTCCTGTACCGGGCACTGCATAGAGTCATTTCCTGGTTTGCATTTCTATTTAAGTAGATGTGTCTTAGTTCGCATTTTTTTAAGTATTTCTTTTCCTGTGTGGTGCCGTCCTGCTTCAATAAGACTTTCTGCTTGCATAGAGAGAGACAAGCTACATATTCCTTGATGCCAGCTCCTACAGTGGTGCAGTATTTCTTACTAGTACTGCTTGCTGTGTGCCAGCTTGTCAAAACACTTTGAAGTGCCAGTAGGTTATTGATTTTTTCATCTTGTGAGGTTGCCCAGGGAAGAAAAGTGTCGGTTGGCAAAGATATTGGCTGATAATGACACGGCTCAAAGGTCCTTCCAGCCAATCAAATTAAGCCATTTTCTTTACCCATTTTATAAATACAGTTACAGAGCACTTAAGGGGAAACAGTAGTCTAGACAACAGAAAATGTTGGGATGTGGGCAAAATAGTAGATATGTATTGTTAGGTAATAGAACATAACAACTGAGCTGTAGTTATTCACTAAAGATGCAATTGATCACCTTTTATGCCTTGTGGCAGTTGTATGATTTGTTTAAATGCTTAAACACATAGTTGAATTGGATTCAAAAATTGCAGAACCTGCAATGCTGTAGCTGTGGTATCAGCAAATACTCTTGCATTACGTAGGACACCTGCATCATAAGTAGTTATGGGAGAATCACAAAAGCTCTGAGGTTATTGAAGGTTTTGATAAGTAATACAATGTTTTTATACTTCTAAAGCACAAAACTCTTTTAACCATCATTGTCCACCCTTGAGCTATTGCCAATAAAGAGCAGGGGAGCTACAAATAACATGGAGTGGTACCTCCAGCCTCCTTTTGGGTATTTCTACCACCACCACCACCACCACCACCACCCTTCTTACTAGATACAGACCTGCAGGGTGAGATGATGAAGCTCCAAAATCTCTTTTATAAATTACCAGAATCTTGTCAGAACCTGAAAAAAGTTCAGATACTGTTCTTTTATAGAAAATGGCATAGGTTCTAGGTGTTCAGGTTTTATCCAAACCAGTTCTCCCATCACTAATCATAAGCATTGCCTGGCATGCTACAATTAATATTTCTGAAGATATACAAAAATAAAATGAGGCTGGCTCAGTGGTGGGGTGGCAGTGCATCATGGGGGCCCTTAGAGACCAGGGTTCCTGTGCAGACCCTGGACTCCCACAACACTGAGCCAGTTGAGGGATGGCACACAGTGGTGGTGGTGAGGTACTCAGCTTTTTGAAGGTAGGTACAGGCTACCTGCTATTTGCATACCCCAGCCAGTCAATCATGATGTAGGATTGGTGTTGGCTGGGAAGGCAGCTGCTAGCCCACCATCTCAGCTGGACAAAAGGTGCAGACTTGTCACTCTCAATCATTGGGGTGGGGTACTGGAGAATGATGAGGGAAAACAGAAACAGCTAACAGTAACACACAGCAACAAACCACCACTCATCATCCACCACTGCCTGTAGATAATAGAGTGCCCATCCCTTAAAATCACAATATTCAATGTGTGTTTTAGGTAGCAAATGAAAGAGAGCCCCAGAGTTAGCTCAGCAAGAGCCCATTCACCAAATTAAAAAAATAATCTTTTGCTAACATTAATTGTGGTAATCCTGAGCATTAGTGGAATGTGTTCACAATTTTGAAAGCCTCTTTTATCATTTACTTATAAGTGCACCATTATATATTGGCAAAGTCATATCAAGCATACTGTATGAACAAATGTATATATTTGTGGGCCTTGATCATTCATTATACATTATCCGGCACAACTATCCAGTTTTTACAGTACAATTACTATACATTTATTATGGTTCTGGTGACTCCTTGACCTCAACTGATTTATGCAATGTAAAGTGGGCACTAACTAGGTTTTCACATTTTTCTTACTATCCCAAATGTCACTTGTTAATCAGCATCCTTAGAAAATAAAACCCTGTTTAGTCTCTTCCAATCATATTCTGCTTCACTTCCTTTTCCAACATGTATTTAATTAGAATTTTCCACACAAGGACAATCTCATTTAATATAGCACCTAGTCTGCATCATGGTCCCAGATGGCATGAACAGCAACTGAAAAGATGTATGTTACAAAATTACATAAAGGAAAAAAGCAAATGACAAATTCCAGAGAAAATTAATATAAGCCCAACAATGTATAATATGGAAACTCATTGCTTATGGCAGATATTGGTGTTTCTCTGTTGTTCGATCGTGCATAAAAAAGATCACTACAAACATAACAATCCAAAATAAAAGTATTTAAAATTGAGCATTACAATACATAATAAGACCTATACATAAAATGGATGTAGCATCAAGCAGCACTAGATCCTCTCAGCTAAACTTGTAAAGCTTGAACATTTTTTCCCTTATTTCATGTAAAAAGGATTAATAAGATCATATTGTCATCTGTTGATTGTAGGGATGCAAGAACTAGGGTCAGGCAAAGCTTCCTTGCCTTGTTGTACCACTGGCATTTAAGTATAGTGTGTGCAAGGTCCTTTCTAGTAGTATTATTACACTTGCAAAAGTATTCTTCTACTTTACTGGACATCATGCAGTAAGAATGATTGTTGGAAATTGTTCCAGTTTAAATCTTTTATATAATTTCCTGCTCCCAGGGTCTTCAAGGAAATCTACTGCAGATAATAGTGATAGTAATTTTTACAATCATTTGTGCTAAACAACTTTGTACATTTAACTTTTGCAGCTGCACTAAAATCCTCCCTTTTGTGATGGTCTGAGATTTTCTTAAAGATATAGGGCTTGTATTTATTACTTATCATTATATTATTCTTTGCATATTATACCAGTGCCTCCAAAGAGTGGAGTTGCAGAAACTTAGTTATGTGTTGCAACCATTTCGAAGATTTGCAACCTAATTCCTTCCAAATACACTTTACTTGGAGAAATTTTGTAAGTAATCTCATTTCTGGAAGGTCTGTGAATCTAATCCAGCCATTTATGATCCTGCTGTCGGCCACAGAATGCATCCGTCCAGACCTTGTTCTGCCCTAATAAGGCAGGCTGGAGTCGAGGGCATAAGACCAAGAGCAGAGCATAAGACTTTAAGGAGAGGTCTTTCTAAAGTCTGTACTGGTGACGTGGCCCATATTCCTGCACCATAAAGAGTCTGGGCGGTATACTTGGCATTGATCACTTTTAAAACAACACTTCAGCGCCACCTACCATGATCCAAAAAAACCACCAAAAGCCAGCAATTGCTGAATCATAAAGCGCTTTACTTCATACCTTATGTGTGTAATCCTCTAAACATGTACAAAATACATGAGACTGGGATGGTAGCAGAGCCCCACCAACTCCTGCCGTCTTTTGAAGATGCATATCCTTTTGCTTCAGCAGTTGCAGGCTTTCGATGTTTTTTTGGGTCATGGTGGGTGGTGCTGGGGTGTTGTTTTAGAAGTTTGTCTCAACATGCACACCCAGCTGGGGGATGGGCTTGCTCAGCTGGATTGATTGCTTTTCGCAATGAACTGATTGTATAACCACCATATAATTGATTAAATTATATCGGTCCTAGCAGTACGGATTTTGCTTTACAAAGAACATGGTCAAAATGAGTTTTCCAGGACATATTCAAGGTAAAATGTCTGCCTAAGTAATAGTACAACTTGAGTATTTTGATTTCAGTAGAATTTAGTTTCCAAGAATAGTTCCTTTTATTCGAGCCAAAAGTATCTATCTTCGTTTTTGAAAGATTGACTTTAAGTGCAAGCTGTAGAGAGAATTTGTTTTGGCACAGAAATTCTTGTTACCGTATTGGTCCTTGTAACACAAGATCCACACAGATAGATGATTTGATACCTTTTATTGAACCAACAGAGTTGTTAACAAAGAAAATAGGTATTTTGAGCTTTTGGACTACACAGAATCCTTCATCAGAAAACAATGACAGTTGGCTTGGAAGAATACATTTTCTTAAAGTCCAGATCATACATAAAAGAAACAGATAGCAAGTTGTTAAAAATCCCATTGACCTAAACTGCTTTTAAAAATCAACAGAACCATATAAAGACAACAGAGTTCCATCAAAAGAAAGGCAAGTCAAGGTCAAATGTCACAGAATAGATAGCTCCTTCCATGAGAACAGCCATAAAATGTACTACTGCTACATGTGTTTGTCTGTGCATGCATTAGTAAATGTCTGTGATTTTAAACCACAAGATAAAATATGCTGAAAAAATATATAGTATATAATGTTAAAAGTCTTCTAAATAAGAAAATATCTTTGTGTTAGGCAAAAAAAGTGGGGTTAAAGACAACCTGCCCAAGTGTAAATTAAGCATTAACCAGCTGTTTCCCACAGTGTAAGTACTTTTCAGATATGTGGGCCCGATTATAGAAGTATGGTGCAAGTTGCTGCCAAACGCAACTTGCACCACCTGCAACTGCAACATTGATTCTGCACCCTATTCTAGAAGGGGCAGGGTCTCTGCAGCAAAGTCCTGCAACTTGCAACATGCAGCTTGGTATGCCACACAGTGGACTTACCTAGCTAGCATGTCTCAACCCGCAGCTGCAGGTCACAAGTGCACCCCCCAGCCAGCAAGCCACAACAGCTGCCCCACAAGGCTGCCCACACCCTCTGCCCCCCCAAGTCTTCAGCAATTTCCCCGCAGGGCTGGCCACACCAACTGGCCCCTGAAACCCCCAGCAATTGTCCCACAGGGCTGGCCACACCAACTGGCCCCTGAAACCCCCAGCAATTGCCCCACAGGACTGGTCACACCAACTGGCCCCCCATGCCTATGTTACAAGCCCTGCAGGGCTGCCCACATTCCCAGTCCCTGAATCCCCCATAGTAGAAGACCCTAATGGGCAGCACTGTCATCCCCCCACCCATGCCCTGACCGCCGAGTTGCCAGCCGCAAATGCAGCAGATAACCCGTTAAGCCCTGGCAGTTTAGTGGCCCACACCCCCCCACCCAGCCATGCCAGCCTACCCAGCACCCCCACCTGTCTCCAGCCAGCGATGGCACAGCCCACCTCACACCTCCATGGTCAGCCACCGACTGAGTGCTGGGAGGCGCTCCTGTAAAGACATGCTCAGAAATTCATTTCTGAGCACATCTTTACAGGAGCGCTCCTACTGCACTCAGTCAGCAGCTGGTCATGGAGGCGAGAGGTGGGCCATGCCAGTCGCCGGCTGAGGATGGGTGGGCACTGCTGGGTGGGGGGCAGGGGCCACTAGACAACCAGGGCTTATCTGGTTATTTGCTGCATTTTCAGCTAGCGACTTGGGGTCAGGGCTCGGGTGGGGGTCTGACAGTGCTGCCCACTGGGACATTTTACTATGGGGGATTTAGGGGGTTGGGGGTGTAGGCAGCCCTCTGGGGTATGTAGCATAGGCATGAGGGGGCAGTTGGTGTGGGCAGCCCTGCAGTGCCATTACTGTATGGGGGCATGTACAGTATGGGGATTGGGAGGGATCATGCTGTGATGCCCAGTGGGGCAGCAACAGGGTGGTCTGGTCATGGGGGGCACATGGATCAGGTTCTACAGGACCCTTGAAGGGTTGATGTAACTTACACCAGCTAAATGCAGGTTTAACTTATGTTGCCTGTTCTCCACTGGGAGTTCTTATAAAATCCCAACATTGGGGACTTTGTTGCTGCCCTTCTGGAATGGGGCACAACTGCTGCCGTAAACCCCCTAGCGCCATATCGCTGGGGGTTTATGGCACAACTGCTGGTGTAACAGCTGTTTGGTGCAAGTGTCCTGTGACATGTCGCAGGCCATTTTGTAGAATAGCACAAGTCACAACTGCTGGCGTAAGTTGCTACTTGCACCATTCTACTTGGTTCAAGTGCTGTTATACCAGGTGTAGCCTTTTTAGAATTGAGGCCAGTGTGTCTTAAAGCCTGTGTACAATAAGTCAATGTTATTCACGAATATTCAAACTTATACTGTTTAAAAATGCTCTATCTGCAACTCTGTAACAAGTCACCAGTGTTTGTGCACATTCAACACCCAGTCCTAACATAGACCCCCTTGTAATCGAGATACTGTCATTCAAATATGTCCATGTATCAACATATGCCCATATACCTAATATGCTATACTATTACATGACAGTTCTATCAATCCGAATCAAAAACTAAGGGAATCAACACTCTGCCACCATGCCGTACCAACTCCCCCCTCCCAGGGTGAAACTGTATGGATAACCAGTAAAAAGGAATCCAAATACCCATTTTGTATCCAAATACATTGCAATACCACCATGTAATACAATTATATATCCATGTGTTGTCCCTGAAGCAGGTGAAAAAACAAGAGCTGTTTAAGCAGTGTAATGAGACATAAAACCCAAATCTATATTCATCCCATCCTCCTCCATGTTCAAAAGTAGAATGAGTCTGACCGCAAAAGCCTGCCTTTGTAGTATATTTTTGAAATGTCCTTTTAAAACCAGTACCGACATATCAGAGATGAAGGGATCACACTGAGAGAAGTGTAGACCCACTGGTTTTTCAGTCATCTTGATTTTAATATCATGTCTGTGTGAGTTCATTCAGGTGCAGATACCTTTTCTGGAAAGGGAAAACAACACTAAATCATCGGCATAACACAGAGTCGGACATACAGTGTTGCCAATCTTGAGAGAATCTGTGTTGGTCTCCTCAAGACCAATTAGTAGACTGTTTATGTTAACAGAGAAAAGAACTGGTGCCAGAACACAACCCTGCCTGATTCCTCGATAGATTGGAAAGGGGTCAGACAGTGGACCATCCAGACCAGCTCTAACTCACTCCCAAGTATTAGTATACAACATTCTAATCACTCTTATTAAATGGGGGAAAAGCCCCAGTGTTCCATGATGTGCCATAGTGTATTTCTGATTAGGGAATCAAAAGCTGCACTCAAGTCAATAAAAGCTACATAGAATGTTTTACCCCTAAGTTTAGGACATTTTTCCAAAAAATGCTGAAACTTTCCTTAAGAGCCAGTTTACTTTATTAGAAACAGAATGAGTGACAAGTACAGAAGATTGCTGTTTCAATATAGTCCTTGCCAACCAAAAGAAGCTGAGCTGCCTTAGTGGTTTCAGAAGCACCAATTTGGGCATTTATACTGCTCCTTTCATGAATTGTGGTATTTCACGCAATGTAAGGCTGGAGATCCTGTAAAGACAGAATGGCTCTCCTACTTGCTGAATACTCATTCTGTGTTCTGCCACATTTGCTTCCCATTCAGAAATGCAAATACAAAGGATAAGCACACATTTTATGAGAGATGGATTCTCATACTGGAAGGTTGGGAAACAGCTCCTAGAAGAAGAAGAGCATGGGCAGTCCATCACTCACCTTGATGCTATCATTGCCGCATCGAATTATGCCACTCAGTAGCCCATAAATGTATTACTCAACACACAAGCTAGGCAGGAAGAAGTGTATGCCTTATTTGCCTACATTTGCTGTGCTGTGAACCAGACATGGAAGTTGGGAGACAGTACCAGCAGCAAACCACATCATTCTAGCTTAATTTCAGCCTATATTTTAGCATACTAATGCAGCAAGGTACAGTGAGTTGGTTGTCCTGGTAACAGACTGCAGGAGGGCAAAGTTCTTGTCCAAAGCACCTCTGTTGAACTACACTCCCAGGTTGCAGTTTTAGAGGAGCAGCTTGCCAGGTTGCTCTTTTAATGTTTTACATTGGTCTCTGGTGACTGGAGTTTGTTTTTTTTAAACAGTCATAGGGCCAGTTTGTGGAATCGTGAAGCTGTGGCCTCAGGAATCTACATCTGGGTTGCGGTATATGAAACTACTCACCCCTAGTGAGCGAGGCGAGCTCGGGTGGGGCAAGTGTGCGGCAATGCATATGGAAAAGCACACTGCGACATGCACGTTCTATGTGTGTCAGACATGTCTGGCAGGTCAGAAGGGGAGAAGAGCATGACCTACTGTAAGTTGTTATGTGTAGAGTAACAAATACACAAGACAAAACAAAGAAAAACACTTTCTAGATATACATATTTGTGTTAAGTCTGTGTGTCTGACTAGAACATAGCATGGAGTGCATAATTAAACTTCTAGGTGGGGATGTAAGTGTTAAATGCAGTAAATGTCTTATGTATCTGTTTTCAGATCAAGCAATTACAAGTGAACATTTCTTCTGTAGGAAGTGTCGCTACACACAAACTCTAGAGAATGAAGCAAATAAAATGTATACAGAAATAAACCAGCTAGAAATATGCACCCAAATAAATGCTATCTCAAAAAACAACAATGGTGTCCCCATCTCTCATCTGGAAATATTCAGACTCATCAAACAAATGCCCACATGAATAGTGATTGCAGAAATGATACTAACAAAGTAAGACCAAATAAAAGGGACAGAGTTGATGATCAAGTAGACGAAGCTACAGAAGATTCAGAATGGTCCACGGTTGTAGTAAAACAAAAGCCTAAAAAAGCCAGAAGAGCCATGGCTTTTACAACCCCACTACAAAATTGCTTCTCACTGTTAGGGGAAATAGACTTAAAGGCTTAAGACGGGTAAGCACTGAACCTCCCCCTAAAACAAATACTGGTTCCATTAATATGGAAATTGAAATATCAGACTGTTTCAATGCTCAGTTACAAAATACCAGTATTATATCATAGCAGAGACAAATGAAAACATTGATGCGGGTGACACAAACACAAAAAATAATTCACTACTGGATCCTGCACTTCCAATAGTAATAGACCCCCCAACAAACATTGCCCCACCCATGAACACATATACAGATGCAGCTCATGTTGTGCACAAAACAAACAGACAAGTCTACATATTGTGGGGGATTCTATGACAAAATACATTGATAGAGCTCTATGTGCACCTGACAAGCATAACAGAACGTGCTGTAGTTTCAGAATTGATGATCTCACTAGTATGCTTAATAATATTTTGCACAATTCAGGGGAAAATCCACTTGTAATACTTCACATAGGAACAAATAACATCAACAGTTCAAGTATAGAAGCAATGCAAAAGGATTATATTAACTTATGCAATAAACTAGAAGAAAAGGGGTGCTCTATAACTATAAAAGAAATATTACCTGGGCCAATTGCAGGATTCCTCAAAAACAAGAATATAAAAACTATAAATGAATGGATAAGAAAGTGGACGTTTCAAAGAAAGTACACCTGCCTCACCTATTGGGAGGAATTTGAAAACAAAGAACATCTGTTCTGTTGGAATGGACTACATCTCAGTAGGCAGAGGACTTTCCAGCTGGGAAAAATACTCCAAGCTCATATATCCAGTACTTTAATCTAGTAACAAGGGCGGCCTCTGGAACAAATCCAACTAATGGGTCTACAACACAGTTAGTGAATTCACTGAATGAGGACCTCAGGTTACTGGTGCATAATATGAAAGTCTTAATGCCACCAAGACTTCAGAGCTAGAAACACTGATGTATAGGGACAAGTTGGATATAGTGGCAGTGACAGAAACCTGGTGGGACAGCAGTAGTGAGTGGCACCAAAAGGTAGGAGGGTACACCCTCTACTTAAAAAAGAGAAACCACAAAAGAGGTGATGGCTTTTGCAAGTATCTCAAAAATAAAGATTGCATCCGAGTATTCCCACCTGCCATGGAAGGGCCTGAAGTAGAAAGCTTATGGTTATAATAGCCATAAACAAAAGTGGTAAACAGATAGAAACATAGACTTTGATGGCAGATAAGGACCACTTAGCCCACCTAGTCTGCCCATTTCCCTACCTATTGGATAAGCTGCAGATCCTAGTTAACCAACAGCCTACTTCTTCCTACTCCCCACCAGAATTGCCTTATGTCTGTCCCATGCATCCTTGAATTGCCCCACTGTTTTTGATCCCACGACCTCCTCAAGGAGGCCGTTCCATGCGTAGACCACCCTTTCTGTGAAAAAATACTTCCTCACATTGCCCCTGAGCTATTGCCTCTCTATCTTCAAATTGTGTCCCCTTGTTCTTGCACATTTCTTTTTCTGAAAGATGCTACCCTCTTGGAATTTGTCGATTCCCTTGAGGTACTTGAAAGTTTCTATCATGTACCCCCTCTTCCTCCTTTCCTCAAGGGTATACATATTAAGTTCCTTTAGTCTCTCTTCATATGGCTTCTGTTGCAGACCCTGCACCATTTTAGTTGCCCTCCTCTGGAATGCCTAGACCCTGTCTGTCTTTGTGGAGATGGGGTCTCCAGAACTGCATGCAGTGCTCCAGCTGGGGTCTCACCAACTGTCTGTACAGAGGGATAACAACTTCCTGTTTTCTACTGGTGATGCCTCTTTCTGTACATCCTGGTACAACCTTTCTGCCTTCTCACATTGCTTGCTTATCTTTAGGTTATCTGATATGACTGCTCCCAGGTCCCTTTCCATTTTTGTTGTTGCTAATACCTCCCCCCCACTGTGTACTCTTCCTCTGGGTTTTTGTTTCCCAGGTGCATTACTTTGCACTTCTTTGCACTGAATCTAAGCTGACATATTTTTGACTATTCCTCCAACCCTGTCAACTCTCTTCTTATCTTTTCCATCCCCCCGTGTACCAACCCTGTTGCAGATCCTTGTGTCATCTGCAAAGAGGCATACGTTTCCTTTCAGTCCCTCTATAATGTCACTTATAAAAATATTTAAAAGGACTGGACCCAGTACTGAACCCTGCGGTACCCCGCCAGTAACTTCCCTTTCTTCCGAGTGGACTCCGTTTACTATTACCCTCTGTGTCCTGTTGTACAGCCAATTTTTTACTCAGGCTTCCACCCTGGGGCCCACTCCCAGGCTGGCTAATTTATTTGTTAATCTTTTGTTTGGGACTGTGTCAAATGCCTTGCTAAAGTCTAGGTAGGCCATGTCCACAGCCCCTCCCTGGTCTACTACTTTGGTCACCCAGTCAAAGAAATCTATTAGATTCACCTGACATGATCTTCCCACTTCCTTCGGTCCTGTACCCCACTAGCCTCTAGGTACTCAACAGTTCTTTCTTTTAGAAGTGATTGCACCATTTTTCCTACCACTGAGGTCAAGCTAACTGTTAATAGGTCTGTAGTTTCCTGTCTCTGCTTTGATCCCACTTTTGTGAAGGGAAATCACATCTGCCCTCATCCAGTCCTTTGGTACCACACCATCCTCCCATGAGTTGTTAAAAGGACAGTCAGTGGTGTCACTAGTTATCGCCTTAGTTCTTTTAGAATTCTGGGGTGCATCCTCTCAGGCCCCATTGCTTTGTTCACCTTCAGTTTTTGAAGTTCTTTCAGAACCCTTTCTTCTTTGAAAGGACTGGTATCGACCCCCCTATCCAGATTACTTCTATTGATTGGATTAGGTACCTCCCCCTCCTCTTCTTTTGTGAATGCTGAGCAGAAGTATTCGTTTAGTGTCTCTGCTTTTACACTGTCCCTGTCTGCCCACCCACCCACCGTTCCCTTTATTAAGCCTCACCAGCCCTTCCTTGGTCTTTCTTCGTGCCCTAATGTACCTATAAATGGTTTTATCCTCCTTCTTAATCGAGTTGGCTATCTTTTCCTCAGTTTGGGCCTTTGCTATTCTTACTGCCTCCCCCACTTCCTTCTGCTTTAACTGGTACAGTTCTCTGTCCTGCTCCTTCTGTGTTTCCTTATACTTCCTGAATGCTATCTTTTTCTCCCTAACCTTCCCTACCTCCTCTTTTGAGAACCATAGTGTTTTTTCTTTCATTTTGATTTGTTTACTTGCTTCACACAAAGGCTTGTTGCCTGTGTGATGGCAGTTTTGATATTTCCCCATTGTTCCTCCACCCCTCCTTCTTGCCTGTTTGCTAGTGCTTATCTGAGGCACTCTCCCATTTTGACAAAGTCAGCCCTCCTAAAGTCCAGTATCTTCACTTTTGTATGGCTTGACTGTGCGGCTATGTTTATCATGAACCACACTGTTTGGTGGTCACTTGCTCCCAGATGGCTACCCACTTCTAGATCTGAGATCCTCTCTCCATCCCCGTTTGAGAGTACCAGATCTAAGATTGCTCCCTTCCAAGTTGGTTCCAACACTAGCTGTCTGAGGCATGCCCCCTGTAGGGCATTGAGAATGACAATGCTCTTGGATGTGGCTGCAGCAGAGGTACTCCAGTTAACATCTGGCATATTCAGGTCCCCTCATCAACAATATCTCCCCTGTTTCTGCCATCCTAAGGATGCCTTCTATCATTTCCTTGTCCATTCCCTCCCCCTGAGACGGAGGGTCTGTATACAACCCCTGTGCAGATTGTGGTGCCATTTCCGGTCTCCAGGGTGACCCACAGTGCCTCCTCTCCTCCCTGTTTACCCTTTAGTTCCGTTTCTTTGATCCCTTCCCTATAACCCTGCTGGGTACCTGCTACAGGCCACCAAGTACAACAAGCGAGTCAAATGAAGCAATAACAAAATAAATACTACAGATGGCAGAATTTAGAAGCATTGTTGTTTTGGGGGACTTTAACCTTCTGGGCATTAACTGGGAACTGTCAATGGGCTCCAGCATAACAGAAAACTCATTTATTGATGGAATTGCATCAGAGGGACTAAATCAGTTAGTAACCATTCCGACACGTGGTGTCAATATTTTAGACCTGATACTCACCAATAATCAGAATCTAGTATTTGACATCAAAACTGATTGTCCCTTGGGGCAGTGACCATAACATAATTAAATGCAGACTCAAAATAGCTGCACACAAGCCAAATAAAATCCAAACCATTAAGAATTACAATAGAACAGACTTCAAAAGTTTAAATAAACATCTTAACAAAATTGCTTGGGTTGAGGAATTGAATGGCACATTGACAGAGGAAAGTTGGAACTTCTTAAAAAGTACAATACTAACTGCAGAAAGCTAAATTGTACCTACAACAAACAAGCATTTGTCAATGCCGAATGTTTGCTTGCTGGCATTGGCAGTGGTAGTGTAGAAGTTACAGAGCTGCGTAATAGGAATGGCAGTGAAGTATTGAACTGAAGCCAACCCCACCACCACCCTGCAGAGAGTGACAGACATTGGGATGTGGCTTTGGGTCGTCAGACATAACGGCCATGCCATTTCACCACACCCCACCCTGCAGACACTGGCAAGTGTCACGGTGTTCCTTGGGGTCTTTGGCCCTTATGCGCACCCCATTCCATTAGGAAATACAGTGAGATGGGTGTGATATAGGAGAATGGGGTGAACTTTGGGGCCGAAGAGTCCAAGGCATACCTCAATGCCTCTCACTGGCTGCAGGGTGTGGAATGGTATGAGCATTACAAGCAAGAATCCCAGGTCACACCCCTGATGCCTGTCATTCTCTACAGGGTTGGGCGTTATGGTTGGAAACCCTAATACCTCAGGCATTCATTGGTATTTTCACTCCAAATGTTCAACATGGTTTTTATGACCCCACCTCATGAACAGGGGACGATTAGTTTCAGTCAAAGTTGCTATGCACAGCGACTACGGCATTTAGCACCACAGGTGCAAAAACATTCTGAATAGGATGGAAAAATGACAGCTGTACTGTTCATGGGGAGATGTAAAATGGCAATGTTGCAAATTTGCAGTAAAAATATTTAAAAAAATGGTGAAGTCACGAGCGTACATAGAAACTGTGCAACGCACACCCGTAATATAATTAGGTCGGGGATATTTTTACAGCAGATTGTCAACTCAGGCATTTTGGTGCCTCCGATCATGAACAGTGTCACTGTGATTTTCTTTATCTGTCCCGAACAATGATTTCCCACAGCGACCACGCATCTCTGCACTGAAAGTGTGAAAACACACTTCGGTCACGTTGTGAAAAATGACAGCTGTACTGTAAATAAGGAAGCGTGGAAAAATGCCACTGGTGAAAATCTGGACTTAAAATATTACAAAGTCATGAATTTACGAGGGTGCATGGAAACTGCGCAATGCTCACTCATAACACAGTCATTTTATGGACTTTTGTCATTAAATTTTCAACCTAGCCATTTTAAGACCTCTGCTCATGAACAGTGTAACTGTGATTTTCTTAATCTGTCCCAAACATTACTTTTGCACACCAACAGCACCATCGTGCGCTACATGTGCGAAAACACATTTTGGGCGGCATATGAAAAATGGCAACTGTACTGTTCATAAGGAAGTGTAATAAAATGGCAATGTTGAAAATCTGGAGTGAAAATATTAAATTCGCAAACTTATGAGCATGCATAGGAACTGCATAGCATGCGGCATAAGTAAAACAGTCATTTTAGGAATTTTCACCAAATTTTCAACATAGCCATTTAAGGACCTCTGCTCATGAACAGTGTCACTGTGATTTTCTTAATATGTCCCATACATTGATTACATCGACTGCGCCATTATGTGCGCTACATGAGAGGAAACACATTTTGGGTGAGATGTGAAAAATGACAGCTGTACTACTCATAAGAAAGTGTGGTAAAATGGCAATGTTGAAAATCTGGACTAAAATATTACAAAGTCATGAACTTACGAGGGTGCATGGAAACTGCGCAATGCTCACTCGTAACACAGTCACTTTATGGAATTTTGTCACCAGATTTTCAAAATAGCCATTTTAAGACCTCTGCTCATGAACAGTGTCACTGTAATTTTCTTAATTTGTCCCGTACATTGATTTCGCACACCGACTGCGCCATTGTGCGCTACATGGGCGGAAACACATTTGGGTGAGATGTGAAAAATGACAGCTGTACTACTCATAAGAAGGTGTGGTAAAATGGCAATTTTGAAAATCTGGAGTGAAATATTGAAAATTCACAAACTTACGAAGGCATGTGGAACTGCGCAGAACGACGCCACACAGAAACAGTCATTGTTAGAATTTTTTCACCAAATTTTCAGCATAGCCATTTTAAGACTTCTGCTCATGAACAGTGTCACTGTGGTTTTCTTAATTTGTCCCGTACATTGGTTTCGCACACCGACTGCGCCATTGTGTGCTACATGGGCGGAAACACATTTTGGGTGAGATGTGAAAAATGACAGCTGTACTACTCATAAGAAGGTGTGGTAAAATGGCAATGTTGCAAATATGGAGTGAAAATATTCAAAATTCACGAACTTACACGCGTGCGTAGGACTGCGCAACGCACGCTCATAAAACAGTCTTTTTTTGGAATTTTTCCACCAAATTTTCAAAATAGGCTTCTTGAGAGCCCACCTTATGAACACTGGCAGTGTCGTTTCATTAATCGGTCCCAAAAGGTGATTTCGTGCAGTGACTGCAAAATCACCCTTCGGGCCCGAATAACGCCATGACAGTGACATCATTCATGAGAAGGGGTCCCAAAAACCCATGTTGGAAATTTGGTGCAAAAATTCCAAAAAATGCCTGAGATATGCAACAAAGTTGAAAAACCCTATCTATTCCATTATTTAGCTTACCGGCATTTCCTCAGTTCGTGGTCGGCTTTGAAGAGTGCAGACGTCTTCCCGGTCCACCGAAGATCATCACGCCATGGTCTGGAGGTAAGTATGGGGTGAGGGAAGGGTGTGAGGAGGCAGAGTGCGCAGTGGGTGGGTACGGGTTGTGGGAGGGGGGCCAGGGAGACTACGTGGGACCGTTTTTTCTTTACGGGTTTTCTTTTTTTTTTTCAATGATGACGCGGGACGTTTGCCATGCTGGGGTGAGCTCCCAGTGTGGCACAAAGATGGTTGGGGGGCATTCAGCTGACAGGGGATTGGGCATCCCCATCGGCCAAAGCATCTATTGCCACGCTGGGGTGGGCTCCCAGCGTGGCACCCAGTACTCAGGGGGGGTGAGGACAGTGGAGCTGACAGGGGGATTGGTCACCCCCCATCAGGTATATCATGAGTTGCCACGCTGGAGTGGGCACCAGCATGGCATTTGGAAGGCTTTGGGGGGCAGGGGAGTGTAGCACAGCCGGCGAAGTTGGGCGCCCGTCGGCTGCCATCTGCGTCGCGCACCTGCGATAATGCGTGTGTGTGTGTGTGTGTGTGCGTAGGGGAGCTGCGCATGAGCAGGTGATATCTTATCACTGCTTACTGAAGCGTAGCTCCCCCTTTCAACTGTATGCCACTGCATTTTGGAGCTTGTCATAGGCAGCTCCAGCATGCATTGGCGGACAGGGGCCGTGCCTGCCAACACACTGACTGAATTGGAAGAGGGGGTGACACACTTCTGAAATCTCGGATGATGGCACTATGTCTCTTGCACATGCGTGCAAGCAAACATAAAAAGCACAACAGCAAAGGAAGAATCCCTCTTTGGTTGACCAGATCAGTAAGGAAGCAAATCAAAGTTAAGGAGAAAGCACACTCAAAACTACAAAAATGTAACACCACACCTAACTGCACCAAATAAAAGACAGAACCAAAAAATCTAAAAAGGATAATCAAGGAAGAAAAGTATAGACTTGAGTTTAAAATAGCCCATATGAAGGAGAACAACAAAATTATCTTTGCCTATGTAAATAGAAAAAATATATATCTCATTTGAATGAGGGCCTTTCAACATAGACAGTAGCATTACTACAGATGAGGGTATAACTGTGGAAGCATTTAGCAACCACTTTTGTTCAGTCTGTATTAATAAATCAAACAGTACAGTACATTATCAGAAAGAAGCTAATATTACCCCACTTTCTTTAGAAGAATGTAAGACGGCTCTCAAAAAACTATGAGTGCAATCGGCAGCAGGCCCTGATAATATCAATCCAAAACTACTTGTAGAAACAGCAGATAGCCTTCTGTGACCTAGAACATCAATATTTAATAAATCCGTTACATCTGGACATGTTCCAACTGACTGGAAAACATCAATTGTGATCCCAATTTTTAAGAAAGGTGAAAAGAACAGCATAAAGAATTACTGGCCGATCAGCTTAACTTCAATATTAAGTAAAACAATGGAACAGTTAGTCAAAAACAGGATAAAAATTGAACTAGCCCAGATTGGTCACACCCATAAAAACCAACATGGATTCGCATGCGGCCACTCGTATGACAAATCTAATTACCTTCTAGAACAGTATTGGGTAAAGCCTGGATAAAAACTTGCTTGTAGATGTGATTCTTCTGGATTTTTGGAAAATCGTTTGATAAAGTACCACACAAAGAATTGACTGAAAAACTAAACAGCTTAGGGCTAAGCATCCCAATTACCAGATGGATTGAGAACTGGTTGTCTGGAAGCTAAACGAGTTAGGGTAGGCAGACATCTGTCTAATCTGGGGGAAGTGACCAATGGGGTACCGCAGGGTTCAGTACGTGGCCTCACACTGTTTAACTTGTACATAAGTGACATAAACAAAAATATTATTATTTTTTTATTTAGTTGTTTTTAGCCAGGTATAGCACACTAAGCTGAAAGCTTTTTTACAGGAGCGACCTGGGAGCACAAGGAGGTTAAGTGACTTGCTCAGGGTCACACAGTATGCAAGTGGAAGCTGTGGGATTCAAACCCAGTTCTGGTCTGCTGGATGTCACCAGATTTGCAGCTCAGAGCCTTAGACCACTGCGCTATACTGCCTCCTATATTAAAAACATAATAGCAAAATTTGCAGATGACACACAGTTAGGAGGAGAGGTAGACACATTACCAAAACAAACAGCTCTTATTAATGATCTCGAAACTATAGAAGAGTGGAGAATTGAAAACAAAATGTCCTAAACATTAATAAATGTGTTGTATTGCATATGGGAAAAAATAACCCCCAAACAGCATATAAAATACAAAATCATACGTTAAAAGCAGTTTCAAGAGAGAGAGAGAGACCTTGGGATCATAATAAATGATTTATTCACCTCGGCAGGTCACTGCAAAAAGATCACGCAAACAGCTAATATGTTAAAGAACTGTACTAAACATTAATTTGTAAGTAAAAGTGAGCACTGCATCCTTCCTCTGTATAAAACCTATATCAGACCACACCTAGTCTTCTGTTCCCCCTTCTGGAATCCTCATCTAAAAAAAGACATACACATGATCGAACAAGTGCAACATAGGGTTACAAAAGTCATCCCTAACATAAGGCACCTAACATACAAAGAAAGATTGGAGAGTACAAGGCTAGTCACCCTTGAGGAGAGAGGCAGCAGTGGGGATTTGTTACAGCTATATGGGATACTACAAAATCTGTCACTTAGGTCATAATGCAGATTGGAATATATTGCACGAAGTGCAAATCTAAGAAGTCATAACAAACAGCTAGTTATCCCAAAAACAAATATGCATAAAATGGATAATTATTTTACTATCAGGGCCACCAGGTTATAGAATGCACTGCCACACAAGGTGGTAGAAGCAGACAACTTCAATATGTTTTAAAAAAGGTTAGATATGCACTTGAACTGGATGTCGGGAAACATATGAATCACCCACACAGTTGTGGGAGACACTCTAGATGGGCCACGGCCTTTTTGTATCTAACACACCTAGGGCCAGATATTCAAAGCTTAGCGCCAGGTGCAAAGCCATAGTGCTGGACTAGCACCAAATTTGTGCCCAACTGCAATATTCAATTATGACCACCTTGTCTGTGGGAGCATGATCCAGAGTATCACAAATGCTACTTAAACACTGTGAATCCATTCCAAATCAAATCAAATCCTGACTTTCATGCTGAGAATCATCCTGCGAATCCATCAGTAATGCAGCAACATGAACTGCAGAGTTCAGTTTACCCCCCGTTACACTTAACTTGGCTGCTGCTGCTGAATCCTCATTAGCATCACCAATTGTGTTGCTCCCACTACTGGTGCTATTACCTGCACTCCCGAAAATAACTGATACTGATTCTGCCCTTACCTTCTACACCACCAGGAGAAGACTGATCTATCAGAGACAGTTTTGTACCTAATGTGCAGCTACCTGCACCCACTGTACTGCCGCCCAATCAAATTCTTATTGCAAAACTCAAAGGAACCACTGCGCTGCCATGTCCACGTCCACCATGCACACTACCTGTCCTCTCTCCAACCATGTTTTTTAAACACTAGTTTTAAGTAGCAGACAAAAAAATATCAATAAGTGTGTCACAATCAAACCAGTACATCAATCTAAGAACACTCTCCCACAGTATTTCCTGTCAAAAAATACTACACTGCAGTTTGAAACTAAAACTGCAGACACTGTGTCCTGTATACCTATATTAACTATTGATTGATGTTAATTAAGATATCAGAATACTATATCCACATTGCTGAAGGAAGATCCTACAACAGCAAAATTATTTCAAAGTATTTCTATCAAAGATTGAAATGCAAAGGTTTTTTTTTTCCTTTAAATAGAATGCAAAAATGCAGACACATAGAGCAGCAGAACTGTTCACTTCACCAAACTCTAAATAACTGCACAGAGAGCAAGGAGAAGCAGTCACTTGACTGAGGGGGGAGGGTGGTTGCTATAGCAACTATAACCTTTGACACCTAAACCCCGCCTAATGGAACCTAAATCAGCCAGTCAGGTGACTACAATTGTTCATGGAATTTTTGGAAAAAGAAGTGTTCTTTTGGAGGTACAAGCTCGCTGTGGTATATCCCCAGCACTCCAGCCACAGCATGTGTCAACAACTCTCTTAGTAACATGTTCTTCGCATGTGAAGAAACACTTTTTGATTGTGTTATGGATGCTCTGGAGGAATGTCATTCCACAGGGCACAGCCAAGAAACTGTTTGTGAAACAGAGGGGCTTTGAAAAAGCCTTGCTTTGTTTGAGACTGTCATTACTGTTCATTTGTTCAGGAAGATTTTTGGCATCACAGATCCTGCCTCTAAATATCTACAGTCAGAAAGCATCAATCTCCTCCAAGCATTGAACCTTGTGGAGACTTGTCAGTCTCAGCTGATGGAACTCAGGAACTAAGCCAGTGTGTATGAAGAACTTTGTGAATCAAGCATTACTTTCGGTGAATGGCATGACCTTAAGGATGTGCAGTTTCTTGAAGTTTGGGTCTGTAGGAGGAAAAGAATGCTTGGCGAAATGAATCATGATGAAACTATGACCAGTTCATAGGAGAGGTATAGATTCAACACCTTATTTAGCCCTGATGTGTCTATAAGCTGTATGACTGAGCATTTTTCATCCCACCAGCAAATTTTATCTGACTTTGATTTGCAGAATCCATTGTGTTTCTCAGAACAGGAAGGAGTACCTCCTAACAATGCTTTTAACATTTGTGCTGACAGATACATTTTGGTAAAGAAGCTCTCCAGAAAGAGTATGTGACTTTTGTTAAGGCTCATCAATGGTTTTCAAAGTTTTCAGTCAAGGGTGCTGAGATTCAGCAAGACCATGATTGTCCAGTGTTAAATCGTGCTTCCTACCTGTCAGCTCTCCAACTGCTTGGCAGTTCTGGACTATGATTGACTTTCCCAAACATTTATGAAATTTATAAAATTCTAGTGACTTTTCCAGTTGACTCAACAAAATGAGAACATTGCTTCTTTAAACTAAAGCTGATCAAGACCTGCTTGTGTTCAGACTATGTCGTCTGAATGCATAGCTTCATTGATAATGATTAGTGTCGAGACATCTGTATCGACAGAAATTGATCCTAGTTGTGTAATCTCACAATTCACATCTTCTCTTCTGCAGAAGATATTGTTTCTATTAACCTCCATTGTCAAGTTTTCTGCTTGCTATTCTGATAGCACACAGCTTTTATACTTTTGAACTATAGTAACCATTAGCTATTTTCATTTTGAGTATTAGGAGTCTCTTTCATTAATCTATGGTATGTTTTTAATTTGTTTAATAAAATGTGGAAATTAAATGTTAATCAGACTGAGTAGTTTAAGTCATATAAAAACATATCCAAAATGCTGCTTGGCTGCAAATAGCCTCTGTGACTCCCTGGTCCTCCTTATCATCTTCTCCCCTAGAACCCTCATGGAAAATAATGCTAAGATGGCATGTCAGGAATTGAGAAACTTTTTGCCTGACCCACATTTTGGTCCCACTACGCCACTGTTGCAAATGAAGATATTGAAGAACACCAGTCTGAGAACAAATCACTGCAGTACCTAGCTCATGATTCCTCTGGGTTCTGAATGTGCTCCATTGATGACCACTCTCTGCATCCTGCCCCCCCCAGTCAGTTCCATACCCATTTAGAACAGAGTTTCGTGCACACCATCCCCTCCCACAATGATAAATCTTTAATACCATATCCTTTCTGCCTGGACTGGCTATGTACTTATTTTATCTCATGGGAGTAGGGGTCTCTTGGTGTTCATTTCAGAACTCTGAGTGAAATAAGTCCACCTACCAAACATCACAGTGGACTGCCATCAGCTGAGTTGCTATTCTAAAATGTAACTGCCATAACTGGCTTTTTTAAGCAAGTTGCACTGCCTAATTTGGCTTTAATTAAGGTGCAATCCCCAAGCAATGTGTGGGTAACTGATGAAGTGCATGCTAATAAAGAGAGAGCCATACAGCTCCCAAGCATTAAACTTCACACAGAAGTCTGATATGAACACCATGAGAACCCCACTCCCATTGAAGATAAAACAAGCAAGTAGCCAACTCAGGAAGAAAGAATATTGTATCTGAAAGATTTGTTATGGGGTGGTGAACTGAACTCTCTTCTTTAACAAATGTGTACCATAAAGCAGTAGCACTCCTAATGAAAACAGCAATTTAAAGAGTTGAGTTGCTAATTTTGTACGTGTTCAGTTCCATATCCACCTGGTCATTTTAACCACTGCCACTAGGTCACCCAGCTTTTTTTCATAGCCTTCTGTATGGAATGGAATGAAAGGCCTTCCTAAAGTTGAGATACAACACTCATAGGTAAAAAAGGTTAAAAAATGTAATACTGTAACTGCTAAATATTAAATTTTTACAAGTACACAGTTACTATTTCAGTTACACTGTAAATGTAATCAGATTAAAGTGTTAGAAGTAACACGTTACTACCCAACACTGACAATAGCATCCTAATTGTCAGAATACTGTTTGTAATCTCCCTTTTTCTGAGTTGGGACCATTGCCTGAGCAAATCTGGCCCCTCGGGACTCCTGGTGTGATACAAGGGTTCAGTGGTAACAGATCTGTGTTGGATCTGGGGTTCTAGGAACAAACTGAATGACTCTATGGGAGCTGCCATCATATAACCTTTTGACCTCAGGGATGGCCAATAAAAATTTCTCCCAAAAGCCATTGCCAGGACCTGGTAACAGGAAGAACATTGTGTTGATGACATCTTTACCACTATTAGGAGTTGATGATGCTGAGTGGCAAGTGACAAGACAAATGGGAACACTGGATTGGAGCCCTGAGTAAAAGGGGGGGATGGCTCAGGAGGAGGGAGAGTTGAGTGGATTCCTAAAGGGGGTAGATGGTGTGTTGCAACTGTGGAACAAGTATGCCATCTTAGACCTTATGCCAGCAAGTAGTGGTATTTGAGGAGCATATGTGTACTGGCCTGTCAAAGAGACAACTGAGGCTGGCCCAGTAGCACTGAGGGTTGAGGTGCTGGACACCACACCTCATGCCACACTGGCGACCCGTGTTCAGGAACAAGCACAGGCCATCAGGGGTTGGCAGGGAAGGGAGAGGATCAAGCGTCCAGAGGACAGCTCTCCTCTGCCAGGGAAGGAGGACTGGCACTCCCACTGAATGACTACCCCCCAGGTGGCAGCCAGAGGGCAGTGTGGGTCAGAGGGGCCAGATGAAGGGAGGGTGCTACAGGACTTCTTTGGACGTGTGCACGCCTCTACATGCGCATGTCCTGCATGTGCACCCCAGCAATGGGTAAAGGAGAAAAAGAAGAAAAACACCTCTGGCCTCAAGATGATGATCAACCTCCCACAGGCTCCACACCCAGTGCCCAGGTAGGGGTAAAGTCCCAGTGATACTCAGGTGACGGGACTTGGGGGGGTCAGTCAGAAGGGGGCAGCCAGTGGCAGAAAGGAGGATGAGGTGTATATTAAAAAAAAGAGAGAGACAACAACTGAAGATCAGTGTGTAGCCCTTGGTAGAGAAGTACAGACTTGAACATTTCTTGGCGTGAGTAACGACTCTGAGGGAAGCCGATTAGCCTTAGCAATGAACTGAACTGTGTGGTCTTGGGTCTGGTATCACTGAATCACTGAGGTCACCAAGCTAAAGGTTTTAAGGTTGCAACCCCCCGTTTAAAAGTATTTAGTATTTATTTATTTATTAATTATGTTTTAAAGCTGGGATATTTTATTTCATTTTATTGGTCTATATTATTTACTTATGCTTTGGAAAGTGCTCTGAGCCCCTGGGAAAGGGCGCTGTATAAATAAACAATTACTACTACTACTACTACTGCTGCTGCTACTACTACTAGAGCCATTTCTGGTAACCATGAGTAATTATAGAAAGTGTTTTCTTTCCACTATGTTTTACCTCCTTACTTCTAAAAATGAGGTATTTGTAATCCAGCCCAAAGGCCAACTTAGAAAATCAATTGATTTTCCAAGTTGGCCATTGGGCTGGATTACATGTACCTCATTTTCAGAGATGGGAGGCAATTTTAGTAATTGCATAACCTGGGAGGAGAATTGTTAAGGGGCTCATTGCTCATTTGTTTCAACATTCTACTTGCACCAACACCTGCCAACCTGCAACAACATCTTTGGGCTTGTTACATTTTGGCATACAGTACCCAGAGGCTGCTGCAAAGGAACTCATTCTTCCATATCATAGTTTGCTACCCGGGGGAAAGGGAGGCAACTTCCATTACAGGTGGTCACATGTGGTTGGGAGCAGTGTGCCATGCATGTGTGGGAACAAAGTGGAACTGTACCTAGTTGGCCCTTGTCAACTGCAGCTGAGAGGGCATTTGCCACTGTGGCACGGGGTCATAATGTCACCTACAAAAACCGCACATCAATAAATGCCGCAAGCAAAATGCCATGCTCCGACATAACCTTAGACACAACAGCAACCCTCCAACAACAGCGTACACCCATTGAAAACAATGGGAACTCTTTATTTTTGCAGGGGGCTCCACCGCCCGCACCCCTCCCACATGTAGAGCTTCACCCCCCACATCTCCCAGACTAAAAATAATCATCTCCTAAGGGGTATGGACATCGGGGATGGGTAGAAACTTGGGAGGGGGAACATTTATTTTTTTTTAAACAAAAAAAAGGAGCAACAGCAGGAGACCTGGGGGGAACTGGACCATTGTCCCAGGTCTCCATCCTTGGCATGTGCTGGAGCCTTAGCCACTCCACCACAGGACTGGTTCAACCACACACCACACACCACACCAAATGGCTAATTGAGCCATACTCAGTTAAAGCACACAGCGACAAGGGTAGCGGTAATTCCTTACCGCTATTATACCCCTGTCGCTCCCAGTGTTTCAGCATTTTACACAGCACGGTTATTGCCACGCTGTTTTTGTAGTGCTGTATTACCCGTTACCTCCTACTGTTCACCTAGAAGGGCTTGTCTAAAACAATGACATAGCCCTAGCTTGAACCCCTCCTACATGGGCACCTGACTGGACTGTTCTGAGATTCTCTGTGCTACCCCTTTTCCCATTGCAGGTGTTGTGCCAGACTAAATCTGCATTTCTTGCTAATTTGGTGGTTTTATAGTTTGAACAGTTATAGTGTATATTATCAGTGGGAGGTAGTTACTCTAGATGGGAGGTGGGTAGGTGTAGCTTCCCAGAGGGTTGTACTAACTTCTCAGCTAACCTACACTCAAGCATCTGTGGGTTGAAGCACCAAGCATACAGAGCACTGTAAAATCCTCCTGCACCGTATGGTTAGTAAACCCCCAAGCCCAGGGGCCCCCAAAACATCTTCAGCAGCCCAGTGGCAGTGTAAGGCAGAGCCCAGACCTGAGAAAACACCCTTACGAATACAACGCAGATGTGATGTCACTGACTAAAATAGCAGCATGTTGCTTGTCTTTAAGTGAATCTAAGAATGCAAGGAGGAGACCACAGTGACAACATCTACAATACAGTAATTAATGTCAGAATCTATTTTGTAAATATCATTTGTTTATAAATACATCTGCGAGAGAATATTTCACAGTTTTAGTTGTGGTCATTTTCCTACATTAAAAAGAGGCATACTGAGTCTCTTGCATAAACAGAAACATTACCATGCAATTTTTCAGGAAAGGATAGGGCAATAATATTTAGAGACTATGGAGAGAATTTTTACAACCACAGCTGCAAGATTTTCTGCAGAATTTCTGTCGCAGCAGCAGAATCCTATATCTGGCCAAACATTTGCAAGTTATTCTCAAACATTTGGCTTCATTTATGACAATTTCTGCACTTTATGTTAAAAAACAATGATGCATGTTTCATTTCTTTGTCATGTGCATCAATTTTCATGCATAACATGCTGTCCTTGCAGCAAACCATCAGACTGTGGTCGATCACTTGCAAGTGGCACAACTGAACTAAAAAGATGACGCTTGGCATTGAAAATCCAGCCTGAGTAATTCAAATAACCTCATTAAAATGTTATGCATCTGACCCCTTTTTAGGTTAGAAATTCCTAGAATGCTAACACCATTTTTACACAGTGAGGGACAACTAACAGCAGCTAGAAAATGAATCTTATCTTTATCAGTGGCGGTGGGATCCCAAGTAATAATGTAGCAAACAATACATAAAATAAAACTAACAGAGAAAATTAATGTGACATTCCCTCACTGCCAGTAGTATGATCTGAGCTACTTGTGGTGAAGTCATATGGGGGCTAATTCCCAAGGGTATTGCCAGAGCTGCACCTCAAACAAGGCCTCTTAGATCCCAATCAGCTAGTCTTCTAGCAGCTCCAAAATGGAGTTTGAAAATTATAAGTACGAGAGCTTTCTCTCTGTTTGAGCCCTATTCTTTGGGACTCTCTCCCTTTAAACAAGCATCCTCTCTTAACATGCTAAAGAAACAGCTAAAATCACATGTTTTCACGATCCTTCTGAATCTGATAATTGTTAATGTTTTTGATATGTACCGCTTTATGCTGTTTTACTGATCTGGACAGAAATTATTAGTCATTTTTGCACCTTGTTTATACCTTGTGCCTTACTTGTTTTTACACTATGTACTTTTTACAGCTCCTGATCCTTATCTGGTATGGGTATTTTAGAAATAAAGTTGATTGGATTGGAGAGACCTGAAGGAAACCTTCATTCCCACACACCAGCAGTGCTATTTGTGGGGACATAGGAGTGGTTTATGATAAACCTGTTGAGCATAGCTCTGCGGGGTTGCCACGTTTGTGTATTTGCTAAGTAATCTTGGAGTCCATTTTTTCCCACCTTTTGTGATGTTACATGAGGCCCATGATATTTTTAGAGTACGTTCACTTTCTTCATTTAGTGAGGCTTCTCTTGTGACGCTTACATTCTTTTCTTCCACCATGAACCTTGTGAAACTTTGTAGTTAGTGAATCACTCAGAATTGTATTTTGGTGTGGGGCTGGCACATTGGTAGGGTTACTGCTCACAATGCCAGTGAGCTGGGTTCAGGAACAAGGTAAGGGCAATGTGGCTGGCTGGGTGTAGGGGTTTTGGGCATCCCTGTGGACAATTTCCTCCTCTGGAAAGGGAGAAAAGCAACATCTCTAGATGGCGTCATATCCATTGCTCTAATTTTATAGCTAAATTCTGGTTTCACTCTCTCACCCCCCATCTCTCCTCCTCTAGATTTTACCTAGCTATCTGACTCATTTTGGATGAAACTGTTTCTATTTTGATGCACCTCTTTGCTTGAACAAACTTTCACCTGGGTTACGAAACTCTTGTACATTATACATTTTTAAACACAACCTCAAGAAAATGTTTTTACAGGAACAATCCATTTGTTTTTTATCATACTACTATTTTTCCTCCTTCGGCAGAGCAGCCCCGTGATCTCTGGCCACCAGCCCTGCGCCCCCGGACCCGGTCACACGTGCGGGCCACATGAACCCACTCCCCCAGTGGGCCGGCCTTTTATTCACTCTCGCACCCACTGGGTATGCGTGCCTCTCAGGTCTCTCCGGGGGTGCAAGGCGCGGCCATCAGCCGTGAAGATTGCCCTCCGCATTTTCCACTTTTTCTTCCTTGTGGAGAGCCAGACGTGTAATGATGTCCGAGCACATAGTACTGACGCCCAACGCGCTCTCCCCCCACTATTGCATGCCACTGTAGTGTGGCCAGCCTCCACCAGTCATCACTACAGGGCAATGCAAACCCCACTACCCACCCCAGAGAGAGGAGAGCAGTCATCGGACGCTCAATCCTCCCTCTTCTGCCAGCCCCTGGTGGCCCTAGTCCATTCCTGAACCCGGGTTGCCAGCGTTGCATGAGGAGTGGCATCCAGCGCCTCAACCCTCAGCGCCACTGAGCCAGGAACAATCCATTTGTAATTGTTTTTCATGAATAACACTTCTTAGTTATTGTTGTGTTATATTTATAATGACAGTGTTGTGTTTATGTTGTTATTGTGCATGTTTATCAGTTTTTAAAAATGTGTTTGGTTGACTTGGGATGTTCTGTAAATGAGACCTACTCTCATGGAACTTATCCTGTAAACCTATAACTTTTCAATAAAAACAAATAAAATAAAAATCTCCCTCTGCTACCTCCATGAGTTGGTACATACGTGATGTCGTGGTAGCCATTATGTGGGAAAGGGAGGACATTGCTAGGTGCTTGACAAGGTGAGCACTTGCTCACAGCAGCTTCGACTTCCATCCTTGAGCTGATGTGCTCACATGGAGGAGAAAATAAGGGGTAAAACCCTCTGCCACAGTAGCATGACATTCAATATGGCCATATGGTGGTCTAATCCACCCCACCTGTGGAGGAGCAATAACAGAATTAATTAATAAATAAATAAATAAATAAATAAAATGTGTTATTTTAGTGCAGCACCATTAGCTCTGCTGGGTGCACAATGCTGTGTCTAGGCACTTTGCTGCCATCCAGTGGTAAGATGTTCACACAAGGACTTTTCTAAATCAAATATCCCTTTTGGCCTAAATCTGACTAGAAAGGATTTGGATGGAATGATGTTTTCTAAGACACCACTGTAGATGCACACAGGACGAGAAAGGGGTCTCATGACATGTAAAGACACTTTTGGGGGTCTGACAGTGGGTTTTCTAATGTATGTGTTTCCTTATTGGGACACTTTATAAAGCTGTGATGAAATAAGAAAGAGTGTTTCAGTGAGGTGCAAGGAAACACTTCTTGTGAGTTAAAAAAAACATTTTATTGGGGGTAGCATTTTCCTTTTTGCTTGGCATTGTTATCCCCCTCAGCTCCATTCTTCCATCATTGGTTTCCCCCTTCCTGACCCCCTAATAACTGTCGCTTGGTTCTTCGGGGCTGCATTCCACCAATGGGGCCTTCAATTTTATCATTCAAAGATTTTTATGTTTGCTTGCATGCATGTGCAAGAAACATAGTGCCATCATCCGAGTTTTCCAGAGGTGTGTCAGCCTCTTCCAGTTCAGTCAGTGTGTTTGCAGGCACGGTCGCAGTTCGCCAATCACTGCTCCAGCTGTCTATGACAGTTGAAAATGCAGTGGCATACAGTTGAAAGGGAGAGCTCCGCTTCAGTGAGCAGAGCTCCCCCCCCAACACACACGCATACTGCGTGCTGACGCCTCCCCACACACATACAGTATAGCCGACGGGTGTCAACCTCTCACGCTCAAGCCCTCCAAAACAGTGTTACAGCTGCCACGCTGGGAGCCCACCCCAGCATGGCACTAGCCCGTATGGCCAACGGGGGTGCCCAATGCCCTGTCAGCTCCAACCCACCCAAACATCCTTTCCAGCTGCCACACTGGGAGCCCACCCCAGCATGGCAAACATCCCGCGTCGTCTTCAGAATTAAAAAAAAACAACCTGTAAATAAAAATATGGTCCTCACAGTCTCCCTGCCCCCACACCCACTCACCCACTGTGCACTCTGCCTCCCCACACCCCCCCATCCCACACTTACCTCTGGAGTCCGGTGCGACAATCTTCGGTGGATTGGGAACACGTCTGCACTCTTCAAAGCTGACTGCGAACTGAGGAAATGCCGGTAAGCTGTATAATGTAATAGATAGGGTTTTTCAACTTTGCTGCATCTTCTTAAGATTTTTGATTTTGCACCAAATTTTCAACATGGGTTTTTGGGACTCTTCTCATGAATGATGTTACTGTCATGGCATTATTTGGGCCTGAAGGGTGATTTTGCAGTCACTGCATGAAATCACCTTTTGGGACCGATTAACGAAACGACACTGCCAGTGTTCATAAGGTGGACTCTCAAGAAGCCTATTTTGAAAATTTGGTGCAAAAATTCCAAACACGCATTTGTCAATGCTGAATGTTGATTGTGTTGGTGTGTTGAGCATGCTGACTGGCCCTCTGTCAGTCGCTCAGTCTGTTTCATCTGGTGCTGCAGGCTGCTGTTTTGTACTGGGCTCTTGCATGCATTGGCACCTTGTTCTGGCCACTAAGAGTTATTGCAGCTGTCCCGACAGAAGTCCATTGAGGTGGGCCACTCACCCTCTCTCAGTAGTGCATTCTGTTTCTCTTGGTGCTGCAGGCTCCCCTTTTGTACTGGGCTCCTGCCTCTGTTGGGGGCTTTTTCTGCCCACAAAGAAATCTGCAGCAGTCCTGACACAGGTCTGTTGATCTGGCTGACTCCCCCTCTCTCATTCACTCATTCCATTTCTGCCAGTGCTGCAAGGTGGCCTTTTATACTGGGCTCCTGCCTGCATTGGCACCTTTTCCTGCCAACAAAGAAATCCGCAGCAGTCACGACAGAGCTCCGTTAAGGTTGCGCACTTCCCCTGTGTAACTCACTCTTTCTGTCTGTCCTGGTGCTGTAGGTTGCCCTTTTGTACTGGGCTCCTGCCTCTGTTGGCACCTTTGTCTGCCCACAAAGACATCTGCAGCAGTCCCGACAAAGCTCTGTTTAGCTCGCTCATGCAGTCCCCTTCTCTCACTCACTCATTCCATATCTGCCGACACTGCAGTCTGCCGTCTTTCATTGGACTCCTGCCTGTGTTACTGCCTTCCTCTGCCCACAAAGAAATTGCAGCACTTACAATACAGCTCTGTTGAGCTCGCTTACTGTCCCTTTGTCACTCACTCATTCTGGTTTCCCCCACCACTGCAAGCTGCCTATTTGTACTGGGCCCCTGCATGCACTGGCACCTTTGTCTGCCCACAAACAAATCTGCAGCTGTCCTGACAGAGCTCTGTTGAGGTCGCTCAGTCTCCCTGTCTCACATGCTCATTCTGTTTGTCTTGGCACTGCAAGCGGCCCTTTTGTACGGGACTCCTGCCTGCATTGGCACCTTTTTCTGCCCACAAAGAAATCCACAGCAGTCCTGACAGAGCTCCGTTGAGCTCACTCAGTCCCCCTGTCTCAGTCGCTCGTACTGTTTCTCCCACTGCTGCAGGCTGGCCTTTTATACTGTGTCCCTGCCTGCATTGATGCCTTCTTCTGCCCACAAGGAAATCCACAGCAGTCCTGAAACAGCTCCGGTGAATTTGCTGACTCACCCTCCGTCACTCGCTGTCTTGTTCTGTTTCTCCTAGTGCTGTAGGCTGCCCTTTTGTACTGGGCTCTTATGTTGCGCCCTTTCTCTGCCCAAAAACAAATCCACAGCTGTCCCGACAGAGCTGTGTTGAGGTCGCTCAGTCTCCCTCTCTCACATGCTCATTCTGTTTGTCCTGGCGCTGCAAGTGGCCCTTTTGTACGGGACTCCTGCCTGCATTGGCACCTTTTCCAGCACACAAAGAAATCCGCAGCAGTCCTGACGGAGCTCCGGTGAGCTCACTCAGCCCCCGTGTCTCACTGGCTCATACTGTTTCTCCCACCGCTACAGGCTGTCCTTTTGTGCTGGGCCCCTGCCTGCATTGATGCCTTTTTCTGCCCACAAAGAAATCCACAGCAGTCCTGAAAGAGCTCCGGTGAGTTCGCTCACTGCCCCTCCCTCACTCACTTTCTTGTTCTGTTTCTCCCAGTGCTACAGGCTGCCCTTTTGTACTGGGCTCTTGTATTGGGCCCTTTCTCTGCCCACAAACAAATCCGTAGCAGTCCCGACAGAGCTCAGTTGAGCACGGTCACTCCCCCCTCTGACTCGTTCCATCTTAATGTGTCCCATACAGTGATTTCCCACAGCGACTGTGCTATTCTGCGGCAGGAGTGTAAAAACACATTGTAGCCATGACGTGAAACATGGCAGCTGTACTGTTCATAAGGAGGTGTGGAAAAATGCCACTGTTGAAAATGTGGGGTGAAACTATCACAATATTGCGAAGTTACAAGTGTGTGTGGAAACAGGTCAAGGCACGCTTGTAACACAGTCATCTCATGGAGTTTTGTCACCCGATTTTCAGCATAGGCATTTTAGGACCTCTGCTCATGAACAGTGCCACTGTCATTTTCTTAATCTGTCCCAATCAGTGATTTCCCACAGCGACTGTGTTATTCTGCGCCGGAACTGTGAAAACACATTTCAGTCAGGATGTGGAAAATGACAGCTGTGCCGCCATAAGGAGGTGTGAAAAGTCCACTGGTGAAAATGTGGCGTGACAATATGACAAATCTGCGCAGTTACAAGGGTGCGTGGAAAGTATGCAATGCACGCTTGTAACACAGTCATTCGATGGGATATTATCACTAAATTTTCAACATAGGCATTTTAGAACCTCTGCTCATGAACAGTATCACTCTCATTTTCTTAATCTGTCCCGGACAGTGATTTCCCACAGCGGCCGCTCTATTCTGCACCAGAAGTGCGAAAACACATTTTGGTCAGAATGGGAAAAATGACAGCTTTACTGTTCATAAGTAGGTGTGGGAAAATGGCAATGTTGGCGATCTGGAGTGAAAATATTATAAATTTGAGAACTTACGAGCGTGCATGCAAACTGTGCAACGCACGCTCGTATCACAGTCATTTTATGGAGTAGCATTATCAAATTTTTAACATAGCCATTTCAGGACCTCTATTCATGAACAGTGTCACTGTCATTTTTTTAATCTGTCCCAAACACTGATTTCCCGTAGCGACTGCGCTATTCTGCGCCAGAAGTGCGAAAACATAGTTCTGCCAGGATGTGAACAATGACAGCTATACTGTTCACAAGGAGGTGTGATAAAATGCCAATGTTGCAAATCTGGTGTGAAAATATTGCAAATTCACGAAGTTATGAGCGTGCGTAGCAACTGCGCAGCGCATGCTTGTAAAACAGTCATTTTTTGATTTTTTCCACCGATATGCAACATAGGCTGAGAGCCCACCTCATGAACACTGGCACTGTCGTTTCATTAATCAGTCCCAAAGGTGATTCCGCGCAGTAACCGCAATCACCTTCCGCCTGATTAACGCCATGACAGTTCAAGAATTTATGAGGAGGGGCCCCAAAAACCCCATGTTGAAAATTTGGTGAAAAAACTCCCAAAAATGCCCAAGATATGCAGTAAAGTTGAAAAACCCCTATCTATTACATTATACAGCTTACCGGCATTTCGTCAGTTCGAGGTCGGCTTTGAAGAGTGCAGACGTGTTCCCAGTCCACCAAAGATCGTCACACCAAGCTCACCAGGTAAGTATGGGGTGAGGGAGGGGTGTGGGGAGGTAGGGCTTGCAGTGGGTGGGTGCAGGTGGGAGGCAGGGCGTGTGCTGAGGGATGGTTTCCTGTTTTCCAGGTACAAACAACAAAAGAAAAAAGGATGTCGCGGGACAGTTTTCCACTTTGCGGGCCTCTGGCACACTGGGGTGAGCTCCCAGTGTGCCACCAGTGGCTTACTCTATTCGGGGCAGCAGCTGACGGGATTGGCACCGCCGTGAGGGGTAGTATTGTTATGTCGACGAGGTTTGGGCACCCCTGTCAGCAGGAACAAAAGGGGGTGGGGTGACAGAATGCCAATGAGGAGTGGGCCCCGTCAAGCAACAAAACAAAAAGTGAGACCACTACAGCCGACGGGATTGGGCACCCCGTCAGCGAAACAAAACTGGGGGCACAGAATGCTGACAGGGATTGGGGCCCCGTCATCAACTAAAAATGGTGGGGATGGGTATATTGTTTGTGAACATGGCTGACAAGCCAACGCCATGTCACACAACAATCTCAGGGTTTTGATGGCCCCACCCTGCAATGACGGGTCACCCCCATTGCGCAGATGACTGACGCTGCAATGACGAGGTGGACCCTGATTGCAGCGACGTTTTTTAGTTAGTGGCACGCTGGCTGAACTAGTGTCAGCAGCAGCGTGCCACGGCATTGGGGGAATCGGGGCAAGCCTCTGCAGGCTGTGGGGGCATTGGCCACAACAGTGCCGCACCTCCATGGCCTGCTTCTGTACAAACCTGTCACAACATGTTTCTTGCGCATGCACGTAATCAACATAAAAATGACCGTTTTACGAGCGTGCGTTGCGCAGTTACTATGCATGCTCGTAAGTTCACGAATTTTCAATATTTTCACTCCAGATTTTTGACATTGCCATTTTATCATACCTTCTTATGAATAATACAGCTGTCATTTTCACATCTCACCAAAATGTTTCTCGCTCATGTAGCATTAATGGCGCAGTCGGTGTCGTAAATTAACAAAATGGACACATTAAGAAAATCACAGTGACACTGTTTATGAGCAGAGGTCTTAAGATGGCTTTGTTAAAATTTGGTGAAAAATTCCTAAAATGACTTTTTATGAGCATGCGTTGCAGAGTTCCTGCGCCTTGAAGTTCAAAATTTTCAATATTTTCATTCCAAATTTTCAACATTGCCATTTTTTACACCTCCCCATGAACAGTACTGCTGTCATTTTTCATATCCTGTTCGGAATGTGTTTTTGCACCTGTGGTGCCAAATGCCGTAGTCACTGTTCAAAAGCAGTTTTCGGCCAACAAACTGATATTGCCACTGTTCATGAGGTGGGGGTCACAAAAAAAACATGTTTAAAATTTGGAGTGAAAATACCAACAAAT
Source organism: Neoceratodus forsteri (assembly GCA_016271365.2). Lineage (NCBI taxonomy): Eukaryota > Metazoa > Chordata > Ceratodontiformes > Ceratodontidae > Neoceratodus > Neoceratodus forsteri. Next base: position 323,211,930 of record JADMNL010000023.1, read on the forward strand.
GCCTAAGGCGTTAGGGTTTCCGATCATAATGCCCCACCCTGTGGAGAATGACAGGCATCAGTGGTGTGACTTGGGATTCTTGCCTGTAATGCTCATACCATTCCACCCCCACCCACACCCAGCAGCCAGTGAGAGGCATCAAGGTGTGCCTCGGACTCACCGGGCCCAAATGTTACCCCATTCCCCTATACCACACCCATCTCACTGTATTTCCTGATGAAATGGGGTGCGAAAGGCCAAAACCTCAAGGCACACTGTGACACTTGTCAGTGTCTGCAGGGTAGGGTGTGGTGAAATGGTGTGGTCGCTATGCCTGACGACCCAAAGGCACACCCCAATGCCTGTCACTCTCTGCAGGGTGGTGGTGGAGTTGGCGTCAGTTCAATACTTCGCAGCCATTCCTATTATGCAGCTCTGTAACTTCTACACTACCAATGCCAATGCCAGCAAGCAAACATTCGGCATTGATAAATGCTTGTTATCTTGTAGTGTTAAAGCAATTTTTATTTATGTATTTAAAAGTTTCACCAGTAAAGGCATACTAAACAGTGAAATTCTCATTTCCATATGCATCCTGGGGTAGAGGGCACAGGGATAAATAATAAGTACAAGCAGCAATAAAAGACAAAATAACAGTGCAACAAATGGATAAAGATACAATCATCAAACAGATAAAAAAAATTGATAACATACATTACAACAACCCATAAAGTGCTAGAGAGCTTAACAGACAAACAACAGCAAGAGTGATATAGAATAAGTGCTAACTGCATAACAGATAGAGAGGCAAATATGGTGACAGCAGAAATTAAATGCAACTGCAGGAAGGGGAGAAAAGATCCTTAAGAAGTGAGGTGAGGACCCAAGGGGAGGCAGCATGACAGATGGTGGGGGCAGGATGTTCCAAATTTTGTGGAAATGGCGTGAGAATGCTGCCTGGCCAACAGTAGTGGACCTAGGAGGAACGATTAAAGTATGGTGGTTAAGGTTTCTAAGTGAGTGAGAAGAAGGAGGTTTGAGGGAAATAGAGGGGGAGAGATAAAGGGAGAGAGAGAGAGTGAAACCAGAATTTAGCTATAAAATTAAAGCAATGTATATGGCGCCTGTCCACTAGGGATGGAAAGAAGAGAGACTGGCATAGGGTGCAGTGATGGGTATGGGGAGGGTAATCAGTGAAACATCAGAAGAAGTGGAAAAGAGAGTCCAGCCTGGTTAGGAAAGATATAGGAGCAGTACTGTTGACTACATTGCTGTAGTCAACAATAGGGAGGATCGGGCCTGCCTGGTTATGCTGAGGGTTGAGACGCTGGACAACACACCTCATGCTATGCCGGTGACCTGGGTTTGGGAACAAACTCAAGTCGTTGGGGGATGGCACGGGAGGGAAGAGATTGAGCATCCAGAGGACTGCTGTCTCTTCCCAGGGAAGGCTCAAGGGGTTGCGTCCCACAGGGGCGACTTCTGGTGGAGACCAGGAGAAAGCTGAGTTTGCATCACCACACATTGCAAGGGGCAGTGCTGCAGCAGGCATCAGCACTAGTGCCACTAACACCATTGCACGACCGAGCATTGGGGGAAACGGAGGAAAAACGATCCCACCCTCCAGAGGATAGGCGAAGGCACTGCTGCCAGCTCCACACTCCCAGTGCTGGGCTCCTCACTCTCTTGGGCCCTCCACTCTGACAGCCTCACTACACTATAGATAGAGTGCCCTGGGTGGATAGGGCAGCCCTTCCCTCTGGGGGCTTAAATCCAGGGGTGCAGCCTGGTTGGAGTGACGGAGTAGTTGCAGTCGCCATTGCGGGAGGTTGAGAGCAGGTTAGGCAGATGCTGGAGAGTTCCTCAGGAAAGGGGGTGAAGAAATAATGTGTAAAACAAAAAAAAAATAGGGAGGATCATTTCCTGGACCAGTGCACAGCGAGCCAGCAGTAGGATACATCCACAATTTCTGTATAGGGCACCCAGTTTGGGGTGCAATTTTTTGTGGATGGCATCTATGTGCCCAGAAAAGGTCAGGTTCTAGTCAAGTCAGACCCTGAGGTACCTAGAGGAGAAATTGTCATTAAGCAAACTCCCATTAAGGATGTGAAAAGAGGGAAGGGATTTGAGTCAAGAGAGTCTCTGCCTTGTGCCAAAGGTCATGGAGACTGTCACACATCTTATCACGCAAGAGCAGGGTCCTAGTGGACATTCAGTTCAAATTAGTTTATTAAACAGCCTTTAAGGCTATTTCAGTGTTTCTTAAATTTTAAAATCAAGCAGCAAAACTACATGCAGAATATTATATTCATACATACACATTCAGTACAACAGAATATTCCCTTTAAAAGAGCATCACCATGGCGGTACATGTATTTAACATTAATACATTCCATAACATACACATTCCCCCTTCTATATTTAATTAAGTCCCTACAGTATATAACTTTACTTAGTTGCCTGTACTTTCATTTTATAAGTTTGAAAATTAGCCTGCCTTTTTGAATCTTTTATGCTGTATTAATTCTATAACTTTTAGATAGATGACTACATCATGAGCTATATTTTCTGAGTAGGGTTTCATTAGTACATTGCAGGTTGCTGCTGCTGTAAGATAGCATACATTGAGATATTTTGCTATTGTTTTCTAGGTGTTAGATACCATGGGCAATATATCACCAGCCTAAGTGTCAGGTCATCTTTCTGACCTAGCCCACAGTCGCACTTCATGATCTCTGATACAGCTGTCCAAACCTTCTCATATCTACACAACAGCATTTTGGACTTATGTAACTCGAATCAATACATAATAAAAATTCTTGTTTTTCTTCTTACTAAATTACTATTTTTCTGAGTTTATAAAACCCAGTGTATACTAGTTTTTGATAACACACTACTCAGGTGACTTGTGTATACTGGGCTTAAGTACTAAAATGGGATGCTGCTTTGATCTGCCCACTACTAGAGCATATTCTTTTCCTAATAGCTGCTGAAACCAAATATGTACTAGATTTTGCAGACACCCTATCTGAGTGGCCCTTGTATACTGGCTCCCCTTCTACTAAAGTGTGATGCTGCTAAGTTCTCTACTACTATCTGACTGTACTGTATAGGACAGCTTACCTGGGTGGTCTGAGTATTTGGGTTATGTTTCTTAAGCTGCTGCAAAGTACCCTACTATACGCGTCTGCTTGCTGAGAGCTCTTAAACTGGATATTACTGGTAACCACCACCCGTACCTTTTATTGTAAAGCTGCAATTACCTCAGCTGGGTGGATTGTGTTCTAGGATTAGCTGGTTAGTGAACGACTGGCTTAGCTTGATGCTGTTACTCTCCTTCAGAGCAAACACAATCCTTGCAATAATAATGCTGCCTCCCTGCCTAACTACAGTACAGTTACCCAAATCCATAGAGACCTCTGTGGCAAGGGAGGCTGCCTCCCAAGGTCCCATGTTGATGCCAAAGCCCAATGATAACCCCTGAATAACCCAACAGTACCCAAGCCCCCAGCCATATGCCCCTCACATGGGATACCTAACCCTGGTGGTACTCAAAGAGTGCTACGGGAGCAACCAGAATAGAAATTTTTCCTGGGACACACACCTTCCCCATTTCCCTTGGAGGAAAATCTGAAGACTAAAACACTGCCTCAGAGCCTCCAGGGGTCTCACAATAATACTACTCCTATTGTCTGGCAATGTCCATCCAAACCCACATCCAGCAGATTGCCCTTGGCTTGGCATTCAGCCAAAGGAATACTGAACAGTCTCCCTAAATATCAGCAGCCCACTCTCTAAATCTGCCCATTTTGAAACCTGAGTTGTTCTGGTTCAACCAGACATTAAGGCCTGGATATTCAAACTGCGCTGAAAACTGGCGCAACAGTAGGAGCAATCGCAAACCAGTTGTGCAAATGCGCAACAGGTGCGATATTCAAACATGGAGCAGAGCGAGTTGCGCAAGCAACCAACGTCTCAATATTGCACATACTGCGCCATCGCGCAACCAGGAAGGAGAGGCTGAGCCAAAATGCTGCGCTATGGCACAACCATGGAAGCTCAGCTGAGCATTGCAGAGCTGCCATAGCGCAAGCACAGCCCCCCCCCAGAGCAATGGAACTGCACAGCCAGGGAGGCAGGCTGGGGTCCACCGCCAGCCATGCCACACATGGGCACAGGAACTCACTGCAGAACCCACACCACACTGGCACACCCCAAGCACAGCATCACTGGGGTGGGACGGATGATCCACGTGCCCATGGGGACAAGCCAACTAAAGCATAGCAGAGCCATGACACCCCAGCACAACCACTGGCAGGCAGAGAGTGCCACACCCAGGGGGTTGACAACCACAGTGCACATCAGTCCCCCCCGTACGCACAGCACAGCGTGCACTGTGCCCCCAAGACACCGCTCATGTGCAGTGACAGGCACTGCAGGAAACACCATGCACCCCCCGTGCCACACGTCAACCCCATGCTGCAGAGAAGCATACCAGCCAGACCCACCCTGTGCACCCAGCAGTGGGTGGCAGCAGATGGCAAGAGCAACAGAAAGACAATGCTATGCTGCTGATACCTCCCATGGACACACACACACACACACACACAGATACCCAGGACCATAGCAGCCCAGATGGCATGTACACCCCTGCAACGGAGCACCCAGAGCCAGTTGCAAAGCAGACACCAACACAGCAGTTGTACCAAAATAGAAATGTATATTTCAAAAAACAGTTAACAATAAACGTAGAACTATGTACAAGTTGGGGGGACGGGTAAAGGCAGGGTGTTCAAGGGGAGGAATAAAAACTTGGAGAGGGAAGGCAGGGTGAAAGGGATGGGTGAAGTAGAACTGAAATTTGGGCTACGGCCCAGCTGGCTCCTGCTCCTCCCCCTGCTGGCGTCCCCTCCTGTGCCTGTGCCGCCATTCCCCCTGGTGCTGTAGGGCCTGCAGGAGCTCACGGTTGTCCACCACCACCTGGGTCAGGCACCGCAGATCTTGCGCCATGCGTCGCAGCACACTGAGGCCTAGGAAAATGGGAACACAGTCAATGGCTGAGACTGACCACAACCCTGAACACCACCAAACCTGCAACCCATCTAACCCAATGTCCTGCACCTGTGATGGCATGCACCCACCCACAGTGAACATGCACATGGCCATCACAAACAGGCGGCACCAGCCATGCGCACCACTGCCCACACACACTGCCCACGCAATCACAGTACAAACTAGGCTGTCATGTGATGTGGCAATGTGGTGCGATGCCAGTTACACAGCTATGTGCCCAGTGCATGCGGGACCACCTGTGATGCATACACAGACGTGTCGTGGATGCTGCACTGTGATGCAGGTCACCTGTGTCATGCCTACATACATGGATACATAGACAGTGTCGGCAGATAAGGGCCTATGGGACACCCAGTCTGGCCATTTGGCCTTGTACGATCACCCTCTTGTCCTATAAGTCCGTTCCCCCTCACCCCTGACCTCCAGAAGTCCCTCATGGCTAACCCACGCATACATATATCCCGTGACCAAGTCAGCCCCCACCACATCCTCTGGCAGGGTGTTCCACTCATCCACCACCCATGATGTGAAGAAACACTTTCTCATGTTCCTCTTAAACGAGCCCCCTCCAACTGCATCCCATGCCCTCTAGTCCTGGAACATTCTTTATGCTTACAAATATTGTTTTCCTGTACTCTGTTCCCCCTGTACAATACTTGTATGTCCCCATCATATCCCACCCTCCTCCCCTCCAGGAGTACATGTTCAGTTCATCAACCTGTCTGCATAGGACTTGTGATGCAATCCATGCACCATCCATGTCGCCCTTCTGTGAACCTCTCCACCCAGTCCCTGTCCATACACAGGTATGGTCTCCGGAACTGTACACTGTACTCCAGTGTGTGGACTCACTAGTGTTTCGTATAGTGGAACTATGACCTCCCCTTTGGTTGTGTCCAGCATGGTTTGTGGTCCTGCCCCCCCAGCATGCAATAGCATCCATGACGTAATGATACTCACACTCCTCCAGCAGCTCCGTCTGCCGCTGCTGCTGTTGCTGCTGCTGCTGCTGCTGCTGCTGCTGCTGCTTTGGCCTGACAGCCTGTGGTACTGGGGCCCTGGCATGGCCCACATCACTGTTGTCCGGTGTCCTCACCAGCCGGCCTGTGGGAGACATATGGTGAGACAAACATCAGTGTGACTCAAAAGCAGAGTGCCCCTGCCCCAGTGAGACTGCCTGCCCACACAGCCATAACCATCCATCGCACAGCTGCACACACTGACACACCGATGCACAGCCACCCAGGCACACACACCCCTACAGAGAATATAGGTGAATAGATGGTACACTCACGTGGCCTAGGCACCAGGCCCCGCCTGGCACGGGAACGCAGCCGCGTCAATAGGTCTGGGTCCCTCCTGTGGAGATCACTGTACCGGTGCCGGCACTGCTCAGCAGACCGGCCCCGGCCAGTGACCCCCACCAGGTCAGTGGCCACTTGCTGCCACACATGAGTCCGAGGTCCGGTCAGGGGGTCCTCACCATATAGTGCCTCACAGTGGGGCTCCACTAGGGCCACCAGGTTGGCCACTTCAACTGGGCTCCAGGACACCGCCCTCCTCCTGGCCATGGCACCAACTTTACAGCAGGCAATATGGCACCCCGCTGCGCTGTGACCCCACGTGGAGTTGTTGCGCAATAGACCAGCACAGGCTCCAATCGCGCTGTTCGCACAGTGCCATCACTTTACATGGCGCTGTAACCAGACAGCGTAATAGGGATGTACACATGGCATGCCCACAGCGGCAGGGGTCAGAGGCATACACAAGGTCACGGCAATGACGCGCGCCACGCACAGCGCCATAGGATGTATAGGCATCCTGCTGACTGCTAAGCAGAGCACCAGTGCCACAGTGGACTATCGCGCAGAAGTGCCACAGCGCCCATAGTGCCCAGTGCTGTGAGCGCCACTGGCAAATGGTGGCCATGGCCAGAATCGCCTATCGCGCTCAGCAGGTCTGCAGTGCGATCGGACGCATCGTAACCTGTCTGGGCATGCGCAATGCAGTGTAACACACAGCCACAAACATGCGCCATCGGCTCAGCGGACCTTCCCTATTGCACTAAGCGCAAATACGCGATATTCAGCCGACATATGCAAATCAGTTGATCAGCCATGCAAAGGCGCAGTGGCACGATTAGCATGTCATTACAGTTGCGCCACACCTCATTTGCATGTGTTGCACTATAAAAATGCGACACTGGGTTGTGGCGGCCAGATTTGGTTGTTGCAGGTGAGAGGTGAGTTACATGCTGTGTGATGCTCAGGACAATGCTCATGGGCAGGGGTGCTGGAGGATGTCATAGGTTGAGGGGGCTGAGCATGATGAGGGCACTTAGGAAGGGGCAGAGGGCACCCTTTCCATCAGTATCTGCCATGCGGAGAGGAAGGGGTGGGCTTATGCCCCCCCCGGCCTGCAGCTATGCTCATGGGGAAATGCTGTGGACTGCACAGTGACAGGTGTCCACTTCCACCCATACAGATCACCATGACTGATGAGAACCAGGCTGAGGCTGTGGACGGCGGGCGTAGGAGGAGGCCGAACTTCACCACAGCAGAGACTGAGGCCCTCTTCCAGGCCTACCTGGAGGATGAGCCACTTTTGAGTGGGCGGAGGGGCACCCCTCAGCAGCGTGCAGCTGCATGGGAGGGGGTAGCTCTGGCCGTCAACCTGCATGGAAGCCACCAGCGCTCCGTGCAGGAATGCCGCAAAGATGGGGACTGACCTGGGAGGCTGAAGGAGAAGGTGGCAGCCTTCAGGGTGGCATGCTGCCACTGGTGGGGACCACCAGTGGTGTTGCAGCTGACCCCGACCGAGGAGACACTGGTCGTGGCCTGGCAGCCGAAGTGCCACTGCGGGTGTTCCAGGTGGAGGATTCCAGACAGGTGGAAGCCACCACCGCACGGTATGACATGGTGATGTTGTGGGGGGCTGTTGTTCACATGCACTCACATGTACTCTCTTTCTGTTTCAGATCCTGTTCATCTGCAGGAGCGGTGGTGGTGGGTGCTGACAGTGAGGCAGACCTGCTGGACCAGGAGGAGGGACCATCCACCTCCGCCAGCAGCCTGCAGGCACTGCAGCAGCAGGCGGCTGGCCCAACAACTCCGCCCGGCAGTGATCACAGGTGCAGGGGTGCACAGCCTGTGTCACAGCAGTCTGGCATGCAGGTGTGCCAGCATGCTGTGCCTATGGCAGTGGCACGCACGGCACTATTGATGATAGCAGGCCTGCAATGGCCAGTGATAGGTGTGTGTCCCACGAGGACACATGGCAGGCTCCAGCACATGCCCTGGCCCGTCCTGCTCCACACCTGTGCACCAGCATGCTGGCACAGTCACAGGCTGGGCCTGTCAGCACCCGGTGGGGCAGCATCGGTGGCTGAGCAGGTGTCTGGCACTGTTGGCAGCACAGGGGTGGAACAGGTGGACCTGGGGGCTCAGCAGTTGGAGGGGCGGCAGCAGCAGTTGCACACCAGGCCTGGGGGGACAGCGTCAAGCAGTGGCACTTGTCCACTGCCCTTAGATCCGCCCATACCTGGTCCTGGTGAACAGTGGCCACCCTCAAGGGGTGCTGTGCACCAGGACCATCCACACCCTGGGGGTCACAATGCCATTGGGGCACAGTACCCTTTGGACGCGCACACCCGCCTGCTGCAGGAGTTGGTACAGCTGCAGGGGCGGGTTGCAAGGTCCGTGGAGGCACTGACTGTGTCCGTGGAGCAGCATAGCAGGGAGTGTGCTCAGGACCGGGCCGAGATGGTCAATATGTGGACGGATGTGACCACTGCCATCGACAGGCTGACCCAGGCAGTGCTCTCTGTGGCGACCGCATTGACCACACTGTCTGGTGACCCTGTACCACGCACCCCACACAGTGCACACTCCACTCCCCATTCCCGGCGTCATGCGACACCAGGCCTGTCGATGCTGGGTTCTGCTGTGGGCATCCCGAGCACCCCTGGTGCAAGTTTGTTTGGCGGGATGCAGACCCCTGTGCGGGCAAGGTCGTGGTCGCACACTGGGACCCCTGGTGGTGCACTAGCGCCACCCGATGTGGCCCCTGCGCAGCCTGCCAGTGCTGCTAGGCCACGGCGGGGCCGCCCACGCATCCGTGGTGGCCGTGGGACAGTGCTCCCTGCATGAGCTGTCTCCCAATGCAGGCCCTGTCTGGTGCTGCCCTGTGTGCAATGTGTGTCATGGTGGGCAGTGCACTGCTGGGTGCTCTGCTCACCAAGCTGACACACGGACCACCTGTACACTCTCCCAACTGCTGTCCACAGGTGCGTGTGGATGATGATGCCTGCATTGCACTGTACACCAAGGTGCAAGGTTGCCCAGGTCCTGACATACGTACGTGGACAGTCCAGGTGGTGAGGGTGGTTGGTGGTGCTGTGTGTTGGCGTGTCATTTCCGCAGTGCTGTGCTGCTGCCCCTGTATGCTGCCTGGTGTGTGTGTGTGTGTGTGTGTGTCCATATGAGTGCTCACCCCTCTCTGATGGTGTGTTGGTATGCCTGGACCCTTCAACTCCCCTGACCTTCATGCACGGTGTGTTCCCCTGTGTGCCTGTGGTTTGCGCATAGACAGTGTTGCCTGCACATGTCCCCTTGACTTACCTGTGTTGTGCATAGTGCTCTTCTGCAATGGTGTCCCGGTGCAGCTGGGCCTGCCGTGTCAGTCGGGGGTCCCTCCATCCTAGGGGGGGCGGCTCATCACCCACATCACCGGCGCCACTGGCGTCCCCATCGTTGTCCCCCTCTTGGACCTGTACGGCTATCCCATGGTCTTTGGCCATGTTGTGCAGGATGCAACAGGCCAGGAATATCCCACAGGCCTTCTGGGGCTGTACTGTAGAGCTCGCGAGGGTGTCCAGGCATCGAAGCGTGCCTTGAGTATCCCAAACACCGGCTCTACGATGTTCCGCGTGCTTGGCGTGTGCCTCATTGAAACCGTGCTGCGCTGGGGTCGTGGGGCGCCGGTATGGTGTGAGCAGCCAGGGACGGAGTGGGTATCCACAGTCACCTGTGTGGAGATAGTGGAGATCAGTGTCAGGTCAGGTCCATATTGCCCATATCCTTGTGTGCCACTACCATGGCACCTGTGTCATTCCACCCTTGCACAGAGTTTGCATTCCATACATGTGTACTCACCCACTAGATGACCCGTGGGGATGTTCCCACTCTCGAATCGATGGCACAGTGCAGATTGGTGCCATATGAAGGCATCATGTGCTCTGCCAGGGTGTGTGGCACAGACATTGATGATGCGCCCAGTGGCATCACACACCACCTGGCAGTTGACACTCAAGAAGCCCTTTCGGTTACGATAAGCTTGGCCGTCGGGGCCAGGTGGCATGCGAATGGCCACATGGGTGCAGTCTATGGCCCCTAGCACGCCAGGCATATGTGCTACCCTGTGGAACTCCTGCATGTTTGCTGTACGCTCTGCCGTGGTGCTGGGGAAATGGATGTACTCTACAGCATGAGGCAGCAGTGCGCTGAGGAATTGGGTGAGGATGCATGACGTGGCCGACTGCGTAATGCCTGTGGTGTCACCTGTCGGCCTCTGGAAGGTGCCCGTGGTGAGCAGGCACATGCAGGCTGTCACCTTGGTCTCCACGGACAGAGCATGACTCCGTCGTGAGGGTGCCTGCATCACATCACTGCACAGCTCACTGAGCCGTCTCAGTATTGCCCTGTTCAGGTGGTACCGGGCCACAATCTCAACATCTGTGTACAGCTGTAGCTGATGCGGGCACGATACCGCCTGTCGGGGCATGCCGCCAGATGGGCCCCTCCGCACATCCCCCCTGCAGCATGCTGTCTCACCCCTCATTACAGCTTCCATGTGAAGCTGACACTGTCCATCTCCCTGGCTCCTGCCCCCCCAGCTGCTGTTCCTGTGTTACCCCCACTGCTGCTTCCACTGCATCGGGCACCCCCCACTGGCCTCTCTGTCCTCCAGGACCCACTGTCCCTCTCTGCCCTTCCTGCTCCTGTCTCTGTCTCTCTCTCGCTCTGTCTCTCTGTCTCTCTCCCCCGGTTTGCGGCCTGCTAGAGTTCTTGCGCCGCTCCCTTGAGCCTTTTTATTTTGGCTCACATCCGGTACTGCGCATCCTCCGGCTGAGCCACTCTTGCGCGTGCGCAGAGTGTTCGAATGTCGCATTGCGCGCTATGCATGGACCGCCCCCTTGGTTAGCATGCCTTCATTTCCATTAACGCTGTTGCTCAGCGTGTTTTCCGATGGCGCAACTGGCCCCTTCTGAATATCGCAGAATGGCGCGATTTTTGAGTTGCGTGACGTTAAGAACCCTGTTAAGCATGGCTAACCCTTTTGAATATCTGGGCCTGTATGTCTAACTGAAACTTTTCTTAATCCACACATACCAGTTGCCACGTTCTCTTTGCCAGACTTCAGTATCTTCAGGGAGGATAGAATAGATAAGTGGGGTGTGGGCTGCCTTCTTTACCTCAAATTGGGCGTACAAACCTCCAAAATTGTGATTAAGGATCTTACCAAGGACTGTGAATGCCTATCAATAAAGCTATTCATAGGGAGTGGGCACAAATCTCTTGTTATTCTATCTGTTTGTATCCCACTTGGTAAACAGCATCAGGACATAAAGTCCCTCACTAACTTTTTCCAACTCCTTGAGCAGAACTGAGAATGCATTGTTACTGATGACTTTAACATCATTTGGAATGCTAGGTCAAGCATGGATCATGGGGACAGGATTTCCTGTCTGTTCCTCACATAAATGGTCACTGAGCACAAGAGGACCAGTTATAAAACAGGCACTATTACGCAACTCAACTGGGTACTTGTCAGACACTCCAACAGGGTTAAAGATGCCAAAAATTCTGCCAGATACCCTAAGTGGCCATTCCCTGGTTCAGTTTCTGTGGGCAGCTAAACAGCCCAGCCCCCCACCCTGATCATATTCAACTGGGTTCTAAACAATAAGAAGGGGCCTGAATGCAAAGCACACTTGGCCAAACTGATTGGAGCTTCCTTGATGCTATCCCAAATATTGACATCATATAAAATGTACAACTAAACTAAAGACTAGGCCAACTCATCAACCCAGATAGTGTCTGTATGTGTCCCAATATACAGTATGTATTGTAATTTGGTACCATAGATTGTTGCACCATGTAAATGCTTCAGGGGGACTTCCATATGTGATGTTGCAGGGAACATCTGTCAAAGTTATTAATATAGCCCATGTTTTTTTATTTGTATCTGAAATGTCTGTCTCCTTTGGAACCTCCTAGAAAGAGCACTGCCAGGTCCCACCATCTGGACAAAATCAGCCATTGTGGTTTTATGTGAATTAACACAGTTCTTCAGGGCCACTGTATATACTAAATACGCAAAACTGAAATAAAATACTTTTCAGTATACTTGCTACTTATGTAAATATGTAATTTCATTTATGGGTGCTGTACTGAATAACCCAAAATAATATTTCAATAAATTTTTTCTTTGTTTCTACTATACATTTAAGATCTATACATTTCCTGTAAACATTGTAGAAAAGAGTACTATGTATGCTATTTGTGTGTGTGTGACTTTGTTAATGCACAAGTTAAGGTAACTCAATGCCACAAAAGTAGGGAAATGTGGCATTAGGGTTTCCAACCCTAATGCCCCATCCCCAACACCCCAAGCAGCAAAAGTAAAAGAAAATTAGGATTTTAGATCTCCGGAGTCTTGGCAAATCAGTGGTGGGGTCTTTCTTGGGGGTTGTCAACCCTAGTGCTCACCCGTCCCTCCCTAGCCCCAGCCTCTAATCTGAAGCACAAGGTACAGCTCCAAACCGGTGCTTCATAATGATACTCTCTCCAAAGGTAGAGAAGTATGTCTCACCACAGGTTGCCAACACAGTTTGTTGTACCTTGCTTCACGTAGGGCCCTGTGGGATCCAAAACATTTTCATATTTGGAAGTAAATGACCCAGCTCATAAGGCACGGGGTCATGTTGTCACAAACAAAACAGCACGGCACTATACCGTGCTGTGAAAACAGTGACAACAAATAAAAAACAGTAAAACACTTGTTTTCTGTGGGGGGTTCCACCCCCTGCACCACCCATTATGGGGGACTGCACCCCACAAACCCCCGTTAAATTAACCTCCTCTGGGAGGCAACTCGGGGACAGGGTGAAACTCAGGTGAGGGGCATCACAAACCACACAAAAGACAAGAAAACAATTTAACTAACCTAATCTGGGACCTGGAATAGAACCCGGATCCACAGCCACTCCATTGTCCTCCAGCACTGATGGATTTCCTCCCTGAGTCACGGCAGCTGCTTGGTGGACCCCTTCCAGCAGAGCTCTTACCCTCTGCAGCAGAGCTTTCCAGCAAACAGCTACAGGGTCACCGCTATCACTCTACACTATTTGTGTCATGTGGCACTGCGTACCCTGTAGCTGTTCTTCCACGCGTTGTTACTATTGTGCAGTTTATGCCCTGCGGCACTGTATATACAACATATTGACCCAGTACGAGCTCATAACAGTAGTCATCTTTTTAGTCACAATAAAATCAGTGTGCCACATCCTTTAATATGTTGTGCAGTGCTTCATCAGAATTAGTAAAATTGACTCCTCTACATCAAGGTGTGAGTGATGTCATCCTAGCATGCTTAGTTTGGCTGAGTGAGGTACTTAGATATAGCACTAAGAAAGAAGCTCTGTCTTTTGCTAGTTGCATTTGAACAAGGATCCTAAAGTCTGAGTAAGAGGTTTCTTACATCCTAATAATGTTACAATGTATAAATTACTAATGACTGGCTAAATTAAACTTGTTTCTTTTGTGGCCATTGTCTGAAGCAAGAGAGTAAAATGTTACAGATTGAAAGAGGCAGCCATGAGTGCATTTAACATTGTTGAAATATTTGTATATAATGTAAGTAGAATATACACATAAGTAATTTTTAAAATTAGCATTTTGATACTAAAATGAGATCAGCTATATATTTTGAATTATAGACAGGAAAGAAAATTTAGGACTATGAAGTAATCTGCTTGAAGAACACAAGTTACTGAAGGTATGTATTGAAACACTTTCTTAAGCAGAGATACATAGTATTTTAGCTGCTAAAATGCATGCACTTATTTGTGTTTCATTGTAGTGGTTAGCCACAATGAATCATTGAAAGGGAATATTTAACAGAGAGCAAACTGCATGTTCATGGGTCTCCCAAGTCAAGATGGAGATTAGTGCCCAAGAGGTGGATAAGCAGAAAAGGGGCAAAATTCAGCAGACGGGCAGACAGCAAGGAGAACCAGGGATAAATGACAACCAAGGAAGGGGCTGGAGTGGAGCAGTGAGACAGTCTAGGGAGGTCAAATCATGGAAAGCCATGTGTGCAAATGCCAGGAGCCTTAGCAACAAGATGGAAGATCTGGAGGCTGTCATGGTGCAGTCAGACCTGGACATTGTGGCCATCACTGAAACCTGGTGTAATGATAACCACGACTGGGAGATGGCCATACCTGGCTACAACATATTCAGAAGAGACAGAGCAGGCAGGAAGAGAGGAGGTGGCACTGTATGAAAAATGACATAAGGGCCACAGAGATCCAGGAGGAACAAATGGGGAGAGATACTGTGGGTTAAGCTGGAAAGGAAAATGAGGGACAGCCATCCGCACAGGTGTGGTCTATAGACCACCAGCCCAGGAGGAAGAAACAGATAGGGAGCTGATGCTAGCCATCCAAAGGATGGCAGACAAAGTGAGGTAGTACTGGTTGGAGACTTCAATATTCAGGCGTGGACTGGAGCATCCCAGCAGCAGCATCAACTAGGAGAAGATTTATCCTGGACTCCCTTCAGGGTGCCTTCCTCAAGCAACTGGTCATGGAACCAACTCGGCAGAAGGCAATACTGGACCTTGTGCTCTGAAACAGGGACAGTGTGATGGGGGTAACAGTGGGGAGCACCTGGGAAACAGTGACCACCAGTCATTGTGGTTTGAAATCACAGAAAGAGCAGAACCAAACCACACAAAACACGATCCTGGATTTTAGGGGCAGACTTTGGGAAAATGGGAGATACTTGAAAGAGGCATTAAGGGAATGGGACGGGAATCAGGGGTTGAGGAACAGTGGGCAGTATTTAAAATGGGGATTACAAGAACAACAGAATTATGTATTAAGCAGATTAGCAAGAGGAAAAGGAAGAGGAGACCATTATGGTTTTGTAAAGAGGTAGCAAAGAAAGTGAAAGCCAAAAAGATTGCATTCAGGCAATACAAAAGACACAGGCAGAAGGGATAGGGAGAAGTACCAGGAGAAGCAAAGGAGGCAGGGAGGTCAGCAAGGGAAGCCAAAGCTCAGACAGAAGAACACATTGCAAAATCAGTGGGTAGAGGGGACAAAACCTTTTACAGGTACATAAGTGAAAAAAGAAAGACAAAGGGAGGGATAGTGAGACTGAAGGGGGAGGATGGGGGCCACGTGGAGGATGACAACAGTAAAGCTGACATATTGAACAGGTATTTCTGCTCAGTCTTTACTGAGCAAGAGGAGGGTAATGGGTCTGAAGGGAGTACAAGGGGTGAGAATGGTGCAGAAATGGACACAAGTCCCTTTACACGAGAAAGGGTCCTGAAGGAACTGGAAGTAATAAGAGTTGATAAAGCAATGGGGAGAGATGGGGTGCACCCCAGGGTCCTTAAAGAACTAAGAGAGGTGGTGGCTGAACCTCTGGCTATCCTGTTTAGCTGATCACTGGAAACAGGGGAGGTACCCAAAGACTGGAGGACAGCAGATGTAGTCCCTTATACAAAGTGGGAACAAAGAGGAAGCAGCGAACTACAGACCAGTCAGCCTCATCCCAGTAGTGGGGAAGATCATGGAAGCACTACTGAAGGAGAGATTGGTGGAACATCTGGTTGTCAATGGACTACAGGACCCAAGGCAGCATGGTTTCACCAGGGGGAGGTCATGTCAGACCAACCTCATTTAATTTTTGACTGGGTGACTAGGAGGTGGATCAGGGAGGGCAGTGGACATGGCCTATCTGGACTTCAAGCAAGGCCTTTGACACTGTGCCACATAGAAGACTATTACACAAACTAGGGAATATGGGTGTGGGCAGGACAGTAGTGTGGTGGGTAGGTAACTGGCTGGGTGGCAGGACACAGAGGGTGGTGGTAAATGGCTGTCCCTCCACAGAGGAAGAGTGACCAGTGGGGTACCACAGGGATCAGTGCTGGGACCGGTCCTATTCAACATCTTCATCAGTGACATGGCGCAGGACCTAGAAGGCAGAATTTCACTGTTCGCTGATGACACAAAGCTCTGTAACAGAGTAGACACACCGGAGGGTGTAGACAGAATGAGAAGGGACCTGCAGAAACTTGAAGAATGGTCAGGGTTTGGCAGTTGAAATGCAATGCAAAGAAGTGCAAGATAATGCATATGGGCACAAAACCCTGGCACAATATATCAGTTGGGGGGTGAGGATATAGCATGCACCAAGCAGGAAAGGGATCTTGGGGTTATCATCTCTGATGACCTCAAGGTAGGAAACAGTGTGACAAGACAGCAGGTAAAGCAAATAGGATGCTGGGATGTATAGGCAGGGCATTACCAGCAGGAAAGGGAGGTCATAATTCCACTGTACAAGACACTAGTGAGGCCCCACCTGGAGTACAGTGTACAGTTCTGGAGACCATACCTACGTAAGGACATAGGCAGGGTAGAGAAGGTTCAGAGGAGGGCAACAAAGATGGTGCATGGATTGCATCACAAGTCCTATGAAGTCAGGTTGAAGGAACTGAACATGTACTCCCTGGAGGAGAGGAGGAGAAGGGGATATGATAGAGACATACAAGTATCTTACAGGGAGGAACAGGGTGCAGGAAAACACTATTTTAAGTGAAAAGATGTTCCAGGACTAGGGCATGGGATGAAGTTGGAGGGAGGGACGATTCAGAGGAAACATGAGAAAGAATTTCTTCACAGAACGGGTGGTGGACAAGTGGAACACCCTGCCAGAGGAAGTGGTGGGGGCTGAAACAATCACGGGATTTAAGAATGCATGGGATAGACATAAAGGAATTCTGGAGGTCAGGGGTAAGGTGCAACAGACTTCTAGGAAAACAAACTGAACTTACAAGCTCAAATGGGCAGACTGGGTGGTCCATAGACCCTTATCTGCTGACACTGTCTATATATCTATGTATGTATCTATGTCTTGGCTAATCACTGGTGGGGTCTTCCTTGAGGGTTGTCAGCTCTAATGACCACCTCATTCTGTGAGCAAGCAACATCATATATGGTCTCCTTTCTTGACACAGAGCCCACAGGCCCCTGAAAAGTGTATCATTATGAGGCAGTGGCTTGGAGCTGTACCTTGTGCTTCAGATTGGAGGCTAGGGGCTGGGGGGAGGAGGGAGCATTAGGGTTGACAACCCCCAAGGAAGACCCCACCACTGATCTGCCAAGACTCCAGAGACCCCAAACCCTAATGTTTTTTTTTCCTTTTGCTGCTTGCTGCTTGGGGGGGGGTGGGGACAGGGTGTTAGGGTATCCTTATTTGCCTGAGGGAATGCAGGGCCCTTTGGGCCCTGTGCTCCCATCCCTCCATAAATGCATATATGTATGTAGCTGTGGAAGAGCCCCGAGTTTCCACTTATAGGACAACAGTGATCATACTGTCAGCATAAACATCTTATTACCACAACTCATAGATCTAGTACTGAAAATGTTCGAATCCATGCCAAATTGTAATTCCACACAACTGCAACACAGATGTGAAAAGACATTTTGATCAGGATTTGAAAAATAACAGCTGTGACATACATGAGGTGGGGTAATAAGAAGTCTAAGTTGGAAATTTGGGGTCAAAATATGACAAATTTATGAAGTTACAAGCATGTGTAGCGAAATTGCAGCAAATGGTCATAACTCTGCCATTTTTACATATTTTGATCCTGAATTTGAAACATAGCCTTCTTATGACCCCACCTCATAAACAAGGTCAAGAAAAACTGTCAAATCCTGCCTGAAAGGTGAATTTTCTGACTGTGAAACAACCTTTCTGATGGCAGTTGTGTAATGACAGTCATATTGGTCATGAGCTGGGGTCCCCAAAAGGCCATGTTGAAAATTTGGGGTCAAAATGTTAAACAATGGGTGAGTTATGCATTAAAGTTGAAACCCCCATTGAAATACATTGAATCACATTTACTGTACTTTACTTTCTCATATTGCAGTCGCTGGTTCCAGCAGCAAGACAGGTCTTCAATAGGGAGAGTGGATCTTAAATCTGGGACCTATTCAGGTGAGTGAGGGTGTATAGGGGTGTACTGGTGGGTGTGGGGTGGTGGCTGCTGAGTGGGAGGTAGGGGTGTGGGGACTGATCGGCGAGGGACCATTTTTATTTTGCAGCCGAGAAAAAAACAAAACATCAAGGGACATTTTGCTTTTTTACAGGATGGACTTGGGGAGTGCCACTAGACACCAGGGACATAAAGAGCTGCATGGGGGGGAATTGGACAATGAGGGAGGGCAGAGGGACCAGTGGACTACCAATGATAAAAAAAATAAGAAAACAAAATATGGGGATGCAGGAGTGGACTGGGGGGTTGCCACTGGACACCAGGGACATAAAGAGCTGCATTGAGGGTCGATTGGACAATGGGGGAGGACAGAGAGAACACAGGATTAAAAATGAAAAACAAAAATACACATAATATAATTTTTTAACATGGCCCCAAGTTAGAAAGCAAACACAATTAAAATGCAGCTCTGTATAATTGCATCAAAATACAACTGTTGGTGAAGGTGTGAAAGTAAAACCCAAGCAATAATTAAAGAAAAACATGCAATACAATATAAATACAAATATATCAAAAGGAAATGCCACGGGTTTAAAATCATAAACATTCATGTCAACAGCACCATGGCATTCCTGGAAGGAATGCAAAATCAGGGTAAGCATTTACAGGCAGAGTTGGCTAGGAGGTTAACTCTACAGTGGGATTTTTTTCAGTCAGGAATGGAATTAGTTCAAAAATGTTTTGTGTCTGCCTAAAACTGGAGAAAGACAGAAAGTGACTTTGACTAGTGCTAACACTCTGTAAAATCAAAGGTACTGACCCAGTCTTGTCAGTCTATGAACTGTGTCTCAGACGCAGTCTGTAGACTGATAAGACTGGGTCATCACCTTCAGTTTTACAGAGTTTAAACACTAGTCAGAGCCTCAACTCATTACTAATTTAAACAGCAGTGCAGTCCAGTTTAGCTTCTAATGTTTCTGTAACACCCCCCCCACCTTGGCCCAGGTAGTTGGGGATAGGTGCACTTGTAAGTTGAGCTTGGTCCCTGGGTTAGGCACAGTCGAACTGCAATGCCCCCCCCTTTACCTTTTGACAGCAGGTGACAAATGGTCTTCTTTGCCTGTCCAGGCTGGTGAGGTCAAGGCAGGCTGGCAGACAGTGGTGGATGGGACAGAGACTAGTAGTGGGCAAACTGGCAAGTTTTCCTGTTCCGGTCATGAGGATGCTGGCTGGAGCTGAGGAGGGAGTCTGACTGCAGAGGTTGCAGTGGGTCATTCACAGTGGGACTGGGGCAGCAGCTGTTCATGGACTCTATTTTATATCTTATCACTGCTCCTTTGTTTTACTTCTAACAAACAAAAGAGAGGTGATAAAATTGCCAGGGTAAAGGGGATAGCTTCCTCTGGAGGAAGCAATCACCTGACCACAGCAGAGTTCAAAGCGTGATTGGCTGTTGAAGGACTGGCTTCATTCACAAGCCAAAAGTGAAAACTGAACTCTGATGTGCCATACTGGGAATGGTTTCTGCTGGCAGGGGGACTCTCTCTAGGAGTTGCACTGAAGTGTGAGACTATATATGTTTGAGGAAGTAGCACGGTGCCTGGCTCCAGAGGAGACACTCTGCCCCTACCGCCGCTGAGGTGACAAGCTCAATAGCAGCAGGGAAGAAGGAAAAAAAGGAAACTCAGAAAAGAAAAAAAGGAAACTCTGGGTGTCTTGCAAACTTGGGGGCTCTGAGCAACTGCCCAGTCTGCCCTATGGTTAATACAGCCATGTTTGAGAAGCTCGAGCTCCATCCCACAGGTCTCTGAATGCACTAGTCTGTATGTAACTTGGGGATTCACTGTTTTTTTTTTCTTTGCTTGTATTCTACTTTGAAAACATTTTACTTGGGCACCATGTTGTGGAAACTAGCAGATAATGACAAATACTGAGAGTACAGTGACTTGAGAAAAAAAAAGTTGGTTCTGTTGCCTTTCCAGCAACAGAGGTGGTGGGGGGGGGTGGACCACTGGACTACCATAACTCCGCATAGGAATTTACCATTCAGACAGTAAAGTTCAAACTATTAATAAGTGCAAAAGGTTATTTACCATTCAAACAGTAAAGTTCAAACAGTAAACAACAAATTGAATGATAATCACTTAGTGACTGATGGGGGACATGCTTTTCAGTGAAAAAACACATATTTGCCATTAAGATATATTAATTTTAAAACAAACATCGAACTAAGCATATCACTGAGACCTAAATAAAGGTGTTGTGCTGTCCTTAGCGTGCTGTAATTATGTATAACACTATTTTGTTAATTGTTAGAAAAACAAGATGGCTGACAGCATGAACAATATTTTCTCTGGGCATGACCAGTAAATTAGCAGTTTGAACTGTTCTCATTTACTGTACCTGCTTGTCTTGCGGCTATCACAAAAATAATTATAATTCAAAAATGGTATATATTTTTTCACCAAACCATTGAAAGGCACACCCTTGGTGCACACACTATCATCCCGAAAACTTTCAGAGAAAAATTTCATTCCATGTGGGCTGTAGTTGACGGCAAAAAAATCCCATGTTAACCTATGGGAAACTTTTTTTTTCTGTTTTGTACCACTTTGTATCTCAAAAACCATACAAGATATCATCAGAAAACTTTCCAGATCTTGAGACACTGGCAGCATGACCGAGCTTGCCAAATCTTGGGCTATTTCATCAGAAAATGCCAAAATTATTAAGGTGCAAAAATCTGGGATTTAACACTGAAGTGCTGTGCCAGCCCTAACTACAGTATTGAGGCATGGTCACACCCTATAATATATCTATATATGTGTGTATATATATATATATATATATATATATATATATAGATATTCATGGCAAAAAAAAAAAAACTCTGTTTAATGCATCAGTTAGGGTTGTTCCACAGTGACAAAAGCAAGGAAATTCGGTGTTAGCATTGAAAATCCTAACTCCACATTCCCTCACCTCCCCAGCTACACACACACACACACACACACACACACACACACACACACACACACACACATATGCAAGTAGGGGGGAAGACCAAGGCAACACAACCAATCACAGACAACCAGCAGCAGGTGACAGAAATAACATACAACTGTCTAAACATACTATAAGACACATCCATCATCATGGCCCAACAACTGTAGCATTTGAGCAGCCATGGGTATACAGAGTGTTGTGGACATCTTCACACAGTCACATATCAGAACAATAGTACTGTGAATAGAATTCCTATGATATGCAGTGTTTGGTTATACTGTGATAATATCATGAGGTATCAACATAGAAGAAAGCATGTATAATATGATGCATTATCTAATGTGGACATAGGCAGAAAAAAAAATGACAGTATGGGACCCTTCGAGTAACATGTACTGTTCAATGTACCCTTGTTCAAATCAAGATGGGCATGGTCACATTGATACTCACATGTTGCATGAATAATGATTTCTGGTCACGAATCTATAAACACATGCAGTACTCAATAGTTGTACGACAGTTCTGTTATGTACAATTCAAAATAGTATTCAGAACGAATATTTGGTTATTTTACTGCCATATGCACAATCACTGACAGAACTAACAGTGGTATAAATGGTGCATGATGTTTCCATCCTATGATAATAGTCATATTAGTGTTAATATGTGAAATGCTTTGTATAATACTGTCAACCATGGGCCATGATGATATTTAACAGTTTGTGAGCTACAGTTCCACATAGCTGTTGAACTCTTTAGGATTAGATAACTGCAGCAGCACAGTGTTTATAATTGTATTCTGATACATTATTTGCTACTGTTAGGGTAACATTAGGAGCCATTTACACACATGAAAGCCCGGTGTAAATGGGGTCTAATATTATCCATTCATAGGTACAGAGGCGGTAACATGTTGTGTTTGGCCACCACTGTTACCACATAGGTAGGATTGTGTATACAAACAGAAACATGCATTTGCACTTACGAAGTCACAGCAAGGCAAAGAGAGTGAACTGGTACCATGGAATACTTTGGGTGACACCATCCCTTATACAGCTGTGAAGATTCAGATAATAGTGGAGAATGACTTAGTAGATAATACTGTACTGATCCAATTTTTTTTTATGGCATGGTAAGATCACTGGGTACTTAGAAACATCAAAGTGTCTTACAGTGGTCTGTGCTACTACACACTCCTGAAGACAAACATGTGAACATGGGTCCTTTGAACACTATGCTAGCAGCAATATATCAAATAATGGAGGAACACACTTTGCTGTTTTAAATGAGAAACTTTCCACAACTTGGATACTGTGTTGTGTGACCATGTGAGTTATCGGGTCTCACAGTTCCACACAGATCTACAATTCTACAATATAAGATAATTAAACAGCAGTACTGTGCAGAGAATAGTGTACTGACACATAATTGTCTTATTCTGGGGTAACAGTAGGAGGCATTAACAGTCAACAAAGGTCCCTAAGACCACTGCCAGATATTGGCATGTTATTAGAGTGATGATTATCAACACATTGTCATTCAGAAGACATAAGAAATATATTAGATATAAAAACATGTATAATGTAACAGAGCAACGACTGATGGGCAGTATGCATGCATAGAATGAAGTCACTCAGATGGCAGCAGAACTTCTACACTTGGTGGCCCATGATGATGGATGTGTCTTGTAGTATGTTTAGACAGTTGTATGTTATTTCTGCCACCTGCTGCTGGTTGTCTGTGATTGGTCGTGTTGCCTTGGCCCTCCCCCCACTTGCATATGAGTGTGTGTGTGTGTGTGTGTGTGTGTGTGTGTGTGTGTGTGTGTGTGTGTGTGGAGCTGGGGGGGGGGAGGTGGAGTTAGGGTTTTCAATCCTAACACCAAATTTCCTCACTTTTGTCAGTGTGGAACAACCCTAACTGATGCATTAAACTGATTTTTTTTGCCATGAATATATATATATATATAATAGTGGCATGGTAGTGCCACTATAGTTAGGGTTGAGTACCCCATTTAAGGTTAAAGTGTGAAATTTTGCATCTTAATAACTTTGCCACTGCATGATGGATTTGCCTGAAATCTTGGCAGGCACAGAGCGGTTCCATAGATCTCTGGATCTGCCAAGTTTTGTAATGGTTGGGTATATGGTTGCGGAATTACAAAGTGACATTCCGTAGTGCATTTACGCTTTTTAGCGCATTCTTTGCTCACTCCTACAGGTCATACGGTTTGCGCGACCAATCCAAAAACTTCAGGAAACATGCGGTGTATATCTGTGTCACTGTAGGAAGTGAAGAAATCCAACTTCAGATATGATACATTATTTACAAAGTTGTTCTTCAAGGTTAGTTCACATAAAGGTGAACCAAGCTGACAGTAGCGAAAATGGTGAACCTCGCTTCATTTTTAACATTTGGGTGGTAAAAGGTATCATGGGTGCCACAAGGTGAGTCTATGGCAAATTATTCAATTTTGGAACAGTCTAACTTTGTAATCCTTAAGTATTTTAGCACAATAGCAGGAAAAAGCACATCTGTGGGACCAGGTCTTGCCACCCTGCAAATGTCAGCCCAAAGGACCCAACCATTTGCTTGCAGGATGATGGCAAAGATGTGCAGTCATTAGGAGCATACTTTTACAAAATACTTTCGCAAACATGAAAATGTCATAGCACGATATGTGTTTAGCGGTGCGTGGAATGTCTGGGATGACAGCAGCGATGACCCCATTGCACAGCCTGATGGGAGCATGGATGTGTGGTTTTGTGGTTTAGATAGTTGTATGTTATTCATGTTACCTGCTGCTGGTTGTGTGTGATTGGTTGTGTTGCCTTGGTCCTTCCCATACTTGCATGTATGTGTGTGTGTGGTGGTGGTAGGGGTGGGGGGATGTAGAGTTAGGGTTTTCAACCCTAACACCGAATTTCCTCGCTTTTGTCATTGTGGAACAACCCAAACTGATGCATTAAATGGATTGCTTTGCCATGAATATATATATATATATATATATATAAATATATTAGAGGCAAGATCTGTTTAATACATCAGTTAGGGTTATTCACAATGACTAAAAGTGAAATTTGATATTGGAATTAATATGAACCTAGCCCACCCCCAGCTAGCATCAGGGTGCACATTGGGGTTGCTGGCCTAACTCTCACCCCATCACATGTGTAAAGAAGCTGAGGAATGGGAGAATGGGGTGAGAGTTGGGACCCGATGACCCCAGCAGCGCCGATGCCAGTTGAGGCCACAGCTCTCACCACACAATGTCTTGTGACATAGTAACAGGAACAGCAACGCAAACAGAAGTGCCAACAGTGGCGCACATGGTAACGCAAACATAAATGGTAAAGGAAACATTAATAGAAACGCAAGTGCAAAGTCATGCCAAAGCGAACAGTGATGCAAATGGACACTGAAGCATGTACGGAAACACAACTGGTTACGCGAACAGTGATGGCAGCAGTATTTTAAATGGAAATGTTAAGTGTCACAGCAAAAAGAACACTAAAGGGAACAGAAACGGAAACACGAATGCAAGCGCACATGTAAATGCACACCATAATGCGCACAGGCATAGTACCACAATTGTAAATGCAAATGGTAAAGATAACATGAAGAATAACACCAAAGGAAACAGAAACGGGAACAGAAGTGCGTAAGGAAACTCAAACCGAAATGCACACGGGCACAGTACCACAATTGTAAATGCAAACGGTAACGGTAACAGCAA
The DNA here is from genome assembly GCA_016271365.2 of Neoceratodus forsteri. Taxonomy (NCBI): domain Eukaryota; kingdom Metazoa; phylum Chordata; order Ceratodontiformes; family Ceratodontidae; genus Neoceratodus; species Neoceratodus forsteri. Next base: position 323,237,023 of record JADMNL010000023.1, read on the forward strand.
CAATAACAGCAAAAGAAACAGAAATGCAAAAGGAAATGCAAGCGCATATGAAAACGCAAACCGTAATGCACACGGGCATAGTAACGCAATTGCAAATGCAAATGGTAACAGTAACAGCAAGAAAGACACAAAACAAAAGAGGAACGGAAACACAAACGAAAGGGCTACCGGAAAAGCAAATGGCAATGTGCACAGTGACACAAACAAAAATTCAAACAGAAACAGTAGTGGAAACGCAAATGGTAACAGTAACGAAAACACAAGTGCAAGTGACAACACAAAGATGCCTGCGGTGGCATACACAGGGCGATAGCATAAGCGGGGACATAAGCGCAGAGTGGAAACAGTAACTGTAACAGTAACGGAAGCGCACACCCTGTTTTTGCCGAACAGGTGCATAGAGAACACAGTGCATACAAAGAATGTATGCATTGTAATGGGCATCGAAGCTGAAAACGAGCATTGGAAGTACTTAATTGCTAATATCTCAGCAACTGCACAACATAGAAAGAAAATTTAAATTTCACAAAAATCAAGATTTTCCTGGCTAGGTTTTTGTTGCTACATAGCCCATAGGGGTATGGAGCTCACAACAAAAAATCTGTATCTCGTATTGTTTTCGAGATAAGAGCCCAGAAAGGTGCGACGTACACCACCATGTTAGTCTATGGGAAAAAACACCAAGTTTGGAGTACCATAACTTGGCAGCCATGCAATATTTGTTCATCAAACCACCAAAAGGCACATCTGTAAGATGTTGGCTGCCTTTCCTCCAAATTTCAGTCCAAAAGACCAAACCGTTCTTTTGCAGCAGGTGGCAAAGAACTCCTGTCATTGTGGCCATAGTCTGGAAAGTAGTGTCTCAATTTGCGGCAATTTTCGCAAAATTTTGCAAAAATGTCACAGGTGCGACACTACTTTGTGACACTACTGTTTCCAGAAATTTGAAAAACATATTTCTGGGGTGTTTTACCCCCAAAACAAAAACATGGCTAACATCCTCAGGGTTCAACTAGGTGAACACAGAAAGAATTGTGTCCCTAGAGGGTAACAATTTTAAATGCCAAGCATTTTTCTAATCACTATCTGAAAACAAAATGGCAGATTTGCGACACTACTAGGGCCATTTGTGACACTAAAAAGTGCATTTGTGAAAGTGTTGCACTTTTTGTTAACTTTTCCCATTGACTTATAATGGAAATTTGTTTTTTGAATAACTTTTGAACCGTTCAATATCTTTCAAGAAATTTTCAAAAGGCCCAGCGGGGGCCCTGGCTGCATGTTCCCTGAAGTTTTCAGACCAGTTGTGCAAACCGTGTGACCTGTAGAGGAGAGCAAAGAATTCACAAAAAAGCATAATTGCACATTTCATTGTCACTTAATAACTCCGCAGCTGTATATCTGACCAATACGAAAGTTGTCAGATGCCAAGATCTACCATGCCCAATTGCGTATACCAAAGTTCAGGTAAATCCATTGAATGGTGGTAAACTTATTAAAGTACAAAGTTTCACCCTTTAACCTTAAAAGTGCTACTCAACCCTAACTATGGTAGTACTACCGTGTTACCATAATATATATATATATATATATATATATATATATATATATATAAAATGGGGAAAAAAAACAAATACAAATCCAATGTTCTGATTGTATAAAGCACATCACATGACCATGCGTATATCAGAGCGCGACCGCACACCTGCACTTTTACCCCCCACCAAAATAATTTTCCTATTTTGTAAGACAGATAACCCACTCTGAGGTGTGTGGTCATGCTCTGCTATACGGCTCCTTGGGTGGTTGACTCACTCAGCCTGGGGCGATGTGTGTATGTCAGAGCCAGGGTCACCACCTTTGAATGAGGTAAAAACAGGATGCGAAACCACACCCCAATCTCAACCTCTGCCCCCCCCCCCTCTTTTTATGACTGACTCCTTCTCCAAAGCCATTTGTAATGTTGGAATATACATTATTAGTAGGAAATAATTTTTATACTGTTATTTATTTGATTTATTTATTCATTTATTTACTTTTATTCTTTGGCAACCAGGTTAACTCCCATAGGCCACATAGCCCACTTTACAGGAGTGACCCAGGAGTACAGGAAGGTTAAGTGACTTGCTCAGGGTCATACAGTATGCAAGTGGAGGTTATGGGAATCAAACTCAGGTCTGCTGGATGTGCCAAGCTCATCCGCAGCTCATTGCTCAGCCCTCTGTTAAACACTCTCCCATTTTCCTTTCCATGTCAGTCATGTATTCTGATACTTTGACCAATTTTTGATAAGTTAATTATCAATGCTTGTGGTACCCTTAATACTGCACTGGGTTCCCCTTTACCTCAGCAGCTACTGCTGTTTCTTCTCGTATTTCTAAGTCATTCCACAATTTCAGATACACCATTACATGCTGTTTATCTGAATGACCTGTAAATGTGTAGCTAATATCATGGAATGTTCAGGTAATACAAAAAATGAGAGCAAATGTGGTGATAAAGGCAACGCAAGTTAGATTATTAATTTAACAAAAATGGGTCTAAAACATACCAGACTATAGGACAAACAAAAAAAACACATGAGAGCACATAAATGTGTAAAAGCTGTTGCCTGTCATAGCTGTAAAAGACCATACTTAAAATTCAGGGTGGAAAAGATCAGGTTAATTTACTGCTAATGATCTTAATGGCCATACTTTACACCTGCCAGACAGTCTGGTTTTGCAAACAAAGGCAGGTCTGAGTGACTGAAGTGACATCAGAACTTCTTTGTAACCTGGACATGTAATGCAGCCAAAACAGTGAATGATTTGATACAACAGTTTTAAGAGTATATGAGCAGTCAAAATGGCCCCAAAACCGGACTGCATTTAATCAAAACTGGATGACCATATAAGGACCCTGAAAAACAAATCACCTGGTCAAAAACCGGATAGGTGGCAACCCTAAATTCAGAGCACGACCGCACACCTCAGAATGGGTTATCTATTACATATATTATTTGTAAAAAAACTATGTTAATGCAACATTTAGGGTTCAGCCTACAATGACAATAGTATGGAAATGTGGTTTTAGGGTTTCCAACCCTAAAACCGCACCCTCACCCCAAAGTAAATTAGGGGTGCAGTCTTTCTTGGGGTTGTCACCCTAAAGCTCACTCCATTCTATATAGCCCTGAAACATACACACCTGTGTCCATAACATCTGAGCTTTCTTGCTAGAGCAATGGGGTGAGCTTAGGGTTAACAACCCCAAGGAAGACATTCTTTGTAATTTGCTTCAGGGTGGGGGTTTAGGTTGCAAACCCTAAAACCACATTTATCTTTTGTCACTGTAGGCTGAACTCTAAATGTTGCATTAATGCAGTTTTTTGCAATGAATGTCCTTACTTTTTTGTAATAGTATAATTGTATCCTAATTGTAATGCCTAAGTTCAAGGATGATGCTGTGTCACTACAAGGGTGTGCGATGAATAGGCAGGATAGGATTGGCAAAAGGGGCAGGGGTGCTTGATCTATATTAGGGATACAATCCAAGGGTGCTTGCATCCCCTATGTGGGAGCTCTGGTGACCATAAAATTCTATCTGTAAAACTATTACTTAGATCTCAACTTAAGACCCTTATTATAGCAGCAGTATACTTACCTAACATACTAACATACTAACATGCCAGCAGAATAGGCCTAACGGTCTTTCGTGTCTGCTCGTTTGGTCAGCCCCCACCCTGGGTGCTGACCGTGCTGTCCCCCTCGCCTTCTCTGGCTTCTCCCTTCCCAGTTCCGGATATTCTTGCTGCATTGGATTTTGCTTCCAGAACCCTTCCCCTGTACCTGTCCCACCCCCTCTTGAGCTCCTCCACTGTCTCTGCCTCCACCAGCCCCTAGGCAGTGCATTCCATGGCTCCACCACCCTCTCAGTGAAGTAGCACCTCCTCCTTCTCCCTGAATCTTCCCTCCAGCTTCCACCCATGCCCTCTAGTGACCCCTCCTCCTTCTGAAGCACTCTGACTGTTCCTCCCCTATTTACCCTCTTCATGTACCTGAAGACCCTATCATGTCCCCACAGTCCTTCTCTCTTCCAATGTGTACATATTTAGCTCTTGAGCCTCTCCTCATAGGTCCTGTCCCCAAGCCCCAAATCATTTTGGTTGCCCTCCTCTGAACCCTCTCCAGGAGGTTAATGTCCCTCTTTAAGTGTGGCCTCCAAACTGCACACAGTACTCAAGGTGCGGCCTCACCAAGCAGTTATACAGAGGAGTATCACTTCCCTCCTTCTGGAGGTGATCCCCTAGCGATGCATCCCAGCATCCTGTTGGCCTTGGCTGCTGCCCTCCTACAAGTCTCAGAGTTGTTCATCTTGACATCACCACCACCCCAGGTCCCTCTCAGCCATCGAGACTTGTAGCATTCCCCCAGGATGTACACTTGGCCTGGGTTTCTGGCCCCAGGTGGAGTACCTTGCATTTCCTGTTTGAACCTCAGCTTCCACTTTCTAGACCATCTTTCCAGAGCCTCCAGGTCCCCTGTGAGGCCACCCTCCCTCCTCCTATCCACCACACGCCCCAGTTTGAGTCATCTGCAAAGAGACTCATCTCCTCCTGATTCCTGTCCTTATGTCAGATCAGTGAGCGTTGAACAGAAGGGGCCCAAGGACTGATCCCTGTGGGACCCCACTAATGACCCTCCTTGGGGATGAGACTATCCCACCAACTATGACCCTCTGGGTCTGGTCCTGGAGCCAATTGCCTAGCCATCTGATCATTTGGTTCCCCACCCCCATTTCTCCCAGCTTATCCAAGAGGCCCACGTGAGGAACAGAGTCAAATGCCTTGCTGAAGTCTAGAAAGAGGATGTCCACTGGTCTACCCAGGTCCAAGGCACTTGTCACCCAGTCATAGAACTCTACCAGGTTTGTCTGACACGATTTCCCCGGGATGAATCCATGCTGTCTATCGTCCAGGCACCCTGACTTATCCAGGTCCCCCCCTAGCCTCTCCTTGACAATGCCCTCCATCACCTTGCCCACCACCGATGTCAGGCTGACAGGCCTGTAGTTCCCTGCCACCTCCCTTGATCCCCCTTGTGGATAGGCACTATATGCGCCACCTTCCAGTCTTGGGGCACCCACCCTGTCCTCAGAGAGATGGTGAAAAGCTCCGCCAGGGGTTTCGCCAGGACATCCGCAAGTTCCTTCAGCACTCTGGGATGTAATTTATCCGGCCCCAGTGCTTTCTCCATCTTAAGGGAGCTGAGGGCTTCCCTCACTCTCTCTGCTGTGATTTCCACTTCCGGTACCTCTTCTCCCTGCTTAGCCCTTCCCCCACCTGCCAGTGATGCCTCCCCCTCTCCCCAGACCCGCCGATCGGTAAGGGTCCCCCCTCCTCAGTATCTCTATCTCCTCCCATGTATGATGCAGCAGCCCCATTTTCCTTGGTGGAAACTGAGGTGAAGTACTCATTTAGTACCTCAGCCTGCTCCCCTGGGTCTTGTGCCCATCTCTCCCCTGATTTAATCCTGCTAATCTGCCCCTTCACCCTTCGTTTTTCCCCAATGTATCTAAAGAACCCCTTGTTCCCTCTCCTAATTTCCCTGGCCAGGTTCTGCTCCTTCCTTGCCTTAGCCACCCTCACCATTCTAGTGGCCCTTCTAGCCATCAGCTCGTACTCCCCTCGATCCCTTTCACTCCTTGAGCACTTGAATTGCTTATAGGCTGCTTTCTTTCCCCACACCACTTCCTGGACCTCCCTGGTCCACCAGCAGGGTTTTTGGGCCCTACCGCATTTTCGTCTTACTCTTGCACAGGTGCTGGTAGCATCCTGCAACCCTCTCCTGATGATTTCCCACCTACTATCAGCGTCCATGTCTGACCCAATCCCATCCAAATGCTCATAGGATCCTTCCCTTTTCTTTAAAATCCGCCCCTGAGTGGTTACTTCCGTCTTTGTGCAGCCTTCTACCCTCCTGGTCAGACAGAACCAGACACGTGGCATGGTGCTCCCGCCAATGGGTCCCTTACCTCCAGGCCCCAATCTGGTCACTGTCTGCCAGGACCACATCAGTACCAGCGCCTCCTGGTCGGTTCCCTCACCTGCTGAGTTAGGAGCAGCGTCTTGAAAGACATCCAACAACCTCTGTTCCTGGTCACAGAGGATGTCATAGTCTCCCAGTCTGTTCCTGGCATGTTTAAGTCCCTCAACACCACCACCGTTCCTCTGCCCAGTCTGCAGTGCCTCCCAACATCTGCCACCAGACTGTCCTCCAGCTCCTCCGCCAGGAGCAGGGGTCTATACACCACTCTATTTTGCTCTCTTGCCCCCTTGTTATCAAGGTGACCGTCGCCTCCACGGTTCCCTCTGCCTCCTCTACTCCCCCTATGCCAATACAGTTTTTGACTATCATTGCTACCCCTCCTCCCCTTCCCTCCCCTGTCCTTCCTGAACATAGTGTAACCCTCCAGGTTCAGGTCCCAGTCATGTCCTGCAGTGGCCCAGGTCTCAGTGACCGCTGCCACATCCACTGCTCCCTCAGTTAGCATCGCTTGGAGCTCAGGCATTTTATTGCCCAAGCTCCTGGCATTTAGCAGGATTACCTTCCACCCTTTCCCTATAGTTTCATTTCCCCTGCTCGTGTTCCCATGGGGATTCTGTTTTCCCCTGGTCTGCACTTTGCCAGTCGGCCTTTTCCTGCAATCCTCCTGGTCCCCAGGGGGGTGGAGACAGAGTCCCTCCTTTATTGGCACCCCCTTGACAGCCTTTTCTCCCATCCCGCCCCCTTCACAAGTTTAAACCCCACTTTTCACCAATGAACCCCTCTATTTTCAACTTAAGGATTCCCCTCCCCTCCAAATTGAGATGTAGTCTATCTCTAGCATACAGCTCCTTATCCTCCCAGGTCTCCCCCCAATCCCCCATCAACCCATTCCTCTGGCCTCACACCACTCCCTGAGCCACTGATTTATCTCCCTAATCTTCCTTTTGTGTTCCCCACTAGCCCTTGGCACTGGCAGGATTTCTGAGAAAGAACTGTGCATCCTGTGTCATGACAGACCCTGGCGAGCTCCTGAATCTTGCCTGTATCTCTAGCTCGCTATTTCCCTCAATGTCATTTGTACCCAGGGACCAGTATGTCTGGGGAACCCCCACAATCCTTTGCCAGCTGATATACCTCGTGCTTAGCCCTGTGCATTGTTAGTCCAGGGAAGCATCTTGTTCTAACTGGCCAGGCTTCTCCCTCCCTATCCCATTTGATACCCCTGATCATAGAATCCCCCAGCAGGAGCACTCTGACCACTCCTTTTCCTCCATTCCCCCTTCATGTCCCTCATTCTTTCTACCGGCCCCTCCACCCAGCCGGCTCCTTGTTCCTCCCCCTATCTGGGTGCCACATGCCACCCCCTCCTTATTTACCATGGCCACCCCTCCCCCAATCCTATGCCTCTCCTCCTCCTGAGTATCCTTCTGTACCTTGCTAATTCCCCCTCACTGCTTGCAACTGGTCCTTCTCCCCATCTGCTAAACTAGTCTGGCTCATCCTCCCTTCCTTCCTGTCTCCATTTAGTTCCTCCTTGCTCATCATGCTCCCCTGAGCTAAACCCTCATCTCCTTTACTGAATCCTCCTTGTACCTCTGGTCCTTCTCCTTTACCTTTCCTCCCAACTGGTCCTTCTCCTTGCGCTTTTTCCCTCTTCCCCTGCCCTCCTGCTCTGATTCCTGCTCCCCCATTCTCCTGCATTCCAGGTCCCCCCGTTCTTCCTGCTATCTGGCCCCTGCCTCCTGCCTCCCACTCCCTTTCTGTCTCTAACCACCCCTGTTGTGGCTACATCACCCCCCTCATCCTCGAGCAGAAGAAGAGAATTACCTCTAGTTGCCAACGTTGCAATCTAGGGGTGCTAACTGGACACTTCAGCAGACTTGGATAGATCATATGGTCTGTTTCTGCTGGCAGATTCATATGTTTGTATGTTCGTATACTTGCCTCCTTGTAGGGCAAAAGAGTGACTAGATAAAGTGACCAAGGTCATCTACCAGCTAAAATCATACAGTGAAGTCGTCAGAACAGGTGACTTCAACCTCAATTGGCTCAGAAAAGAAACTGATCCTCAGAAGGATCAGGATATCAGTCTACATCTCTCCCAACTGGTTACTGAGCCCACTAGACTTAACCACAAAAGTGGCAATAGCACACACATTGACTGGGTCCTGGCCAGCTGCCCATCTAGGATAGCAAGGGTCACGGTTCATCCAGACTCTGTAAGTGATCATTCACCTGTCACCTGTCACTGGACAAATAAAATCACAAAGGCAGCACCCACTGTGATTGAAAGTAGGCTCCAAGACGCCTGTAGGTGGCAGCATAAAAGATACTCCTGAGGTCTTTAACCCCTTCAGACATCCTGCACTTTGTGCCACTGAGGACTTAAGGCGCCTGAGGATGCCACTGTTTAAAACTTAAATATTTCACAAACTGAAGTGAGTAGAATTGACTGCATAGCACCATTGGAAAGGTAATTTGCTGCTGAACAATTTTGCCTCTGACACTTTGTGTCTGTCACATATACTTTAGAAGGTATTCACATTTGTGTATGGTATGGTGTGTACGGCAGATATTTGTCTCTCACGTGTCACCTAGCCACCTTAAATAAAACGGAAATAAAATTCACATATCATATTAGAAAATTGTTTTTCAGTACAAAATTAGTTTTGTACCCCCTTCTAATGTATGGATGCTTAATTTGGTGTTGATATGTTAAATATTTTCCCACAAAAAATGGTTTATGTTGCCTTTTTTATTGAAAATTTTTTTTTCACTATTTTAACCAACATAGAAAAAAATGGGAACTACTTATAATTACTTGCATAGCACTGTTAGAAAGATAATTTTGTGCTGAACACCATTGCCACTCGTACTTCGTGTGCAGTGGTTACGGTTCATGAGGTATTCGGACTTGTGCAATGCTGATTATGGCTTGACTTTGCTCAGAAAGCTCCAGCTTGCACTGTTAAAAGTATATAGGCCGTAAGTGGTGGAACTGTCAATGAGCTCCTAAGGCCTCAGTGAGTTAAGAGAGGCATGCTGTATTTTTTAAAGGGAAACACTGAAAAGGCACAGCTTTGCCCAGGTGCTACAAAAATGCCCGATTATTGCTTTCAGACAAACATTTTTTTTTTAAATTACCTCTAATTGCTTTTTTAGTGATTTGAACAGTTGCCTTCAACTTTCACTTTCTATTGCTGGCAGCCACCATCACATGAGCAGCAGTAAGATTCCTGAGCTCACTTTATGCTAATATGTCTGCCAACCAATAGCAGAGGTCAAACAGACATATTAGCATGCAGTGAGCTCAGGAATCTCACTGCTGCTCATGAGATGGTGGCTGCCAGCAACAGAATGTGGAAGTTGTGGGTAGCTGTTTTAAATCAGTAAAAAGTTGTTGGTGTCTGAAAGCACTAATTGAGAGTTTATGTAGTATCTGAGGAAAGCAATGTATTTTCCAACGGTTTCCTTTAAAGGCAGTGCTAGCCCATATCGACTGGTCACCTCTGGACATAATACATGACATAGATCAGGCCCTTCAATACTTTTATAGACAAGTCCAGCTCTATCTGTGACATATATGCCCCAGTAAGAAGGCGGAAAACTGGGGATCCGGTAATGGCACTAATGTAATAGGATAGGATGCTTTGTCTCAGGTGCTGCCTCAAGGCAACATCACTGCACTCTACTAGCATCTCTGGGTTGGCTACAACTAGAACATATATTCCAGTATATCTCTCTCTGCCTTACTCATAAGTTCACTCACCTATACACTCCTCTGAGTCTATCTAATATTGTGGTGAGAAAATCAGCCTACTGGACCATATGTCCTCCTCCATCCCTCTATTAACTGTGCAGTTGACATGCCTAGCTATAAGCAGATCTTTTGCCTATGCTGCACCCTGGGCCTGGAACTCCCTCCCTCCATCTATCCTCTTGCACTTCTCTCCCCAGTTTCAAACATGCCATGCACAACCACCTCTATGACCTATGAATTTGATCCTGCTTTACATAGTTCACCCTGCTCTTTTCCATACTCATGTCAGTCCATCCTGGTGAGCCTGCCACCTCAACACATGGTGCTATCTGTCTCTTAGATTTGAGTTACATTTTTGCATTGTAGTAGATTGTCTAATCCGATGTACATATGTTCCTACACTATTGTGCTTAACTGCTGTATATAATGTGATCCTACTTGTTTGTCTTAATTTGTCTTGTTCTCCACCATCCACTCCCCTCTAATCCGAAAATCTATGGTTTTTTTTGTATATAATGTATAGCATTGCTACACATTGTATTGGGCTCTGTGATCTATACCAAAGTTTATGTATTGTATGTTCATGGCTCTGTTTATATTTTTGCATTCCTCACCTTCTGCACCCTCCCTCGGGTTGCCCCTGATAAAGGGACTGCATGGTCTCAGTGGGCTTACCTGGTTACAAAAATTCAAATAAATACATAAATAAATGGTTGGATTACAAGAGAATTTGTGACCAGATGAGAGACTGTGATGACCTGTGGTACAGGGCCAAGGATACTGGCAAGAGGGTTGATTATCAGAAATATAGAGAAGGCAGAAATAAGTGCACAAACCTCATAAGACTAGCTAAAGTGAATTACTTTATGAATCAATTTGAGAAATCCTGGGGTGATGACAGGAGATGTTGGGGAATGTCAACAAACTATTAGGAAAGGAACAGAAAAAACATCTGACTATGGTCAGTACTAATGGTAATACAACAAAAGATTTGTACACTATTGCAGACTCCTTCAACAAAGCTTTTCCTGATCTTAGCTCGGTACTGCCCCCAGACTATCTTAGTGCCTTTGGACCTCCTCAAGCCACCACTAGAAAGGACAACAAGCATCCCTTTTTCTGCTTTAAATGTGTCTCCATCAAGAAGGCTAGGAAATACATAAAAAAGATATTCAGTAAAACTAGGCAAGGTAGTGATAAACTGGATAAGAAACTGATTGCACTCACTCTGAAAGAAGTGCTTGCCCCATACACTAAAATATTTAATAGATCTCTCATTCTTGCAAACTTCTTTGTAGTTTGGAAACTTGTTCTAGTGACTCCTGTTCACAAAAGTGGTGACCAAACATGCACCTCAAACTACAGACCTATCTCGATCCTCTCTCCATCTCAAACACATTGAAAAGTGGCTGACCAACTCACCGAGTATATGACAAAATACAGTTTACAATTCCCACAACAGCATGGCTTTGAGAAGGTCCATAGCATGTCTACAAAGCTTATCGAATTCTCCAACTTTGTGCACGAGGCCATGGATGGAGGAATATTAGTGGGGTCAGTTTTTATTGACCTCACCAAAGCTTTTGACACAGTCCATCACTCCCTGCTTATACAGCAGCTTAAAAGTGCAATTACAGCTCGGCATCTACAAGGGTGCAAGTTTTGAAAATGGCCCAATCAAAGTTGCTGCAAAAAAACACACTCTTCAGTCAGATTGGTGTGGAAAAATATCTAGATTTATTAAATTTAAAACGCCATTCACAGGGAGCTGGCTCGAAAATCTGGAAACCTTGACCAGTTTCGTACACTCTAGTACATCATGAGGAGGATAGAATGGTGGCCTAGTGGTAGGCTTATAAACACAACTTATTAAAGTGACTGTACGTTTTTCTACACAAGTGCAAAAAGTTTCAAAGTGCTCAAATATGTCAAAGTACAGAAAAATATAAATAATCCATAATAACATAAATAACAAAGACACCTACAGCCAGAGCCAAATTATATGCAAACCTTAGGGGTTATTAAACAGGCATCAATTAATTCAAATGTCTAATAAAACCAGTCAGAAGTTCCATCATCTAATTTAAACACTATTTCACTTGTGTGCCCATTGGAGGGAAAAGATAAGGAGCACCTCAAAAAATGCCTGAAAAAAGAAAAATAGATACACATATATCATCAAGAATGTATGCAAAGTTGGCATTAGTACATTATAATAGAACCAAAAGGGGGGTAGGGAAGGTGAAAAGAGGAAAAGGGGGAAGGTGGGAAGGGGAGAAAGAAGGGGGAAAAAGGGAGAAGGAGAAAACAATATAGTGGGCTATATCCATTATTGCACCTTCCACAAATGGACATACAATCAATTTATTTGCTCTTTCTGATGCAAGGTAGAATATCAATGTGGTCATTTAGTTCCAGTGGTGTGAGGGCCCCAAGAGTATAAATCCAATAGAATTCCCTTATTTTCAGGATTTCATCAATTTCACCTACTCTTGGGCCTAATTTCACCACCTCCAGGCCACAAAATTTAAAAATGTGGCTTATGTCCCTTTGCCTTGTTATCCTACAGTGATTAGCAAGGGCACTCCTTGCATCATTGTTACTCACTGACCGCAGGAGTTCAGCAATCCTTACCTTCAGAGCCCTTGTGGTTTTACCCACACAAAAGGCCACACACTGGCATGTAGCCAGGTAAACCACATTGCCCATAGTGCAACTGATAAACTCTTTTATCTGATAATCCCTGTCACAGTTGCAGCTAGTGAAGGTCCGACACCTAAGGACAGAGCTGAAAAACTTACACTTGCCACATGGGTACATCCCCATGGGCAAAGGGGGCCCTAGAGTTAGCAGAGGCAGTGTTTTGTTGAAAACTGTGGACCAATTTATCTTTAATATTAGGACCCCTTTTGTACACCATTCTGGGTCTGTTTCTAGTGACTTCTTCTAGTAGTGGTTCCCCTCCAATATGCTCCAATTCTGATTGATTATTTTTGTATGTCACCCAAGTGTCTTGTGTAAGTAGCGACAAAATTCATCCTGGTGGGACCACTGCTAGAACTCTTGGGCACAAAGAGAGTCTCCCTTTCTATTTTGCTGACTTCCCTATGTGCCTGGTTCACTGTACTATCCGAATTGCCCCTGCTCTTAAACCTATTGCACATGTCGATGCTGTTCTGAATGTAGTCCTCCTCCTCACTACAATTATTGTGTACTCTCTATAGTTGGGCCTTTGGGATATTAGAAACCATAGGGTGTGGGTGGCAGCTGGAGGCTAATAGCAATGAGTTCCTGTCGATCTCCTTCCCATATAAATTTGTACATAACGTACCATCCTGTTTCTTCAAAATCTGCAAATCTAGGAAGGAGACCATCCAGGAATCACATTGCACTGAGAACTTTAAGATTTTAGCTATTTTTTTCCAGGTATCTAATGAAATCATCCTATTCTTCCAGCATTCCACGCCACACCATAAGGATGTCATCTATAAAGTGACACCAGATGTTAATCTTATCAAGGAAAGGATTGTTCTGTGCATCACAGACAGTTGTTTTCTCCCACAGGCCCAAGTACAGATTGGCATAATTGGGGGCAAAAATTGCCCCCATAGCTGTACCCTTGAGTTGCAGATAAAACTCATCTTGAAGTAAAAAAATAGTTCATAGTCAGAACATGCTCAGCACATTACACAAGAAACTCTTTCCTACTGATACTAATAGTGGGATCCAAACTGAACCAGTATCTCAGGGCGTCCAAGCCACCATCATGGGTGATGTTCATATACAGGGAGACTATGTCCATAGACACCAGATACCAAGACATTTCAATCTGCATATTCCCCAGGACCCCCAATATCTGTGTAGTATCACATATGAATGATGGTAATACCATCACATAATGTTTGATGTGGGCATCCACATACCTAGATAATGGTTCCACTAGTGATCCTATCCCTGCCACTGTGGGACATCCTGGGGGATCATGCAGATTTTTGTGTATCCAAAGAGATGACGTACCAGGATGGACGGCACAGCAAGAGCAGCAATGGTGGGGGGGTCCATGCCATCAGTGCAGGATGCATGTACAGTGGTGGCATACACCAGGTGGGACTGCTGCTACTGCTGCTCCCACCTTCTGGCTCCGCTGGGGCCAACTGCGCCAGCTGCCATGGCACCTGTTGGATGGGAATCTTGTTAGTGTGTCTCCACATCACAGTGAGCCCTCACCTGCACTGCTGTGCACACCTGCCCCCACACCGTGGTCCAGGTGCTGTATGACTGACTGGCCCAAGGGGTGTGGGGATAGTGCCAGTGACCTATGACCATGTTGCCTGCCCCAGGGTGGAACGGGATGGGGGGGCATGTGGTACTGGTGTGTGCCTTTGTCAATGGGTGCACATCTGCACCTGTGTGCTGCCCCATCCCAGGCCAGTGGTACACCAGGGTGTCCATGGGCCATGGCTGCACACACCCATGGCCAGGGGTGTACCTGGCCTGGTGTGACATGGGCACCAACAGGATGGTGCATGTACCCACACTGTGCCTCTGGCATGTGCACACCACACAGCTGGGGCCATGGCCCTGTCACACTGCCACTGTGCCGCTGCGACAGGGATGCATGTCTGTTTGGTCTGGGTGTGTCACTGCAGTGGTGGGCTGCCCCACAAATTGGCCTGTGTACTGTGTCCATTCCTGATGCTATCTCCTTCCATGTAGTGCCATCCATGCCTGTGTGCGGCATGTGGCAGGCCATGTCCCAGCAGTCCCGAGCCACCACATGTCACTTCAGACTGTGTGGGGGGGGGGGCAACACAGGACATTGCCAGTGCCAGACACACAGGTGCATGGCTGCCTGACCGGCTGGCTGTGTACCACTATCCCTGTACCACGCCCTAAATGTTATGCCTGTTGGGTATGCAATGGTGGCCTGTCTGCATTGACACCCGCTGTCATTGCAGGCATGCACCTGGCCATATCCACCCTGTGCACGGTCGGTCATGGCAGGGGGTCCTGGTGGCCATCCTAGGCCATGTGCGGGGACATACCTGTGGGATGGTGACAGTTGGGGGGGTTGCAGCACCCACAGGCAGCTGGCCACAGTGGCACTTACAGTTGTGTATTAACCCATGACCATTCCCTCCCTGGTTCCACAGTGGATACGTACGGGTCTTCAGTGAGTATATGCCATTGCTCAACATGCACTTTTCCAATGCCTGTACAGCACTGTAAACCTGACATTGTTGTTCTTTGTCCCCTATGTAGGATTCAGCACCACCGCACAGGACCAGGTAGGTTCACACTGCCACACCATGGCTGCTCTGGGGATCAATGACTGTGCCACAGGCTTATGTTGCCCTGCTCTTTCTCCATTCAGGTGTGCCTCCTGATCCATCAGTGCCACCCACTCCGGTCACCATGGTGCACAGTCCAGGTAGGTATCTGTCATTCTCCATGCCGGCACCCACTGTTGGCTTTGGGACTGCCCATGGGCAACTGTTGGTTGTGGCCACATGCTGCTCTACATGAGGGTCGTGGTGCAGACGTGTGGCAGGGCTGCATGTGACACTCTATGCCCACACCGTGCAGGGTCAGCCTGCGACATGCTTCTGCAGGGGATGGGTGCCCTGTTGGTACACTGTGGTCACTGTGTGCCTGGCCCCTTCATGGCACTGCAAGGCCTTTCCACACCTCATTGGCAAAGGGTGCACCTCCTGAGGTGGTGACCCACAGTTGCAGTCCTGTGGTCTGGCCCTGATTCATGTCCCATGACAGTGTCCAGTGTTGTGCATGGTGGGTGGGAGTGGACAGCACAACCACAGTGACATTGTGTAGTGATGCATGTGCCATTCCTTCCCCTGTTACAGGTGCCACACAGATGAACAATATGTCCTCAAGGTCATCCCTCAGCCTCAGTGGGCGTGCCCTGAATTTCACACCCCTTGAGACAATGCTGCTGGTCAACTGCGTTCAGCAGAGGGATAGGACGCTACTGCCACCTGGGTGCTGGAGGAGCAGTGCCACAGAGCGGGAGCGGGCATGGACAGCCATCAGTGCCAGCATGGCAGCGACGATTGGGACACGCTGGACCATCCACCAGCTGACACACCACTGGCAGGACCTGTCACGAAGGGAGGCTGGGATCCTGCAGAGGATGCTCAGCATGGCATGGTGCAGGGACGCAGACATGCGGTCTGAGCAGGTCCTGGGTGATGGTATGTATACCTACAGCTGTTACTCTGTTGCAGCAGTGCTGGTGTGGTGGCCATGGCATGTGGTGCCTCACATACACTCACCTGTCCCTTCACCCCACAGGTTCCACTGTCGCAACCCACAGCATACAGCAGAGCCGCATTGGTGGCCTCAGGCAGGAGGCGCTTCACTGGAGGTCAGGTAGGTACATACATTGGTCCCCTTGTGCTGTGGCCATGGCAGACAGCTACATTGTGGCTCATGCTGCACCCTCACATTGATTGCCTATGTGTGTTTGCCCCCCTGTCTGGGCCTGGCACTGACTGCATCCTTTACATTCCCTACAGGTGTCCATAGCATGCTGCCACAGTGGCAGAGGGCCTTGCTGAGGACTATGGCAGAAGTGAAGGCCCATGATGCACCTGAGTACCTGCTGCACACCCAGCGCAGGCAGCAGAGGGCCAGGGTACTGCCACTGACCTCATCTTCCTCCTTCTCCACCTCCTCCTCCGCAGCGGCATCTGATGGGGACCTGGCTTCATTCGACCCACAGCCAGTTCAGGGGGATGCCACTGATGTTGAGCACCAGGGGCCAGAACATCCACAGACACCCAGCCTGGCGATGAAGGGTGCAGATGCAGCTGACGGGGACCAGGCAATGGCTGCACCACCATCTGGGACTGCTGATAGGGACGTTGATGTATGGGCAGGCAAAGATGCCCCACAACCTGACACTACGCCATGCGCTGCTGCCCCTGCAGCAGGGGACACTGGTCCATGGCAGGATGCAGCCATGCTAGGAATGCAGCAGGGAGAGGCATTGCCTGTTGCGGCTGAGGGGCCCGGTGCTGATACTGTGCAGGGTGGGGGCCTGGACCGGGAGTGCCTTGTGTCCCTGGTGACAGCCATAATGCAGGACATTGGGCACCTCCATGGGTCGGTGGGCACCTTCCTCACTGAACTGCATCAGACCTAGGTCCTATGGGTCTGCAACATCTGGACATGGGTGGGGCTGTATTTGTGGGTGGGCATGTATATAGGGGTGGATGGTATTGGTGGGTGGGACTGTATATATGGGTGTTGTGGGTTGTCATCGGGTGGGTGGGGATACTTATTCATGTTAATTGTTGTGGGTGGGATTATGTTTTTGTTGTTGGGACTGTGTTGGGTTGTTTGTGGGTGCGGGTTGGTGTTCGGGGTTGTTGTGGGTGGCTGTTTGGGTGTGGGTTTACTGTTTTGCTTCTGTATGTTGCCTGTTTTTCATCCCCATCCCCCTTCCATTGTTATCCTGTATCACTGTACCTGATGTTTACATTAAACCTTTTGCCATACTCACTGTGTCTGTTCCAGGTGTGCATAGCTGTGTGTGTGTGTGTGTGTGTGTGTGTGTGTGTGTGTGTGTGTGTGTGTGTGTGTCGCATGCACAAGGGTGCACACTGGTGGTGGTGCCTGCTGCCCCCAGTGTTCCCTCCTTGTGCATCTGGTTGGTGTGCCATTTGTGCTGCTCACAGCCCAGGCCACTGTCCCCAGGCCACATCTGCATGGTATCCTGTGTGCTGTGGATCACCATGCATGCTATGGCTTCCATGCCACCTCACATTGTACTTCCCAGCTGTGTGGTGGCACGGTGCCTGTGCTGCACCCTTCCATCTTGGGGTACCATTGTTCCCTGCAGGTGGCACCACTGGCATGGACGTTGGTGTTTCTCACCACCATTTGTCCTCTGGTCTGTGCCACCCGGTGCTGTATCCCTGTTGTGGTTGCACTGTTTACATGTATCAGTGACCATGGCAGGGGCATTGTTCCTGGTGGCGCCATCATCCCAGCATTGTGCCTGTGGCCTCTGTGCACCCTTTGTACCCTGTGCCACACTGCCCCTGTGTGCCTGCCTGCCTTCCTCGCATGTTCTGTCTGTCATATCTCCCATGGTGTGCTGCTGTGTGTCCAGCCTGTATGTCCTGTTCCTTTATATACTGTGTAAGTTACAACTGCTCCCACCTGGTATACAGTATGTTATTCCAGCTAGTCTTGGTGTAAGTTGTGGCACTGCTGCTTCTAGAATCTCGCTCTGGTGTTTCTCTTCCCTTTTCTTGGTGTATGTTCAGTTGCGCATTGGCGTACCTATATGTATGTTGCAACTACGGCATAAGTCGCAATTGGCGTACTGTGTTGCATCAATGCACATCTCGCAATGTAGAATTGTGTTTGGTGCATTTGCTGGATGTATTTGAGACTTGCACCATTTCCGTTGGTGCATCTGCATTGCGCTTTGGCATATGCTTTCTAGAATCAGGCTCGACATCTTTATGGTGTGGCGTGGTCTGCTGGAAGAATTGGATGATTTCATTAGATACCTGGAAAAAAGTAACTTATATCTTAAGTTCTCAGTGCAACATGATTCCTGGATGGTCTCCTTCCTAGATTTGTAGATTTAAAAGAAACAGGATGGTACGCTACGTACAAATTTATATAGGAAGGAGACCAACAGGAACTCAATGCTATTAGCCTCCAGCTGCCACCCACACCATATGGTTTCTAATATTCCAAAAGTCCAACTATAGAGAGTATGCAGACATTGTAGTGAAGAGGAGGACTACATTCAGAACAGCACTGACATGTGCAATAGGTTTAAGAGCAGGGCTATTCGGATAGTACAGTGAACCAGGCACATAGGGAAGTCAGCAAAATAGAAAGGGAGAGTCTCTTTGTGCCCAAGAGTTCTAGCAGTGGTCCTACCAGGACAAATTATGTCACTACTTACACAAGACACTTGGGTGACGTACAAAAATAATCAATCAGAATTGGAGCATACTGGAGGGGAACCACTACTAGAAGAAGTCACTAGAAACAGACCCAGAATGGTGTACAAAAGGGGTCCTAATATTAAAGATAAATTGGTCCACAGTTTTCAACAAAACACTGCCTCTGCTAACTCTAGGGCCCCCTTTGCCCATGGGGATGTACCCATGTGGCAAGTATAAGTTTTTCAGCTCTGTCTTTAGGTGTCGGACCTTCACTAGCTGCAACTGTGACAGGGATTATCAGATAAAAGAGTTTATCAGTTGCACTATGGACAATGTGGTTTACCTGGCTACATGCCAGTGTGTGGCCTTTTGTGTGGGTAAAACCACAAGGGCTCTGAAGGTAAGGATTGCTGAACTCCTGCGGTCAGTGAGTAACAATGATGCAAGGAGTGCCCTTGCTAATCATTGCAGGAAGCTTGCCCCAGCAAAATCATTCTATATGTTGACAATGCTGTGATACTAAATTGCCACCACCAGCTTCACCGACTCTGACACAATCTTCAGGACACCTTTCACAAGCTCTAAGACCAGTTTAAGCAGCAAAAGCTGCTACTTAATTATATAAAAAAAAATTAGGCTTATCTCTAGTTGCCTAAGAAAGGTGAAGAACCCTTAGTAACAATAAGACTATCCCTCTGGAACAAGTGGACTGTTTTAAATACCTTGGAGTCACAATAGGTGATACCCCATCCTTCTCTAAGCATATTGACCTGGTAGTCAAGGCGGTTAACATCAGGCTGGGAATTCTATACAGATACTGGCACTATCTTACTCCCACTGCTATTCGCCTCTCTGTTTCCAGTTCTATACTATCAACTATCGATTATGGACTAGTAGTTTACATTGCAGCCTCGGATACAGTCCTAAAAAGAGTGGGTATGACACTCAATAACTCTTGTAAACTTGTCCTTGGAGCAGATAAGTATACCCACGCCTGTGCCCTGTATGAACATAGGAATTGCCTCACCCTCAAAGACAGGGTCAAGTTACAAACCTGCCTACTAGAAAAAAAGCTCAACTTGGAGTGACTCCTCCTAGTATACAACAAATCATACAGCTGTCTCAATCACAATGTAACACTAGAGTTTTAGCTAGAGGCACTCTGATCGTCCCCTTTAGGAGACCTCACTTGGTCAGCACTCCTTTGCTTATAGGGCTCCCCTCTGGCTTAATGAGATCCTGGTTGAAGTTTACAACCTGGAGCATTTTCCTACCTTTAAACATACTCTGAAGCAATCCCTTATCAGTGCAAGAATCTGTGAATGCTAACCCACTTAAGGCACTTATGACTCTCTGCTTAGTTAGGGGGTACCTAGTCCTGCAAGCAACACCTGCTCAGTAATTATACTGCCCCCGTTGGCTAATACAACACTCCATCTTAAGTTCCTACACTCCTCCCTCCACTTGCACTTGCTCCATCAGTCCCTGACCCCTTCTCAGTGACTCTCTTCCTGTCCTTTCTACTTCATTCTCTCTCTCTCCTGTTCTTACCTCTTCAGCTCTACTCCCCCACTCTATTCATGCCCTTACCTAGTATTTATTTATCCTCTCCCTCCTTCCTTCCTTCCCTCCGCCTTTTCTACCTACCTTCCTCCCTCCCTCCTCCCTCCCTTCCTCCTGTCCCTCCTTCCTTCCTTCTTCTCCTTTCCTTTCCTTCCTTTCACAATTCTCCAGCTGCCCCTCAGCTCCTGTTTTCTCCAGCCCCTATACTCCACACAACCACCATTGACCTGCGACTTGGCAGTAGTTAAACAACCTTGCTAGTGACAATGCCTGGCCCATGGCAGCTACTTATATTCCTCCTATTAGTCTTTTATTCTAATTTCTGTTTATACTCAGTTTTGATTGTATAATGACTAAGCATGATGTTACATCTTTGTAGTTATCATGTATTTTGTATTTGTGGATTTGTAACTGTCTTATTTGGTGTACTTGTCTTATTCTGTCTCATGACGAGGAACCTTTGTAAATGAGCTCCCAGCTCAAAGGTGTTTTCTGATGCTTCAAATAAATAAAAACATAAAAAAACAAATAAATTTGTCTGTGGGAGTACATGTATGTTGCAGTGAAAGCGCAAGACCCTCAGGGCCCTGCGCTTGCATTTGTAGCCAAACAGCAATGAAATTGCAGCATATCCTTCTTATTACTCCATTTCATGAACCCGGTAGTGAAAATTTTCAAATTTCTGCCAAAATGTTATCCTATTCGACCACAACATCTTTCCGTGCCACAGGTGTAAAAACACAGTTTGGTCAGCATTTGAAAAATGATAGCTGTCACATTCATGAGTTGGTGTAAAAAATGGCTATGTTGAAACTGTGGGGTAAAATATTTAAAATTATAAAAGTTATGAGCAAGCATATCAAAAACTTCAATGGATGCACATAACTTTATAATTTTTACATATTTTGACCCCAAATTTTCAACATAGCCTTCCTATGACTCCACCTCATGAACAATAGTGATGACATTTTTCAAATCCTGCCCAAAAGGCGATTTTGCCAAGTGACTGCAAAATCACATTTTGGGCTTTATTTGTGTAATTCCAGCACCATTGGTCATGCTGTGGGGTCCAAAAAAAAGGCCATGTTGAAAATTAGGGGTCAAAATATGCAAAAAAGTTATACGTCAAAGTCAAAAACCCCATTGAAATACATTGAACTGCACTTAGCTTAGTTTCTCATATAGCAGTCGGCATTTCCAACAGCAAGACACGTCTTCCGTCGGAGAGTGGATCTTTGCACTGGAACCTGTTCAGGTGAGTGAGGGTGGGTAGAGGTATACTGGGGTGTGTGGGGTGGTGGGTGCTGAGTGGGAGATAAGGGTGGAGAATCAGATCAGTGAGAAACTGTTTTCCTTTTTGCAGGTTATAAACCCACCCAAAAAGGCATCTTGGGACTGTTTTCTTTATTACAGATTAGAGAGGGTGACTGGAGGGTGGGTGTGCCACTAGAAACCAGAGAAAGATGGAGATAGTACGGAGATGGTGATTGGAGAGTGAGGTGCCACTAGACACCATGGAAAGATGGAGATAGTGCAGGAATTGTGATTAAAGGGTGGGTGGTGCCACTAGACACCAGGGAAAGACAACAATATTATGGGGATGGCAATCGGAGGGTGGGGGTTGCCACTAGACACCAGGGAAAGATAAAAATAATACAGAGATAGTAATTGGAGGGTGAGGGTGTGTCAGTGGACACCAGGGAAAGAGACAAATAATATGGGGTGGCAATCAGAGGGTGGAGGGTGCCACTAAACACCACAAAAGAGACAAATATGATGGGGATGGCAATTGAAGGGTAGGGGTGCCACTAGACACCAGGTGAAGACACTAATATTATGGGATTGGTGACTGGAGCATGGAGGGTGCCACTAGACACCAGGGAAAGACACTAATATTATATGGCTGATGATCAGAGGATGGGGGTGCCACTAGACATAAGGGAAAGAGACAAATAGTATGGAGATGGTGATAGGAGGGTGAGGAGTGCCATTAGATACTAGGGAAAGAGACAAATATGACAGGGACAGTGATCAGAGGGTGGGGGGTGTCACTAGACACCAGGGAAAAAGAAGGAGCTATGTTTTTGCCTATGAAAGGATTCTTTTTTGTATGGCAGAATTCTTTTTTGTTTGGTCATATGAAAAAAGTGGAAGTGAGCCACGAAAAAGGATGCAAAAAAAATCCAACAACATAAAAAAACAAAAGTAAAGTGCAGAATCAGGGTAGTTCCAGATAGCCAGGGTTTCTATAGCCAGAACAAGCAACACTGTGGATAAAGGACATCCCTGCTCGGTGCCTTTTTGAAGTAAGAAGGGGAGTGACAGCATGGAGTTCATAAGGACCCATGCCATCCAGGCATGATATGAAGTCCATACCCAGATGGAGAAATAAGGCCCAAATCCCATGTACTAGAGAGACCTTAAGAAGGTACTCCCATTCCATGGAATCAAACGCCTTTTCAAAGTCTATTGCAATGGCTGCTGTAGGGGTGAGGGATTGATTGGGTACTGAAATGATGGAAATAAGACAGCGGATATGGTCTGAGGCTAGCCTACCCTTTGTAAATCCTGCTTGAGCCAGGTAGATGAGCGTGGGAAGAACCTTGTCCATGTGGAGTGCCAAAGCTTTTGCCCATATCTTTGCAGCCATACTGGTCAAAGATACTGGGCAGTAGCTGGCTGGAAAGTGGGGGTCCTTTCCTTCCTTGGTTGAGACCATTATTATAGCCTCTCTGTGAGCTGGTGGGAGGG
Organism: Neoceratodus forsteri; assembly: GCA_016271365.2. NCBI lineage: Eukaryota > Metazoa > Chordata > Ceratodontiformes > Ceratodontidae > Neoceratodus > Neoceratodus forsteri. The sequence continues at coordinate 323,260,059 of JADMNL010000023.1, forward strand.
ACACAGATATGTGTGAGTCAGAGAATGTCCTATGAAGGATAGGACTTATTATACGGACAAGGTGTGCATAAAGAGCTGCAGGGATTCCATCTCCTCCCGGCAATTTGTGTTTATTCAAGGAGTGAACAGCTTTCTGTATCTTGGAGATTGTGAGAGGGGATTCTAGAATGGCTGTGTTTTGAGGGGATAGCGAGGGGAGGGGTAATGTGAACAGAAGGGTGTCCATCTCAGGGTTCTGTCCCAACACAAGGGAACTGTAAAGTTTGGTATAAAATTAGATCATTGCCTTATTGACTGTTACCGGTTTGTGGTGGGTGTTCCCTGTGGAGTCTTTCAACATTGGTATATGGTGAGCAGCTTGTTATTTCTTAAACAGTAGGCTAGCAGGCATCATGTCCCCCCAATATTCTGTGTCTGGTGCAGAGAAGCACCATTTCAGCTTGCTGTGCAGCAGAGAGTTCATTCAGAGACAACTACCTGTCTGGTCTGCTAGAAGAACCTTCACTTGTTTCTGGGTCAGGGCTTTTTTGTATTCTCTCCCTTTCTGGGCTAGGGTTGTTTCATGGGATTTAAGTGCAGCCTCCTTTTCCCATCTATGGTTTGCCATGAAACCCTTAATGCTGCCCTGAATTATTGCCTTAAAGACATCCAGAGAGTGGTGGTAGTAACTTCTCCTGTGTCATTTTCCTGAAAGCATCTGATGGCCTCCTTGATAATCCATTTGCAGGCGGATTTGTCCTTCATTAGCAAGGAGGGTTTAGTCTCCATTATGATAATTGAGGGGCTTCTGGCCACCAAATCACCAGGGAGGAAACTGGGGCTTGGTCTGATATGACCAGGGCTTCAATGCTGGGTTGGCAGTATAGCCCAGAGGTTAGAGTAACGAGCTGTGAATGAGCTTGGTACATCCAGCAGACCTGGGTTTGATTCCCACAACCTCCAGTGGCATACTATGCAACTCTGAGCAAATCACTTAACCACCCCAGTGCTCCAGGGTCACCCCTGAAAACCGGCACTTGTGCCTAGTGGGCCTTATCCGGTTAACAAAAAGAATAAAAAAATTTCACAGATTATCACTTTTTGGGTTAAGGGGAGGGATCCCAGCCAGGAGTAGGCCCAGTCTGCCTGTTGGTCTGTGAACAAGGGAAATATATGTAAAGTCCTTGGCCATGGGGTTGAAAGACCACCATATGTCAATGAGGGAATGGTCCCTCATTATACTGATTAAAGCTTTAGCCACTATTGAATGTGGTTCAGTGGTTCGCATAAATCTATCCAAATCTGGGGAGATGGTCATGTTGAAATCTTCCCCTATCAGGCAGTGAGTTGTGGGAGGAGCAAGTTCCTGAAACATTTGACAAAAGGTGTTAAAAAAATTTGGGGAATCTGTATTGGGTCCATAAATAGAGCCTGGAATTGAGAAGCCTTGTGGAGTAGTACGCTGTATGAGTATCCATCATCCCATGACATCGTGCACCTGCTTGCTATAGTCCAATGCAAGGACTTGTGAATTAATATGGAGACCCTTCTTTTGGATGTGGGAGAACAGCTGTGTGCTTCAAGGCCCACCCATTCTCTATGTAATTTGATGGCTTCTAAGGGAGCAAGTTTGGTCTCCTGTAAGATGGCTATATTTGTACGCAGTTTTTTAAGATGGGTAAGGACTTCTGTTCTGTTAATAGGGGAATTTAGGCCACACACATTCCAAGTGACGAATTTCAGGTCAGCCATGGGGAAAAACATATATAACTAAATAAGTGTATGGGTATGTGTGACTATGTCTGTTACTTTACAGTATAGAGGCAATGAAAATAGGAATTTAGGGGGAAGATGTAGAGTAACCAGGAACCTTACATTTGGTACAATACAGGAAAGTGCCATTGGTTCATATGAAAGTTCACTGACTTTAGTATGCTAGGTACATCTATTATATTTAGCCATATACATCTGCATTTTAAGACTAATCTAATGGGAACAGGAAACATTGTTTAACCAGGAGTAGCATACTAAGCTGAAGCATGTTTCCAGATGCGACCTGGGAGCACAAAGAAGTTAAGTGACTTGCTCAGGATCACACAGTATGCACCTAGGTGGCTGTGGGATTCAAACCCAGGTCTCCAGATCTACAGCTCAGAGCCTTAACCCACTGCACTATACTGCCTCCTATTGTTGTACAGAACAGTACAACAATAAGTGGAATCATAACAATGATAGGTAGGCTTGTACCTATCCCTAAGCCAGAGAAGTAGGGGTTGTTTGAGTGTATCCTTATCCAATGGGATTTAGGCCCCTTAAAGTCAGTTTCCAACAAGTAGTCAGTAGGCCAGGGATTCAAATCTAGGACTGTGGCCACAGTTAAGTTTAGTTTGAGCAAAGGGTGAGAGAGCGAGTAGAAACAATGTGCTTTCATCAACTTATTCTTAGGGTGAGGAGGACAAGAGCTGAGACTATGTAGTAAGTAACATCACTGTGGGGGTTTTGATCTGTGGACCAGTTCTGTGGCTATTTGTGAGGAGAAATGAAAGTAGGTATTTGTGCCCCCACCCCGTGACTGGGTAATACCTTTCTAAGGGTGAGGGGGAGAAGAGTATAACTGGAGGTGATACAGTGTATGGCATTTGCAGGTGAAGATGATGGGGGGGCGGAGATTACCTCATCTACTCAACATTCATCAGTGGGCATCCGGGAGGGAGAGAAGGCATATCCATATCTTATGCACTGGGCCAAGATTATGATAGGGTGTGGCTCCTTATGTTGATATAAAGGGGTGCAGGAGGGGTAGATTGTTGGTTGCAATCAGTGGAGGGGGTGATTATCGGGGAGTAAGGACAAAAGCATTGCATGTAGGCAGAGCTATCCTACAACGCAGTATATTTCTGTCTCAGCATCAGAATCAGTGCAGGTGTAACATGCTACAAGATCTGCAAGTTTGAACCTGAAATATTCTAAAATCTAGTCTAGGCTGTATGGCTATGATGGGTCACTTTATAACAAGCTTATACTGCCATAAGAGAGAAGTCAGAGAGACAATACATATTCACCCAGAGCAGGAGAAACATAGATCCAGCTTATAGCTGTCCTTGCTTTAAGAGTGAAAGATACTTTGACCCTTGCTCAGGTCTAAAAAACTGTGAAGACAAAAGGAGTAATCACACCCCCTTTTTAGGTTGCACATTACCAAGTGTGTATACCCTTGCACAGCTCCATCTCAAATCTTAGCAGAGGAGACCATGCACAGATTTGTCAACTCAAAGTGACGATTTATAACAGAGACAAAAAAAAAAAAGAAAAATCACTGTAAAATCTAAACAACAGTCATGTTACTATAACTTGGGAGTTCAGAAAGTCTGAATGATGAGTGGACCTTAATTAGAAAAAAAAAAACACTAATTAGTACATAGTTAAACATTATAGGGGAAGATAACCATGAATGGGTACCCAATAGCTCCATATGAAGTTCGAACCATCCATGGATTCTCCTGATACAAAATGGCCACCCAGTGTGTAATGGGTTAAGCTCTCCCTGTGCTGTGAGATCATGACGCAGATTAATAGATTTTGAGAGACAGCACCAGGGATGAGTTTTTCGGCTTTAACTGATTTTCAACCAGCCCTTAATTAAAGTGTACATTTCCCCCCAAAGAAGTGTTCAGTTGGAGAACAAAGTATCTCCATAGAAATGTGTCTTACAATTTTGCACGTTGTTTAAACAGTTGCAGAGAGTTTGGCTGAGTGGGACCCGGCATGTAAACATGTCTTATATAGTGGCTGTCTATTACTCTATTTATATGCAGGCTGGAAATCGATTATTTATTTATTTATTTAAAAAGTTTAATCAAGAAGGCATACTGAGCGGTGCAATGCTCAATTCCAGATGCATCCTGGGGGGGGGGGGGGAGAACAAGCAATAACATACAGGATGAGCAAAAGAATTACAATACCAAGATACACTAGGTACAATGACAATTATAAGCCACCTTTCCATAGGCAGGAGAAAAAAATTATTACACAAGGAATGTCTTTAGAGTTACACAGTGGTTAAGTGCAGCAGCACAGAACTTTAAAATAAACATACATGTACAAAATCATTGTCTGGGAGAAGGGGCATTAGGCAGCCCTGCGGAGCTAGCTGCACAAGCAGGAGGAGGAGAAATGCATCTTGAGGAGAGAGTTGAGCTGCTGAATGGTTGCAGACTGTCTAATATCTACTGGCAGGGAGTTCCATAGATTAGGCATACTTGAAAGCATATTGTCCTTTAGAAGAGGACATATGTGGGACAAACAGAAGCCAGGAGTCAGTGTTCCGGAGAGAGTATGTAGGTGGAGGTTGAGCTTTAAGGGCAGCTGCAAGGTAAGGGGGAAGGGACTGGGCCCAGAATTTCATTGTTTTCTAGCGCAGTGTGCCATTCTCCGATCCTGTAGTGAGGGTAGGTATAAGGACCTATGGAGGTCACAGTGATGGGTTGTGGGTGGACAGGAGCTGTGCTGTATACTATGTTACCATAGTCAAATATCGGGAGGATTATTTTCTGTACAATTGCTTTGCGGGTTGGCAGGGGGATGCATCCTCTGTTACGGTATAGGGCGCCCACCTTGGGGTGCAGTTTTTTAAGATTATACAATATTCAATTGCTGTGTAACCGATTACAAGCCTGCATGTAAATGACAGCATCTAGGATAGAAGGATTGATCAAGGAACCAACTGAAGTAACCGAATAAGTATACAAATTCCAGGGACTTCAGTTTTAAAATTTCACGTAGATGTGATTGAAGCTAGAATTGATCCAGCACACACGCTCAGTAAAGTTGTACCCCATTTACATGCAGGGTAAAATGGATTACATGGTAATCAATTACCTTGTAATCAAATATTACCCTACATCTATACTCGTTTTCTTCTAGGTGCATTGATTGATGCCCTTGTTGTAAACGTGAATGGAGTTGGTAATGAATTACCTAGAATTGAAGACTAGGTAAATGATCACCAACTCATGCAAACATAGTAATTGCCAGCTTGGCACTCCTTCCCACCTCCGAGGTCTAAGTAGGGCCCAAAAGCTTGTTACTGCAGTCAAACACTGAGCTGATTTGCCCAACAAAAAGAAAAGAAAGACTGTGGATTGAGTGACATTTGAACAAGTCAAGCCCCAATTATACAGAGTGGGGGGGGTGAATGCATCTGGTCCAAACTGCAATGGGTTGTATTTTCAGTCCCCTGAGAAAAGACACAATGAGAAGAGACCGTACCATGCAGCTTAACGGTTGGGGCTTTGCTTCCTAGGTGTTTCCAGATCTTCAGTTCCAGAGGTGGTGAGCACTGAGAGCAAGGTCACAGCCACTTGATCAGCCCAGGATCTATTTATTTATTTATTTATTTAATTGATTCTTGGATTAAAACCTTTGAGCTAGAGAGCTCATTTACAAAAGCTCCACATCGAAAGCCAGGGATAAAGCCTCAGCGGTGGGAGGAGATGTATTTTGGGGAGATGGTGAGCCTTTCCCTCTTTCTTTAGTAGTTTTGGGCTTGATTCCCAGGGCTGCATATCTGCTAGGGCCCATGGGAACTGTTGGGCCAGTGGAGGATGCTGGGGAGCCCGTGCTTCTGCTGTGGCTTCGGGATCAAAGTGGGCTTGTTGGGTTATCTCTTTTGGGAGCTCCACAGGTTCTTTATCTGCCCCAATACTGTTTTGCTAGCTACCATGGGGAGTTTTCTGGCACCAGAGGTCTCAGGTTTGTCTCGGGAAGGAAGAGGGATTTGTTTGGTTGATCTGGAGCCGGAGCAGGATGAGTTTCCATTGGTGCTGTGGTTGTCAGAGATCAGGACCTTGTACTTTGGAATTGTTCCACCATGGCCTCTGGGGATGCAAAGGCTTGCTGCACCCTATTAATTTGAACATATAAAATGGGTGGATAGTGCATGCTGTATTGTTATCCAAGCTGTGGTAGTTTTTTCCAGGCTGCCGTGAAAGCTCGGCACTGATGTCTTGGAAAAATCTAATGATATGGCCCTGCCATACTGACAGGCCCCATTCATGGGCCAGTTAGAGGATGTTTTCTTTAACTGGAAAATAGATGAGTTTTGCAATAATAGATCGGGAAGGTTGTCCCGACCTGGATTTTGGTGCCAATCTGTGGTGAGCTCTCTCAAACTCAATAGGCAGGTAGTCTGGGGCATTGAGAAGCTGGGATATTGTGTTTTTCAGTAAATGAAACATATCTGGTACCTCAGCCACTTCTAGGAAACTGACTATCCACATGTTGTTCAGTCTGACTCTATTCTCAAAATCATCAACCTTCTCAAGCAGGTAGTGGATCATGGAGGTTTGTTCTTGGAGCTGGTCATGTGTGTAATCCATGGTTTTTTCCATTGTTGACAAGCATTGTTCTGCTGATTTCTGTTCCCAAGTTGATTTAAGTCTCTTTTTGTGCTGGCTGCTGTGGTTTTAAGTTCAACTGTACCTTGTAGAAGTTGTGAAAGCATTTTTTTTACCTGCTGCAGATCTGCTGAAGCTGGGGATAAGGGACTCATTTTTCAGTGAAGAAGTGACCTTCGTGGGAGCTCTGGATAGGTTAATAGGCCCACTTTTAGATGTTGTGTCCTTTGGTTGTGTGGTCAGTTATATCCACAAAGAATGGTATCTGATCTGCTGAAATTGGTTGATCTTGTAGCTTCTATTGGTTATTTTACATTTGGATGCATCCTGCTGCTGGATGCTGGAGGGTTTTGTTGATGAGATTTAGCAGTGAAGATGTAAGGTGGCATCTTGCTTGGTGGCTAAACATGCCCCCCCCCCAACGCAACATACTTATTAAACAAGCATACAAACGGAATTTCAGAACCAGACCTTCAGAAGTGACTACCTGCTAGATGGCTGCCTGTATCACTTATTTCTGTTTATTTTTTATTTCAGTCTGGGACTACTGCAACAAATATTCCAGTTGAGCTATACAGTGACTGAGTTTTACAAAGTGCATCCTCAGTTTTAAATATAATGTCCTTTTTGCACAATTATTAATTGTGATGAGACCAACTGAACTTACACACCCAGAATGTCACCTCTGCCAGATGTTAACTGTTATCCCTCAAGTTGTAATGAAATAGGGCTTCACTCTGATACACTGTCAGAACTGGTGCCAATTTCAAGTTCAAAGGCAATGGCAGACTGTAAGAAAAAATATGTTTATATGCAAAACAAATCTTATGCTACCCTCTTGCATGAGAACCTGTACAGTGTCACCGCAGCACACAGATAAAACTGCAGTAAAAATGTTGTCATTTTTCTAAACCACATTTTGCAAATATATTGAAGGTTTACATTGAATCATGCAAAAAAAGAGGTCATGGCCCAATAATGTTGGTCGGCATCATGACTGGAGCAGGAACTTAGCAGAGTGAAAGAAAGGGTACTAGCTGTCACAATGCAGGGCTCAGAGACACAAAATAAATACTAAAATACATTTCCTCAGATATTTTACCATAACTTTAATTCAAGAGGAAACACAGTTTCAGTTCTATCAATGTAAGTATACATTTATTTATCTGTATACAATTCTGAAGCATGGATGCAGCCTCATACAGATCATGGTCCTGCCCACCAGACAGCAATAGAAATGGAGGAAATAAAAATGCAGATTTAGGTATTTAAAAGTTTATTAAAATAAAGTGATTTTAGCATCAGTATTCTGTTATACAGTATGCGCATTCATCTGTTTACAAAGTTATGGTGTTATAACATTTTCCTTATTACTGTTTATGGATGCAGGGTGAGCTAGGCTGGTCATAATGAAGTGTGGGGGGGGTGGAGTAAAATTGGAGGAAAAAATAGGTACACAGGTTAACAAATAAGAAGGTATGATCAGACAGAGAGCAGCAATAGATATTGGTGCCTGTTCGCTGACGACACTAAACTCTGCAACAGGGTGGACACACCACAGGGAGTGGATAGAATGAGGGGAGATCTAAGGAAGCTGGAGGATTGATCAAGGGACTGGCAGCTGAATTTCAATGCAAAAAGTGCAAGATAATGCACATAGGGCACAAAAACCCGGGAGCTACATATCAACTGGGGGGTGGGAGAAATAACATGCTTCAAGCAAGAAAGAGACCTGGGGGTGATCACCTCCGATGACCTCAAGGCAGTAGGCAGTGTGACAAGGTGGCAGAAAGGCAAACAGGATACTGGGATGCATAGGCAGGGGAATCACCAGCAGAAAAAGGGAGGTAATAATTCCACAATACAGGACATTAGTGAGGCCTCACCTCAAATACTGTGTCCAGTTCTGGAGGCATCATCTATGTAAGGACATTGATAAGATGGAAGCAGTTCAGAGGAGGGCAACCAAAATGGTGCAGGTACTACATCGCAAGCCCTACGAGGGTAGGCTGAAGGAATTAAATATGTACTCCCTGGAGGAAAGGAGGGAGATGGGGGATATGATTGAGACATTTAAGTACCTCACAGGTAAGAATAGAGTACAGAAGAATACTATAAGAAGAATACTATATTCCAAAGAAAAAGATGCTCAAGGACAAGAGACACATGATGAAACTAGAGGGAGAGGTTCAGAGGGACTGCAAGGAAGAATTTCTTCACAGAGAGGGTGGTGGACAAATGGAACAGACTACCAGCAGAGGTGGTGGGAGCAGAAATTATTACAGGTTTTAAACATGCTTGGGATAGGCACAGAGGGATTGCTGGTAGTCGGGGGGGTTACAAACTAATGCCAGCAGTGCATGATAGTGTGCAATTGTTAGTGGTAACAGGGCAGACTAGGTGGGCCAAAGGTCCTTATCTGCTGACAATTTCTATGTTTCTATGTAATTTACCTATCTAATTCTTTTGCAATTGTTGTGCCTGCTCCAGCTCCTTTACAGGAACTGTCAACAGATGGACATAGCACAAGTAAGACTCTGCACCAGGAAGTGCAAAATGAGGAATGATTAGAGGTACTGAGTCTTGCTTGTTGAATATCATGTTGAAAATCCAAGGTTTTTTTTAACAAGAATGCATTGGAAGAATGAGTGGAGGTTTTCTGGGGTGGGGGGTGGAGTAAAATAGGAGGAAAAAACAGGTACACAGGTTAGCAAATAAGAAGGTATGATCAGACAGAGAGCAGCGATAGATATTGGTGCTATGGTCATCATCCATAAACAGTAATAAAGAAAATGTTATAACATTTCACCATAATTTTTTAAACAGATTCAGTTTTAGTTCATTGATCAACTGTGGTGGGTTAACAGCAAGGTTATTACAATATAACAAAAAATATAACTGCATACAGATTTACAAGTGTGAAGCTCATAACAGGGGAGTAATGATCCAGTACAGATATGTCATATAAATTACAGGGTTTCATAACTGTGCCTATCCATTCGTACTTCATAAAAATAGCCCTTTTTAAAATATATGTTTTAGTTAAATGAAATTACAAGGAACAAACTCCTTTCAGTCTTTGCTGATAATAATATCAAAGTTCTTTGTGATAGACTGATGTACAGTATACAACTCAGAAATAAACAAACCAATAGTATCAGCTATTTTAGGATCAGACCATATTAGTCTCCTTGGTGTAGACTGGTGAGGTAGCCACAAGACACTTTACTCAGTGCAACTACCTTAAGTCCCTCACAAGGATAGTGTCAGGTTCCAGAAAGCAGACTCTGGACCGATAAAAGGGTTACTGTAGATACTAGTTTGTCCCAATCGGATTTGACCAACCTTTGCCGCTAGGACCCAACAGGACTAGTCACATGGTGCCAGTCAGAAATTGCCACCGAAGGAGATCAGTGAATGGCACCCTGCAGTGCATACTGATCCGTGCTCCCAACTGACCCACAAGCATTTTCCAGGCTGGACTTACAATATTGATGTCCTAAATAAAACCACAGGCCTGGGTCAGTTTTTTTTCATTGGGACATTTAGTTTCATACTCCGCCCCAAAAACAGCTTGGGGTCTAAATCTTGTCCTGACTTCTCTGTCCCTATGAGGGACACGAAGAGCTCACTTTTAAATGTTCTACTAGGCCTTCTTCCCTTTGCCATAACAACCATAAGGAGGCCAAATTACATAGTTACCTAAATATTAATTAATAAGGTAAGGAGACTGTTAAATCCTCCTTCAGTGGATTGACTACCTGCCCCACAAAAGACAGGGCCAAATCCCAGGTATCATGCCTCATACCCAAATAAGGATACCACAATTATTACTCTGTACTGATTAGATTCAACAAGCTACTGTCACTGGAATCAAATAGGTCCATCTGTTGCTGCTAGTCAGAACATGCCACTCTAGGAGTCTCAGAACGGGTCCACCATGCAGCGCATGCTGCTCAGTGCTCCTCTATCTGTCCACCGGGCATTTATTCCCGACTATACTGCAGCATAGACCTCCCAAGTAAGTCCATAGAACTAAACCCATTCTTTCCCTTCGGGTCATTTCATTTTGTGCACTAGCCCATAGGTAATGCTGAACACCTTTTGCAAGGCCAAACGAGCCTATCAGCACTGAAGTGCCTCAGAGTTTCCAAACGTGTTTCCAAGCATCCAATCCTCGGGTCAAAAATGTCCTTTGTCCAAAATACCTCAGGAAAGTGCCTTACCATCGTCTTTATCCAGAACAATTCAGACAATCCGGGTAAATTTCCAGGTGGTCATATAAAAGGTCACGTTCTGTTCTGGAAATAAAAGCTTTTACTGTGCGAACTCCAAATGCCAAACACCAAATGCCAGTAATCGACATTAGCACATTCAGTCCAAGATGCTGGAACACAAAAAACAGTTCTATGGCAGTCAAAGTACATAAGTAGCATTAGTTTCATTCATTAACTAGAAATTAAAACAAAACTGAGTGAGGTAAAACCAAATAATACACAAGCATTTTGAGAGGAGCAGGGGACCAGAGCAGCACCGCAGCCATCTTGCAGCTCCACCTCCGGAAATCCTCCCTTTTAAACAGATGAATGAGCATACTGTATAAGAGAGGACTGATGCTCAAGTCTCTCTCTCTCTCCAGTGAATATCATAACTCACAGTCACAAAGGGTTATTACTTTTATGAAATTGGTTTTGAGGTATGTAGTGAAGAGATTGCACTATTTAACATGAGAGGTTTTTCAGCCCCCCCCCCATGAAGTATGTACAGGGGAGAAGGTAAAACCAGACTCAAGACAATGATTGAATAAAGGAGCTAATTCATTCATCAGTTTACAGTCCTGAAAATAGAGGTGAACTAGGCACAGTGGCCTGGATATTCAAACTGCGCCATTCTGAGGCGCAAGCCCTTGCGCTGCTCAAAATAGTTGGCAGAGGTGTGGCAGGGTGATATTCAAAAACTGCAAATAATCCTTTAGTTATAGGACTTTCTGGGAGGACTCCTGCCAATGAAATAAAAATTATAGTTTATGCTGATGGCACATGTTTACTATTCAAAGATACTGCTAGCATCCATGAAGCCAAAAAGGATTTGCTTTCATTCTCTACAGTATCATCGGCTCAATTAAACTTGGATAAAGGTAAGGCCATTCCTATAGGACCATGGGATGACCTCCCTTCACATACTCCTGACTTTCCCATAGCCCCTTGCCCAGTGAAAATTTTGGGCGTAGCCTTTGGAACACTGAATATGAGCCATACCAACTGGGACAATGCCCTACAGACATGTGAAATTAAAGTTAATTCTTGGAAAATTTGGAAACATTCCAAATAAAAGAGTTTTTATCATCAAACAATTCCTAGTCCCCTGCCTGATATATGTTGGATCAATTTTTCTACAACATTGGCACCTGAAACACAAATATATAGCATTTTCTTTCAAATGCCTTGGGAAAGCCACTTAAATGCCATTAAGTGAGGCTTCACTTATTTACATAAGGACAAAGGTGGATTGGGTATGATCAAGGCCTGATTTTTCTGTGGCAATTTGAGTCTAAATTCTGTGGCAACTCCCTGTTGCTGCAGAATTTCTGTGGCATCATTAGTTGAGGACTTCAGAAGTAGTCAGCACACCTGCCCCCACCCCGCCTCCACACCCAGGTAGGGAAGAAATTTTAGTTTTGGGTCTAGGACCTACAAATAAGAGAAGACAGTCAATTAACCTTTTCTTTTTAAAACCAGGAGAGACACACTAAGCTGAAAGTTTGTTTACAGGTGCAACCTGGGAGCACAAAGAAGTTAAGTGACTTGCTCAGGGTCACATAGTATGCAAGTGGGGGCTGTGGGCATCAAACCCAGGTCTCCAGGTTTGCAGCTCAGAGCCTTAAACCACTGTGTTACACTGCCACCTTATGAGTTCTTAGTATTAGAAAGTAAAAAATTTTGTTTTAAAATTCCACAGAATTTTCAAAAGCAGTCTGAAGAATTTAATATAAACTGCAGAATAGTTTTCCTGGGTTTATATGATCCATGGAATAACCACAGTTTATGTGATCCATGGAATACTTTTCCTTGGTCAGAATAAATGTAAACTGCAGATTTGTTTTACTTACAAATCATACTGACTCTAAATTTTTTTCTTTCATGTATTATGCTTTATGTCCTCATCTGCTGGCCCCGTTGGTCTGATCTACACATGCTCAGCCATGCCACATGCCCCAAGACTTACCTCACTCCTAAACAAAACCCAGCTTACCCCCCAGAGGTGGGGCTGCAGGCCTTCCACCAATGGAGACTAAACAGTAGAATGGGAGTGAGAGCTCAGTTGGTGTCATGGATTCTGCAATGTAGGAGCAGATGTCATTGTGTAGTGGCAGAACCTCTACTTTCTGTTTCCCATATCTGTAATTCCCCAACACTACCCCATGACTGTTAGTATGCCCCCATTATTGGAGAGCGAAGTGCATTAAATTCACTATCCATAGTATTTCGTGTATAACCCAAACTTCAGGTCATTCCACGGGTAGTGAAGCAAATAACTATGCATCCAGAAGTAACATAAAGTTCATTGACAAGTCACGGTAATTTTTTGAGTCCTGCATGGTTGTACATAAGGGTAGGGGGCTGCTTCAGACTCTGGCAGGGTCCACAACACCCTTCCCCCATCCTGCCCTTCTGCAAGACACCAGTGCAGCTCCCTTCCCTTCTGTTCATCTCAGCAGGACTCAGAAAATGATCTGCATTTGTCAATGAATGATCGATGCTTGTACAAGCACGGAGTCATTCATTGAGCTGAGTCGGGAAGACTGCCGCCATGGAGGTGGAAAGGAGGGATGTGCTGGTGGCTCACTCTGGTCGGGGTTGGGTGGGTGGGTGGTGAGCGGGGGTACTACATGACAGGGTGGAGGCCAACAAGAGATCAGGGAAAGTACGTTTTTATATGGATCTGACTCTGGGGTGGTGGGGTGCAGAGCGGGTGGGGGTACTACATGACAGGATGGGGTAGGAGCCACTAGACACCAGAGAAAGTAACTTATTTTACAAGATGTCACTCAGGGTTAGGGAGTGGGAAGATACTACCTGTCAGGGTGGGGGTGGGGGCTACTAGACACCATGGAAAATATATATATTATTTATATGGATCTGACTCAGGGTTGGGGAGGCGGGTGGGTTGTACTACCTGACAGGGTGGGGGGCTGGGGGCCACTAGACACCTGGGATATATCAGGGGTGGTGTTGGAGGATTCTCTATTTGTGACCTCTACTTGCTTTGGGGTTTTTAGGTGCAATTTGCACTTAAAACCCCTAAAGCAAGGCAAAAGTCACAAATGTTGAGTTATGGGTTATTTGGAAAAATTATGTGAAGTGCTATGTGCTGTGAAACTGCTGGCTTTGTGGCAATTTTGCCTGCATAGTAAAACTTTGCTGCATCTCTATCCCCAACCCCCCCAGCCAAATCCACTGTTAGAGGTGATGAAATCTTCCAGATGAGGTAGAGGTAAAATAAAAGCAAGTTATCATGCTTCCTAAGTTACAAGCAGTAACTATAAATCATTTTCAAGCTTTGGTTAAACAAAAAAAAATGGGGGGTTACTGAAAAAGAGGGAGAGGGATTCAGATACATCCTCATTTGCATCATCCAGGCTGGATTTCTCATCTGACTCTCAGACTGAGTCTTCTGTTTGCAAAATAGTTAAGAGTTACATAGAAATATAGAAACTTAGAATTTGATGGCAGATAAGGACCATTTGGCCCACAGAGTCTGCCCATTTCCCTACCTAATGGATAAGCTGCAGATCCTAGTTAACCAACAGCCTACTTTCTCCTACCCCCCACTAGAATTGCCTTATGTCTGTCACATGCATTCTTGAATTCCCCCACTGTTTTTGACTCCATGACCTCCTCAGGAAGGTTGTTCCATGCATCCACAACCCTCTGTGTGAAAAAATACTTCCTCATTTTATCTCTGAGCCATCCCCACTCTATCTTCAAATTGTGCCCCTTTGTTCTTGCACATCTCTTTTTCTGGAAGATGCTACCTTCTTGGACTTTGTTGATTCTCTTGAGGAACTTGAAAGTTTCTATCATGTCCCCTCTCTCCCTCTTTCCTCAAGGGGAAAGCCAGATGATACTTGATACATTAAATTTTGATATGCCTGATGGTTTGTGCATTTCCCCTCTGACATAATGTTTGTAGCATTAAGTTGTACAAGAAGTGCCTGACTACTTTGCAGATCGTGCAGGACTTGCCAAACAATGTTAACTTTCTTCAGGATACAAGATTGAAGATGGCATCTAAAATCTCTCAAGTCAGGCGCTCATGGCCAATGGGCACTTCTTATTGGTTTCAGGGGATGGATATGTGTGATGGGGTGGGCATTTTGTTTAAGGGGTTTAAATTCAGTATTACCCATATTGTTGATATCTGCCCAGGGAGGGCACTATTGTTAGATGTTAGGTATGGAACTAAGAACTTCAGGTTAATAAATGTTTATGCCCCACAGAGTATTGCTTTAAGAACAGAACTATTTTATATTGTTCAGCCATTTTTACATTCCAGTAGACATCATTTTTGGTGGGGATTTTAATTGTGGACTCTTGACTATGGACCGGGGTGGGATGACTACAAAATTATTCGGGGATACAAATTGCTTGAAAAATATTTTAAGTATAGCTAGCTTAAAAGAGTGGTTACTTAGAACTTTATTCCACAGGTTCAAAAACCTATGTTCGGGGGCCATTGGACACCAGAATTGATTTTACTTTTTATCACAAACCCTCCTGACCCTTAGTGCTCATGCTATCCCTTGTGAAACTTTGGATCACTTGGCAGTATCCTTATCCTGTAGGGTATGAGATGCTTCTGGTAGCAGGATGCCTAAATCTAGGTGGAAATTAAATAATAGTCCATTATTAGATTCAGTGATAAAAAGAAAGCTTAAAGCCAGGATTTCAGTCATGGATGCCTAAGAGCTTCATTCTGATTGGTGGCTGGACACAAATAAAGATCTAAAATCTGTTTCTCTGACTTCTGCCAGAAAAATGCACCAAGGTTCCTATTTTAAGTATTTGATGTTAAAACAGAAATTATCTGAATTAATTTCAGTGGTCCATAAACTAAAATAGGATTTAAAATACAGATTGATGCTATTAAAACTGATATGGTTTCTTATCATTATAATCATGTGGAAACCCTCAAAATGGAAGCACAGCATAGTACACAGTGCACAAAATCAGCCCTGCATATTTTCAGAAATTGTAAGGATAAATTAAATGCCACTGGTATGGAAACAATTAGGGATCCAGTATTGCAGTCCCAATACAGCACTCGGGAGAAGATTCAAGACATTGGACAGTCCTACTTAGAATATATGTTTGGTTCCCCTTCTTCAGCAAATGGTGTGAGGCATACCAACAGGATGTGGATGTGCCTGTCATTCTCCAGGAACTGCAAGATAACCTTACATTAGAAATCACACCAGAAGAAATCACCAAAGCCATAAAGAACCTAAATGAACACACCTCCCTGGGCAGGATGGCTTGACAGCTGAATTCAACCAAACTTTACTAACTTATTTAGTTCCCTGGTTAACTGTGGTTTTAATGCTCTGCTGAGTTCCAGTAAGTTCCCAGGTTCCATGGCACATGCTATACTGATTCTACTGTTTAAAAAAGGAGACAGATAGGATTTAGCAAACTGGAGACCTATCAGTCTTTTGAACATCAATTATAAAATCCTGGCTTCCATTCTTATGACCAGATTATCCACAATGGCTGACTCAGTGATCTCTCAAGTACAGTCCTGCACTGTCCCCAAAAGGTTCATATTTTACAATCTCATTTTTATCATAGACCTCATTTTTTTGCAGGAATGAAGTCCTAGAGAGTGTAATCCTTTCCCTGACTCAGGTGAAAGAATTTGATCTGGTGGATCATGTCTACCTGTTTCAGGTTCTAAAGTCTTATCACATTCCTCAGACCTTTATTGGGTAGATTACTATGTTGTATAATCAAGCCTGGATTGAGCCTTATTTTAATGGGGTTCCTGGGAGTGTTTTTTTGGGAAAAAAGGAGTTTGTCAAAGCTGTCCCTTATGTCCCTTTCTATATGTGTTTCAAATCGATCCCCTTTCTGAGGAAAATGTTATCACATCCCAGTATACCAGGAATTCAGCTCCTTAATATGCAGGTGGCACCTTTGGTGTGTGCATATGCCGATGATGTCTGCATTTGTACCTCGGCTGAGGTAGTAAACCCACATTTGTTTTCAATCATTTCTGATTATGAATCAGTTGCAGGGGTAAAACTGAATTATGATAAAAGTCGAGGACTTCAATTGGGTCCACTAGATGAAGATGATTTAGGCCAACATATTGAAGATATTGAGATTTCTTCCATGTCAATTAAAATATTGGGATTATTTTTTGGCAGCTCAGATGCTGCTGCTCTAAATTGGAATAACGTGACAGAAAGGGCCATGGGAATTATTCACTCTTGGAAATACAGGATTATTTTCAAGAGGAATAGGGGTGTCCTTTTAAAAATATTTATACTACCAATGTTTCTACATTTAGTATACCTTTTTCCACTTCCTTTGAATTTAGAAGCTAAGATTAATAATCTGTTCTTTACTGTGTTTTGGGGAAGTCAACTAAATCCCATCAAACATATGTATACTTACCAAGATTATTGTTATAGTGTTGTCTGAATGGTACGCCCTGTGTTATTTGTGGGAAATCTATTTATTTATTAGGATATTCTTCCATTATTACAAGGGGTGACCCTCCCCTGGTATATGATTTTAAGTCATTGGCTCCAAACATTATGTGCTGTCTGAACTAAAGATTCCTTTGTGATTCCTTGGAATTTTAGGTCATTTGATATTCCAAAATTTTTGATAACAGTTTTTCTTAAATTGAGAAAACAGAATATTACACCCACTTTTTGCAGCTGAATAATAGGAAAAAGCTTTTATTCCACAGTCCTCTAGAATAGTTATCATGACACTCCTCAAGTACCAGGTGGTCAGGAGGTTAACCTTGATAACATTTTCTTACAGCTAATTAATAAAAGAATTTCACTAAAATTCTGGGATGTGACCTGGCTATCTTGTCATGGTAGACTTGGGGGTGCGAAACACCCATAAGCACAAAGCATTGGAAGAACAAAAGTGTCCACGAGCTTCCTGAACATATATTTTGGAGACCATGACACATTTATATTTACAATCTCCATTTGCACAGAATTTCTAGTCTCTATGTTTTGATTTTTGGGGAGACCAAAATATCTCTCCACTTTCTCATGAAGCCTTAATTTTGGGGTTATACCCACAGTGTCTCTCTAAGTATCACCCAAGTACTTTACATTTAAGTTTTGCCTCTTGCCATTTTTAAGATTGCTTGCATGCATGTGCAAGAAACATAGTGCCACCATATGAGTTTTCATAGGTGTGCCACCCCCGCTTCCAATGCCCTCCTCCTTTTTGCAGGTGCAGCCACACCACACCAATGAATGTCCGAGCTGTCTATGACAGCCATTCAGATGCAGTGGCATACAGTTCAGAGTAAACCACCACTATAATCAGCAGTGGTAACGCGTAGGCAATTTGCATACTGCCGTCTGCAGTCAATTTGCATACTGCCATCAGCAGTATGCAAATTATATACACATCAGCACAGCATCTGAACTGCTGCCATAGACAGCTCATTTTTTTCTGATGGAACAGTCCGGTTCCCTTCAGCTCCAGTGCCCCCCCAACAAACACCCAGGTAGCATGCTGGGAGCCCACCCCAGTGTGCTCATGTGCTCCCCTCCACCCCCACACACTGTATGGCTGATGGGGGTGCCCAATCCCCCATTGGTTCCACTGCCCCCCAAACAAACTTCCAGGTGCCACACTGGGAGCCTACCCCAGCATGGCAAAAGTCTGTATGGCCCATGGGGGTGCCCAGTCCCCTGTTGGCTTCACTGCCCCCAAGCAAACTTCCAGGTGCCACACTGGGAGCCAACCCCAGCATGGCAAAAGTCCCACATCATCTTTAAAAAAAAAACACCTATAACAAAAGAAAACGGTTCCTCATTGACTTTCTTGCCTCCCTCCAAACCCGTGCCCACCCTCTTCGTACCCCACCTCCCCACACCTCCCTCACCCCATACTTTACCTTCTGGAGGCTGGTACAACCATCTTCAGTGAACCGGGAATACATCTGCATTCTTCAAAGCTGACTGCAAACTGAAGAAATGCCAGTAAGCTGTATAATGATATCAATTTTTTTTTTACCTTTGGTGCATATCTTGGCCATTTTTGGGACTGTTTTCACCAAATTTTCAACATAGGGTTCTTAGGACCCCACCTCATGAACTCAGTCACTGTCATTTTGTTATTCAGTCCAGAAAGGTGATTTCATGGTGATTGCATGGAACCATCTTTCAGGACCAATTAACAAAATGACAGTGTCACAATTAATGAGGTAGGCCCCCAAAAACCCTATGTTGAAAATTTGGTGAAAAAATTCCCAAAAATGACTGTTTTATGAGCATGCATTGCTCAGTTCCTATGCACACTCGTAACTTGGAGAATTTTTAATATTTTCACTCCAGATTTTCAACATTGCCATTTTACCACACCTCCTTATGAATTGTCATTTTTCACAGCTTGCCCAAAATGTGTTTTCACACATGTAGTGCACAATGGCACAGTCGGTGTGCAAAATCAATGTTTGGGACAGATTAAGAAAATCAGAGTGACACTGTTTATGAGCAGAGGTTTTAAAATGGCTATGTTGAAAATTCAGTGACAAACGTCCATAAAGTGATTGTGTTATGAGCGTGTATTGTGCAGTTTCCATGCATCCTCATAAGTTCATGAATTTGTAGTATTTTCAGTCCAGATTTTCAACACTGGCATTTTTCCACACCTCCTTATGAACAGTACAACTGTCATTTTTCACACCCTGGCTGAAACATGTTTTCACACTTCTGGCGCAGAATAGCACAGTTGCTGTGGGAAATCAGTGTTCAGGACAGATTAAGAAAATCACAGTGACACTGTTCATGGGCGGAGGTCCCAAGATACCTATGTTGAAAATCTGCTGTAAAAAATCCTCAAACTAATTACATTATGGGTGTGTGTTGCGCAGTTTCTACGTGCGCTCGTGACTTCACTGTTTTTTTTTATATTTTCACTTCAGATTTTCAACATTGCAATTTTTTACACCTCCTCATGAACAGTACAGCTGTCATTTTTCACATCCTGTTAGAAATGTGTTTTCACACCTGTGGTGTCAAATGGCGCAGTCACTGTGCAAAATCACCTTCAGGCTAATGAACTGATAGTGTCACTGTTCATGCGGTGGGGTCACAAAAAGCCCATGTTGAAAACCTAGAGTAAAAATACCAAGAAACACCCAGGATGTTAGGGTTTTCAACCATAACGCCCTACCCTGTAGGGACTGACAGGCATCAGGGGTGTGATTTGGGATTGTCCACTGTAATGCTCATGCCATTCCACACCCACACCCACCCTGCAGCCAGTGACAGGCATCGAGGTGCACCTTGGACACTTTGACCCCAGAATTCACCCCATTCTCCTATACTGCACCCATTTCAGCATATTCCATTATGGAATGAGGTGAATGTAAAGCCCAAACACCCCAAGGCTCACCTCAACACTTGTCAGTATCTGCAGGCTAGTGTGAGGTGAAATGTTGCGACCTTCATGGGCGACAACCCAAAGGCACACCTCAATGCCTGTCCATCTCTGCAGGGTAGGGTGGAGCTGGTGTCAGTTCAGTACTTCACTGCCATTTCTATACTGCATCTGTCTAACTCCTGCACTTCCACTGCTAATGCCAGCAAGCAAACATTCGGCATTGACAAATGCTTATTATTTATGGCAAGCTAGATGTGCTTTTGTGTTACAACAAAAATAATTTAATGCTACAACTGTTTTATCGCAGATGTCTTTTGCCATAACTGCTATTTACAATAGACAGAAAGTCTTTTCTCCAGTATCTACATTTAAGCTGCCCTGGAGGCATTGTATTTGGTTTTTGAAGGTTTAACTGCAATATATTACTTTTTTTCTCTTTCCTTTTTAATTGGATGAGTTTAATCCATTGAATTTTTTCCTTTTTTCAGTGGTGCAAAAGCCTTTCTAAAAGTGGGGGGCCAAGGTGTGAGAGTTAAGGTATAACTGTAAAAATGTTTATAAAAAGCTAGGGGTAAAGCTGTGGGGTTTTTAGGTGCGTGTGGTGAGTTTTGGGGCTTTTATTGAAGATAAAGCACATTTTTGTCACATCTTCACTATCCCTGACTCCAGGGGAAAAAAATATGTTTTGGCCCCTGGAGTCAGGGGTGTGGGAGACTCTGGCTGACCTTAAAGTTTGCAGCTGCAACTGGGTGGCAACTACCTGACCAAAGCCATTGACAACCCACCCCATAGGCATTAATGTAATGTACTGTGAACAATTTTTTTATAAAGGCTGAGGAGTCTGGGAGCCACTAGGCCCTAGCAGCTCCCCATCAAACCAATAGCCTTTATAACAAAATCTTTCACAGTACATATGGCTTGGAACAACCTTCCTACCAGCCCCCCAAAGAAGCTACTAGCCACAGTGTCAACACCTTTAAACATATCATATGTGTGCCCACTGATACCTCCACACCCCCTGCAACTTCATCTGTCCCCGAATCCTTGGTGTTTCAACTGCCTAGCCCAAGTCTCATAAGGCTGAGCCCATCCCTGGCACCTTTTCCCTTAAATATTAACCTGAAAATTGCGCATGCCATCTTGCCATGTACTGTAATTAGCTGCTGCCTATTGTAAATACTATTTTTATTGGAAATAGTATCAGCCTGCTGTAACAGTTCTCCATGGGATCCTCTTGAAAAATGGATTTAAAATGTGTCTATTCTGGTGTTCACAATTGGGATGGACAGCACTGATGGTTAACTTACATGTAGCATATGTAGGGGTTGCATATGCTTAAACTGGGGTGCAGTGAAGTCAGTCCTCTTACTGTGACCCTCCTGAGTCTCATGCCGTGCAGTCACCTGACAGTGTGACCCCACCCCAGAGACCCCAGCCTACTGACCAGACCAGGAGGAGAAGACATGGAGAAGGCACTCAGCCAGCCACCAATTCAATCACTGGATGACAAGGAGCTAGGACAGTCAGTCAGCAGCAAGAAGAGAAGTGCCAAAGAAACAAGTAAGTAAAAAAGTGCTGAGCCAACCTGCACACACGGAGTGTTGAGTCTGTCCACTGAGCTGACCACCGAGTGCGCTGCCTGAGTGCTGTTAGCATTCCCCTGTCCTGAGTCCCATCTCTTCTCTCCACCCAACTCCTACTCTATCTCTCACCAGACTGATCTGAGTGAGGATTCTGCTGCCACCTGCCAGTTGCTGTGCCGAGCAGCATGTTGTTCACTGACACTGTCAGTGTGCAGGCTCAGGTGCATCAGAAATGCCCAGAACAGCTTTTTTTATTTAGAACTCACCAAGAAAAAAAATGATGGAGGCCATGCCCGCTCATCTTGAAAAGTAGGGGGGCCATGGCCCACCCTGGCCCACCTGACTCTGGCACCTATTCCATTTTGTTTGATTTTCTTTTCTCTACTTTGATTCATATGGCTTGTATTTGAGCAGAATGCTTTGATTTTAGTTAATTTTTTTCCTGATTGCATTATACTTATTTTCAATAAAAAAAATTCCCCTACTCTTAGGTAGGGTGCACTGCCATCTGTTGTGCACAGATGGCAAATCTGCTGTTCACCATAATGGTGGCTAAGCCTGGGAAGGGAACCCTGACCCCTGTTCCATCAATCACTTCTACTGGGGCTGAAGACCATGCTATTCTGATGGATGCAGTACAGGACCTACAGAAGGCTGCGGTGGATTTGGCTGCTAGGTATACGGCAGTTTTACACAAAGAGGACCTGCAATTACAAGATGCATTGAACACAAAAAAGGCTTACCTGCTAGAGTTGCTTGCCGAGGAAGAGACGACATACCGCCATGAGAAAGAGAGAGTTTTTGCTCCACAGGGCAAGTCTCCACTGTTGACATGCATCACACATCAGACAGAACACAGAGGGGAGGTGGCCATCTCCCAACTGGGATTACAGATGCAAGGTACTAATTGCGGGGTGACTCCCATTCTGGACTTGTCTGTTCTTCCACCTTTGTGCTCCCCAACACTCCAGGATGAATTTGCTCCTCAACTGCAACATGGGGAGCATTTGTTAGTAATGGGGATGACCCCTCTTGCTGAATCTGAGCCTCCGTACTCACTCCCAATTACAGCACTCACACTCACTTCCAGTCTCCCTATGGGACCTCCAGAGGGACACTTGCATTTTTCTGCTGCCATGACCGGGATACCCCTACCTGACCACCAAATTATACAGAGGTCCCCATGATGGAGTCTTCCTCCAGATGCAACTACAACAATCAATGCTTACCCCCCAGTTGACTGGTCCACTATTAGAACCCTTGCAGAAGTGGACTGGTCTCAGAATGTGATTGGGCAGTGGCATTCTGCACTGTCAATAGAATTGACAGCCCCAATCTTTGTTCCTGATCCTCCAATGGCTGTTTCTCATAGGGAGGTAGTCCCCCCACTTAGTGACCACCCATTGCTGAGCACAGTTGGCCTCCCATACCTGTGTCTTTGACCACCATCCCCATCTCTCCTCTGGTCCAGCCTACAGATTCTATGCCTTTGCCTCTCAGTGTTTCAGGTATACCCCCACCAATGCTTCAGTCAGCCCCCCCAAGATGCTGCCCCTTCCCCTTTCTCTGCAACACCCATGGGGAATGAACACTCTGAACCAACCATTTCATCTGTACCTCCACCTCCTGCTATTGGCTCCTCATACTCTCTCGATCTTTTGGACTCCTCAACTCTTACTTGGACCAACAGGGTTGACCTCTCTGACCTTCCACCCACTTTGCCGCATAGTATACCAGACCCCCAGTCTTCTGCCCAGTGATGGGCATGCTTTCATCAGAAGGATGCCTTCCCTATAGCTCCTGCCCCTGTGCAATGAAGGAATGCTATGCACCTCCTGTATGAGGGGGATCGTGGAAGAGCCTATTGATAGGGCCTATGTGGGCTGATTTTGTTAAGAGTCTCTCTCTTGGTTACTCCAAATGAGCTGCATGCTCTCTTGCACTCCCCCACTGATGGATTCTTTGACCTAAACTTTAGGACCCCAGTCTACCTAGATCAGTTCTGGATTATGCATGACTCTTTGGAGGACACTCCTCTCTGGCTACCATTTCAGGCAATCCTGTGACAAAACTGGTTGTGAGATCTCTCACAGTTATGCTGAAGGATGAAAGTGTACGGGTGCAGGATGTTTGCTTTTGGCTATCTCAGCCATGTAACATCCTGGAGACCCAGAGCCTATTCTGGACTCAGAGGGCTTTTGGACAGGCCATTGAAGGCTTAGGATTAAACTAAAGCATACCCCATCTGGCTTACAACATATCCCTAGTGTGTTGTACTTGGGCTGAGATAGGGCTCAGCATTTTTATCCACGCCAGCCTAAGACCTGGTTTTGATGTGGCTCAGACACCCATTTCAACAGTGCTTGTGACACCTTCTGGTTTAACCTCTGCCTGTCTTTGGGGCATGCTAGTTCACAATGTTCCAATGTTTTATGATATAACCTAAAGATATTTTTATTGCTTGAATACTTAAATGTCTCACTGCTATATTTGCATATGTACTGAACTGTATCTTCCCTCTGTTTTCTGTATACTGTTTGTAAGTATCCTACCACTGACTGTAATCCTTCCCCCAGCTATGTAATTTTTTTCCCACACAAATGTACTGTAACAATCCTTGTAAAACTCTGTACTGTCTAAGCATTACTAATATGTAAGTGGGTCCCGGCCCGCAGGTCACATCTGGAATCGAGCATGTTGCTCAGTATGCTTTCCTGGTAAAACTTGTAAATAAATAAATAAATAAATCTCAGTGTGCCATAAACAACAAGGAAGAAGACCATTCACAAGATATTTTGTTGGAAAATGTGAGAAAACTCGTACAGTAAAGACAGAGGAAAGCCATTGCCACTGTAATAGCTCATCAGGAAGATCATCCTCTATTCACTAGTGCCATCATTGAGCCTTCCACCGCTGTTACAGCTCTCCCTCCTCCTCCAGCTAACCTTCAGCCTCTCCTGAATCCTACACCACAGGACACGCCTCAGGCTGGGACCACTTTTGCCTACCTGGATGACCCCACTTCCATGCCCATGATGACCTCCCATACTGCTCCTCCTGACATGCCACCTCCTGAACTGATGGTGGTGAGCAGAAAAAGAGCACTTCGTTCCCACAAGCAGGGCAAACTTTTTATTCAGCTCACTTCATTTGGTACCCCCTCCCTCTGGAAAATAGGTTGATGTTTTGGCCCCTCTGCTTAGGGACATGGATGCTGGCAGTGACCCAGATGCCTCCTTCTGCATTTTTATGAAACATTTGGTAACAACTGACACTGAGGGGGAGATGAATGTTCACAAACCTGCCACCACAATTAAACAATGGAAAAATTCTGCATGGCTACTAAAAGTGTTCTGGTACAGCCTGAGGATTGTGGTTGACAAGCTGCTAATATTTTCTTCTCTTGTAGTCACCCTCCTGATGGCTCTTAATTTACACTTTGCAACCATTAACACTAGCAGTATCAAGAATATTGCTAGACGGTCCTTCCTTTTTTTAAGTCTTAAGGACATTTGACACAGTCCCACACAAAAGATTAATAAACAAGTTAGTCAGCCTTGGAGAGGGTCCCAGGGTTGTAGCCTGGTTAAAACATTGGCCGTACAACAGGACACAGAGGGTAATGGTAAATGGAGTCCACTCTGAAGAAAGGGGGGTTACTAGTGGAGTACCACAGGATTCAGTACTGGGACCGGTCCTCTTTAATGTCTTTATAGGTGACATTGCAGTGGGACTGGAAGGGAAAATATGCCTCTTTGTAGATGACGCAAAGATCTGCAACAAGATTGAGACACAAGAGGGGTGGAAAGGATGAGAAGGGACTTGGCAAGGTTGGAGGAATGATCAAAAGTATAGCAACATAGATTCAATGCAAGGAAGTGCAAAGTAGTGCACCTGCGAAACAAAAACCGAGGGGAAGAGTACACAATGTGGGGGGAGGTACTAACAACAACAAAAATGGAAAGAGATCTGGGAGTAGTCATATCAGATGACTTAAAGGTAGGCAAGCAATGTGAGAAGGCAGTAAGGAGGGCTGGGGGATACTGGGATGCACAGGGAAGGCATCACCAGTAGAAAACAGAAAGTTGTTATCCCTCTGTACAGAAAGTTAGTGAGACCCCATCTGGAATACTGTATGCAGTTCTGGAGACCTCATCTCTGCAAGGACATAGACAGGATGGAGGTAGTCGAGAGGAGGGCGACTAAAATGGTGCAGAGTCTGCACCAGAAGCCATACAAAGACAGACTAAAAGAGCTTAATATGATTACCCTCGAGGAAAGGGAGAGCATGATAAAAACATTTAATACCTCAAGGAAGTCAATAAAGTCCAAGAGGGTAGCATCTTTCAGAAAAAGAGATGTGTAAGAACAAGGGGGCACAATTTGAAGATAGAGGGGGGATGGCTCAGGGGCAATATAAAGAAGTATTTTTTCACAGAGAGGGTAGTGGATGCATGGAACACTTCCTGAAGAGGTTGTGGTGTCAAAAACAGTGTGAGATTTGAAGAATGCATGGAACAGACATAAAGCAATTCTTGTGGGGGGTAGGAGGAAGTAGACTGTTGGTTAACTAGGATCTGCAGCTTATCCAATAGGTAGGCAAATGGGCAGACTGGGTGGGCCAAGCGGTTCTTATCTGCCATCAAAGTCAAAGTCTATGTTTCATGGCTCTAGATATCATCTTCCTGCAACAAACCAGGCTGACCAGCACCCTTGACATCTCCCAAGCTGAAAAGCAATGGAGTTGGCAACCTTCTTATTGGTGTGTTGGCATTGAAAATTGTGATGGGAAGGGGATCTTGTTTCAAGGATGTATGTATACTGTATAGATATTGGTTGATATCACCCCAGGTAGGGCCCTTCTCTTGGATGTGCTTTATCAAGGATCCCCTGTTGCCTTATTAATGTCTATCCCCCCAGACAAAAAATCTCGAATGGACCTCTTTAGAGAGATCCAACCATACCTCCACATTTCCTGCCATGTTATTCTTGGCAGCAACTTTAATTGTAGTTTGGATAAAGGGGATCCCAATGTAAAAACATATTGTGATTTGAATACTTTATCTAAAATCATTAAAGATGCCTCTTTGGGGGATGCATTCTGTTCCCAGATTTTGGCAGGAGGGAGTGCATACATTTTGAAACACCCTGGCTACGAGGATTGATTATCTGTTTATCTCCTGTCATCTGCACTCCCAATTTATGTCTCATTCTGATTAAGACCTCAGATCACATGCTTTTGGGAGGTACTTTCATGGACTCTCCGACCCCCAGAACAAGCAGAGGCATTTGGAGACTGAATAACTCCATACTGCCAGACTTACATGTTCAGTGTCAAGTCTTGGACCACCTGTGAGCCCGCCAATCCTTGACATGTTTTCCTGATAACCTGGGTGAATGGTGGGACAATACAAAGTTGGCCTTACAATCCCTGTTGACTGGCCTCTTCCACCATAAACAGAAGGAGTATCTTGAATACCTCTCATGCCGCACAAATTTTTATTTATTCATTTAAAAGTTGATGACCAGGAAAGTCACACTGAGCTGAGGCTCATTTACAGGTGCAATCCAGTGGGAAAATGCAACAAAGGTAGGGAGAATAATTAAGAGTACATATCAATGAATTTACACTGTTAAAGTACAAATTGTTCCAGGGAAAAAGCTAAAGACTTCAACAAAGAGAAATATCAGGAATAAACAGCAGCAACAGATTTGTACAAACAAAATAATATGCACAGCATTGTACAATACAGTACAGAGAAGAACATCATTTGCATGAAACTGAGCAGAAAACATAATTTACATAATTTACGAGACTGAGCAGAAAACGATGGTAATTGATTGAATAGCAATACTAGGAGCAAAATCAATTATAATTTGCAACTCTGCACCATCAGAGATAGGGGGGTACTGAAGATAGATAGCAAATAAGCAGGAGAAGAGATGCCAGGCCTCTGGGGTTAGTTGGGCCCTTATATAGGTAAGGATGCTGGACCTTTGGTTGTTGTAGGGGAGAGGGCAAGGAAAGGCAAGTGCAAGGAGCAGTGGGGATGGCATGAAGCAGGGATTAGAGGGCAGCAAAGGTGGGGGCATGTCGGGTGGCCCTTGGGACTTGATTTCAGAGGTGAGAGAGGTGGTAAGAGAAAGCTGCTTGTCCTGAACATGTGCATGGGAGCGAGAACATTAGAGCATCCCTAGATTAAAGGGAATACTCGGAGGAGCTTACTGGAGAAAGATAAGAGTTGAGGTACGAATGGAGAGTCCAGAATTTGCAGATGAAGGAAAGGCAGTGGATCTGGCACCTAGTGGAAAGGGGCAAAAGGGAGAGAGAGAAGTAGAGGGTGCAGTGGTGAGTGGGGGGGAGGTAGTGAAATGGCAGAAAGAACTTTATAGGGTGTCCAGTTTGGCTAGTGATGTGGCAGGAGCAGAGCAGTAGACAATATCTGTGTAGTCTACAACTGGGAGAATGGTTTTAGTAACTAAGTCACACCGAGTGGGCATTGGGAGGCAGTCTTTGTGCTGATAGAGGGTCCTGAGTTTGTGATGCAGATTGGAACAATTAGAGTCATGTGAGTAGAGAAGTTGAGGCTGCAGTCCAGCCAGACCTCAAGATATTTGAATGATTCAACTGACTGGAGGGGTGCGTTGTTGAGGGTGGTATAGGTGGGGTGGATTGGGGACCTGGACAGTTTTTGCCTCAAGCCAAAGAGCATGGAAACTGTCTTTTTACAGTTTAGTTTCGGTTGGTTTTGAAGAAACCAGGTTTGCACTTTGTTGAAGTCACACTGGAGAGGGGTGTCGACTTCTGCAGCAGACAGACAAGAAAAGAATAGCATGGTGTTGTATATGTACATGTGTATTTTGGAGGGGGAGTAGACACAGGGGAGGTTATTAATGAATAATGAGAAAAGAATGGAACCCAGTATGGACCCTTGAGAGATGCCTGCTAATATGGGGGGGAGGGGAGTTCCAACAAGAACAGATTGTTGCCTGTGTTGAAGATATGAGTGGAACCTGTTTGTTACAGCAGGGGCTAGCCCAGCAGAATGAAGTTTCTGGACAAGAAGGGTAAGGGAAACAGAGTCAAAGGCCTTAGCCAAGTCAAAAAAAAATGGTAGCCATGATGAGGCATTTGTCCATGGCTGTTTGGATCTGTTACTCAGAGCAGGGAGAAAACTGTGGAATGCTGTTCCCAAACCTGGATTGGTAGGGTGAAAGACTGTCAGTGGCTGTTGTAGGTGTTCCAGGAGCCTGGAGTAGATAAGTGACTCCTGGAGCTTTGCAAGAGCTGGTAGGAAGGATATAGTCTGTAGTTACTGGTTGAGGTTGGGTCCCCACCTTTGTGAAGGGGGAGCACTTCTGTGAGTTTTCAAGCCAAGGGGATGGAGCTGGTAGAGAGGAGAGGTTAAGGAGATAAACGAGGGGGGGCAGCAATAGCAGGAGGGAGAAAAAGAGAAGCTTTGGGTGGAGACCATCAGGGCTTGATTTTGCAGGGTTTAGGGACAATAGTGCCTTATAGACTTCTATGGGGGAGATGGGGAAAAGTGAAACCCATCCTAGTGATGGTAGAAGGAGGTCAGTAGTGGGGAGGAGGATTAACAGGGACGGCACAGGTGGGAAAGAATCTGTTGATGGCCTTGGCAATTGTGACTGGGTCAGAGACTGACATACCTTCAATTGTTAACATTTGAGGGGGATGGGCAGTAGAAGGGTCAACAAGATTACTGAGGACTTGCTAGAAGTTTGCTGGTAAGCCAGATCTAGCTTGAAGCTGAGAATTAAAGTAGCAAGATTTAGCCTTTTTACTGGCCTGCGTGTAGGCATTTCTGAGGACCCTATGGAGCTGGAAATCTGAAGGTTGGAAGGAGGCTTTGAATTTTGCCCAGCTTTTGTCTTTGGATTTAGAGGTAAAGGAGGTTTGGCATAATCCAAGGAAGGTGGTGACACTTTACTCTTACCATTTTTTAGGAGGGCATGAATGTTCCAGACATGAGTGAAGGTGTCAGAGAGCGTTTGGAGAGCAGTGTCTACATTTAGTGTTGAGTGCATAGGGAGTTAGAGTTCAGGTGTTGGAAAGGGTGATACCAGATATATCTGGGTGCTGATTTGGGGGTAGTAGTTTTACAGATACAGAAAGTGATACAGTAGTCGCTAAGGGCATCGGGAAGTATGCTAGCAGCAGAAATGCGGTGAGGGTATGAGGTGAGCATTCAGTCAATGAGGGAGTGCTTAGAGGATTTGGGATTTAGATGAGTGGGCTCAGAGATAATTTGGGAGAGGCTTAGTACTTCAATTTTAAGATGTACGGCTTGGTAGAGGGGGAGAACCAGACCTGATTAAAGTAGCCAAGCAGGATGAGTTCACCATTGCTTGAACAAGAGGAGATAGTGAAGGTGCACTTGACCACAGAGATATTGGGTGCTTTGGGAGGGCAGCAAAGTACTGCTATGTAGATTGGGAGGGTGGAGGGAAGGGTAAGGAGAACAGTAAGAAGTACATGGAAGGAAAGCTTAGTGTCACTGAGGGAGATAGAGCATGAGAGGTTGTTCCTAGCATAAATAGACACTCTGCCACCTTGCTTACCACGATCCTGGCAGAATAGGCTGGAGACATGAATGAAGAGGGAGGAGTCCAGGATTCTAGCAGAGTGCCAAGTCTTTGTAATGCACAGTACATCTGGGGAGTGTTGGGTAACTCAGACTTTTCAGTTGTCCATTTTAGGAAGGAGACTCCTAGCATTAAGGTGAAAAATGCTTAAGCCCTTTGGCTGAGCAGAGGAAGTCTGTGTAGGTGGAGGGCCTAGGTTAATTTCAACATCCCCACAGAGGAGCAAGAGGAGAAGGTAGAGGGAAAACTGGTGGGGGGATATTTAGACCTTCTGGGGACTGTGGGAGGACTGGGGGAGAGGAGAGGCAGGTACAGCAGAGGAGGACCCACGATTTTGAGAGGGGATGGTAGCAAGCTGGAGTGGGTGGGTGGGTGACAGCAGTGGAACAAGAGAAGGAGGGAATGCTGGGAGGTACAGCAAGCATAGGGGTGAGGGAGAGGAGGGTAAGGGGCAAGGAGAAGTGGAGAGTATAGGACAGGCTGGGGTGAAGGGGGAAAAGTAAGAAGTTAGGGGGATGGCATAGAAGTAGTGGAAAGTGGAGGGGAGCTGGACTGAGGAGGCAGACCATAGTGGGAGATGGGTAGGAGGGAGGTGGAAGAAAGGCGATCAGAAAGATGGATGAGAGATGCAAGTGGAGGAGACAGAGTAAATTGGGTACAAATGTGCATGTCTGCGTGTGGGTGTCGAGAGAGGAGAAATGGGGGGAGGGCCTGAGTAAGAGAGCTCTGGTGGAGGCTAAAAGCCTTGTCACAGCTACCAGAGTAACTCAAGGAGTTAGGAGCTAATTGCTGTGACAAGGGTAGTAGAGTTGTATCAGAACATATGTGTGTGGGGGTGGGGGTTGAGGTCAGAGGTGCTGTAGAGGTTCTGCAGGTGAAAAGAAGGATCTAGTTAAGGATCCTTGTTGCAGTGTTGTAAGGCAGCATCTTCACTTGAGATAATATTGTATTTTAAATTTGGAAGGCATTCTAGGTACATCATGTCCACCTGTCCCTTCTTCATAAGCAGGAATCATTATTTTTTTTATTTGAAATTTGGTAACCGAGAAAGGCACACTGATACAAGGCTCATTTCCAGGTGCAACACAGGGGATGAGGGAAGGGAGTATAAAAGGACTAGATTACAATCACCAGAATGCTGATTACATAGGCAGCATCACAGAAGAGGATGCAAAGCATAATTCATGGTGGCATAGAATGATGTAAGGACAGTAACTGATAACATGTTATTGCATTGACCGGAAATCAAATCTGGGTCAGCTGCTTGGAAGACAGCTATGTTTACCAGTGAACCACCAATGCTCAAATATACTGTATATGTGAATATATGAATGAAGATCTAGCCTGTGCAGAGATCAAACCCACAGCCTTGGCATTATTAGCGCCATACTCTAACCAGCTGAACTAACCAGCTCTTTAATAATTTTGCTATGCAAACAGTTTCTTTGCTATATCCATCAAGGGAAAGATAACATCTGTTCCAAACCCAAGTGACATTTTTGAGTCTGGAGATTAGCTACACTATCTCCCAGTTTACTAGCTTACCATAAGGCTCATTTTGGAAAGATTTGGGTGAAGGATATGTAGGGAAACACTTTTTGACCACATACCCAATACAGAAAAGCAAGATTGCTAAAGATGTTTTGTAGCCCTATGTAACTTAAAGATGCAGGTTAGTTCCTTGATACTTTCCTGCATTGTCTCCAAATGTCAAGGCTGTCCATGGATTACTGCATCATATTAGAAGTTTGGATCACTGAGGCAGAGGTTTATGTAGTGGTATTTGTTGTTGTCATACAAGTAGTAGTAATAAAGAATTATATTTTTTAATAAACCTTTACTGGGCTTAGAGCACAGAAATACAAATTCATGAAAGAAAGAGGAGGAATGAGGGGGATGCATAAAGGGAACAATTCAGTATCAGACAGCAGCAAGCACTGAGAAACAATGCACATAACAACATGACAATTGATGTTCAATTCCCTGCAGTATAAATTACTGTACTGTGCAACTTCTTATGCTATGCAAATTTGTAATGCAGTTTTAGGAGCAATAGAATGCAACATAAATGCTACATCTATCAGGAATAACCTGCTATAGCACTAGACATTTCAACTTTTTTTTAAGATGTCAATGAAGGCAGAGAGTTTGATATCCAAGTAGCTCAAGTTACAAAGGACATGGACCACCACTGCAGAAGAATGATCAACAGTGGATTACAAGCAGAACACTGATACCCACAGCAACCTCTGTCCTGTGTATCTCACCACCTGGGCTGGGGTGCATGGGATCAGGACATCAGGGAAGAACTGGGGCTCCAACTCATTCAAGGTTTAAATAAGCAAAAGGGCCTTCAAGTCCACTGGCCACTTATGAGCAGCCTGTACAGAGCCACAGTGATGCTGAATCTGACTGCTAGCTAAGTTCTTGTAGAGCATATTCCAATAGTCCAATCTTGAGAAAAATCAAAGCCTGTACCAACATGTGAAGATCATCAGGATCAAGTTATAGACAGTTTGGTGATATGTTTTAGATGGTTAAAGCATCCCCTAACCATGGCTAACATCTGGGATTCAAATATCAGACATTCATCAATGACCACTCCCAGCCTGCAGACATCCCAAGCTACCTCAAGGTGCATCCCAAAGACAGCCTGAGACCACACTCTAGTGCTGATAACTGCCAACCAGAGCCTACTAGCAACAGTGTCATCTTGCCTGTGTTAAGTTCCAGCCAATTGGAGCCTATTCAGGATCTTATCTCTGACAGGCTCTGCTCTACCATTAACACTGAGGAGGTCATCTTGAAGAATGCAAATGATAGATAATTTGCAGCAATTGATATGGTCATATATTTTCAGATATAGTGTTTTGCAATATTTCTAAGGAGATTTTCTCTTGTGGTCCTACAGCGTTGCTGCAGGCAGCAGAGCATTTCTTTGGAGATATCACAAAAATGTCAGGATATATCTTACAATGTCGATTGCTGCAGTTGTACAGCTAGGTATCATCTGCATAGCAGTAAAACCCTATACTATATCACCTTATGCTCCTCCCCCCAGTGGCAGCAAGAAGACTGCTAACAACACAAGCAAAAGAAGATAACCTTGAGGCACCAAGCAGTTCAGTGTAGCTGGATATGATGGCTATGAAATGAAACCCACCAACTGATCCCTACCTACCAGTTATTACTAGAACCATTGCAAAACAGTCCTCTGCAGTCCTGCATGTCCCTCAGGCCTGTCCTTCAATCCCCAGTGGTCTACAGTATCAAAAGCAGACAGGTCAAGGAGAATCAAGATGGATATCTTAACAATCCCTTACCAGGAGATAACATTACATGCCCAAACAAGGGCAGTTTCCATGCTATAGTATCTTTGGGAAACCTACAGTTATTGGAATGGCTTATAATTAGGCAATAAGGCATGGCAGGGTGTGATATATCATGGGATATTGTCATGCCTTGGGTAGTTGGGCATGAGGCCGCAGGCCAAGTGCTTCCATCCACCCAAGAAGTGATGATATCCCATGATATACCACACCATGGAGTGATTTATTGCTATTATAAACTGAGTTTCAAGTTTTATAAATAAAAAAAACAGGTTTTAAAATGAAATTTTTTATGTTTGAGTTTTTGGGTGGTGTAGGAGTACATTTTGAAAAAATAGTTCTCAGTCAGTAGAGAGCAAGGATGCTGGTGGCACCAGAACTTTTTTGAAGCCATGATGATGTAGCCCAATATCACCACAGCTTCAAAGAGCTCTCAGCCAATCAGATTCCTCTATTTGTGATCCTCAGTTCATAATTAAGCAATAAGGCATGACAGGGTGTGGTATATCATGGGATATCATCACGCCTCGGGTGGTTGGGCACAAGGCCACAGGCTGAGTGCATCCAACCATCCGAGAAGTGACGATATCCCATGATATACCACACCCTGGAGTGACTTATTGCTATTATGAACTGGCTTAAAAGCTTTAGTAGTATAAAATACAAAAAACAAATGTTTAAAATACTTTTAAAATGACTTTTAGAGTGGCGGAGGAGTATATTTTCAGAAAAAAGTTCCTATGATTCTCTGGGCAGCAAGTGGTGCTATTGTAAGTGGAGATGATTGAAGAGGTGCTGCTCTGAACTCTCCCCTCCCAGCACTGTGTGCTCCTTCCATTTAACCTGGTCATGCTGTGTGAAGAGGGACATTATTTATTTATGTGAAACTCTGATCTGAAGGCAGTGGGAGAGAGCAACTTAACAGGTACGTACACACATTATGTGGAAAGTTTGTTTTTTTTTGTTTCACGGAAAGTTGCTCGAGGCATGCTTGATGCCATGCTGAATGTGTTTTCTACTTTGTGGTATTTGTTCCGGTGGACTGTGTGAGGAGGAATGAGTGACGGTTGTTTTTTAAATTGTTTTTAAACACACTCGTGTTGGGGAACTCCATTTTTCTAGAGGCAGTGAGCAAAGCTGCATGTAAGGAATGCAGAGAAATGCAGCTGTCAGAGGAATTTCTGTCTGTGAGGAGGCTGGTAGCCAGAGGCTTTTTGAAGCCGTTATGATGTAGCCCAATATCATCATGGCTTCAAAGAGCTCTCAGCCAATCAGATTCATCTATTTACGATCATCAGTTCATAATTGTGGTTTAACAACAGATGATCAACTAGCTGCTCTACAACCACTCTCTCAGCAACATTTGCCAAAAATGGTAGGTTGAAGAATGGTCTATAATTTACAAGGTCATGAGGATCTAATGATGACTTCTGCACCAGGTATCTCACAACTGCCCCTTTAAGAGAAGATGGTAAGAAGCCCTCATGGGTGAGTAGCAAAACATGAGGACAGATAGTAAGAAAGAAGGACAGTGTGAATGCCTTATCCAGAATATTGAGCTGTCTATTCAGTATTTCTCAGCCAAATATTCGGGTATCCAGGAAAAGGTATTCAGGCACAGACAAAAAAAAAAAAAAACAGAAACTGACCTCAGCCCTAAACCAAGTAAAATATACACACCATATCCCTACTTTCTATCAAAGTACCAATACCACCCTCCTCACCCTTCAGTATCCACATGATCAGCTGATTTTACTATAGCAAACCTGCAAGCATTTTCATTCATGAGAAGGCGACTGGGAATGGAGGAGGATGGGTTGAGCCAGTCACCTTCTCGACTTCCCGAGTTTACTTGTAATAGAACTGGGTGCTGCTATGTGGGAGTAGCAAGGTGTCATGTCAAAGTGGGAGGACACATAGAATAAATTTTTTATGCACAACTGATCACTATACTTTATGTAATTCCATGACCAGCAATGGAAATGAGCAAGATGAGATGGTAATCCATTGGGGTACATTAAATAAAATAACAAACTGTGGATGCTGGGGGCAGAAGGTGGCATTGGTCTTTTGATAGAGAGTGGAGGATGTGGTTTATATTTTACTTGGTTTGGGGCTGGAGGAGAGGGAGGGGTGTTTCTTCCTTTCTGTTTTAGTTTCTTAAAATTTTGTCTGAGGCTGAATACTCCTTTCTGAATATGAATAATGCCCTATTCAGGAAGGGCTCACAAATATTTAGGATCCCTACTATTTGTGGTATTCAGGAATGATTATTTGGTCCCTGCACAGCCTTATCAGAAAGTCAGATTAAACAATGTTGACTGAGCATACATTCACTGCAGGTGGTACATTAAATGTGAAAAATTTAGCAGCCTGATATGCTACTTGTTTGAACTATGGTAAGCAGAATGATCTACACTACTGCATCATGTGACAATCTTTTGGATAGTTCTAGTAAACTCCTTAGGCATCAAACGTTTCCTTCTCAAGCTTAGAGAAAAAGATTTCGGCAAGTCACAAGGCAACCCTCGCAATCAGGTGCTAAATCTTGCTCTGTTGCAGGTCAGGTAACAACTAAGCAACACTCTCTGCAACACTTTCTCCCATGTTAAATCCCTCTTTTTAAATCCTTATCAGCATCACATAAGGGTAAGCGTGAAGCTGAAGGAACATTCAGTGAATTGCCAAACTTTGGCATTTTTCACCTGGATCATTACCATCTTCATTTCGGGTCCTTGGCAGGCATGACATAGCTACATTTCAAGACAGCACACACTGAGCATGTGCAACATTCTGGCAGCCAACTGACCTTAGGCAACTGATCTGGAATGCAGAATCTTAGCAAAATCAAGCATTCTGCAGCTCTATCTATCACTGAAGCTCTGGTGTCAGGGAAAAAGGACCTTGCTGTGTGTGCTACTGTCTTTTTGTCAGAAAAAGGAAAGGTTGACAAATTCCAATTTGCCATTTGAAGTATTGAAGAAGAAGGAGAGCAGTTTCTTTAGGTTGCCAGCTGCTAACTTTCATGACAGGCAGTGGGTACCAGACCTGCCTGAGGGTGTCAGAGCTCCCCCCAAATCTTGTGAAACACTTCATCCAATTGTAGTGTAGTTTTTGTGACAGGCAGTGGGTGTCTGGCATGCATGAGGGATCTGGAGCCCCCTCCAAATTTTGTGAAACACTTTATTCAATTGTAGAGTAGTTTTTGTAACTGGCAGTGGGTGCATGCAAGCCCCTTTTTTTGAAAGGCTTTATCTGATTGCAGCAAGCTGCCTATAACTGCCATAAAGATGAAGAAAGGATGTCATGAAAGGGAAGTAGGGAGGACAGGGAGAGGAGTAGGAGCAGCAGCAAAAGATTTCACTATGGAACTCATTCCCACAGCAAGTAGCAGTTCTGTAAGTATCAGTTGTAGTCACATGGTTTGTGGTGGGGGTAATGTACATGGAGAGGATGATAGAGGTAGAAGGACAGAGACAGGGTGTGGTGTTGGTGCTGCTGGTGGTAGTGGCAGGTCTGAGACTGAGACGTGTACTAGGGCAGGTCATATAATAGGTCATATAATAGTGTGTCCAAAGAAACCATGGGGATTTATTAGTCCACAGAAGTTAGCTGGTTGTATGCCCACAATAAGCCAGAGATTTCCCAGTCAGTCACAGTCAGTGTCTAGTTGTGCATCTGGTGGTGCTGAAACCAGCTGGAGAAAAGCATAAACACATAGGTCCTCCACTGCTCATAGTGATGCTTCTCCTCCACCAAGTACCTTGCTTTCCCCTGCTACCCATGATGGTGATGTAATGCCCAGGGATCCTTCATCCCATTCTGAAGATATACAGTCAAACCCTCCACATGGGCATCTTATGCAAACCACACAACAGCAGCTGGTATTGCCAGGTGGGGTGCCAACTCTACAACCTGTACACCCACACCATGGTGAGCACCATGGACAATTTCCTTTCTGATGTTGGCTTGAGGCACTATATGATGCTCCTTCTCTGAGTGTACCCACAGATCTCAAATCAGGGAGTGAGTCTGGGTCTGGCACTACTATTATCCTGTCACCTGAGGAAAAAGAATTGCTTGGTGCAAACAGGCATGCTGATTCGTATAGTATACCAACCCCTCTGTTCTATGAAAGCAAGCCAGTAGCATGTCCACCTCCAGCACAACTGGTTGCAGTGGAAGAGACTGCCGCAGAGGATGAGGATATGGAAGTGGAAGTACCAAAGGAGGGAGTGGTGCTGGTGATTCAGAAGGGGGGAGCAGAAGCACGGGCAGCAGGAAAAGGACATGGGAAGGGGTGAAGCATCAGATGAGAGTAAGGTGGAGATGGGAGGGCAAGGAGAAGTTGCTGAGGAGAAGCAAGGAGCATAGGAGGAATAAGCAGAAGAAGGGGAAGAGGAAATGCAGGTTGAAAGTCTGTTGTTAGTTACAACAAGCTCCTCTGATGAGGACTATGATTCTGAGGAGTGGAGGCCACCACCCACAACCAGTATGGGAGGATAGGAATGGGAAAGTAAGAGAAGCAATAAAGAGAAAAAAGCAAAAGCAACTTGATGAAGCAGGAAAATCCAAATCCCAGACCATGTTCCCAGTCCCACTTGATAAATGTGGGGCTGCTGCTACTGATGTTGCTTCTGAAAATCATATGGAGTGGCCACATCATTCCTCCCCCATGATCAAGAAAGAAAAATCTTGCAGAGGTCACATTAGTTCTTCTAAGGTCCACCCAGTCCTTCAGTCTGGTGGTCATATAACTAAGAAAGCCAAGAGATGCTCTGCAGTATGGGACTATTTTAGGTATGACCCCACAAATCAACTGACAGCATGTTTTAATATCTGTGAAAATAAGATCAGCTGTGGAAAATCTACAGGGACATTGAGAACCAGTGTTCTGGCTGATCATCTAAAGCTTGAACATGGCATCTTGCTAACAGTCATATCCTATCACAGC
Organism: Neoceratodus forsteri; assembly: GCA_016271365.2. NCBI lineage: Eukaryota > Metazoa > Chordata > Ceratodontiformes > Ceratodontidae > Neoceratodus > Neoceratodus forsteri. The sequence goes on from JADMNL010000023.1 coordinate 323,298,552, forward strand.
CACACACAGGACAGACTCAGCAGCACCAGCAAGTTATGGGTGGTAGGATCAGATGGTTTGTTCAAATTATGCAGTAGCAGTCAAAGCAAACTGACACTAGAGGTCTTCCTTACAGAACACCACTCCAAACAACACCCAACCACCACCGCCACCACTAAGAAGGGATAATAGTAGTAGTGGATTCAGTAGCAACACCAGTGCTAGTCCAGAATTTATTGCCACCAAACAAACCGCACTCCAGGAGTCATTACATGCCCACACAAAAATGCCTAACTGGTGCATTAATGCAGTTTTTTGAAATGAATATTATATATATTCATTGCAAACAAACTTCATTCATGCATCAGTTAGGGTTACATTTAATGCCACAAAAGTACAGAAATGTGGCATTAGGGTTTCCAACCCTAACTCCCCACACCCCAAAACAGCAAAAGGACAACAACACAGAAGCAACCACAGACAGCCATCTTCAGGTAAGACAAACAACATAAACTGTTTCCAGATTACATAAATGAAGCGCCACTTACTTGGTACCTTAGAACATGTGCATGCAACATGCTGCAGCTAAAAAATACTGCATTACAACTGTTTAGAAACAAAATAGTGTGACTGCAGAAGTGGGTGTGTATGGTTTGTGGTGTGCAACTGTATTTGCAGCTGCATAACTTGGGCTGTATTTCAGTATGACAGATTTGCATTTGCACACACAAAGGTGCAGATCAGGGGGCATGGCCTGACAGTCGGCAGAAAAGGAAGCAGAGCTACAGAGCTCCAACTATACAACTGAACTAAATATAGAAAATAAACATTACACTTTATTTTTGATATCCAACTTGCTTGTCTGCATTATTATATCATCTACTTCATCTGCTTCAAACCCTGTAATTTTGGAATGCCAAAGACATGGGCAAGCCGAAGAACTAGTCACAGCATGATCAACCTAAGTCCAAAGCCCAAAGCCCAGCAGAAGCAGACAGCCATGGACTCAGAGCAACCAGCAACTTTGGGGAGGCACAATAAAGGCTTTACTCTCTTTACTAGACAAAAAAGTGGAAGAGTTTAAAAATCAGACAGCTTTACTGGAAAAAAAACTGAGCTGGCACAAGTTTATGCAAAGAAGGCAGGAGAGGCAATGTAAGAAATTATGGTAATGTGTACAGGTTTGATTAAGGAGAATTTGGTCTTGAAAGCCTGCCTGCCTGGAAAAACTGGAGAACTTTTCATGGGCTGCCAACCTGAGTCTTCTAGGTCTCCCTGAGAATACCAAGAGGGACAATCTTAAAACATACCTACATAGCTGACTCCCAGGGGTACTATCTGTGGCCATGGCTATCAGTATAAAGAAAGCTTGCCAAATTAAGCCTTGGAGGGCAGCAATGAATGAAAGTACACCCCGGACTGTACGTTTGGTGGTGGGCAGCTCAGAGGATCATGATTCCATCCTGCAGGCAGAGAAAAGCTCTGGTGGCATCCAGTTTGGGGAGTTTAAGTTGAAACTACTCCCTGATCTTAACTATAGTACCATACATGTTGGAAGGCATTTGACAGGATGCAAGCGCTCCTAAGAGAGCTCAGCATCAACCACTATTTGCTATTCCCTACATGATTGAAGGTCTACTATGGAAGGAAGAACATACTTACTTTCCAATCCAACCAATGCAGGGAAACTTACAGAGAAAATCAGGACCAAGTTAATGTGTAATCTGGAATCAAAGAATCGGGCATGGACTCAGAGGGCTGATCCAATAAACAGCCTGTGCAGTAAGATCGTATTGCCTGAAGGGACTTGAGTGGATTTTTCTGTAGTTATGTTAAAACACTGTAATGTAACTACCACTGTATTATTGTTAATTATTTGATGCTGTGGGGGACTGAGGTCTAGCTGGGCAGAGATGGATATGTATCACACATTGGATGTTATTAGAGTTATGTATGGTGGTGGTGGATACCACATGGTAAAGATGGCACCATTGGCACCACTCATCCCAGTCTGGATCCCCTCCCCATCTTCCTCTCAATAGAGGAGCTCTCTTCTCACCATTCTGGCAGTGCACTGCGATGCGCAATGGCTTAAACTACCAAATGTTGATCACAGTATGTACTGGAAAGATTCTTAATTCCAGCCATCAGATTTAAGCAGATAGTGTGGCCTATGTTAATAGTTGTATTTTAATTGTAAATAAGGGATTCCAGTTAATCTGCATAATGACTATAGGGGTAAAAGCAAAATTGTTACATTTAGCTTATCCCTTTTCCTATTTAACGCACAGTGAATGTTGTTGCTCTGCTTTCCATTTTAGCTATGCATGAAATGTTTCTTCCTTTTTGAACTTCTGGACATTCCAGGCAGTAAGCCAATATTGTGGTGGTAAAGCTTTAACAGAGACTTACATTGATCAACATGTGCCTTCTCCTTGTGCTTTCAATAGGCTTTGGACAGTTTTCATTTTAATAATTAGCAATACAACTTCTGGGTTGTACCAATGAAGTAGAGGTGCCTTAGATTTTCCTGTTTTATAATCCAGATCCTGTATATGTATGTACTCAATTTCACCTCTGTAATGGAAGATTTATTTCTGTACTGCTTTGTATTAATTATTAAAAAGGAAGTTAAAAAAGTGCAGGTCATACAGGGGCCTCTGTCCCTTCTTCCACAAATGTGTGTATGTCTTACACTGTACATGTTCACATGTGGGTGGACAAGTGTTCCTCTTTTAATTTGGGTATCTGGGACTTGTATTTACAGATACAGAAGCACAGGCCACACAGTAACATATGCTTCTACTACAACATGTGGGTATGTATGACTTAAAATGTGCATATTGATATGTTGGTTAAGATCTTGTGCTTCTGCATTCACATGCTGTACTGTAAGTTTGGTATCATGCATTTGTATCTGTGGCTACAGAACCACAGACCTCACAGCAAGTTGTGCTTTTGTGGCCATAAGTAGGCATCTATGTGTCAAACTGTGCAAACTGATATTACATGGTTACCGCTTATACAGATAGAGGTAGTGTTATAAGTATGACACAACATGTTTTTACCTGAGGGGTCAATAGGGATGCAAAAACACTGTACAATATTTTCATTTCTGCTCACAGAACCACAGATCCTGCAGGGATGTTTGTTTCTGCAGTCACAAAGAAGTGTGTATGTTGTACACTGTGTATGGTTGTATCTTGCTGCATCAGTGGTGACTATATATGGTGCTTCATTTCTGCATGACACATGTACTGTTGTGATTTTGTTATCATACATTTCTATTTGTATTTCTATTTGTACATAGAGAAGCACAGCCCTGTTGAGACTTGTGCTTCTGTAGTTACAGTACAACTCAGTGTTTGCTTTTTCCACTGTGCATGTTGATCTCTGAATGCAGAAAACATAAGTCCATATGCCCCTACAATTCTGCAGACAAAAGGCTGTTATCTATTTTTGGGGGGGCAACATATACTTGTATTTTCAACAGCAAAAGTGTATTTTATTTATTTATTTAAAATGTTCATAACTGTGAGAGGCACACTGAGCTGAACCTTGTTTCTAGTTGTGTCCCAGTGGAAAGGAAAGCAGGGTAGTGCGTATTTAAAGACAGATTACAATTAAGTAAAGACATTCAAGTAAAAACGTAAAGTGCTTGAAAATACAATTATGTGAGCAGTATGGATTGTAATAATGCATGAGTATTACTCAAGAAAATTGACAGAGGCATGAACTAAATAAATAGTAGCAATAATAAACAAGAAGGATGACTAAAATTCATAGGGGTAGAGGGAGCCTCGTCCTAGGCTGTCAAGAGAAGGAACAACAGGAGCAAGAGGGAGGGGGTTAGGGATAGCATACGTTTTACATAGTGAAGAGATGGAGCTAGATGGAGGGAGATTAGCAGTGAGTTCCAGAGGAAGGGAAGATGATAGTAGAAAGCAGCCTGCCACAAAGTGGATCGAGGACAGGGGAGAGAGAAGGTACAGGAGTCTCTGGAGCATAGAGGGTTGAGGGGGAGGTGAGAGAGAAATGGTAGGAGGGGAAGGATCCAAACCAGAATTTGGAGGTAAGAGTGGTACAGTGATGCTGCCAGTGTAAGTGAAGAGAGAGAGAGAGAGAGAAGAGTAGAGGGAACAGGTACAAGGTGGAACATTAGAGGCAAAACGACAAAAGGCATTATAGAGGGAGACCAGTCTAGAGAGGGGTGAAGCAGGGGAAGACCAAAAGAACACATCAGTAAAGTCAAAGACAGGGATAATCTTTTAAGTAAGCAGCTTACAGTGGATGTCAGGAGAGAGGAAGTCTTTGTTCTGATACATGGCACCAAGCTTCGGATGGAATTCGGACTGAATAAAATAAATATGGACAGAGAAATTGAGTTGACTGTCTGACCAGATGCGAAGATATTTGAAAGCAGGGACAAATTCAACTGTGGTGCCATTGAGGGTGGAAAGGGGGGGCTGGCAAGTTTTTGTGCAGTACTGAAAATCATTCACAAAGTCTTCTTGGAGTTTACCTTAAGCTGATTTGTCTGGAACCTGCATAGAATCTTATGAAACTTACTCTGTAACTGAGACTCCAACTCCAGGGTTGAAGGTCCAGAGGGATAGAGGACTGTGTCATCAGTATACATATGAATATGGGAAGTGACACAGATAGAAGGAAGGTAACTTAGAAAGACCGAGAAAAGGGCAGGGCCTAGAATGGAGCCTTGGGGGACATCTGCTAGAATTGGAAGGGGGGGACAGGACATCTCCAGCCTGAACACATTGTGTACAGCCCATAAGATAAGACCTAAACCAGTCCAAACATGGGTTGATAGATCAGCAAAGAGAAGTTTGGATAAGAATAGCAGATGAGACACAGAATCAAAAGCATTAGCTAAGTTAATAAAGATGGGTGATGTGATGTGTCCCTGGTCCATGCTTGTGAGTATAAAGTCACTGACACAGAGAAGGAAAGAAAATGGTAGAGTGATTCTTTCTATAACTGGATTGGAAAGAAGAGAGGAAATCAGAGGAGTTGAGGAAATCAGTAAATCTAGTGAATACAATGGACTCTTGAAATTTTGCCAAGGAGGGGAGGAGTGATATATGTACTATATATAGTTACCAGGATTACAGGGATCACCCCTTTGTGAAAGTGAAGCACAGCAGGTGGGAGAGTGGTTGAGCAATGGCAGGGGCAGAGATCCAAAGAAGGTTGGGGGTCAAGGTCATCTGGGCTGGGTTTGTGGGGATTCAACAAAAGGAGGGCACTGAAAGCACATTGCACAGAAACAGGAGAGAAGCAGAAGCCCTTAGTTGGAGAAGGGGAAGGAGAGGCAGGAGGTGCAGGGACTAGGCTGTGGTAAGGGCACAAGTAACAAAAAAGGAGTTGAGTACTGAAACAATGGAGGACAGGTCCGAAACTAACAAATCCTCAACCAGCAGTGTGGGGGAAAAGGTTTGGGAGGGGGATTAAAGAAGGAGTGAAGAACCCTCCAGAATTTGGAGAGGGAGTTGAGGTTGTGTAGGAGGGTGGATTTGAAGTATTGAACTTTCCCTGCTCTAATAGCCTTCATACAAGCATTTCTTAATGACCTGTAGAGGTGGAAATCAGAGGGGGGAAAAGGAGTATTTGTAGCATGCGTAGGTGAGATCCTGGAACTTGCAAAGCTGAATGATATCAGCAGATATCCAGGGGTGATTGGAGCATCTGACCCTACATCTTATGGGGGGGCATGAGTATTCCATACATTGATTAAGGTATAGCAGAAGAGGAAGAGAGCTGAATCAATATCAGGAGCAGAGTAGATGAGAGACCAATCAGAAGAGAGAAGGTTACAAAGGAGGGCATCAGTGTTTAAAGACCTGAAGAACATAAGCTAGAGATAGTTAGGCAGTTAGTGAGACATATGTACCTTCCTGACACAATAAGTCATATTGCTATTGCTGAGGGCATCTAGAAGAGTACCAGCTAGTGCTGTGCAGAATTTTCAAATTCAGGTGAAACAAAATTTAGCAGAATTTTCAAAATTCCACTGCAATTCTGCAGAATTTCACTGGAAATGGAATGGCAGAACTCCGCAGCAGAAAAATGCAGAATGAGATTTTCCGTAACATTTCCACAGAATTTAATTCTGCAGATCTCAATATTTTCCACAGAAATGATTGTGGAATGCTTTTCAGTGGAAAAAAGCTGTTCCACAGAAAATCTTTCCATGGATCTCAATATTTTCTGTGGAAATGGTTGTTGAATGATTTCCCATGGAAAAGTGCTGTTCTATGAAATATTTTTCCACGGATTGCAGCAGGCAGAATTGCACAGAAGAACTACGGAACTTCTGCCAGAAATTCTGCTGGTAGAATGGTCATTCTGGGCTAATTTTACTGGTGGAATTCTACATTCTGCATATAACTTTTACCAGCAGTAACAATATGGAGAGGGTGGGAGGAGAGCACCTAGTCGAGAAAAGAGTGGTTGAAGGAGAATGGATTTGGCCAGGTGGGTTAATTGATTAGCTGATAGAGGTTCAGAGAAGGTATCTTTTCAATGGTGGGCTTGAGTACAGGAGAGGCCCAATTATGGAAAAAGTACCTGAGAAAAATAAGCTCACCAGAAGAGGCTAGAGAAACAAGGGAGGAGATGATGTCAGTAAGAGAGGGAGGAGAGATTTTAGGAGATGCATACATCACTCCTACAAAGATGGTGTGGGGAGGAGGGGAACTTGAGATTATCAGATGGAGCTCATGTCAGGAGGGGAGAGAGTCACAAAAAGAGGCAGAACAGGATAGATTTTAGTGAATGTAAATGGCTACACAACCAACCCATTTACCATGGTCCTATCAAAAGAGGTGGATGTCCAGAAAGGATAGTTGGGAGTCAGTATAGGAAATCCAGATTTCTGATATACACAGTAGGTTAGGGAAATATTGGGAGACCCAGACTTTACAGGAGTCAAGCTTGGGAAGCAACACCTTGCAATTGAGGCGGCAAAGTCTGAGGCCTTTAGGTAAAGGAGAAGAAGAGGAGGGTGGAGTGGACAGGCCAGGGTTTGGTTGAACATCACCTGCTAAGAGAAGGAGGAGAAGGAGATAGTGGTGAGATCTTTGCACTCTAAGATAATGAGTGGATTTTGGTCTGGCTAGGGGAAGAAATGAGAAACAAAGCCCGTGGAGGAGCTCAACGTTGAGGGAATAAAAGGACAGAAAACTAGAACAGAACATAAGGGTAGTGCAATGCAGAATGAGAGGAATGGGGAAGGGTAGGTAGGTGTGAGAAGAGTGGATGCAGTGATAGTAGGTGTCTTAGGGGGACCTGCACAGTGGGATAGAGATTGGAGGTGTCTGGGAGGGCAAAGGGAGGGGGTGACAGGAGTGGGAGGTAGAATACTAAAAGGAGGCAATAGAGGATATGACCCATGTGTGGAGAGAAGAGGAGAGGGAAAGGGTAGTGGGTGAAAGATTAGACAGAGGTAGAGGAGGAAGAAGCTAAATGGAAGGAGTATAGGACAGTAGGTAAGGAGAATGCAGGTGATTAAACCATAAGATAGGAGAGGGGCAGTAAAGAGATATGCAGAAAGAAACAGGTAAGATAGTGTGTCTGTGCTGAAACAAGTTGGAGAAGAGCAGACCAGGAGAAATTGGAAGGGAAAGTGGGGAAGAAGCAGACCAGAGGATCAAGTAAAGGGTGATTGCAATGCTGCTCTGGTGTGAAGATAAGGGAATTAGGAGAATGAAGCAGAGAGAGAATGAGAGTGATGGAGGCAGAAAGAAATGGGCAGATGAGTGGAAAGGGGATACAGAAAGTTTCAGAGAAGTCAAATGGTATTAGGTGGTAGGAGAGGGTAGTAAGGGGAGAAGGGTGATGAAAGTAGAGCAGTGGGATATAGAGCAGGGAGTAGTGTACTGGCAAGAGGTAGGGGTAGGCTCAGGAAGCAAGAGAGCTAAGTGGAATGAGCTCATTGTGTGAGAAACAGGGGGTACCAATATAGGTAGTCCACACAGTGCTAAGAGACAGGGGGATGAGAAAGAGTGAGAACAGCACAGAGGGGGAAGAGAAGGATAGATACATAGACAAGAGGTAGGGGAAAGTTCAAGCTGGTAGGGAGCTGAGAGTGAGCAGTGCACTGAGAGACAAATAGGGGGACCCAATATAGGGAGAAAGGAGAAACAGGTAGAAAACTAAGGAGACATGAAAGCAGTTTACAAGTGTTACAGTAAAATAGATATACAAACATTTCTGCAGCATGGGTAAATAAGGAAAAGACTATGGTTGTGGCAGGCAAGTAACATATCTAGAAGTACTATGTCAGCAACAAGGTGGAGGTCTGAGGGCAGCACAGGATGGAGAGCAGCACAAAAGGAGGGTGTTGTGGGACTGCACCGTGCACGTGCCTCCACACATAAACATGTGGGTGCAACAGACAGGGGAGAAAAATGGAGTTGGCAGACTCAATGATGGTCCCCAGTGGCATTTCTGGTGCTGGCAGAGCTGGCCTTGGATGGATACGAGTCCTCTCTGAGGGTGGGGACTGGAGCCCGCCTGCCTGCTCAGAAAAAATTGGGGGACAAAAACTTAAATAAAAAAAAATAGTGGGATTTAACCCTTTGCATAAATAATTGTATCCTTACATTAATTGAGTTGCAGTTTGTGCCCAGTTGAGCTTGGAGCAGAGTGGCTGGCAGACCAGCTGACTACTGGCTAACTCTGGCAGACTCAAGGCAGACTATCCATAGCACACACTGCTTTGCACAAACAGGCATCTGCATGGATGGGCCACTGTGTCTGACTACTGTGAAAGACAGTAGACAGCTTTCCCTAGCTAACATGGACTTGGCATATGTAATTATACACTGTGATAAATGACTCCTACTTCTTCCTGTTATAATTGTGGTCATTAATGATTGTCTGGTCCTATTGGGTACCCCACAGCAGCAACCCACAAATGTCTAGCTTGGATTAACCTATGTCATCTACTGTTATATGTTACAATGTGAACAATTACCTGTATCGTACCCTGTAAAATGTCTCTGTATCTTGTAATAAATTCTGTGTCACCCCTGAAAAAGGGACTGTAATGGTTCCAGTGGGCCTACTCGGTTACCAGAATTAAATAAATAAGTAAATTGTCTGAGAGGCTTGCTAGTGGAGACATTGCAGGCAGGATTCCCTGGGCAGTCCAAGGTGATCAGTTGGGGGGGGGTTGTGTTGGTGGAGAAGCTGTCTGTAAGCCTTTGTAGCACAGTCCAGTGTGCACCATGGTCCTTGAGTGGTGGGGTCTTTGTTTCATGCTAGGAAGCCCAGGAAGGTAGAAGGCAGCCATGTCCCACCTCCTCAGCCCTCAGATTGGCTGAGAGGCTTGCTAGGGGAGGGATTGCAGGCAGGAATTCCTGGGAGGTCCACAGAAATCAATGGGGGAAGGGCTTATTGGCTGAGAAGCCCCCTTGTGAACCCTTGTAGTATGGTCAAGTGTGCTGCATGGTTATGGAGAGGTGGGGGTCTTTGTTTCATGCTAGGAAGCCCTGCAATGTAGATGGCAGCCACGTCCCACCTCCTCAGCCCTCCCACTGACTGAGAGGCTTGCTAGGGGAGGGATTGCAGGCAGGAGTCCCTGGGAGGTCTGAAACAATCAGTGGGGGGAGGGGATTGTGTTGACTGAGAAGCCCCCTTGTGATCCCTTTTAGTGTGGTCTGGTGTGCCGCACAGGGGCCTGCAGTTCTGCACTCACAAGTGACATGAATGTCTTAAACTGTGCATGATTATGTGTGACTACCCAACTACAAGCCTCATAAGGTCCTGAACTTTAACATCTAAAAATGCAAAGTAAATGAAACCAATATTGTTACATTTCTTTGTGCACAAAAGCACAGACCCTTGCGGGACCTACTTTTCTGCAGCTGCAAACACAAATGTATACTGCAAACCATACACACTCACTTCTGCAGCCACACTGTAATGTTTCTAAACAGTTGTTATGCAGTATTTTTTTAAGTGCAGCGTGTTGTATCAGGATGGGTGAATGGACCAGAGATCAAGTAGGATCTCTAGTCATACTATCAGAAGGGAAAAATGGGCAGACTGGGTGGGCCAAGCAATCTTTATCTGCCAGCAAATAATTCTATGTTTCTATGAAAATGTTGAAGATACCATATAAGTGGTGTTACATTTATGTCCTCTAGAAACAGTCGCATGTTGTTTGTCTTACCTGATGTTGACTGCCAGTGGTTGCTTGTGTGTTGTTGTCTTTTTGCTGCTGGTGGGTGGGGTGGGGTTAGGGTTGGAAACCCTAATACCACATTCCCTACTTTTGTGGCATTAAGTGTATCCCTAACTGGTCCATTAACTCAGTGTTTGTTTTTTTGCAATGAATTTCCTTTCTTTTTGAGATAGAACATTTAATAATAATAATAATAATTTTATTTATATAGCGCCTTTCAATGTATCAAGGTGCTGAACAAGTTAAAATCATAAATTCAAATTTCAATACAAGACTTCAAAACATATAAAAATACATCATAAAAACATAAATTACAATAAAATTCCAATCATATTACAATTAACTTAGCTATCCAAGAAGGCCATTTTCCATAAATATGATTTCAGGTCTTTCTTAAATATCTCCACGGAGGTGCACTCCCGTAACCGGCATGGTAGAGAATTCCAAAGAGTGGGTACAGCATGAGAAAATGCTCTGCTGCCTGAAGATTTTAAACTTGGAATCTCCAACAACCCCATGTCGGCCAAGTGGAGCGGTCGGCCAGGGTAGTAAGGGACCAGTAGGTCTTTCAGATAGGATGGACTCTGATCGTGAAGGGCTTTAAAAGTCAATAAAATGACTTTGAAGGTGATCCGCCACCGTATAGGAAGCCAGTGTAGTTCGCGCAGCACCGGGGTAATATGACAGGACCTACATGTCCCAGTCAAAACTCGGGCTGCAGCATTCTGTACCAGCTGTAGGCAATGGATTTCAACCCCAGAAAACCCAAAGTAAAGGGCGTTGCAGTAGTCTAGGCACAAGGACACAAAGGAATGGACCAACATTGGCAAAGAGTGAGATGGAACAAGGTGCTTAACCCTGGCAATATTCCTAGGATGGTAAAAGGAAGTCCTCATGATGGCTGACACCTGAGATTGAAAAGTCAGCCTATCGTCTAGGATCACCCCAAGGTTACGCACCCATTCAGAGGTCGGTAGTGACACGCCACCAAGAAAAATTCCAGAAGATGCACCAGTATGCGACCTCTCAATCTGACCACCCGGGTCCACCACCAAAACCTCAGTCTTTTCCGAGTTCAACTTTAACCAACTAGAATCCATCCAGTCTTGGATTTCCCCCAGACAGTTGTTAAACACCAAGACAGCGCCATCCTGGTCGGGTGCAAAAGACAGGTATAGCTGGGTATCATCTGCATAGCAGTGAAACCTCAGCCCATACCGTCTTATAATGTTTCTGAGGGGCAGCATATACACTGCAAATAACATGGGTGACAGCACAGAACCCTGAGGCACTCCACATAACAAAGAGACTGGGCCGGAGGAAAAATTCCCCGACACAACTCTTTGTGATCTCCCAGTAAGGAATCAAGTGAACCATTGAAGAACTGTTCCCGACATTCCACAGATTTGCCTCAGGCATGCTAACAACACCACGTGATCAACAGTGTCAAAAGCTGAAGAGAGATCAAGAAGAACCAAGATGGAACATCTCTTTTGATCCCTCGCCCTCAGAAGATCATTAAGCACCCGAACCAGCGCAGTCTCAGTGCTATGTCTTTTACGGAAACCAGACTGGAAGGATTCTTAGATACTATGGATGGTTAAATGGTCATCCAATTGGGCAGCCACAACCTTCTCAATAACCTTCCCAATAAAGGGAAGGTTAGAGACAAGTCTGTAGTTTGAAAAACAGTCTGGGTCCAAGGAAGCTTTCTTCAAGAGAGGTGTCACCACTGCCTCTTTCAGGGAGCTAGGAAACTCACCTGACTCCAAGGAGCACCAGACTATTTGCACCAAAACTGGACCAATGATATCAGCACAACCCAGAATTAGAGTAGTCAGTCCAGGGTCCAAGCCACAGCTTGTGGGGCGCACACTATGGATGATCCTCATAATATCCACGAACTCAGGTCGACAAAAGGAACTCCAAGAGAATTGAGGCACTGTGTTCTCGCAAGCTCCTACAACATCACCCTTAGAGGTTGTCAGACACAAGTCCACCCTGATGTCAGCCACCTTAGTTGCAAAGTATCGAGCGAGCTCGTCACATTCTATTTGCGAAAAGGCTTTCCGAACTTGCAGACAGACTGGGTTGCACAGTCTATCTACAGTTCGAAACAGCTGAGCCGGTCGATTCTGAGCAACTGCAATCTCCCTGGACAGGAATTCTGCCTTCTTATGGGTGATTGCAGATTGATAGCTAGCATAGTGTTCTATCAATCTAAGGCGGTCGGCTTCAAGGGTGGACTTGTGCCAACAATGTTCTAACCTTCGCCCTTGTCTCCGCATCTCCCTCAGAGTCCCATCAAACCAAGGGGCCCTGGGGTGAAGGGATGGGGGCACTCACAAACAGGAGCAATAGAATCCAGGGCAGCTGTGATGGCCTCATTATAGGCCAACACCAGTGCCTCTGGATTACTGCTCACCAACACGGGGGATGATAGGTCAAGGACCGCCGCTAGGCCTTGTGAAGTAACATTCCGTAATGGGTGGTGCCTGACCATCTCCACAGGGGATGGCCTTCTAAGGGGGGTGCAAAAATTGAACCTCACGGTGTAGTGGTGTAATGTTTATGATGTTTTCTTTTGTTTGTTTTTACACCACAAAAGTAATACATGTCTTCAGCAATGTTCTCTGTATGAGCTGTTCTCATCTCCAGATTCATTCAGCTTCGTCTTCAGCATTCATTGTACACATGAGCACTGTCATTTTAGAGATCATTTTACAAAATACAGCATGTGTTTTAACCTGAGAAGTCACCTGTTTTTAAATAGCAAAAGTGATGTTTATGTAATATTCATTTAATACCATTACCTAGCCATGTCATGTTTTGACTTCTTGCTTATAAAGTAACTAAGACATATGTTCTTATCATTTACAAAGAAATAAACACAACACAGTAAAGAAGTTTTAAAACAATTATTGGAAAAAATGTCAATTGAATTGCTGTAGTATCACATTTTTGCAGCTGTTCCTGGAGAAGGCAAAACAAGTACTAAAAATCAAAAATAATAATGTTAATTACAAAAGTAAGCCATTTATTGTATGTTAAACTTAGATGACCTTTTCTATGTATAGTATAAGTAACATAATTAAGCACAACTATTTGCAATGCTTACTCAGAAAGACTCAAGTCAAAAGACTCCATAATTAAGGCAGTCCTGTGAAACAGCAGTAACAGTTCATAGTCAGCATACTAGGCAAAGCATTAACATGTTATTCTAGTTTTATAACATCTGTGGATAAAGAACTTTAACATTTTTGAATAATAAATACACTTAAATGGAACTGAAAGTATTGAACAAAATGTGTGCAGTCAAAGAAAAAATTAATACTGTACAGTCATGCACATAGATGCAAATTGCATTGCATTACATGAATTACATAAATTCATTACTACTATAAGAGAAAGTAATGTAATTGTGCCAGGTGAGGGGTCCATCTGACTGTGAAAGCATAGGGTTCTCTGGACCCTGCATTTCCATGCAGCTACAGATACAGATGCAGGGCATTCCAGGCCCAGCAGCAAGTGAGAGGCCATCTGGCACTGGAAGTGCTGGGCCCTCTGGACCCTGTGCTTCTGTGCAGCTACAGATGCAGACACACAGGATCATCTGGGTCCCATGCCAAGTGAGGGACCAACCTGGCTGTGGAAGTGCAGGACCTTCTGGGCCCTGCATGTCTGTGTGGCTACAGATGCAGATCCACAGGGCCCATAGGAGTCCATATGGCTGTGGAAGTGCAAGACCCAGAGGGCTGTGTGCTTCCATGCAGCTACAGATGTAGATGTGCAGGACCTTATGGGCCATTCACCAACTGAGGGGGTCCACCTGCCTGCAGAAGCACAAGTCCCTCCAGGCCTTGCACTTCCATGCATCTGCAGATACAGATGATCAGGGTCCTTCCTTCATAACTTTGTTGTTTTTCAATATTTTCATCCAAAATTCTCAACATAACCTTTTTATAACACCTCATGAACCAGTTAAGATAATTTTTTTTAAATCCTGATTGAAAGGTGATTTCACAGCATAACCATGAAATCACCTTAGGGTCCAGGTTTGACAAATTTCACCTACCTGGTCCATGACATAGGGCCATAAAAAGGCCATGCTGAATATTTGGGTATACAATCTTTTTAAACTTCTTAGAGATGAACTAACGTTGTTTTTCTATACAAATAAAAAAATATTTTGTGAGCTGATTTTTTTCTTTCGTATGATCTCATGGAAGAACTGCAGCTCTCTCATATGAAATAACCTTCTTTTGTGTCATTTTTTAAATTTCACCTACCTAGTTCATGAGGTGGTTTCTTAAAATGGCCTTGCTTGAAATTTGGGATTAAAATCTTTTAAAATGGCTATGTTATGAACTAAAGATGTTTTTCTATACAAATACAAAATTTTTCTTTCATGAGCTGATTTTCTTGTTTAGTATGATTTCACAAAAGAACCCTAGTTGTTTCATATGAAATAACATTTTTTTTTACATTTTTGAAATTTCAACAACCTGGTTCTTGAGGTGGGGGTCATAAAAAGGCAAGGTTGAAAACATGGATTTAAAATATTTTAAAATGCAGAATTACGAACTAAAGTTGTTTTTCTATACAAACACAAAAAAATCATTTGTGAGATGTTTTTCTTCTTTTGTATGATCTCATAACAGAACTATAGTTCTTTTGCATGAAATATGAACTAAAGTTGTTTTTCTATACAAAGTACAGAAAATCTTCTTTTGTGAGCCTAATTTTCTTCTTTCATATGATCGCAAGGGAAATAACTTTTTTTTAAATTTCACTTACCTGGCTCATGAGGTGTGGTCATAAAAAGGCCATGTTGAAAATGTGGGTTTAAAATCTTTCAAAACAACATAGCTATGAACTAAAGTTAGTTTTCTATACAAAAATTAAAAATAAATCTTCTGTCATGAGCTGATTTTCTTCTCTCATATGATCTCACAAAAGAATAATAGTTCTTTGGTATAAGCCCTCGCTATGCCTTCCACCTAGGATTTTAGGGATGTCACATAACCACATTTTTGGGATTAATTTTTCTTGAAACAAACTCCTTAATCAAGCTAAACTGGTCCAGTTTAGCTAGATTCATGTATTTGTTTTTTTCTCCAGGGCATCACTGTTATTTTTTTTTTAATCAAAAACAGGATGATGGCCATACAAAAAAATGATGCCAGCTCACAAAAGAAGAATTCTGGCTCACAAAAGAAAAGCTTGTTTTGTGAGCCAGTAATTTTTCTTTTAAACTGCATCTATAAATGAAAGATGCTACTGAGCATGCTCAGAATTGAAATTTCAAATCCTTATAACTTGGGAACTAATTAACAATTTTTTCATCAAATTAAACAATGGTCTCTTTC
The DNA here is from genome assembly GCA_016271365.2 of Neoceratodus forsteri. Lineage (NCBI taxonomy): Eukaryota > Metazoa > Chordata > Ceratodontiformes > Ceratodontidae > Neoceratodus > Neoceratodus forsteri. The sequence continues at coordinate 323,314,107 of JADMNL010000023.1, forward strand.
CAGGGCAAGCCTCTTCTGCCCTGACAATTTCAGAACTAAATTCAAAACTAACTGGGCTGTAGGTGAGAAAAAGGCCAACCCCCATTTTCCATTTATTTCATTATATGAATCTCAGAATCCAGACATCCAACCATCAGGAAACTTGCCAAAGCAAGAGAGCCTGCCCCAGACCATGAGACCATGCATGCAAAATTGCATGCAATACCATTCAATGGGACAAAGTTATTAAGGTGCAAAGCTAGGGGTTTAACATTAAAAATCATACTCACCCATAACTATACTGGTGCTACCACGTCAGTATAATATATTTATATTTTCTTTGCAAAAAAAGTGTTAATGCAGCAGTTAAGGTTCAACTTAACACAACAAAAATAGAGAAATGTGGCATTAGGGAGCTTGCACTTCTGTAACCACAAGCACTCATGCACACTATAAGACATACATAAACGTGTGCCTGAGTTTCTGCAGCCACAGGTGTAAGATATACACACTGACCTTTGGTTGCAGAAGCACAAGTGCCACAAACTCTATAATACCAAAACTGCAACACTACTTCTGTCTGCAGAAACACAGGCACCTGAGGGGTCTGTGCCTCTTTAGCCACAGATCTAAGACATACACCTTGACTTCTGGCTTCAGAAGGGCAAGCTCTTATGTGACCTGTAGTTAGTACAGACAGTGTGGGTATAACAGTTTTAATAGAATGTCTATAAATTGTTCAAGGGGATAGCCATTATGGCAATTATGCAAATGCATATAGAAACATTCAGTAATGGAGCATGCTATGTAGTGATGTACCTTGTACAGCATACACGAGCACATCATAGTGAGCAATGATGCAACACATTAATTTGCAGCAAATGGCATGTAATAAAATATTGCAGATAAGAAAGGGCTTAACTACTATTGAATTATACTGTTCCCTGCAGCATACTGCATCATTTTTGTGATATATTGCAGCATTACTGGGTTGCATCCTATTTAGCACTGCTGTACTTCAAGCTGAAGAGGTGTAGGCCTCATGTAGTCTTCTGTCTAGAAAGGTGCCTGCATTTCTGCAGTCACATATACCCTTGCATGCAGTACAACATACACACACAGGTATAGCTTAATAAGCACTGGCTCCTGTGGGGCCAGTCCTAATGCAACCACAGATACAAATGCACAAAGGTAGCATAACAGTGCTACTGCAATTGTGGCATCAGAAAACAGTTGTATGTTGTTTGTTTTATCTGTTGATGGCTGTCTGTTGGTTGCCTGTGTGGTGTTGTCCTTTTGCTGTTGTGGGAGGTGGGGAGTTAGGATTGGAAAGCCTAACACTACTTTTCCCTACTTGTGCTGCATTAGGTGGAACCATAACTGATGCAGTAACAGAGTTTTTAGCAAAGCATTTCCTTTCTTTTTGAGATAGTGGAATTTTATCTTTATTCTCACAAGTTACTTCAGGACCTCCATGAACAGATGCAGATGTACAGGGCCCTCTGGGCCCTGTGCCATGGAAACACTTTGCCCACCAATGGAAGTGCAGGGTCCTCCTGGTCCTTCACTTATGTGCAGAAATAGATGTCAAGAACTCAAGGAATTGTCTGGTGGGCAGCAGAAATGTAGGGTCCTCTGGGCCCTGCACTCTCATGTGGCTGAAAACACAGACTCATGGGGCAAAGAGTTCATCTCTCTGTCAATGCACATGGCCTTCTGCCACTCATGGGTGCAGAGGTGCAGGGCCTATGCCAAGAGAAGTGTTGTCTTCACAATATGGTACCTGGGCCTGTGTGGGAAACCATTCAGCTTTCCATCCCTGACTGGGGGGATGTCATATAACAGCACCATCCCCCTCCCTTATACCATGCAGCTGGATTACTCAGCTTGCCCCCAAACCCAGCTTTACAGCACAGGATCACAAAGTACCACCAACTAGTTTAAAGTCTGGCACTACACACAATGTTTCTAAATAATAATTTTTTCCCCAGAATTTTAAAGATAGTCATTTTATGACTCCCATCATAAACATGACACATTGCATTTATAGTATACTGGGCAAAACATCCTTTCACACTACAAGTGTGAAAACTTATCTTATTCAGGATTCAAAAAACATCTGTCATGTTTATAAATTGATGTAAAAAATGGCTATGTTGAAAGTTTAGAGTCAAAATATTGCAAATAAGTGCAGTCATGGGTGAATGTTGAAATGTTTCAGTGTCCATGCATATCTTGGTCATTTTACTATATTTTTGCACCAAATTTTCAACATTGCCTTTTTATGACCCCACCTCATGAGCCCGATATGTGAAAATGTTCAAATCCGTGCCATAATGTCACTTTGTGCCACAGATGTGAAAATACATGTTGGCATGGATTTGAAAAATGACAGCTGTCATGTTCATGACGGGGTGTGAAAAAATGGCTATGTTGAAAATGTGGGTCAAAATACAGAAACATTTCAACACATGCTCATAATTTTGTTTTTCTAAAATATTCTGATGTCAAATTTTCAACGTAGTACTCTTGTGACCCCACTTCATGAAGCAGATAGGTGAAATTTCTAAAATCCCACCTGAAAGGTGATTTTGATCAGTGACCGTAAAATTGTCTTTCAGGCCAGATTTGAAAAATTCCACACCCATGCTCATGAGGTAGAGTCACAAAAAGGCCATGTTGAAAATTTGGTGAAAAATTATAAAAAAGGACAACGTTATGAATAAAAGTTCAAACTCCACTGAAACACATTAAGCTGCACTTACTGAAACACATTAAACTACATTAACCTTATCTTCTCATATTGCAGTTGCCTGTTCCATCAGCAAGACATGTCTTCAATTGGAGAGTGGCTCTACATCACGGGACATGTCCATATGAGTGAAGGTGTGGGGTTGTGTGTGGGTGGGAGCTGAGTGGGGCCATGGGGTGGGGTTTGTGGGATCTGCAGGGGTCAGATCAGTGACAGACCATTTTCTTTTTTACAGGTTGCAAAAAAATAAAATGCAATGAGGGACTGTTTTCTTTATTGAAGGTACTGTACTTTACTTTTCTGGATCTGGCACTGGGTATTGCACATCCAAATGTTGGCATTAACTTTTCTGAGGCACCAGAGGGCACATCTCGGTGTCACCAACTAGGTTTAGACTTAAGTTCATTGATCAACAAGATTCATTCTAATATTGATATCAAGATTTAAAATAAATTAATCTACATATACATTTAAAATATTTAACCCAAAATTGTTAAAATCATAATTCATCATTGAAGTGTAATCTCATTTGATCTACAGTTTTAAGGAAGGAGACTACAGAGTCCAATATTGAGGAGGAGTGTGATTTAAGTAAATAATTCAGTTGGTATCTTGGTTCTAATTCTATGTTAGCTAAGATCATTCCTTGATATGTACTTCTGTAAGCATTATATAGAGAACATAAAATTAACATGTGTGTTAGATCATCCATACCTAGTTGACAATTACACAGAGCTTCATTTTTGTCATTATTTAAGCAATAATGCCCAACAGGGTGTGTGTCGTGCTGGGATAACATCATGCCACAGGTGGTTGGGCATGAGGCCGCAGGCCAAGTGCGTCTGATACCTGAGAAGTGATGTTATCCCCACATCACACACCCTGGAGGGCATTATTGCTATTCTACAATGGCTTATTGTTATACGGAATAAAAAAAAATATTTTAAAGATGTTTTTGCTACTGTGGAAAAATATTTTTGTTTCTTAAGAGAAGATGCAAACAATGCAAATACAAACAATCAGTTAAGATGTTCACAGTGCTGAGACTAGAGCCGTGATGTTATACTTTGATAACATCACTGTGCCAGGCACACACTGACCTATCAGATCCCAGGACATTTTCCTGCCATTGTTTGATATAAAATTTATTAAGTCTCTGACTTTTGTAATATTCAAATATGTACTTATTATTTTCCTTTTACAAGGGTATTTCACCAGATCTAAATACCTTTGATAAATTATATTTCTTTTATTGGTTGATAACCATTTGCTAATTTTAAAACTGAGAGCATATACTATTCTTTCTATATGAATGTCTCTGAATCTTAGCTTAATTAATATATTTAGATCATCAAAAGCTTTAACAAACACTTCTGATCAACATGAAAGAAGTCCATTAGGTTTAACATATTCTATGATAAATTTTATACTCAGAAAATATATGTTCCTGTGTAAATATAATAATTCTGCTTCCACACATTTTCTGGATAATTTATTTTCACTCATTGTATAAGCTTTAAGTCAATATATGAATATTCTTTCTTTGGCCACGCACTCTATAGATAATTGTCCTAATTCTGCTCTGACTGGTGCTTATAGAGCACACAGAGGAAGCCCTAGTAGCTTCTTCTAATATGAATTAAGCATTTGTTTCAATACTTCATGGTTCTTGATGACCTCATTCATCTAAGCCATAAAGCACTTGACTTTTGAGCTTTGCATTAATAATGTTTAGGCATCTTTTTACTGAATTACCACCATATTTATATGAAAAGCTAAATATTGCTGGGAGCAATTTTTTTGATTTCCTTCAGAGTTCTTCCAAATGCTTATTCTATTGTTAAGGTATCTGAAAAAATCTATTCCCAAGTTGCAAAATGCTCTTACTACTTCTAAATTGTGTTTCTATGTATTATACATATTGGACATCCTGTTTCCTCCAACTACCATAACATTTGTGTTTTCATAATTGATTAGGAATTCTGCCTTGTTGCATTCTAAGGAAAATTTATCTAGCATTCTTTTAATCCCTGAATAGCTAGTATATATTGACATTATATCATCTGCATACACCAAGTATGGGCAATTACGATTTGCAATGTTTGGTGTATGAAAATCTATGTTATATGGTTTCCCCAATAATGTGTTTAGGTATAGGTTAAATTGTAAAGGAGATAAATTACAGCTCTGTTTAACTCCCATGTTAGTGACAAATGTCTTACTTCTATTTGCCATCGTATCATTTTGCATCGGTGTGATGTTTCCCAAGTATTAAACTTTAACCATATTTAATTGTGAGTTATCTACCCCATACTCTCTAAAGATTTCTACAGAAGGAGTCTAGTTATCTAGTTGAAGGCTGCATTTAAGTCTATAAGGATGCAATATGAGTTTTGTTGTTTGATAACTTTATATTTATAAACTAAATGGAAGTGTATGAAACATTGGTCTGTCATGGAATGACTAAAATAGAACTGGCCTGTGCTTTATCTAGGATCTTATTACTTTTAAGTGTTGCCAAACATGAATGGGGGGTGTTACGTGGAGGGCAGGGGGTCAGCAAGCAGTTCACTTTTTAAAAATAAATGTGAGAAGAATGGGGGTGAGCCAGCTGAGCTTGGAGGAGGAGGGACATACAATGGGGAAAACTAATTAGAGAAATAGATAAATGATGAAAGAAAGAAAGAAAGAAAGAAAGAAAGAAAGAAAGAAAGAAAGAAAGAAAGAAAGAAAGGGAAATTGTTTAACCAGGAAAGGCACACTAAGCCAGATCTTGTTTCCAGGTGTGATCTTGGAGCACAAGGAAGTTAAGTGACTTGCTCAGGGTCACACAGCATGCAAGTAGGGACTGATGGGATTCAAACCCAGCTCTCCATATTTGCAGCTCAGTGCCCTTAACTACTACGCTATACTGCAAGACAGAAAGAGAAGAAGGAAGGAAGGAAGGAAGGAAGGAAGGAAGGAAGGAAGGAAGGAAGGAAGGAAGGAAGGAAGGAAGGAAGGAAAAGAAAAGAGAAGAGAGAAAGAAAGATCCAGGGGATCATTGGCTCACTGCTGCAAATGATGCCTCGCAGCACAACTCCAGCTGTGTCTTCACAATTCAAGAAAGCCCAGCTGTTCTCCTTTTGAGAAAGTGGGTAAAAGGCTCCTCTCACTAAGTTGGGTTCCCACAATTATCAGGTGCCCAGAAACAATATTTTCTGGCATATTTTAAAAAACAACTAACTCCAGAATCTAGCTAAATGGGCGCTGTTTACCTATGTTCAGGTGTTTGGCTTTTGAAAATACATAATGTTTATGTATTATCAATTTTTTTAGTTCCAAAAAAACACAAGCTGATAGCCGTCACAATATTTATTTCTTACGAGAAGTATGTTTTCTCTCAACAAGTAAATCATAAAAACTAAGCCCTAACATTTGGTGTTCTTTTACTGTTCATATCTAAAAGTTATGCAAAAACCAAACTTTAAATCCTTATAACTGTGAAACTATTTAATATTTTGTCATGGCAGCTTGTTGAGGTAATAATTCCCTAATAGTAGCTAGTTGAGGTCCTAAATCCTAATAGGCAGCTAGTTAGGGTAATAATACCCTGCTTAGCTAGCATCAGTTTTTCTGCTAGAACTGGGGTCAAGAGGGTGAGTTTGAGTCACTAGTCTCACCCTCTCTCTTCTGATTGCCAACAGAATACACTGTGGGTGCCAGAACAAAGATGGCAGAAAAGCTTGCCTCCTCCACAGCCTATAACCTATACAGTGGCATCCTACATATGGCTGGCCAATCAAACTCCAACTATTGCTTCCTGCTTCCTGTGCTACTGATCTGGACATTAAAAGAGGCTTTTGAGCCCAAAAGACTGTACTTTCTGCCAGAACTGGTGTCAAGTCAGTGAATTCTCCCTTTAATCATTGACAGAATACACTGAGGATGCCAGAATAAAGCCAGCAGAAAGGCTTGCCTTCTCCACAGCTCCCAGCCTATCCAGTGGTGTCCTACAAGTATCTGGCCAACCAAACTCCGGTCATTGGTTCCTGATTGCTGTTCCACTGATTTGGACATTAAAAGTAGCTTTTGAGCCCAAAAGACTATTTTCTGCTGGAACTGGGGTTGAGAGGGTGGGTTTGAGTCACAAGTCTTCTCCTCCCCCTTCCGATCACTGACAGAACAAACCAAGGAAACTAGAACAAAGCAGACAGAAAGGCTGCCTTCTCCACAGCCTCCAGCCTATGCAATGGCAACCTAAACATGACTTGAGCCCTCATCTTCTGGGTACTCTCAAGAAGTGGCCCATCCGTGCAGTGGCCATCTGCACAAAGGACCTACACACTAAGAACAGCAATGTTGTCTGCATTAAGTCTGCTGGAGTCAGCCAGTGGGCAGCCGGGTGGCCTGTCACTCAGCTCCACTCTCCTCTGGACTCTGGACATTTGTACTGCAGTGCATATAAAGACTCATAGGGAAATGTACCTTATATGTTGTTGCTACCATACTGTATTAGTGTAGCTGGAGACTGTATTTGCCAGTTTGCCCCTGTGGTAAGCCATACACTCTTTCTACAGTAAGTCTGTTGTACATCTCTAATATTCTGTTTGTTGTTGTTGCTGCCATACAGGGTCCATGTAGCCTGAGAATGAGAATGTGCCAGTGTGTATTAGAACTAGCCATACACCCTACCAAGAGTAGGCCTGTTTCAATTTTAGACCTATGTATGTTTGTATCATTACATTTATAAGGCGTATACTATATTTACTGTTATTTCTCACACTCATATTGACCCACCATAGGAAGCCTCCTGCCCTTGTTAGGTGTGGTATCTGCATATCACCCTGTTTAGGTTACCCTCTACTGCTACTTGTGCTGATTGCTACTGTAGGCTGTTAGCATTTTTCCAATAATACTACTTAGTAGCCTTCTCTCCCTGCTTTCAGCCAGCATACGGCTAACTGTTGCACTAACTTAACTGGGCAACATACTCTGTTTGTGGCATCTATGCAAATTAAGTATTGTTACCTACCCTAGTCCTAGCATCTCTTTGCTCCCAAGGTGACAATGTCCATCCAAAGAATACCTCACTGTTGGCTACTTGCCACAGGTATTCTTATATGTTGGGTTGCTCTGTCCTGTTCCCTGTCATCCATTGCCCAGCTGCATCCTTCTGGCAATGTAACTATGCACAGTCATACATGTCATTTGACTCATGTCTTGAAAATGGTTACCACCCCTAATTTACCTCCATTGCTGCCCCATGGTATGGTTTCATGTACCCTACCTCCCCCCTTATTGAAGTGACCTGCTGCTGACACCTTACTGCAGTTTGCCAGGCTGACCTGTTTAGTGAATATGAAAATCAAGGGCACACATAGTGAAACTGTTAACTTCTTTAAACTGTATCTAGCTCTTTGACAATTGCTTCTGCTGCTACTCATCTTGGGGGGGGGATGTACATCCTAATCCTGGCCAGATCCCTCTGTGACATCCTTTAGAGGTTATCTTGAAATCGCCCATGTCAACCATGGGGGCCAAGCTCAATGAGTTTCAAATCTGGGTTATAGATAACTTATTTGATGTTGTTGCTGTCACAGACATATGTCACCAACATAATCTCAAATAGAGAAATTGAGATTGACACCTATACACTATTTAGATCTGATAGGACAGCTAGGAGGGGAGGGAGCTGCCTTGTATATGTCAAATCTTACTTAAAAGTTTTTGGACTTCCCCTTAGCTCTGATCAGTCTGGATGTGAGCTTCTTGCCAAATACCTAAAGCTAGGGCTCAAGGGTGAAAAACCCCTCAACCTCCTTGTCACTTATATTCCCCCTTAAGAACATACAGAGTGACTTTGACTACTTCATCAGGATAGTCTCCATCCTAATCCCTCTTCATGAAAAAATTGTAGCAGGTGACTTTAATTGTAACTGACTGGCCAGCACTAGCAAAGACTTAAAGGACAAATTGGTGAATATCTACCTTACCCAAGTAATCACCAAGCCAACCAGACTTAATTACAAAACAGGGACTGGAATCCCTCTTGACTGGATACTGGTTAGGCATGTTGACAAAATAATTTCCAATGACGTACTGCCTGACCTTCTTAGAGACCACTCACCTGTTACATGCAAAAGGTCAGCAAGAGTACACAAAAATAAACCCTCCACCTCTACTGCTAGGGTCCTACAGAAACATTGGACCCCATACTTTCAAGCACTATTGAGTCAAATTGATTGGTCATTACTAACTCATACAATAGATGTCAACATAGCCCTGGAATACTTTACTCACTAGTCTGACAGAGTCTGAAATCCTGTCACGCTGGCCAAGAGTATTATTATTAGGGGGAGTGCTCAAGCCTGGTACACTTCAGCCATTAAGTAGCTTTCTCATGAGTGGGACAGAGTCTGGAACCTGTACAGGGAAAATGGACTGGGTAAATTCCTCAGGAAGTTTAGGGAGCTGCAAAACAAGGTGAAAACTCACATTAGGGTAGCTAAGGCAAATGACTTCAAATGAAAGCTAATAAAACTCTGTAAGCAATCCAAGAAGCTTTGGGGGTAGCATTAATGAGCTACTGGGGGTTACCAAAAAATCTCTACCCCAAGATATCATACTAGGTGACTCCTGTGTCTCTGGTGAAAAAGCCATAGCTGATGTTTTCAATATTGCATTTAGTGACTTACGGGCCTTTATTCCCAACACTCACACCCACTCTGTTGCACAACATGACTTACCTGGTGAGCATAACCATCCATAATTTTGCTTCAAATGTCTTAACTGGTCTGAGGCATACCACTACTTGTCTAAGATGAAAGTTAAGACTGGAGTGGATCCTTACAGCATTAACATGAAACTCCTGAAACTTGGTCTTAGGAAAGTCACCTTCCCCCTTCAGCAAATATACAACCTATCACTAGCCACTGGTAAAGTTACTGACATTTGGAAAAAGTTGCATGTGGTCCCAGTACTAAAGAGTGGTGGTCCTAAGCGCCCTATCATTTATCACCCCATTGCCATCTTCTCACCTTTATTCAAGGACCTTGAGCAAATTGTTAATGACCAACTGGTACAGTTCTTTAGTATAATCTCCTGGCCAACAAGCAGCAAGGGTTCAGGAAGAACTTCAGCACTATGATTGCCCTGTTGGAACTCACTGAATCAATTCATAGTGCTCTTAATTGAGGTGAACTTGCAGATTCTATTTTCATTGTTCCAACAAATGAGTTTGATTTCGTTAACCATAAGTTATAACCTCCTTTGTCACAGGTTGTCATCCCTTGGCCTCTCAAAAGATGTGGTCAGCTGGTTCACAGACTATTTGGCCAGTAGAACCCAATCGGTTAAATGTAGGTTTGTCATATCAGTTGGAAGGCCAGTCAAGTTTGGTGTTCCATGGGATCAATACTTGGGCCTCTGTTATTCTACTTATTCATTAATGATCTACCCTCTGTCTGCAAATCCTCCCAGATAATCCTTTGTTCTGATGATGCAGTTATCTTCTCTAATAACAGGAAGCTTGATCGCCTTAAGCAGAGGTTGCAGGATGACTTTAATTCAGCCCAAGACTGGTTTGTCTGCAACCTGCTAGTCAAGAATGCAAAAAAAAAAAAATTCATGTTGTTTGGCAACTGTAGCAAGCTAGACCTGTCTTCTGGTCTCACTATCGCAACCAATACAGGTGATCTTATTGAGCAAGTGCAAACTTTCAGATACCTTGGCCTGATTCCAGACTGTGCCATTAAATTCTCTGACCACGTTGGCCACTTAGAACAGCTAATGCAAGAACTGGATTTATGTATAAACAGAAGGGCAATCTCCTACCTGAGGTAAAAAAAATCCTGTTCAAAACATTATCATTAGCACCTTCAACAATTGCGCTGTGGTCTATGGGTCTGCTAATGATGGGGTGCTAAACTAGGTAAGGGGACTATTTAACAGGGTCTGCCATTTTGCACTTGATGCTTGACTTGATACACATACCTCTGACCTGTATTCCAAACTAAACCTGTTAAATCTCAACTGGAAGCTCCTTTACCATACCCTTGTCATAGGCCACAAAGCATTTCAAAGCTAGCTCTCCCCATGCTTGCAGTTTCTGTTCACTTTCATTGACAATAGATATCTTACTAGAGGTATGGCGAGCCACACATTGCTGTTTCCCAGCAGGAGAACTATACTGAGTCAAAACTCCTTCTCCTACCATTTTGCCAAGCACTGGAATGGCATTGCTAGTGCTATTAGAGACTGTAACAGCAAGGCAAAACAGCTCAATAGGGTGCAGAGTGTGCAGAAACAAAAAAGGTCAATGTTCATTCTGGTTTCTTTATGTTTGTTTTCTAGGGTGCAGGAATATTTGTTTTCTACAAACATACAACACCACTTTTTTCTATCTGAAAAATCATAGAATTCAAGTTGAAAGAGATGTATTAATGTTAAGTGTTCCATAATATATTAGAACCTTTATTGTTTAGATGGTGTAGTCATGGATAATTTTATATACTTTTATAATTTTATGTACTAATGCATAGGTCCTTAATAAGGTTTTATGCTTGTGCTTAATATTTTTAGGTACTAAGGAATATGAAAACAATGCAATATATTTTCAGATCTGCTAGTAAAATTGGATATAGTTCTCCTGCAATACATGGTACTTGCTGTTTTTAAAGGTTATGGATTTATGCAATATTTATGTGAAATGTATGTCTTTTTCATACACTGCCACTTTAAATTCACTATGCTTTATGTGTAAAAAGGGTCCATATGTCGGATTCGATATCCTCCTGATGACACATGTTTGAATGCAAAACTGGTAGAGGATTGTAGCTGTGTCCCTGATGCACTTTGCACTTTTGGCGGTGTTTTGAACTTTTTTCATTAAAGCTATTATTTTGAAGTTTACTGCAAGTGGTGCGGTTTCTTGCTGCTTTCCATTGACCTTTTTTGTTTCCGCACACTCTGCACCTTGTTGAGCTGTTTTGCCTTGCTGTTACTTAATTTTTAGTACGTGCTCTCAGGGGGAGTTTTTCTTCAGTGGCATTCTTTTTATGTTAGTTCAACACTGCCTGCAATTCTTGGGTGACTCACTGAATATGACTGTGTTCTCAGATTAAGCAATTTTTTGGCTTGGGGATATGCAGCATTGTTTTTTATTTCCCATTGATGATTAGCCTTCTGTTAAGTTGCCACCTGAGAAACCTGTCTCCAGTTCAAGGAATGTCCAATACACACTTTACAGACACCATCTAGGGGGAAGCATTGGATTTGTGTGCTAATAGTGTATTTGTATCTGCAGGAGAACAAGATTTCTTTCAGAATTCTGAATGTGACGATACCAGAAACACTTGCTGGAGGGACAGCCTGACTGATAATGACTCCACCTCATGCCCTGTTGATATAAAGACTGCCTTTATTGCATTGGAAAGGGCTATTGTAAGGGGTAGACTCCACTATTGGGGAAAAATTTTGCTAGAAGCATACTTGAAGGTGGGCTGTTCACCTCGTGGCTTAAGGGTAATCAAAAATCCCAGATATGGTTGGGACAGGGAGCTGCTTGACACCGATTGGAATGAGCACAACAACTGGGAACTGATGAATTTATGAGGGTGTTGATATGCCACTATGAAGCCCAACAACTGGAGGTTAGTACTGATATTGCAAACAAAGAAATTGTGGTTTTGGAATTTAAAGACCATTCTGAATTTGAGCTCTTTCAAAGGAAGTTAAAGGAGAATGTAAGGAGAGAGGATAACAAAACTAAATGGGTCAAACTGCATAAATTTGAGAGAGACAGGCAAGACTACCTCCATGACAGGGTTTTTGATTGGAATAAAAAACAAAACCATTCACAAGGTCAAAGTAGGAAGCGAGGTGGAAAAAAGCACACAGATTCACATTCTCATTTACCCAAGTCAATTCTCAGAAATAGGAGTGACTCACCCACCTACACTACTGACAATAGTGGGTCTGAAGTGGAGGACCCTTTTTTAGATGAGGATCAGATCGAGCAGGTGGATTCACAGTGGACTGTCCACTTTCAACTGCCAACTATATATACCAACAGGTGGCAACAGAGCAAGAGTCTGGGGGAATTACAGGGACACCAGAAACAACAAGGACTTAAGATCAAGACAACTCAGCATGGGGACAGAAAACATTGGAAGCAGGGTTCGAGGGAGACAAACAACTTTGGATTTGAACAGGGCCACAATGAATATAGCATCATTATTAACATTTCCAGACAGGAACTTTCGAGTATCCAACTAAAAACATTGCAGAAGGGATTATCTTTTGCACCAACCCAGGACTCACAGCCTTTTGAACTATATGTGGATTTGCATTGATTCACTAGGACTTTAAATCTCAAAGCCCTTTTCAAAAAAGCTAATATGTGCCATGATAGTCTAGAAATAGGACCATCAGGGGAAAGCAGTCTTCAGAGGGAGGTAAGCACTCTTTATGCCCAGTCCAACTATATGCCTCCATATAATGAGACTGTGCAAGTTTTTGAAAAAGCTTGTGAAAGGGGCTTTAAACAGATGTTTGAAGCTAAAATGGCAGCAAACTATGTTAACATAACTGGTGAAGAAGCAGCTTCTTTGAGGAGTCTGGAAAACAATTGTAACATTGTTGTTAAGCCAGCTGACTGGGGGGGGTCAGTGGTGATAATGTCTAGAGAGATGTATGTACAAGAGATTAATAGACAACTCAGTGAAACAGACTTTTATATTCATCTTAAAAGTGACCCTACTGCTAAATTCAAACAGGAAATAGATATATTTCTTAATGATGCTTTATTTTCAGGGGCTATTACTATATCTGAAATGTTTTTTTGACTGTCTCTGACCCTGTTAGGGCAAGTATTTATATATTGCCCAAAATCCACAACAAATTTTTGTAACCCACCTGGGAGACCTATTGTTGCAGGTATTGGCTCACTTACTGAGCCTTTGTCATATTTGTGGATGTACATATTAAATCTTCTGTCACGGCATTACCATTCTATATCAGGGATACTACCCAGATGCTGGGTATACTACTGGAGATGCAGACTGAGATGGAATGGTACCTTGTTTTGATGGACAATACATCCCTGTATGCCAATATCCCCCATTTGGGTGGTATTTCAGCCCCTGGTTACTGGTTGTCCATGGATGAGAGTGTAGTCGAACTGAAAAAGCAATTTCTTTTAATATGCAGTGCACATATACTGACTAAGAATGTTTTTATGTTTGGCAAGGACATGTTCATGCAACTCAAAGGTATGGCTACGGGGCCTACTTTTGCCCCCAATTATGCTAACCTTCACCTGGGCAGGTGGGAGAAAATATTTGTCTGTGATGTCCAGAACAATCCTTTTCGTGATAGGATTGATATCTGGCGTCATTTTATAGATGACATCTTTATGATATGGACAGGCACACTGGATGAACTTGGAGAATTTGTTAAGTACCTTGAATCCACTGATTCAAACTTAAAGTTCACAGTACAAAGCGACCAAATGAGTGTCTCTTTTTTTTTGCATCTAAGGATTTCTAAATTCCTTGATGGGACTGATTCGTAAAGAAACTGATCGCAACTTTCTTCTCCATGCATCCAGCTGTCATCCACGCCATATGATTAACAATATTCCCAAGGCCCAGTTACTGAGAGCACGCAGAAACTGTTCAGAGGTCAGTGATTTCATTGTGAATGGCAATGACATGTGTAACAGATTTGTTGAGAGAGGTTATCCAACTAAGCTTGCAGAACAGGCCTTTTTTTGAGGCCTTAGATACCATGAGAGATATACTACTGGTTACAAAATCCAAAAATAGAGGGACCATCCAGAGCTAATTTTATTACCAACTACACTAGACATACACATGAAATACATGCTATTAAAATAAACATTGGGATATTTTGGAGAGTGAACAATTATTGACTGAGTATGTAAAAGAGAAACCACTATTTGTCTATCATAGGGGAAGAAACTTGCAAGATAAACTGGTGCATAGCTATTTACATGATAGAGAAGAAAATACACTAGGTGGCACTTGGTTGCCCCCATTGCACACAGGTAATTTTAGTTGTGGTAACTGCAAGTTTTGTCCATACATCCTCAGAACTGACACTTTCACTACATGTAATAACACTAAACTGTTTAAAATTAGGGAAATTTTTAACTGTAGTAGTGAGACTGTTGTTTATCTTGCTACATGTGAATGTGGTTCTTTTTATATAGGCAAAACCAGCAAACCTATGCAGATCAGAATTGGGGAACATCTTCATTCTATCTCCAACAGAAATGCTAAAAATGCTTTAGCATGTCATGTGAACAACAGTAGGAGTGGTAAACACTTTTTCAAGTTTTGTGCTCTGGAGAGGGTTACTCTAGGACCACATGGTGGCAATATTGATGCCAAATTACTTCTTTGTGAGTCCTTTTGAATTTTTACATTGGGGGACTTGAACCACCAGGGCTCAATGTTAGAATTGATTTGCTACCATGTATTAAGAGAAGGATATAAATAATTTTTGTTTTGTCTCTCTTAGGCTACATTGTATTTTCTTTACCTTGCCAATGTTCATTCTGGTTTCTTTATGTTTGTTTTCTAGGGTGCAGGAATATTTGTTTTCTACAAACATACAACACCACTTTTTTCTATCTGAAAAATCATAGAATTCATGTTAAAAGTGATGTGGTAATGTTAAGTGTTCCATAATATATTAGAATCTTTATTGTTTAGATGGTGTAGTTATGGATACTTTTATATACTAATGCATAGCTCCTTAATTAGGTCTTATGCTTGTGCTTAATATTGTTAGGTACTAAGGAATATGAAAACAATGCAATATATTTTCAGATCTGCTAGTAAAATCTGATATAGTTCTCCTGTATTACATGATACTTGCTGTTTATAATGGTTATGGATTTATGCAATATTTATGTGAAATGTATGTCTTTTTCACACACTGCCACTTTAAATTCACTATGCTTTATGTATAAAAAGGGTCCATATTTTTGGTTTGCTATCCTCCTGATGACGCATGTTTGAATGCGAAACCGGTAGAGAGTTGTGGCTGCATCCTTGATGCACTTTGCACTTTTGGCAGTGTTTTAAATTCTTTTCATTAAAGCTGCTATTTTGAGGTTTACTCCAAGTGGTGCGGTTTCTTGCTGCTTTCTATTAGAGACTGTGACTTTGTTTCATTATTAAAATCTAGGCTACATACCTCTCTCTGAAACTGGTATCTGTAAATGCTTTAACTGCAGTGTCTGACCACCCTTGTAGTAACATATGAAACAAATGTATGCCAGCTCTGATACTATTGCAGGACCTGTTGTATTACCCCTGTACTGTACATTTCCTGCTGTATTTTCTATATAACCCCCAGGTCGCATCTGGAAATGAGCGGCCCCTGCTCAGCATGCCTGCCTGGTTAATCTCTTAAATAAATTGCCTTATAATCTGAAAATGCAAACTTGTTTACTGCAACCTTTAATGTGATTTTCTCTGTTCAATGTAAAGATGTAATTCTGTATGCTATTGCCTGAATTGTATGTCCATTTACTTTAATGCATATCAATGATAATGGGGCTTGCCATTAAAAGGCAGGCCATGTTGTCTAATGGCCCCTGTCAGAAAATGGTGAAGGGAGAGGGAAAGGGGGGGATAGGAAAGGGGAGGAGACCAGTGACATCAGAGAGGGTCAAATGTCCAGGGGTAGGAGACAGGTTTCAATTGGCTGGGGAAGAGGCTAATGGGGGGCTGGGGAAGCCCCAGGGGGATACTTAGAGGAGTAGTCCACTCAGAATTTGCAAAAAACATATGTTATGCAGAGTGTTTTGATATGTATGTTAAGTCATAGTGTGCCCTTCCCTCTGTCTGCTATTAGGATTTTTTTCCTAATTTAGCCTGCTAGCTGTATGGTAGTTTTATGACCCCTGGGGATCACCATCACAAATAGGTTTATTGGCTTTCTTTCTCCTACAATGCACCCTGTCTCATGTGACACTGATGTAGCCATGCCTTTAGATTTAGCACGTGCACTGCTTTAAAATCAGTTCACAACAGCAGGTAACTGTTCTTATCCAGGAAGCACAAATGGCAACAATTACAGTTTAGCAGATACCTGAGAGCAAGTTAATTGGGATTTCTGTAAGAAAACAACTGCTAAATAGCTCTAATTCATTATTTGTGTTTTCGGCCCAGCCTAGATAGAAGGGGCATAATCGGGTCTCATAACATAAATTGGAGCCGGGGACTAGTAATTCAAATGCAAAAAAAAAAGGAGAGAGTGAAAATACTAAATAACAAACAAGTAACTGGAACGGGGACTCCAGTTTGCAGTATTGATAGCATTACATGGCTAAGCTAGTACAGATGCAGTGAGATGAAAGAAGGTAGCAGTTGAGCAGTTCTGATGTGTAGGTGGGTTGTAGCATGGGAGGAGTGGCCCCGGAAGGGTGTGGGGATCGCAGCCGGCTCAGGCAGCTAAGGGAGCTCAATGTGGTGTTCTGCTGAGGGGAGTGAGGGCCTCTGTGAGATGGAGCAGTAGCCATTTGATGTGCAGGTGTGGTTTGGAGAGCAGGGGCCAGTTAGGGCAGTTGGGAGGTGGTGTGTGCCATGTGGGCTGCAGGCCGGGCCCTGAGTACAGCAACTATGGGACCTCGGGCCTAGAGAGCTGGACGGTGGGCTGATAGCCTGTCGGTTCATCACAGGATGCTGCATACAGGTCTTTATAGCGGGGGGCTGGTCTGGTCGCAGAGATGCAGATGGGGCAGTCGAGCGTGTTACAGCCTATCGCATAGCACCTGGTGTTGATTTAAATTAGGTGCATTGGGAGAAAACCGCTCGGAGGTTTTTCCTTTACTTCACCAGGTGGGTGGGCTTGAGAGTCAGAGTCACTAGCAGGGGTGTATCGGGGGGGATTTGCAGTCAAATAGAGTCACAGGAGGTGCATGGAGGAAGCAGGCAGGGTATTTGATGTTTGAAGCAGCTAAAGGGGCGAAAATATAATGGGTGCACATGCAGTACAAAGGAATGTTTTTGCTTTTGAACTCCCTCCAAAGCGGCAGGTGGAATCTGGGGGAGTGGACTCGGACCATCCAGGGCCAGCTGTGTAGAGTTAAATAAGGAGCGCTGCTTATAGCCGGTGGCAGGGTTTCCTCGGAGGACCCTTCTGCATACATAATAACCCTGGGGTGAGGTTGCAAGGGGGGGTGTCAAAATAGGCACACTTAAGGGAGAACAGGCCTAATTTAGTATAAGGAATGACCTTCCTAGGTTTAGGGGTCGGGGTAATTTTTAAATAGTTTTCAAGAGGTATCAAGCCAGTTTCTAAAAAAAAAAGGGAGAAACAGACTGGGGAAGTGGGGCTTGTCCCAGTGCAAGTACGGATGTGATTTGTGCTAGGTGGTGCATGCAGCAAAATGTGATGGGCAAGCCTTTAAACAAAATAAAAATAAGTAAATAAATAAAAAATTAAAAACCTTTTGGAGATCAACCAGAGACAGAATGAGATGGCCTTTGTGAGTGCAGCTGTGGGACGTTGTTAAAGCAAGGTTTTTTCAGCTAGCAGCAGTGGAGGAGTTTTTCCGCAACCCAATATGGAAGGGATCTGCTATTAAGAGCCAGGTCAAGAACATTAGAAGAGGTATACACACTGTGATCCAGCCCCTTCTGAGCACCAAGATGGGTAAGGTCTGTGGTACGCATAGGGTGGTATGAAGGAAATATACCAGTGGCCACCATCTGGCCATGGGCTAGAAAGGTTACCATATACAGGTAACATGTAAGGGGCATGGGGGTGTGTTGGGCAAAACATTCTTGGCCACAATGATTGCCAGAGATGGAGGGGGTTTAACTTGGGTGAGCTTTGGTCCAGAGAGGGGAGGACTGGTGTAGGGCATGGGTAGATGTGTGCCAGGGTACCTGGAAGCCAGTCACCTCAGCAAGGTGCTGATGGATCCTGGGGAAGAGGACTGGAACAGAGCACAGGCTGATGAGGGAAGACTTAATCCAGTAAGGATTGACTGGCAATAGGTAATACAGTCTCAGTAATTACTTTCAGGGGCACAGTAGGACACAGAAGTCTTGGGGACCTGAGCTGCAAGACCGGGAGTCTTGGATGTTGGAAGCCCATGGTTCCCACTGGCATCAGCATGCCCTCAGGTGAGGCCTTAGTGGAGATACTCACCCAAGCCCCCATTGTTGGGTTTTCCCAGTTGAAAAGGAAGGGGTAGCAAGAGTGAAAGAGGGCCCTAGGATCCTGGGTATCCAGAATGTTGTCTCTGTGGTACAACTGAACAGTGCATTAAACTTTTAACCAAAAGGTCGGTGGTTCAGGTCCACCTGTGAAAGTTACAAGGATGGTGAATAGCATGCCGAGGGAAGGGCAGCAGGCTGATGGTAAAATGGTACCAGCAGGTGGGACTCCTGGGGCTGAGGTGGGCCCACCTAGGACCAGGGGCATGGCATGTCCCTCAAGTTGGAGGAAGACAGGTTTATACAAAAGTGGGCCCAGGGCCAGGGGAGGGCACGTCTGGTGGGGTACTCTTCATACCCCTGGGAGGGGGCCTCACCCGAGGCCACCTGGTATCAAGTGGAGCTGGGGGGCTGGGACCCTGCTCTGCAAGTGGGGTGAGATTTTGAACCATGGAGTGAAGTGATCCTGAGGGGTTTTCAGAACAAAGGGATTCCTCCAGGAAAGGTAGAGTATGACCAAGGGGGTTCTATGCCCAGGAGGGAGGGGAGGGCAGACCAGACAGGCAGGAGGAGAGATGGAGAGCCTAAATGTGCTGAGAATGGAGATTTGGTGGGGGTCGACCAGCTGATCAGCAGCAAGCGGAACCGGGGAACTATTGGAGGTGGGTCAAGAAGGCAGTGACCAGCAGAATGATGAGGGGTGTTGCTCTTGGGAAAACTAGCTGGCCATGGCAATACAGGGTGGTGGATCCATCTCTTACACCAGGTGTTTACCCTTTCAAAGCAGAGGGAGATGGGCACTGTCAGCTGGGTATAGCAAGTGTGTGACACTCCTGAACCCCATGCTGTGTGAACTGCAGGGCCAAAAAATCTGGGATGCACACCAGAAATGGAGGCCCGCTAGCAAGAGGTTTCTGAGCAGGAGGGCAGGAGCAATCAATGAACCCAGAGCATTGCAAACTGTTTTGAGTTATACTGCAGGGGCTATTGGAGAAGCCTCAGGGAGAGGTGGAGGAATGTGCAGGCACATGGTATCCCAAGTAGTGGAAAGGAAAATGGAGAACCCAGCCCATGGCATTGAAGTTTTGGGGCGTTAACAGGTTATGGGTCATGAAGGTTCATGAACCAAGGTAGACAGGGTAGGTTGGAGCTCCCACCCACCCTGTTTAGCAGGGGCTTGGGGGGGTAAGTTTGGCACATAGGGGAGTGGGCAAAGAAAAGAATGGTGCCCACAAGGCCCTGATAAGTGGGCAATACATATGGAGCTGTGAAGACACAGCTGGGGGCTGGGGGCTAGTGGAGCCCCGCCCTGGGGGCAAGGTGTGCCAAGGGCAAATGGTGGTATGCAACACATCTTGGGGGGTATGCTGGGGCAATGAGGGCCTGGAATGGGCACTTGATATGGAGAGGCACAAGGAAGGAAGAGACCTCTAATGGGGCCCGGCATAGGTAATGTGGGGCTGCAGATGGGCAGCCAGTGTCTGGGGGGGCTAGGTGGAGCCCCACCAGGGGGTATCAGCCAAAAAGGGAGATGGCAATATAAGGGGGGGAGGAGAAGGGGTTTTGGGAGCAAGGGGAAAGAAGGGGGGAGCAGGCACTAGCAGCCATGCAGGGGGCACCAAGGGGGCTTTACACCTGGGGGGTGCTGGCCAGGCCACAACAGCCTGGGTGGTGGTGGGAGAGGTGGGAAGAAAGGTATGGTGGTCCAGGCTCATCTCATGAGCATTGCGTATGGGAAAGAATATGCCTACTGGGCAGATGAGGTAGGTATGCTGGAGGCAGGTGCCCCCACTGAGGCCTGTTGGAGTTATGGGGGAGGTGCTAAGGAGATTGGAGGTCCCAGGTTTGTGTCTAGCCCACAAGGGGATCCCATGATTCTTCGACAGGAGAGGGTCAGTGGAGGGGCAAAGGAAAAAGAGGGGCAGGAGAGGGGAGGGGTAGGCAGCACAGGCTGGTGCAGAGGAACTCAGGCATGGAAGTAAGTGGGGAGGGGAGGGAGGATAGAAACTAGGGTCAGATCACATGTCCAAGCCTAGTGGGGTGTGGACAGGGCTGACCCCATGCATTTGTGGCCCGGGTAAAATGGTGGTACCTGGTGGGGGTACCTGGTAATGGTGATGCCTAGTGGGGGTACCTGGTGCTGGTGGTACCTGGTGGGGGTACCAGGTACTGGTGATGATGAGGGGGCTGGATCCAGTGTGTCTAGACTCCAAAGTGATACAAGCAACAAGAAGAGGATCAGGTTGGAAGGAAGAAGCGGACTGAATGTTGGTTGTACTGTACTGTACTGCATACTGTTGAAATATGAAGTTGGGAATGTAAACTGTAATTGGTGTGCCTTAATAAATATTGCCAGTGAGCATCCAACATAAAACAAGTGTGGAGAGATTTATTTCTGGCGGGGGATCAGGGGACAATGGGGCTTGCCATTAAAAGGCAGGCCATGTTGTCTAATGGCATCTGCCAAAAAAAGGTAAAATTAGGGGGATGGGGGATAGGAAAGAGGGAAGAGACCAGTGACATCAGAGAGAGTCAAATGACCAGGGGTAGGAGACAGGTTTCAATTGGCCCAGGGAAGGGGCTAATGGGGGTCTGGGGAGGGACTGGGGGGATCCTTAAAGGCTTGAAACCCCCTGGACTTCCTCTTTTGCTGGGAAAAGATTCCCCACCTATCCACCCTGAACTTGGTAGGCTGGTTCGGCATTGACTGGCACGGATAAGAAATGGGTAGGTATAGAACATGGACCCCAGTGTTCCGCCGGTATGGGGTCAGGGGAGCTTCAAAAGGGCAGCAAATGGTCCCAGGGTGGGAAGGGCCCCTGCCAGGGGGACAGGAAGTTGCTCACGAGAAGGGGAAAAATCAGGAATAAAGAAAGGGGACAGAGGGGAGCAAAAAGAAAAAAGAGGGGCAGGAGAGGGGGAGGGTAAGCAGCACGGGCTGAGTGCCGAGGAACCCAGGCATGGAAGTAAGTGGGGGAGGAGGGATAGAAACTAGAGGTCAGATCACATGTCTGGGCCTAGTGGGTGTGGACTCAGGAACTGACCCCGTGCAGGTGTGGCCGGGTAAAATGGTGGTACCTGGTGAGGGGTACCTGGTTATGGTGGTGCCCTAGTTGGGGGTACCTGGTTCTGGTGGTACCTGGTGGGGGTACCTGGTACTGGTGATGATGAGGGGGGCCAGATACAGTGTGTTCAGACCCCGAAGTGATACAAGCAAGAAGAGGATCAAGTTGGAAGGAAGAAGCGGACTGAATGTTGGTTGTACTGTACTGTACTGTATACTGTTGAAATATGAAGTTGGGAACGTAAAATGTAATTGGTGTGCCTTAATAAATATTGCCAGCGAGTATCCAACATAAAGCAAGTGTAGAGAGATTTATTTCTGGTGGGGGATCAGGGGACAATGGGGCTTGCCATTAAAAGGCAGGCCATGTTGTCTAATGGCACCTGCCAGCAAAAGGTAAAATTAGGGGGATGGGGGGATAGGAAAGAGGGAAGAGACCAGTGACATCAGAGGGTCAAATGACCAGGGGTAGGAGAGAGGTTTCAATTGGCCCAGGAAGGGGCTAATGGGGGCTGGGGAGGGACCGGGGATAGTAAGGCTTGAAACCCCTGGACTTCCTCTTTGCTGGGAAAGATTCCCCACCCACCCACCCTGAACTTGGTAGGCTGGTTCGGCATTGGCTGGCATGGATAAGAAATGGGTAGGTATAGAACATGGACCCCAGTGTGCCCCCGGTATGGGTCAGGGAGCCTCAAAAGGGCAGCAAATGGAAAATTTCTCTACTATCTACTGAGACATTTTAAAATGTATGTGACAAGAACTCTCTGGCTGTAGAGAATTCTTGATAACCTTTGCCCTTCTGAGGCTCCTCAGTTAAAAGCATACTGGTGTTAATTAGCTTCTCTGACATAATCTTCTATTATGTTTTAAATGTATATGTTAAACCAATGAGAATTATTTCTTGCCTTTTCTATATAATCTGGTGTTAATAGTATGGGATATTTGAAAAAACTGCCACAAAGCTTCTGAAGAAGGACCTGGTTGGTTTGAAAGCTAGAGCACTTTGTTCTTTTCTGTAACATCCATGTTGGTCCAATAAAAGGTATCAAATCATTTGTTTCTGGATCTGTTCTTAAAAGGACCAATACGGCACCTACAACTCTCTTTGACAAAACACTCTACAGATAATTGTTCTAATTCTACTCTGACTGATGCTGAAAATGCATGCAGAACGAGCCCAAGAGCTTCTTCTAATATGAATTAAGCATTTTTTCAGCATTTCATGGTTCTTGATGATCCCATACTTCCAAGCCATAAAGCAGTTGACTTTCAAGCTTGGCATTAATAACTTTTAGGCATCCTTTTACTGAATTAATCATCTATTTATATGAGAAACTAGACATTGCCCAGAGTAATTATTTGTTTTTTTTATTTCCTTCAGAGTTCTTTCAAAGGCTTATTCCATTGTTAAGGTACCTGAAAAAAAACTCCCAAGGTAATAAAGGCTCTGATTACTTCCATTTTGTGTTTATATGTAGTATACTTATAGAACTTCTTATTTCCTCCAAATACCATAACCTTTGTGTTCTCATAGTTGATTATGAATTCTGCCTTGTTGCATTCAACGGAAAATTTCTCTAACATCCTTTTAATCCCTGAACAGCTAGAAAATATTTGCATTATATCACGTGCATATGCCAAGTATGGGCAACTATGATTTGCATATTTTGGTATACGAAAATCTGTGTTACACACGTTCTGCAATAATGTGTATAGATACAGGTTAAATAGTAAAGGAGATAAGGTACAACCTTATTTAACTCCCATGTTAGTTATGAATTCTGTACTTCTATTTTCCATCGTATCATATCTGAGCTGTGTGATGTTTCCTCAGTATTAAAGCTTTTTTTATGGGGTCATTTTTCCCCAACTACCGGCGAGGCTCAGTGGTGGTGTACCGATCATCCGCTCAATCCCTCCATGCGGGGAACACAGGGCACAGCAGGGGTGTGTGTGGATTTTTTATGGTTACGGAAGTAGCTATGGGAAGCCCTAACCCCCTCCCCCAGAGAGCACCAGCGTGAAGGACCAAGGTCCAATGGGAAGCCGTGTGGAGACACAGCTTCCTCCAAGTGCCTAACAGCACCCTCCCCTCCGGACATCGTCCACTAGTCGGATCGGTGCTCAGCCCTCCCCCACAGAGGAGAACTGCCTAATGGCGGCTCAATCTAGCTCCTCTCTCACCCTGCTGACCCCAATGACCTGGGCTCATTCTTGAACCTGGGTCACTGGTGCAGCATGAAGTGTGGCATCAAGTGCCTCAACCCTCAGCACCACTGGGCCAGACCCGAGTATTAAGCTTTAATCATATTTAATAGTGAGTTATCCACTTCCATATTCTCTAAAGATTTCCAAAGAAGGAGTCTAGTTATCTGGTCAAAGGCAGAATTTACAGTAAGTCTATAAAGATACACTATGAGTTTTGTTGTTTGATAGGTGCAGAGCTGTGTGTGCATCAGTGGTTACTGTTGCACTGTACTAGCACTAGGAGGAGCAAACTGCTGGTGAGCAGACCGTGTGATTTCTACAGCTATATTATTTGCCATCCACTACATTGACCTCCAGATCATAGAGGGGCTGTGAAGAGGTGTCCTGCCCCTGTCTACAGGAAGTTCACTGCTGTGAACTGTGTGAACTTGGACAGCTGCCTGAGCCTCCTGCCCCTGGTCATCAATAAATCAAGTGATAATTAGACCCCTGAGGTTGTGATCTATCAATTAGGCAACCATTGATCGAATCCACCATTTGGTGCTAGTTTTATATCTTTTATATTGTTTTATTTGTACCTCTGTGGGAACGCTGCATCGGAAGTCACAAGGTGCTGTATTTCCAGTCCCTAGCTATTTAGTGAAGCCCTAGTGAGTGAAATGAGCATTGGTGGAGCAAGCTCACCTGTGAACCATGCATGGGGACATGCACAGAGACAAATGCGTCTGCACGTGTCTGCTCTGTCCACTGGGGATGATGGGGAAGCAGGCAGAACTCTCTGGTTGAAGGTAACAAATTAACAGCAAATAAAACTTACCAGACACTCTTGTACATTCCTGTTTTAAATATTGGCAGTCTGCTAGCAGGGGTTGTAGAACTTATATGATATATTGTCAATTTTATTTCCATTGTCTATATACCAACGACAAGGGTAACAAAAGAAAAAAAGTGTTTGCTTGTTTGATTTTCTGTACAACATAATGGATATCAACACAGGATTTGTCACTGAGTGCAGGGGAGGTAATAATGACATGCATTACATGTAATAAATGCAATATAGCATCAGATTCAGTTTTGATTCACTTAAGCGTAGCCAGTGCAAAGCAATTCAGTATACTCCACTTTTAACGGACTCGGTTGCAGTGGACATTCGATTTTAACTGACAGATTTATCTTTCCAAATGTCATTTCCTATTGACCCAATGTTAAATTTAATAGTTTAAATGGACCTGTACTTCCACTTGTAACGTCCGCCAGAAGCAACACTAAAACAGTTAGCACCTTGTCTTATCGAACCCATTAAGTACTATACAAGCAATCAAGCAAATTAAACAATTATTTTTCCCTCTGTCTTCTGAGGATCTAGAGAGATTTGTCACCTAGGTGATGAAGTACCTACGTCTGAAGTTGATGACATCAGTGAGGCTGTCGATGGTATGCTGCCTGATGTGGAGTCAGAGGATGAGGAAGTTCAAGAAGAGGAGGAGGAGTATGTCCAAGTGACACCAGCTGATGTGAGGAATGTTTTGCTCACTCTACTTTGCACAGTCTAGCAGAGGGACGATATCGTTCTGAAATGGGACCAACTTTCATTGATGGAGTCCACGTGGAAGTGGTACACTAGAGCAAGCTCAAAGCAAACAAGCATTGTAGATTTCTTTAGCCCCTCTCAGCAATCGCAGGTAGAACAAATTGAACTGCACAGCGTTACAAGCCAATGAGAGCAGGTACAGTGCACAACATTTTTTATTTTGTCATGATTTTTATTTGAATTACTTTTTTGTGTTTTGCTTTAATAAAGTATCCACTGGTGTGGCTTGCCAGAAAAAAAAGGCTAACACTCAAATCTAAAAAGAACTGTATATCACTACTACACATTATGTGTTAAGCTGACTGCATCAAGAGGCAAAATGCTAATGTCTTGTTGTGTGTAAATGGATGTAGCGGATGCTTGTTGTAACAGACAAAGTGCTAGTGGACAAAGTAGTCCGTTACAAGCGGCATATACTATACTAACATTAAGAACAACAATTTTGGAACTAGAATAAGAAATTAGTAAACTTAAAAAACAAACCTATCCAAGGCAAACCAACTAATGGTAAGCATGACACAGTTAAAGTGTCTATTGGCAAAACTATCAATGATCCAAATGATCCCCCACATAAGATAATTAGAGAATATGAAAGTGAGGAAGACTCAGATTGGACCCCAATTCCTATTAGAAGCAAACATAAAAAGGCTGTAGAGCCATGGATTTTGTGTTACCAACTTCAAAACTCTTTTGATGCACTCTTAGAGATGGATAAGGAAGCAAACACCGAGTCTATGATGCCCCAAAGTATTAATAACAACTCATCAGATGGGAATAGAACTATACATGATATGGATGTTAATCTCAATGAAGAAACCCGTGATAGCACTACAGCAAGTTCAGGAAATAACTTGGGAAACAAATATGCCAATAAGAAAGACAGCAATATAGATAAGGATCTCTCACAATCACCAGATACTAACATTGATAACAAGATGGAAGGCCCATGTGAGACTAGGCAAGTACTGGTCCAAGGGGATTCTGTTCTTAAATGTATGAATGATCGTATTTGTAACCCAGATAAAGAAAATTGTACTTGCTTTACTTTTCTTTTTTTTTTGGGGGGGGGGGCAGAATTAAAATATTGATGTCTCATGATATTACTGAATTAAAACTTTTGGTGAAAAGCCACTTGTTATAATTCATATAGGCACCAATGATGTAAGCAAATCCATTGTAGAAAATATTCAGAAATACTTCATTTCCCTGTTTAATACACTGGAAAATAGGGTATGTGACATCTGCTTTTCAGAAATTCTGCCAGTACCAAGGAACAGCAAGACAAAGCAGTCTAAAATAAAAACAGTGAATGAATGGATGAGAAAATGGTGTCTGAAAAAAAAATATCAGATGTCTTACACATTGGGAAAGTCTAGTCATAATCAAAGCCTCTTTAGTTGGTACAGATTGCAACTTAATAGAAGGGGAAGCACCTTCCTGGGGAAAACCATTGCCAACTACATCACCAACCATTTAAACTAGCTAAGAGGGGGCAACAGGATTTTAAATAAAAACTGCACTACTAGGAAATTATGGCTACAAAATTCTAGTCTCAAATGCAAGAAGTCTGAACTTAGTCAACATAAGTGATTTAGCAGCAATTTTAAATCAAAAGCAAGTTGACATCACTGTAATTAGTTAGACATGGTGGGACCCAGCTTCAGATTGGTATAAGGAAATCCCTGGTTTCTATCTATTACAAAAATAGGAATGACAGGAAAGGTGGTGTCATTTGTATCTATGTTAAAGATATCATAGATTCAACAGAGTATTTATTTAACAATGATAATACAGAAATACAAATGGAAGGTGTTTGTGTGCATATAAGGATGAAGAATGATAAAAAAAGTGTTCATAGGAAACTTTTATAGGCCATTCTCCTCGACCCCTGAACATGACCAATATTTATGTAGAGAACCTACTGAAATGACAAAAAATTCTGATGTAGTGATAGTAGGGGATTGTAACATGCCAGATATTCTATGTGATAGTTTAACAGTGAGTACTGCTATGGAATCACTGTTCATTGATTCTGTCCTAATGACAGGGCTTGAGCAACTGGTGATAGAACCTATTAGGGGGAAGAATGCTCTTGATCTAGTACTAACTAATTTGGCTTCTGATATCACTGATCATTCAATCATTGTTCCAATAGAGAATAGCGATCCTAATTGCATAATTTTCAACCTTGCTAGATTTTATTTATTTGTACAATCAGATTTTACAACCTCTGAGCCAGAGACTCGTTTACAAAGGCACCTCATCACAGAGAGATCAAAACAGTGATACAGGTTACAGAATGCGGACAGAGTTACATATATTTTTGTACAATCTATATACATAGTTACATTTGAATCCGTATAGAACACCCCAGATATACAGATGTCTAGCAGGGGGAAGGATAGAGGAGCCAGAGGGGAGGAGGAGGGGAGAGGGGGGTGAGTGTGGAGGCAGTCCAGAGGACTTTGTTGAGAATTGAGTGTACTGGTGGGGCATGCGAGCATCGGATTAGTGACAATTACAGCAGCGGGTGTTGAAAGGGTGGTTCCTAGGAGTGATTTTAAATGGGGTGATTTTGGGAGTGTTTATGAGCCATATAGGGCCTTATAGGTGAACAAGGCCACCTTGAAGGCACTCCTCTGCCTAACTGGCAGACAATGCAGTTTGTGCAAAATGGGGTTATGTGAGCAGACTACGAAAGGCCCATCAACAACCTGGCTGCATCATTTTGCACGAGCTGTAGCTGGTGGAGGCTGCCTCTACTGACCTCAAAGTATGGAGCATTACAGTAATTGAGCCTGAAAATGACAAAAGCATGCACCAGTGATGGCAGGTCTTCTGGTGGGATTAAGGGTTTAATCCAGGTGACATTCCTTAAATGGTAAAAACCACTCTGGTGATGGCAGACACCTGAGTTTCAAGTGTCAAGCTATTGTCAAGGAGGACACCCAGATTTCATACCTTAGTGGCTGCCACCAGTGAGGTGCATCCCATGAACAACCTTGTTCCTGCTCTGATGGCAACCACATCCCACTGATGGCCAGGCTCAATCGCAAGTACCTCTGTCTTGACTGGGTAAAGCCTCAAGCAGTTAGAGGACATCCAGTCCTAGATCTTGGATAAGCATTTGTTTAGCATGTCCACAGCATCAGATGTCCCAGGAGCAAAGGACATACACTGCTGGGTATCATCCATATAACAGTGAAAACCCAGACCATATTGCCTAATGATGTCACCCAGTGGTAGCATGTACACTGTAAACAATATGGGCGACAAGATCGAACCTTGAGGTACTCCACAGGTCAGGAGCTTCGAGTGTGAAGAGAAATTCCCCATCACAATCCGTTGCATCCTGCCTGTGAGAAGGGACTCAAACAAGCTGATGACTTTGCTGGTGAGTCCACAGAGCTCTCTCAGGTGATCAAGTAGCACCATATAATCCATGATATCAAAAGATGAGGAGAGATCAAAGAGAATGCAAATTGACCATTCCCCTCTATCTCTTGCCCTGAGGAGATCACTTTACGCACTGACCAATGCTGTTTTAGTGCTATGCTTTCTCCTAAATCCAGACCGGATTGGCTCATAGATGTCAAAGGCCATCAGATGTGCCTCGAGCTGCAAAGCCACCACTTTCTCCACTACCTTCCCCAAGAATAGAAGACTGGAGACAGGTCGTTAATTCATGAAGATACAAGGGTCGAGTGCTGGTTTCTTCAGTAGGGGCATCACCAATGCCTCCTTCAAGGCATGAGGGAAGACCCCCCCCCCCCGAGAGTGAGCACCAGACAATCTCAGCACATCCCACTAGGAGACGTGTTGGACCTGGATCCGATTCACAAAAAGTGGGTCACAGCTTCGAAATCACCTCGATAACCTCAGTCACCCCAACCAGCCGAAACTCATCCCATACAGCTGGAGTGCTTCTGTCCCCACCAGGCTCAACACTGTGGGACAGATCAATTCTCCACTGGAGATATCCTGGTCCTAATAGACAACACCCTGTCAAAAAAGAACTGAGCAAACTCTTCGCACTGTGTGATTGAAGCTGCTCTTTTTGACTGCAGACAGTCTGCATGAAGTAGCCTGTCTACAGTCTGAAAGAGCAGAGATGGTCTTTTCCTTCCTGAAGCAATCTCCTTGGAGAGGAACTCTGCCTCCCTATGGCTGATTGCTGTTTTATATTCACCATAATGAATTCTCAAATCCAGTTAGTCATCCAAGGCCTTGGTCCTCCTCCAGCGATGCTTCCACTTCCAACCCCTGGTCTTCATCTTTTTGAGAGCCCTATCAAACCACAGGGATCTCAAGTGAGAGGACTTGAGTCATATATGGATCAGTGTGATGGTGTTGAATTTCTTGGTGACAGCATTATTATATGCTGCCATCGCCTCATTCAAACTCATCTCACATGCAACACGAACACCAGAAAAATCCACCACTGTCAACAGTCCCTCTGGGATAAACCCCTCAAAGTGTGGTGGTGGACCATCTCAACTGGGGAGGGACTAATAGGAAGGCCTTGAACAAGAATTCTACCATTCATTGATCTGATCAAGAGACCCAAGAGATCATCTATTCTTACACCATATATGGCTATATCCTCTCTCACTGTCTCTAAATATTTATGAATAATTACTTATTGCTCCATCAACATCAGCTTAGTGGCATAGGGATTGCTCCTTACATTAATAATATCCCTACTCAAATAAGAGGAAAATAAGACAGGATTCAGCTTTATCATCTGATGACCGTGAATCATCAGGACCCTCAAGGGTGGAGGACAGGGCTTAATTATTAACATTAGAGGGGGATCTAGGGTGTTCATCTTGGATAGCCTCCAGATCTGTGTTAATTGACTTAGACCTATGCAATCTCTTAAGTCTATTATAGTATGGTGAAGATCCAAAATAACGTCAGCCATAATAGGATTTAGGAAAGTTTCCCCCAAGCACTTCCTTTTTTCCCACATCTTCTAACAAGAAGGGATGGAGCCAGGAAGCTGCAAAAAAATATGTATTCTTAGAGGTATTTACATTTATATTAGGATGTTCATGACAATCATAGCTAGCCAAATGGCTGGCATTTGGCAAGTTCAAGTCTAGATCTGGAGATTTAAGTAATGGACCTGAAAGTTTATCTAAATTTAAATTCAAATTCTGATTTGCTGAACTTAAGACCAGGGGACTCAACCTAGGTGTTGAAGTTAATTGCTTAGAGTCTGATTCATTCTGAGAAAGACAGAGACAGCTTTGTATCTGAGGCACACTTGCAATTACCTTTTTGCTACTAATTAGGTGATCAGTAATTTTCAGTTGAGAAATATTATCTGCCATTAATTGATTTTTCTTATTCTTTTTTTTTTTAACTTTACAGGCTTTTTAGGGCTATTGGACATTTTATAAATTGTTCTTCTTCCTTTTTCTACCATCTAAATGGCTAATATTACTAGTGGGTCCAATTGAGAGGAAGTCATTATCTCACTTAATTGAGTTCTTGTTGCAACCCTCTTAATGCTATTGTTCTATAAGTATCCACTGCACCAGCTGCACTACAGAACTTTTATAAACTTACACTGACAGGAAAATAGTAATAAATAAGTAGAAATATACTGTAACTCCCAATTATATTAATTTGAAATACATTTTGTAAATAAAAAAAGCTTATAAGATAGTCTCTATAATAATTCCAGAAATTTGCAGCTTGGGTTGATGAGTGAACTTGATTCCAACTCACCAGTAGATCAGAGCAGGATTTGCATCTGTAACATGAAAGAATATGGGCTAACAGTCCATGAAACAAGAAGATGTCTCCAAAGGGATGCTAAAAGTTGAAACACTGAAACACCAAAAGACATAGAAAACACAATGGCCTGGATATTCAAAGGGCTGTGCATAGCGCAACAGAGTTGCACTGGTGCAACCCCACATTGTGCCCCAGCAGGATATTGAAAGGGCTGCCAGGTACAGTACAAATCCTGATGAGCTGGGGTGCAATGTAATTGTATGCAGTGCAGATGCAGGGGTGTGCCCATGCATATGCGGCGCATCCCAATATTCAGCCGGGATGTGCAGTGCATATGCTGATGCAACCCTGCAGTGTGCTGCATAGGGGGGCTCAAAGTTGAGTCCATGAGGAGGAAATAACTCCCAGCCACTCACAGGTGGGCCACTGTATTTCAGGGTGCAACGGCCGCAGCCGTGGGTGGCCACCCGCCCACCCAGAACACCATCCACAAGCACAAACATATCCCTGGTAGTGCAGTGGACCCCTCCTGATTACCAATTCCCTGATAACTGTAATGATAGACTTTCCTGGTAGTCTAGATGCCCCTCCCTCCCATGTCCCCGATCACCAGAATCAGACCATTATGTAAGTCCCTGGGGTCTACTGTTCCCCAGTCTATGCTGATGTTGTGCAGTACAGCACCATATCATATTTCTCAGGTGATCCAGTGGCACTCCCATCGTTCCCACCCACACAGAACCCCTTGCCCACCCCGTTCCCCCGTCATCGGTGGGTGGCTGCAACCCACCCGCATACCGACCGGCCACCCACCGAATGACAGGTACGGTATGGGCTGTAAGCCCATTGGTCCATGGTGTGGACCAATGGGCTTGCAGGCATATTGTACTAGACAGTCCCAAATATGTGAATTACTTCATTCACATATTTGTTACTGTCTAGTACAGTATGCCCTGAAAGCCCAAACTGCACCTGTCATTCAGCAGGCAGCCGGGCAGTATGCGGCAGGTTGCAGCTGCCCACCGATGATGGGGGGAGTGGGGTGGGCAAGGGGTTCTGTGTGGATGGGAGGGGTGGGGGTGCCACTGGATCACCAGGGAAACATGATATGGTGCTATACTGTGATTGCGGCAACGGGGGGGTAGCACTAGATCACCAGGGACTTACATAACGGTCATATTCCGATGATCAGGGACATGGGATGGAAGGGGACCACTAGACTACCAGGGCTTTGTACTACTGCATGTAACCACAATCATGGCTATGTGGCGGGGATGCCCCGGGACCCCCACTGTGCACATGTCATGCTGTGCAGGGTGCCAGGCACAAGTTGCCGGGCTGCCCTGCACAAGACATGCAGATGGGGCCATAATGACATACAAATGGCCCCATTTGCACCTTGCATATATTATGGCCTCATTTGCATGCCCTCCACTGAATATCATGGGTGGTGCACCTAGCTCAACTGCAGTTGTGCTGGTGCATCCCCTTGCTCCCTGTTCATGGTTTGTGCTGGTGCAGTGCCACTGTATCATGCGCAGTCTGTGCCATATTCATCAGTGTTGCACCATAGCACATCACCACTGAATATCACCTGGTCCTGGCCCCAGCACATCCCATTTGCACTGTGCCCAGGCTTGCACCCCTGCCAGGCGCAGTCTGAATATCTGGGCCAATAAATATACAATATTTACAATTAATTTGAGTTCTAGTTAGGTCTAAGTAACTTTATCCAATAAGCCCCTAAACCCTTGTGAGTACTAATACATTTCAAAATAAAAAAATAAAGAAAGCCCGATGGCAGCAATGAACTACTATAACCAGCAATCCACTTCAAATGTGCAGTTTTTTACACTCCTTAATATTTTCTAGGATATATAGGAACAGGCAAATATTTTAAAAAAATTCCTCAATTAAATCAGTGTTACCAGTAATTGCAATTCTGAGATAAATTAATTTTTAGCCTTCATGCCAAACACTGTACATCAAATTTAAATGAATACTAAAAAATTTGGTAACCTGTGAAATGGGCGCATGAGGAAAGGCGCCGTCCATTACGGCGATACCTTCCCCACGCAATCCACTCACGGCGACCGACAGGTTGGGCGACCGGATGAGTGAACTAGACGACAGGATGTCGCTGTACATATGCATGCAGGGGGGTGGGAGTGAGCATGGTGAGCGTGGGCTGGGAGGGGGTGGAGCAGATGTAGGGAGTATCGCTACAGTTGCCGGTCGAGCTGCGTCGTGGCGTCAGAGATTGGTTAATGGCTGGGTTGGCTGAAGTACCGGTCTAGTCTGGGTGCTGGTGCGATTTTTATTGCACCTGCCTGAACCTTTCATTTTACTACTTTCACCCCCAACATGCACCCCAGGAGTTGAGAATCCTGGTAGGGGAGAAGCCCCCATGAGGGTTGTGGGGCACAGCCCCCCCACAGAAAGTAATAAAATATTTCCTGGCACGATTGTGCTGGTGTGTTGTGATTGTCAGAGTGCCAAAATGTGTTCAGCACTCTGACTGAGCAATAACAGTGATTGCCTTTAGGTGTTCTATATATCACATAGACCTAAAAAGTTCTACCCTTTGTATATGAGTATACTGATGTAGATGTAATGTTTAAGCACTAAAAATCAATAAACTTACTACTTTAAGTGTAAAAAGCAAATGCAAAAGTAATAGTGTACCACATAGCAGTCACAATGCTCCTAAATGCTCCAAGACATTGTCTAGCTCTAACAGAATCACTTACATAGATCCTGCACATATACAGCTTTGCTCACTGCTGTGAATCTATAGCTCCAGATTACACAATGGTGGATAGAAACTAGCAGTTTATTTATGTATTTGTTTTTGGTAACTGGATAAGTGCAATAGATATTAAAGGGACACAGTCAATCTTTTCTGCATCGTATTATTTCTAGGTTAAAACCCACATTTTATTATTGTTTACCTTTTCTAAAATTCATTGATGTCACTGGTTGTTTTATCTGCCTCCTAGCTTATTTGAACTGAAATACATTGGAATGTATAGTTATACACAGCTTTGTTTGGCCCCTAATCATTGAACTAAGCTTACTGCATACTTCCTGAATATTGGAAACACCCTCAGACAGTGCAGCCACTCCTGATACAATAGTCTCCACTACTCCCGCTGCATAATGAGTATCTAGACAGTGTTGGGGGTGTTTCTGCATTCAGGAAAGACGCAGTGGTAGTTGGTCAAGAAATGTAAACAAACATGTTTTGGTGTGGTAACACCAGTATGGTGGGCACTCAGGTTTTCACTTTTTAAAAGGAAAAATGAGTCTGAATCAAACAACCAGCTAGATCAGCGGTCTTTATAGAATGTGAACAATCATAAAATGTGTCTACTAA
Source organism: Neoceratodus forsteri (assembly GCA_016271365.2). Taxonomy (NCBI): domain Eukaryota; kingdom Metazoa; phylum Chordata; order Ceratodontiformes; family Ceratodontidae; genus Neoceratodus; species Neoceratodus forsteri. The sequence goes on from JADMNL010000023.1 coordinate 323,349,003, forward strand.
ACTAGGGACACTTTGAGGCCTAAGGGGGTTGACAGTGTCCCTTTAAGTATGCCTATTTTCAGGCACGACTTGGGAGAGTACAAAGCATTAGATAACATAATAATGGACAGAAAATAAGATACATGGAGCCATGATTAGAAAATTACAGTGCAAAAGCTAAAACACAGTGTAGTTAAATAAGCATGGAAAATACAAGTAATGAAAATGAACAACACCACAAGTAAATGGCCGAGAATGTACAATGCATTCAAGTGCAAATTACAGGTGAAAGATTGAAGAATTTATAAAGTACACTAACAGGACTTTGCAATGTACAAATAAAAGCAAGGTAAACATATTTGCAAGACAACTGTATTGTAACAGCTTATTTGATATCTAGACAATGGTAAACAATGAAATTAAGTGAATTAGTAATGTCTAAAGAAATAACAATAGGCTAAAATAAAGTAGTAGATGAAGGTTTTAGTAGGTAATAAAGAGGTAGCGGAAGTAAAGAGGAAGGTATCGTGAGGGGTAACCAGTTAACTCTGCTAAGCCCACACAAAGTTTGGATCTGTAAAGGACAGAGATTATGCAGAAATAAAATGCTAGCTCCTATTTTCTTCAGTTAATACTAAGGCTCAAAATATGAGTCCTAAAGACCAGAAACAAAAAATGCTAAAAAGCTAGAGTGTTTACCAAAAGATTAAGCAATGCTATCCGCAGACTTTGCAGGGCTCACTGTTGTTCCGCTTGGCCCCAAAGTGCTGAAAAGCTCTGCCTAATGATGATTTGTGTTCTTCAATGCTCACTTATGAGAGTCAGCACGAGGAACGCCTGGAGCACTATCACTATCAGTAGCTGTACCCAGTACTGGTTTCCAAGATGAACACTAGCACTGTAAATGTACTGAATATGCAAAACACACTGAACCCAGCACAAAAGATCAATTGACAATAAACTAAAACAGTTAAAAATAAATGTTATTTTTGTGACCTAGTCAATTCCTATACCAGCTTATATATCAATAAGGTATCAATTAGGTAATTAGATAATGGTCCTTTAATCAATTAATTCAACCACTCCCTCAATTTCCTCTAATTGTGTTTCTTTATTACTGTTTTCTTTTTAGATTTAGAGAACTTATCAATAATTATATGTATTTATAAATAACATACCATGTACTACTTCCAAATGTCTAGTGCCAAAGTACTAAAATGCTAAAAATGCAATGTTACAAAATTCCTTGTGTCATCGAAGCAGATACTAGCAAAAAAGACTTCAAGTGGGGGGGGGGTGGAGCAGCAAGAAGGCCGCAGGGCTGTACAAGGTTGCACCGCTCCTGAGCGCTTTCTGTAACATTTCGTTCTAGCTGAGTAAGTGTATATTAGAAGGTTTTTTTGTATCTTCATGAATGAAATAATGGCTATTTTGCTCAGTAGTATCTGACAGGCCACTTTCATGCTGTTTTGGGAAGCGCTTGCCTCAGTATCTCTTGACCGAGGGACCGTTAACACGTTAACTTGCAGTGCTAAGTGTTTGGCGTCATGAATGGCGCTTGCCGCAGTTAATTGGGACGAAAGAGAAATTTACATTTTACTTGTAGGCTGAAAGTGTTTTTATCCATGTGCTATATCTGTTTCCCACTTGGAACTGTGAAAATTGGAAAGCAAGAGATGGACGCAGGTGTATTCAAAAGGAGTCAATTTACAGACACACTTTATATGCTGATATGGTTATTAAAAGTTTACAACAGGTATGATATCATTGCCTGAGGGCTGCGCTTTAATGTATATCCTCTATTGAGTCTGATTTTACTGCACTTAGAGGAGCACTTTTCTTTTTTTCATTTGTTTCTGCAGAAAATCTGTTGTGGCCAAGCATTCTGGAGAAGGTTCAGTTAAGAGGAGGTCCAGTGGCCAGTTTTGGCTGAATATGGGAGCCAGATCAGCTCTTAAAATGTTTGTCCCCTGGTCTATGAGAACAGAATGAGGATCTGTGTGAGGACTGTGAGGGCTGACCCTTTCTTGATGAAAGACAGGTTGTTTTCAGAACTGGAGTAGGGGCCATATGGTGATAAAGAAAATGTCTAAAAGATGATGTTACAACAACAGTGAGAGAATGGCTTTGGCTATCTCCCCAAAAGGTACTTTATTGTTTTACTTTCCTCTCGATATTTTTTCAGTGCTACTAGAGGGAAAAAATGAGCTGGAGAAAAGTATTGGTATATCACGTTTAATTACTTGCCCCATTTGCTTATGATGTATTTCTGTCTTGCCGTATTTTGTGACCAGTGGACTCCTGCCTAGTGAGCCTGACATTCCAGATTGTATATTTAATAGACAATGTACTAATGCTTGGTAATGGATTTACTCAACTTTGTCTCCCTTGTGTATTATGACCATTGGAACTCTTTGATGATGTCCAGGATATGTGTCTTTGAACAAAATTGAAGGTATGGATATGTGGGTTTATTATACCGGGTTGGCCTTATTTTGTACTGAGCATCAAAGCATTCTACTCAATACTAAGTCAACGAATATGGACTCCCAGGCAAGGAACAGACTATTTTATTTATTAAACATTTGGGGCTATTTGTATTGGTTGCGACTTGGACATGCTGGATTCTGGATCTCAATAGTTGCTGATATTGCTTTTGCCATGAATGCCTTCCTTCCTGAACTCAAATTTTGTTTATGCCACAGTAATTGATTTTATAAATTACCGAAAACATTATAGACCTCGTGTGTACACTGATTTATAGACCTTGGAATTAATGAAGCCTGATCAGATATACAAAAATGAACAAGCTCCTTATTGTATTGAGCCACAATTATGCTTAGTTAAGCTTAATTTATGAATGCCTTAAAATTGAGGTGTGCAACAGACGTTATTTAAGAGCTACTGTTATGTTACTGTCTTTTTTACCACAAAGCTCTAGCTTAACTTTTGGGGTTACAGCATAACCACAATGAGAAAACTCTGATTTTAGTATTATTCTGCTTAAGTGTTTTTTTGATATAGCTCAGCAAGGTATGTGGCTGTTATGTATATTTATTTAAACTTAAAACCCTGGAAGTAGCTTGGATCCAATTTCCAGACTTTTGCTTGGCACCTTAACATAGGGGAAAGCTCTGTTAAATGCTTTTTAAAATGAAATAACTCTGGAGAAATGAATATTTTAAGATTTTGCCATGCAACTTAACAAGAAATTTAACATATATATGCTTTGTGTGTGTGTTTCATAATGGCTTTTAGCCAAATGAATAAACTTTCCTACTACTACTTACAAAAAAAACCCTTGCAGTAGAATTTCAGAAATGGAGTCAATAGCCTGTTATTTTTTCCCAAGCCAGAGCAGGTCAAAGTGATTCACTCTGCTTTAAACTTAAAAACTACTAGAGATCTGAGCACCAGCCTCAGGACAGAGGCAGAAAGCAAAAACATTTTCCAGGAGCAGCTTCTCACTGCTCAAGCCAGATCCCTCACCAGCAGTGTGTCATATACCAACACCCTTGTTACCCGTTTTTCTCCTAATATACTCTGATGCTTCGCAAAGTCCACCATACATGTTTCACCAACCTCCTTGCATCCGACTCATACCTTCACCATTGATAAAATTCTGGAGAAATAAATAGCCAAAAAAACAGCCTACCCAAATGGATTGGGTGAGGGGAACACAGCCGCTCACAAAAGTGCTGCACAGTTCTGAGGCAAAACAGGATAACAACTGGAGGGAGTCTCTAAAAAGCTATAGAATATTCATAAATAACCAAATCATAACTTTTTGTTAAACTGTTTAACTAAAACTGCTTAAGAACCAACAAACAATTAAAAGAAATACAAAGCCGGTGCTTGAGATAGCAAAGCTCAGCACTGCACATCCGTCCCGGTCTTCCTCCTGCTAAAGTCATAAACATATTTACTACAACTATAGGAGGGCTTTGCTTGAGATTCAATGTGTGGAATAAACTCCTCTCACAATCCAAATAAAAGCAAGCCTCTCAAAGCAACCCACTGTCAGAGTATTTCAAGCACCTGAGTGGCTACGTGGTCCATGTGGCAGGGCTTCTCCTTTCTGCTGTTTGTTTACCTCTTTTCTCCTGTGTTTTGCTTCCTTGACTCCTTCCTCTCCATTCTGCTGCTGCTGTCTGCTGCTCTGCAGCTTTTCTCACATTTTTGATGCCTCCTGTCCCACTGGCTTCTTCTTCTCTCTCCCTGCTTCTGTCTCTTCTTGTCTGCCTTTTCCCTCTTCCTCATGCCATCTCTCTGCTGTCTGTTGTGCACTGCCCTCGCAGCATCTTCAGTCAGTAGTCCTCCTGCCTTCTCCCCTCCTGTCTCTCTTCTCATTCCCCTTGGCTTGCCTGTGTCCTTCTCCATGTCTGTGCTGTGTTTGTTCTGGTAGCTGTGTTTTTCTTTTGGGGGTTCTCTCAATTATCGCTCTGTTGGTGCGTCCTCTGCTCTTCCGGGTAATTACATGGCTGACATCACCACCAGGGTAAAGCAAGTCACATAGAAACTGGATGCACAGTATCATCGATTACTGATTCCTAAGTTGTATTGTGTGTTTTCATTCATCCTCACAGTTCTCTACCCAGCAGACAAAAGAGCACCACTTGGGTCATTTCATTCCTTTGGCTCAAATGAAATGCATACTGCAAGTGCTCCCTCCAGAGATGCTTCATTTCTGAGCACATGGCACCATCCAGTGTTGTACTGCAGTATTGCTCAGCCTTCTCAGGCCCCTTTAGACATCAACCAGAATCATTGACTAATTCATACTACAATGCAATTACAGATCTGTTCAGGGGCTTTGCACAATTCAGGATGATTGTGATTGGCAGAGCACATCTCTCCTGCTTCTCTCCTGTTCATTAAAACCAAACACTGAAAAGCTCTAATATGTCTTTTTAAATCTAGCGTTACAAGTTGTTTTCCTCATAGACAAATTATAAACAGGTAGAGGATGATGTGTGTGAATATTTACAAGACAAAAGAACCTCTGTGCTAAACACTGAGGCAATGGTTACCCAAAGGGCATTTTGCTGGGAAGCCAAGTTTCAAAGAAATACAAAATCACACATGCCCCCACAATGCAAAGCATCTTGGGCTGCATATGCAAACCACCACAGAATATTATGCAGGTTCAACTTTAAGCAGAAATGCATGAATACTAGGACAACAAATGGTGAGGATGGAATTGAGTTAAAATTATTTTCTTGTGTATGGGATATAATGGTTGTACCAATGAAGATGCTATTTCATTTTTCTTTGAAATTTGAGGTGTTCCCTGACTGATAAAGACAGATGAATGTGGTGCCTATTTATCAGGGTGGTGACAGGTCTTTTGTTAAAATGATAGGCTTGTTTCCTTATTGTCCCTCTGTCAAAGGTCCTGGAGAAAATGGTCTCTGATCAAATCATGGGCTATTTAGAGTTTCATGGTTTAGTACAATATGTATTTAAAAAAGAACATAGTACTCCATCAGCTTTGGTAGAATTCATTGCATTCCTCCATGAGATATGGGACATCGGTGAGACTGCTGCAGCTGTTTTTTGTTTGTTTGTTTTGTTTTTGGTTTTTTTATCATCCAAAGCTTTTTATTTAGTACTTCACAGTTGCCTGCTCACTAAACTCAGACATACTGATTGTGAGAAAGGGAGTATGTCTTGGTTTGAGAGTTATTTGGGTAGAAGAATACAATGTATAATTTTGGATGCTGTAAAGTCTCAATTAGTGGGAATTAATATGGAGGTTCCATGGGGCTCTATTTTTGGTATTTTTGTTAATGACTTACCATCTGTTATTTCATTCAATGATTTTACATTATGCTGATGATGTTGTTTTATTTAATAGTGAGTGTAACTGTGAAAATTTAATATTAGATTTTCGGAGTGAGTTTCTATCAGTTAGTAGTTGTATGATACCAGTTTATGATTAAATGTGTCTGGCTAAATTTAAGTTTTTGGAAACAGGAATAAGTTGCTTGCTATCTCTAAGTTTCTGAAAATTAGGGATGCACATAATGTAGTACTTGAGAGGGTAGATTGTTTTAAGTATTTAGGTTTTATTTAGTTTATTGTCATACCGTTCTCATATTGATTTTTTGGTTAAGACTGTTAAGATTGGGCTTGCTTTATGGAATATGGAACTGTCTTTTTTATTTCTAAAGAAGTGTTGGTTCAGTCATTCATTTTATTTGTTACTGATGACAAATTACTATTTTTTCAGCTGCAATGCGGCATCCTTAAAAGGAGTTACAGTTGTCTATCATAATGCATGTTGTTTTGTGTTGGGTAGTCCTAGACTAACGCATCATTGTTTATTGTATTCTTCACTCAATTGGTATTGATTTGATTATCATTGCTTTTATTTTAGGTTAAAGATCAAATGCAAATTTATTTTAAAATCAGCTATTTTTCATGATACAAGGACAACCAGGCCTTATGTATTACAAATAAACTGCAGGAAAGGTTGCCTGTCAAATTTGATGGCTTCACAGAAAGGCCCTCAGATGTTTTCAGACCAGCTGGCATAACCATGGGTGGGTGGTGATATAATTTAGACAAGAATGACATAATTTTCCTCAAGGTCCTGGCAGCTTAGTATATACACACAGTATATCAGATTATGAAATGGCAACAATCTGTTGTTACTTCGAAATATCTAGTAACGTTCATAGGCTAACTGGCAAAACTTTGGGGGACAATATCAAACAAGAGAACTGGGCACCTAAACATGTCAATTTTTTTTCCATTTTCCTGACTGACTAATCTAATTGTAGTTCTGAGTCATCCCATTTGCTGAAGTTCTACCACACTCAATATTCATGTATTTTCTCTGCAATGGGTCTCCTCCCAGAATCTATACTGCTGCCCTTGTAACTCTTCCAAAATATTTGCTTACATCCTGCACCACTTCCTAATTTATAATTCTACACTGCCCTCTGCTGATAATAGACTTTCATTCATCTTTCCCAAATGTGCTCCTTTTACTTGACTGCACCCTCCTCTCTCAAATTTGCACTGCTACACCAATACCCATCAAATATGAACACCATCTTCTGCACCCTCTTTCAAAATTAGTACTTTATTCCATACCACCATATTTGTGTGCATCTCCCCTGCATTTCTCCCAGACATATACTACTTTCACCCCATCCAAATTTGTGCTTACCCTTTCCAAAATGTGCATTTATATCCCTGCAACCCTTCTGGAATTTGAGCTTGCACCCCCACAATTTGCACTTTTACCATTGCACTAGTCCTGCAATTTGCACTCACATCACTGCATCCTTCCCCAAAATTGTATTTGCCCCAAATATCTCCCAACATGTGTACTTGTACCCTTACATTCCTCCCCAAATTTGTACTTGAACCTCTGCACCCATCCCAAAATTTATACATGTACCCCTTCTAAAATTTGTACTTGTTGTATTCCTGTACCCCTCCCAAAATGTGTACTTTGCCCTTGTACCCCTCCAATATTTGTGTTTGAACTCCTATATACCCCATTAATAAAAGCCCCTTAAAAATTAGTAGCAAAGACTGATTTTGTCCTTTCACTATCTGATGTACTCGTGAACTAAGCTGGCTGGACCTGGAGGAAAATTATGTAATTTTTGCTCGAATGACATCAGCACTCAGCCAAGATTCCACTTGCTGGGTTGAAAAGTCTGAGGGATTTTTGTAAAACCACCAAAATAAGACAGACAAACAAAACTGCATTTAGACATGAGTAATTGCAATTTCTAAACTTTATTTTTTAAATGAGGCCTAGTTATCCTCATGGAGGGCTAATAGTACATTTTAAAGCATTTGATTCTTAAGTTCTTTTTGGAAATTTTAGAATGGTAATGTACAACCATCTTTCAAAGATTTGATTAAGATCGAAAGAAATGTACATATCAGACTCATTCTGTATCAACAATTTGTTTTAAATTACCTTTGTATGAGTCAACTTTACTTCAAAGTTCATTTGTCTATAAAGTGTTAACAGAATGGAATACACTTCCATTCACAATACACTACTCAGAACACTATCATACTTTTAAAGTGAATTTAAAGAAGTACCGTAATGCCATATCTCAGTGCCACTGTCCTGACTGTAACTGTATATATATATATATATATATATATATATATGTATATATATTATAATGCATATATATGTATATAATGTTGCTTGTTCTTTTGTATGTATGTACTGTGAGAGTTTTATCTCTGTAATTTTTATCTGTGCAGGTGCTCCATGAAAATGGGCATTAGATGTTCTCAAAGGTACCTAGTTAACAAATTTTAAATTATAAAATAAATAAATATAGGCTTGTCAGTTCCCAGGAAGCATTTCATCTTGGATTTGTCATAAATGATAAACCTAACTATTCAGTCTATTATATTCAAGCACCAAGGTATTAATATCTTCACCCTCGATGCTGGCACTCCTCATCAATAACTTTGAACTGCAGACGTGGTTTCTGTTTCACACTCATTTCATATACCTACACTGTATCATATGCATGTTTCCCAGTACTAGCACTACCTGTTTCCATCTCAAGTTTCTGCTGTCTTCCACTTAAATTCAGTCCTCTCTTTGAAATCTTCTGCTGTTCTGTACTTCATTATTTTGCACTCATTATTCCTGCTACACTCCTTACTCCTGCTATGAATTTCCTAACCTAACTCTCAGGCTCCTTTATTACTACTCCTCTGCCTCTATTGCCACTGCTAAAGTAGCCAATCACTGCCTCATTATCCTGCAATAGCCCTCACCAGCTGCACTACTGGACTGTGTCTCCCTAATACGTACCTATGGGGAGTATACCATTGTAGGTGTTGTTTGAATTTGTCCTCTGGTGATGGGAGTTTGCAACTTTCAATCTATCAGCAATGCACTAGACTCACATCTCACTTACTCATTCCAGCAATTCTTCAACTGATACCTACAGGCAAGGCAAGACAATTTTATTTCTATGATGCCCAATCCCTGGGGCTCTGGGTACCTTACATTAAAGACAGATAAGGTCAATATAACATACACATTCTATAAAAAAATATAAAAGCAGCAAGAATAACAATAAATACTTCTCAGCATATCTAAAAAAAAACTCATGTAATTAGTGCAAGTCAATCAACCTCGTCAAGAAACAGGGTCTACCAGTGTAGGTAGGGTTGAACATCATCCTCCAGAGATAGGAGTCTGCAACTTTCAATCCACCAGTAATGCAACAGACTCACATCTTACTTACTTGTTCCAGCAATTCTTCAACTGATATGAGTATCAGTGTTTAACTACATCCACCCATCTGCCACAGGTGTGATCCTGCAGCCTTTAAGCTTAAAGTGAATGAAGCCACACTGGAGCTGTTCTATCCATGACAGTGTCCAATAACTGATCATAGCTGCCTGTGGTTCATTTCTCCTTCTCAGCGCCACCAGTGGAAATGTTCCCCCATAAACTTGTGGGAGAGCACTCAGTCACCTCTTCTTCCAAGGTCTGTAAAAGGCCCAAATTCCTCTATCTGGGGTACGTTCCTCTGAAGTGCAATACAAAGTCACATATTGGCGTGATGGCCTCTACTACTCCAACTGTTCCTCCATCTCCAGATCTGAAGAAAGTCAACAGGGTTCACCCTCAGATTTCTTTAGACACACTTTCAACTTGCAAAAGACCTTCACATCCATACTCCGTGCAGCCTCTAGAGCTCCTACTGGTTCTACATCTTCAGATTCAAAAAAGGTCCTCAGGGTTCCCCTCAGACTTCATCAGGCATGCATCCATCTTGCACAGACCTTTTAAGCCATACTCCATAAAGGACAGGACTATCCTATGCTGGGTCCATACTGCTATCATTTCTGTGGTGGCCAAAGTTATTATTTTGAGTCACTGGAGAGATGTTTCCACACCCTCATACAAAGATTGGTATAATGAGCTTATGCAGGTCCTTATGGTAGAAAAACAGATTGCTAGACTCCAAATAGACAATCTTTTTCACTAAAGATGGGATACACTGCATGCCTTCATGTCTATTCAACAGGTTTTAGAGTACAGAAACCATAGTTTAGGCTCCCATCTCCTTTCCTTTTTCTTATTACTCTTTTTCTAGAAGTCTTGTTTTGGGGAATTTTTTTGGTGCTCTGGGAGGGGGTGAAGATGGGGTAGGGGTGGTTCTCTCCTTCCCAATACATGTTCTTATGTTGTTGTTTTTTTTCCTTGCTCTGTTTGGGAGGGGGAGAAGTGGGGGTGCTTTTTTACTGGTTGTTTTGGATTGTTGTGATATTATTCTCTGTGTATTTGATTGTCCTTGTATGTAAAATTAATAAACTTTAAATAATAAAAGGACTGTAGTATGCCTTTGTCTGCTTTGAAAACCTTGATAGTCCATCTCCAGCTTCATTTCAGATGCAAGAACTGTTTGATTTATTTATAGATGCTATAACTGAGCCTGCTAGAGAGTCTGCTCCTAGCCTGCTCATTTCAAGCTGCTCTGTGCTGTCTTATCTGAAATTTGTGGATTCATGGCTCAGCTTATGACATCTGCATTAGATCTACATTTTACTAACATACTAAGAAGCCAGAAGAGTAGGCCCTTTCATCTATCAGTCTTCTCGGGGTCAGTACCATACTGGGCACCATCTTCTGCCTCTCTTCCACCTTCACAAGGGTCCCCTCCCCTTTCCTTGACTGGACCCCCAAGTGCCGACCCTGTTAAGATGTAACCTCCCATTATACCTATCCCAGCCCCTCTTGAACCCTTTCACAGTGTTCACTGCCACCAGATCTGCTTGCAGGGTGTTCCAGTGTTCCAGCACCCTTTCAATGAAGTAGCATCTTCTCATCTCTCCCTTGAGTCTCCCACCCACCAGCCTCATTTGGTGTCCCCTAGTGGTCCCCTCCTCATTTATCTGGAACCTCCTATCCTGGCTTATCCTATTGATCCCCTTCAGTTACTTGAAGACCTCAGTCATGTCCCCCCATCCCTCCTCTCCTCCAGGGAGTACAGGTTGAGCTCCCTGAGTCTCTCTTCATAGTACCTCTCCTTCAGCCCCCACATCAACCTAGTTGCCCTCCTCTGAATCCTCTCCAGGACAGCAATATCCCATTTTAAGTACAGACACCAAAATGGCACACAGTAGTCCAGGTGCGGTCTAACCAGGCAATTGTATAGCAGCAGAAGCACCACTTGGCTTCTCGAGGTCATCCCCCCCAGCTATGCACCCCAGCATTTTGTTCACTCTTGCTGCAGCCCTTCTACACTGCTCTGAGTTGTTCATTTTGGAATCCAACTCCACCCCAAGCTCCCTCTCCCCACTCGAGGTCTACAGTGTCAACCCTCCCAACGTGTACACATGAGATGGGCTCCTGGCCCCCAGGTGGAGGACCCTGCACTTTTCAGCATTAAACCTCAGCTTCCAGGTATGTGACCACCCCACCAGATCCTCCAGGTCCCACTGTAGGGCTAACCTACCCTCCTACCCATCTACCACCACCCCAGCTTGGAGTCATCAGCAAAGAGGCTCATCTCTCTCTTGATACTGTTTCTGATATCTGAGATATAAGCATTAAACAGGAGAAGCCCCAGCACCAATCCCTGCAGGACCCCACTAACGACCCTCCTGGAAGATGAAACCTCCCCCTCAACTAGTACCCTCTGAAAATGCCCCCCTAGCCAGTTCCCAATCCACCTGACCATCCACTCTCCCACCCCCATGATCCTCAGCTTCTTCAGCAGCGCAGGATGTGGCACCAAGTCAAACACCTTGTTGAAGTCTAGAAAGATGACATCCATCAGCTTGCTCTGGTTCAGTGTCTCATTGCCCAATCATTTTGTATCACTTTCTGGAAGCTTGCCTGCCTTGTGCTTACTTCAGCCTCCAGCCCTGCAATACCTACAGTCCTTTCAGCCATCAGCCATTTTGCTTTACTTGTACTTTGCCATCATTAAGCACTCCATCCATTTCAGAGCTGCCACCTCAATTGAATTTAGTCTAGATCTGAAGAACTGGATTTGTATCCCTATCTCTGGATCTATCCAGGCATCAATATGGAGGGATTCAAATCCATGATTATCATCAGTCCTTCTCTGCACTACCACAGCTGCTTGAGCATCTGTTGATCCAAACCGAACTGGGATGTCGTAGACAATGAGCAGTTTTGATATCACTGTGCTGGGCAGCAAGAATACTCCTGCCCATTGTGCTTCTTTTCCTATTTCACTTCCCTTTATTTTTTTTTTTAACTCCATCTTATGTCTCACCATCTACCATTCAGCTTGAGTGATAGATCAGCTCAGATCAGCTGGTGCAGCTCCATGTCTTTCCCTCTTCAGGCTGCCTGCATAATGCTCTTCCTAATGTTTCCTTCCACCTCAACTTGGATACAGGAAGCAGGCTCATTAAAACTGAAGAGCATAATCAATTTGCAATAACTTCAATGTTAAAGGCTAGCCTGTCTCTGGCTTCCATTTCTTCATTTCAGCAATTTGTGATGGTACCACTTCATGGTCAAATTCAAACCTTTACAATGAATGTCCTATCCATTTATTGTTCCTATTTAAAACCCTCCCCATTCCAATCCCAGGGCCTTTTTTGAATAACTTATACAAGGATATTAAACAATTTATTTGGACAGGGATTCACCCTCAGATTGCTGAGCACACTTTATAGTCTGTGCAGTACTCAGGGGGGACTGGTTCTACCAGACCTTCATAAATACTGTCTAATAGCTCAGGGGGCATACTTGCACACATGGGCTAAACAGACAGGAGAGTCAGGATGGAATCAGATTGAGGTGCTTATGCTTCCAGGCTGGACACTGTGGATGCTTTCAACAAGTAGGATTTCACATCATATTTGGCCACAGGTGTGCAACCTTTAGACAAAAACATTTGCTACATATTTTACTGTGACTTAGGAGACTTACAAACATACCTAACACTATTGGACACATTTCCCTTATGTGACATGAAGATTCCTCCCCCCCCCCCAAGTTGGATAATGGATCTGCCTACTGGGAACGTAACAGGCTTACTAGTTATGCACAATGCTTAGATAACAATGGTTACATCTCTTTTGCCCAGCTCGTGAATTCTTACTCCTTTTGAAGGGAAGACCACTTCTGCTACTTACAGCCTATACATTTTCTAATATCCCCTGAGGTTCACCTAAGTTCTGTAGAGACTGTAAAAAATCAAAATTTTTTTTTTTTTATGATGCTGTCACCATCAAAGAGAAATTTTGATACATGTAGGAGCTGTAGAAATTCTTATCTCATTTAGATGTTCCTCCTTTAGATAGCATAAGGTGTAGTTAGGAACAGGAAAGTGGAGCTCTGATAAATTCAGCCCAGTGGGCCAAGCGTATTCAGAGAGGGTTGAAGGTAATAGCCTCTCCCTCCTGGAGAGAGTTTAATTGGAAAATATTAGTCAGATGCTTCAGAACACCCACGATTACTAAACACTTTAATTCAAGTTACACTGATCTGTGCTGGTGACAGTGTAGGTGAGCTAGGAAAATGTGTTATCATATTGTTTGGGCTTGTCCCAAACTAACTACTTTTTGGCTGGCAATACACCATGAAATACAAAGAATCATTGGCAAAAAATCCCCTTTCCCTTTTAATGAATTTGCATAGAGATTCTCAGCTTTGTTATCTAGGAACAGAACTACTAGGAAACTGGGGCATATTTTATATGTGACAGCAGTAAAATGTATTACTTTTAATTGGTTATCCCCCCCAATCTCCCTCACTACAACAGTGGTGCTGTCGAGTACAGATGTGGCAAAGTTTTGATCCTTCAGCAAAGTTGCCATGAAGTGGCAAAAATTTGCATTTGCAGAGCTTCATTAAGTTTTCCCAGACCTCAGTGACTTTGACTTCATCCAAATCATGAAGTTTCTGCTGCAAAGAGTGAAGCTTTCACCACAAAACATGAAGCTTTCACTGAGAAGTGCAAAATTTCACCTGTTCAGAAACAAATGATTTGATACCTTTTATTGGACCAACATGGATGTTACAGAAAGAACAAAGTGCTTTAGCTTTTGAACCTACCCAGTCCTTCTTCAGAAGCTTTATGGCAGTTATTTTGAAAATCCCATACTATTAACACCAGATTATGTTGAAAAACAGAAATAATTCTCATTGGTTTAATATATACATTTAAAACATAACAGAAGATTACATCAGAGAAGCTAATTAACACCATTATGCTTCTAACTGAGAGCCTCAGAAGGCAAGGTTATCAAAATTCTCAACAACCAGAGAGTTCTTCTCACATAAATTTTAAAATGTTTCAGTATGCTAAGAAAGCATTCTAGTGTCAAAAAAACCCTGAGATAGCATTCTCTCTAATACATGTAAGATGAGGTTACAACTACATTCCAAGTGTCCTGGTGTATTAAAGAACAGATAATGAGAGACAAAATCTGAAATTAGGTGTAACTGCAAGTTGAAAAAGAGCCCCAAATTAAAAATATACATATATACATGATGCATGATAGTATCACTTGTAAGTGTAAGTGTCAAATAAAAATACTTGTCAAGGATGCCCAAGAAAATGAGACCATGAGCCTGATAAGTTCAGATTTCAACACAGAGTCAGTGTCTAACAAAAATGCACAGAATCAGTCTAAGGAATCTAAATGAAAACTTCCAAGGATGAAATCCTCCAGGTCCCTCTCTTTTTACTTTTTCTTTCCTTTCTCTCTCTCTCTCCTTGGGAAAGATACTGTAACTAGTAGGAATTTAAAAATGTGACAGTGTGTAATCCAACCACTGACAACTAGTAGAAGGAAGTAAATGTTCACTATATGTGAAAACTAAGTGTCCTAGCCACATAACAATTGTCCCGTGTCATGCTCCCCACACAGACATGTGACGTACACCACCACACATACACACACACACACAAACACACCCTGCACACCCCACACAACCACAACACACAACAAATATAACACACACAACCCACACATACCACACCACACCATGCACACACAAACAAAACACACACACCATACCCACAACACAAAAACACAACACATACAAACACACACAAACATGCACACACATACATATATCAATACACACACACATACACACTACACACACTCACCACAGTGTTAAGGTGAAAGTCAACATGAGATAACCATAAACTTACAAAATCAAAGGCCCACTGAAGAAATAAAGTATTTATGTCCATCTTTTAAAGTAAAGGTCTGTGTAAGTTTAAGTGGAATAATGTGTCATATAACCAACATCAATGTTCAATCCATCTGCCACCATATTGAGAAGTAAAATAATTCCACACTTCAGGGACAAAATTCTGCAGTTTGTAGCAAAACTTTGCATTTGCAGATTGATTCAGGCTCTGCAAATTGTGTGAAATTTGCAGATTAATTCATGGAGTGAATTTTATTGACTTCTCCCATCTCTACTCTAGAGTGGCTAATAAAGAAAAATGGAACAGATCAACAGTGAGCTTAGGCTAGAAACAGACAAATTCATGGAGTTATGGTGCATTTGGCATCATCTGGAAGCAGCAGGATAGGAATCACCTGTGGAGAGTGGAGGCCATTGAGAAGAATAGGGACTGGGACTTTGTTTCAGGATCAGTACATAGCAGAGATGCAATCCACAGACCTCAATTCTCCAATAAAGTGAAGCCATAAAAAGGGGGGTTAATACTCATATGGTTACAGAGATATGGTATAAAAGGGTGGGGGGCATGCCAGACATGGGATTATGTGTTTTTCTTTTTCTTTGTGAGTTGCATATAAACAATTGGAAAGGTTGCTATTCATTGCAGTTTTGGATCTCATGAGCACTAACCCTGGAGGATATTAGATATGGGGATTATTATACATAGATTGTGTAAAAACACTGCACTTGATAGTTTATCTATTCCTTATTTCTGGTAATTTGCAACATGTCCTTTACTGTAAGGTACAGCAATCGTGATGGATGCCAGACAGAACAATTAAGGAATACTACCAACGTGAAGGGCTAGGTTTTATAAAAAGTCACCTGACTGAATCTTTTTCCAATTCAATTTTCCAGCCAGGGATATCATAGTAAATGGTTATAGCACCCTGAACACCCTACCCTCAAGAGGGTATGTCTGTACTATAGTTAAAGACATCAACAGGTTTTTATGCATCTTAGATGTTTATGTTTGCAATCCTCCTGGAACCTGTCATTCTATAGACATATGTATGTGATGTGTTATTGATGTTGTCAATAAACTTCATGAGTTAAAAGATTATTCATGTTATTTCTAACTTCAAAGACTGACAGACTTCATAAAGGAGTTCAGATCACATACTTTATTCCAATTCATAAGAAGTGCCCTGCAGCTCTTTTGATCAACTCATCCATTCTATGGTTGCTCTGAATATTCTCAATCTGTTCTGGCCTAGCTTCTGAAAATCATGCAGCAATGAAAACCACATGGTTCGTGGAGCATCTGAGAACACTCCCACAATGGCTTGGACTGAGTTCTTATGCCTTCTCAGGACATTCCTTTAGATTGAAGCAGTATCATTAGCAGCCAAAAACAATATTCCTGCTCATGTCATTAAGACTCTTGGAAGATGGACCCCTTCATGCCTAGAATCATGCATGTCCAATCCAGAAGAAGAAATCAGACTAGCATTTATGACCATCTCCTCTTAGTTTGCCCAGAGGATGGGCAATTCAGTAGCCATGGATTCTCAGATGTTTCCTCCATGGTGAGGGAGGGGAGTCTTCTCCTGAGTGCTACTATCCATACTCTCTGTGAGTTGGAAGAGGTAATCTCTCTTTTTGAGCCTTCTGTTTCCCTGATGCTGCCTGGTTGTGGTACTGGGGGTGGGAATAGAGAAAGCTCAAATTTAAGTATCATATCAAACAGAAATACTTAATCTGGTGTCCTCAAGCAAGACAAAAGGACATGCACTGTAGCTCAGAGGTAAAGGGGGTGAATGTATGGAAATGCCTACCAGCAGAGAAGGTGGCTTTGAAGACAGGGGAGGACTTCAAGGTAATTCTGGACAAATTCACTTACCTAGGAATCCAAAGGGTACCCTGACCTGTAAAGCAAGTACAAATAAATACTGTAAGTACATGTTTGTGGGTGTGTGGCCAAGTGTAGGGGAAGATGACAGCTTAATCTGCGAGCTCCATGGCTATCCACCACATCTCTCCAACATCCGGACCTCTAATTTTGCAGTTCAACTTAATTTGCTATCTACATATTGACTAGATGCCAGCACCAATGAAATTGGTGAAGAAATGGGTGAAATTGCCCTTTAGATCTACTGACCCAATTGAAACTCTCAGGAGCCTACCTAAGAACTCCAGGAGAAGCCCTCCTGCTTTAGCAGCCGGAACACCTCACAGCCCATGGGAGTCAGGCACCTACCCTGAGATGAACCAGTTGTCTTCATCCACAAACTCTGAAGGATACTTTGCACATGAGAGACTCAGAAAAGAAATTAAATTTGACTTAGGGACATGGATGGAGGCTGGTTTTGAAAATGTCACTATGCAAATCTAGCACCTTCGACAAACAGTAAACTCTGTGTCTGAGGTTGTGGAGGGGCATGAGTCTCGGCTGAGGGAATTAGAGGCACAGGTGAGTGTACAGGAGGATTATATAAAAAGCTCACAATCTGATTTACAAAAGGCCCTCTGGGAGATTGATTTTCTAAAGCAAAGTATAGACGACTACGAGAACAGAGAGCGCCGATGCAACATGTGGGTGGTTGGGCTCCCAGAGGGGCTAGAAGGCAGAGACTGTTCCTCTTTTGTGCAAAAAATGGTTGTGAGACACCCTGTAAATCCCCCCCGAAGTATCACTAGGGATCCAGTGAGCACACAGGTCTCAGGGTGTTAAACCCGCTCCCTATCAAAGACCCAGACATGTCATATCACATTTTTCCGCTTTACTGACCATTGAATTGTGCTGGAGAAGGCAAGGGGGGAAAGGTAAAATAATGGTGCAAAACTCACAGATCAGCCTCTTCCCCAATTACTCATGGCAGCTACAGAATCAACGCAGAGCATTTGCCAAAGTAAAGAAAAAACTACACAATTTGGGTTATCAATTTGCCTTGGTGTATCCAGCTTGACTGACCATCAGCCTGCAAGGAGGAAAACCTAAATCTTTTACAAGCCCGGATGCGGCCATGGAGTGTGTGAATGAACTTGAGAGAGATCACAGGCAGCAAAACCAGAACTAGAGGGCATCGAATGCCATTTGATTTGGTTTGGATTAAGGTACTGTTCTGGGTCATGGACTGATTGGGGTGAGGGGCAGTGGTGGCACATTTGCACTGGGCCAGACTGCAACTCCTAATAGGGGCCTATAATGGCTGGTTTGGCAGGGGCTTCCCTTCCCACACTCAAGCCCACAGTCTCAGAGTAGTGCGCTCCATAAAAGAGAGAAGTATGTACTTCCAATGATCAGCTCTGTGGGCTGCTGTCTTATGCTGGGCGGCAACAGAAGCCTGGGAACTTGTATTGAAACTTCTGTGTGACTTTATTGCAGTTTCAGCAAGCTGAAGCTTGGCTAAGTGACTTACTGAATGGACTGATCTGCAATATTAAGAACTGTAAAGTTTAAGACCATATTTGTAGCTAATGGAGGCTTGTTTTAATTTTAATCTTCTGTTTTCTTTTGGGTTTGGGTGGGTCATGGTTCCATTTGAGGCCCTGTGCCTTGGAGGCCCTTTTGTTTATGTAAGTAGCCATCTGAGCAGTGCAGTGCAACCTGAGATCAGCATATATCGGGGGTAGGCGTTCTCCATTTTTTTCTCCATTAGGAGTCTATGACCTTCGGGGGAAGGGGGTCTGGGACGAGGGTATTAACACTGTTTGTGAGTGGGCTGCAATAAGATTGGACCATGACCTACACTTCTACAGCCTCTCTCTTTTACTGTTACGGTGGACTCTGGTGAGGGGGGGCTCAGTGGGACCCTGCCCCTTGATCGAGCTGTCCAATATAGGTTATGTAATGAGGGTTGGCTGGGGTACTTGATTAATACTTGTTAATTTAATGTTTAATGGTGGATAGCCCACTAGAGCCACGCAAAGTAGTGGGTGGATAACTCAAATGAAGTGGGGCTGGGGGGATTGCTGGAATGTTGTTGTGGGTTCTGTTATGTGGGGGAGGAAGGGCAGACATAAGGGTAATATTTTCTGCATACTTCTGTTTTGGGATTTTTCCTCCCATGTTGGGATGTTTGGTTGGAAGGGTTCCATTTTGTTCGAGGATTCTTCCTGGGGAAGGGGGCTATGTTGGTAAAATTTAAAAAAAAGTTGACAAAAATACTTCAGAGAACATTTGTATATAAGTGCAGAGTGTCTTTAGGGAATGAGACTATGGTATTATTTTATTCTGGAAATGGTTATGAATATGCTTAAGCTGGTAATATGGAATGTAAATGGTCTAAGACATGTAGCCAAGAAGAAAAAGGTCTGGGTTAATATTAAAAAATTGGGGGAGGACATGTTTTCCTTTAGGAGATATACTATACCACAGAGGAGGCTACAAAAATGTCCTCTGCATGGGGTGGTACCCTCTTGATGACTCCCTTTACATTGAGGGATCGGGGGTAGTGATAGGGATAAGACAAGGTATACCCCATAAGATCTGGCTGGCCGGGCGGACGCTCAAGGGTGATACCTTATAGACGAAGTGGAATTGGGAGGTTCCAAATCTACCCCAGTATTGGTGTATGGCCCAAATTTCAACTCTCCCGATTTTGTCACACATCTGGGTGTGGCTTTGGCTCCATTACCAGATAATCTGGCAATCAGAGGGGATTGTAATACTTATTGGGACCCTACTCTGGACCATTCAGGCCAGAGATCTAGACCCCCACCACAAAGTACTGTTGCCCTTTGGAATCTCACTGAGGGTAGGGCCTTAATGTAGACATTGTCATCCACATACAAGAGAATACTCCTTTTTCTTGACTGCCCACGAAACATATACTAGCCTCGATTATATTTTTATTCCAAAGACATGGTCTGGGCTTCTGGAAGATGCAGAATATGGGCCAATAATAGTGTCAGATCATGCCCCCTTGCAGGTTATATTGCAGTTTCCGGGGGGGGGGGACTCAAAGCCTAGTTGGAGAATGGACCCTGCCCTGCTTCTCGATGAGGAATTTGTTTCCCAAATTAAAGACAGTATTAGGGATTTTTTAAAGTTCAACAACTCAGAGGATGCCAGTGTCCATAATACATGGAATGCCTTAAATGCTCATGTACATGGGGAGGCAATCTCCTACTCATCTTTTGTTAAAAAGAAACTGGGCAGGGAGGAAAAGGAATGAGAGAAACAGATTCAGGATTTGGAGAGGGAGCTGATGGAAAGGATATGTCCCCAGAGAGTACAAAAACTGAAGGTCTTGAAGTGCTCCCTGAGTCAGTACACCAACAGGAGGATAGAGAGAAATCTACTTATAACTAAAGCTGGAGCTCATTTTGATGGAGATAAGGCAGGCAAATGGTTAGCAAGCTTGGTGAAAAGTAAAAAGGCTGAGATGACCATTCTGGGGATGGAAGGATAAGGACAGGTCATTACCTATGATCGATTCCAGATAAATGCTACATTTAAAAATGTTTATTCTAAATTGTACACTTTGGAATTCCTAGTTAATGGAGACCCAGAAAAATTTCTCAAGGGAATCATGCTACCAATTGTAGGGGGGGAGAATAGGAGGACCCAAGACTACCCTGTCTCCCTTGAAGAATTGAGGCAGGCAGTTTGGAAAGGGAAGAGAGGAAAGGCACCAGGTCCAGGTGGGATTCCCCTAGAGTTTTACAGAGTAGCCTGGGAGGAGATCAGTCCCTTCATGCCCCAAATGGTGCAGTCGGCTTTTCAGATGGAATCTCTGCCTTCATCATTGTGCACAACCACTATAGTTGTGTTACCAAAGCCAGGAAAGGACCCCTTAAATGTGAGTCTTATAGGCCCATATCATTCCTGAATTCCGACTATAAAATCCTAGCTAAGCTTTTGGCTTTGAGAATGGAAGGTCTCCTCCCTTAGGTGATCAATCCAGATTAGGATTCTCCTCCCCTTTTTACTTCTCTACGTTTTTGGCCTAGTGATGGCACTTACTGTATTTCATACTCTCCAGTTAGTACCTATACTGAATTGTTGCCACTTGTTTATATTTTTTGATTTTTTTTCTAACTGTTTTGTGTATAAATTTTGTCAGTGTTAACGCTGTATATCACCCAGTGGCTAAGTTGTTGTATTTCTACAATCCCTTTGTTTACTTCCTTGTGCTGCGTCACATTGTACTGCTCATGTATTGTTTTCTCTTGTATCCCTCCGGGTCGTGCATAAAAATATTCATCTCTATGCCTAGTGCACCCACCCAGTCACCAAAAGCAAATAAATAAATAAATGGGGGGGTTCATTAAGGGAAGACAGGCTAAACAAAATATAAGGAAGACACTTAGTATTATTCATGGGTGGACTCAGAGGGGGTATCAGGGGGAGGTCAACTTGGAGACAGGAAATTGCATCACAATCTGCACAAGGGTTGTATACAGACCCCCATCTCAAGGGGAGGAAATGGACAAGAAAATGATAGAGGACATTCTCAAAATGGCTGAAAAAGGGGAGATACTGTTGATGGGGGACCTGAATATGCCAGATGTTAACTGGATGACATGTACTACAGCCACATCCAAGAGCAGGGTCATTCTCGATGCCCTGCAGGGGGCAGTCCTTAGACAGCTAGTGTTGGAACCCACTTGGGAGGGAGCACACTAGACCTGTATTCTCAAATGGAGAGAGGATCACAATTTAGAAGTCAGTGGACATCTGGGAACAAACGACCACTGCACAATGTGCTTCACAATAAGCACAACCATGGAGACAAGCCAGACAGAAAGAAGGATACTGGACTTTAGAAGGGCTGACTTTGGCAAAATGGGTGAATATCTGAGGAATACACTAGCAAATGACCAAAAAGGAGGGGTGGAAGAACAATGGAGAAAAACCAAAACTGCCATCATAGAGGCAGCAAGCCTGAAACAAATAAAGAAAACAAAGCAGAGTAAAAAAACACTATGGTTCTCAAAAGAGGTGGCAGGGAAGGTTAAGGAGAAAAAGGCTGCATTCAAAAGGTATAAGGAATCACAGAAGGAGCATGACCGGGAACTGTATCAATTAAAGTGGAAAGAAGTGGGAAGGCAGTCAGAATAGCAAAGCCCAAACCGAGAAAAAATAGTCAATTCAGTTAAGAAAGGGATAAACCTTTTATGGGTACATTAGGACATAGAAAGGTTAAGGGAGGAATAGTGAAGATTAATAAGGAGAAAGGAGGTGGGCAGAGGGAGACAGTGAAAAGGCAGAGATACTGAATGAATACTTTGCTCAGTATTCACAAAAGAAGATAAAGAGGAGTTACCTAAACCAGACAATAGAAGCACTCTGGTAGGGGGTGACACCAGTCCATTTACAGAAGAAAGAGTCCTGAAAGAACTCCTAAACTCAAGGTGGACAAAGCAATGGGGCCTGATGGGATTCACCACAGAATCCTAAAAGAACTAAGGGAGGACCTAGTGACACCACTGACCACACTTTTTAACAAATCATGGGAGGATGGGGTGGTACCTGAGGACTGAGGAGGCAGATGTGATTCCCTCTCACAAAAGTGGGAGCAAGGCAGAAGCAGGAAACTACAGATCTGTAAGTTTGACCTCAGTGGTAGGGAAAATGATGGAATCACTTGACAGAAAGAATTGTTGAGTACCTAGAGGCCAGAGGGCACAGGACCCAAAGCAGCATGGATTTACAGCAGGAAGGTCATGTCAGACTAATCTAATTGATTTCTTTGACTGGGTGACCAAAGTAATAGACCAGGGAGGGACTGTGCATATGGCCTACCTAGACTTTGGCAAGGCATTTGACACAGTCTCGCACAAAAGATTAATAACTAAGTTAGCCAGCCTGAGAGTGGGTCCCAGGGTGGAAGCCTGGGTAGCAAACTGGCTGCACAACAGGACACAGAAGGTAATAGTGAATGGAACACATTCTGAAGAAAGGGGATTACTAGTGTAGTACCTCAGGGCTCAGTACTGGGTCCAGTCCTCTTTAACATCTTTATAGGTGACATTGCAGAGGGTCTGGAGGGAAATGTATGCCTCTTTGCAGATGACACAAATATCTGTAACAGAGTTGATACACAAGGGGGTAGAAAGGATGAGAAGGGACTTGGCAAGGTTGGAGGAATGGTCAGACACATGGCAACTTAGATTTAATGCAAAGAAGTGCAAAGTAATGCACCTGGGAAACAAAAACTCAGGAGAAGAGTACACGATAGCAGGGGAGGTACTAACAACAACAACAAAAAAAATGGAAAGGGACCTGGGGTAGTCATATCAGATGATCTAAAGGTTGGTAAGCAATGTGAGAAGTCAGTAAGGAAGCCAGGGATACTGGGATGCATAGGAAGGGCATCACAAGTAGAAAAAGGAAGTGGTTATCCATCTGTATAGACAGTTGGTGAACCCCATCTGGAGTACTTGTGCAGTTTTGGAGACCCCATCTCACAAGGGCATAGACAGGATGGAAGCAGTCCAGAGGAGGGCAACTAAAATGGTGCAGGGTCTGCATCAGAAACCATATGAAAAGAGAGTGAGAGGGCTTAATATGTATACCCTTGAGGAAAGAAGGGAGAGAGGGGACATGATAGAAACTTTCAAGTACCTCAAGGGAATCAACAAAGTCCAAGAGGGTAGCATCTTTCAGAAAAAGAGATGTGCAAGAACAAGGGGCCACAATTTGAAGATAGAGGGGGGACGGCTCAGAGGTAATGTGAGGAAGTATTTTTTCACAGAGAGGGTTGTGGATGCATGGAACAGCCTCCCTGAGGAGGTCATGGAGTCAAGAACAGTGGGGGAATTCAAGAATGCATGGGACAGACATAAGGCAGTCCTAGTGGGGGTAGGAGGAAGTAAGCTGTTGGTTAACTAGGATCTGCAGCTTATCTTTAGGTAGGAAAATGGGCAGCCTAGATGGGCCAAGCGGTCCTTATCTGCATCATATTCTATGTTTCTATGTTTCTATATGTAACCCCAGATGGCGCTATCCCAGGGGCTACTACCCCTGCCTGATTTGCCACTAACAGGTTGAGGGGCCTGATCCAATGGCGGTGCCTCCACCCAGAGGTCAGGGTTTGCAATAGTTAAACTTACTTGGTCACAGCCTCTGGGACACTGCAACCCCCTTTCTTCCCACTAGTGGCCCACACAATATAGCAGAATTACCTTCACAGTATACACTTACCCCAAGGCTGGTTCAGGCACCGGGACATCCTGTAAAATAAGATACAGTGCAACAATCACAGTACAGTACTTTAACATAGACAAATACCTCAGGCAGTATAACTTTGTTGAAACAAACAGCTCTGATTTATTTAGGGGATATAACAAGGACAGGGGAAATCAGGTTAATTAGCTTATCACTTTACTATTCACTTTATGGCTCTGTGCACAGGCCTATCCTTATCAGTTACTGTCCCTGGGTACCCAGGCCCTAGTGGCTAGTCCAAACCGTGGCAGCTGGTAGGGCCCTTTCACACAGAGAAAAGGAAAATTAAACAGTCAGCAGTACAGTAATTCCATTTGGATTTAATGTGGCAATTCAACAGGGAGCGACCCCGAATTAGTACTCACGACCTCCAAAGAAGATATGGTCCTTCAATGTCAGCAGGGCTACTTTTGATCTCCAAGAGACTCCTCACACATTTATATGGTAAAAAAAGAAAGCACTATACCAGGCAGGCTGCATCTGTATCCCAATCGCAATTACTGCACAATAACCAGGAGAACACACAGCAGATTCAGTTCCTGACAGACCGAGTGTAATTCAACAATTTCTTCAGTCTTCTACAGGGTGAGCCTGGTTTCTACTCTTCAGAGATCCTTTGATTCTTTTCACAGGACGGATTCAGTCCTAACAAGCAGTTACACAAGTTGTAGACCGAACTCTGGGCCTTGCACACGCTTTTTTGACTGAAACTGTGCACTGAAGGAGCACAGGGTTTCTTTCCCTCACTTTCAGATCTCAAACTGAAACTCCCAACAGACAAAACCGGCACTTCCTTTGAGTTCCTCCCAGTTCTTGACTGGATTGGCTGTCACTCACAATAGACTGCTGCTGTTGGTCCAAAAAGGCACCAAGTCTAAACTACATCTCCCAGAGTCACTGCCCATACAATCCTCTTGTGGCTGGCCCAGATTATGAGTCCCAAGTTCTGATTCGTCCAAGGCATCATTTTAGAGCTAGCTTACCCCACACTGATTGGTCCAGTTCAGCAGTTCAAAACCAGAATGGGGAACTAGGCAGACAGTTCTGACTGCAAAGAAAGCAGGTTAGACAAACTGTAATTTTATTATTACTGTAAATGATTTCTGGCAATCAGTTACATCTTTCAGACAGGTTCCTTTGCACTTAGTGACTGCAAAATGGGGTGAATTGGCAGCAGCTTGAGTGGTACTCAATCAAAGAAACACACAGTCCCCATACAACTAATTATGTCTGCAAGCAGACAGCTCTTAAAGAGACAGTACCAGAGGTTCTAAAAACACTCACTGATAAATGGCTTAAACGCCAAACACCATTCAGGCTTGGAGCATTCAAGCAAGCTCCTGAAGTCTTTTGGGAACCCCCATTTGCAGGGGGTTACACCCTTCCTGGTTTGGGAAAGCTTGACGTCCCGCAAGCAAGTACCCATAAGTTTCAACTGCAACCATATACATTTGCATTAGGCTCACACATGTAATCATCAGTCAATATCATCATTTTACCAAGAACCATTTCTGAAACATTGCAGTACGTCACTCTTACACAGTATAACACACACATTGTACCATAACTCAAGTTATTACCTCTTGTACATGAAACCTGAAGAGAGGGGCCTTCCTATCAGTTACCTTGGGGCTGGACGGGGCAAGGGCACCATACTTAGAGGGCAACACAAGTAACTTGAGTTAGCACTAACGCCAGTTTGGGCAATGAGCTCGGGACACATACACCTTTTATGGACAACATTAGAGGCAGGTCCACTGGCCGCCCAGGGAATCATAACTGAGGTGCACCACAGGCTTTACAGCTCGACCAGTCTTTCTAGGGGGAACTGTTACAGTCTCTGCACTCTGAGCCTCATTTTCAGCATTGTCCTCACTTGTCAGGGAGTCTCCATGGGGTAGAGAGGCTAGAACTTGGGGCACTTTCAGCTCCAGGAGTTACAGTTTCTGAGTCCACAACATTTGGCTCGCATGGAGAGCTGAGACACTGGCAGTGGACTGTCAGGGCACTCAAAATACTCTTCTTGTTCGGTGTATCACCAGTCTGCCCCAATCTATCATTTTCTCCCTGAAAGCTCAAACAGTTCAACCATGCACAATGATTCCATTTCATCTGATCTGATGCTTTGCACTTCACTTTCTGGGAGCATTGGCTCCAGGGATGAAGCTTGGGGCATAGACAGTCCAGAAGGCCCAGCTTTGTCTCCAGTATTGACTAGGGATTGCCCGAAACAATTGACTCAGTTCGTAAGAAGGATAGTATTCAAAGTCACTCTCACTTTCTTCTGATATGGACTGACAGTCATGCTCAACTGGGACTTGTGGAGGGAACACTTTAACTTGCTTCTGTAGGTGCAGACTTCCTTGATCTTTCTTAGCAGCAGCTCTAGTCACTGGTCCAGAGGGGCATCTTCTGGGGCTCAGACTCAATCAGGATTTGTCCAATGGGTAGTAAATGATTTCTATGCATTGTTTTTACATCTTTTGAATTGTTCTCAGGCCTTACTTTGTACACTGGCAGATCATCTAGTTTGCCCACTACAATGTGAGGGAGATGGTGCCATCTGTCAGCAATCTTGTGCTTGCCATGCAGTCCCAGATTTCTTAGCAATACCCATCTCCTCCTGGAGTTCCTGTGCTTTCACCTTTTATCATACCTTTCTTTGTTGGCCAGATTTCTTTTGGCAGCCATGGTTTGAGCCAGTTGGTACGCATGAGTTAGCTGGGCCTTTAACTTTGCACATACTGTAAATAGTTGTCAGCTTGAACCCCATCAGGAGAGACCCCAAAACACACATCTACCGGTAGTCGAGCTTCTTCCAAACATCAGGCGGTAGGGGAGAACCCAGTGGCATCACTTTGGTGCAGTTATAAGCATGTACCAGGGTGCTAATTTGTTGGCTCCATCTAGGCTTGTCCTTTGGTGCAGGGTGCCTAGCATATCTAGCAAAGTGCGGTTGAAACGCTTCAGGCTGTGGGTCCCTGGGGTGGTAAGGAGTGGTTCTGGACTTTCTCACTCCCACAGAGAAAGCATCTCTTTGATCAGACGACTCTCAAAGTCTCTCCCTTGATCAGAATGGATTCTTTGTGGAGCCCCATAGTGAACAAAAAAGTTTTCTACAAGTACTTTGGCTACAGTGGATGCTTTCTGGTCTTTGGTGGGGAAAGCTTGGGCATATCTCGTGAAATGGTCAGTGACCACCAGCACATTACTGATATTTCTTTGATCTGACTCCAAACTCAGAAAATCAATACAGACCAGCTCCATGGGTGCACTGGTGGTTATGTTAACAAGGGGGCAGCCTCTGGGGCAAAGCTCTCTGTAAGCAGCGACTACAAGTTCGAATGTGTTGCTCCACATCAGCCCCCATCTTAGGCCAATAGAATCTGGATCTCACCAAGTCAAGTGTTCTGTCTATACCAAGGTGCCCCATGTGGTTGTGCAAGGACCTCAATACTGAGTCTCGAAGGCAGTGGCAGCACCAGTTGTTGTTTGTCTACTTGTCCCCTCTGTCTACTGTTTCTCTGTATAACAGTTTATTGATCAGTTTCAACTTAGGACCTTCTTTGTATAACAGTGCAGTTCTCAAATCAGTGGAGCGTAATTTGACACATCTTTTCCTGCATAGAGGGCTTCTAAAGCTGATTTGATCATAGGATCGCGGATTGAGCCCGCCGAATACTGTCATTGTCCAGCTGAGGCAGTGCACCAATGTCTATTGCAGAAAAGTGGCACAAGCAGCAGGTATGCAATTCTCAGAGGGTCCCAAGCAATCCACCATGCAGTCCACTGCGTCCGGACATTTGTTCCTCCCTGTCAAACTTCCGCAGAGTGCCCGAATGTCAGGTTCTGCCAATCGGACCCAATCATTCTGGGGAACAGGCCTCCGGAGAGAGCATCAGCATCTATGTGGTTCAGACCTGCTCGGTATTCGAGAGCATAGTCATATGTAGATAATGCAGAAAGCCACCTATGGCCAGTGGCATCCAACTTAGCTGAGGTCTGCACATAGGTCAAAGGATTATTGTCAGTTTTACTAGTATTTTAGCCCCATACAAGTACTCATGGAATTGGTCAACAATAGCCCACTTCAAAGCTAGGAACTCTAACTTATGTACAGGATAGTTCTTTTCGGATGGGGTCAGGCTTCTACTGGCAAAGGCCACTGGTCTCAGGCCATTCTCGTGCTCTTGGTACAACACAGCCCCAACCCTTGCAAGCTAGCATCAGTGTGCAGGACGTAAGGTTTTCTTGGATCGGCATAGGCCAGCACTGGAGCATGGGTAAGTTGATATATGATCTCATGAAAAGCAGTCTCACAATCAGGAGTCCAGCGGCCCCAAATACTTCACTGGATGAAAATACACTCTTTCAGTCTTGAGGGACGCTGACTTTGGTATTTTTTGTGGGTTGGGGGATACCCTTGAGTAAGGTTAAGTAAAGGGCGGATCACTCTTGAATAGTCCTTGATGAAACGCCGATAATAACCACAGAATCCCAGGAATCTTTGCAGTTCTTTTAGATTTTTGGGCTGTGGCCAGGTGGTCAAGGCCTCAACTTTACTTGGGTCGGTCTCTATTCCCTCGGTGGATACTATGTGTCCCACATACTTTACTGATGTTTGAAAGAATTGACACTTATCAATGGACAGTTTAAGGCCAAAGTCCTCCAGTCGGTCCAATACCTTAAATAATCTGCTCTCATGTTCCTCCAGTGAGCTGCCAAACACAATAACATCATCTAGGTATACCAGGCACTCTAGTAAGTTCATGTCCCCACTGCACGCCCATCAATCGTTGAAAAGTGGCTGGGGCACCTGAAACCCTTGAGGCATCCTCATGAATTCATAGAAGCCAAGCGGACAGATAAAGGCTGTCTTCTCACGGTCCTCTGGGGCATCGGGATCTGGTAGTACCCACCGCGGAGATCCAGCACAGAGAACCACTTGCTCCCGCTTAGGCAGTCCAAAGCATCCTGAATGCGGGCATTGTGTACTGATCAGGATAGTCCGCGTTTAAGGTGCGATAATCCACGACATCCTTACTGTCCCATTCTTTTCCTCACTACCACAATGGGGGAAGCATAAGGGCTTCTGGATTCTTGTATTACACCAGCAGCTAACATCTCTTGCAGATGCCGTCTCACATCATCTATATCAGCAGGTGCCAGGCGTCGAGACCTCTCACAAATGGTCTTTCGCATGCAGCCGGATATTGTGCTCAGCCCCTGCACGATCCTACGTCCCATTCCTTTAAAGAAAACACCTGGTCTCTGGGCAAGCTTCTCACTGATCCTCACTTTCCATTCAGCTGGCAGCGGGAGTTGCCGAAATCAAACAAGTCAGGCGTTACTCTGTCATTCTTCCTTGAACTCTGCTGCTGGGTAGCACTGCAGTGTCTGCACAATGCACATTAGCCAGGATGCAACCTCTAGTTTACTCGAATGTCTCTTTCAGACACATTATGAACTTGGACCATTACCCTTCTGGCATAAGCATGGGCTCTAGCGGCAAAATACTAGGCTTGACCAGCAGTCCTCTGGCAATTTTCCATCGCCTGGTGCATCCAACATTAATATTTTATTCTTAACATCCTTTCTGATACGGACCTCTCCCTGTAAGGTACACTGGGCATTTGGTGCCAGGATCAGAGACCAGGATCCTTCTTCCATACAATTCCGACCGGTTCCTCTGGTTCTTTTTTCAGCATCTCTGTGCCTCATAGGCCTTCTTAATTAAAGCCGGAACTCTTAAAGCTCTACTAGTCTTTGACCCCTGTTTTCATAACACAAATGTGCCAGCCTTCTGAACATATGAGCATTTGTTCCAATCAACAAAGGGACACCATCATACAGTCCAGTGGGGGACACACTAAGGCTAGGGTCTCTACTTGTTCGGCCACTCCAGCCACGGAGGTGGGGAAAGACAGCCAAATTCGGATATACCCAGAATAGGGTAGGCCTTTCACTTAACCCCATACATGCAGTCCTTCTAATGGTTGTAAGGGCACGCCTGACAAATGCTTCTGATACCAATCTTGAAACATAATTGTCACTTGGGAGCCACTGTCTAATACAGCTCTTGTAGACACTCCATTTACCTTTACAGTGGTCTCCATGGAGGGACCCACTATTCTGGACCAGTCTGGAGAGGCGGTAGTGGGGGCCTGGGCAACTGACCTTGCCACAAAAGGACGTGAATTAGCATTTTTGGTGCCCTCACTGGGATCATTTCGTGCACCTCTTAACCACTGATTTGTTCTCCGAAGCTCTCCTTGTAGCCTATATGCAACTTTGTCAGTGTCTTTTGGGGATTGGCATTCCTTTCATGTGCCCATCCTTCCCACAATTATAGCAAAACATACTTTTGGAGTTTGAGCTGGCCGAGGTGCCACACTGGGAGCCAGGGCGGGGTATTACTAACTGGAAACCTTGGTGCCATCTCTGTCTGCGGCGTGATAAGCATTTGGAGACATCTCGTCAGTTTCTCCACTTCCATGGTCAAGGAATCGAGTTCGGAGCTGTTATCAGCAGGAGATACATGGGTGGGTATCCCACCCCATAGCAGATGCAGTCGGATATAGGTCGGGGCCTGCATTTGCAGGCGTGGCCTTCATAAAGGGACTGTTTTTGAATTCCCGGATCTCTCTCAACAGTTCGCCCCATTGTGGCATATCTTTTTCCTTATCAGAGCACTCATTGACTGCCAACCTCTGCCCCTGAACTTCACTTGATGGGCCACCCTCAGTCACTCGGGTCATAGCCACAGCTATTGGTGCAGGTCCCTCCCAAGGTCGCCTTTTCTCAACTCCTCGAATTTCTCTCATTAACTCATCATAGGAGGGTGGGGATTCCAGTCGATTTGCCAGGCGTAACTGAAGCAACAGCAGTTCTGAGAAGGGGGCAGACTTAAGGATTCTGTCCAGTCTGGTTCGGTCCAGTTCAATCGCTGGCAACCTACCCTTTCTGAGGCATTCTTGCAACAATTTTTCCAGCCGAGACATACACAGACAACAACTCCCTTGGTACTGTTGTGCATTTCTTACTCTCCACCATAGGTCCTCATCAGAATCTGGGCTCCATACACATTCTCCAAGGCCTCAAGATAGGCTTCGTGCAGTCGCTCAGGGTTACTGGCCCTGCTTAGCACGGATGGTAGCCAGGGCAGGACCTCGGAGGCTCACTAACCCTCTTCGCCGCTTCCCGAGCATTGCCATTCTAGCACTTGGGGCAACATAGTCTATCCAGGTCTCCCAGTCATCCTCCCTTGGGGGTGGGAGCCAGAGAAGATCCTCAACCTTCGGTAAGAGTCGTGACTAATGGCAGGTGCAGAAATAGGAGTCTGCATTGGTTCAGCCACCATTACGGTACTGGAGCGGGAGAGGGTGTTGGGGGAGGAACACCCCCAGGTGGCAAGAATAGTTTCTTCAAGTCCTCCACAGTTTTCCCTTTCCCAGCAACCATTTAGCAAATTTCTCCTCAAAAGTTTCAGATAGTGGTGGGGGCTCATTCCCCCGGGTCTTTACTGTCCTTAGTTATCACTCCAAGCAGTGAGGGCTCCTCTGGGGTAATGGTCTGTGGTACTTTGGAGCTATCTATGGATCCTTAAACTCTACTAGGCCAGGAAAGTGTGGGTGAGCAGATTAGCGTGTCGACCCACCACCACAGGATTTTGTAAACCTTCCACCTTGGAAAGTACTCCCTGCACAGTGTCCGTATTGATACCCAGGGGATGTCCAGGATAAGCATAGCATTTTGGGGTCGATCTCCTCCCAGTACACCACTCCACCAGCCGGTGCACAGCCACTTCTGCGGGGTACCCATTTATTTATTTATTTATTTTTTTCCTTAACAGTGGTTTGTAAATATGGCCACTAGAGGACACACAATCCCAGCGGTGAGCCTCCAAAATGTAACCCCTAGATGGCGCTATCCCAGGGGCTACTACCCCTGCCTGATTTGCCACTAACAGGTTGAGGGGCCTGGATCCAATGGCGGGTGCCTCCACCCAGAGGTCAGGGTTTGCAATAGTTAAACTTACTTGGTCACAGCCCTCTGGGACACTGCAACCCCCCTTTCTTCCCACTAGTGGCCCACACAATATAGCAGAATTACCTTCACAGTATACACTTACCCCCAAGGCTGGTTCAGGCACCGGACATCCTGTAAAATAAGATACAGTGCAACAATCACAGTACAGTACTTTAACATAGACAAATACCTCAGGCAGTATAACTTTGTTGAAACAAACAGCTCTGATTTATTTAGGGATATAACAAGGACAGGGGAAATCAGGTTAATTAGCTTATAACTTTACTATCTCATTTATGGCTCTGTGCACAGGCCTATCCCTACAGTTACTGTCCCTGGGTACCCAGGCCCTAGTGACTAGTCCAAACCGTGGCAGCTGGTAGGGCCCTTTCACACAGAGAAAAGGAAAATTAAACAGTCAGCAGTACAGTAATTCCATTTGGATTTAATGTGGCAATTCAACAGGAGCGACCTCAATTAGTACTCACGACTCCAAAGAAGATATGGTCCTTCAATGTCAGCAGGGCTACTTTTGATCTCCAAGAGACTCCTCAACATTTATATGGTAAAAAAAGAAAGCACTATACCAGGCAGGCTGCATCTGTATCCCAATCGCAATTACTGCACAATAACCAGGAGAACACACAGCAGATTCAGTTCCTGACAGACCAGTGTAATTCAACAATTTCTTCAGTCTTCTACAGGGTGAGCCTGGTTTCTACCTTCAGAGATCCTTTGATTCTTTTCACAGGACGGATTCAGTCCTAACAAGCAGTTACACAAGTTGTAGACCTGAACTCTGGGCCTTGCACACGTTTTTGACTGAAACTGTGCACTGAAGGAGCACAGGGTTTCTTTCCCTTCACTTTCAGATCTCAAACTGAAACTCCCAACAGACAAAAACTGGCACTTCCTTTGAGTTCCTCCCAGTTCTTGACTGGATTGGCTGTCACTCACAATAGACTGCTGCTGTTGGTCCAAAAAGGCATCAAGTCTAAACTACATCTCCCAGAGTCACTGCCCATACAATCCTCTTGTGGCTGGCTCAGATTATGAGTCCCAAGTTCTGATTCGTCCAAGGCATCATTTTAGAGTAGTTTACCCCACACTGATTGGTCCAGTTCAGCAGTTCAAAACCAGAATGGGGAACTAGGCAGACAGTTCTGACTGCAAAGAAAGCAGGTTAGACAAACTGTAATTTTATTATTACTGTAAATGATTTCTGGCAATCAGTTACATCTTTCAGACAGGTTCCTTTGCACTCCTAGTGACTGCAAAATGGGTGAATTGGCAGCAGCTTGAGTGGTACTCAATCAAAGAAACACACAGTCCCCATACAACTAATTATGTCTGCAAGCAGACAGCTCTTAAAGAGACAGTACCAGAGGTTCTAAAACACTCACTGATAAATGGCTTAAACGCCAAACACCATTCAGGCTTGGAGCATTCAAGCAAGCTCCTGAAGTCTTTTGGGAACCCCATTTGCAGGGGGTTACATATAGGGTGTTTTACCAACTGCTGTGGAAAGGGAAGAGGCCCAAGATTAAAGGCTATATTTTGGAAGCCAGTGTCTCAGGGGGGTTTGGGACTCCCATGTGTAAAATACTACTATTTGGCATCCCAATCAGCAGATATACAAGACCTACTGGGGAAAAGGGGGCCTTCCAGGCCTTGGTGGGGTTACAGCCTAGATCCTCCATATCTCTGTATATGATACTCTTGTGGGTGGTCTGGTGGATGCTCCTTCTGTTAGGCCAAGGCACCCCTGTACCAGAGCTACATGGAGGGCCTGGTGTATGGTTCATAATATATTACAGCATGGGGGAAGGTGATCTCTAGACACCCCCTTACAGCATGCGGCAGCAGGGGGAGAGAGAGAGATACAAGGGGTGTTGGCTCACTGGAGTTGAAGGGGACTCTTCCTCTTGGACCAGATGATTGAGGATGGGCAAGTCTTGGACTTATCAACCTTAAAGTGAAGATTTAATTTGATTCCCTCCTCTTATTTTTCTTATTTTATTCTCAAGAGAAAATGGAGAAGCAGATGGAGGATGTGGGTTCTGAAGGTTATGGCTACTCTCCTTGGAGGAGACCTTTAAGGGAGATACTCAGATCCAACTTTCAAACCCCTAAGGGCATGTTACCGGATGTTGGTGAGTGCCTTGCTGGACCAGCTAGACAAATTGAAAAGAAGATGAGAGGAGGACGATTTCCAATTTTTTAACCGGGAGATTGGTCACTGATTCTCAAGAATTTTTAAAATGTTCTGTGAATGGTAGATTGAGGGCCATTCAATATAATGTGTTAATGAGGGTGTATTTCACCCCCACCCTGGCTCATAGAATCGACCCGTCAGTTACTGACCTATGTCAAAAATGTAGAATTCATGCTGGAACCTTTTTCCACTTAATGTGGGAATGTCACAAAGTCTATTCCTATTGGAAAGAAGTTTTGTCACTCCTACCACTTGTACTAGGGGAACCTTTGACAATGGACCTGGTTGAAGTACTGTTGGGTCTGCGGATGGGAAGGGAATGGGTTGGGCGAGTTAGAAACTCCTCTCTTTTGAGACTGGGACTGGTGCTAGAAATGCATCAATTAGCCCTCTATTGGAGGCTCTCGAGCACCCCTCCAATCTCTGCCTGGGTAAGGGATTTGGTGGAATGTATGAAATTGGAGAGAATTCAATGTAGAATATGGACCCAAGAAAGTAAATTCCAAGAGATATGGGACCCATTTGAGAGGGCAGTGCAGTCTTTCTGGTTTCCTGTCTTTTGATAGGGCCAGTGCATCCACCTTTTTTTTTGCACAATATGCTGTGTGGCTGAGCGGGGTTGGGGGGGATGGATGGTCCCATTTGGTATTTTTTCATCCCTTTCTTGGGTACTAATTATCCCCATTGCAGCCCAGTAGTAGTAGACATGTGAGACCTCTACATGATACCACAAATGGTTCACCTCAAGTTCAATGTGACGGTTAGGCTATGGAATATCAGATTCATTATGTGGGGAGGGGTCAAGAATAGAGCCTATCTAATGACCATCAGCTAAGTGAACAGTCTATATTTATTTAATTGTACCATGTTAATTTAATTTTACAATCTTAACATATTTATTTCTATCTGTACTTATTTGTCTCAGCCTGGACAGAGTCTGCACTCCTGCTTGTGTCAAATTATTCTCCCTGTATGGGAGCACTTTTCTTTGATCTTGGAAGTATAAAATAAAGTTTACAAAAAAAGTACATGTTTGCACAAAATACATATTCATCTATGTTAAAATTGTAAGGGTGGATCTAGGACATGACGGACCTAGAGCCCTTCTGACCTTCAATCACACTGGAACTACTATGTCATCATGTGTAGCATCTGTGTGTCTGTTATTTCACTGTATGTGAACTGCATGGTCAGTGTATCAAGAGAGATCTCCTGCACCAACACATTTTCATGTTGCATGTTTTAGCCATGGTGGGTGGGGGACTTTCTGCATTGTACTCCTCGGTTTCCATGTACAGCTGGTCACGCTGGTCACTGGTTGTTCTTGTAGTGATTACACTGCATATGGGGATGCACCAGCACCTCATACAGCCTCCTGGATTATATTGCTGTGCAGGTCTGCTTCATCATGTGCCGAAGTTTAACCCTCAATGTGATTGTGTATGCATACACAGTAGTGCCAGGAACACCAATGACAGCATCTGAACACATCTCATGCATGGACTAGGTAATGCCCCACTTCTGCTTGGTTTCTTTGTGTGCTATGACTGTAGCATGGGTAATTCCCATGGCTTTTACACATATCAACTTCCGCGCAGTCCTTCCACATAGATTTGCAGTTGTGTATCAGTTGCTTAGTTGCAGCTGGAATGAATGTAGTTGTGCCATCTCCCACCTGTTTTTGAAAATTCACAATTTTCTACTGTACTGTAATTTCATTAAACTTTAGAGAATGCCAGTCCTGCATCTTATTTCCACATACAATAATTCTATGATATATGTTTGGTACCACTGCCCTCAAGATATTAAGGATATAGCAAACCTATCTGGCCACTCATAATCATGAATGTCTGAAATTAGGATATTTTACTGCTGCAGGAAAGATACTGCAGTCCTCTGTGTAGCAAGTACTGTAAATGATGTGAGCATCCCCTATTGATCTTCAATTGCTTTTTAAGTCATTCATGAAGAAGAAACATGCATTGCAGATACTACCTCTTATTGGACTAACAAAACTGTTGTTGAGACTAGCTTTTGAGCATTGTACTCTTTTTCAGGTGAATGAAATAAAAGATATCACCTGCAACACATTTGGGGCCAGATATTAAAATGCTTGCACCTGGTGCAAAACCATTTGCATCAGATTTGTGCCCAGCTGCAATATTCAAAGACTAATTAAAACCGACTATCAACATGAAAGCGCCTGATGCTAAAGGAGTGAGGGGAGGGGCCATGAATACTGGCACACCAGCATATTCAAAAGTGTAGCGCCATGCTACAGTGGTTAGCATGACCTGTAGTGTGGCACAAAATACCACTATCGAAAAGCAGGCGGAAACGCCAGGCAAATATAGTCAGGCAGAGCTCCCAATCCCCAACACATGGTAAAAGTATAATATACACTATCTCTGGGAGTTTAGTGGCCCCCCAAACCTGATTCTTGACACATATCAAAAGTATACTATACACTATCCCTGGTAGTCTAGTGCACCCCCCAGAACTCAATTCCCAACACATATTAAAATTATATTACAAAGTATCCCTAGTAGCCTAGTGGCCCCCCAAAAACTGATCCCTGATCACCAGTCACCAACACATATACATACTGCAAATAAAATCCTTCTGTGTGCCAGCCCAGTTGCGCTGAGGGTTGAGGCGCTGGACGCCACACCTCGCACCACGCTGGTGACCCGGGTTTGGGAATGGATTTGGGATGCTGGGGGCTGGCAGGGGAGGGAGGGAGAGGATTGAACATCCATAGGGACTGCTCTCCTCTCCTTGGGGTGGGTTGTGGGTTGATGTCACTCTGCAGTGGCCACCGATGGAGACTGGGAGCTCTACAGTGAGCGACGCATGGGGAACATCACAGAAAAGTGGAAATTCGCCTGGCGACTGACCGGATGATGGCTGCTGGTCCTCCATCAATGCCTCTAAACAAGCTCTCAGCTGCAGCTGCAGCCAGCAGCACCCTGGGGCCAAGTATGTGCTGGGCTGCCCTCTGATGCCTTTCCCCTGAGGAGGGGTCCTGCCCAGCAAAGGGTTGCGTCTGGGTTACCCCACGGAATGGCTGCAATGTGGCTGGAGAAGACTCAGGATGGGACAGGCAGAAGCAGAAGTTGAACCTAGGTAAACCTGAAGGAGTGGTGGGTTGTGAGGCCCAAAGGGGAGATAAAGAAATAATAAAAAAAAAAATCCTTCTGTGGCACGGCAGTCGACCCCCACTCCAGCCCCAATCTCTCATATTATTTATTTATGCATCCCTGGTGGTCCACTGGACCACTGCAGCACTGATTCCTCATCTATTACAACCCCTCCACCCCACATACCTGGTGGTCTAGAGGACCCCACACACCACAAAGCCTACCACCTTCCTTCTCACCTCCCAATCCCAAAAACAAGCTGGTGACTGTCTCAGTCCACTGCTCACTTCCACAGCCAGAAGCCAACTGAGTTCTGAATGAGCAAGTACTATATACAATACACACTCATTCAGAGCTCAGTCAGCTGCTGGCTTCGGAGATGAGTGGTGGGCTGAGCCAGTCATCAGCTGTGTATGGGATTGAGGGTTGGGGACTGAGGTGGTAGGCACTGTGGGGGGTTCACTAGACCACCAGGTATGTGGGATTAGGGGGTTGAAATAGATGAAGGATTAGGACTACAGCAGTCCACTGGACCATCAAGGAGGAATAAATAACTATTATGAGAGATTGGGGCTGCAGTGGGGGTTGACGACCATGCCACAGAGGGATTTTAATTGCAATATATGTCAGTGATCGGGATCAGTTTTGAGGGGGCACTAGACTACCAGGGAGAGTGTGTATTTTCTTCTGACACATGCCAGTGGTCAGGGATTGGGGCTGGGGGGGACTAGATTGCCAGGGAACATACCTTTCAATTG
This sequence comes from Neoceratodus forsteri, assembly GCA_016271365.2. Taxonomy (NCBI): domain Eukaryota; kingdom Metazoa; phylum Chordata; order Ceratodontiformes; family Ceratodontidae; genus Neoceratodus; species Neoceratodus forsteri. The sequence goes on from JADMNL010000023.1 coordinate 323,387,440, forward strand.
TCCCTGAGTATCAGGGACATCCCTGATCATGCCTCACAATGTTCCTCTGACCCTCGTAACATTGCCATTTTTGCAACAGTAGAGTGGGAATAACAAGCAGAAACTGATATCAAACTTTGCTGTCACAGGCATGTCCTTCTTCACATGCTGCATCTTACACAAATCTCTCTATTCTGTCAGCTTTTTGAGTGAATAGTATAAATTATCAGGATGTGTTCCTGATTTGGGGTCTTTATCCTCAATTCTTGTAAGGCATGTCACTGATTCTTGCAACAAGGGGTTGAGTGGTATGCCAGGGTAAATGTATTTGTGCAATACATTTTGTGCAGGGACAATGACTATCTAGTATCTTTATTATATATAGATGTATAAGCTATATGTCATTTGTATGCCATATGTATACCTTTATCTACTGTATATATTATAAAGGCACAATAGTGCCACTATAGTTAGGGTTGAGTAGGCAGTTTAATGTTAAACCTCAAATTTTGCACTTTAATAACTTTGCACCTATTGAATGGATTTACACAAAATTTGGCATGCACTGTCCTGTGGGGTTGATTACTTGATTTACCAAGTTTTGTTTTCATTGGATCTGTGGATTTTGTGCAGCGACAGTGAAAAGTGTAAATGTCTTTTATTTTGCCAGTTTCAACTGTTTTTTCTTCATCATGCTGCAGCCACACTGTTTGGAAATTTGGTCTGACATTTTCTGGATAGAAAGGGGTTGCCCTAAAGAACAAGCCAGCATTGGTTTGGTTAAAAAGTATGAATCCATTTTAAAGTTATTCAGTTTTGAAAATGTGGGTTCTGAACATGGTCAGTTCAATCTTTTGGATAGCTGCACAGGTTCAAAGAGGGATTTGGGCTCACAAAAAGGGATTCTGACAACTCACAAAGAGGGATTATTAAATCCCTCTTCATGAGAAAAAAATCTCTTTTAGCTAGCTGCCATCTTGTTTTCCATTTTTGTGCCACTCAAAACATTATAACTTACCCTAGGGATGTTTCCTGTAGACATCTAAGTATGGGCTTTGTTCAGGGGGATGCCCATGCATACTTCTGTGCCTTTAGTTTATATTACTTTAGCCAAAAAATGCTCATTTTTAAAATTAAACATCGCCTTTTGTGAATCACTTCCTATACCTTTTATGAGCTGTCAAAATCCCTTTATGCAAGCCGATCCCTGTTCATGAGCTGTCAAAATCCCTTTCTGTGAATGGATGACTAGATGGCCCTACCTCATGAAAAGTGATTTGCTCACAAAAAGGGAGTTTGACAGCTCATGAAAAGGGATTGGCTTGTGAAAAGGGATTTTGACAGCTCATGAAAAGGGATCTTAAAAAGTAATCACTTTTCATGAGCTGTCAAATTCCCATTTCATGATAATTCCCTTTCCGTGAGCTGTCAAAATTCTTTTTCATGAGGGGATGACTAAAGATGGCCCTATGTCACAAAAAGAGATTTCTCACGAACAGGGATTTTGACAGCTCACGAAAATTGATTCAACTTGTGAAAAGGGATTTTGACAGCTCTCAAAAAGGAATTACACAAAATAATCCCTTTTCTTGAGCTGTCAAAATCCCTTTTCATGAGCTGTCAAAATCTCTGTTCATATGGTGAAGACCAGATGGCAGGGATTTCTCGTGAGCAGGGATTTTGACACCTCATGAACAGGTATTTGTCTCACAAACAGGGATTTTGAAAGCTCATGAACAGGGATTTTAAAGTGCAGTTTCTTTGCCAGTTCACTGCAAAGAAATGGTTAGGACTTTTGGCTTGAATTTTGCTGGGTACAATGGGGTTGTCCTCAGATGTGACTTTTACTGGTCTGGTGTAAAAATTTTAATTGATTCCATAGATATGCCATTCAAAAGTTGAGAAATTTTTCATAGGATTACATTGTGGAGAAAGCTGTGGTTTTTGATGCCTATACCTCAAAAATGGTTAGAGATATGGATTTTTCACTAAGCGCAGTTTAGTGCACCTTTATGTGAACTAAGCATGCATGCAGGTAACCAGTCCTTGATTACAATAGCAGTGGAATTTTTTCCAAGGTTGCTACGGTTACTAAGATATTGTGCCATTTGTAACACTAGGGTTACTTGGAATGTAGGCCTGTGCTACAATTATAGGGTCCTGTGCTCCCATATATGGATACCATTATGCAGTAATGGGACTGCTGGGCCATCCATTATGCAATACTGGAAGCACAGGCTTCAAAGGGCCCTGTGCTCCCACAGGGAGATGACAGCTTATTACAATGCCTGTGCATGTATGGCTAGAAGGGAGTGCAGGGCCCTTATAGGTAGATGGAAGCGCAGGGCCTGGAGGGCTCTGCACTCCCACATATGGATAACATTATGCTGTGGGGACTGCAGGGTCATACATTATGCAATACTGGGAGAGAACAGTTCATTACAAAAAAAAATGATACCATGGGCGCACATGGCCCTCCAAAACCATATAAGGGTAAGATTACACTTTCTAAAAAAGAAGAAAATTCATTGCAAAAAATGTTGTTAATGCATCAGTTACGGTTGAAGTGACAAAAGTAGGGAAATGAGGCATTAGGGTTGAGACCCTAACATCCCCCCTCTCTACCACCCCACCCCCACCCTCCACAGACAAACAAGTGACAGAGTGTGCCTTGGGGTCATCAGGCTTAACTCTCACCCCATACTCCTATACTGTACTATTCCAGTTTTATTACACTTGGAATGGAGTGAGAGGGCTGATGACCCCAAGGCACACCCTGTCATCTCTTGGTCTGTGAAGGGCAGGAGTGGTGTGGCATGGTAGGGTGGAGGGTGTTAGGGTCTGAACCCTAACACCTCATTTCCCTACATTTGTCTCTTCAACCCTAAATGACGCATTAACACAGTTTTTTGCAATGAACATATATCAAAAAAACTCCATTAATTAGATTATAGATTATATAGTGACAAAGTCTGGAAATTCAGTGTTAGAATACTACCTACCACCCCACTCCCTCACTTTTCACACACCAACAGGCATCAGGGTGTGTGTTGGGTTCATCGGCCCTAACTCTAACCCCATTCTCCTATACTGTATAATCTCAGCTTGTTTACACATGGAATGGGGTGAGGTTATGGTGGGCAACCCATGACATACCCCAACACCTGTTGGTGTGTGGTTGGTAGGGTGGGTGGGTGGTAGGGTTGATAACCCTAACACCAAATTGCCAGACTTTGTCACTGTACTATGAACCCTAATTGATGCATTAATGGAGTTTCTGCAATGAATTTCCTTCTTTTGAAATAGTATAATAGTATCACCAAAGTAATATGCATGTAGTATAAATTCAATAGATGCATGTAACTCGGACATTTTCAGGAATTTTTTCTCCAAATTTTCAGTGTGGCTTTTTGGTGACCCATCCTCATGAACACTGGCACTGTCATTCTTTTAATCTGTCCTGAAAGTTGATTTCACACAGTGACCATGCCATTCTGCACCATAGGTGTGAAAACATATTTTGGACAGGATATGAAAATGACATCTGTATACTGTTCATGAGGAGGTGTGAAAATGGCAATGTGGAAAATCTGGAGTAAAAATATGCAAAATTAGCAAAGTTACAAGCATGCGTAGAAACTGTGAGACACACACTCATAACGCAGTCATTTTTTGGAAATTTTTCACCAGATTTTCATAATCAGCTTTTTGTGAACTCCCCTCATGAATACTGGCACTGTGATTTCAATAATCAGACCTGAAAGTTGATTTTACACAGTGACCACACCATTCTGCACCACAGGTGAGAAAACAGATTTCAGGCAGGATGTGAAAATGGCAGCTATGCTGTTCATGAGGAGGTGTTCAAAAATGGCAATGTTGAAAATCTAGAGGGTAAATATTGAAAATTGGCAGAGTTACAAGGGTGCATAGAAACTGCACAATGCACGCTCATAACATGGTTATTGATTTGATTTTTGCACCAAATTAAACAGACATGGGAATCCACTCATGAATATTGGCACTGTCATTTATTAATTGGTCCTGAAAGGTGATTTGCAGTGACTGTGAAATTACCTTCCAGGTCTGATTAATGAGATGACAGTAACAGTGCTCATGGGTGGGGTCCCAAAAGCCCGTGTTGAAAATTTGGTGTGAAAATGTTGAAAAATGTTCAAGACATCAACATAAGTTCAATATACAATAGACAGCCATTGTATGGGCTTACCTTGATTCCTTCAGCTTTGCGGTTCAGCGTTGAAGAGTGCAGACATGTCCCGTCCAGAGAAGATGACAGCTGCTGACCTTCAGAGGTAAGTATGGGGGTATGAGGGTGTGGGGAGGTCAAGCAGAGGGAGGGTGGGGATGGTGGAGGAGGATGGGGATGGGGAGACGACAAGGGATTGTTTTTTTTTTCTGGGGGAAAAAGATGTCAGGGGATGGTTTTCTTTTTTAACAGGTATATAAATGCATGTATCAGGACAATGGGGGTGGGCTGTCCATTGTCCCAGAACAACAGGGACTACACCAGCAACTGGGGACACTGGGATTGGGCTACCCGATGTCCCACATAGTTGGGGGTAGTGCTAACGTGGGGATTGGGCACCCTGATGTTGGCAAAAGGGAAAGAAACATAATTTTGTACACTGGGAGTGGGCTCCCTATTGTACCACTGTGGCAGGGGTCATGGTGGGGCAGATGACAGTTGCCAACATGAGGACTGGGCACCCCAATGTAGGCATAATAAAAAATTCTTTTGGGACACTAGGAATGAGCTATCCTGTGTCCCACAGTGGCAAGTGGGGGGAGGCATTCCTGCCACCAACATGGTGATTGGGCACCCGGATGTTGGCAGAAATTATTTTATTTAATAAATCCTGCCTTGGCCCCCTTACAGGCATTAAAAGGAGAAAAACTCTATTATTCGAAAACACCAGCAGGTGTTTACCTAAACAGGGTCAAGGAACACATTTCTGTCGTTATTTGGCCCAAAAAGTGGCTGGATTTTTTTTTTTGCAGGGCTGGTGTTTTTTAATGGAAGTAAAAGCAAAAATTGCAGCAAGTTTCACAAAATTTGTAAAGAATGGAACAAACGTCAGAATTTTATAAAGTGTCACTACCGTTTTTAAGTTTGTGAAAGTAATGGGGAGCCAATCATCAAAATATATTTCTGGCCATTATTATTAAAATCTAATGGCAGGATCAGGTTCCTCGGTCCCCAATTAGTTAAACACAACTGTTGGTGTTTACTTAGGCCAGTAATTCAGAATTACAGCAGTTTGTCTCCACCACTAAGTGAAAACAAGACAGCGGTAGCACGACACTACTGAGGGCATTTGCAACAGTAAAATGTACTGCCAGCAGCTATTTCTTTCCCATTGACATAATGGGAAACTTGAAATTTGAATAACTTTTGAACGGATTAATATTTGTTCACGATATCTTCAAAAGGCACATTAGTGACCCAGACTACATATTTCCTGAGAATGTCAGACCAGATGGACAAACCATTTGGGTTGTAGCCCTAAGCAAAGAAATAGCCATAAAAGTGTTGTTTTTTTACATTTTTTTGTGCTCTGCAGCTCCACAGCTGCACGTATGACTGTAATGCAACTTGCCAGATCCAGAGATACATGGTACCAGGCTGCACATGCAAACATTTAGGCAAATCGGTCAAATAGTTGCAAAGTTATTAACATGCAAACGCTTGGGTTTAACATGGATGTGGCCGGGCAACCCTAACTATACTGTCACTAACGTGCCAGTATATATATACTATATATATGTGTATATATATATATATATATATATATATATATACTCTGTATATATTTGTGTATATATATATATATATATATATATATATATATATAGCAAGAAACTATGTTAATGTATCAGTGAAGGTCAATATTAAAGTGTCAAAAGCTGGAAAATTCAATGTTATGGTTTCCAGCCCCAACTCCTCATCCCCAGCCCCAAGCAACAAAAGGACAAGACCACAAAAGCAACCTACAGACAGCCATCCTCTGGTAAGGCAAACAACATACAACTATTTCTAGATGACACAAATGCAGTAGCACTGATGTGCTTTCTTCATGGATTTGTATCTGCATTATGCAACTGCAAAATATAGACACTCAATTGTCACTGCAGATAGGAATCCACAATACTGGTGGATGCTTGGAACATCCTCCTAGTGTAGGTGGTAGGGCCAAAAATTGTAATGGGATTCAAGAATGCATGGGGTATGCATAAGAGAACCATAGTGGTAAAGAAAGGAGGGGAGACAGAGATCAGGTACAGTCTGTGGTGTTACAATAGGTAGGAAAATGGCAGACTAAGTGGGCAAAGTGGTCCTTACCTACCATCAAATTCTATGTAATCATAACTCGAGGGTACACAGTCTTTAACTGGAGGGGGAGGTTTAGGAGGGAGGTCAGGAAGACATTTCATGGAGAGCGTGATGGACACTTGGAATGCACTACCAGAGAGGTAATTTTATTGAAGACCATGGGCAGCTTCAAGAGAGGCTGGGATAGGCATAGGAGCAGGTAAGGATCATGTTTAGGAGGCTTGAGAAGTGCAGAGGGGGCAGGGACAGTAGCTCAAACTGTGGACACTACAATATGAGCAATACATCAGTGCTGCTGTATTTGTGCCATCTGGAAACAGTTGTATGTTCACCATGCTATCTAGCAAGGTACATGATATGCTGTGCATAAGTATTTCTGTACGTAGAGGTACAGGCCCCATGGGATATCTGTCTGCAGAAATGCAGGCCCCATGGGGTCTGCACTTCTTCCACCACATGATTTCATGAATGTTGTATTGCATACACACACACAGATGTGACTGCAGAAGCAGACACTCCTGTGGTATAGTCTTTGTATGTTTTTTTGTATTACCTGATGATGGCCATCTGTGGTTGCTTGTGTTGTCTTGTCCTTTTGCTGCTTTGGTGAGGTGGGGTGGGGAGGTTGGGTTGGAAACCCTAACGTTGAATTTCCCAGCTTTTGACACTTTAATACCAACCCTAACTGAAGGATTAATGTCATTTTTTGCAATGAATATATATGTATATATATATATATATACAAAATCCATTAATACATTGAATTGGGGATTTCTAACAGTAACAAAAGTATGAAAATTCAATGTTAGCATTCCAACCCTACCAACCATCCCACCCTCACCACCAACACATCAGTCAGGCATCAGGGTGTGCCTTGAGTCATCGGCCCTATCTCTCACCCAATTCCATGTCTAAGGAAGCTGAAATGGTACAGTATAGGATAATAGGGTGAGAGTTAGTCCTGATGACCACAAGACACACCCCATGCCTGTTGGCATGTGGAGGTTCAGTGGTGGGGTGGTAGGGTTGGGAACGCTGATGCAGAATTTCCATACTTTAGTTGATGTAATAAGAACCCTAACTGATGCATTAATGGAGTTTTTACAATGAATTTCTTTTTTTTAGAAAGTATAATAGTATCTTTATTTTATTGTGGCTGAGCAGGGTCCTAATCCTGCCATATATGCATATATGTATGTAGGTGGGAAGTGCAGGGCCCTCTGGGCCCTGCGCTTCCATCTGTTGAACAACAGTGACCAAATTGTCAGTATAGCCATCTTATTACCCCTCCTCATGTACCCCACCTGGTACAGGGCAATTGTGAAATACAAGGCAAAACGTAATATGCGAAACTGCAATGCCATGCCATGCCACAGGTCTGTAAACACATTTTGGTCAGGATGTGGGAATGACAGCTATACTGTTCATGAGGTGGTGTGAAAAATGGCTACATTGAAAATTTGCCAGCAAAATATGAAAAGTACCAAAGTTATGCTTGTGCATAGAATTAATTCAATTAACGATGTAACTCGAGCATTTTGAGGAATTTTTGCAACAAATTATCAACATGGCCTTTTGTGAACCTTACCTCATAGACAGTGGCTCTGTCATTTTGTTAATCAGCCTTGAAAGGCAATTTTGCAGAGCATACGTGCCATTCTGCGCCACAGTAGCGGAAACACATTTCGGCAGGATGTAAAAAATGACAGCTGTACTGTTCATGAGGTGGTATGTAAAAGTGGCAATGTTAAAAATTTGGAGTCAAAATATTGTAAATTACTAAATTTATGCACCTGCGTAGAAACTGCATAACACACGCTCATAGTGCGGCCATTTTTGGAAATTTTCGGGCCCCACCTCATGAACACTGGCACTGCCATTTTGTTAATGGGTCCTGAAAGGTGATTTCACACAGCAACTGCAAAATCACCTTATGGGCTCAATTAACACAACAACAGTGACAGTGTTACTCAGGTGGGGTCCCAAAAAGGCTATGTTGAAAATCTGGTAAAAAAAAACAAACAGAAATGGCCAAGATATCAGTGCAAGTTCAGACAGCCATTATACAGCATTTACCTTGATTATTCAATTTGCAGTTCAGCTTTGAAAGGTGCAGACGTGTCGCAGTCCTCAGAAGATGACAGAAGAAGATCTCCGGTGGTAAGCATAGGGCAAAGGGGGAGTGTGGAGTGGTGGGTTGCTCAGTGGGAGAGTCAGAATTGGAGAGGGGGGACATGGAGATTAAGAGGGACCATTTTTTTTACAGGATTACAAACAAAAAAGAAATCAGAGGACTGTTTTCTTTGTTTCAGGTATATAGAAAGGAACATTAAGGTACACTGGGGGTGGGCTCCCCAATGTCCACAATACTGGTGGTGTTGGGGGAATAAAACATAACTGGGGACATTGAAAGTGGGCTCCCCAGAGTACCACCTTGGGGATCCTACTGCAGACACTGTGATTGTGCACCCCAATGTCGGCAACATGGGAGACTGTTGTGGACAGTAGCATCTAGTGCTGACATGGGGATAGGCACCCCAATGTCGGCAGCAACATGTTTTTGTGTTAAAACAAATATTTGGGGATTTTTGGCTCAAGAAGTAGGATCCTACTTTGTATCTCATCATACAGACTAGGATCCTACTTCACATGATGACCATATGAACAAAGAATTAAAATGATAAATAAGACACATTTCAAGGATATTTTCCAAGCAGTAAAGTGCAGAATGCACCTAGGAGGTCCCAATAAGCAAGCTACATGTGTTGGTTCCTCCCCACAATATCATTTGGGAGGTTTCCAAATTTAAATTTTTCAGGCAAAACTGAAAACAAGATGGCAACCATACAAAGTAGGAATTTTCCTATATAAAGCAGGATTCCTACTTCATTTCATACAGCTATATTTTAGTGCTTACTGATCATGCTCAGAAACAAGTTGTTCACATTTTTAAACTGCAATAACTTAAAAATGTATTATTATTTTATCACCAGACTAGCAAAAGGCAAATCTGTGGGGTAGTCCCTTTCATCCCTGAAAATTTCAGACCAAAATACCAAACCACTGGGCTGTAGGTAAGTTCAAAGAAAAACCTAGCAAAGTCAGTGAGCGAAAAACATGTTTTTTTTCACCTCCATAACTCAGAAACCATGATTTCAACCAGAATGTATCTTGCCAAATCAAGAGATCTGCCCCACAGGAAGGAGCATACCAAATTTCATGCAAATACATTGAACAGCTGAAAAGTTATTAAAGTGCAAGATTTCAAGTTTAACATTGAAGTGCCTACTCATCCCTAACTATAGGGGCATGACCGCACCCCTATAATTAATATATATATATATATATATATATATATATATATATATATATATATATATCTATATATATATAGATATCTTATATGTTAAAGCAAAAAAAATCCATTTAATGCATTGGTTGGGGTTGTTACACAGCAACAAAAGTGAGGAAATTCAGTGTTAGGGTTGAAAGCCCCTTGGACCTCCCCAGCCCACCCCCCAATCATATCAGTGTGTGCACCGAGGTCGCGCCCTAATGGTGACACAAACAAAAACACAAACAGAAACAGTAATGGAACACAAATGGTAATAGTAATAAAATGCTATCGCAAATGACATCAGAAGGGGTAACATACACGGTGGCGTACATGGGAATGGTAATGCAAACAGGGACATAAACGCACGTGGAAACAGTAACTGTAACAGTAATGGAAGCGCATCACCTGTTTTTGCCAAACAGGTGCATACAGAAAGAAACACAGTGTGTACAAAGAATGTATGCATTGTAATGGGGCTTGAAGCTTAAAACGAGCATTGGAAGTACTTAATTGCAAATATCTCAGCAACCGTACGACATAGAAAAAAAATAAAAAATTCACAAAAATCATGATTTTCCTGACTAGGTTTTGCTATGTGACTCACAACAAAAATTCTGTATCTCACACCGTTTTCGAGATACAAGCCCCAAAAGGCACGGTGGATGCCACCATGTTAGTCTATGGGAAAAAATTTCAACTTTGGAGTACCATAACTTGGCAGCCGTGCGATATTTTTTCAACAAACCACAAAAAGGCACATCTGTTGAATGGTGGCAAAGTTATTAAGGTGCAAAGTTTGACCCTTTAACCTTAAAAGTGCTATTCTACCATAATATATACTGTATGTATTTATTTATTTAGTTTTTGTTGACCGGGTAAGTGCACTAGACAAATCCTGTCTATTTTCAGGAATGACCCGGGGGGGGATACAGATGAATGCCAACTGACCTTGAACCAGATCAAAGCTGAATATATATATATGTGACAACATCGCTACGTGGCAGACCGCCTCGTCTATGCCAACATGTGTGTTACCTTTTCTGTTCTCATTCACGCTATGCTTACCACTGTTAGCACTTCTGTTTGCATTGCTGTTCCTGTTACTATGCCTCAAGACATCACGTGGCGGGAGTGCGGGGTCTGAAGGGCCCTGGGCTCCCGCCACTGCATTACATTCACTATTTCTCATTATCATTCTCAAGAGGGAAATTAGAGGCAAAAATCCATTTAATGCATTAGTTAGGTTGTTCCTGGCGAAAGTGAGGAAATTCGGTTGGTTGAAAACCCTTGACCCCTGCTCACCCTCAACCAGCACAGGGTGCATTGGGGTCGCCTGTCCTAACTCTCACCCCATTTTCCTATACTTCTGCTGCTTTACACATGTGATGGGGTAAGAGTTAGGGGCTGGCGACCCCAATGCACACCCAATGCCGGTTGGGGGTGGTCAGGGGTCCAAGGGTTTCAACCCCAACACTGAATTTCCTCACTTTGTTGCTGTGGAACAACCCTAACTAATGCATTAAATGGAGTTTTTTACTATATATATATATATATATATATATATATATATATATATATATATATATATCTTCATATATATATATATATCTTCATTACGAAAAAACTCAGTTTAATGCAGCAGTAGGTTGATTCCACACAGACAAACATCTGGAAATTTGATGTTAGGCTTACCAACGCTACCACCCCACCCCTGTACCCTCCACAAACCAACAGGCATCGGTGTGTGCGTTAGGATCATCAGCCTAACTCTCATCCCGTTCCATGTGTAAACAAGCTGAGATGATACAGTATAGGAGAATAGAGTGAGAGTTAGGCCCGACAACCCCACTGCACACCCCGATGCCTGTTAGTGTGTGGAGGGTGAGGAGGTGAGGTGGTGGAGTGGTAGAGTTGGTAACCCTAACATCAAATTTTCAGACTTTCTTGTCAGTGTGGAATCAATAATAACTGCTGCATTAAAATGGATTTTTTTGCAAAGAATTTCCTTTGTTTTTGCAAAAGTGTAATGGTACTTATATCCATACTGTATGTGGGAGCGTGGTTCGCTGGGACCTGCACTCCCACCTACCATAACTGTAGAGGCATAAAGCAGGAGGCCCCTTTGCTTCCAGTATAGCAAAATGGCATGTATACATGGAAGCATGGGTCCTCTGGGCCCACACCCCACCTACCCATAAGTTCAGACACATAGTGCATGCCTAGAGACAGTCCAAGTAACCCTTGTACTGCAAATGTGACAATATCTCAGTAACCATAGCAACTTTGAAAAAATTCCTTCACAGTTGTATTCATGACCTGGCCACCTCCATGCATGCTTAGTACACTTAAAGATAAAAAAATCCATAACTCGATCCGTTTTTGAGATATAGGTGCTGAAAGGTGGCATGGGCACCACAATGTTATCCTAGGGAAATTCCACAATTTCAGAGTGCTGTAATTATGGAACTGGTGTAATTTTTCATCAAACCAGCAAAAGGCACATCTGTTGGGCAATGGCTTTAGTTGATTGTGTGCAGCGCAAGAAACATAATGGGACAGCTTTCTCAGAAGCAGGTTGTAGAGGCATGGCCCTGTTGTGGCCAATGCCCCCACAGCCTGCAAAGGCTTGTCCCACGTCCCCCAATGCTGTTGCAGGCTGCTGCTGACAAGGGTTTGGAAACTTGCCACCAACTTGTGACAATTTCACCACTGCAATCAGGGGTTGCCTCGTCACTGCAGCATCAGCCATCTGCTGCAATGAGGGAGTGACCCATCATTGCAGGATAGAACTTCTGAACCCTGATATTGTTTGTGAACATGGCAGTGGCTTGCCACCATGTTCACAAATAATATAACCCCGCCAATTCCCATCGGCATAATGTAAGCCACCCCATTTTGATGTGTACCGACGGGGGTACCCTATCCCCCACTGGCTACTACTGCCCCCAAAGAAAGAGTCTGGTGGCATGCTGGGAGCCCACCCAGCTTGCCACATGCCCTGTGAAAAACCCTGTCCCACGATGTGTTTTTGTTTTTTTAACCTAAAAAGGAAACTGTCCTCGGAGGTCTCCCCTGGCCCCTCCCACAACCCGCGCCCACCCACTGCGCACCCTGCCTCCCACATCCCCTCACTCCATATTTACCACTGGAGCTAGCACAACAATCTTCAGTGGACCGGGAACATGTCTGCACTCTTCAAAGCTGACCGAGAACTGAGGAAATGCCGGTAAGCTGTATAAGGGAATAAATAGGGTTTTGTCAACTTTAATGCATAGCTCAGTCATTTTTGGGAATTTTGCCACCAAATTTTCAACATGGGGGTTTTGGGACCCCTCCTCATGAATTATTGAACTGTCATGGCATAAGTCAGCCCGGAAAGGTGATTTCGCGGTCACTGTGCAGAATCACCTTCCGGGGCCGATTAACAAAATGACAGTGCCAGGGTTCATGAGGTGGGCTCTCAAAAAGCCTATGTTGCAAATTTGGTGGGAAAATCAAAAAAATGACTGTTTTACGAGCATGCGTGCACAGTTCCTACGCATACTCGTAACTTCATGAATTTGCAATATTTTCATGCCAGATTTTCAACACAGGCATTTTTTCACACCTCCTTGTGAACAGTATAGCTGTCATTGTTCACATCCTGGCAGAAACATGTTTTCACACTTCAGCACAGAATACTATGGTCGGTCTGGGAAATCAGTGTTCAGGACAGATTAAGAAATTGACAGTGACACTGTTCATGAGTAAAGGTCAAAAATAGCTATGTTGAAAAGGCCAGTGATGATAGCTCATCAAATGATCAGGTTACAAGTGTGCGCTGTCACTTTCCACACATCCTTGTAACTTCACAGATTTGTAATATTGTCAAGCCAGATTTTCAACAGTGGCATTTTTCACATGAGCAGTAGCTGTCATTTTCACATCTTGACTGAAATGTGGTTTTACAGTTGTGGGACAGAATAACGCGGTTGCTGTGGGAAATCAGTGTTCGGGAGAGATTAAGAAAATGACAGTGGCACTGTTCATAAGCAGAGGTTCTAAAATCCCTATGCTGAAAATTTGATAATGAAGCTCCATAACATGATTGTGTTACAAGTGTGCATTAAACTGTTTCCATGCACCCTTGTAACTTCGCAAATGTGTAATATTTTCACGCCACATTTTCAACAGTGGCATTTTTTCACACCTCCTTATGAACAGTACAGCTATCATTTTTCACATCCTGGCTAAATTACGTTTTTGTACTCCTGCCAGAGAATAGCATGGTCACTGTGTGAAATCAGTGTTTGGGACAGATTAAGATTGAACGAGTGAGAGGGGGGAGTGACCAAGCTCAACTGAGCTCTGTCAGGGCTGCTGCAGATTTGTTTGTGGGCAGGAAAAGGCCCCAGCGCAAGAGCCCAGTACAAAAGGGCAAGCTGCAGCACTGGCAGAAACAGAATGAGAGAGCGAGTGAGGGAGGGGGAGTGAGTGAACTCACCAGAGTGCTGTCAGGACTTTTGCAGATTTTTTTGTGGGCAGAAAAAGGTGTCAATGCAGGCAGGGGCCCAGTAGAAAAGGCCAGCCTGCAGCAGTGGGAGAAGCAGTACGAGTAAGTGAGACAGGAGGAGAGAGTGAGCTCAATGGAACTCTATCAGGACTGCTGTGGATTTCTTTGTGGGCAGAAAAAGGTGCCAATGCAGGCAGGGGCCTTGTACAAGAGGGCCGCTTGCAATGCCAGGACAAACAGAATGAGCGTGTGACAGAGGGAGACTGAGCGACCTCAATGGAGCTCTGCCAGGACAGCTGCGGATTTCTCTGTGGACAGACAAAGGTGCCAATGCAGCCAGGAGCTCCATACACAAGCACAGCCTGCAGCACCAAGAGAAAGAACAAGTGAGTGACATAGTGGTAGTGAGCGAGCTCAACGGAGCTCTATTGTGACTGCTGTGGATTTATTTGTGGGCAGAAAATGCAGCAACTCAGGCAGGAGCCCAGTACAAAAGGCCAGCTTGCAGCACCGGCAGAAATGGAATGAGCGAGTGAGGAGGGGTGAGAGAGCTCAATGGAGCTGTGTCAGGACTGCTTCAGATTTCTTTCTGGCCAGAACAAGCCACCAATGCAGGCAGGAGCCCAGTACAAAAGGGCAGCCTGCAGTGGCAGGAGACACAGAATGAGCGAGTGAGGGAGGTGAGTGAGTGGTGAGCTCAACGGAGCTCTGTTGGTACTCTAGATTTGTATGTGAGCAGAAAAGGCAGCAATGCACACAGCGGCTCAGTACAAAGGGCAGCCTGCAGTGGCAGGAGACACAGAATGAGCGAGTGAGGGAGGGTGAGTGAGTGAGTTGGCTCAACGGAGCTCTGTTGGTACTGCTTCAGATTTGTTTGTGGGCAGAAAAAGGCAGCAATGCACACAGGGGCCCAGTACAAAAGGGCAGCCTGCAGTGGCTGGAAAACCAGAATGAGAGAGTGAGAGAGGTGGAGTGAGCAAGCTTAATGGTGCTCTGTTGTAACTGCTGCAAATTTCTTTGTGGGCAGAAGAAGGCGCCAACACATGCAGGAACCCAATAGAAAAGGGCAGCCTGCAGCGCCAGCAGAAATGGAATGAGAGAGTGAGAGAAGGGGAGTGAGTGAGCTCAATGGAGCTTTGTCAGGACTGCTGCAGATTTCTTTGTGGGCAGAAAAAGGTGCCAACAAATGCAGGAGCCCAGTACAAAAGGGTAGCCTGCAGTGCCAGGAGAAACAGAATGAGTGAGTCACACAGGGGAAGTGAGCGACCTCAACGAAGCTCTGTTGGGACAGCTGTGGATTTCTTTGTGGGCAGAAAAAGGTGCCAACACAGGCAGGAGCCCAGTACAAAAGGGCAGCCTGCAGCACTGGGAAAAACACAATGAGTGAGTGAGAGAGGGGGAGTGAACGAGCTCAATGGAGCTCTATCGTGACTGCTGTGGATTTCTTTGTTCACAGAAAAAGGCTGCAATGCAGGCAGGAGCCCAGTACAAAAGGCCAGCCTGCAGTGCCAGCAGAAACAGAATGAGTGAGTGAGAGAGGAGGAGTCAGCAGGCTCAACAGACCTGTGTTGGGACTGCTGCAGATTTCTTTGTGGGCAGAAAAGCCACCAACAGATGCAGGAGCCCAGTACAAAGGGCAGCCTGCAGCACCAGGAGAAACAGAATGAGTGAGTGAGAGAGGGGTGAGCCACCTCAACAGAGCTCTGTCAGGACAGCTGCGGTTTCTTAGTGGGCAGAACAAGGTGCCAACACAGGCAGAAGCCCAGTACAAAAGAGCAGCCTGCAGCACTGGGAGAAACAGACTGAGCGAGTGACAGAGGGGCAGTGAGCGAACTCAACACCTAATGTAATCAACATTTAGCATTGACAAATGCTTGTTTTATATGAATTGGCAGATAAATTGGTTGTTTATGGCTGTTTACCCATGGAAATTTCATCAAAGTTCTGTGGACTTTCACGAAAGAAACATGGACTTTCGCAAAAGTACCATTGGCTTACATGTGGGGCTTGTGTAAACCAACAGTACTTTTGCAAAAGTCTGTGGTGCTTTTGCAAACGTTTTTGTGGTGCACATATATTTTTCCCATAGGCTAGAATGAGAAACATAAAAGTTTAACAACTTTTGAACAGATTAATATTTTTCACCAAACCCATAAAAGGCACTTCAGTGAACCAGTTCCCATATACCCTGAAAATTTCAGAACAGACAGACAAAACGTTCAATCTGTAGAGACGAGCAAAGAATTTGCCAAAAAATAGGTGTTTTATGGCACTCTGCAGCTCCACAACCACAGATCCAACTGGAATGAAACTTACCATATCCAGAGATCTATGGTAGCAGACAGTGCTTGCAAACTTTCAGTCAACTCAGGTAAACAGTTGCAAAGCTATTAAACTGCAAAGTTTGAGATCTAATATTAAAGTGCCTACTCAACCCTAACTATAGGTCTGGATCTGGAGCACTGAGCACCTCCACGGCACGAGGAGACTCCTGCCACCTGCCCTCCAAGACAAACAACCACGTATGGCCCTGACTCTCTGAGGCTGTGTGGGTCTATTAACTCGAATTCAAACTCCAACACTTCCAACGGATTTTCCCTTATTGGCTGCTCAGAACACAGCAGTTCCCTGATTAACCCAGCTGCTCAATAACTCCAGAGTGAAACTGGGCACGGACTTGAATGCTCCTAGCTTCTCTCTTGGCAAAAAATTTAAATCTTGCAAACCATTTGCCTCCTGCTAAATTTAAGGACTTTGTCTCTCTCTCTCTCTCTCTTTCTCTCTCTAACATATCTTGACTACTGGCCTTACTTGGGTGCAGTCTCCTGCTAAGTGCTGAAGTCCTGTGTGATTAGAGCTGCGCCTGAATACAGTTTTATTTTAGTAGTACTATTTTAGTTCAGCTGTCTTCCTTAAGAATGGCCACGTATTGCAGCTTAACTTAGAACATCACAAACTTCTATAAGGCCTGATTTAATTGTTTAGAAACTGCATTCAGAGCTAATGCCTAATTGCAGCTTTATTTTTAGCAGTTGTATTTTAGCCGTAACTCTCTGCACTTTGCTTATGTACTGCAGTTTAACTATAGAGAGTTAAGAACTCCTTCAGAGCCTGATTTTATTGTTTAAAACTGTGTTTAGCCCGTGGTCTTTTTTAGACTGTGACAGTTGTTATTATTAGTCTGGAATCCCTCTACGCCCTCCCCTGGATATCCTAGCCCTTTATTTCAAACAAAATCACTAATCCTGCTGGCTCCAAGCTTGCCGTCTGGACCCACCCTCCGATCTAACCCTTTTCAGCCTAATACCCCTCTTTTGTTGTTCCTATATCCTTTCACTTCTTGTTCTGTCCATCTAACCCTGCATCATTCTCACCTCCCACAGGCACAGTCCTCTATAGCCCTCTGGGCTTACACTGCAATCCACGGTCTATATCTGGAGCCCTGAGCACCTCCACAGCACAAGAAGACTGCTGCCGCCACCCCACAAGACAAACAACCAGGTACAGCCTGAGTATGGCCCTGGCTCTCCGAGGCTGTGTGGGTCTATTGACTCGGATTCAAACTCCGGCACTTCCAAGGGACTCTTCCTCATTGGCTGCTCAGAACACAGGAGTTCCCTGATTAACCCAGCTGCCTGATAACTCCAGAGTGAAACTGGGCACAGACTTGAATGCTCCTAGCTTCTCTTTCAGCAAAAAAATTTTGCCCACCCCACCTACCATAATTAAATACACGTTGGCCCCACCCACATCCTACATTTGCAGAGTGTATCGAGTTCCAAACACCTCTCTCTTAAAGGGCAGCAACTACTGAACTCAGTACCATCTCTTAAGGCTGCTGCCAGTCCCTACTATCTTATCTGCCCACCCACATTGGCACACCTAACCTCGGATACAGACACATATTCACTGGGCATTGTTCCTAATCCTCATCCTTTGTCTGAAGTCTTACCCTGGCTAGGGCTGCTTAACTTCCCCAAATACACAACCTATGAGTAGAATGAGGGAAACTGCCTCTGACCATCTCCTGGCTGCAGCCTTTAACCTTCCCCCACACCTTTATCTTCTGCTGGTACCCAGTCCTATATCTTTAGCTGTATTACTGCATGGGCGGACCACAGTAACTGTCAACCAACACCTCAGGAACTGCAAAAAACACCAATCCTGTTTGTCTTGGCTTCTCTCATCATCATCCCTCAGGAAACTGATCCTTCTATTACTTATACTATCTGGCAATGTGCACCCCAACCCTGCCAGGACATCCCTCTGCAGGATCCAACTCAAGGCTTGGCCATCTCAGTATAGTATCTGAATATTGAAAGCCTCACGCCTAAGCTCCTGCAATTCCAAGCATGGGTGGAACTGATCAAACCTGATGTCATTACTCTCACCAAGATGTGGCTGTCCCCCCAAGATCCCTGATGCTGCAATGGCCATTGATGGCTTCACCATATTTAGGCAGGATAGGATGCCCAAAAGGGGTGGTGGCTGTATGGTCTACATCAAAAATAATATAAGGGGTCAAGTACTACCAACCAGTCTGTGTACCAAGGAAGCTCAAATTCTCAGTATTAAACTATTCACTGGTCAACAATATAAGTGCTTGTACTCTCAACAGTATATATACCCTCTGGTAAACAGGGACCCGGTCTGGATCACTTCTGTAATTACCAACGGCAGCTCAGCCGAAACTGGGAACAGCTCATAGTCAGAGACTTCAACATCAACTGGCAATCCCAAGATGCAGCCACAGCTAGAGAAAAAATATCTAGCCTCTGTCTCACTCAATTGGTCACCCAAGCCACTAGGCTAAATTAAAGGACCGGTTCTAGTATCCTAATCGATTGGCTCCTATCCACCTGCCCCGACCACATCACTGAGGTCTCTGTTCTGCCAGACTGTCTAAGTGACCACTCCCCAGTTATGTGTACCTGGTCTAATAAATTCACAAATCACTTGCCCCAGCACACTAGAAATCATTCACTAAGACCCGGACTGCTGGAATATTTCAGATAGCACCTAAGGCTTGCTGATTGGTCACCACTTGACACCACCAATGATAGTAGCCAAGCCCTAGATTATTTCTGCTCTGTCTTTACAAATGCTTGTGATATTTTGCCCCTACAGTTCTAAAAAATAAGGGGGTCAGTAACCCTTGGCTCTCAAGCACCCTAATCAACCTCATGCGACTCTGAAACAACCTGTGGCATAGGGCCAAAGCAACAGGGAATATGGCTGACCTCACTGCTTACAAGGCAGCCAGAAATAAATGCACAAGACTGATCAGGCTGGCCAAGGCCACCTGCTGTAAAGGCATTTTAAACAGAAGCTGGTGAAACAGAAAGGAATTCTGGAACTCAGTGAAATCCCTTACAGGCAGGATTACCAAGACTAACCCTGGCCTTATACTTACCCCATCAGGGACACTCCAGGATCATAGTGACATGGCGAATGCATTTAATATTGTCTTCTCTGACCTAAGGGCTGTGCTCCTCCGGGACTGCCTCCCAACCCCACAGACTGGACAGCTCCCTCACTTGAGCCCACCTCCTATTACACCCAATGGCTCACCACCATTCTGCTTCAGACACCTCTCCAGGACTGAGACCTTAAGGTACGTCAAGTGGGTACTGGGCAATACCAGGATGGGGAGTGACGCTATCGACATGAAGCTAGTTGCTTTAACATTAAATGTGCTAGCTGATCCACTTACAAAACTCTTTACTATATCCCTGCATACAGGCGTATTCCCAGACAAATGGAAAGCAGCCCCGTCATGCCAGTCAAAAAAGTTGAGACAGAACATGCCTCTCTAATTATCGACCCGTGTCCATTTGCTCCTCTCTCCAAAGCCTTGGAACGTGTGGTATCTGAACAACTTACTGAACATCTGGAGAAATACAATCTTCTATGTACACAGCAGCATGGTTTCCATAAACATCACTCCTCAAACCACCCTGATTGACTACACAACACAGATCTATGAGGCTATTGATAATGAGAGGGCCGCTGGGTCTATATTCATTGACCTCACCAAAGCATTTAACACCGTTAATCACCAACTCCTTCTGCAATGCCTCTTTTCCATAGCCTTTTGACAAGCACTGTTGCCTGTTGAAATCTACCTATTTCACAGAACCCAATGTGTGAAGATCCTCAACACTCTGTGAGCCTAGGGAGCTCAGCCTTGGAGTTCCCCAAGGTTCTATACTGAGTCCGCTCTTATTTTGTCTATTCATAAACTCCTTACCATCGGCATGTCCGGCAAGAATGGTGCTTTATGCTGATGATGTGTTCATCTCTGCACCTGGTAGGGACCTCAATACAATAACCTCTGATCTGCAGGCCAATTTCCAATAGATAGAATCTTGGTTCTCCCTTCATAAACTGTTACTCAACTACAAAAAAAAAAAAACCAAGTGTATGCTCTTCACGGTGCCACAAAACAGGAAAAAGCATAGGCCCCTTCACATAATGAGCCAAAAAGGTAAGCTGCTAGAGCAGGTCAGCACCTTCAAGTATCTTGGAGTACACCTTGATGACATGCTTTCCTTCTCAACTCATATTGAACATGTCATCAAAACAGCTGACACCAAACTAGGAGTTCTTTACCTCCATAGACATTCTATGCCCCCGGAGGCTCTAAAACTGGCTACTTGCAGTTCTGTGTTATGTACCATTGACTATGGTCTGGTGATCTATGGTGCTGGTTCTGACACTGCCCTGAAGAGAATCATAACCCTCCTCAAAAAGGCCTTCCACCTGGTGCTTGGTACTGACTACCTGACGCATACATGCACTTTGTATACTGAGACTGGATGGCTCCCCCTCCATCTCAGAGTCAAATACCAGGCTTACCTCATTGGAAAAAAAAGCATTGTTTGGCCTTATGCCTGAGTCCACCTCCAGACTTTTCAACCACACTTGACTGACGTGAACACTAGAAGTGCATCCAAGGAGTGTTCCTAATGCCATTTAAGCACACCATACTCACATTGATCCCTCTCCTTCAGGGGTCCTGGATGGCTAAATGACCTCCCTCTGAACTCTTTGGGTCCAGCAAAATCAGTCATTTCAAATCTAGACTCCACAACCTGCTGGGATGTAAAGACCACCTGCCACTATTAACCCTAACCCTCCCCGGTGAGCCTTCTACCTTCCCCAGCTCCCTTGCCACCCAGCCCCAACTATCCCATCACCACCCTCACCCCCACCCACCCTTCATTTGACAATGCCTTCCTTGCAACCCCCTACACAATAATCTCCTTGTCCTGGACCTATCCATGTCCCCCTAGTTCCTTTAGGTTGTAATCTATCACTATTGCAGTGTTGTTTTTGCTATCCCCTGCACTTTCTGATTGCACTTAGTACCCTGTCATTTTGTTTATGTAGCCATTGACTGATAACCATCCTAGTATTACATTATATTGAGTGTCTGCCATGCCCCCCCACTGGGATATGTATATACTGTACATACTGTAAATATTAGCTTAACTTTCCTGTAACCATTTTTTATCATGTGAATTTACTGTACATCACTGTGTTTATAAACGTCATTTTCCCCTGTATGTATAACTGTCTTATATAAGTGTTTGATGTATCTGTTGTGTATCAACTACTGAACCTTGACCTTATCAGGTCCATCTTGTAAATGAGCCTTGCTCAATGATGTTCGCCTGAATAAATAAAGATTTGATGATGATGATGATGACTACCTTACATATATTGTGTCTATTTTCACCCCATTGTTCACCTATTTGATTCTAACATACTATTTGCCAGCAGATTAGGCCTTACGGTCTATCGAGTGTGCTCAAACCTCAGATCCCTAGTTGGGTGCCGAGGCCCTCCTCCCTCTTGTGTTCCAGAAACCCTATCATCCATCCCCACCCGCCTGGGACAGGCCATCATCTGAACATCCACTTTCTGTGTCTGTCTCACCCTCTCTTGAAGCCCTTCACTGTGGATCTCTGAACCAGCTCACCAGGCAGTGCATTCCAAGGGTCCACCACCCTCTCAGTGAAAAACCTCCTCCTCTTTTCTCCCCTCACCCTTCCAGCTTCCAGCTTCAAACCATGCCCTCTGGTGATACCTCCCTGCTTTAGTCTAAAGATCCCCTCCATGTTTACCCTATTTATTCCCTCGAGGTACTTGAAGACCTCAATCATGTCCCCCCTGTCTCTCCTCTCCTCCAATGAAAACAGGCAGGCTCCTCAAGCCAGTCCTCATCGTCAAATCCCTAGCCCTCGTATCATCTTAGTTGCCCTCCTCTGTACCCTCTCCAGGAGCTGTGTGTCCCTCTTCAAGTGTGGCCTCCAGTACTGTACACAGTACTCAAGATGTGGTCTAACCAGTCCATTATACAGTGGCAGAATCACTTCCTTGCTCCTAGAGGTGACCCCCCTTACGATGCATCCCAACATCCTGTTTGCCTTGCTAGCCGCTCTCCTGCACTGTTCAGAGTTATTCATACATGCATCCACCATGACCCCTAGGTCTTTTTCCCCTATTGAAGTCTCCAGCGCCTCCCCTCCCAGGGTGTACCTGTGTTTAGGGTTTCCCCGACCAAGATGTAACACCTTGCACTTGGTGATATTGAAATTTAATTTCCATGTGTGAGCCCAGCTTTCCAGGGTGTCCAGGTCCCCTTGCAGGGCCAACCTCCCCTCTTCTCCCTCAACTACTGCTTCCATCTTGGGTCATCAGTGAAGAGACTAATTTCAAACCTATACCCTCCTGATGTCCGTATATGGCATTAAACAGGATCGGACCCAGGACTGAGCCCTCGCGGTACCTCACTACCAACCTCTCTAGGGTTCAAGAGCTCCCCACAGACCACTACTCTCTGGGTGCATCCAGCTAGCCAGTTTTCAATCCATCTGACCATCAAAAGGCCTACTCCCAAACCCATCAGTTTCTCCACCAGACCATTGTGGGGGACAGAGTCAAATGCCTTGCTGAAGTCCAAGAATAATACATCCACAGGCTTTCCAATGTCCAGTTCTGATGTTACCCATTTGTAGAACTCCACAAGATTGGTTTGACATGATCTACCTGGCACAAACCCATGTTGCCGACTATCCAGACCTCCCATCTCCTCCAAGTACACCCCCAATCGTTCCTTTAGTATACTCTCCATTAATTTTCCCACCACCGAGGTCAAACTGATGGGTCTATAGTTACCTGGTACGTACTTCCCTCAACCCCCCCTTTATGGATTGGCACCACATGTGCCTCTCGCCAATCCCTAGGTACCCTCCCTGTCTCAATTGACCTGTTGAAGAGCTCACCAGGGGTGCAGCCAGTATATCCACCAATTCCCATAGTACTCTCAGATGAATGCCATCCGGCCCAGGAGATTTGTCTTTCTTTAGGGCCTTGAGGGCTAACCACACCCTTTTGGCGGAGATAGCATCATCCATCCCCTCCACCTTACTGGCCTTTTTATCCTTATCCTGATGTGACACCCTGGGTACCTCTCCCTCCTCTTGCTCCATTTCTGTTGCTCCCCTGATCCACTCACTACCACTTCTATCCCCATCATGCCTTGCTTTGTAGATATCCCATCCCCTTCTAGTGAACACAGAGGCAAAGTACTCGTTAAATACCTCTGCCTGGTCCCTGCCTCTTCCACCCACCTTCCTTCTGATCTCAATCTGCTGAGATGGCCCTAGTTTCTCCACTCCCCAATGTACCGGAAGAACCCTTTTCCCCCATGTATCCCTGTGCCAGCCGTTGCTCTTTACTGGACTTTGCCCCCTCACCATCCGGGTGACTTTTCTAGATGCAAGATGGTACATTTCCTTATCCTATCCCTCTTGTTGTTTTATATTTTTTGTAGGCCGCCTTCTTTTCTCTGACCGCTAACTGAACCTCTTACTGGACCACCAGCATGGTTTATGGACCTTGCTCCCTTTGTGTTTCACCTTAGCGCAGGTCCTGACTGCCTCATGAAATCCCATTTTATGACCTCCCATCTCCTTTCCACATTTGTCATTGATGTAATCCCTTCAAGTGATCCTTGAGAATATTTCCCATGCCCTGAAAGTCTGCACCCCTGAATTCCACTGCCAGTGTCCTAGATCTCACCCCCTTCTCCCATGCTTATTTGAACCAGACAGTATTGTGGTCGCCCCAGTCAGGGGATCCTCTACAACCAGGTCCCTTACCAGATCCCCATCTGCCAGAACCACGTCCAGGACATGCCCCTCCCTTGTAGGCTCCATCACATGCTGTGTTAAGAACACATCCTGGAAGCCATCTATGTCTCTGTATGTTGTAATCTGACTTGGAACCTTTGTAAATGAGCCTATGGCTCAAAGGTATTAAGTGCGAAGCTAAATAAATAAATATAGTGGCACTACCATGCCACTAAAATGTATATATATATAGATAGATAGATATTATCGTAGCACGGTAGTGCTACCATAGTTAGGGTTGAGGAGCCATTTACATGTTAAACCTAAAATTTTGCACCTTAATAACTTTGCAACCATTCAACAGATTTGCCTGAAATTTGGAATACCGATCAAGAACCATACGTTTTGGGATCTGCCAACTTTCGTACTGTTCAGATATACGGCTGCAAAGTTATTAAGCATGATCTCTGTGCACATTTACACTTTTCTGAATTCTTTGCTCGGTCCTACAGGTCACACGGTTTGTGCGACTGGTCCAAAAACCTCAGGAAACATGCAGCCAGGGTCCCCAGTGTGCCTTTTGAAGATTTTGTGAAAAAATATTGAACAGTTCAAAAGTTATTCAAAACACAAGTTCCCATTAAAAGTCAATGGGAAAAGTTAACAAAAAGTTCAACACTTTCGCAAATGTAGTTTTTGCTTTCACAAATGACCCTTTACTTTCATAAATCCACCATTTTGTTTCAGTTGGTGATCAGAAAAATGCTTGGCATTTAAATTTGGGACCCTCGTCCACTGCATGACAGGAATTCTTTGCCACCCTGCTGCAAAATAACAGTTTGGTCTTTTACAATGAAGTTTGGAGGGAAGAAAGCCAACATCCCACAGATGTGCCTTTTGGTGGTTTGGTGAAAAAATAATATAGGGCGGCAAAGTTATGGCACTCCTAACTTCTCTTTTTTCCCCATAGGATAACATTATGGCATTCGCAGCGCCTTTCAGGGCCCATATCTCAGAAACGGTGCAAGATACGGAATTTTCGTCAGAAAAATGCTTTGGTGCAAAACTAGCAAGGAAAGTCATAAATCATATGACTTTTAAACTTTTTTCTACGTCGTTCGGTTCCTGAGATATAAGAAATTTAGTATTCCAAGTCCTCATTTTCTGCTCCGAGATCCATTATTATGCATACATTCTTTGTACTCACTGTCTTTCTCTATGCAGCTTTTGGAGAAAACCAGCCTGTGCGCTTACATTACTGTTACCCTTACCACTTCCGCTTGCAGTTCCGTATCCATTTCACTTACCGTTCCTGTCTACGCCACCATGTGCGCTACCCTTTGCATTTTCATTTACGCTTGCGTTTGCGTTATTTTTGCCATTTGTGTCTACAGTACTGTTTCTCTTTCTGTTTTGCTTTGCGTCACCATGAGCATTACCATTTGCATTTGCGGGCTGCCGTGTTACTATGTGACAAGACATCACTTTCAGGCCCGTGCTCCGCCGCACATTACATTCACTATTTCCGTTATCATTCTCAAAAAGAAGGGAAATTAGAGGCAAAAACTCTGTTTAGTGCATCAATTAGGGTTGTCCCACAGCAACAAAAGTGAGGAAATTCGATGTTAGGGTTGAACCCCCCCTTGCACCCTTCCAGCCCAGGCCCCAAACTGGCATCGGGTGCGCGTGAGTCATCAGTCTAACTCTCACCCGTTCTCCTATTCCTCAGCTTCTTTCCACATGTGATGGGGTGAGAGTTAGGGCCGAGCACCTAACGTGACCCCAATGCCAGTTGGGGATGGCTGGAGGGCAAGGGAGTTTCAACCCTAACATCAATTTCCTCACTTTGTCGCTGTGGAACAATCCTAACTGATGCATTAAATGAGTTTTTTGCCATATATATATATATATATATATATATATATATATATATACACACACATATATACACATATATGTGTTACATATATATATATATATATATATATATATACTGTATATATATATATATATATATATATATACTATTATACTAACAGTCGCACCAGTATAGTTAGGGTTGAGTAGGCACTTTAATGTTAAGCAAATTTTTGCACATTAATAACTTTGCAACCATTCAAAAGAGTTGCAATAAGTTTGGAATATGCAGTCTAATATGGCAGATCTCTTGATTTACCAAGTTACGTTTGGTCTGACTTACAGTTTTTGTGCAGCAAAGCAATGAACAATGCATTTTCATCACTTTTGACACCTTTTGCCCATCATGCTGTGACCACACCATTTAGTCGTTTTGGTGGAAACTGTCAGGGTAGAAAGAGTTTGGATCAGGAAGAATCCAGCATTGGTTTGGTTAAAAAATATGAATCTGTTCCAAAGTTATTTAATTTTTAATTTTTGGGTTCTGAGCATGCTCAGTTCATTCCAGGATTTATATGTATTTTTCGCGAAAGGGGATTGGGCACACAGTTCAGGATTCTGTCAGCTCATGAAAGGAGATTAAAAAAATTCTTGGTCTGTAAGGAAAAATTCCCCTTTCGCAAGCTGCCATCTTGTTTTCATTTTTCCCCCAAACAAAATGTTGTAGCTTCCTCCACAGGTGACTTCTTGTTGCAATAAGGCATGGGTTTTGTTCAGGTTGATGCCCTCTACAAACCTATACATTTGGTTTGCTTCATTTCTGCCAAAAAACAGCTGTTTCAGATTTTGAAATTCTTCTTTCGTGACTCGCTTCCAATCAACTTTCGGGAGCTGACAAAATCCCAGTCTCTTTTGCGAGGAAGCAAGATCCTTGATCGTCACTTAGGGACCAGATGGCTCTTCTCATAGATGAGGATTGACTCATGGTCAAGGATTTTGCTGCCTCACGAAAGGGGATCGACTCTCAGACTGGGATTTTGTCAGCTGGCAAAAGGGGAATGGGTTTTTGAATCCCCTTTCATAAACTGACAAAATCCCAGTCTGTGAGCTGACAGAATCTCTGTCCACGAGCAATCCTCTTTGCTGAGGTAGCAAAATCCTTGACCATGATTTAGGGACCAGATGGCCAAAATCTGATGGTCAAGGATTTCTTGTAGATGGAAATTTTGACAGTTCGTGAACAGGGATTGACCTCGAGTCAGAGATTTTGCTAGCTCACGATCTAGGAATTATTAAACTTTTAAAACCTTCCACTGCATTGTAAATTAACGGTTTGCTCTTTTGTCTTAAACTTTTCAGGATATAACTGGGATGCCCTAGAGATGTGAATTATGCTATTCAGGTACTGAAAAGTTAATCAGTTCCATAGATATGCCATCATGAAGTTGTGATTTTTTTCATAGGATAACATTGTGGTGCTCATAGCAACTTTCAGCACTCGTATCTAGAAAACGAAGTGAGATTAGGATTTTTCACTACTTGTGGCTCAGATCACCTTCAGGTGGGGTTTTTATTTGGGATTATGTTGTGTTTTGTGCAACATGTGTTTATTATTTTTGACTTTTGACTAAGCCACAACAGGTTTCCCTTTCTCAACTGTTGGTTTTCTTCACTGGACAGCATGAGATTTTCAGGTACTTCCATGGCTTTTCTGAGCAGCTTTTGCAGTTTTATTCAGTTTTGGTGTTGCTTTGTGGCTCTTAGGAGTCTGTGGATACTTGTCTTTACCCGAGTCGGAATCTGACTGGATTATTCAGGCTCTTTTCTTCGGGTGCTGTCATATTATGGTCCTGTTAGGAGAGAAAATGAAATGGTCAG
Organism: Neoceratodus forsteri; assembly: GCA_016271365.2. NCBI lineage: Eukaryota > Metazoa > Chordata > Ceratodontiformes > Ceratodontidae > Neoceratodus > Neoceratodus forsteri. Next base: position 323,415,474 of record JADMNL010000023.1, read on the forward strand.
TATACGGCTCAGAAGTGTGAGATATATCACTGTTGTGATGATATTATGGCTTACCTTGAGTGATATTGAAGGTAATAACTTTAGCAGTTATCGTGGTGTTGTGGAAGCAAACAGGTAGTTCCTCTTGATTCAAACAGAAGCAGGCTTCACCAGCGACAAGAAAAATGCAGTATAGCTGTCATAACAATATACGAAAGCTTTAATTAAGACTTAAATAAATACATAGCAACCCCCGCACCCCTCATCAACATTTCACACCGCCCTGGCTCTTCATCTTAATTAAAGCTTTTGTATATTGTTATGATAGTTATACTGCATTTTTCTTGTCGCTGGTGAAGCCCGCTTCTGTTTGAATCAAGTTGGATTTTCCATTTTTAGCGAGGCTGCAGCTTATGTTTCCTGAGCCTTGTTGTTTGCATTGTGATTGTCCCTCTTGCCAGATTGGGGTAACAGTTTGACCACACTTCTCAATGGGAGTTGCCGTGAATATGGATGGTACAGGTTCCTCACTGTTGCTCAGGATATTTGACATTTTTTGCTGTTTCTCTGCATTTAATTTAGAATATGCATTTAAAGATTGCACCTTTTTGTGCCCAGAGACCTCTATTATGTCTGTGGGAGGGCTGTTGCTATCACAGAGCATTTGAATCAGGTGCTTCCTTATTGAGTGGTTCATAAGTCTGCCTCCACTTTTGATGCCCACATTTGAACCATGGTCTTCACTATTTTGCTAATTGTATTTATACCCAGTGGTTGATTTTTGTATAACTGGGTCAGATATTCAGCTCGGGGGGGTATGATTTATTGCTAAAAAGAACAGTGCTTCATTGAAGTTGCATTTATCAGACCTTTTACTTCTATAGAGGATATCATTTTTTACAGGGCATTTTTTTCTTCAGTAATTTCATATGCTTTGGATTTGAGAATGCAAATGTCCTTGGGGTTAGATCTGGTTCTCATTTTTGTTTGCCTCTGTTTATTATATTCTAAATTGTGTATATTTCTGTCATCTGTACAGAGAATAATGTCCCCTCATTTAAGATTTCAAGTCTTTGTGTTCCCCCGATGCCAAAGTACATTGTGACTGTGAGCCACATAAAGTTAAGTAGAGATTCGGGGTTGTCAAGGCCTAAGAGATTACAATTGTAAAGTTGTTGCAGAATACTATCTGTAATCTCATCTGTGGCTTGGGATTTGTTTCTCGCCTTGCTGCTTCAGATGCTTTTGTTTTGATAATAAGACCTGTCTTGTTTTAAGGAACTTTGGAGACGTAGATAATGAGTCAGGATATTGCATTTCTTTGAAGTACTGTTCTAGGCTTTGGAACCTTTATCTTAAACTGATGAGTTCATACTCACTTCCATCCTGTTTTGGAAGGTGATGAAATATTGACATGAATTTGATCCAAGCAGTCTGCAGGAATATTGTGCACTAAATCTGTGATGCCCATTTCAGCTGGTGAGAAACTTTTGTATCGGGTTGACATCATTTTCTGTTTTCCTGTGAGTATTTTTGGTTTTGTTCTATTTATGAATTGATCTATGTATTTCTGATCAGCTGTAATATGATGCTGTACTTGTTTTTTGGTTTTGTGGTGTCTTCCTTTTTGGGTTAATTTTCCTTGTAGTGTCTAAATCAAGGAGCAGTTCTGCATCATTTTCAGATTGGGAGCAACTTTCCCATATCTCCTGCTGTATGTCTATCAGTTTTAGATGTTTCTTTAGGGTTATTTTGTTCAAGAATGTTTTTCTTTGCATGTTAGTGCCTGTTAAATGATTTTCTGTTTTTGGGGAAATAGTATTTTATTAAAGTATTTTCATTTTACAGAAAAGCAGACGGTACAACCTCACACATGTGGACCATTTCACCATTACATACTGTATCCCTATCTCTAGACAATATTACAGTGTTTAAATTAAAATTGACATTGGGTTTGATATTCAGCTATGAATTCACAGGTTGTGATGAATAACCATTTTTATGATCTAGTAGAAAGGAAGGATGACATCACCCCCCTCTATATCTACTACATACTATCGTTTACCCAAAACCCAGTGAATAAATTTATATCTAGTATGATAGTTTCCCTTGATATTAATGCCAGTATCAGTTTAAGAAAATTATCTTTACTTGAGCCACATCAAGTGGAGTTTCTAGAAAAGTTAACAAGAGAAATAGCAGCTGCTGTACAGAATAAAGAAAGCATAAAGAAAAAAGAAATAAGAAAAAAGGAAAGAGAAAAGAGAAGAAGACCTGGTCTTGGGGAGAGCAGGGTGCCCCATTGGGGCCATGAGAGGGGTGCGACAGGGTACCACTTCCTTCCTTTCTAAGAAATTTCAGCTATTATCTGCAAAATGTCCTTGTCTCTGTGGGCTTGGATATGCAAGAAGGGTAACCATCTGGCCTTGAATCTGTCAGTTTGAGATCTTAACTTAGCAGTTAGCTGCTCCATCTTCTTAGACCACAAGTGGAGTGCATACCAGGAATCTACTGTGGGATTGTTTGGGTCTAGCCATCTTTTGGTGATTGATTTTAATGCTGCTGCCACCAACATATGGAACAGCAAAGTCTGTGACTTGGTTAACAGGGTTTTATGGGCTAGCCAAGCAATCAAACCTCTGGGGACATTGGAAAATTGGTTTCAAAATCTGATTAAACCCTGCTTAAATATGATCCCAGCAGGGCTGAATTTTCACAAGTTCAAAAACATGGGTGTGAGTGTTTTCTTCCCACACCTCCTCCAACAAAGATTGGTACCAGAGGATCCAAGTGTTGTGTAATAGTGGGGTAAGAAAAATCTAGTTACCACCTTCCAGCAAAATTCTCACAAGGTGAGGAGGCAGAGGTATGATGTATCCATCCCAAACTCTCATCCAGTCCCCTCCTGAGCTTAATACCACTTTCCAGTTCCCATTTGAGGCCAAACCCAGGATACAGGGGTATCTTGTGCACCTAGGATGGAAGCCAGTCTGGAAATCAAGCCTCTACTAATATTCTGCCTGAGGATATGCTCCAGCTGCCCTAGTAATGGGTGTGGTTGCCCTACCTTCTTGATGCCAGAGCCCCCTCCCATCAAAAAATGTCTGACCTGTAAAAACCTAAAAAAATCTTGCGTGGCAATTGGAATTCAGAGCTTGGTTGCTGGAAGGATTTAAAATTTCCCTTGTTGAAAAAGTGGTCCACTCTATCTAGTCCCTTAGAATACCATCTAGTGAACCTTGCATCCAGTTGGAGTGGGGCAAAGTTCAGACGTGCCCTGAGTGGTGTAGAAGGGCTTAACATGTTTGGTATTTGGAGTTTTTTTGCATATGTCCATCCAAATCAGTTTTGTGGAGTGTGTCCATGGATTGTTAAATGTGAGCTTGGAGAGCCTTTCTGTATCCATAAGTGATAAATCTCTCACCTTTACCACTGGAGTCAGAGGTCTTTATAACTCATTCCATAAAGGGGGATCCTCCTCCACCCAAAACTTTGCCAGGGCACCCAATTGAGCTGCCCAGTAATATGTCCTGAAATCTGGGAGACCTAGCCCTCTGAAGGCCTTCGCTTTGAGCAGGGTATGCCACCTGATATGGGGAGGTGGTTTCTCCAGAGAAAACAAAAGATAGAGGATTTTAGCCCTCTCCAAAACAGGTTAGGAAGTTCCATAGGGATAGCAGCAAAAATGAATAGAAATCTAGGTAACACATATATACAAATACTCTCAATTCTGCCTGTGAGAGAGAGAGAGTGGGAGGAGAGTCCACTTGTGCAGATCTTCCTGCAGTACCTGTAACAGCCTGAGATGGTTCACTTAGTACAATCTTTTAATGTCTCTAGGAATATAGACCCCTAGATACGGAAACAATCCTTTACCATTCAAATTGCCCTATCTGAGGAAAAGGAGACCGATCATCAGCCCTGATTGGAACACCTCAGTCTTCATCTCATTAATCTCAAAACCAGAGACTGCTCCAAACTTTGCTAGCCTTGTATTAAGGAGGGAATGCAGCTTTCCAAATATGAGATATAAAGCCATGTATCATCTGCATAAAGCAAGATCTGCAGTTCCTTCCCCCTCCCATTTTAATCCCCTTATAGTCCCCAGATTGCCTGACCCAGGCCACCAGGGGTTCTATACTAATGGCAAAGAGGAGAGAGGAGAGTGGGCAGCCCTGTCTTGTTCCCCTCTCTATAGCAAAGGGAGCAGAGATCTCACTGTTAACCCTTACTTGGGCTTTTGGATGTTTGTAGAGGATAGCCATCCATTGCATAAATTTCTCACCAAAGCCTAATTTTTGCAAAGTATGTCTTTGAAGAAGCCAATCAAGCCTATCAAAGGCTTTTTCTGTATCCAATACTCCAACCACATTTGTGGAACCTGGGGGGGGGGGATAGGATGCAGAGATGGATTGAGAAGCAGGCAAATATTATCTTGAATATGCCTAACGGTATGAATCCAGTCTTGTCCCAATGAATTAGGGAGCGGATGATAATCTGTAGTCTATTGCTAACCAGTTTTGTGAATCTCTTAACATCTTTAGGAGGGATATTGGTCTGTAGCTCCCACACTCTGTAAGGTCCTTACCTTGTTTAGGTATAAAGGAGATTATTGCCTCCTCCCATGAGTCTGGCGCAGCCCCCAGGTCATGAGCAGTGTTGCAGAATTTTGTCAACAATGGCACAAGCTCCTGAGCAAACTGCTTGAAAAATTCAGCTGAAAAGCTGTCAGGGCCAGGGGATTTGCTCATTGGTAGGTTTTGATCACTGCTAGCACTTCCTCCTGAGTAAAGGGGATTCGAGAGCTGTCTTTGTACCTCTGTCATGGCAGGAAGCTCCACCCCATTCAGGAACTCTAAGATCTGGTGTTCATGATTTGCTCCTCTCTCTCTCTCTCTCTCTCTCTCTCTCTCTCTCTCTCTCTCTCTCTCTCTCTCTCTCCCTCCTCCAGTAAAGTGATTTATAATAATTAGCAAATTCCCCTGCTATTTCATCTGGTTTAGTTACCCATATGCCATGGGTTCCTTGGAATTTTACCTTGGTGATATATTTCTCTGCTTCCTGCTTTTTGAGTCATAGGGAAAGCAGTCTGCCCACTCCCCCCCAAGTACTTTTGATTGGTAAAGTGTAGAGAGTTGAGAGCCCTGCATGTCAGTAACTGATCATGCTCCTCCCTGGCTGCCCTTAATTTGGTTAGCACCTGTGAGTCCCTTGAAACTTTATGTTCTGCCTCTAGCTTATTAGTTTCTTCCCAGTTTTTTGCAACCTTAGCTTTCTGTCGCTTACTCTGGAAAGCTGAGTAACTAATATACGTCCCTCTGAGAACCACTTTAAGGCTATCCCAAATGAATTTCAGGGCTGAGTCAGTCTCCCTAGTTTCCTCAATGTAATGTAATATTGTATCTTTTATCTTTTGAACAAGATTCCCATAGTCCAGCATACCAGGATCAAACCTCCATCCTCCCTGTCCCAACCTAGGGCTCCATTGTATGCATGCTTGCACCATTGAGTGGTCAGAGAAGGTGACCAGGTGAATGGCCACATCCTGAAACAAATGGGCTCCCATCTTAAACATGTAGATACAGTCTATGCTGAATAAGACCTAGATGCTGAGGCATAAAAGGTTATAGTCCTGGGCAGTCGGATTGTGCCACCTCCATATATCCACCATCCCCTAGTAGGGATTTCAAAAGTCTGAATGTGCCCGTGGGCCCTCTCTGTGAGGAGGAGATTTATCTAAATCGGTTTTCAACTGCATTCCAGTCCCCAGCATACACAGGGCTGCAGGTGGAAGAGAATCGAGACAGTTGAATAGAGAAATTAAGAATGGTCCTGAGGAAGGGGTAGGTGCATACACGGAGACAATGTGCATGGGGGTGCCTCTCAGTTCCCCCAATAATATTACTGATAATATTACCCATCAACCATTACCCTCATTCTGACACCACATAACCTTAAATGGGAAACCTTTCCTGATAAGAATCTCCATACCTGCTTTGGCAGAGGTGGGGTGTGAATCAGCATGAACCTCCCCCATCCACATCCATCTCAATTTCCCATGCTCCTCCTTGGATAACTTTGTTTTTTGCAAACAGCCAATGTCACAGCCAGCTCTATGAAACTCTTGCAGAATTTTTGTTCTTTTCACTGCATTATTAATGCCCTTGACATTAATAGTATAGATGTTAAGAGTACCCATTAGAAAGGCTATGCATTGTTCTTTCCTGTCTCTCCCTCCCCTCCACCATCCCAGGCTTCAAAAGAAAGAGATAAAAGCAATATATAAAACTTATACGGAAAAATAACAGTGCTCTGCTTTAAACTGCAGAGTAAGGTAAGAATATATAGAAAATCCAAACGTGGAACAAACATGGGTCCCCTGAATAGGGGTAGGTGCAAAGTAATCTCACATCCTGTCCGCAGGGCCCGGTGAATGAGTTTCAGGTACCCCCCCCCAAGGGGGTATGTGGCCCTGAGGGAGTACACCTCATGGACAGTAAAGTAAAGCACTAGCTGTGCCGGGCGAGAGTTCCCTGCATATGCAGTCTCTAACCCTCCTCTCCTGTCTGGACTAGTGTAATAGGCAGCTGCAGTAGGCCTTTCACCAGGATGATTTAGGTATGGACAGCATTAAAAATGAAAAATGGTTATATTATTATGAGTCCCTGAAACATGATGAGGAACATTTGCACATGCCTTGTGGTGACCTTGCCTTTACCCTGCAATGTAACTAAATACTAACAGGGGAAGAGTGCAATCAACTTGCCTCTCTTCCCTCTTGAAATAAAATTAAAGTTTTGTGCATGAATCCTCCCATTATTTAAGCATAATCCCATGAGAAAGCCTTAGCCTTTCTGATTAACTTTAGCCATCATATCTAGTCCTGAAATGCTTGACTTAAAATGGTGGACAAGATACTGGAAGTGTTTGACAGGGAACATGCAGATTGAGATAGCAAGCGTTGCTCACAGAGGAGGCTGGGTCCGCAAGATTTCAAACCATAATAATAAATAACTTGGGCTGTTTAAAAAGTCAAAAAGTACTTGCGCATGTTCCACTGCCAACAAATTGTGTCCCAAGGGAATATATGTACAGGTGATGTAATCCATCTGTGAACTATTCTTGCGGTCTATGGGTCAAAAACCAAGGGGAAGGGCCGGAAAGGACCAGGCAGTCCTCACAGAAATGAAACTCCTGGAAACCACTCCTTACTGTCATGTTCCACTCCTTACTGTCCGGAAACCACTCCTTACTGTCCGGAAACCACTTCTTACTGTCCAGTTCCACTCCTTACTGTCCGGAAACCACTCTTTACTGTCCGGTTCCACTCCTTACTGTCTGGTTCCACTCCTTACTGTCCAGAAACCACTCCATACTGTCTGCTTCCACTCCTTACTGTCCGGTTCCACTCCTTAAGATTCTGCCACAAAATCCAGAATCCAGCTGATCATCCAGTATCCCGTTATTCGACCCTGCAGGCTGTCCAAAAACAAATGGAGCTCCACTTCCCAACAGAAGGTAGATTCATTTATTTGGGTGTTTTGGGACCAGCCATTTGGCGATATCTGCGTGGGGAGGGAGAAGGGTATCCTTCACGTCTTTTGCCAGGTCTTCTGCCTCCTGGTGCTATCTGCCACAATCTCTCCTCGATTTACAGATCAGCTTGCTCTTTACTAGTGTCTGGTACTGGGACCCCAAGGGTGTTTAATTTAGGGGTTGCTTGAAGTAAGGTATCAAACACTTGGATCCCTTTAGCATCTTCAAGCCACAGTTTAGCCAGGTAGTGTAGAATAGCTTGTGTACCTTTTCCCTAAATGATTTGACCACAGTTAATACTTTTTCTGCTTAAGCATTATATGTGGGGAAATCTGATCAAAGTGAACATACTGGCCATCAAAGTTGAAGTTTCTTGCTCAGGCTTGTTATAAACTTTATCTTTTGTGGTATACTTTAGAAATTTGACTAGGATGGCATGGGAGGGGCTCGAGTTTGGTTTGGGAGGCACTGAGCGGTGAGCTCATTCAATTTCTAGCTTGAAGTCATCTGGCAAATCAAGCTCCTGGTGGAGCAAGGAATCTATGTATGCCGCTGTGTCTACTTGCTCAGTTCCCTCAGTTAAGCCTGAGATTGGATATTATGCCTTGTTCTCACCTCCACATCTTCAGCTGTAAGGTTAGTACTCTTTCACGAAGGTGAAGATAGGCCAACAAACACCCATAGGCCATAAAAGCTCAGTGTTGATGGTGTCTATGTGGGCCTCCACTCTGCAGTACAAGCTTCCAGTTTTTGAAAGTCAGTTTTTGCGCCCAGGTTTTGGCATCAATGCGGTGCAAAATTTTTAGCATGCAGTTCCATCTACCTTAGTAAAAGTAGAAGCTGAATTAGAGCTAGAATCTGACCTGAGTCCTCTTCATGGCCGATGCCGTAAGTATGAAAAATTGGACATATTCAGGCTGATGGGTCGTGTAGTAGTTTACCTTGCTGGATTGCATGCTGGAATCCCAAAATCTTTGTGTTCCCCATCCTCTGATATGTTCTGCACATAGCGTCTGACATCAGATGGTCTGGATCTTCAGCAGATAGCTACCAATTATCTCTGGTTGTCACCCTGATGTGGAGGAGTATGAGAATAAGCTGCCATTTAGGTCGTTGATACAACCGGAAGCCAAATTATTTTCTGGGTTTTTATTTTTGTTGTATTATTAGATGTTTAGATGTCACTTTTCTACTTGTGGGTATCTTTGGCGTTCTAGTGCGGTTTGTTTGCTTCTGCAGTGTGAAGGTCAGCTAGGGTCTGAGCACTCCACAGACTGCTATAACTAGTTCAGGTGTTGTGTATTTAGCTTATTTATGCAGATTGGTCTATCTATATCTGAGACTGAATGCAGATGGGTTTTCTGATGTATACACTGTGGTGATATTGTGTGGTGATGTATGCACCATATGTATATCACTTTGATATCACAGTGCATGGGTCAGGTTACAAGGATTATCTCACTCTGTGACAGATACAAGATTTTACAACACTGACTGAAGTCTCACCCCATTGTATAAAAATATATATACCTATATACATACCTTGTGTCCCTCATTATGAGGGGCAGCCCTAATTGTACCCCTCTCAATTGCACTGTCCCTCATTTGCACCTCATGGAAACAGTGCTGCACACACAGAGACTGTCTTATACATCCACACATGAAAGCAGGGACTTATGATATTCTATGGTGCTACAAATCTATTAACCTGTGTACACACAAAGATACTGGTTTCCATAGTGTTCTGAGTTTGTGTCTCCATGTTTGTAAATGTGTCCCTCATTATGGGGATCAGTGTCCCTCGTTCCGTGCATGTGTCCCTCATTCCAGTGCCGAATAGGTGGGAGGTATGCATGGATTATGCCTGCTGACACCCATGGTCTGCAGCTACCAAACTGTTTCTTGGGTCTGGCATACAGGTGGAGCTGTGTGCACCTCCTGGCCTGCAGCTACCAACCTTTAGTTCCTGTCAGACCTACAGGTGGAGCTGTGTGCTCCATGCAATAGTGCCGGGCAAAGTACATGGGAGTTCATGCAAAGCAGGCCATAATGAGATGCTAATGTGGCTGTTTGCCCACAGATTTTCCTGAGTAGGCTCATTTACATGGGGCTTTGAATATAGCAAACATATGCCCTAGGCTAACGTGTTTGACTGGGCTAATGTGTTAGCATTGTGCAATCACATTAGCCCTAGGCAATCCCTCTCAACTCCATTGCACAGTTCTGCAGTGTGTGGCCTGCAGTTTTGTTTGCAGTTGTGCACTATTTCAGTACTATCACTTACTGACCACCTGCTGCAACACTGCCTTACTCCACCTCTGTGTGCACTGGGGTGCTGTTGCAGTTAGCACTGTCCGGTTGCTATATTCAGAGGTGTCTTATTTGCTGGGCTACTTTTGCACTGCTCTCTCAGCCCTGTTTGCATGGCATCATTTGCACACTATATTCAACAGCTTTAGCCCCAGAGGCTTTCCTTTGAATATAGTATACAATGGTTCTGGGCTAATTTTGCAAGCTGGGCAGTGCTAATTTTGCCCGGGGATGGGTTATGAATATCTGGCCCTTGTTATTTTTGTTTCCACATCATCGACTGAACTAACATGGCTACTGCATTTCTAAGTCATTCATGAATTCTTATAATTGATGGAGTGGAGGGTTAATACAAATATTCATATCTTTTTGCATAGCCTTAGCATATATTGTGTTAATTAAATAACTTCATACTATATTAGTTTAAATACCCACACAGTACTGGCAAAAAAATTAACATTTTTAACACTATTGCCATGGCACAAAATTGCATGTTAATTTTCATACTTCATTACCCTAGTTCCCCGTAGAAATATGTTTAAGTCTAAAGTTAATATCATCTTATCTAAGAATGTATAACATCATTTGATCTCTCTGTGTATGACATATATTATTTCTAAAAGTTTCCATATTAGTTGATTAAACATCTGAGAACATTTTAATTTAAACTGTGGAATCTTTAATATTTCTGAAAAATATTAAAGTACAAGTCTGTGACAAATCAAGGTACATCTGAAGTGCAAATGGCTAAAATAATTAATTGGCCAAAATTGTAATTATGTTTAATCAAACTCTACGTGATAACTCACTGTAACTATATAGTATGGGGATTTTACATTAATTGGCATTATGCTGTGATTTCAAATGAAATTTTATAATAATCCAGATAATTCTCTGTTTTAACTGCAGCAACTAAAGATGGTAAAACATTTATTGGGAGCTGTAGAGAATAAGACAGCAAAAATAGCAATATTTAAACCACAGAATCGTGTGGTGTGCTAGAGAGTACTACATAACTGATCATACAGATTAATGAAATCCAGGCATTCAGATAGTATGCATTATATAGACCATTGGCCCAATTTACACAGGGCCAAGAACGTTCTATAGACTAATTCCCCATATGCAATGGGCCATTGTGGTGAACAACCTGCAGTGGCAAAAAAGCAAAAATGATATTTGCAGGTTGCACTCTCCTTCTGCAACTTTGTTCAAGCCAGATGTACAATTTTTTTGGTTTGAAAATATGGTCTGAGGTGCACTATCATTGCCCCCCCCCCATCTCCAACACAGACACACACACACACACACACACACACACACACACACACACACAAAGAATGAGTTTGCACTTATTAATGGAAATATATAGGTAAGTAGTGAAAATGTAATGCACTGGCCAGTGCTGCACAAGGAGAATACAGTTTCTATGTTGGCATTACAATTTGGAATAGATAAGGTTATTTCAAGAAAACAAATCCCCCAGCACCAGTGTGGAGAGCACCATTTCATGCTAAGTCAGCACAACTTCATTCCAAGTGAGCACTCTTCATGACATTAATAGCTCCTACAGCAAGTATATGACAGATTAATGCTTTCTGTCTCTTTGCCACCAACTCTGCTCTCCACACTCACCACAGCTCCCTCAACTCCTCCCTTTCCATTTTCACCCTATTCTTACATCACCAGTCCCACTGCTCCATCTTTATTTCCAAATACTGGTTTGGCTCTCTTTCCTCCTACCTATCTTCTATCCACTCCTCTCTCCTGCCCCCCCATACTCTCTACACTCAAGGGACACCTGCACCTTCTGTATTCCTCACCTTTGCTCATGTACCAGTCAAGCTGCTTTTTCCTACCAGCTCCACTCCCTTTGGAACCTGCTCCATTCTCCCCTTTGGCTATCCCCCTCCCTCCGTGCACTTAAATGCCTTTTAAGTCTATGTCCTCCCCCTCCATGTTCCTGTCATCCCTTTTCCTGAATCACCTGTTCCCTTTGCCAACAGAGACTGCTCCCTCAAGCCTAAGCCTCCTTTTTCCTGGTGTACGCTGAACTTCTGGCCCACAGTCAGCTCTCTATAGAGGGCCAGACTCAGCTAGTCATACCTACAAGCTTTTATACAGTCTATCCTTGTACAGCATGAGCTGTTGTGCAATCTTTGTAAATTTGCTGTGTTATATTGTTGCAAATTGTTTTTTTGCACTTGTATTTTGCCCTTATTGTACTTTTTTTGATTGTAATGCCTGTATGCCTTACTCTCATTTCTACCCCTGGGTCACACCTGGAAATGAACTTTTGTTCAGTGTGCCTTTTCCAGTTATCAAGTTTTAAATAAGTAAAATGAATATCCCCTACATCCACATCCCAGCCTATACTTCCATAATTTTTTCATATTATTTGTAAGACTTTTTTTCAAGAGTACTGTGTCTATATTCTTTGCAAATGGGGAACTGTGATTTTCAATTTATAAAATCAAGATTTAATTCAAAGATTTTAAACATAGAATAAAATGTTACTTTGTTTATGTAGGTCTTTTATCCTTTTGGTCCACTGCTCAACTTTCAAATTAATTTCTTCTGGCAACCTGCCAACATCATCAGCTTGTTACATTTTTGAGTTATTACATGCTTTTCCCGCTAGATGGGGCTGGGAGGTTGGGAGGCCTCCCCCCCACCACAGTACACAATCTGGGGAGAGCACAAAGAGGCCCAAGGTTCAATGGTGCCATGTGTCACCATCACTCAGGTGATCCACGTTTGTCTTCTGATAATTTTCTGCCTTTTCCTCTCTTTCCCCAGCTCTACAGTGGTGTCGACTGCACTCAGTTTACCTCTCAAACATGCTGCAAATCTCTCTATAATGAGTATGCAAATCTCCCTGGTCTACATTTGGGGGTGTCAGGTGACAGAACACACTACTAGCCCTCCCCGGTCTGCAACAGACTGCTGTGGGTATTACACATCCCAGCTGGCTGCCTGATTGCCTGCATACCACATATGCTCCTGAACCCTAGGGCAAAAAAACTAATACTGAGCCATCAAGAAGCTCCAAAATATAATTCAATCACCCTACAAACAAACACACACAACATACAGTGGCATCCCCCAGGATGAAACCCACTTTTAAAGCACTCTACAGTATGCTGCAGCAGACCTACTGAATAAAGCAATGTAATTTTAATGGCAAGTAGTCCCCTTTGTCATGTAAGAAACTATGGCATTCACCACATCCTAGTAGTGTCACGTTTTCCTGAATGACAATAGGGACTAATTGCCATTGAAATTGCATTGCTTTATTCAGTAGGTCTACTACAGAATTCTGCAGAGTGCTGCAAAATGCTTCAGAATTTGTTTTCATCATGCTGAACACCACTGTGCATGCATATTGTAGACAAAACAAGCAATGGGTCTAGAAAATGCTTCTTTTAAAGCTATAGAGACCTATTTTAAGTATGTAAGAAGGCACAATGGGTGGTGGTTTTCTTGGTTTAATGCATCTCTAGGTGTGTAGTGAGGCACAAGGTACTTGCACTGACTGCCTTTAGTACCTGGAAGACCATTAACCCCTGACAGTCACCACCCAGAGAGTCTTATTGTGCTTTTAAAATGGGTCCCCATGCAAAAATAATGAGAGAAAATGAAAAAGTGGAAAACATTATATAAGAATTTCAACTGGGCAATATAAATGAAAAAAAATTACAAAAAAATAGACTTTGTAGGTTACTGCAGCACAGGGTTAATATGTTGCAGTAAAACAGTGCAGGCAGCATACCGCTGTCAATACAGCATACACATCTACAGTGCTCGGTAAAACACCAAGTTGTAATAATAGTGCACATCTCACAGAAAAACGTTGTTTTTTCTGAGGAGGGCTTAGGCCCCTGCATCCCCTTATGGGGTCTGCAATTCTAAATCCCCTATATTAAAAATAATCCACCTGGGGAGACAACCCTGGGATTGGGAGAAACACGGGGTGGGACTGTGGACCACTCAACAGTTAAAAAAAAAAAAACACAGGTAATCTAGGACTGGGACTCGAGCCCTGGTCCATACATGCTCCACTGCACTCAGATCTACCCTCTGAGCCATGGCAGCTGCTCAGAGGACTGCCACCCCACAGAGGGCTTATCTTCTGCATCACTGCCTCCAAGCCAATAGCTACAGGGGTATGCTACCGTTCCTTCACCATTTCTTCCATGTGGTATTTGGTACACTGTAGCTGTTTTACCACACACTCTTTATGCCATGCAGTTTTGCCTACGGCATTCTTTACATGACATATTGACCTGGTACCGGTTACTGCCACTATGTGGCACTGTAGTGATTATTTTTGACTATTCCTTTTTGTTCCCCTGCTGCTTTTTCTGTTTTATTATGCAGTTTTAGGACTTATAATCTTGTATCTTGTTTCCTAAATAACCCATTTAGAACATTTTGTTCCTTACTTCCCCACTAAAAGTGTGTGTGACAGGGAGTGACAGTGAGAGAAACAGAGAGACAGCTAGAGCACTTGGGTGAGAGAGATCACTGTGTGACCAGGTGCTAAGAAGCTTTATAAACTGGGTAAGGGATTTTGGCTAATCTGACTGGTCATTAGCTAGACATTACAAGTGTCTAACACATGGCTAAAACTAGTCCTGAATAACTGGACGCAGCAAATCAAAGATATCCCTGAACCTTCTTAGAATTTAAAAAGTAACAGCCGCAATTTTATTTCCTGTCACTTAGCAAGACAGCTACTCAGTTTACTTACAACAAATCCCTGTTACCCTGTCTGTTAAATCCCTTATCACAAATATAAAAACCAAAAAAAACATAGTTTAAGTTAACTGTCTTCGAATGCAAACCCAGCAAGGTTTTGCTTGTGTTATATGTATGTATTTTAATTGCTTCTATTTGTACAGCACTTTGGCACTGAAAAGCACTTAAAAAATAAATTTTTACTTACTTACTTACTCAACTGCCAGTCCGGTTCTTCACTTCACTTGTGAAACTTACGGTAGTATTAGCTAATATCAACTGTGGCTACGGTGACTGTCATTGCCTCTCCAGATGAGTGTGTACCATGGCCAGTGTGAGTTCCATATTTATTTATTTTTTAATTAACATAGCACTCACATCTAAATAAAAAGTAAGTCAGTCTTTTGCTATTGTTGCTCAGCCTGACCAGCTGCCAGCCTGACCGCTGTCATCAGCTCAGCCACTCTCTTTCTACTTCCGGTGTCTCTCCTGATCAAACTTCACAATAACATAAAAAACAAAGTTGTGTGTGCGTGTGTAAATGGCCCTGACAGCACTGGACCTGTGACAGCCTAAAAAAGAACAAGACACCTACACTCAAAGGAAAATGCCTCAAACTCATGCCACTGTAACAAGGGAACTATTTTATGTAAAATGTAGGCAAATCTATTGTTTTTTTTACTATTTTAATATATTAAGTTTAATTTTTTTCAAGCAAATAAAATATGAAGACCCAGTTTTACACATGCAATAAGCCAGTGGCCTCATGTCTCACTACACCCCCAGCTGTGCATTAGAGCTGTCTAACACACACCCCGTCATGTCTTTTTGCTTACATGTGAAGAACGCAGTGCGTGGCTGGCACTAGGATGTGAAAGTGGGACTTTAGCTCACAGTGCAAGACAGAAAGTCATTGAGTTCTGTGCTTTTACAGCTGATCTTAATATAGCGACATGCTAGGGCACTATGCGGCAGCTCAGCAAGAGGGTGTAATGCGGCAGTCAGCACTGTTTAAAAACAGCTCTATGTTGTGTGGTGCATGCAATGAGAGCAATCAGTTCATGGCCAGGTCATATTAGTAGAGCAAGTGCTCAATCAGCAAACACATTGTGGCAGGGTTAACTCCCTGCCCCTGTTTCCCAGTTGTCCTGAAAGAAATTAAGGAAACCACTAGTGGAATAAGACAAACCTTCATGTAGTTGTCTTATTTTATATTCTCTTCCTTTAGTTTTTTTTTTTTGCCCCCCTTCTCACCTTGGATGCCACTGTCTTCTGGGGGTCTTATGCTCACTATGTCCTCCTTCAGTACCTCTGGGAGCCACCAGATCTGCCCCCATGCTGCCTTGGCCTACCCTCCCGGCAGGAGGAGGGGATCCCGGACTTTCCCTATCCAGTCCATTAGTGTGTGTGTGTCGGCTGTCTGAGCAGTCCCCATGAAAGCTGGGTTATGGTATCTGGGAGCTAGATCCCCTTTTCTACAGCAACATCCAATGCTCCATTTTCCTTATTTCTGGTGCCATCTCTGGGGACATAGGCACACAAGGGGGGGCCAAGGGGAAGAGCATGTCATGATGTGCAGACACTCCAGCTCCCAGCCTACATCCTCCCCTCCCACTGTCTGTCCCAGCTGCACCACCACTCGTGGTCACCCAAGTGGCAGTACAGTAGAGGGACAGGCAACCCTCCCCTCCCAGAGAAGGACAGTGGCTGATGGGTGCTTGATCCTTCTCCCCCCGGCTGGCCCTCCAGCTACCCGAGTCTGTTTCCAAACCCAGGTCACTGGTGCCACAAGCAGTATACTTACCACTGTGCCAGTGGGACTGCTCTCTTCCTTTAGGTTTGTTGTCCAACAGCTTCTGTTTATTTTCTGTTTGCAGGGTGGCCTCCACTAGGCAATCATTCTGATTTTCCATACTTTATTCTTGCTTTCTTTCTTTCTTTCTTTCTACTGTACCTTTTCTGCTTTCCATTTTAGTATGCTCTGAAATACAACTAGATGCAGGCTCTGAGTCAGTCTGAACAAAGTTAGAGCAGCCATTATGGCTGCAGGTTCATTTCTTGCTGCCTGTAAGGAAGGCACTGGATGTATTTCTTTTTGATGGCTTTATTTGCCCTGTCTCTTTCTTTTCTTTTGAAATAATTATGTGTTGCCCCCAATACCACCACTTTCTGTCTTCTTGGTAGAAAAAAACAGGCATCCACTTCACCTCTCTCGCTCTCTCAGGCAATACTGTTCAGGTGTCTCTGATTAGTTTTATTATAGCTGTTCGCATTTAATAAGAGAGAGACTTCACTCTCCTCAGCTTTGTAACAAGCAGTGACACACCCTTTCCCTCTGAGCTGCCCCAGAAAAAGAACAAGTGTTGGTCAATGCCAAATTTTTGCTTGTATGCTGTTGTACTGGGTCCTACTTGAACACATTTTTACTATATATTTGCCCAAGATAGTCCAGATGAGATGTAATATGTCATTTGCAATGGAATCCTTATTTCACACATTTTTATACTGCCTTTACCCAGGATAGTAGAAGTGTGATGTGATATCTCATGTTTACTGTGGACCTGCCTTTATAATGTATTTTTCCAGGACAGATCATCTACGATGCATCATCTTCTTTTCAGTGGGTTTCTGTTGTAGGGTCCAGTTTTAACACAGTTTTACAATATATTTACTGAGGAAACCCAGTTGAGATGAAATATCTCATTTTAATTAGGTCCTGCTTTGACCCATTTTTGTACAGTATTTACTCCAGATAGCACACCTCAGATTCTATCTTGTTTTCAGTATAATACTGCTTTTCCCATTTTTACACAGTATTTGCCCAGGATAGCACAGCTGAGATACAACATCTCATTTTTGATGGGAACCTTCTTTTACCAATTTTTTTTAACTATGTGTTGATTAGTTTTTGTTGACCATACAAACTAATATTCAAGTTCCTCATATATGGTACTAGAATATCATATTACAATTATCCAAACTGCAGAAAACATTGTCCATGCATTCTGTTACAACACAGTAGAGGTGGTGATAGCAAATGTAAGCTTCTATATAAAATTGTAAAGTTAACAACCAGAATGTATTTACCCAGCATAATCCAGCTGAAAGGCAAGTTACATTTTCAGTGGGTCCAGCTTACACAGTGAATTTTTCCATGATAGAGCAGCATAGATGCACAATTCAGTGGGGGCTCTTGTTCTGCTTTTTATACATTTTTACTACATACTTACCCAGGACAGACCAGATGAGATGCAATATTTCATTTTCAATGGTGCCCTGCTTTTACTCATTTTTAGATTGTATTTAATCAGGATGGGCTTGCTGAGGGGCAATATTTAATTTTCAGCAGGCTCCCACATTTTGACCCAAAATTTCCAATACAGTCTTTTTATGACCCATTGTTATAATCAAGATAGGTGGACTTTTTTAATTCCCATCTCAAAGGTGATTTCACAGTGCAACTACAAAAACATGTTTCAGAGGATTTGAAAACTGACACCAGTAATGTTCACTAGGTGGGGGTAACACAATGGACACGCTGAACATTAGGGGCCAAAATCTGCAAAAATGAACTTATGAGTAAACATTGTAACAATTCAACATTTTTCATAACTTAGTTGTTTTCACATTTTGACCGTGAATTTTCAACAGTCTTTTCATAGCCCCATGTTATGATCAAGACAGATGGATTTTGTTTTAAATCCTATTCAAATGGTTATTTCACACAAGGACTGAGAAAAAATGTTTTAAAGGGGATTTGAAAAATGGCACTTGCCATGTTCATCAGGTGGGGTAACAAAAGAGCTATGTTCACATTTGGGGTCAAAAACTACAAAAATTACAAAGTTATGAGTAAATGTTGAAAAAATTTTACATTTCCTCATAACTTTGTTGTGTTTTGATATTTTAACCACAAATTTTCAGCACTGTCTTGTTATGAGCCCACCTTACAATCATGACAGGTAGAATTTTTAAATCCCTTTCAAAATGTGACTTCACTGAGCAAATATGAAAACTTGTTTTGAAGGAAATTTGAAAAATGACACCTGTCATGTTTGTGAGGTGGGGCAACAAGAGGGCTATATTGATAACTGCAGGTCAAAATCTTCACACTTCAAAATGTTATGAGTAAACATAAGGGGCTTGATTCTCATAGCAGGCTTGTATTGGCTCAAGCTGCAGCAAACAGCAGCTTGTGCCACAGCCAGGTGCACCAGGGACCCTGTGCCTGATTCTCTATTGGGCAGGGTCCCAGTGGCAAGGTCCTGCAACTTACAGCAGCTGTGGCTGAGCACCAAACAGATGGCACACTTTTCTACAGCAAGCCACAGGGCAGCCATGCACCACTCTAGACCCTAGTGATCTAGTGATCTCAATGATGCCCACAGTGAAATGTAATAAATAAGTCTCCAACCTGGTGTTAGAGTGTCCTCCCTCCCTGATCCCAATGATGCTCATAGTGAAATGTAATAAATAATTCCCCAACCTGGTGTTAGAGTGCCCTCCCTCCCCAATCCCAATGATGCCCATGGTGATAAGTAATTAACAAAAGTCCCCAACCTGGTGTTAGAGTGCTGTAAGGAGTTGCTTTTCATGGGCAGGGCACCGAGGACAACCAGGTGGTGGGCAGGATTCTTGTTAGTGGGAGGTGTTGATTTTCAAGAAGATGCACTGGGGCACAGTTGGAAAGTGGGCAAGATTTCTGGCAGTTGGAGGAGTTGCTTTTCATGGATGAGGCATGGGAGACAATCAGGAGATGGGTGGGATACTTGGCAGTGGGAGGAGCTGCTTTTCATGGATGGAGCACCAAGGGACAATCAGGAGATTCATGGGATACTTGGCAGTGGGAGGAGTTGCTTTTTATGGATGGTGCATAGGGAGGAGGTGGGAGGTGGGCAGTACTTGGCAGTGGGAGGCAGTTGTTTTTGCATCTCCATCTTTGGCAAGAGGGGGCTCAGAGCTGAATGTCAGGCCACTCAGTTGCTTTCTAGGTGGCTTCATGTAGATGAAAGCATCAAGGCACTCTGTCATAGGAGTGCTCTGATCCTTTCAACTACAAGAAGTTTCTGCCCTGCAAGCAGTGATCAGTGTCATGATTAGCCTGACTGATTATTGGCTTGTCACTGTTGAGTTCACTGCAACTTGAGCTGCATTGGACCTAACAGTGACACATTTAATGCGGTTCTTTGTGACACAGTGTTTACTGTGCACTTAGGTGTCCTGTTACCTATAAAGGAAGAAACAGTTCTTACTGTTTTTTATACTGGGTCTCATATACAGAAATAGAACAATGACAGTGGTACTGTATATGAAGCCAGATTATAGCTCATTTCACGTAGTAAGAGAGTCTTGTTTAACTAATGTTACAATATTGACTCTGTAAATATAAAATCCATACCTTTAGCCTGCTTAATGAGCATGCCTCTTGGTAGGCAGGAGCTCAGTCAGATCCCGGGGATTACATTTTGCTATTTTTTGGTCATTGCTGGTTTGTTTGTTTTTTGTCCAGACATGTTAGGTAAAGTGTCAGGTTTGCTGCATAAGAAATTGTGTACAATTTTGTGTCACAAACCACAGACCCTCCTATTTTGTTTTAGTAAAAGACTTACAGTTTAGCACATACCAACTGATGTCCCCTCTCCTCCTCTATTAAGGCTCTGTAGGAGCCAGACAATACCTATGTCCTCTTCTTTATCCTAGGGCTGGAACACAGGTGAAGCTGAGTGGGAGGTGTTAGAGGTGGGGCCAAAGCCACAAATTAAGCCTTTATGTAACATTTTGTATTGCTGTTTTTAATACTATTCCCTTATGTGCTGGATCTCAACTGTTTGTATTGTATACCTATTTCATTTGGTTTTACTGGGATATTGAAGCCTAAACATATTTACTAATTTAAAGAAGAGGTGGACCATGTGATCAAGGAGGAGGAGTATAAGAGACCCCTGCAGGCTGAACTCAGCAGGCCTGCTCATTCTTCTCAACCTAGAAAAGGAATAAGGTATCCTGCTAGAGAGATAGATTATCACATTGTACAATTGTGAGAGGGACTTTCTAGGTAAGGAAGCTTGCTTGCAGATTAACCCTAATTGGGATACTAATAATATCTGCTGCCTTTAGGGACATTTTAGTGCTAGTGGCTGTTGCTACTCCAGTACATGTATTTGTCATTCTGCATTTAACACCTATTTTCTTACTTTTGTAACCTGAATCCCTGCCTTAATAAATGACACACTGAATTCAGTGTGTCAAACATACATTCATTATGTCTGCCTCCTACTTTTCTCACCCCTTCACACACATCTACTGTTTATATAATATGAAGATGCTTGAGTCAGTGAGTAGGATATGGATTGCGTGGGAAAGTGAGGTGGTGACTGTTAATCAAGTCAGAGCAGAGGCAGGGGTGGGAAGGGAGTTAAATTGAATAAGATGAGAGCTAGATGCTGCAGAGATAGGCAGCTCATGGAAGGAAACTTAATGTGAGGCTCAGAGGCCTACAACATCAAGAGACAATACAAACAATCATTTGTCAATGCTGAATGTTGTCGAGCTGGCATTGGCTTTGGTAGTGCAGTCTTGGAAAAACATTTTGGCAGGATGTGAAAATGACAGCTGTACTGTTCATAAGGAGGTGTAGAAAATGGCAGTTTGAAAATATGGCATGTAAATATTGCAAATTTGTGAAGTTAGAAAGTGCGTGGGAAATGCATAATGCAACTTGTAACACAGTCATTTTATGGACTTCGGCGCAAATATTCAACATAGGCATTTTACCACCTCTGCTCATGTACAGTGTCACTGTCATTTCCTCAAACTGTCCCAAAAAGTGATTTCACACAGCGACCGTGCTATTCTGCACTGGACGTGCAAAAACACATTTCAGGCAGGATATGTAAAGTGGCAGCTGTACAGTTCATCAAGAGGTGTGGAAAAATGCCAATGGTGAAAATCCAGAGTGAAAATATGACAAATGCATGTTACGAGCGTGTGTGCAAATTGCGCAACGCACGCTTGTAACAGTCATTTTATGGAGTATCGCCACCAAATTTTCAGCATAGGCATTTTAGGACCTCTGCTCATGAACAGTGTCATTGTCATTTTGTAATCTGCCCAAAACACTGATTTTCCCACAGCAACGCTGTATGCATGAGTGTGGAAACACATTTTGCCTGGATGTGAAAAAATGACAGCTGTACTATTCACAAGGAGGTATAAAAAATGACAATGTTGAAAATCTGGCATGAAAATATTGTGAATTAGTGAAGTTATGAGGGTGTGTAGCAACTGTGCAATGCAACTCATAAAACAACCATTTTGGATTTCTTCCACCAGATTTGACTATAGGCTTTTGAGAGCCCTCTAATGAACACTGCAACTGTCCTCATGTTAATCAGTCCCAAAAGGTGATTCCATGCAGTGACTGTGAAATCACCTTTGGGACTGATTAATCATAACAGTGACAGAATTCATGAGGAGGGGTAACAAAAACCCCATGTTGAAAATTTGGTGCAAAAATTCCAAAAAATGCCTGAGCTATGCATCAAAGTTGAAAAACCCTATTTATTCCATTATACAGCTTACCAGCATTTCCTCAGTTTGTGGCCGGCTTTGAAGCGTGCAGACATGTTCCCAGTCCACTGAAGATCATCACGCCGGACTAGGAGGTAAGTATGTGGTGAGGGGGGGTGACGAGGCAGGGTGCGCAGAGGGTGGGTGTGGGTGGTAGGAGACTATGAGGGACCGTTTTCTGTTTACAGGTGTTTAAAAAACATTGTGGACGGTTTTCTTTTTACAGGTGTTTTTGAGTACAGGAGCTGATCGAGGGATTGGGCACCTGAAGTCAACAGTTTAGTGGCCACTGTGCCACCATGTTTGATGCTGGGAAAGCATGTAGGAAGGTCTGCTGCGTGTGATGAGCTTTGCTTGCATTGCAGCAGACTTTTCCTTAGATGTGCTCATCAGGGTGGTGTGGCACTGGCATACAGGCTGATTGGGGAATGAGGGACACACCTACTGGTGCGTGCCCTGCATTCACCCAACAGCAACCATGCCTCCAAATCTCCACTACCACAAGATGTTGGCTGCACAAGCATGCCAACATTAAAAGGTACATAAATGGGTCTAAATAATTTTTTTTTATATGTTTGATACAGTATGTTATTAAATGTATTTTTTACATATGACAAGTCTGGGGTGTTGAGGTTTTTATACTTTACAAACATAACTGGTCGAAACATTTTTCAAAAGATTTCAGGCAGGCATGGATATCTAGGTGCACTGCTTCCTGGTTGTTGGAAGGGTTCCAAGCCCAGTGGCTGTCACCTTGTTCCAAACCCTCTTGACCAATCAAGATCCAGCAAATTTTCTACCCATTAAATTGTGGGGTGATCACAGTGGCTGATGGCCATTCCCTATGCCCCCAGACATGAGAGGTGCACTATCCGGTTGTGGCCAGCCCATGGGTATAGGGCATGATTCACGCTCCAGACCTGGTCCAGGGGTGTTCGTGCTGGTGGCCAGGTGATTGCTGGTGCTGCTCCATAGTGTGTGTGGAGGAAAAAATAGAAAGAATATAAAAAAAAATTTCATATAAGAAAACATTATCTAAATATAAGAAATAGTTTACTTTAACAATACTGTAGCTTTAAGAGAGGCAGTATAGCCTATAGCATAAAGCACCAAGCTGTGAACCTGAAGACCCAGCTGACCTCAGTTTGAATCCAACAACTATTACTTGTATATTGTGTGACCTGAACAAGTCACTTTACCTCCCAGTGTTCCCAGGACACACTTGGAAATGAGTTCAGCCTCACTGTGCATTTCCTGGCTCAAAATTCTAAAAAATAAATAAAAGGAACATCAGACTTGGGTTACCTTTTTTAGTCTAATAGTAGAGGCACTATACACTTGGTTTCAACTTGTGCCTCATGACCTCCTAGAGCAAGATTATTATTATAAGTCTAATTAATTATTCATGAGCTTAGCAAGGCTCCTGATTGGCTACTGGATCAGTCATTAATGTCTTAGAAACGACAGATCCAGCTGCAAACTGACACTGTGTGGCATGTGCATCTCGCCACACTACAAGAACCTAAATAAAACTAATAAAATAAAAGTTTTATTGCAATTAAACTTATATTAACAATAAAAACCTTGAAACCAGTCATTTCCTTAGATTAATGTCCAGCTGGAGAGAGGTGGCCCGAGGAACAGGCGAGGGTGTCCCATCCCAACTGGTCATTAATTCCTCAGAAATTTCTGGTTTCTCAGTTATTATTAGCTTAATTAGTAGAGCTGTATGGAATGCAGAATTCTGTTGACAGAATTTGTTCAGAATAACAACAGCTTATAAAGTCTTTTCAGAATGTCTCTTTAATTCTGTAAAATTTCAGACAGCATTTCTATGTAAAACGCATAGTACTTATCTCTGGTATATTATTCCTCCCTTTACAGAAAATAAACCTGGGATTTACATAATCTGATGAATCCTATTCTACAGTTTATATAAATTATGGACTACTAATAAGCAGTTTTTAAAAAAAATCTGTTTTTTGAATTTCAGAATTTCACTGCCAACGAAATTCTGTGGAATTCTAGTAAAAGTGGAGACTGAAAATTCTGCACTGCTCTACCTGAGGGTAACCTAAGCCTTGTTCATGTCCTAATGCTTGCATGTTAGAGCAGCAGTGCAAGAATCCGGTAAAAATGTTGGCCTATACTTTTTTATTCTATTTTAGATTGCCCCTTATCTACTGACTTATGTGATACCCTTCTTTCCACAATTTGAATCTGTGTTAGTACTTTTTTATAATAAAAGGAGCGCCCTTTTAATATGGCTTGGACCAGGTTTTCATCAGTATTCTCGGTTGTTTTTGTACATCAATTATTTTAAAATCATTTCTGTTGTGACTAAAATGAACTAGCATGCAGCAGGCGGTGCCCCCTGACCTTATGGAACAGTAGGTGTTCAAAAACAGTTGGAAATAGTGATCAAAATTTCCACCGGATTCTTGCACTGCTGCTTTAAAGGAGTAGAACACTATGCTACCATGTTGGCAACTTGTGTCCGATTCATAACATGGACTCCCTCCAGCAAGGCAGCCAAGCATGCTACCAATACAGTGTTTCAAAACTTGGGGTGGGAGAACCATATGAAATGCTGCAGAGACTTCTGATGTGAGCATCCTGTGTTGGTGACATTACAATCCTAAAAGATAATGTTCTAAAATGAATCACAGATTGTTTGGAATGCAGGAGGAAGAGTATGATGAATCATCATACTGATGCAAGGCAGTGCTTCAGACTGCAGGAGTTTTCTAGCGGAGTGCCACATGGGTGGTGTTGGACCCTCTACTGCTTTAATATTGTCATACATTATTTGGACATGGGAGCCAACAGCATGACAACAATTATAGACTACATAAAACAGAAAGGGTGGTAGGATCCATAACAGAGGGGTGATGTCATAAAAGAACTGTATAAGCTGTAGAAGTGGGAAGCAAGATGATAATTAAAACTCAGTGCAGATTAATCAAATGAGTTGTCAGTGTTTTAATTTGTGTGACACCGCTGCTATTGGTGCCTTGCAATATGCTCATGGAAACAGGTTTTCCTGGTTAAAGACTTTTTCAATAAACTGAATGAATGACTAGTACAAAGAAGAGTAGATGAATGATTTTGGTGTTCAAGATATTTAAGAATATTGATAACTTTAATCTGGGCTATGAATTTAAGTTGATAAAATGAAGTAGTTTGCCTGGGAGGATGGGTGGATCTTAATTCAAATCTAGTCATCTTTTTTACCAGGATATAAGATCCATGAGATACACATCCATTTACATGGGGTGCTGGCAGGATTGTCTCAGATTTCCAAAAGTCCTTCTCCTCAGAGACAATACCTTAACAGACAGTATTAATATACTACTTTGTACCTAAGCAAAATGCATTAACAAACTTTGGGATATGATTCCCATGAAGATAGAAAACAGGCTAGAAGGACCATTATATTTAATACCTTCCCATGACAACTATTACCTAAAGAGTGCACCAATGGAATGTGCACGTGTAGGATGTGGTTGGGTAGAAACGGAAAAGATATACATTGTGACACATGACCTAGTGTCCAGACTTGCATCCTGTAAGGTAAAATGGAAAACTGAAACTCTTCTAGGGCCTGAACAACAGGCACCACCCAATACACCTAATGGACTCTGCCTGCTGTCCCCACTGGATCCTTGGTTCTATAATCTATCCCCACAGTAGAGTGCCCCACTATGGGGGTAAGCTACATCAAAACAAATCAGAAGAGTAGATTGGAGAATGAGGACAAAGGAAGCAAGTGTTGTGTAAAAAGGCAGGAGCAAATCTCAAATTGTCTGATCTACAGATATACTGAAAACTGAATCAACATGATAATCATCATCCAATCTGTTGCACAAGCAACAGCATTGCTTATTCATCTCTGATGTGTGACAAGCCACCTGTGCATTATTCAGTGTTACTCACATATTGTAACAGCTAGAGGAGGAGACCTTTAGCTATCATGTAAGCATTAAAATGTATGGATCATGTAGTGTTTGTGAATATCCAGCCATTTTGTACAAGCATCAGGGGACATAAATAAGTTCCTGGCCCCATAAATCTCAGTTGAAGATTATTTGAACTCAACGATTTTGGCCCAAATGGACATGTACTGGCTCCAATCTATGAGCAATCGTGGACTGGGGCTAGTATATATTCATATGTTACTGTAAGCCCTGGTCATGGGCATTTAGAAATTCATACTGGGTTTAATGGGGGTATAGCTGGACCCCACAACTCCTCCATGCATCACATTTTGTTCTGCCATGTACTTGTAAGTATAAATATTTTATTTACTCTCATTCCAGCTTCACAATGAATACATATGCTCATGCAACATGAAAACAACTGATCCATTTCTTCATGGGTTTCAGATTCACTTTGGACTTGCCTGTTGAAAATCATGTCTTTTGTTTATGGTTTGTACATGATTTTCTCTAGTTTTGAAAACCCAAATTAAACTACTTCAGTTCCTTGTAAATTCCATTGCCAGCAAACATTTACAATAATAATCCCTACATAATATATATTAGTGCAATAATCAAATGTACAGTGTCTGCTCTTGGGATCTTTAGGGGATGGATATTCACTGGGAGGCAGAAGCATAGCACAATGCTTCCACCATGCTTGTACTTGCACCCAACCCAGCAGCTGCTGTCTTCAGTCAGATACTGAACCGGCATTATCAGACTGAATATCAGACCTTGTTGCCACAGCACTAAGCGAAACTGCACTGCCCGGTCATGGACCTGGCCTGTATCCAGCACACAAGGCATAGCACTCCCCAACAGATAGCACCAAGACCCCCCGAGGGCTATATTCAGCCACAATATGCAAATCAGCAATTGAGGGAAGGGGGTGCCACTAGCCACCAGGGATATGACATCATACTGGGCATGGGGTGTTCAGGGGTGAGGAGTGCCACTAGACACCAGGGATATGTCACCTAATGTGAGACAGGTGTTCAGGGAGGGGTGCCTCTGGACCCCAGGGCTGCAATCTTGCTGGCATGACAGATTATTGAGGTAGGCAGCTGCAGTACAGCTGCCTTGCCATTGGTGAGGTGGGAGCACAGGCTTAGCATCAGGTTAAATTGTGGTTTTTGGTGTTGGTAAATAGCATTGCTTTGGGGGCTGTTTACCACTGTTGCAAATCTTTGAACAAGCCACTGTGCTTGTATTCAGGAAGGGAACCCCATTTGCATGGGAGCAGTGTTATGTTAGCACCTGAGTGCTAAAGGGTTTATAGCGTACTACATGGACTTCTGAATATTGTCCCCATTGCAAGTCACAAACCCAGGTAGCGCTGAGGTAAACCATGTAAACCATGTTAATGCCAGTACTGACGTTTGAATGCCTAGCTCCAGATATTTTATTGATTGAGTTGTGTAGCTACGCCACTACGCAACTATATTTATTGTTTTGACAGATGATATCTTCTGGTTGCTGGAATGATGCAGCAATGAAACCATGAGTTGCCACGATTGGAAATAGAAGTAATGAATTGTGACTGATGACATGTCATTAACTCTTTTACTGTACTTTCACATATGCTGTGTGGAAACACAGTAAAACAGATGTATCACACTACCAAAATGTGTTTTGTGTTTTCCATTTTTTCACAGTTCAACTGAAGTCAAAGCTCAGATCTGAGATCTAATTATTGCTGATTGAACACATTTATCTGAACAAAGAATCACTTCTGCTGCAATCTGCCATTATCCAAATGATAGTTCCCTTTCTTCCCCAAAACAATAAAGTCATTACCATCTGATTGCGCCTCATTTCTTCTATGCAACTTCTCCATGGTACTAAGAGTCAGGATTGATGCAGTTATGGCATTATCATATCAAATATGATCTCCATCTCTGTACCACTGGTCCAGCTTTTCTGCCTTTGAGTAGGGGTGTTCAAATACCTTTTTTTCTTTTAATTTAACCCAGTATTCATATTTGGGACCCATATGCTCAATTTTTTTAGGGCTACTTTGTAAAACAATATGGACAAATACAGTTTAATTGCCCTTTTGAACCTTGCATAGTGTACACTTCCTCCTTGCCTCACCCAGAGCCTGTCACTAACTGAACAGCTACTCACTTTATTTTTTAATCCATGGAAGTTGTCAACCTGTACTGCATGCACTGCTGCTCCATGCAGCATCATCTAGCAAAGATGCCATCAATATATTTTCATTATTATAAATATTCTCAAACACCTGCCTAATGTCTTGTAACATCCTATATAATACTATTATAATAATTGGTTAGCATTTTCTCCCATAGGAAACCTGGTTATAATTCACTGTTATAACACACTGGGTTTCCCTTTGTAAAACATGCGCCAGCTTCCACCTAACCACATGCAGATAGTACTTCTAATAGTCCTCCATCCACTGTAATCACCAAAACAGTATAAAATATTTTAAATCTCTGTAAAACCCCAAGTCCTTCTATCGATAGCTAGCATCCACACCTGCTTAAATCCATTATTTTCTGTTAACATTTTTTTTCCCATAGGTTTCCCGATTCACTCACTGCACTTACGTCCTCATCTCTGCGCCTAGCTGAAACTGTACCTCTGCCCAACCACTAGCACTGCCGATTCCTGCTCAAACACTTCCACAGCCAAAGAAAGAAAGAAAGAAAGACAATCTCTAACACCAAATATGTAACAGCAGCACAATCTACTGGCCATGCTGTTTTCTATAGTGTTATATAGTGTTTTCAAGATGAAAACGCTACCCAACAGTATATAAAACAAAACATGAGGAAGTGCAAAACTCAAATTTAATGCACATCCTTGGCATGGGATGCTTTAATAAATCTTAGGCTTTGCCCTTGGATTTATGTAGCATCCACACCTCGGTTGTACATTAAATTCTCATTCTCTCCCCTATGTATTATTCTATATATAATAGAGAAGCAAGAAAATGTTCTAAATCAAGTTCCTCATTCCTTCCTATAAGCTTTGAATGGCTGCCAGTCTTATCACTACTTTTTCTCCAATGGGGACTTTACAAACCAAAGGTGAACTTAAGGGTCAGTACAGTTTCTGCTGACTTCACATAATATAGTAGTTAGCTTTTGGTCTCAGACTGCAGAGCTCACCTCAGACATGGCTGTTCCAGTACTCTACCTTAAGAGAGCAAGACAGTCACATGGTTTGGCTTCTGCATGTTCTAAAAATACTCAGTATTCAGTCACGAGTACTCAGTCTCTGCTATTTGCAGTATTCAGGAATTAGTAATTGGGCCAGGCTTACTACTATCTTTGATGAAAGACTTATGGTATGCAGGACCTGGAGGAATGCATTGAATTCTGCTAGGGTTCATCCATCTATTCATGGGAATGAAGGTGGGAGCACCTACTGTAGGTCCTGAAGAAACATCTCCATTTTCCTATGGGGCAAAGTCTTCATGTACTGGTAAGGGAGAAAGTCAGAGACACACAGGCTCTTAACATATTCTAAGAATGAAGGATCTTCTGGGGAACCACCAAAATATTTTAAACAGTCATATGTGGTGGAGCTAGCCAATAAATTGGCACATCCTCTTCAAAATTTCTGGATTAGACTCACTCTTGCAAATAAACTTTGCAAACACCATGTTCATTCAAATTCTGAAATACTTATTCATCAGTCCCAATGTTTCACCTAACCAATAGGCTTCTTTCTGGGAACTATAATAAATTTGTATACAATATATTATTCATATTGAAAAATCAATTTTTCTAAACAACGATCACCTCATTTTCACAACCATCAAATATTTTACACATAATAGAAAAACTCAAAATAACTAACTTCAAAACTTATTATAAATAATAACTTATTCAAACTACTCATAGATCATTTTATGTATTGATTATTTCACACCATACCAGCCACCAAGTTATTGTGCTTGTTAATAAAACATTGCCTTACTTTGTAACTACGTGCTTAAGAATGTTTTGTATAGTCAGTTCATTCCTTCTCTGTTTCAAATCTTTATAAAATTAGCTTCAAAACCAAAATACAAAAGGATTAATTAATGTTTTATTTCCAAATTCAAATATCTTTAAATATCCACCCATTTTTGTTTTACCTCTGTTTAGCCATCACTTATCATCTCCTGTTGGTTAAAATTTCAAACCAGTCCTCAGATGCCATATTTAATCTGTAAGCCAACAATATCTTTACTTTAATCATAGAAGAAAATTATTTTTCCATAGTAAAGTTACATGAAGTGCTACAGTCCATTCGGCATATAGTAATGTTAAATGTTTCACTCGAATCAAACATTTCTATATATTTAGCGTGTGACCAAAATGTTAAGCAATAATTAATCCCAGTGTACCCACTGTTTATACATTTACAAGTCCCCATTTTAAGATCTACGTCAACCGCTTTCAAAATATACAGCGTGAAGTCAATGCTGAATGTTTTCTCAAAGCTGGTTTCAAACTTCAGTTTCTGCACTTACATTCTTTCAATAAAATGTTGGCTGAAGAAGAGCCTCACGGCATGGATACTTCTTGTGTTTTGACTGGCAGCAACCACATCCTTGAATAGGAGACCTCTTTATGTCCATCGGGAGGGTCATGTGATGGCTAAACACATCATGCTCCGACTAGTGGAGATGTTGCTAAGCAACATAATGACTCTCCTCCATGGACATATTTCAGCTGGATCCTAGTATTCAAGGCCATGAAGGAAGCTGTTTAAAGCTAGAGTGCAGTTACATGGAAGATTTTGAATAAGCAATCAGAACATATTCTACCTTTTCTATTAAATTGTACCCAATAGTTCTGTTTGAAATCTGAATCATCCATGTCTCAATCTGATACAAAAAAGTCACACAGGGTACAATGGGTTAATGTTATAGTACCTTGACCACCAAGTAGGAGGGTAGAGAGACTCAGGTCCTGAAAAAGTTGTATTCTAAACTATGTTGGGGTGCTCCACCTCTTTTTTTAAGACTCAGATAAGTCTCTCAATAATTTTTCAAATTTAGATTTCATTGTTGCCCCAATGTTTTGCCAATAGGCTTCCTCAGGGGACTAAGTAGCTACAAAATTGAAAAAGAATAAACACAAAATTATACATTATTCATAGCCTGTAACAACTAATAATGATGTTTTCTACAAATAGGGTAACTCACCATACCGGTTAGTACTAAAAAATTCCACTAGACCTAATGGGCCCAGTTCTCAAAGCCCTTAGATTGACACAAGGTGCCTGTGTCAAACATAAATGATTAAAGTGGCACCTTGCATCACAAAATATGCCCATGGCAATTCTCAGAAGCAGCCTGCATCAAACACAGGCTACATGCACCAAAGGGGTCTTGCGCCAGCCATGCACCAGAAAATTTGCTGCAGCAGGCACAATGGGGCTTGTGGCAGATGCAGCTGCTGCCATATCCACTACTTTGGCATTCCCAAAACTCCCAGAGGGCAAAGGTCTAAGAACCATTAGAAATCAGGGAGGGTTGTACCTGCGCCAATGTGAGACATGCCTCCCAAGCCTGAAGCCCTGTTATGAATTATTAAGAAATCACTGATGGTCTAGTGGACCTCCTCCCCGATGTTCCTATGAAATATGTGTATTTATAGTCTCTGGTGACCTCACCTCCTCCCTCCCTCCAAGCCCCAATCCCTTACCCCCATTATAATATATATTGTATACCTGGTAGTCTAGCAGCCCCCAGCCCCAACCTCTTGTAATAAGAATTATATTAACCCTTGTGATCTAGTGGACCCCCGATACCCAATCCCCCATTATAATATATATTGTATCCCTGGTAGTCTAGTGGCCCCCCCAAGCCCCAGTCTCCCATAATAAGAATTATGATAACCCTGGTTATCTAGTGGACCCCCAAGCCACAAGCCACCATTATATTGCTTTTTAATATACCTGATGGTCTAGTGGACCTGCCCACCCCACAGCTCCCTACCACCCCACTCTCCCAACCCATAACTGAGCCAGTGACTAGCACAGCCAATAGCTCACCACCATGGTCAGCTGCCAACTGAGCTCTGAATGAGAGCGTACTGTATACAGTACGCACTCAGTGATTGATAGTGCATGCCCCCTAGTGACCTGGTGCACTGGCACTTCTGCTGCAGGAGTGGTGTAAGGTGGCTTTGGTGCAAGGTGTCCCAACTGCATTTGAAAATCAGGATTGCTGCAGACTTTGGCACAAAGTGCCACTTGCATCAAATCCTTTTGGTGCAGGCACCTTGCACCAAATTTTAGCCATCTAAACTTTGGGCCAGTCAATTCAGTTGGGAGGCTAGCCCATGCAGTTTTACAAGAAGATAGGCAAGATACCTGACATATGTAGTATATCACTTATAAGCCCTCACAAAATATTATTCTTCAGTATCCACCTCAAAAATAACATACATATATGTTTTACCTAATCATTAATGCTGCAGAAGGTTAAATTCCATCTTGTGTTCTTTTCTGTTTGCATTTTATGAAAGAAACATAAACTGATTTTCATTCTTAACTTATTCCTAAGTCTGATTGCTGTAGCAAGTAATTCATTGTGCAAAACAAAAATGTTCTCTTTAGCAGACTTCTATATCAATGTTATATGTAGTTAAAATGAATACTATAAGACCAGTATTCAGTTTGCAAGTAAACTTATTCTCTCAGTAAACTCCCAAATGCAAAATTGATATGCATTATAAAGAGTATACCTTTTAGGTGTAAGATGCATTACATAAGGATCCATTCAGTCTCCTTTGTTGCTACTCATAGTCTAGCCATAAAACAGAAAGGTTGTTAGTGAGGTCTGCAAACATAATATGAAATGTTACCAATGTAAATTTCTTAGGATAACTTTTTGCCTTGTTAAAGTGACTTTGTGGGTGGCTCCCTCTCTACTTTTCAGGGAGAATTAATTGCACTAATAGGCTCACCATTTTGTAATTACTGACCTAGTCATGTGACCTGGATGCATCTTTCATGCATGTGTCACCTTGCTAATGATGTCACACATCCAAGTGTCAAGATGCCATCTGCACAGCAGCCCTTATCTATTTCCATGTGTTCCATTATAAAATTCAGCATATAGGTTCTAGCTTTAAACATATTGTCTCAGGCATGAGACAGTAATGCACCGGCTAGTAAGTAACCATAGCCTCCATGTACTGATCTTTTTCCCACACACTGCTTCTGTGTACACAATCTATCACAATACCCACTGAGTATTATCATTATTATTATTATAAACAAATAGAAGAAGGTGCTAAGAAGCTTTCATAGCCTCTTATGCAGTAGTTCGCAAGTATTAATATTGTCTCCATGTGTCCCAAACAATTGGTGAGAAGAAATGAAGGGAGGGAGAGATATTAATAAACATGCGGAGATAGATATGTTGTGGATATGTGGAAAATAATTATACTGCAATGCAAGAAAAATTATAACACTAAAGTATGTAGATAATATGCAAAACCCTCATATATCAGTCAATAAAGATTATTAGTAAACTGTAGAGTGGCAAACAGTAATTACTTACAGGATGGTGTCTAGATACCACTATCTGTTTTGCTCCACTGACTCAAGCTATCTGAGAAGAATACTGGCACAGTTCCTGTCAGGGAATCTGCTTTGTTTGTAATATCCACTTCTATTCCTCTATGCATCAGTTAGAACCAAGACACCTTTGTCTGTGATTTCCAGTCTTTGCTCATTGCAGTCATAGAGATAAGAAAAGTACAAGGTTAAATGGCATATCAAGTACTAAGTACAACATAATCTCACAATAATGATATCCAGTCTAGTTCATCACTTATGCCAAAATGAGAATTAGTAGCCCCAGATTGGTATATCCAATAGGCCTCCACATAAGAACCTTGGAGTCCCAGTCCTTCCCCTACATGGGGGCTCTATGTACTCTAGGCTCACATATCTTAGCATCAGAATGGGTATTCCCAAAAGTCCAAAGTGATGGGCTATAGTGGATGTTTCATCCCTCCATTTTATAGAACTTCAGTGTTCCAGAATAAGTTGCCATACTTCTGTGTTGGTTTTGTCAACGTATACCAAGTCACATGGGTATTTTAATAGATAAATGACAGGGTCATTTCCACATGTGTTAAATTCCTGTGTTATAATTATTTCTTCCAAGAAAGTGTTCCTTATAGTTTTGCAACTGGTAGTATTACCACATGGGCACACTGTCTGCAGATGAAAGAACCATTGATGTCCCTTTGCATTCTGCCAAGAAAATTGTCATTTGTTTGTATCTTGTCTTGCACACACAAAAGTCTGTCTCAGAAATGTCTTTCTTTTTTGGCAACTGGGAGTGGTTTCTCCCTGAAAATGTCTGCCCCCTAGCAGAATTAATAAGAATGTGCCAGTACTGATATAATAGTGCCCAGGTGTCCCTGAAAGCAGGATATGTTATAGAGAAAATAACTCCCATATCTTTTTTCTGTTTTTTTTCTTTCTGTAAAGAGATTCTCAGTCCCCAACATTAACTCTGTTCCTTGTATTATCTACACATTGTTCAGGATGCTCCCTGTCCAGACATCTGACCCTGAAGTCCTCTGTGATGTCTCTGAAGTCACTTTGTGTGGAACAATTTCTCTGAACCCATATATATTGCCCATTTAGTATACTATAGAGTAGTTTCTTTGGATGGAAACTGTCTAAGACTGTATTACAGTCAGTTTCCTTCCTGTATAATCCTGTTGCCATTGTAGTTTGTATTGCTCTTTATTTTTTACTTATAGTTTATTAAGAGTTCAAGATGTTATATATACATCAAGAAAAATTAACAATGATAATAAATCGTAGACCCTTATTTTCTAGTATATAATGTGAGTCTAGACCAAATCACATGGGAAAAAAATGTTATTTAAACTATTTTACTTATGTACTACACAGGTTATTTGCTGCTATCTTCATGACTGTTACATTCTATACAATATATAATAGTTTAAACAAAAAGATTATTAAAAACCCCTACCCCTTATTAGGAGATATGTGAAAATATAAATTAATAAATAAAACAGCATGCCATATTCACTTTAATATCACTCTCTGAGACATCACATCCATCCATTGAGAGAAAAAAAAGAAATACATTTATACATCTAAGGTTACTGTTTTATAAATTTAAATCAGCTTAAAATACTAATATAGCACTAGGAAACAGAAAAAAATCAATCATTTGTTATTCAGAGATGTTCACATGATCACATGTTCATCATTTCCTCTTCTGATGGAGCACGTGAATCTGTTTCACCTTCACCTATGAGCTGCACAATCGGGCAGACTTGATGAACCCATCAGTCTTTTCTGCTGGCAATTTTGTATGTTCATATGTTCTTGTTCAGATGATGAATAATAGTGTTCTCTAATTAATTCTGAAAGTTAATCTACATCAAAAAAGATTTATTGTACTCCTTTATATTTAATCCTAAATTTAGCTGTACCTAACAATTGGAACTCTCCTCCCATTTCAAGCAACTCTTGTTGGCATGCCAAAACTAATATCTATGTTGCTGTGTTGGATACGAATAATAAAGATAATCTAAAATGTATTCAATTTGTACATCAATGGTGCTTTTAATCTGGGTAGTCAAATAATGAAATCTCTATAACTGTCAAAAGCAAAAGACACTAAAATAGCTAACTTAGTTTGTAACATTGCATCATTGTTTGATGAATTGTATTGGACAAATTGTGAAGATTTCATGATTTATTTGCTGTGGTTCTAGTTGCATATTTAGGAAATACTGTATAGGCGCAAGTTATAAAAGGTAGAGCATTCTCTGGCAGTTAAAAATGTCAACTAAAATACTAGAAATTTTCACTGTCAAATAATATTTGCTATTTTTGCTGAAGCAGTAATATGCACTAAAATAAATTTGCACTAATTAGTGCTATTAGCACTTTTTCCATTCTAGTGAATGTGACACTAATGTCTTAGAGCTAAATTTAATTTACTCAGTTATAGTTGCATTTGGGGTGTGCACTAAAATTACATTGCATGAAAATAAATAGTTTTACAGTATGTTTTACCAAACCTCTGATTGATTGAAATTGCTTATCTAGTGCCATAGGTAAAGCCAAAAGTCTCAAGTTTTTATACTTTTGCTGATTTTCCAGTATTACTATTTTCCTAGACATGGTGAAATTATCTTTTATTAGAACTGCTGTGGTGGCTTCTATGGCAGCTATATTATTGGTTGATTTATCAATATCTTTTTTTAGACTCTTCCAGATCTTTAGAAACAATTTCAATGCTTTCACAATTCTGTTTGTCATTATCTATAGGAAATCAACCTTCCGTGGAAGAGCTTGAAACTTCAGATCAAAACATTGTGATCAAGACAGAAGTTTTTCATCAGCTTCCCTGAGACAGTCAATTGAATGATGACCCCAGTGACCTTCTCAGATTGTGGCTCAGCTTTTGAACACTATGTTTGATCCTTATTCCTCACAGTGGTTTCAATATTACTGCTCAGTATGTGAGATGAAGAGTTTTGAGCAAAATCTTGATTAATCAGTTTTGCTTTCTCCACAATCTCTTCCAAGGCTGACTGAATACCTTTATTTGAGGAAAGAGTCACTTCTGCTTTGATCACATTGGACAGTGAAACAAAATTGACTGGTGAGGGGAGTTTCTTTCTCAATGCTAGCTCAGTATTGTGAGTACTTGGTTTTGTAGGTTTAACAGCAGGAGTATTGTTTTCAGTGTCAGGTGGAGTGCTAGAGATAACAGCCTGCTTAATTTGTACTGGTGAGTTTACTTTAATGGGAACATCCTTGGGCTGAATCAGGATGGCTTTCAGCATGCTTGCACAAGAAGTACAGCTACTCTCCCTGGCTCTCCTGATGTCCTCCAAGCCTGTTTCCAATCTAAAATGTTTCTCTAATAGTCTGATGTGTGGAGGTATGTATTCTTCAGACAAGGTGGAGGATTTAGTTTTCCCCTTATCTGCCATATATTTAATGAGAAAATACATGTTTCAGTCACTATTTGCAGCTGATTTTTCAGACTGTTTTTGCAGAGCTCACTCTTATAGCAGCTACCTCCAGCCATGTTAGATCTCTGCTTACTCTTTAAATATAGCCAGATATTAAACCAGGTATTTCTGTTGTTCTTTAAGAAAGGGCAAATTCTAATCTAGATAAACAGGATTTTAGGAAGGAGTGGAACTCATTCAGTTCCAATTCTGTGCCATCCCAGACTACAAGCATGTCATCTATATATCTTTTCCAGCTTACCGTTTTGTACTGAATGTTAACTGTGTCATTCAGTATAAACCTTTCTTCAAAATCCGACATGAAAAGATTTGCATAAGATGGAGCCATTTTGGATTCCATCTCCATACCCAGAATTTCAAAATAATATTCCCTCTCAAATTTAAGCTAGTTTTTGGTTAGAACATTCTGCCATGTCTACTAAGAAGCTACTAAGGGTGGCATGTCTGTATGTTCTCTGTCTGCCAACCTCCTTTTGAGGGCAACATGTCCCCATTCCTGTTGTATGCTGGTGTTGAGATCCTTCACATCAAATGATGCAAGTACATGTCTGTCCATGTTTTGTCTTGATAAGTTCAGTGTTTCCATCAAATTAATTACATGCCCTGTATCTCTGAGGTATGTAGGTGTCTTCTCTACAAGTTGTTTCATGAAGAAGTTTGCAAATACAGAGATAGGTTCCAACATGGATCCTATGCCTGCCACTATTGAAAATCTTAGCTGATTCTCTAAAAGAATTCCATGTTTTGAGGAGCAGGTACTACACTGGGATGAAGTGATTTTTATTGAACACCTTTTTCCCATTCATTTAACCAATTTTCTTTGTGTCCTTTTTCAAGGAGAAGAAAGACAATTTCTCTGTTTTCTTCTCTTGGATTATTGTTTATTTTACTGTATGTCCTCGTTTGGGAAAATTGTCTCAGGCACTCATTTTTATATTTCTCATAGTCAATGAGGACTATACCTCATCTTTATCAGCTGGTTTTATGACCACTTTGGGGTTATTTTCTAAGTATTACAGGGCAGCATATTCTTTTGCCTATAAATTGTTCAGAGTACTTCGATCCATGTTTTTTTCATTCCTCAATAGATTTTTTACATCTTTTTTCACCTACTTTAATGTAGGAGTCAACATTTGAAGGAATGTTTCAAGGGGGGCATGAATTTGGACTTGTAACCTAGAGCCATACTGAGTTCCCTACTTTTTGTTTTTTGAGGATTTTGTTCTTCTTCCCCCGCATCTGAAAATATTGTCTCAGTTTTTGGAAGAACCTCTGTATGGCTAGCCTGACTGTAAAATAAGCTGTCCTGTTGTGCAAACAGAAAGATAAGCCTTTACTAAGTATAGTAAATTTGTCTTGATTAAAGTGGCAGGTATTTATTACTCACTATATAATTTGGTTCAACAATAATGTTTTTTCTGGCAAAAATATCAAGATGCCCATTTATCTTTCTGTTTTCGTTCATTACTAAACCAAGATAGAGGATTTTAAGTGTTTAAAGGTTCCACTCCTGTGTGTGAATCTGTGTGATTTCTGTGCCAAATCCTCATCATGGATTTGTTCTTAGTGGTAATGATGTGACTGAGAAACACAGTTAAAGCATATATTGTGACATATTTATTTACAGCTATGCCAAATTACAGAAGAAGTATACATACCATCCTGGGAACAAGGGCAGCCCCCCTCCCCCATCTGCAGTATCAGGCCTTGCTCAACTGAGACCCCAAAATGATCCTATATTTATACTGTATTTCATGACTAGGGATATTGTTTCTGCTTCCCTTATCTACATGCAAAATAAATACTTTCTCAGTACATCTTGTGCTTGGCAGCTGTTACCTAACCTTGAGCATTCTTGTCTCCTGCATGTGCACATCTCCTGACAATACTTTTCCACATTCAGAAAGGTCAGTAAAATTCCATTAGTGAATCTCACTAAAACTAATAAAATAGCAGCATGTACAAAAATGGTCACTCAGCAATTCTAAAATCATTTAGCACTAGTAAACTAATAACTCTAAAAATGGATTTCCCCAAAACCTAACCTGAAGCAGTAAATACATATCTATCAAAAGTAATACATGTATTGGGAATGCATGTATAACAATTGCATATATGACAGATCACAAGTGTATGCTAACAGTCCCCCATCTAAATCCTTTCAAAGTGGTATCACAACAAAAGAAAGATCTGTCATGATACATAGCCTGCATAACACAGCATATTCCAGGGCCATCAGTTCACTATAACGTCATTTCAGGAGACACCTGAGACAGTATAGCATAGATACAAGCACTAAATGACTTGTAACATGATTCATAGTTTGAAAGTAATCATGATTCATGTATTTTAAATTAACAAAGCAAAATCACCATCACATATAGAGTATGCAATGACTGTTGTGTTTCATTCATGCTATTAATGATTCTTATTAGAAGTTCAACTTTGTGGTTTAATAGAAGTTGTAAATGTAGAGTGAGTGGAGCAATGTGCACATTGAATGTTAGAATGTAATTTATGATATCATTCTGATGGCCAGGTTCATGGAGAACATATTGTTCATCATGAAGTGGTACTCATAATATAACTGTTTAACCAATGACAGTGCAAGAAGTGGCAGTAAAGCAGAAGTTTGGGGCAGTTATTAGACATGTTTGGTCCCATAAGTGAATTATCCATGGTAAGTGACTATGCAATACTGACTGTCCATGTTGTAGGTTACCTTTGCCATAGGGAGGTGCCATGTTGTGAGCCGTACTAGGCAGGTGATGTTTAGTGTAAAAATGTATTTATTTAGTTATTTATTTATTGATTGATTGATTTAATTTTGATAACTGGGTGGTCCCACTGAGACCATTAGAGTCATTTCAGGAGCAACCTGGAATTAATAAAGATAATGCATGCCAGTTTGTGTCATGCTGGGATAATTCCCACACCTGGGAAGTTGGGCATGAGGCAGCAGGCTGAGTGCATCCAATTCCCCAGAAGGCAGCATTATCCCAGCATGACTCACACAATTTGGAATGCATTATTCTTATTATTAATGTCTTGTTTTTATATATATAAAATAAAAAATAATTTCAAAGAATGTTTTTATTAGTGTGGAAAAATTTTTTGTTTCTTAAGAGGAGATGCAAAAAGAGATGCTCATAGAGCTCTGTAAGCTCATCTACATTGGTTCACAGTGCTGAGACAGAGACCTGTGGTTGATAATGCTAGGGTCCAACCTCAAACTGACCAATCACAGTCCAAGATTCTTTTCTTGCCATTGTATAATTATAGATAACACACTGAGCCAATTTAAAACAGTAGAATATCTATACAAAGACATTGTGAGTTACAATGGGCAAAGTGACATTTGTAGAACAGTTATGACAAGAAGGGGATGCAGTAAGTTACAACAGGTGTGATGACATAATTTAGGCAAGTAAATCTTGGTGATTATGACATAGAAAAAATGCTTTTAAACAATGGCAGAATATACTTTTGATACCAGAACATAAAATACAGGTTAAGAGTGCATAACACTAAATGGAAATGCTGAAAAAAATATGTGACTTAGTGATTTCTGGTCCCCATCAAGGCTGCAGACAGGTGGGACCACATCACAAATGTCAAACCAACATACATACCTATTTCCCTTCACTAGGCCACATGCTGCATGTAGTGTCTGTCATATTGATGTAGTGGGGTTATTTACTACTAGAGATGGTGTGTCCACCCTCCCTTTATAAATATCTCCTTCTAGGTAGCCTATTAAATGGATCATGGACAATATGTCAAAAACTGCTTCAGCTGGGTCAAACACTGAGGAGAACAGTAAATGACATGTACAAGGTATCATGGACAGAACAGGATCCACTGGTGTAACACTTGCCCAAGTTTCTAGTTGTCACAAATGAAAACTTTTGGCAAGCTTTCAAGTGTCTTGAATGGATGCCCTGTGAACTGGTAACACAGGCCAGGCAATACCATTTGGTCAAGTAGTTATCTGAAATAAGGTCAAGGAAGTGCCCTTTTTCCGCATTTCTAAGCAAATTACAAATCATTATGAGAGTGCACTTCTCATAAACTGTGTATATTACTTCTCTACCTATGTATTTGCTTGGGGCCTTTACATTATTATCTGCAGTTAACTCATTGATCTTAACGTGTGCTTCATTAAACTATCTTGCTATGTCATGTGTATTGTAGACAGTGTATACCTTTCTTCAGTGGCTAGGCCCTTGATTCCCTGTAACACAGGGTTCAAAAGAGGATCAGCAGATTAGTGTTAAAATTAACTGACATGTCTCCTAATGGAATCCAGGTCTGTTTGATTCCAGACCAACATGCCAGATCCAAACAACCCATGATAGAACCTATCATTCCATCCAGGCTTTGTAGCCATCAGAATAGAAGGTGTCATCCTGTTGGGCAGTTTCCTGGAATACTATGGGATCTTGAGCTTTTGCCTGATGAGTGGCCATCACATCTAAAAGTGAAGAAGCATAAAACAAGGATACATTTGTTCCACATAAGGACAATATTCCATCATGTCCCAACATAAAAGCAAATTCATAAATTAAAAACAAACATGTTTATGCATAAACTGTAAATTATTCAATAAAGTCCCCAGGACACAAGTAGTGGCCAAACCACTGTGTGGGCCCAGTCCCATTCAGGGCACAATTCAGTCTTTGCAAGTCTCTGGTGCAGAGGATGGCATACTTTGGGAGGCAGTAGTGGCAGTCTAAGAACCCTTAATATGATATGTGCCACCACCTGAAGGCATGGTTCTGCATCAAATTCTTGCTTAACGGTCGGTTGATACTGTATCTGAAGTTTAGTTTATTGTTTGACTCAAAAGAGCCATCAACAAATACATTTTAGAAAACCTTTAAGGTTATACTTCATACAAACAAACATTATATATCACATATTAGGCATGAGGGTACATCAAAATTATACAATAGCACCACTAACATATTAAATACTTCCTTGTTTTATATTCTATCTACACCCCTGTTATCTATCTAATACAGGCAATCCATTGCACTCTTATATATAATTTGCATAAACAATTAAAAATCACCACAGCACTTGTGGGTGACCTAAATAATGTGCTATTAATTCTTTTTTGTTTATTTATTAATCGTCTTAAAATAGTTCACCACTCTTTGTATAGACCTATTAATCTTCAGTCTGTAATATAATGAAGGTCAGTGTTTCTAAATCCAACTCATATTTAACAGCCATAAAAGGTGCTATCCAGTACTTACGTTCATTTAAATACCAAGTACAGTGCCACATAACATGCAACAAGTCCTCGCATTCTCCCATTGAACAGCTGCATTTTTCATCTGTTGATTTTTTTTTTTTGAAATTTAACATATTTATTGTTTTGTAATGTAATACATCTGTAAACAAAGTATGAAATACAGAAGAAAGACTAACCAATACAAACAACGGACAATGAATAGTCCATAGAGGGAAAATACTTGACAGTGAAAGAATAACAAAACTACCCTGCCCCCAATAAAGCCCACGGATGTACTATAAAGTATTACACAGATTTTGTATGTATAGCTAGGAACTGAATACATTATGCTGATTTTGGGAGACTATCAATTAACAGATATCAATGCAGATATAAAGCATATAATTTCCAGTTTTTGTCAAAATCTGAGATTATTACGAGAGCCAGCAATCAGACGCTCGGTCCTAAAGTAGGCTGAGAGGTCATTCAGCCATTCAGTATAGGTTATAGTTAGCTGGTCCAGCCAGTGTTTGAACACTAGTTTCTTCACTAACATTGAGATTAAGGCTATATGGTATTTACGCTCCTTAACCTGGATATTAGAGTAGATTCCTAGAATGCAAATCTCCACAGTAAAAAGATCTTCTAGACCAAGTAAGGGATCTAAGTCTGATTGAATTGAGCACCATACAGAAGAAACTTTTTCACATGACCAAAGAATGTGAAGCAGGTTCCCATCAGCTTTGCCACATCTAGAACAGTTAGAAGTAGGTAGATGTCCAATTTTGGCTAGTTTTACTGGTGTATAATATAGGTTGTATAGTATGTGGTATTGGGTAATTCTGAGTTTGTCCTGAGTGATGTATCTATATAAGTCTAGCCAGATTCTAGGCCAATCAATGTTTGTACCTGGCAACAGAGAAAACCATATTTTAGAGCCAGGAATAACATCTGGGTGGCCTATAGTTAGAAGACAAATATATAAGAGGGATAAACAATGTGGTTTAGAGGCTAGGTCATGGAAGCTGTCTAAAATAGGTTGTATTTTGGATTCTTGTGGGGAGGTACCAAATGTTTGCCCTATTAAATGTCTCAATTGAAAGATCTTGAAGGTGCCAGTAGTGGAAAGGTTATATTTATTCCTTATTTCGAGGAGAGAGAGAGAAGGGAATTGTGGGAATACAGGTCCGCTACTTTAGCATTCTGCAATTGAGGCAGCCAGTTGTGAGTGAGTGTATTACCTATCCTGATGTTAGAGTTGAAAATAAGAGGTTGTGTAAAGTCTTGATGTGGGAGAGTTTCTTGGAGGAGCAGAGTGGGAGAAGACTCTAAGGGCGTCCCAATTATGGATTGACATATTGAGTCTGGTAGCCTGTTCATAGGAATACAAAAGATGACTGGGAGAGGAAATGATGTTGTAGGAGCATCTGTGAATCAATTGTAGCCAGAGGGAATATAATCACTCAAGAGGTTAGCATTCCATCTACCAATCTTGGAGAAATGGTGCACCCAGTAGTAAAGGAGAAAATTAGGGATCCGGAGACCACCTGATGGTCTGGGAGGCTCAATTTGAGATATGATTTCCTGGGTTGTTTATGTAGCCATATGAAGTCGAACATGAGAGAGTGGACCTTCTGAAAGAAAGCGAGGGGGAGCCAGATGTTCACCATATTCAAAGGCTAAAAAAGCCGAGGAAGAACATTAATTTTGATTATGTTAATACGTCCCCAGAGAGTCAGCAGAAGAGTCTCCTATCTATGAAGATCTGACTGAAAAGCTGCAACTAGATCATGCCGGTTTTGTTTCCTGGTGAGAGATTGA
The DNA here is from genome assembly GCA_016271365.2 of Neoceratodus forsteri. Classification (NCBI taxonomy): domain Eukaryota; kingdom Metazoa; phylum Chordata; order Ceratodontiformes; family Ceratodontidae; genus Neoceratodus; species Neoceratodus forsteri. The sequence continues at coordinate 323,459,663 of JADMNL010000023.1, forward strand.
TCTGTGATTAGGTATATTCCCAGGTATTTAAGTGAATGAGGGACCATTTAATATTAAGATCATTGAAATCTGCTTTACAGTGAGATAATTGAGGGAAAATTTTCAGTTTTGTTAAGGTTAAGTTTATAGTTAGAGGAGAGCTGTATTGGAATACTACTACCATTACAAGCTTGAGAAGAATCAGGGTTCTCTAAATGAAGAGAATATCATCCACATAGGCAGAGAGGTAAGTGTGGTTTAAGATTGAGATTCCTTTTATTTGTGGGGACTGTTTACTGTGGTGCAGAAGAGGCTCCAGGTAGAGACTGAATAAGAAGGGTAAGAGGTGGCAACCCTGTTTTGTACCAGAGTAAAGGAAAACTTTCAGGAAAAGACTCTGTTACAGTATATTGTTGCTGTGAGGGATGAATATACAGCTTGGATCCATTGAATGAAAAATGGGGAAAGCCCATTTTTCCCGCAGTTAACCAGAGAAATACCCAGTCCACTCTGTCAAAGGCTTTCTTGGCGTTCATTGAGATTAGAGCCATGGGGAATTGGGATAGATGGGCTGCCTGGAAACTATAGGTAATTTTCCTGAGGTAATCTGCTGAAGACCTACCTGGGACAAAACCTACTTGTTCCTAGCTGAGAAGCTGGGACCATACCCTACGTATACTATTAGCAAGTAGTTTCATCAAGATTTTAATATCACAATTTAAGAGGGAGATCGGTCGGTAGCTTCCAGGGAGCAGGTGAGGTTTATCAGGTTTCAAGAGAAGAACTGTTGATGCCTCTAATAAAGTGTGGTTTAAAGGTTTAGCTTCTAACATATACTGGTATAATTTAAGTAACAGAGGTGCCAGTTCTTTGACAAAAGTTTTATAGAAGTTGGGGAAAACCATCAGGGCCTGGAGCTTTATCTAGAGTTAAATCCTAAATAACCACCACTATCTCTTCCAGTGTGGTAGGTTCACCAAAGATATCTGGGTTTTGTTCTGACAGGAGGAGAAAGCAAGAGAGTCTAGGTACTGTTCTATATTTTGAGAAGATGTCTCTGAGGGTTTTGCCTGTGAGAGACCGATAGAAATTCTCAAAGGTAAAGCTGTATCTCTAGGAGCTGTTTTATTGTACCATCTGGGGCCTGTATGGAGGTATGAATCTTGGAGCTTTCTAGTTTACGTGGCAGGAGCTAGAAGTTTCCCAGCCTTTCCCTTGGTCTATATATGTAAAGTTTTTTCAAAATTGCATATTCTGCCTTTTCTCTTAGAGGGTCAACGTATTTATTCCTAAGATCTAGAAGCTCTGATGCTGAAACAGGAGTAGTTGAAGAAGATAGGGATAGCTCTGCCATTCTAATTTGAGCTAGTAGAGATAAGGTTTCTTTTTCTCTCAGTTTCTTTCATCTAGATGCTATTTAAATAAGTTCACCACGAATGTAGCATTTGAGTGTACACCAGAGAAGGTCCTCCCTTTGAATTGAACTGATATTTGTATCTGTGAAAGTTTGAATAGAAGACTGAATTCTAGAGATGGTGTTTTTATCTTTTAATAATTTTGTGTTCAGCTTTCATGACCTATCTCTGGGACTAGTAGGGGAGGGAGTAAGGTCTATCTAGACGAGCGAATGATCTGATAATACTATTGGTTCAATGCTGGTTTGGCGCAGACCGGTTAAGAGAGGAATACTAATAAGGATATAGTCCAATCTAGATCATGAATTATGGAAGTTAGAGTAAAAGGTGAATAGCTGGTGGGATGGATTGAGTAAATGCCATGAATCACAGAGTCCTAGCATGTCTTTAAAATCATTTAGGACTCTCTGGGATGCAGAGGGAGATTTTCAGGGTTGGTGTGTTCTGTCTAGGTCTTGGGTGGGGGGAACGTTTCAGTCGCCCCCTAATATCAAGGAAATGAGGAGGAGAGGAGCAATCTTACTGGCAAGTTCCATAAAAAAATGAGGTTCTCCACCTGGCGGGCCACTATGTAAGAACCTAAGTAACACAGCTAGCCCCCATAAGGATGCCTAACAAGAAAATATCTGCCATTAGGATCTATTACTGTGGAGTCTTTTTGAAAGGAAATCATGTTCTTAACTACAATAACTACCCCTTTACTTGCTGAGGAGTCTCCCGCTGCAAATAATTGTGAGAACCCAAGTCTCCATATCCAAATAGCCTCTCTTGCCAGCAGGTGAGTTTCTTGTAGCAGAATAATATCTGCATTGAGCAGGGTACAGTGCTTAAGGACCTGGAATCTTTTTGTAGGCTCCTGAACTCCCTTAACATTCCAGGACACTATTTTACAGTGATTGATAGCCATAATTAACAATAAACCAGTTAATCTTTCCAGAAGATGTAAAAGTTGTTGATATCGAATGCTGAAGATGTCCTCTCCTCTTTGTTGTGGTTATTAGGCAGTTCCAGTTGAAATTAAGTAGTAAAAGACGAAGATGTGATGTTAGGATAGAGCCCTGTATCTCTGCTGCCACTAGACTGCCTGAATCATGTGACCTCCTGTTGATTTTTATATCTAAATCTCAATAAATTATCATCAAATTGTTCAAACTTATACTTTACAAATATTTTGTGGGTTTCAGGATCACTAAGAATATCCAGATAACTCTTATATCCAAACTTATCATTATTCTTGGCAAACCACCTTGAATACTGGAAACTTTTATTTCTTTTAAATCTTGTTTTGTCAAAAGCTTGAATTTTTGAAAACAAGAACTTATTATACTTGGGGCTCAATTGAATATTTCTCTCAGTGTACTTTATTAACACAGCATTTATATTTATTTATTATTGAATGTATTTTTGAATACCATGGATTCTTTGTATATCCTAATTTATGCCAGTTCAGTTTTTCCTTTAAACACTGAGAGGATATTCGACTTTGTGGAAGCCTTGTTAGTCTTAACCAGAAACCTAACTGTTTGCATTCAAAGAGTGCATTTATATTTGTAATGCCCAGCTCAGATCTTATGTATGTAAATGGGCAGGAGGGCCACTTGTAGAGATTGCACACATCACAACTGCTGGCTTAAGTTGGCTGTTTAAACTCAGTTGGTCCCGATTCTAGAAATATTACCAAGTAGAATGGCAAAGTAGCAACACAGCCAGTTATGACTTCGCGCTGGATTCTGGTTGTAAAGTGGCTCATGACATACCGCTTAACCTAACAGCTGTTACGCTGGTGTTAGACCACAAACCCCCTGGTGACATGGCACGGGGTTAACAGCTAACAATTGTGCCCCATTCCAGAAGGGTAGCAACAAAGACCCCAATGTTGGGATTCTACAAGAATGCACAGAAGAGAACCAGTATTGTAAGCTACACCTGCATTTAACTGGTGTAACTTACATACATCCTCCGAGGGTACTGTAGAACCCGGTCCATGTGCCCCCCATGACCAGACTGCCCCCATTGTTGCCCCAATGGGCACCACACAAACATTTTTAGAATCAGGACAATGATCCTGCCCCATCCCTGTACTGGGCTGCCCACACCCCCAGCCCCCAAAGTGGTCCCACAGAGCCCGCAAGTACCCACCCCAGCCCCAGATCCCCAGTTGTGATTTGCCTTGCAGAGCGGCGCTGTCCTCCCTTCACCTGTGCTCCGACCCGAGTTGCAGCCGCAAATGCAGCTTTGTGGTTGAATGCGTATTTCAGATTACAATCAGCAGTGTAATAACAAATGTAACAGAATAATGAGCTTATTGTAAACAGACATATAATAAGTGCATAATAAAAATATATAAGAACCTGTGCCCTGACCCCGAGTCACCCACCACAAATGCGGCATACACCCTGACATGCCCTGGTAGTCTAGTGGCCCATGCCAGCCCACCCAGAGCCCCCCACCTGTCCCCAGCCAGTGACTGGCACAGCCCACCTCTCACCTCCATGGCCAGCCACTGACTGAGTTCTGCAGGAGTGCTACTGAAAGATGCACTCAGGAAGTAATATCTGAGCATGTCTTTCCAGTAGTGCTCCTACAACTAGTCAGTGGCTGGCTGAAAGTGAGGAATAGGCTCAGTCAAGCTGAGGGTGGGTAGGGTGCTGGATGGGCTGGCATGACTAGGGTGAGGATGAGGCCACTAGACTACCAGGGCATGTCAGGGTGTATGCCGCATTTGCAGTTGGTGACTCAGGGGTCAGGGCACAGGTGGGGGTTGATTGAGTTACCCTGCAGGGCATATCTATGGAGGTTTTGGGGCTAGTTGGTGTGGCCAGCCTGCACAGGAGGCTTTAGAGTTTGGTGGCAGGGGCTGTGGGCAGCCTGCAGGGGCATATCTATGGAGGTTTTGGAGGCCAGTTGGTATGTCCAGCCCTGTAGGGGGCACCACAGCAGGTTTTGGGGACAGTTGGTGTGGCCAGCCCCTGCAGAGTGCTACAGGAGGTTTGGGGCAGTTGGTGTGGTCAGCCCTGCGAGTGCACACAGATGGTTTCAGAGGCCAGCTGGTGTAGCCAGCCCTGTGGGCACTTACAGGAGGCTTGGGGCAGGGGTGTGGGCAGCCCTTCGGGTGGCTATTGTGGCTTGCTGGGCCAGGGGTGCACTTGTGACCTGCAGCTGCAGGTTGCAACATGCTCACCAGGTATGCCCTCTGTTCTGCGTACCTGTCCGCATGTGCATAGTTGCAGGGCTTGCTGCAGAGACCCTTCCCCTTCTAGAATAGGGCACAGGATCAATGTCGCAGTTGCAGTTGGCACAAGTTGCATTTGATGATGACTTGTGCCAACCATCTAGAATCAGGCCCAGTAGCTCTCTTTCTCTCTAAGAGATTCAATTAGCTATCCAAATTTACTTGCTCAGTAGGGATATTTTTTTCTTTATTTACCATGTTTTTATCACTCTGTACTTTTCCTTTAATTTCTTTAACATTCTGCTCCATACCATAACTGTTTCCTTTATCAACCTCTATTTTTCCCTTCTGCTCCTTCTTCTTCTTCTGCTTTACTTTACTTTTTTTTATATGTACTGTATTTTGTGGCCCTACCTTTTCTTCATTTTGCCTCTGACTACTTGAACTCTTTCTTGCTTTCTTCTTTTTTTCCCTTCTTTTTTCTTATTCTCCCTTTTCTCCTTTGATTCCTCTGGAAACACTAAGCTACTAAACTCTGGTTTAATTTTTCTTTTTTGAACAATCTCTGCTTCTATTTTCTCACCATGTTTCCCTCCCTCCAGACTTCTGATTCTGCACAAGTTCTGTCAACATTATACCCTGCCTGTCTATATTGTGTCTTATGACATCCAACATATCCTTGTTAATAAGCAACTGTTTCATAATTAAGATATTAGCTTTATGCTGCTTGGCAAGCAAGTTTACTAGTTTTTTACTTAAAAAACTAATTTGATATGCCTTATTGCTCCCCACTGTGGTGTTTTCCCCAAATTCTTGACCCTCTCTATAGTTCAGATTTTGCTCATCCTGAGAGTCATGATTAATTTGTTTAAGCCTGTAATAATGCCTCTCAGGTCTTGGGATACTTCTTCTAGGGTCATTTTACCTTTTACCAAATATCTAGTGTCATTCCAACTATCCAACAATTTCTCATCACTTGGGCCTATCAGTATAGAATCTTCATTCAAGCAGTAAGAGTAATTCATAGTTTAGCCACAGTTTTCAATTATCAAGCAATCAGTGTCAGGCTCTATAAGTGCTTGATCTGAAACTACTGTTACCTGTTCGAGCACATTGCTCTCTTTGCTTGAAACTACCACCTCTAAATCTGTCACAGGTGATTTGCTGTTTCCAATAAGTGGGGTTGTGGTTTTACTTACACTAGAATTCATCTTAAATTTTGCCCTATCTGTATGATCCATTATTTTTGATTGTTTATAACTTCTCCATTTTATTGTGGACTCATCCAATAGTGGGGTAGCTTGTGTAATTTGTATGTCCTGCATTTTTTTGTTTTCTTGTCCTCACCATACCTTTTTCCCTGCTTGCCAGACAACAGACAACAGACTGCTTAGAAAATAAATACACCAGATATTAAGTACACCAAGTGAAGTAATATACTTTTAGGAGAAATAAGCTATTAATCTAAAAACTAAAAAGTTCAGCTTAAGAGTTCATTTCCAAGATAGGTAGCTAAATGTCTGTCTACACAGACCTTGTAGGAAAAATTGTATTTGCTTGATCCTGTGTCAGGAGAAGTAACCAAATTTATACTCACACTATGTGGCAGGCAGAATTAAGAGTTAGAAGAAAAATGGCAATGCAGTAAGTCCAAGTTCTTTCATTCACATTATCCACCCAGTCCACGCATGGTCTCTTTCTTCTGGAAATTAGTGAAATACTTGGTTTTAACTTGCTTCTGTGCTTTCCTCCCTCTTTGCTCACCAGAACATGCAAGATTGTTCACAAAACCTCTTTTAGTTGAGTCAGTCTCTATGCCTTTACAAGGAGCAGGCCACAAGATCACTTGAAATATAGTTTTCTGTGGCTCCATGGGAACTCACGCTTTGCTTAAATCAATGCCACTTTCACCAGGAGCAAATCTTAATAATAAAGATAATAGAGGGTTGGTAATATCGGGTGGATACACACTTTACTCTCATAATACACTCAATACACATCCACACTGATTATTTTAGGATAATTTTTTTTTAAATAAAACTAACTAACTAAAAGCTAAATATGTCAGGCTTCCTCCACAACCTAATCCCACCTACTATACTGTCTACTAGGCAATGGCAATAATGATGGCAATGGCAATGGCAACTGCATATAACCAAACAGAATATGTGTGCTTACTTGAAATACATGTTGTCTCTCATTCTCCTTTTTACTGCTTTTAAAAGGTCAGGGTTTCTCAGGCGTCTCCTTGTGTCAGCTTGTATCAGCTAGCCTCTGCAAAAGCCACACTAGCTGTAGTAGTTGCTTACTTAAGAACACATTGTAAAATTTTAAGCACTACACCCAGCTCACAGATCGCAGCTCACAGAATGCTATTCAGTCTCACTACTACTCCAGCTCTCATCGTGGTCTACTTGCAAATGGCAATTCTGACTTGCAGAATGCCACTAATGCACTATATATAGTCACCCCACCTGATCTGAGTGCAGAACTTAAATTTGCTAAAATACCTGAGTTCTAGTAAATCTTAATAGAATGGATAACTTTATCCACTTGACTAGTCAATTTTCAACCTCCAGCTTACATATAATGATTACCAGAAAAACTCTCTATTTTCATACGGTCACTTTCACTCCGTTCAATACTATGAAAGGTAGAAGATAAAATATAGTCTAGCACTTCCTTTTAAAATTCACAGCACATTCCTCAGTTCTTCCAACTTTCTATCTCTCTGACTCTCTTTTCTGTTTTTCTGTTTTCCTCCTAAGCCATCCAGCGCCTTGCCTTTCCTCTGTATCCCTTGCCAGCTCAGCTGCCCCACCTTCAGCCTCTAAGCCTGTAAGAGAGAAGAGGCAGCAACAAACAGAAACCTAGGGACAGCAGCATAAGACGGCTTGGAAAGAGCTGTTCTCAGGCAGGTACCATAAATTCTTAGGTGGCATACCATTGCTGGATAGAAATTTCACTTAGAATACAGTTCCTGCTCTGCAGCCTTCAGTTGATATTGTAGATGCCTGTATTGGACTGTTGCACTGGATTGATCAACAAAGATGTGTTGTTTTCATACAGATGTATGTTCTCTTGGTATTGTGGTGCTGATGTCAGGAACATTGCTGTTAGTTTCTGAAAACAAAAAGGAAAAAAGAGGCAGGCTTCTGCCCCTCCTCGTTCTGGTCTTTAAACAGTTTCAACTAATTTGTATGAAACCACTTGCCAGTGGCCACTTGGACCTTGTATGCTGAGGGGCTACTCTAAGTACATACAATGTAATTCTCACAGTATCAGTGTGTGGCTTTTTTTATATCTGGCCACCACCAATTGTCTGCATTTTCAAATAGGTTTTGCCTACCTCTGATGGTCTCCTGTGGGCACATCAGGTATTACAGAAATAAGTTCCTGTTTGATGTGCTGTGGGATTATCCATACCATTTTGTCCCTGAGCCTGCATACAGCAGAAATTTGCTCTCTGGATGACAACTGCAATTTTGTTATGTTTTTTAACAGTGAGTCTACAGGAATCAGCTGTCTCCATAAGGCAGTTAGTTACTTGTCTTGCTTCTGTAAGTTGTTCAGATCAATGGGCTTCATTTGTTTTCCTGTGACACTTGCCACAGGTTGTGGGGGTGGGACAGTGGAGAAGGTCCATGCCCCCGAACTCCTTGTTTTTGCAAGGAGATATGCTAGGCATTGCTGTTGCTAAAGGGAGTGGTTTTTAAGAGGCCTTAACCATTTAATCCATTTAACATAAAATTGACTGATGACAGAAGTTGTCAGGAAAACAGAGTACTATAACAACACAGCATAGACTAGGGATGTGCCATCCAAGGCAGTGAAATTGTTATGCTGACAGCAAATTAAAAACTCCAGTAGGAAGTAGTAAACCCACCTAAAATATGAAAATAGTGCAAGCTGATGGTTGAGGTGATGTTATTGGATGAGCTTGAATCAGCCCCCACTATACACAGTACCACATACCATGGAACATGTATGCATAATAATAAAGGGAAATCCACCCTACAATTATATGTTGAAATCTTAAAAAGATGAAATTAAAGGGTTAGTTTCAGAATATAAATTGTTTAATCAAGGCTCTGTAGAGAAGAGGGATGTCTGCATTTAACACAATAAATGTCCTTTTGTCTATGTGCTGGATTTCAACAAATTGCTCCATTTGAGCAACTCCAAAAGTCTCAATGTTATCAAATTAACCTCCCTTAGTCAGTTTTAGTTTGAGGCACCTCTTTTGAAACTTGCCCCTCCGAAGAAGGACAGAGAGAGAAGAGAAAAAATGTGAGCCTCAGAAAGAGACAACAATGTCTAAGCCTGCTGTGCTCTACAAGCACTCTGTTCCAACAATAAAAACCTGTTGTTAACACAATAGAGGTATGTCATAAGTTGGAACTCCTAGCAACTGAGATGGCACAGATGTGCCAAGCAATTAACTTCTAAATAACTTCAAATGAGAAACAAAATTAACAGCAAAAGGATCTTTTTGTTTCTCTCCAAAGATAGGTATTGCGACCCACCTTCACTAAATTCAAACCACTGAATGTGGTGGTAGCTGTCTGGACTCCAGGCCTCTTTACAGGGTGATTTCAGTACTTAAAATCCCTCTTGTGTATATGGTAGGGGTTAATCACATTAGTTCATACCACACAGTACTTCTGCCATAAATTTATCCCTATTAGAAAACACCTATTTGTACTGTTATATTAAAAATCACACATACCAGCCAGATCCCAGTCCCATGCACATGCCACAATGCATTAAACAAAACATTCTCTCTGAATTCTGCTTTCTTAAACTGGAACTCATCCTGATTCACTTTCCTTCTCTTACACAAACCACCATTCACATACCCTGTACAAGCACCACCCACAGTTCTGCCATCAGTTTTATCCAGTCTAACATATCTTTACTTGCCTGATTGCCTGAAAATAAGGCATTGTATAAACCATAGAGCTAAACATTTCCCCAAATGCAGTTTTCTGAGTAAAGTCTATAAAGTCTGAATAAAATTCTGAAACAACATTTTGTCTTACTCTCTTTCTCACTTAGTTCAAACCTTTACTGAGATAATGTTTCTCAAAACATTGCATTGTACTTGAAGCTAGCCCTGAACATTTACAAAACACCATTGTTATGCACAGAGAAAAAAAGAAAAATTAACAGCTCAAATTCATCCACATACTATGATATGATATGTCTGAGCATTTGTAAAGCACAGAATGACCAGCATAAAATTCATAGAATTTATTTATTTCACCTCTATCATACAACACTAAAAGTCAAAGCTCTGCCTGTACTGCTGAAGCAGCCTATGCTATTTTAAGCTTAGGGGTGTATAAGTGATAGGGAGAAGAAGAGAAGAGAAGAGAAGAGAAGAGAAGAGAAGAGAAGAGAAGAGAAGAGAAGAGAAGAGAAGAGAAGAGAAGAGAAGAGAAGAGAAGAGAAGAGAAGAATAACGTAGAAGAAATGAAGGCTGCAGCCAACAGAACAGAAAGGTTAGATGTTATCTGGTATGCTGATGTGTTCCTTGCTGGATGCCTAACCATTGTCATTTAAAATTTGATATATCAAATAAAGTCCTTTGATGCATAATTCTGTGTTTTGTTTGTCATCTACGTTGCAAGCTATTGCTTTATGGAATGCTGTTAAATTAGTATTCTGGTCTTTGTCTAACAGGGTTTGTTTCATTTCAGTTATAGTGTCTTTCATATATCCTGTTTTAGGGTCTAATGCTGGCATGACATGTACAATCATTGCATACAGTAATTGTTCTTTCCTGGTCTTGACCCACAAACTATTGTGTGACCCACAATCTGTGGTTGGTCAGAAACTTGGAGATGTAATCCTCTATTGTGATCACAAATAAACAAAATAAAAGTGAACTTGAACAACAAATTGAACTGCAGAGCACTATGTGCCTTCAGTCTGCAGCTAGGTCTCCATCCTGTCTGCCAACTAAAGTCATATTATACTTAAAAGCAATAGCTGGGTGTGCAGTACCTTGGTTAGTGGCAGGGCCCCCACCTTTATCTGACAATGTACAGGACTGCATAGTTAGGTTGCAATCCTTGCATACCATGATGCTTTTTCTGTGGTTTCTGAATAACACCCCATATTGAGGTGCCAGTGTAAATTTGCATGCTATCTATGTGAAACCCTTATCATGGCTTGTTCTTAGTGGGTAATGATGTCACCAGAAACACAGTTACAGCATATACGAGATTTATTAACAGATATGCTGAAATTACAGGAGAAGTATACATACCATCCTGGAGCAAGGGCATCCCCCTCCAATCTGCTGTATCATTCTCTACTCAACTAAGACCCCACAATGATCCTGTATTTATACAGTATTTCTTGACTAAGGCTATTGTTTCAGCTTCCTTATCTACATACAAAATAAGCTCTTTCCTAGTACATGTTCTGCTAGTAGCTGTTAACTAATTTTAGCTTTCATACAGTGGTTGAGAACAATACATTCTTGTCTCCTGCATGTGCACATCTCCTGACAGAACTTTTCCATACTCAGTATGGTCAGCAAAATTCCATTAGTATATACAATAAACTAATAAAATTGCAGCATGTACATAAATAGTCACTCAGCAATTCTAAAAGGCACTAGCACTAGTAAACTAATAACTCTAAAATGGATTTCACTAGAAACTAACCTATAGCAGCAAATACATATCTGCCTACATACAGGGAATGCTCACATATAGGGAATGTATGTACAGTAGGACAATGTGTCTATATGACAGATCACAAGGGTATGCTAACATGTATCATGCCCACCATGAACAAAAAATAATATATTGGTAAAGTGCTGTTTTGTTTACTATCAGAAAAAATGTGCAGATCTGGAGAACTGGGTTTAAATCCAACAGCTACCACATGCATACTGTGTGACCATGAGCAAATCACTTAACTTACTTGTGCTCCCAGGATGAGCCTGGAAACAAGCCTTAGCTTCATGTGTCTTTCCTGGCCAAAAAATGATAAAATAAACAAAATTTCAAATGCCTCTGCTAATAATACATATACTTCTTTCTTTGTAGATCCTGAGAATTACTAGGGAAGAAGGATGGGAGGGAGTGCTGGATGTCATTCAAATGGGGACCAATGACCTGGCTATGGATGGTGCTAGTGTGGGGCAGGAGGAGCTTAGTGAGCTGGAGAGGGGGTCTTTGACAAGTAATTCACTCAATGGCTTTCACTGAGGTGCTGCCTGGCTATGACATAGGACAGGAGAGGGATTTCAGCACCAGAAGCTTTAACTTATGGCTGAAGAAATGGTGCAGAGAGGAAGGGTTTGGCTACACTTGGACTAGAGAACCACCTAGGACGATAAGGGCCTCTACAGGGTGACGGCCTTCATCTAATCCTGGAGGAGCCACAGTTCTCAGTGGACAGTTTCAATGTTACTTCAATTAATGTTTAAACTAGCCAAGGAGGTGGCAAAGGAGTCAGAAACGCCCCCCACCACAGGCTGAAGTAGAGTAAGGAGAACCCGAGGGAGAGAATCCACCAGGTGCAAATTAATAAAGGATACAGGGTGGTAGATATAAAGGTAAAGGAATGGGAGCATTAAAAGAGGGGAGGAGGAGGGCAAAAGGAAACAAGCAGAGTGAAAACAAAATCTAGAAGGCCATGTGTGCAAAGGCTACAAGTCTGGCAAATATAATTCTGGACCTAGAGGTCATCATGGCAGAGGCTGACCTGGATACTGAGGCCATTACTGACTCACGGTGCACTGAAACCATGACTGGGACATTGCCACACTAGGCTATATTCTGTTCACAAAGGACTGGGTGGGAAGGAAAAGAAGTGCTGTTGTGCTTTATTTGAAGGAAAGCACAAAAGTGATGGAATAAAGGGAATCTGGGCAGAGACAAAGGTACTGTTGGCCACCCTAGAGACAGCTAATGGAGACACTATTCACACTGAGTGATCTACAGACCCCCAGCACAGAAGGAGGAGGAATTATATAAGGTCCTAGCAGAAGCCACTGGCAAGATGTTAGAAAAGTGGGAGTTGCTGCTGGTGGGAACTTACACTTGACAGATGTAGATTGGTGCCTCCCAGCAGTGGCTTCAGCTAAGTAGGGACATCCTGGACTCTCTGCAGGGGGCATTCCTCAGGCAATTAGTCAGTGAAACCACTTGAGATGGGTTAATACTGGACCTGGTACTCACTAACAGGGACAGTGTTACAAACATCAAGGTGGGTGGTCACTTGGGGACCAGCGATCACTGTACAGTGTGGTTCAAATATAAAGATGACTGCAGAATTGATCCACACAAGGGTGAGGGTCCTGGACTTCAGGAAGGATGGGTAAATACCTCTGGGATGACCTGGTGGGTGGTGGTCTGGGTGGGGTGGAGAAATAGTGAGTGAAGCTAAAAGGGATCATACAGTAGTAAAGGCAAAAAACCTGTGCATCAGACAAATGAGCAAAAGCAAGAGGAAAAGGAGACTACTATGGTTCTCTACAGAGGTGGCTGAAAAGGCAAAAGCTAAAAGGGTAGCATTTGGAAAGTATAAGGACATGCAGAGGGAAGAGGATAGGTAGGTGTGTCAGGGGAAACAGAGGAAAACAGGGAAAGCAGTAAGGAGCACAAAGGTGCAAACTGAAGACAGAATAGCCCAAGAGGTGATGAAAGGGGCAAGACATTTTTTTAGGTATATAAGTGAAAAGACAAAGACCAGGGTTGGGCTTATAAGTTTATGAAGGGAAGGCATGGATTGTGCAGTGGGAGACCAGGAAAGCCAGATATCCTGAATAAACACTTTTTGTTCAGTGTTCACTGAAGACAGAGAAGGAAAGGCCACAAAAGTAACAAAAGCTTTGCAGAGAGGGAAGGGTCCTGAAGGGATTTCCTAGTCTGAAGGTGGACAAAGCAATGGGCCAGATGAGGTCCACCCAAGGGTACTGAGGGAGCTCAGGGAAATACTGGCTACACCTCTGACAATTCCATTTAACAGCTCACTGGAAACAGGAGTGGTTCTGGAGGACTGAAGAAGGGCAGATGTAGTCCAACTACACAAAAGTGGTACCAGGAGGAGGCTGGATATTATAGGCTAGTCAGCCTGACATCAGTGGTGGGAATGTTAATGGAATAACTGCTGAATTAAAGAATTGTGGAATATCTTGAATCCAGTGTGTTACAAGACCAGAGGCAGCATGGTTTCACAGGGGAGAGGTCATGTCAAATGAATCTGATAGATTTCTCTGACTGGGTGACAAAGGACTCAGAGCAGTGTGGAGCAGTAGACAAGGCCTACTTAGATTTCAGTAAGGCTTTCAACAATGTTCCACATACAGTAGAAGACTAGTAAGCAAGCTGGGTAGCTTAGGAGTGGGTCTAAAGGTAGTAAACTGGGCAAGAAATTGGTTACAGGATAGCAACAGAGGGTGGTGGTAAATGGAGTTCACTCTAAGGAAGGGAGGGTGACCAGAATGGTGCTTATGGGATTAGTGCTGAGACTGGTCCTCTTGAACATCTGTATGAGTCACATTGCAGAGGAGCTGCAAGGGAAGGTCTGCCTCTTTGCAGATGACACCAACATCTGCAATAGGGTTGGCTCTCCAGAGGGGGGTGGAAAGGATGGGCAGAGACCTGAGAAAACTAAAGGAGTGGTCAAGGATATTGCAGCTGCATTTCAATCAAAAATTTGCAAAATAATGCACTCCCAGGGGTGAACTACAAAATGGGTGGAATGGCATTTATGACCATCAAGCAGGTAAGAGACCTGGGGATTATCATATTGGATGACCTAAAGGTGGACAGGCAATGTGACAAGGAAGAAGGGAGGGTGAGTGGGATGCTGCAGTACATAGGGAGGGGTTTCACTAGCACAAGAGGGTGTGGTGTTGCCTCTGTATAGATCACTTGTAAGACCTCATCTTCAGTACTGTGTCCAGTGGATAACACATCTCAGGAAGGACATAGACAGAGTGGAGGCATTTCAAAGGAGGGCTACTAAAATGGTGCACTAGCTTCCACTAATCTTTCTGACTGCCTTGTCATACTGCCCTGGTCATCTTTAGGTCATCCAATCTGATTACCTCTAGGTCTCTTTCCTGCTTGGTCTTTGTCAATATCACTTCACAATTTTGTGCTCTGATTCCAGGTTTCTATGGCCCAAGTGCATTATTTTGCACTTTTTTTGCATTAAAACCCAGCTGCCATACCTTTGACCATGCTTCCAGTCTTTCCAGATCCCTGCTCATTCATTCCTCACCCCCCCCAAGTGTCCACTCTGTTGCAGATCTTGGTGTCTTCTACAAAGAAGCAGACCTTAGATTCCAGTTCCTCTGCTATGTCACTTATAAAGACATTGATAAGGACTGGTCCCAGCACTCACTCCTGAGGTACCCATGATCTCCTCCTTCTTCACTGCAAAATCAATTTACTACTACCCTTTTGTGTCCTATCTGTTAACCAGTTTCTTACCCAGGTTACCACTCCCAAGTTACCCAACTTGTTTACCAGTCTTCTATGTGGAATGGTGTTGAAAGCTTTGCTGAAATCCAGGTAGGCCACGTCCACCACTCCACCCTGATCCAACTCCTTTTTCACCTCCTCAAAGAAATCTATTACATTTGTTTGGCATGACATTCCAGTCCTTGAAATCAATGGATACTAGATATTTCACAATCTTTTCCTTTAATAGTGTTTCCATTAACTTAGCCACCACCAATGTCAGGCTGTCAGGCCTATAATTGCCTGCCTTTTTCTTGCTACCACTTTTTGTGAAGTGGGACTACTGTACATCTACCTCTCTCCAGTCCTCAGGGACCACACGTCTCCAATGATTTGGTAAATAGGGTTTCTTAGAGGGGCAGCAACTACCTCCCTGAGCTACCTCAGCAACCTTGGATGTACCCCAACTGGCACCATAGCTTGTCCACCTTCTGTTTAAAGAGTGCTTCTGGACTCTCTCCACAGAAAATGGACTAGTGTCCATTTTACTCCCATCAAACCTCCTTGTGCCTTTTCATGGTCTTTTTCCTTCCCCTTCTGATGTAAACACTGAGCAGAAGTATTTGCTCAAGATGTTTGCTATTTCTTTATCCCCCTCCATACAGTCACCCCTTCCCCCTTTAATCGTTAGATCTCTACCTTTTCTTCTTTTTTTTTTTTTTTTTGCTAACATACCTAAAAAATATCTTGTCCCTGTTTGATACTCCTGGGCTATTCTTGCCACAATTTACACTTTTGCTCTCCTTACTGCTTTGCCTGCTTCCTCTGTTTTCCTGCTTCATTTCCCTATCCTCCTCTCTCTGGGTCTCCCTTATATCTTCTGAATACCAATTTTTTAGCCTTTACTTATTCTGCTACCCCTTTCAAGAACTATAACGGTCTCCTTTATCTGGAAGAGCCATACCTGATTTTTTAATATCCCTGCCAAATTGCTGAAGTATTTGCCATCACAATATGTATATTGTTGAAGGCAGTGCAGATAATCTAAACCAACAATTGCACATATTTTTTGGCATTGCCCTAAGCTCGGGCCTTTCTGGCAAGAGGTGGGCGCCTCTTTCAAACAAGCACTATCACCGGATCTAGTTTTGTCCCCACAATTGGTATTGTTATATATTAGACCAGATGATTGAACTCTTCCCCAGAGTATGTTTAAGGTATATATGGTGCCTGCTAGAAAGCCATTACTTGGAGGTGGCATAGTATGGTTTCCCCGCGCTTGTCCAATGGCAGAGTATTGTCAAAGACACTTATTATTTAGAAAGATTAATAGCATACCATAACAGTAGAACTACTAAGTCTGAATTAGCCTGGAGGTCCTGAGTATTTTATATTTTAGCGATAGATGAGTCCTTTGTCCCATGACAGCCTTCAGCTACATTTAACTAATATTCCCTCAATTGCTGTTATAATTGTACCATCTAATAGAACTGTGACTTATAGCTAACATCCTAATGGTATGTCTTTTAACTGAAGTGCAATTTATCTGAATTGGAAGTTTATATTCATTGCCAGTGTATCCCTGGTATGATATTTGATCTATTGTATGAAGGTATATCTCTCCGTATAAAAAATTAATGAAGAGTATAAAAAAAAACATAATAGTCTCCTCTTTCTTTTACTTTCCCTTACTTGCTTGGCACAGAGGTTTGTTGCCATAACTATGCCCCCTTTTAGTTTGGCCCACTTTTCCTCCACTACCTCTGGTCATCTCCCCCGCCAGGACATTCCCGAGGTATTCTCCCATCTTAGTAACATCACCCCTTCTGAAGTCCTTGACCCTCCTCAATGTGTAGTTGGTTTCTGTAGACGTTCTTATGTTGAACCACACTGTATGATGATCACTGAACCCCAGATGGCTTCCCACCTTGACATCTGAAACACTGTCCCTGTTAGTGACTACCAGATCCAGCACTGACCCATCACAAGTGGGTTCACTGACTAGTTGCCTGAGGGATGTGTCCTGCAGGGAGTCCAGGATGCCCCTGCTTCTAGTTGAAGCTGCAGCAGGGTCGCACCAATCTGCATTTGGCAGACTGAAGTCCCCTACCAGCAACACCTCCCCCTTTCCCACCATTTTACCAATTACTTCTAACATTAACTTATGTAAGTCCTCCCCCTGTGCTGAAGGCCTATGCATCACACCTCTGTGGATAGTGGCTCCTTTTCCTGACTCAAAAGTGACCCACAGCACCTCTGCCCACCAATTCCCTGTATTTATGTTGCTTTTATTGTATCCTTCACATAAAGCACCTCTCCTCCTCCTTTCCTTCCTACCCTGTCCCTTCTGAACATCATGTAGCCTGGTTGACTATGTCCCAGTTATGGCTGTCAGTGCACCATGGCTCAGTAATGGCCAGACTATCCAGGTCAACCTTTGCCATGATGGCCTCTAGGTCTGGATCATGCTGCTGCTTTAAGTGTTGTCTTGATAAATGATATATCACTATTTGATTTGGGTCTTACTGCCTCTTCTCAAGACCACTTCTTCCTGCGAACATCTCTTTCTCTGTGTCTATCTCTTTCTCCTTTCTTTTTCCAAATCTTTTCCTTGTAGCCTCCTGGTTACCCTGTCTGTAGAATTGTCTTCTTCCACATGGCCCCTGCCTGAGGGACCTGGGAAAGATTCCTTTCCTGACTGGTGTGATCACAACCTCCCCTCCCATTTCTCCCTAAAAAAGAACCCCCCCCCCCGTAGTTACCTTTATAGTATTCCCTAGCAGATCCACCATCTGAGGAATACTGTGAGGACTCAGAATCCAAATTATATGGATCTTTTGTATAACTGGTTTTAAATTTCGACCATGTAGATACCTTATTATCTCTGCAGTCCCATAAGTCCTGTATGAATGTTTTGATTTTTTTGTCCTTTATATCATTATGCCTGTCTTAATGTGATCTAATGTTAATTGATATTCCACTACCTCTGGTTTATTTTTAACTCTTCCTCTCTTAGTTCCAAATTAGTATTCTGTTGTTCTGTGGTCAATGCTGCTATAAAGATTAATATAAAGTTAATCAAGCAACTATTTTGAGCTCCATCCCATTTCTTTTCAAAGTAAAATTAGAAAATCCAAAATCTGGCTCTAATAGAATTCTAAGTCCTCTTGGAATCCTTTTTCTGTCTTACATATTGGCCACAAGGTAGGGTGTGCCACTGTAGTCAGAGCAATTTTTCAGTAAGTGTGTCTAATCATGTTACTGTGTTTTTAGTTCCCACAGTAAAAGTAAGTTGCTTTCTGATTACAATGCCAGTCAAAATTCTGTCCTATGCCTGTGAAGTAGTAGTAGACACTGATCTATTGTCTATAAAGCTATCTAATTAATCTTTTCACTGTATTCTCTATTATCAATGTTCTATATGTAAAGAATAGGAAGGGATAAGTGTATGTAAGCAAGAGGAGAACACGAATATAGTGGGTATAGGGGGTGAGATAGTGTAGCCTGATTGATACCACTAGCATATTTATATTTTTTCTTAACATTGAGGTTATTGAAATTATCACAATTAAATAGCCATATCGTCACCTTCATATAATGAGTTCTGGATCTTGCACCTCTGATCTGTCATATATGGTAGTCCAGTAAGTGACTATAATGATATGTGGTGTCTCCTGGTGATTGGCTTATGGACAAAAGCTTCTATCACCAACAGTGCAGGGTACCTTTATGACCCCTAGCCCAATGGCATAAAACAGAAAAAATATGTAGAAGTGCAGTTCTTACTAAGCTCAACTATCACACCAAAGAAGTAAGAATTCAGAACCATTCTACAAAATACACAATATAATCATACCGAAGCTCAAGGTGCTGTATATGTCAGACCTGCCACTAGCTGCTTACCATTCATCAAATCCTACTGGGTTCCTCTGGGCAGCAAGTTCTATAGATTATTCATCTTATTACAAACATACACAATACACTTCAAGCTACTATGAAACACACATAGGGTCTGAATTCTTACTTCATTTGTGTAAATGCTGCAGTACTGTAGCTCATAGCTGTGGAAAAGCATTTTTAAAAGCAAAACATAAGTAAACACATTTTTGGATGTGGGTAATTGCCTTGGGAGATTACTCGTTTTTCATGTGATTAAGTTATTCAGCTACACCTCATGACATACAACATTAGCATAGGTAAATTCCCCTCTAACCCCTATGGTTCCATGTCGCCACAGAGACAGGAATTTTGCCAACTGTCAATACAGCAACAACATAATGCCACCAACTGGCATTGTGCCATCGCTGAGGAAAACTGTATTTTTTTGTGGGGGGCAAAGCCCCCTGCACCCCCTTCACTTTAGATAACTAACTCTGGGTCAGAGTTGGTTCGGGTAGGGGGTGAACACCCCAGAGACAGCAGCATCAGGAACCCAGCGAACCATCACAGTGAACCATCGATAATGTCGCTGTGATGGTCTCGCTATTTCCAGTCACTGTATGTATGTGATATCAATCCCCACCCTGTCATGCCTTATTGCTTATGTATCATTCAACATATTTGTGTTCATTATAATTTACAATTATACTGAGTTAACAATCTCCACAAAATACAATACAAACCATCTGTCTTACTCCATGCTGTTTGTGTCTGATTGCTTATATATAGCCCTGGGACTCCAAGTTGAATTGGTTGATTTGGATTATGCATTGAAATCTGCTACTGTGTGGTCCATAATTCCAGTTTAATTTGCACCCATCTATTTTATATATTATCACATTTAGTATTTTTGGAAATACACAACATGCTTTTGAATTTGTAAACTTCAGTTTTTGTGCTGAGTGCTATACAACTGACGTGAAACATAGAAACAGAATTTGACGGCAGATAAGGACCGCTGGCCCACCTAGTCTGCCCATTTCCCTACCTAATGGATAAGCTTCAGATCCTAGTTAAACAACAGCCTACTTCCTCCTACCTCCCACTAGAATTGCTTTATGTCTGTCTCATGCATTCGGGGCAGGAACAGGAACTGTGAAACATGGAAAGTTAAAAGTTGCAAAGTAATTAAAGTATGATTGCTATATTATTTTAAATGTTAAATGTATATAGCATTCCATGACTAAAAAGCAAAGCCTGTAGTTTCATGGGTGGGAGCAACCAGCCACACCTCCTTCCTGGGGCATATAAACCAGCTTCCTTCAGCCTCATTTGGAAGCTCACTTTGTTGCAGGTGAAGGCTCTGCTTCCCACCCTC
Source organism: Neoceratodus forsteri (assembly GCA_016271365.2). Lineage (NCBI taxonomy): Eukaryota > Metazoa > Chordata > Ceratodontiformes > Ceratodontidae > Neoceratodus > Neoceratodus forsteri. The sequence continues at coordinate 323,479,919 of JADMNL010000023.1, forward strand.
TATCCCTTGTGGTTGCTGTTTTCTTCTTGGTCATTTTGGGCCTTTCTGTTTGTTTTGCCTTCAGCTTTTGTTTGGTCTGTGCCTTCTGCATCTCTCAGGTCAGTATGTTTTGCCTTTTCTGGCCATGACTTGTGCTTCATGCCTAATCTAAGGCAACCACTTCTCCTGCTGTTATGTCCTCATTTTACTATACTGCTTCCCTGCAGTGTGTTTTCAGTGCTGACTCAATTTTATGCCCTGTCTCTGTCATGATCCTGTATCTTGGTTTTGGCCTATTGTGCCTGTATTCATAACCAGAGCTAGCATCCATTTTACTGAAGTCCTTCTGCATACATTGCATTCCAGCTAGCAGCTGCAACCAATCAACCCAGCTAATTCAAATTACCTTTCCCAGCCTTTCCTTCCTCAACCATTCAGCCATCAGCCTGCTTTAGTATGCTCAATGCAGTTATGGTTATACTACAACTCCTCCTTATGGCTGGGTGTTCATTATGATAATGGCCTTTAATATGTGTTTCTATGTTCAGTACATTGTCATTCAGTTCATTTACTATCATACTTATCATTCTTCAGCTGTTCTCATTCAGTCCAGTCCAATCTATCATTCATTCCATGTGCATCATCATGCAGTCACTCCATTTCTGCATCATGCCATCAGGCCCTACGAATGCATTTCAGCTGGCCATTATCATATTTCCCTTCCCTATTCACCCACTTCCCTTGAAGTCCACATCTTGAGGGTGAGCCCCTCACTGGGTGTGGGTCCTTTTAAGGCCACTTGTCTTCTGCTGTGCCTTCCTGCAGTCTCACTGGGTGGCAAGAAGATCCAACAATTGGGAGACACTTCGGCCACGCAGACCCATGCTAGCAGCACCTCATGGTGTAGTATTTAAGACCTCAGTTGCCAGAGGTGGGATCTAAGCCCACATTGGTTCCTTTAGATGTGCCAACAATGTTGGCAGTACCTTTGAGTGCTATTCTCCCTGCATCAGCCTAAGGTCTACCAGTTTTATGTGATGAGGGTGATTCCTTCATCATGCACCACACAAACCGTGATGCAAATATCACCTGCAGCAAAAAGGGCGACAGAATAAAACACTGACTGACGCAAACAGCAAAGGTCCTGAGCACTTTAAAAAAAGCAATACAATTACTTTTTTCTTGTGGGGCAAGCCCCTAACATCACCCTTTGTGGGGGGCAAGCCCCCCCCACACCCCCAAATTAATATAATCAACTCGGGGGTGGACTTAAAAATACAGACAATCCTGTTGTAGGACCTGAACCCAGGTCCTCTGGCTCTGTAGGCAGTGGCTCTAGCAACTATGCTAAATGGCCAGCTTGGCATGATTTGGCCAAACACCTGTCTATATCCTGTTATAGCGAGTGTAGTTCACTGCTACACTCGCTATGCAGGATTTTTCGCTCTCTTCTGACGGTCACCGTAAACAATCGTGGTATTATTGAGTGGCTCATACTGAGCCACTCAATAATACTCGCCCATATAGGGTACTGCCAGATCCACCTAGTCCCATTCTGGATCCCCATCCTTTAGTTTCCAGTCAGGGTTAGGCCCCCTTCACGATCTCGAGGCTGGGTGCTTACCTTTCAGCATTCAAGCCCTCCTCAGTCCACATTTTGGGGGGCCTACTTCCCTGAGGTACTTCTCTTGTTTTAGACATCTGTCCTACTCCTCACATATCAACCTTATATCTAAAACTATTAATGCTAGGATTGGCACCTTATTTAGACATCTGCACTGCCTCCAGAACCCCTCAGAACTGCTGTCTCAAGCTCTGTAGTTTTTATCATTGATTATGGCCTGATTATCTATGGGCTGCCACTGACTCTGTTATGAAAAGAATCAGTGTGGTTCTCAATAAGGCTTACAGGCTTCTCTCTGGTGCCCCAAGGTTCACCCATACCTGTGATTCTGCACCAAACTCTTTGGTTAAATTTCAAAGTTAGGGTCACCTACCAGACTTGCCTTTTTGCTAAAAAAATTAGCCTTGGCAACCCACCAACCACCCTGCCCTGCTCCACCAGCACCAAACACCTACAAGCGTAAATCCACCCTGACAAAACACCAGGTCCCTTTCTGCCGAACCACTCAGGGGCAGCAATCCTTTAGGTTAAGAGCCCCTTCCTGGATCAATAATCTCCCCTCTGAGATCAATTGGCACATTACACTTGGTCCCTGTAAAAGTCACCTTCATCAGCACCTGAATTCTCTCAATAGTTGCAACTGCCCCCCTGTAACAAAGTGACCCCTCTGTGCCTTCTTGTAACCCCCAAGCTTGGATCCTATGTCTTAGACTTGAGCCTCTGTCCTGAGCACTCTCCCTCTCCCTCTCCTTTTCCTTGACTTCAGCATGCACCCCCTCAATCCCTAGTCTATAATGACTATGTCACCTTAGACTGCATCAACCCTACTCTCACTCTTTTTCCCCATTATTCCCTCCACTCCAGTCCTTTCCTTTTCCTACACACCTCCCTCTCCTTTCCAACCTCATCCTATTCCATCTTTTCCTATCTCTCCTCCCCTTTCATCCCTGCCTTACACCATAGGCCTACTGCCTGCCCCACCATTCTACTTCTTGCTGTAACTCCCACATATCCTTGACTTCTGCCTTTATTTCTTTTCTTTCACTCTCCTTTTCCCTCTTCTACTTGTACTGCATATGTATTTATGCCTACTCTTATGTATTTATGCCTTTTATCTGTTGTAAATACCCTGTACATATGTATTCCTAATTATGAACTGTAAATAGTTGCTATAATTTTACTTTTAATGTACTGTTTAACTCATGTTATATTCTATGTTCATCTACATTACCTGTTTCTGTATTTTACTCCCAGTCTCTATTTTACTTGACACAGAACCTTTGTCAAGGAACCTCTGGTTCAAAGGTATTGTAATCCTAGTAATAAAAACATAAATAAATCTACTTGTGGCACTACCCCAACATTATCCCATTAGATGGCTAAAGTGAGAGGTATCCCTCCAAAAATTTCTGATGAACTGGAATTCAAAATTAGCACAATGAGCCCAATAATAGTACCCACACCAGGAGGAATGATGGCAAAGGTCATGGATCCCAAAAGATTTCCACCACCAGGGTTGTTTTCTCTCCTGAGTGCCAAATGTCACAAAGTATTTGCCCAGCACCATTTTTCCTAGTATTAGAATGTCTGCTGTCAGTTGGGTCAGATGGCAGACACCTTATCCTACATTCCTGCCATTCCCTCTCTCTCTCTCCTGGAAGTTATGCTTCAGTCCGCTATCACTCATCACTAGCTTGTAGCTATCTATGTCATCAGAATGCTCATCTGTGTTTGAAGCTTTTGCTGCATTGTTCTTTGGGCTCCTTCCTAAGGTACCTATAGCCAAAGGAATCACATTCCCACAGCACCTGTAGGGATATAACTCCCCTCAATATGTTTCCTTTGTCTCCCTGGTACCCCAACAGGGTGGTAGTCCCTCAGGGGACAGAGTGTACAAATGGCTAGAGTAACTACAAATAACAGTCAACATCCAACCATACAACTAGCCTTTAGCTACCAAGTTACACAAGCATTACTACACATTATAGTTCAGTATGTCCATTAAATTAAAAGGCAAAGTCTATAGTTTGGTGGGTGGGAGCAACCAGCCACCCCTCCTTCCTGGGCTATATAAACCAACTTCCTTTAGTCTCATTCAGAAGAAAAGAATGCTATTGAAATATTTTACTGGAAAAAATATTGAAAGAAATGTAGTTTCCAATGACTTACATTGTAATAACAACAGTGATTCCAAATGTAATACCCATTCAAATAATATGGTATGACACTAATTCCATTGTTTCTTTCTTATAAATGTAAAGGAGTCAAACTGCAAACTACCAAACATTGTTAATGCCACAAAACAACTGGGTGTGGAATGCCTTTAAACTGCAAGAGATAGATACTAGAAAAGTGTAATTCTATGCTGGACAGGTACAAACAAACATCACTTGTTAAAACTCCATCCACACATATTCGTACAGAAGCACTTTGGGTCAAAGAGGTGAATGCAAGAGTTTTAGAACACTCAAGTTCAAGTACATTACCTGTAAGAAAGTTCTAAAATAGTATGCATCCCAGACCAAAGAAGATGAATTATCTGTAATAATTCAAAGGAATGACCACAGGCAATCAGAATACAGAATGCCTATACCTCTTACTCTATGTACAGTTGTACTGTCTTGCTGGACCCTTGTAAGTGCTCACTCTTGCAGAACAATTGCACTCATCCCACTCAGGTAGTTAGACACAGCACTATTACTAATGACATGTTACAAATGTAGAAACATAGACAATGTTGGCAGAAGAACACCAGTGATCCATCTAGTCTGCTGGCTTTACTTCCCTACCCTGTGAGCTATTGTCTTATCTGGGTTTTCACCTTGCTTCCCTCCTATGCATCGCCTTACTTCTACTACTGAGAGTAACTACTAACCGTTACAGAAATAATTATATGAAATGCTTTCATGCTGCACACATAAAACTATCCATGTGGAGTGTGTGCTACAAGCATGATTTAAATGCTAAATTGGAACTGACTGCATGCATGTGGCATGCGTGCAGCAAGCAGGTGTGGAAAGCATGTTTTTTATGTTAAATTGGAACAGACTGCATGCATATGGCATGCATGCAAAAATCAAGTGTTCACTGATAACTGCACACATAAAAGTTAAGTGACTTGCCAAGAATCACACCATATACAATTTGGGGCTGATGATATTCAAACCCAGGTCTTCAGGTCTCCAAGTCTCTTGTTTTGCAGTTCAGTGCCTTTAACCACTAAGCCATACTGCCTGCACACATATGGCTTGCTTGTACATCAATACAAATCTGAGTACATCTGCATGCTTATAGCCACTGTTATACTTTTTAGTTTTCTTGTCCTCTCATCTCAGCTGCATAGCTAAACTGTATTACACAAACAAATGGAAACACATGTGGTTCTTCCCACCACCAATACACGCACTTACTGTACCCATAAAACTGCTTAATTACATCTGTCTGGCCTGTACTTCTACTATTTTCTCTCCATAGTTTTGAATGATTCCATGCAAACAGACTTTAAGGGCAAACAACAAAGTAGCAATAACTTGACACTCACCCACATGGCCAGTCCTCCCAAAGGAACACACACTGTAGTGGATGTGGCCATGCTGCTACAGACAACCACCAGGTATAGATGTAAGACAGTCTCTTACCTGAGTACTGGAGAGCCAGAGGCAGAAGTCTTTAAGAGATGACATCCATGGGTCAGGTGCTGGGGCATACCCCTTTGAAATGAATGGAGTTATTTTTATTACTATTTTATACATTATGATGGTGGAATGCAGAATAATGAAGACCACTATAACAAGGCACTTGTTAGTCAAGCGGTGGTCTTCATTAATCTCAACTCTCCATCAATAATGTAAGTAAGTAAAGTAAAACTTTATTTCTTAAGCGCCTTTCAAATACCAAGGTGCTGTACAGTTAGATGAACAAAGAATATAATCAGATAAACATACATAAAAGTTTAGAAGCCTTATGGAAAAGCCAGACAAAATAAATAAGTTTTAAACTCTGATTTAAGACTCGAGAAGGTCAGGCATTCCCTTAACCAATGAGGTCAAGAATTCCACAGGGTAGGGCAGCATAAGAAAAGCATGTGCCCCAGATGTTTTAACCAAAACCTGGGAATCTCTAGCAATCCCTCATTGGCAGATCACAGTAAGCACAAGGCAGTAGGGAATAAGAGATCTTGCAGATGCTGGGGTCCCTGTTCATGTAGGGCTTTATAGGTCAGTAACCTGACCTAAGGTGATCTGCCACTGTAACAGCAGCCAGTGCAGTTCACACAGCACAGGAGTAATGTGAATAGTCCTAGATGTGCCAGTCAAAAGCCTGGCTGCCACATTCTACACTAGTTGCAATGATGGATATCAACCCCTGGAAGCCCTAGTTAGAGGACATTGCAGTAAGCAAGGTGGGTGGTTATGAAGGCATAGACCAGTGTAGGAAGGTCAGCCAGAAGAACTAGGTGTTTCACCCAGGTGATATTCCTAAGATGGTAAAAGGAAGATTTGACAATGGCAGACACCTGTGATTTCAGGGTAAAACCACTGTCAAAAATAACTCCCAGGTTATGCACCTGGTCTCAGGTTGTGAGTTGGACACTGTCAAGCCACAGGCCAGAAGGAAGCCCAGCCCCAAGACCACCTCTGGGTGACCCAGGTCCACAACCGACACCTAGGTCTTAGCCAGATTTAACCTCAGCCAGCTAGTGCTTATCCAATTCCTGATCTTGACTAGACAGTTGTTAAGCACAGAGATCGCATCATCCTGTCTGGGAATAAAGGACATACACAGTTGGGTATCATCTGCAGAGCAATGAAAACCCAAACTGTATCGCCTAATGATATCTTCTGGCAGCATATACACTGAGAACAACATGGGTGCCAATATGGAGCCCTGCAGCACCCCACAGGACAGAGGAGAGCATCAGAGAAATCAATTCCAGTGACAACCCTCTGCGACCTGCCCATAAGGAAAGATCGAAACTAGTTTAAGACTGTCACAGACAGTCTGCAAAGAAGTCTCAGACACTCCAAAAGCACACCATGGTCCACTGTATCAAATGCTACTGAGAGATCATGAAGGACTAAGATAGTATAAGCCTTTCAATTTCTCACAATTAGGAGATCATTTAAAACCAGGAGAAGGGTGGTCTCAGTGCTATGTCTTTTCCTAAACCCAGATTGGAGAGCATCATAGACACTGTGGGTTGTAAGATGGTCATCCAACTGCAACGCAACCACCTTCTCAATAACCTTATCCACAAAGGGTAGCTTAGAGACAGATCTATAGTTAGCTAGACAGTCTGGGTCCAAGGAGGGGTTTTTAAGGAGTGGTCAAATGACTGCCTCCTTGAGGAGATCATGAAAGACCCCCTGCTCCAAGGAACTCCAGACAATTTCAGCAAGGATCAGGCAGATAGCATCTACACAGCCTACCAGTAGTGGTGTAGGGCCCGGATCCAAACTGCAGCTGGTTGGTCCCAAAATTTGGACAATCCTCACAATGTCCATGACTTCCAGTCGGCTGAAGTCAGACCAGGCAGAACAGGTGCTCACCACCTCCCGCTGATCTCCAATCCCTCATAGAGAGAGCTGGGCCAATACCTGACCTGATGCTGGCAACCTTATCTGCGAAGAATCGAGCAAGTTCATCACACTTCATTTGTGAAAAATCTCCTCCAGATTGAAGACAGACTGGACTGCACCATCTGTCCACAGTCTATAAGAGCTGAGCTGGTCAATTCTGCGTAGCAGCAATCTCCCCGGACAGGAATTCTGCCTTCTTATGGGTGATTGCTGATTGATAGCCCTTATATTGATCCAACAACCTAAGCCTGTCAGCATCAAGGCCTGATTTCCACCAAGCTCTCTCTAGCCTTCATCCCACTCTTTTCAGCTTCTTCAAGGACCCATCAAACCAGGTGATCCTCAGGCACAGAGTGAGTGGGCGAACATGAACGAATAGTAATAAAAAATACCCTATTCATTTCAATGATGCACCCCACTGCTGTCTCCCTTATTCTATGTCATAATGTGCCTGAGCATGGGGATGTGGAAGTTAGCTTCACTTGGGGGGCATAAGCCTGACTATAGTGGGGATCCAATAGTCTGTGCATACCATATTGCTCAACTGTCCCTGAATGTAAGGACAGCCCTCATTTACCCTGAAAACTGCTCTGCTCCTCATCCATCACTCATGGAAATATGCTGCTCACACAGGGATGTTTTGTATATTTAGATTTTATGGCAGGGTGCCATTTCAGATTTCAGCAGGGGCCAACAACCAGTGGGCCAAGTGCTAGTTAGCCCCTAGGTGGCAAACTCTAGAATATCTGGAACATCTCTAAAAGAAAACTTATTTGTTGTGAATGAAAAGTGATATGGAAATCAGGAAAAATTCAAATGTGTAAGATTCATCTGACTATACCCTAGAGCAGTGCATCAGATGTGCGCTTAAACCTTCCCAGTTACTAACCAATTATTTTCATGGCTGAAGTTCTGCCCCCCATGAAAAAAAATGTTGTCCCAATTTCTCTCCCCAACTACATTCCATTCAATAACCATCTCACATGGGTCATGAAGCTACTCAAAGGTGCAGAAACATGAAAAACACATTAATATTTCCGTCCTTTCCCAATCCCTCTGCAAAAAAATTATTTACTTTTACTTACCTGGCCATCTGGCCAGAACCTGCAGCTTGGCCCAATGTGCCACAAGCCCAGTTTTCAGTCCACTCCTCCTCTGTCCTTCTGCCAAAAGCTGGATGCTAGAACTGACCATCCTAGGTCCCCAACGTGGTCCACACTCAAGTCATCTCACCAACCAAACCCACCCAACCTGTATTACTTGCTTCTTGCTTAGCTGCTGCCACACTGCACTGATCAAGGCTTATGAAGGCCACCCACAACACTGTAACCATTGCTGCCATGCCTTGCTTGCTGCCAAGAGGGGCCTGTGCTGTTTTTCTGCAAGGCAAGCCTAGTAGAGTAAGTAGGTAGCCTAGTCTCAGTTGGCTTCTAGCTCTCCCTCTGCTCCTTCAGTCACCAGGACAGATGGAGGCTCACTAAGACTAGACTGACAAAAATATGCTGCCACAACATTGTTGTTGAGAGTTCAGTGCTCCCTGACTCCTCCAAGCTGTAGTGTTCAGCCTGTCTGCTCTGTGACAGGAAAGACAGTGTCGTATTCGCATGACTTACATGCTCTTGCTTGGCTGGAGCTCCTCCACGTCATGTGTGATGGTACTACCGCTAATAGGTGGAGAGAGTGGACAACACAATGCAGACACAGTTGAGTCAGGAGTGCACCTGCAGTGTGAGTGCACACAGGCCACAGGGGCACTTATTGTGCAAAAGATTAAATCCAAATGTAATGCTTTTATTGACACATCATAAGAACAACCAAGGCACACATGTGGGGAGGCAACTGCCCCCCTGTCCTACCTACAGTAAATGGCACCCCTGCGTTATGGTAAAAATTAATTCTCAGGTACTAACATTGGTACAAGTAAATACAATGGTTTCCACTGTGTTCTGAGGTACTATATCTCCATGTTTCAGGATGTGTCCTGGTCATTGTGAGGGTTGGTGTCCCTCATTTCAGTGACAAAACGTGAGGTATGGTGTATGCTTCAAGACCCTATACAGCACAAAGGCACTGAGCATAGCCATAGTGTATATCCAAACAGAATGACAAAGGGAAAGTAAGGGAGCTGAAACAGTCATGGAGAAACAAATTTGTAGCACTACATACACATAAGGGGATTTGCATGACCCAAAACAAAAAAGGCCAGGCTTCACAATACAGAGGCCCCTCTTTGCTCAACTGGAATGGGGAATTTAGGCTGACCATATCCTAGGCATTTAATGCAGTGCGCAAACAATACTTTACAAGCTAATGGTGATTTAATGACAAAATCAAAACCATTAAACAACTTACAAAGGATTACAATTAAAGTATTTACATAATTTTAATGGGAACACAATTAAAAAAATGTATTTTAATGGTTCTAATTGCTAGCAGTGGTATAAGAAATAGAAACTGGTGTTTTTTTGGATGAGATTTTCACCAACTTAGCTGCCGCACACATGGCAAGCCTGCAGCATGTGAACCTGATGTGATTTTAAAAGATGTTCACACTAGCTTAACTGCTGCACTCATGTCAAGCATACAACATGCAAACCTGAAGTAGCTTTTAGAAGATGCTTGCACCAGCTTACCTGCTTCACAGATATCAAGCTTGCAGCATGTGAACCAGATTTGCTTTTTAGACTTGGTTCACTTAGGTTCACTTTGTGTATGTGAACTGCATGCAAACATTGCACAATTAAGCATGTGGCATGCATTCTGCATGTACACAGCATACTTATATTTCTGTAAGGGAAGTATTTTACTCTGTCCCAGCCGTTGTTGAATCCATTAATGGATTTTACACCTACCACCTGTGCCTGTAGTCTATTCCAAGGCTCAACCAGTCTCTCCATAAAAAAAAACTCTCACATCCCTCCTGAATCCCTCTCCCCTGCCAGCTTCCACTCATGTCCCCTTGTTTTCAACCCACCATTCCAGCTGCACAGTTCCTCACAGTTTACCTTATTCATTCCTTTCAGGAACTTGAAAGTCTCTATCATGTCTCCCCTCTCCCTTCTGACATCCAGCAGGTACACAATCAGTGATCTGAGCCAAACTTAATAGGATCTGCTCTGTTGGCCCTGAATCATTTTGGTTACTGTACATTGCACTGTCTCCAGCCTGTCTGTCTTTACTTAGATGGGGACTACAGAGCTGGGCACAATATTCCAAATGGGGGTCTCACCAGTGATCTATAGTGCGGTGGCATTACCTCATTTCTCCTGCTATCAGAACCCCTTCCAATACACCTCAACATTCTGGCTGCCTAGCTGGAGGCCTCGTTATATTGGCTAGTTTGTTTTAGGAATTCCCTTATGATGACTCCCAGGTCTCTTTCCTCTGAAGCAGTTCATAGTTTAACACCTCCATCCAGCATTCTGTCCCTGTGGTCTTGTTTCCTATGTGCATCACCTGTACTTTCTGGCATTGAATTTCAACTGCCAAACCTTGGGCCACCTTTCTAACCATTGCAGGTCCCTCTGCATCTCTCTTAACTCCTCTTCATTGTCAAGCCTGCCACAGAGCTTAATGTCATTTGTGAAGAGGCACACCTTGCCCTGTATGCCTTCTACATGTCTGATCAACATATTAAAAATTACTGGTCCAAAGACTGACTCCACCAGTATCCCACTCATGACCTCCTTTACCTTGATTTCATTCCATTTAGTACCACCCTCTGCTGTCTTCCCCAAGCCAACTTCCCACCCATCTAGCTTGGTCGTTTGCTGTTCCCCAGATCCTCTAATTTCTCCAGTACCCTTCTCATTGGCATCAAACGAATGCCTTGTTGACATCAAAGTTGAGGCAAACTACTGCATGTCCATTATCTACCACACTTGTTATTTGTCAAGGAATACTATATGGTTGGTCTGACAAGACTTCCCTGACAAGAACCCATGCTGCTTACTACTGTAGGCCCATATATACAGGTAGTTCACTAGGTCCCTTTTGACTACTGTCTCTATCAGTTTACCTACAATGGAGGCAAGGCTGATAGGCCTGCAATTTTCTGGTTCTTTTGTGTCCCCTCCCTTGTGGAGTGGCACCATGTCTGCTATCCTCCAATCTCTCAGAACTACCACTGACTGTGGTGAGCTATTGAATAGCCTTGGCAGGGAATCAGCCATTCTCGCTGTTATATTTATTTTTTCTAAGATGTGCTAAAGAACTGTTTTCCCCCTTCCTTAACCCCATCTGTAATATGGAGCTCTGTGGCTGCTTTCACACCCCTGACTGCTGTCTTTGCCTCCTTTATCTTTACCTGTATTCGCTCCATTCCTGATCCTCCTGTTTCTCCTTGCAGCTAATTAAGGCCCTTTTTTGGCCCTCACTGATTCCCTGACCTTCCTGGAGAATCAGGTTGGTCTCTTGTGCCAGTTACCCTTAGTAACGATTCTCAAACATAATTTAATTGCTTAGAGAATGACCCCTTTAATTTCTCCCCACCCCTCCTCCACTCACCTATGTTTTCCCACCCCTGCTTACCCTTAACTAATCCCCTCATCTGGTCAAAGTTTGTTCATCTGAAGTCCAGAATCACAGCCTTTGACAAGGGTATACTGGTACTCAGGGCCAGTTCAAATTATATGGTATTATGGTTACTGGGCCCAGTGATTCCCTAACCCTCACTTCTCCTACCTTTTCCAAGTTGGTGGGTACTATGTTGAGAAAAGCAGCCTGTCTTGTGAGTTCACTGACCAACTACACCATCAAAGAGTCCTGCAACACATTTAGCAGGCTTGACTTACAGTGCTATTGGCTGCTGGGATGTCACAAACTATGTGGGTAGATTAAAGGGACAGGTAATTTGTACTAATTAGCAGTAGTAAGTAATGTTCATATAAATGGAAATGGAAATGAAATTCATACCTCCAAATAATCCATATTTTTCATACCTCCATAAGCATTAATGCGGAAAATTGCATTTTAATCATTTTTGTTTTATGGACAACATTCTGCACAGTTCTTTTCATGGAACCAAAAATTTGGAGTTTTTACTGTGTCATGGTTTGTGTACAGAATGCTAAGTATGAGCTGTTGACCTATCAGAATCATATTCAGAGGCCTGTGCACACACTGGACATAGCTAAAACTCCAGATCATGAGTTCCATGAAGAGAACTGTAACAGAATGCTGTCCATAAAAACAAAACAATGCAAAATACAGTTTTCACAGCATTTTGTAAATAGGTACAGTTACATATGGATAATTCAGAGTATGAATATCATTTCTGAAAATAGAAACATTATAAACAGCTGCTAATTAGAAATGAATTCCTGTCCTCTTTAAGATTTCCCCACAGCCACTACCACCCCCTTTGGGGACCCATTCTCAATTTCTGCCTCTAGTTCCCTATCCCCATCATTCCCCTTTTGTGGCACTCTAAAGATCCCCCAATGCACAACTTGTCTCCCAATGCTATTATAAGCTGTACCCACTGGAATTATGTCTCCTCACAGCCCCACCCCTTATGATCCATCCTCTATCACTTCTATGCCTTCCTTGACACAGAGGGCTACTCCACCTCCTTTCTTACCCCTGTCTCTCCTATACATGGTATACCATGGAATGCCAAATCCCAGTTGTTTTCCCAGTGGCCCATGTTTCTATAATGGCTACATGGTCTAATCCATATCAATCACCATCACCTGGAGCTCACTAATTTTGTTTCCTAGGCTTATTACATTTAGGTGGACTGCCTTCCAGCTTGGCCTATACCAATCCCTCTTTTGTAATCTTCTTTCCCTTTGTTCACCCCTTCCTCTTAACTTCCTGGTTTTCATGTTGACTTTGTGAGCCCCCTCCCTGGCACCCTTACTTTACTTATTATTCACTGCTGCTGTGATGCTTTCATCTCCACTGCACCCCCAATTCTGTGAATCCTAGCTAGATTCTCCTTTGCTCTCCAACTTTTGTGGTTTATCCAGCCTCAGCCTCCTGTCTCATTTAAATGTCACCTACACAGACATTAAACTTCTTGACAATCCCTGCCCCCATTAGGTGAAGGCCATCAATCATTAAGAGCATCCTGTCCCAGAAGCCCCCAGTTTTACACAGATTGGTACCCCTCCTCCTTACACAGTCTCTTCAATAACTCATGAAATTCCTCAAGCTCCTTCTTTATCACCCTATCCTTCCAAACCCCCCAACCCCACATAGTGAAAACCTTGAGAAGGCCAGGGAAGCTGAGTGTGCCTTTAATCTGTCCATCAGCCTTCAAAGGATATGCTTAACTGTCTAAGTAGGCTGGTTTGCCAGATTGTTGGTATCCAAGTATAACAGCACCCCAAGATCCCCTTTGCCACCCATTCATCTACCATACTTCCAATCATATCCAGATTCCACATGGCTAATGTACCTGGAAGGCATCTGACCACCCCCTCCATTTTCCCCTTTCCACACCACCTTTTCACCCCTCTACACATACAGTAGCTGCCTTCTTGCTGTTCAGTCCCTGGATTCCACCAAGTCATCCTGCTCAGCCTTCCCAATCAGCTCAGAGGCTTGGTGAAGCAGATAGGTATAAGCACACCCTCCAGTGTAGTAATTTCTTTATTTGATCAATCATAAAAAAGATTATTTGCAAACACAGACTACAACAACATGTGAAACAGACAAGACAATTCATATACAATTCTTTACAAGATAAAAAGGCACTATATACAAAAAAATGGGTTATTACAGTACAGAAAGTGCTAATTTTGAATAGATGAGACAATCCTTATTTATTGTTCATTAAGAAGAAACAAAGCTGTCTTTTTATAATTTGTTCATCTTCGGTAGGCAGAAAAATCATCAATAATTCATGATTAGGTGAACCTGGTAGTGAATTTATGATGGGGCTCAACCATTTGCTTCTAGCTGCCTTGTAACAGTGGCATCTCAAGATAACATGTTCAATATCCTCCTTCTCATGACCACCACAGTAGCAGAATGCAAATACAGGGTTAGTAGTTTTGGTAAATTTACAGATTGAGACATCTGAATCAAAAAAGCCAATTCTAAATTTTGCATAAGTTCTTCATGTATTTTTTCATGTCAAAAATTCTAAGTAATAACAAAAAAATGAAAACAGTCATTTTCAGAGTATCATACAGCAAATCTAGAAGACATTATATATTGTAAATCATGTGTTTTATATTTTTTAACCAATACTTCTTTTTTATATAGGGTTTGAACTGGTCCAAAATTACTATATTCTGTGCATTTAACTTAAATAAGTTCAGAAGTCCTATGGAGGCTAACAGTTTCTTTATGTGGGATAGCCATTCAGATTTTTTACATCCCAATGATTTCCATACTATTTTATCTTCCAAAAGGTTTTTTGCCCAATGCTGATTCGAAAGATGATTCAATTTAATCCAAAAATTAATGGTTCTAGATTCTGACAGAACTAATATATTTGTAAAACCTAGCTATGCTCTCACAAAAGGTGCAGGTGTGGACTTTGGAAATCCAATAGCCCTTCTAAGAACGCGAATAGCAGGTTTTTCAAGACTGATTAAATAACTATGCTCCCAAATTTCAATATCATATAATGCTTGTGCATTATATTTTGCCTCAATTGTTTGAAGAAGAGGTAAAAGGGAATTCCCTCTATATTTATAATTAAAAGCTTTAAGGATTAATGTTGTACAACAAATGTTTTCATATATTGATTCATAATGTTTCTTACATTTAAATGTAGAGGAGGTGACCACACCCCGATATTGATAAGTCTTCACTGTCTCCATCTTTTCTGTTTTAATTTTCCAGGTGCCTTTGCTTTACACCACCTAAGATCATTACTTTAGACTTATCCATATTGATTTTTAAGTATCTATGATCAGCAAACTCAGACAGTAAATTAAGTTTTAGTTGCAAACCCTTTGTAGCAGAGCCATTAAAAGAAGATTGTCGGCATAAGCCAAAATGCCACAATATTTTTATCAATTTTAGAGAGTCAGATGAAAGAATAGTCATTTTCTCTAACAATTTATTAAAATAAATTGAGAAGAGGGTAGGGCCAGGATACAGCTGTGCCTCACTCCACTGTTGGTCTCAAAATTCTCTGTAATAACCCATACTATTCCTAATCTGTGCCCAAGTATATGAATAAAGGGCTTTTATAACCTCTTCCAGAGGTGCAAAGCTACTTGCAGTGGGCTCTGGAGAGCCCTTAACACCACTCTCCAACCTCCAGCACCAGCTCAGTGGGCCTCTGGAAGAGTAGGAGTGCAGGAAAGACCTCTAATCTTTTTATTAACAGTTCAGTATAAAAACACTATTAACAAATTAGTGGAGTACTTTGTTATCATCAAATAGATTAGGAAATGGATTTGGGGCTGGCAGTATAGCCTAGAGGTTAGAGTAATGATCTGTGAATAAGATTGGTACATCCAACTGACGTGAGTTTGATTCCCACAACTTCCACTTGTGTACTGTGACTCTGAACAAGTCCTTAACCACCCCAGTGCTCCTGGATCACCCCTTAAAACAGGCACTTGTGCCTAGTGGGCCTTACCTGATTACCAAAAGAATAAAATAATAAATAAATAAAAACCCTTTAGATACTAAGTGCATGTGCATTCTTAATGAGTTTCAACTGATTTTATTGTGTTCTTGTTTTTTTTTTTCTGGTACATCTTTTAATATCCTTTTAAAGTATGTATGATATATGGCTGTTCTTGTAATGGCATGCACAGATCTAATAAAGCTTACTTTTTCAACTGTTGGTATCAGCCCAGCTTGATACAACATATCTTCTCCCATGCTACTACCAGCTGTGCATGGGCTCACAAATCTCCTACATATGAGGCAGTGTCCCATCCTCCAGAGGTTAGCTTTGCCAATTGGCACCCCACAGTCCCTGTGGCTTACTATCTTCCACTGATCCTATCTACCGTACTGCCTATTATTATCCCCATTAATATCAACACCTCCTTCCTACAGTGTAATACATCCTACCCTGTACTAACCTGTACCTATTCTAATCCCTTTCGCTACTCCCTTAACACCCTACTCCAATTAGGATGTTGTCCAGATTACATTGTTACACAGCTATTCAGTTACACATATACTATTTTCTATATTAGGCTACCTCTAGGATCTCTTACACTGCCTGCTTTGCCGTATAATTCTGCTATCAGATACCTGTAACTGTTAGAGTCCCCTGCAGAATTGTGGACTCACCTTCAGATGTCCTGTAGGTGCACCTTAGGAAATGCCATACTCATGCTCTGGGGCACTTACAGAATCCGACAGTCATGCAGTGGGATGCTTGGATCAGAGTTCTTTTATGCCTTTCTTCTGCTCCCTGTATGCTCCTGTCCTCTCTCCTGGTGCCAATTATCTGATCAGCAACCAGTAAAATAGTATTACCTGGTTAAAAGTTTTCATCCAACACTTGTCACTTACAACACACAGAATGAAAACTGGAGAAAATATGTTCCTGTATCAAGAGATGAATCTAATCACAGACAGCGATCCCACTCATCAAAACAACAAAGCACAGGAGCATGCTCATTCATGACAGCACTAATGTCTGTACTGGCTTAGATGTACCAAGAGAGAAAAACTACAGGAACTCTGGTGAATAATTAAATCAATAAATTAGTTCATTGATGACAATTTCCCACTGCAAGGGCTTATATGCGCCATCAATATTCAAACCTACACACCATAATACTTGTTAGGTAGGGATGAGATATGTCCAAATGTATCCCTGGTGCCCTTTTGGAAGATATAGCTGAACTAACACCTTCCATACTGTGTGTTCCTTCCAGGCCCTGACCACACATGTACAGATGTATATGTGTGGCTGGTCAGGGCTGGGGCAAGAAAGGTTTTTTCAGTGGATGGACTGGCTGAGCATGATTTTCTAGATGCCTTTTGGGTCATGACAGCTCAGTGTTGGGGGTGGAGTTTGTTACACCAAACGGCTTCCTTAAGAGGTGCAATCTCACTGACAACAATCTGAGGATATGCTTTTGCCCATTAAAAACAGACCCCCCCCCCCAACACAGAGGGCTGAGGAGGGAAAAATGGCTAGAGGGAAGATAATTAACAAAAATATAAATTCCCAACTATTTTGAGTGGGACACAGTAGAACCTATGAAGACTGCAACATCCCATGATCCCCTGTCCTGTGAAGCAAGAAATCTAGTGTTGTACTAGCTGCATCTTACAATTGGAAGCCCAGAGCGCAGCCCAGGTCCATCCCCCTGGCTGGCCTCTCTTCTTGCATGGACTGACCTGCCCATCATCAGGACAGCCAGATTTAGTGCATCCACAGCCCCACTTGTTGGTTTGGAGCCAGATGTGGAGCATGTAATTGTGTAGCCTGGTATATACCTGTTTTGGTGCATACCAAGCCACATTGTACATACAGCCACATTGTGCATAGAGTTCCATCTTCTGTTATACAGTATCTTCCACGGATTTGTATATCTTTATATTAGTGATGTCTGACTCATACTTAAAAACATTATCTCCAAACAGCATGAGATAACATTTTTTATTCAGTAAGAAACAAACATCACTAGCCATGTACATTAGACATATTATAATGACAGAATTTTCAAATTCTTACCCTATACTTAATTTGTTTATCTTTGAATTCTTTCGTAATATTTATTTATTTAGAGAATTGGATGAATACCTTTGAGCAGGCATGCTCATTTGCAAAGGTTCCTCATCATAAACTAAATCACTATACAATAAACTTTGGTACATAAAAGGAAAATGACAATAGATAAACATTCAATCAGAGGTAGCAACCAGTGCAGGCACTGTCAAAGCAATCAGGACAAAACATAGGAGCAAGGCACTGCACATATTCAGAATTAGCAGTCCTTTATGGCATTGTCAGCCATTCTGAATTCAGGATTTTAATATTATTTCCAGGATAGATACACTGAGCTGTCAGTCTCATTTCCAGGTGGGTATGTACCAAATATATTATCAAAATATGAGAACATCAGAAAAGAAATTCAGTACTGGATTGGTATATAAAGCTAGCAATCAACAATATAGTTAAACATACTGAAAAATGTCAATTTGGCAAAATGCAGATATAGTTAGCATCAACACTGAGTGCAATACTGCTGTTTGAAAGAATTAAAGAGAATGTTTGACATAAAAGTTTATTTACTAAAGCAATCTGAGCCAATACTACCTTCAGTATTTCAATCATATACAGTATTTATTTGGCATTATACTTATTTGATCCTACTACCATTTTGGCAACTGTTGTGACATTCTTGGGGTAATAACTGAAATTCAGAAAAACTAGTAATTCTCCCTATCTATGTCAATTATAAGCTCCCCTGATGTTAGGACAAAGTGTAACCACATAAAACCAAAAGTTTGTTGTTACAAGAAAAGATTACTTTAACTGATGGATTGGCCAATTGGCCATGTCATCTAAAGTTTTTTTTTTTTTTTTTGCATATAGTACCTCTGCTATGACTGTGTTACAGAGGCAGAGAATGATTAGTTTCAACTTGTTTTTTCACCACAATTCAAAAACACCTCCAGAGCCTTCAAGAACATTTGCAGAACCATTTAAAAGGACTAAGCAGTTGCATTAGTTGACCTATGCTGGCTCAGGCCAATGTGTCTGAGGAAGTTTAGAACAGTGAGTACTTATGTAGAATAAATTATATTGAGGTGAAACTCTTGCAGCCAATTAGATCTCCAATTTGCTGGGTGTTGATTGTGTCAGTGCCCTGTAAATAATCAGTTATAACAAGAAAGGCACTTGAAATATATACAACAGTGTACAGGTAACCATACAAGACAAGGCATGTTTCCATCAAGGGTTTGTGATGACATCATAGGGACCTTGAGAGCAAACCTTTGAACTGTACTACAACAAGGTTTAGAAACTTACTGAAATCCAGTCACAATTGAGGGCAACCATAAACTATATCCGAATTAGTAAAACATGAAATTAGAATATGCAAATAGGGTAATAGATGTTTTTTGGAATACAAAAATGAATACAGTGAGGCACTAGGAATATTCAAATTAGTTTCTGACCTAATGTTCACCTCATGAACATTCTGTCAGAAACCATTTGAAGTGAGATGACCAATACCATTTTGTGCACCTCTTACTGTCCCTATATAATTGTAGAACTGCTTCTTATTGTCTTTGGTTTTTCTAACCAAATTTAGTTCTAACTTTTGTTTTGCCACTCGAATTTGCTTTTTGTTTTTTTTCTCTAATAATTGAAATCTATTCAGGTAATTCTCCTTATTGATTGCTTATAGTTACAATATGCTTTTTTTTTTGTTTGTTTAATAATGTCCTTATTTGTTTGTTCCACCAGGGGAGGAATCCTATGATTACTATTGTTATATTTGGATCTTAATGGTACCCAAGTGACAGTGCAGTAGTCACTTTCCTTTTTAATGTGCTCCCATACTTCTTCACGACTACATTCTTTCAGGGCCTCATTCCAGTTCCATTTACTCAGATAATTTGTAATTTTAGCATAATCACCTTTAGCAAAGTTTCTGAATTTGGATTTTCCATTAATTATTTTAGTAGTTTTAGTTAATTTGAGTAGAACCATATTATGGTCACTGTCACTGGGGGGATGTTTCAGGTGTAGAACTGAAGCTCTTAATATTGGTTAATATCAAATCGAATGCATTATTATTTCTTGTTGGAAATTTAACTAATTGTTCTAAGTCATGTAATAGGGTAATTTATATGAAACTTTTCTCAATTTTTCCACTAGTTTCATAATTTAACCAGTTTATATTTGGGAAGTTAAAATTCCCCAGCAATAGAAAGTCGCCTTTGACCTCAATATGTTCTATTTCATCTAAAAAGAACTGATTTTCAGTCTGTTCCAGATTAGGGGTATGATATGCCAGTCCTATTGTTATGGTGTTATTATTTAATAATAATTTTACCCATATTGTTTCTTTGTCAGACTGGTATGGGTAGAATTGGTGTCCTTTAAATTATCTGAAACAAACAGTGCTACCCCATCTCCTTTCTTGTCCTTCCTGTTCTTAAGAAATGTATTATAACCAGGTATACTGGTGTGCCATTCGTCATTGGAAAACCAAAATCTCGGTTGCTCCACAAACATCAATTTTCGTAGTATTTAGGGTATACTCTAATTCATCCATTTTGTTTGGGAGACTTCTTGCATTTAGCAATAAGACCATGAGTTCTTTATTCTCTATAGCTACTTTTTTATTTTTAGAGTTACCTAATGTTCTTAAATCCTCAACTTCATATATTGCATTTGAATCATTTACACAAATGAGCACATGGGTGACTTTTGGTACACATTCAGTTTGGCAATAATTATCGGTGTGATTTAGTATACTAGGTCAGGTAATGTTTGTCTCCTCCCCCCTCACCTCAAGTTTAAATACTTAGAGATGCAGGCTGCTATGCTTGCCCCAGGAGCTGGCTTCCTTGTCTGTTAAGATGAAGACCATTCCAACTGTAAAGATGAATTCTATCAGAAAATTCTTCTCAATGGGTTATACATTCTAATGATTGCTTTAGACACCATTGCTTTAGCCAATTATTAATATGCTTCATTTTACATATTTGCTCAGGGGTTGCCCTCAGGATGGGGAGAATTTCAGAGAAGATTAATATACCATCAAGATCTATAATTTTAATAGTTAGGTTAACAAATTCTTGTTTAACCTGCTGAGCACTTTGCTGTAGTACATTATTTCCTCCAGCATGGACTATTACCAACTTTCTTTCCTTCTTGTTACCTAATATGTTTGAAGCCATTTTTGTAATGTGTGAAATTCTATCCCCTCTAAAGCATGACATAGTTATATTATGTTTATCTGCATCACAGATGACTCTGTCCAGTCCTTTACCATTGAGTCACCCAGGAACTAGATCTGATGCATATTACAATTAGGTGGATTTACTTCCATGTTTTCTCTGTGTTGCAGTCATCCACTCTTGCTTTCTGGTTTATATTAGGGGACATGGCAATAAAGGCTCAAACATGATTAAATGTTTGGTTAATGTACAAACAGGAGTATTATTTAAAGTGCAAGGTTCAGTTGCTTCCATTGTTTCTGTGTTAACTTCAGTTGCCAAGTTCTGTGCATCATCATTTAATAAAGGATCAAATCTGTTTTGTATTGTAAGAGTAAACTGATCTGCCATCCTTCCTCTTTTTTTAGATGTTTTGGAACTTTGGATTTGGTACCATCTGTCTTCTGGGTTATCAAGAGTGTCATCTTCCCTGCCTCTTTTCCTGTTTGGGGGATACTCTATTGTCTGAGGGGAGAGAGACACACCGGGGAGTGGACATGATATCGGGGGGGGGGAACTATAGTAATCATGTTTTGTACTGGAGTATTAATGGTATTTTGCCCTATTGTTGCATGTAGTCTAGCTTTATATCTATCAGCCATCTCTTTTTGACTTAGCTCCAGGTCTGTGTGTCTTTTATTAAAATATGAAATCTCCATAGCCATATCCTTATTTTTCATTACATTTGGAGCAGATATACTCCTGTTTATGTAGAATACCTAAGTTAAAGTTGTACATAGAGCATAATATACACCTTATTCCCTATTTCCATCATGGGTTTCTATAGTGTCATCCATATTGTTTATGTAGTACAGGCACAGTTAACTGAATAATACTTGTACACTTAATAAAGTACTTTGTTTTGATTATCATACACACTGTGGTATTACTGAGCATATATTCAATCGATGTACATTAGTAGTCAAAGTATTAGGCTTCACCTTTCTTGTAATTATGTTTCCTGAGGTATTAAAGCTGTCAAACCTCACTAAAACATGCAGAAATATGTGCAGATGCATGTGTCTTTGTAGTGTGATCGACGTGCTCATCCTGCTCACCGCAGGGACTCCCTTTAAGCCTCAGTGACCCAGGAAGTAGTCCCAGGGTCATGAAATGCTTCATGCAAACAGTATCTTTAAAAATGATGCAAATGTTAAAATAGACACAGAAGGTGAGCTAACTACTGCTCACAAGACACACCACGGTCAACAAGTAAAAGTCCCTGAGTATATTGAGTTGCAGTCTCGAAGGCCACTCAGGGAACTACAAACTCCTCTTCTTAGTTTCTGCTGATACTAGGGCTCCTGAAACTTGTGATAGTGAGTGTAATAACAATACAGATTTAAATATACATTTTAGTAAATGTTTCATTAAGTACAGGTTTAACAGCCTGCTGCTAGCACCACCAAAGTTGTGTACACTGGCAGCAAATGTAAACTGAAAACTACAGGGCCTCCCTTTGTAAGCCTCAGTGACCCAGGAAGTAGTCCCAGGGGTCACGAAATGCTTCATGCAAACAATATCTTTACAAATGATGCAAATGTTAAAATAACCACAGAAAGTGGCTTAACTACTGCTCACAAGACACACACATGGTCAACAAGTGAAAAAGTGCCCATGTATATCGAGTTGTAGTTCCCAAGCATCACTCGGAACTACAGACTCCTCTTCCTACTTCCTGCTGATACTAGGGCTCCTGAGACTCGTGCTAGCCGAGTGTAATCAGAATACAGATTTAAATATATGTTTTAGTAAATGTTTCAAGCACAGGTTTAACAGCCTGCTGCTAGTGCCTGAAGTCGTGCACACTGGCAGCAAATGTGAGTCAGTGTTGATGAGAGTTGTACCACGCAGTGGGGTTATGCTAAAGCCACTTGTCAGAGGCAAGGACCCTCACTTTGTTATTTTCTAGCCCTAGTACAGTAACCAGCGACCGATTTTGTGGGACATGGTGGCTACTAGATACTGTGAAGCCCTGAGGGGGTTGAAGATTGTTCTGCAGGAGAAATGGGATTGAAGGTTCAGTGAGTAGTTTGAGGCAAATCCCCAAAAGACTATGAGAACTAACAGAAGTGCCCAGAATATAGAGACTGTGTGTTTTGTGAACAAAAAGCTATGGATTTTGGATGAGAACTGTTTTAACAAATGTCTTGGGGCACAACATGGTGTAAGTACAAGATTCATTTGTTGTTCAGCTGTGGGTTGGCTGATGCCTTGCTAGGATCCCAACAAGGTTAAGACACAGGCTGTCAGAACCCTTTGCACAAAGAATGTGCTGTAAGGATATCTCTTGTGGCCCCTGTGTGTCTAGAGAATCTGGTTTTCCTAACATGTAATGGCAGAGAGAGTCTAGCTTTGGCCAGAATGAGCTGACCTCTCACTCCTGGTTTCAAGAGACCTAACTGGTTACAAGGAAGGGTTGAAGGTGTTAACATACTGTAGTTCACCTAGTGGTGCTCAAATTTAGTGTTGTGGCAGCAACCACTACAAATGCACTGGTAAAGTCCAGAGGTCCCTAAACAAAGGGATGGATGTCTGTGAGAAGTGTCCTTGTGAGAAGTCTCAGTACTGCCAGAGAGAGTTGTGAAATGTGAAGTGTTTTTTGCCTGTTACAAGTGTGCCATCTGTTGCTATAGCTACAAGCCCAGGGGACACCACAATTTTCAGTTACCATTCTGTCAAAAATAAAGTCATACACTACAATCCTAATTTCTGGTTGTGGACATTCCATATCTGATTACTTATGTGAGTTTTGGGGGGCCCCATAGATAGGAGACATGCCATAGCCCTGGCACCTCTCCCCTGGACCTGGGTAAAAATAGAAATGTTGTTTTGTGCCTTCTCCCCGACCTCTGAGATGCCTGAGCCAAGTGTTGCCCTAATGCCAGGGATGATACCTTTTCTGCCAATTGTGGTCATTGCTTTGTCTGAGTACAAAAAAGGGGGGTTGGGGTTACATTTGTATTAAGGGATCACTTTTCACATACTTTCTTCATTCATATGAAAAAGGATGCCATCATATGAAAAGATTGGAAAAACCTAAGTCCATTTTTTATCAGGTCGGGATCCTTTTCATATGGGCCAATTCCTTTTTCTTATGGCCATAAGAAAAAAGAAAATAATTTCATGAAAAAGGATTTTTAAATGTCTAAAAATACACTTCTGGTTCATTTATCCACAAACTAATTATAGAATCCACCTAGCAGGGACCCGATGAGCAAGACACATGGTGTGTGTGCAGGATGTTACAGTAGTTTTGAGTTGGCAGCCATATGAAAAAGGATGTTTTCCTCATGAAAAATAATTAACCCCCTATGAAAAAGGATCATTTTTTGTATGGACCAAATTCTTTTTTTGTTCCAAGAAGCTATACAAAAGACTGTACTGAGCATGCTTAGAACTGAAATTTTTCAATTTAAGAACTTTGGAATGGATTAATATTTGTTCACCAAACCAGTAAAAGGCACCATTCTGGCCCAATCCCTTTCTACCCGGAAAATCTAATCCCAAAATTTCAAACTGTCTGGGAGCTAGGCGATGACAAACAAATAGCAAACAAATACTGATTTTTTTCACTTTTTTCATTATCTGCATCTCAGACTCTGCACATCTGACCAAACTAAAACTTGGCATATCAAGATTTGGCTTTCAATATACATATGAAAATTTCATGCAAATTGTTGAACAGTTGTGAAGTTATTAAAGTGAAAAGTTTGGGATGTGTTATAGAAATTTCTGTTACAATTATAGCAGCACATGCGGCTTATAAGGGGATATTTTTCTACTTTTTCTGCATATTGTTTGGATTGTTCTAGTTTTTATGGCTTTTTCATGTTGTATTATTTTGGATTATGTTTCATGTGGGGCTAGGTTATGTTGTTATGTTTGTTGTGTTTTTTCTGTATTTTCTTTGTTTTGCTTAGGGGTTTCGGGCGGCGCGGGCGGCAGGCGGGTGGATGCTGTCGCCGCCGCGCGGGGGAGCGGGTGAGGGCCTGGGTGGGGGGACACTAGACACCAGGGAGATGTTTGGGGGTTTAGGATGATTCTGCCCGCGATCGGGCTTTACGGTCCACTGACCACCAGGAGATATTTGGGTTGGGGTTACATTCTGCCCGCAATCGGGCACTGGGGTTCATATGTTATGCCCGCGACCGGGCTTTCGGGATATGGGGGTGTTACATGTACTCTGTACTGCCCGCGATCGGGCTGTGGGAGATGTGTGGCATGGGGAGTCAGAAATAACTATGCCCGCGATCGGGCTGGTGGGGGCACAGGGAAGAGTTGGGGCCAGCCAGGGGTGGCAGCTGCTGTGGCTGCGCCTGCAATGCAGCAGCTCACCTGTGGGTGGCCCTCAATCTAAGCCTTTTTTTTTGGCTCAAGGTTGTGCTGGCGCAGGTTGGGGTTATGATGCACTAACTCTGCACAACCCGACTGAATATCGGGTTGCTCAGGTTATGCGTGGATCCTCCCTCCGTTGAGCATGCATTCATTTGCATTGCTCTCTCTGCAACCTGATGCCAGTGGCGAACTGCCTCCCGCTGAATATCGCAGAATGGCGATTTTGACTTGGCGATGCAGAACCCTGTTGCGCATGGCGCAACCTTTGGAATATCCAGGCCAGTATATTTAAAAGAATTGGATTAATTATCCTAGCCTAGATCGCATCAGAATCACAAAGAGAAAGTTTAGAAACATCACTGCAGTTTTATATATTAATATGTGCACTGTTGCATCATGGAGCTTTGATGAAGGACTCCTGTAAAAGTCCAAAACGTGTCAGGTGGATGTTGATATGCCAGAAGTGAGCCTATACTGTTATAGCACTTTACATGTGGTGCACCAATAAATATTTTTCATTTCAAAAGCAGGCAGGAGCCTCATTAATGGGGGTGAGTGCCAACATTTTTGTCTACATTACATCGTGGAGAACTGATGCTAAATTCTTGTACTGCAGAGGATCATAACCTACTATTGCAGAGGTTTTTACTTCTACGAAGTGGGAACAGTGGTCATTGAACAGCATTGGATTCTAAGCTGCTGACGGACTCCTCTTTTCCTTTTAAATTATTCATTTACTTGTAATAACTAATTTGAACCCACTGCCCTCTCCTGTCCCAGCAGACCCACGGACTCCAATATATGTTTAAAAATATAATGTACCACCTCATTTAATAAAATGCACTAAATACTCCGCACACCTGCTCCATCCTCTGTCAGCAATGAACCCTTAGCCTGGACAAATGAAATCTGTTTTGGCACACAACATTTTATCAAAGGCCGAATACAGTAACTAAACATAATAGATTGCTGGAGTCAATTTGATCTGTCCATTGATTTTACTTTGTGACTGCCATGTTTTAAAAATCCTTTCACCTGCCTCATCCTCTGTCTGTCTCTGCACTGTCACTTGCTTCCAAGCTTGCTACGCAATCCCAATCATGATGTCTCTATCCAGCAGTTTTCACTCTTTCTCCACACTGTCAGGAACAACTGTAATGACGTAAAAAAAAAAGGACAGAAACTAACTTATCTCCTGCTGGGACTTACACTGCAGATTCAATGTGAATAGTATGGCTCAGGTACAGCATCAGATCTGACAGAAAGTTGTCAAGACATCCTAATGAAATCCCAAGAAGTTGTGAAAGGGCCATTAGGTAGAACTAGAGTCCATTTCTGAAGAATGTAGAATGAGGATTTATTTTTGATGCATGTCACCAACTCGCATCCACTTAATTTAAATGCAGTGGTCAGACATGAGTTGAACATAAAGAAAGTGAATTGGCATAACACAGTTTTGCGTTGAATTCGAGATTCTACCATTGGTAAGGGAAAGATCTGAACATAGTTTAAAAAGAGAAGTGTGAAAACTGAGACAAAACTAGAAAATATGTAAATGCACCATTTCATTACAGATAAGCAGTAACTGAATTTGCAAAGTAACCTCTGACAGGAAAATACCCATTTCCCGTCATAAAAGCATATTTTTCATGACTCCTGGTATGAAAAATATTCTTTTAGTATCACACGTCACGTAAAAAGACTTATAATATTAAACAAAATAACATTTCAAGGGCATTTCTCCAAAAGTGAAAAGCAGATTACACCTAACGGGTCCCAATCAGCCAAATAGATGTGTTGGTCTCTCCAGAATGTCATTTTTGTGGCTTTTTGAAATTTAGTTTTTAGAGAAAATGTGAACAAGATGGCAGAAAACAAAAAAGAATTATTCCGATATGAGAAAGGATTCCTTTTCATTTCATACAGCTATCTTGAAGTGCTTACTGAGCATGCTCAGAACTAATTGTTTAAAATTTTCAAAATTAAATAACTGGGATGGATTAATATTAATATCATGTGTGCCAGTCCGCTTTTACCCTGAAAATTCCAGACCAAAATCCAAACCTCCGGTTGTAGGAAAGTTCAAAGAAAACCCCAGCAAAATCAATGGGCAAAAATAACTTTGTGCATGCTCCAGAACTCCAAACCACACAACTGACTGGAATGAAACGTAGAACATCCAGAGATCTACACTATGAGACTGCACATCCAAATTGTCATGCAAAATCAGTTGAATGGTTGGCGGTTATTAAAGTGTAAAATGTGAGGTTTAACATCAACGTGCTTTACTCAACTCGTATCTATAGGGTGCAAACGCACCACTATATCTATCTATCTATCTGTCTGTCTGTCTGTCTAGCTATCTAGCTAGCTATCTGTCTGTCTGTCTACCTCTACAGTATATATAATATATATATATATATATGAAACAGAAATATAGAAACATAGACTTTGATGGCAGATAAGGACCACTTCGCCCATCTAGTCTGCCCTTTTTCCTACCTACAGGATAAGCCGCAGATCCTAGTTGACCAACAGCCTATTTCTTCCTACCCCCACAAGAATTGCCTTATGTCTGTCCCATGTATTCTTGAATTCTCCCACAGTTTAAGACCCCACAACCTCCTCAGGAAGGCTGTTCCATGCATCCACTACCCTCTCTGTGAAAAATACTTCCACATTGCCCCTGATCCACCCCATCTTTAAATTGTGTCCCTTGTTCTTGCATGTCTCTTTTCTGAAAGATGCTACCCTTTTGGACTTTGTTGATTCCACTGAGGTACTTAAATGTTTCTATCATGTGCCCCCTCTCACTCCTTTCCTCAAGGGTATACATATTAAGCTGTTGTAGTCTCTCCTCGTATGGCTTCTCTTGCAGACCCTGCACTATTCTAGTTGCCCTCCTCTGGACTGCCTCTATACTGTCTATGTCCTTGCGGAGATGAGGTCTCCAGAACTGGATGCAGTACTCCAGATGGGGTCTCACCAACTGTCTGTACAGAGGGATAACAACTTCCTGTTTTTGCTGGTGATGCTTCTCCCTATGCATCCCAGTATACCCCAGCTCTCCCTACTGCCTTCTTACATTGCTTGCCAACCATAAGGTCATCTGATATGATTACCCCAGGTCCCTTTCTTTTTATTTTTGTTACTATCCCCCACTGTGTAATCTTCCCTGGGTTTTTGTTTCCAGGTGCATTATTTTGCACTTCTTTGCATTGAATCCTAGCTGCCATACTTCCACCATTCCTCCAACCTTGCCAAGGCCCTTCTCATCCTTTCCACTCCTTGTGTATCAACCCTGTTGTTGATCTTTGTGTCATCTGCAAAGAGGCATACTTTCCTTCCAGTCTTTCTGCAATGTCACTTATAAAGACATTAAAAGGACTGGACCCAGTACTGAACCCTGTGGTACCCCACTAGTAACCCCTCTTTCTTCAGAGTGGACTCCATTTACAATTACCTTCTGTGTCCTGTTGTCCAGCCAATGTTTTTCCTAGGCTACCACCCTGGGACTCACTCCCAGGCTGGTTAATTTGACTATTAATCTTTTGTGGGACTGTGTGTCAAATGCCTTGCTAAAGTCTAGGTAGGCCATGCCCACAGCCCCTCCCTGGTCTACTACTTTGGTCACCCAGTCAAAGAGATCAACTAGATTCATCTGACATGACCTTTCCTGCTGTGAACCCATGCTGCCTTGGGTCCTGTGCCCCACTGGCCTCTAGGTACTGAACAATTATTTCCTTCAGAAGTGATTCCATCACTTTCCTATCACAGAGGTCAAACTGACAGGTCTGTAGTTTCTGCCTCTGTCTTGGTCCCACTTTTGTGAAGGGAATCACATCCGCCTTCCTCCAGTCCTTGGGACCACACCATCCTCCCATGAGTTGTTAAAAGGGTAGTCAGTGATTTCACTAGTTCTCCCTTAATTCTTTTAGAATTCTGGGGTGAATTCCATCAGGCTCCATTGATTTGTCCACCTTCAGTTTTAGGAGTTCTTTCAGAACCCTTTCTTCTGTGAAAGGACTGGGATCGACCCCCATCCAGAGTGCTTCTGTTAATTGGATTAGGCACCTCCCTACTCTTTTGTGAATACTGAGCAGAAATATTCATTCAGTATCCCTGCTTTTCCACTATTCCACTCTGCCCACCCACCGTTCATTCTAGTCAGCCTCACTATCCCTCCCTTTGTCTTTCTATGCTCCCTGATGTACCTATAAAAGGTTTTATCCCCCTTCTTAACCGAGTTGGCTATCCTTTCCTCAGTTTGGGCCTTTGCTATTCTGACTTCCTCCCTGCTTCATTCTGCCTTAACTGGTACAGCTCTCTGTCCTGCTCCTTCTGTGTTTCCTTATACTTCCTGAATGCTATCTTTTTCTCCCTGACTTTCCCTGCCACCTCTTTTGAGAACCTTAGTGGCTTTTCTTTTTGTTTTGATTTTTATTTACTTCACACAAAGGCTTGTTGCCTCTGTGATGGCAGTTTTGATGATTCCCCATTGTTGCTCCACCCCTCCTTCTAGCTTGTTTGCTAGTGCTTTTCAAGGCACTCTCCCATCTTGCCAAAGTCAGCCTTCCTGAAGTCCAGTACCCTCACTTTTGCATGGCTTGACTCTGTCGCTGAGTTTAACGTGAAGCACACTGTTTGATGGTCACTGTTCCCAGATGGCAACCCACTTCTAGATCTGAGATCCTCTCACTGTCCCCATTTGAGAGTATGAGGTCTAAGAT
This sequence comes from Neoceratodus forsteri, assembly GCA_016271365.2. Lineage (NCBI taxonomy): Eukaryota > Metazoa > Chordata > Ceratodontiformes > Ceratodontidae > Neoceratodus > Neoceratodus forsteri. The sequence goes on from JADMNL010000023.1 coordinate 323,510,008, forward strand.
TGCTCCCTCACAAATGGGTTCGAAACTAGCTGTCTGAGTCATGCCACCTGTAGGGCATCGAGAATGACCCTGCTCTTGGATGTGGCTGCAGCAAGTGTGCTCAGTTAACATCTGGCATATTCAGGTCTCCCATCAACAGTATCTCCCTTTCTCTGCCATCTTAAGAATGCCTTCTATCATATCCTTGTCCATGCTGGGGTCTGTATACAACCCCTGTGTGGATTGTGGTGCCACTTCCAGTCTCCAAGGTGACACTCAGTGCCTCCTCTCCTCCCTGTTTATTCTTTTGTTCAGTTGCTTTTATCCTTTGCTTTACACAAGCTACTCCTCCCCTCTTCTCCTCTCCTGTCTCTCCTGTAGGTTACATACCCTGGTATGTTAACATCCCAATCATGGTTCACTGTGTACCATGTTTCTGTGACTGCTATGATACCCAGGCATCCCTCTTCCATCAAGGCCACCAGTTCAGGGAGCTTGTTGCCCAGGCTATGGGCACTGGTACTCATTATCCTCCATTTTCTGATGGCCTTACTCCTTTTGCCCCATCCCTGTCCTTCTTGCCTTTGTTGCTTTCTCCATTTACCCTGCCCTTCTCCCTATTGACATCTCCATGTTGGTGTTTACTGTACTTACTACCGTGACTTTTTGGGGGCTAGGATTTCTGTATATATATACATATTCTATGCAAAAAACTTTGTTAATGCATCATTTAGGGTTAAAACACAAGAAGTCAGGAAATGAAAAATCTTTAGGGTTGCCCCTCCCCTGGACCTGCCCGTCATCCCAAGATTGACAGCTGATGGGGTGTGTCATTGGGGTTGTGAAGCCTAAATGTCACCCCATTCCATTTGAAATTACATTCACAAGCCACAGTAAATAAGAATGGGGTGACATTTAGGCCTCACAACCCCAATGACTCACCCCATCATCTGTCAATCTTGGATGACGGGAGGGTCTGGGGAGGGGCAACTCTAAAGATTTTTCATTTCCTGACTTATTGTGTTTTAACCCTAAATAATGCAGTAACAAATTTTTTGCATAGAATGTCCTTACTTTTTGAGAAAGAATAAAAAATTAAGAATCAGAGTTGGTGGGAGCATGGGCCCTTAGGCCCTGTGCTCCCACCAACTTGTAAATGTGTGTGTACCATCAACTCCTCCAAATTTCAATGTAAAACACCAAACCGTGTTAAAGTTTGAGATTTTCAGTTGTCAGAAATGCAGAATTCGACCTGTTAATGTTTTTCAGGCACAACGACTGAAAACTACAACCATGACACTAATGTACCCTATCAATTTCAACCAGCAGCACAATGCAAATCACTGTCCACAACACATAAATTGCATCATGCAGTATCTCCGAAAAAATTTTGACGACACATAAACACCGAATTCACATCTAAAGAACATGCCAAGAACACCTCCAGATTTCAATGTAAAAACCAAACCCTGTCCAAGATATAACATGTTAAAGTTTGACATTTTCATTCATCAGAGTTGCAGAATTCTGCACCTGTTAACATTTACAGGTACAATGACTGAAAACTACATCTATGACACTAAGTCTAGGTACCCTATCAATTTCAAGCCACTAGCACAATGCAAAACATTATCCACAACACGAATTTTGTCAAGCAACATCTCAGTAAAAAATTTTCTCTGACACGTAAACATGATAACTCACATCTACAGGACATGCAGAGAACACCTTCCAAATTTCAAGTAAAAGACCAAACTGTTTCAAGATATTTAAACTTAAAGATTGGTGAAATTGCCCTATCCAATGCATTATAAAATCTGGCCATCTTGTCACTTTCTCGTGATGCAAGATCACGATCAAAGAATTTGCAGGCTCGCATTCAAAGAATTTGCAGGCTCACAATCAAAGAATAAAAATGCTGTAACTTGAGTTTTAGGCAGACTTACATGAAACCACCACCATGCCTCAATAGAACGAAGCCACCTGAGCAAAACCCACCTTAATTTGTGTTCCTAGGCTACCCTGGGCTGAGAAAATTGAATTTTTAAAGGGCCATCTCATCCCTCGCTATGGCGCAGGATCACTATCAAAGAATCTTGCGATCAAAGAATTTTCAGGCTCCGCATCAAAGAAATTGCAGGCTCACAACCAAAGAATAAAAATAGTGAAACTCAACTTTTAGGCAGAATTAAATGAAACACCACCATGGTTTGACAGAATGAAGCCCCTGAGCAAAGCCCATCCTTATTTGTCTTTCTAGGGCACCCCTGGGCTGAGAAATTTGATTTGTTAATTTGGCCATCTTGTCCCTCACTGCGATGCACGATCGCGATCAAAGAATCTCACGATCAATGAATTTGCAGGCTCCTGATCAAAGAAACTGCACGCTCATGATCAAAGAATAAAAATGGTGAAACACAAGTTTTGGACAATTTCGATGAAACCACCACCATGCCTCGATAGAATGGAGCCCCTGGTCAAAACCCACCCTTTGTGTTTCTAGGCCACCACTGAACTGAGAAAGTTTGTTTTAGATCGCAATGCAGGATTGCAATCAAAGAAGCTCTTGTTTAAAGAATTTGCAGGCTCACGATCAAAGATCGTTAGTGAGCCATGATCAAAGAATTTAAAAGCTTATAACTCAATTTCTTTACCATTTTACACTAAACAAAGGTATGGCTCCATAGATCAGAGCCACCTGAATAAAACCCATGTAAGTTTTACTTCAGGAATGACCCCAGAGCCAAGATATTTGATTTTGTCTGATTGGAATTGAAAACAAGATGGTGGACTCGCGATCAAAGAATTCTCGAGGACAAAGATTTTGAACCACGAGGCTGCAAATTCTTTGACCACCAGGTGGGACCAGATGACCAGAACCACATTCTTTGTTCGCAAACCATACATGTGAATTTCCACTGACTTATAATGGGAACTTAAAAGTGGCATAACTTTTGAATGCCTTAATATTTTTCACCAAATGAAAAGTGGCATGTTCGCCACCAAAGCTCTTTCAAACAAGCCATCTTACAGAGCAGCATGCAACATGACGGCTGTGCAGGCCATGGACAAAATCCCAAAAGCTGCCTCCAAAAATGGATAATTTTGTATTTTTCAGTGTTTTCGTGTGAAAAGACCGTATGTCCAACCAAAATGAAATTTGGCAAATCAAGAGATCTACCATGCCCCACTGCGCATACCAAATTTCAGGCAAATCTGTTGAACAGGTCCATAGTTATTAACACCTAAAATTTTGATTTTAACATAGAAGTGCCTTCTCAACCCTAAATATAGGGTTGCAACTGTGCCCTAGAATATATGTGTGTGTATATATATATATATATATATATATATATATATATATATATATACACATACATATGCATATATATAATATATGCATATATATAATATATACACATACAGTATATATATATATATATGAATGATATGGGCACGGCTGCACCTCTACAGTATGTTTAGAATTTATCAGGGCTTTCTATGTTAAACTTCAAATTTGAACATTAATATCTTCAACATAGTTGCAAGAAATTTTGCATTTGCAGTTTTGTGATGTAGATCTCTAAATGTGCCAAGTTTTGTTTTGGACGGATGTGCAGATTGCAACATGCGGATAGTACAGGAACATAAATGCTGTTTTTTTGGCCATCACATTACGCCCAGATGGTTTGGAAGTTTGATCTTAAATGTTTGTAGAAAGGGCTTGATCTATAGATGTGCCCTTCACTTGTTTGGTAAAAAATATTAATCTGTTCCAAAGCTATTACATTTTAAAATTTTCGTTATTTTCAGTGGGCAGTACAGTTGTTTGGCTAGCTACCTGGAATGAAAAATAATTTGGTCAAATGAAAAGGATCATTTTCATCTGGGGCTTTTGTGAGAAAAATTCCTTTTCATTTTGCCTCTAACTTGTTTTGTTTTTTAAAAATTTCACCCCAAAATGACATACTGCAGGAAGACCAAAACATGTATCTTGCTCATTGGGACTCCATTAGAAGGGCTCTGCACTTATCTGTGGGAAAAATTACCTCAGATTGTTTTTTTAATTTTCATTTTAAATCCTTTTTATCACTCACTTAAGCATTTTTCTTGAATCCTTTTCATTCAAACAAAAAGGATCCTTTCCATGAAAAGGATTTCAGACTTTGATTTTGTCCAGCTTGTTTCATGAGTCCTTTTCCTTTGAACGAAAAATATCCCTTGTCATGAATAAGGATTTCAGACTTAATCATTTTTCTGATTCTTTTTTCGTTTCAGGGAACCCTTTTTCGTTTGATAATTTTGTTCAAATAAAAAGGATCCCTTGACATGAAAAAGGATTTCAGACTTATTTTTACTGGATTCCTTTTTTTGTAAAGGAATTTTATGTCCACATAATTTTTCTATTTTTCCTGGTGTCCTGTGGACCTCCCTCACCACCCTCTCATGGCCTTTCCCATAATATTTTAAAGTTTTCCTTGGTGTCTAGTTGTGCCCTTCCATCCTTCCGTCATCAGTACTGCAAATTTTAATATTTTCTCATTGTTGTCTAGTGGCACCCCACACTCTGATTGCCTTCTCTGTATTTCTCTTTCTTTTTCCTCCTGGTATCCAGTACTGCCCCCAACCTCCAATGTCTGTCTCTCTGTTTGTGACATTTACTCTGGTGTCTAGTGGTGCCCCCCACTGTCTGATCACCCGCCCTGAGTTGTTCCATATTTCCCAGGTGTCTAGTGGTGCCTCCACCCTTCAATCATGGTTCCAGTAATATTTTTTATCCATGGTGTACAGTGGCACCCCCAACCCTGCAATTGCCCTCCCTTATTTTTTACATTTTCCTTGGTGTCTAGTGGCACCTCCTCCAATGCCATCCCGTCTTTGTGTCCCTGTAATAAAGAAAACCTTCCCTCAATGTCTTCCGTTTCCTGTAAAAAAAAAATGGTCCTTGGTGATGTTACCCTCACCTGACCTCTGCATGCACCAACCACCCAAACACCCCAAGTGGCCCACACACCTCCCTCACCTAAAGAGGTCCCAGGATGAATAACCACTCTCTGATAGAAGACATATCTTGCTGCTGGAGCCGCCGACTTCTATATGAGAAACTAAGGTAAGTCGTTCAATGTATTTCAATGGAGTTTTCAACTTTGGTGCATAACTTTGCCATTTTGGCATATTTTGACAGCAAATTTTCAACATGGCTTTTGGAGACTCCACCTCATGGAGCAATGTCAGTGGAATTACAAATCTGGCCGAAGGTGATTTAACGGTTGCTAGGCAAAATCACCTTTCAAACAGGATTTGAACATTTTCACCACCATTGTTCACAAGATGGGTTTCATACGAAGGGTATGTTGAAAATTCAGGGTTAAAATATGTTAAAATGGTAAAGTTATATGTGTCCATTGACATTTACATATGCTCCCTCATAACATTTGTAGTTTTAAATATTTTCACCCCAGATTTTCAGCATAACCATTTCTTTACACAGCTTCATGAATCTGACAGCTGTCATTTTCAAATCTTTGTCAAATGTCTTTTGTGCATGTGGCATGGAATGATGTTGCGGTGGTGGAATGACGTTTTGGTGAGGATTTGAAAATTTCAGTACTGGCTTAGTGAGGTGGAGTAATAACAAGGCTATGTTGACAATTTGGTTGCTGTTGTTGACACATGGAAGCACAGGGACTGGGAGACCCTGCACTTCCACAACAACATACATATATGCATCTATGGAGGGTTTCATGTACTCATCAGCTGACACTGAGGATTCCACATAAATATTGTCAACAAGCTGTCAGACATTGTCACTGGCTGGCTTCCTAAAGTTTCACTTGACAGACACAGATTATTGTGGAGGATGCCAGACAGGGACAGAATTCTTTAGGTACATCAGGGAAAAGAAAAATTAGGAAACACAGAAACATAGACAATGACAGTAGAAAAGACCAATGGCCCATCCAGTCTGCCAGAATTTCCTATTTAGCCCTGGGGCCTACTGTTTCTCAATGTTCCTATCCCTCCCCATCACCACTCTATTCTTCTCCTCCTCCTCCCTATTCTGATGCCTGGCAACCACTATACTCTTCATTCTGTCCTCAGCAGTGCTCAAAACCATAGCATTTTTGCACCCAACACCTTGGCTGGCAGCCTGTTCCACTGCTCCACCACTCTTTCTGTAAAATATTATTTTCTCACATCTTTACTGAATCTCCCTCCTGTTATCTTCCACTCATGACCACATGACTGCGAGCTGGTATTCAAGTTAAATAGTTCCCCACAGTTCACCCTGTTAATTCCTTTTTGGAATTTGAAGCTCTGTATCATATCTCCTCTACATTCTGGTCTCCAATGAGTACATGTTCAGTGCCTTGAGGAGCTCCTCATAGGATATGCCCTGCTAACCCTGAATAATTTTTGTTACCATGTGCTATGCCATCTTGAAACTATCCCTGTCTTTCCAGAGGTGAGGAATCCAGAACTGGACACAGAATGCCAGGTGTAACCTCTCCAAGGAACTATACAGGGAAGTACTACCTCCCTTTCCTACTATCGATACCCTCCCAATACATCCAAGCATCCTATTTGGTCTTGCTATGAGCCTTGATGTACTGACGAATTGTTTAGTGAGTCGTTGATGATAACACCAAGGATGTGTTTCCCAACCATGTTACTGAGTCTCACTCTTCCCATCCAGCACTCCGCCTTGGGGTTCTTGTTCCATAGATGCGCTACCTTGCACTTTTGGCATTGAATTTAACTGCAAAACTCTTGACCACCCCTCCAGCTTTTGCATTTCCTTTATTCCCTCATCCCTCATCACTATCCACACTCCAGCAGAGTTTAGTATCATCTGTGAAGAGACACGGCCTGACTTGGATCCCTCAACAATGTCGCTGATGAACATGTTGAAGAGGACTGAGCCTAGGACAGATCCCTGTGGAATACTGATTGTTATTTCCTTCTCTTCTGATTTAATTCTGTTGACCACTACCCTCTACTGCTCCCCTTTAGCTAGTTACCTACCCAATTTACTATGACCTTAGCCACACACAGATCCTCTATCTTCTTCAGCAAGTGTCTGTGGGGTACCCACTCAAAAGGCTTGTTAAAATCAAAGTAGAGCAAATCCACAGCATGGCTCCTATCCAATTCCTCATCCCACAGTAAAGGAAAACTACCAGGTTAGTCTGACAAGACCTCCCTGCCATGAATATGTACTGCTTACTATCATGGAGACCATTGCTGTCCAAGTAGTTCAAGAGATCCTCTTTGACCAGTGACTCCATTACTTTTCCTAAAATAGAGGTAAGACTGCCAGGTCTGTATTTTCCTACTTGTTTCTTGTTCCTCATGGAGTGGAAGTATGTCTGCCACCCTCCAATCTCTTCCAAACCACCACTATCCCTAGAAAGCTGTTGAGCAGATCTATCAGAGGATCAGCCAGTTCCACTTACAATTCCCTAAGTATCCTCAGATACAACCCATCTGATCCTGGGGTGTTATCAATCTTTAGGGCTGCTAGCCCTTTCAGGACCCATTCGCTAGTAAATGTTGGCTACCTCATCTCCGGGACCCCTTAATGGCTGCTTTGATGCCACTCTCTGGCAAGGATTCACTCTCTCCCTAGTGAAAACTGAGCAAAGTGATCATTAAGGATGGTGGCTCTTAGCTCGTCCACCTCAATCACCCTATTCCCTCTGTTAGCCTCACAATTTCCTCTCCATTCTTCATTTTTTCATCAATAAACCTGATGAACTGTTTCTTTTGCCCCTCTGCAATATGCAGCTTTTGTCTACTTTTGTCTCCCTAACTGCATTTTTGCTTCCCTATTTCTCAGTAAATATTCTTCCTATTCTTCCTTCCTCTGCTTTTCTTTAAATTTGTAAAATTACTTTTCTAGCAGGCCTGTTGGTGCAGTGGCAAGGCATCCACCTACAGCGCTGACATCTCAGGTTCAGAGATGGACCCAGGATTCAGAGGACTGGCTGGAGGGAGATAGGCTTGAGCATCCTGTGGACTGCTCTCCTCTCTGGGGAGAGGGAGGAAGAGTGTCTAGGGCAATGAGGACCCCTGGCAGAGGATGAGGGTCTCATATGGCCAGCACCACAAGTATTGGGGAAGGGGTGGACACCGGCATCATTGCATGTCCCCGCCCCCAGGAGAAAAAGCAAGGAAAAATGTGGTCACCATGATACCCCACTCTGCCTCTGCTTCCCGCTGAGACCATTATCCACCGGGTGATCCGCCCCATGACCCCACTCTGGGGGAAAGTCAGCTTTGTGACCCACATTTCATGGAGGGGTCACCTCGTGGCAGCCCTGTCCAGAGGGAAGCCTGAAGATGTGGAGAGGCGGGGGGTGATTCAGGGACTGGAGCCATTGGCCAAGAAAAAAAAAACAACTTTTTTTGATGTTCACTGCTTTTCTGACCCTTGTCAAAACCATAATGGTCTTTGAATCTGTTCTTTTGGTTACTGTTCTCATGCACACCTTAGATGCCACTAGAATAGTCCCTTTAATTGCCCCCATCTATGTTGTCCACCCCTACTAACTTATCCCTGACCAGCTCCTTCCAGCCTACTGAAGTCTGCCCTTCTAAAATCAAAGACTTCAGTTATTAATTTCTGTTTACCAGACCCAATGGCCAGTTCAAACAAAAAGAGAGTTATGGTCACTGTTCCCTAATGGCTACCATTCTCCCACAGTTCCTACCACTCTGAGTGGTTGAAAACCCCATTGAGAACTGCAGTGTTCCTAGTGGGCTTTTTACTAACCATATCAGCAGACAGTCCTGGAACACATCCAGCAAAACCTAGTTCTGGTGCTCCAGGCCACTGGAACATCACAATCAATACCTGGAACCTATGTACATAGAACTAGATGGGGCTAAGGTTGGCCACAACATCTGAGGAAAGGACCTGGGAGTCATCATTAGTGACTGTCTCAAACAATCTCACCAGTGCAACAGCATACAGCAAGGCAACAAGAATGTGTTGGGAGTGGAATTGACAGTAGGAAGAAGGCGGTGATGCTGTCCTTATACAGGTGATTGGTGTGGCTCACCTGGAGTACTGTGCCCAGTTCTGAATTTTTTACCTGAGAAAGGACAGAGATGAGTTAGAGTTTGTGTAGTGGATTATCACTAACATGATCTAGGGACTGCAGGCAGATCCCTACGAGGAAAGGATTGAGACCCTAACATGCACTCACTGAGGCCACAAGGGAGATGGGCAACATGATACAGAACAGTATCCTCAGGGGAATTAATATAGTGATCTGTGAAGACCTGTTCAACAGTAACAGTAGTACAATCCCAAGAGAACATGAATGGATGCTAGTCGGTGGAATCTTCAGTCGAGACATGAGGAAATTCTACTTCACTGAGATGGTGGTGGAGTCATGAAATAGATTACTGGCAGAAATGGTGGGGCAGGGACTGTAAATGGGTTCAGATAACACGAGACAGGTTTAATGGACTGATAATTCCAGGCAGAGGAGCTGGGAGAGCTAAGAGGAGAGGGGAGGTTTTGGGATAGAAAGTCCTTTCAAGACATTAGGAAAGGGTAATAGCCTCAGTAGAAAACTCTATCTGGGTAGAATGGATGGTCCCTCATGCTATATCTGCTGGCAAGTCTATGTTTCTATATATGGTATTAGCATGCAGTGCACACTGTTAGGAGGAAGGGCAAAGAGTGATGTGCATCATTGATGATGATAGGCAACAGACAAATAAACCAGCTCTTGTGCTCCTTTAACATCTCTGCTGGTCCTGTGACAGGTGTTCTAGCAGCCCAATAACTTACTCCTTGTACTTTGTCTCTGCAAGAAATCTTTTATATCGATCAATCTTCTTGTATAGAACTAAAATGAATCAGTTATCTGCAAAATTTCATTTGCTCTGCTAGTCTTCCTTTGCTTTCTAAAGTATAAATTAAAATATAGCTAGTTGATAACAACAAGCTACTATATTGCTCAATAACTGTATGTCACAGGGGTGCAGTAGCACAATTAGTTATGTTATTTACTAAGGTGGCATCTAATGAGGAATTAATGTATGGTTGGGATCAAGTAGCACAAGGCCAAAATGCCGAGTGCCCAATGGCCCAACCCTGCATTAATTCTCCATTAAATGCCACCTTGGAGTGGCTCAATGCACTTGTAACATGGTTATGGAATATATTATCATATTGTAAATATAGATATTATTGTTGAGTACATGCTTTCTACAAGGTTTTTTTGCATGAGAGTTTTTATTGTACTTTTCACAACCTGAAGACATCGTTATTTATCTACTGATGTTGCAAAACACCTCTTTTGTATATAGTGCTACAATGGGTCCTTTAAATCAAATACAAAAATATTAGGTGATTCTGCATGGCTATTCATTCTATAGCATGCTTAGGAGGACCCTTGTATGCTGCGCTTTTCAGTTTGGCATTGAGGCATTTGCAATTTGCATATTTGCTGACCTGCTCATGACGTGCTTCCTCTGTTTGGTTTACGGAGCTGCCGTGTGAGTTTTCAGGTATCTCTTTTCCAGACAGTGCTTTTTGGTGGTGGTTAGGTGAAGTATTCATACGGCATTATTGGTTAAATAATGCCATGTTGAATCTTTCACATGTGACTAGTTCTAGCCAATGGATTTCTTGTTTTTGCTGTTACTGCTCTTAGCCATGTTACTACAAGAGTTAGAGCTGAGGAGATACTTCTATGCTAAACCCTTAATTCTGGCCACCAATACCTCATCTGTCTTTTAGACTAGAGTCTGACTCTTAGCAAGTGCAATGTTTGTGGCAGGGTTTATTTAATCTGTCAAATTTTGCAACAGTTGGTTGACTAATATTTGAATTACATAGTGTCAAATATACATAAAGTTACCAATTTAAGGTGCTTTGGGGAGAAAGGAAAACAGAAAAATTGTAGTGATTTAAAACCAGGCACTTTCAGGATTGACAGATAGTGTGACACAAAGGGATGCTTTTGTAGTTTCACAAATTAAATAACTTAAAATGAAAAATGATTGAAATGTTTTAATTAACCCTGGTCACACATGTACAGTAGCATTGTTTAGGTTTTTCTCTCACAGTTCCAATTTGACATAACAACAGTTTATATTTGGAGTGGGTACCTCACTAAGGAGGAGGAGGAGGGTAGATCTATAAGAAATTTCCTTAATTTTACTTTTGTTGTATTACGATGGAATTTCAGAAATTCAGCCTATATCTGTGGGATTCAGAAATTCCAAAAGCAGAATTTTTGTTTTTATAAAATCTTTGTGTTTGAAGAGCTTTAAAGCAGTACAGCATGTGCAAATTGTCAACATGTAATATACATACACATACAATTCTAGATTGTTGAAAGACAGGAGCAAGAGGTAGGAAAATCACCTAAACAGTTCCTGTTACAACATAATTAATTGGATAAAACACAAAGTTTAATGCTGCATTAATAATTTGTGGGAAAACATCAACTGCAACATCATCATACAATCCCATTTTTCCAGCTGTGCTCATTCCCTTCAATTCAGTTACTAGTTTGGCAACAAGGAAGCCCTGAAGCCCTTTACAATGGTTCTCACATTTGCTCATAGAATTGAGTTTTATTTAGAACCGAGTATTTGGTCTTTTTCCAGTTTCACAGTTTCTAGCAAGAGCATAACCCATTGTGCCATAGAAGGTGGGGCCCCAGCCTTCAATTTTGTGTGAGAAGGTTCTTTCCTACTGCAAATTACAGCCTTTTAATGTGTTATGTCCTCTGAAACCCTGGGTACCTGACCTAGTAATATCACCTCATATGACATGAGATGGGACAGTGTTTTGGCCAGAAGGCATGTTACCTTCATCCAGATGGGCTAGATCTGGGAGAAAGTCCAAATGATTCCATCACAAAAGAGTGAAAATAAAACAGCGCCAACAATATGGATGATGACAAATGAGCTAACAAATATGGCAAGTACCAAACATAGTGGCCATCAAACAGCAATTGAAACAAGCAATATTCAGTACAGGAAACAATAAAATAACTGCTCACTATGTAACACACCAATATAAAACTACATTATATTTTCTGCCGTGGGCTATGCCCCCTGCACCTCCTGCCAGGAGCTTCACCCCGAATCCCCATTACTATAAATAACCAACTCCAAGACCACAGCAATCACTTTTTTTCCTAGATAATATACTTTATTAAAATTTTTCAACACAGAAACATATCAAGTATCCATGGTCATGGAAGAACTAACAAGACCATTTAATCAAATGAAATGAAACAACTGACAATATAAAAAACAAGAAGCAGAAACAATCCCAAAACAACACCGCCCACCTTCCTCCCCCAATCCTGCCCCTCCCCCAAGGATCACAGCGGGAACTCTCGAAAAATCACCAGGGACTGAACGAGCTGCTTAGGTGTGCAAATTAACAATGACTGCTAGCTGAATATTAAGGCTCTAGAGACTTCCAATGGTCCCTATATAACTCGGGTCTGTTCAATCGATCAAGCTTATATGCTTTTCAACCACCAAAGCCTGTGAGAGCTCCTGATGCCATTCATGGAGCATTGGCATGGTGTCGCCCAACCAGTGGCAAAGAATAACTAGCTTGGTGGTTATCAAGATGACAGCCATGTGAGCCTCCGGGGCCAAACAGCTCCCACGGTAGATGTCCCACTAGGCATATCTGTGGAGTAAAAGGATCCAACCCCAACTACAGGTCAGGGAAACCACAGATGAAGTCTCTGAAAAGGGCAGCCTTAGGGCAATCCCAAAGAATATGTTTAAGGAGCCACCACCGTGCACATCGCATACATCTACTTAGGGCTTACATTTCATCTTATGCAGTTTCTGGAGAGTATAATAAATGCTGTGCAAAATGTAAAATTGCATAAGGGATATTTGTCTTGCTTAATTAGTTTATACAACCAGCCCCATATCTTTCACCAGTCTGTGGGGTCTAAGGGTAAACTGAGTGAATGCTGCCAGTAAAAACAGATCCCATGTAGATGACTCGGATCATGGACTGGAGAGAAGAATAAAATTTGGAGGTAGGATGTGGCTGCCCTGCCAAAGATAGGAATTCTGCGAGGAGGAGAGGGTGTGATTGAGAACTAGCATTCAAAGGCACCAAGAAGCCAGTAGTCTCTCGCGACAGTTGCAAATGTTTGAATGGGTGGTAAACTGGGATGGAAACTGCTGCTGAATAACTTGAGCAGGAACAGGCTTACCATTAGAAAAAGGAACCAGGGAGGCATGCTGGAGTGGGGACAAAATGAAAGGGTATGGAACTGCCTACTATACGAATGTTTAGGTTGCTGACCAGAGGTTGGTTGGATCCTTGAACCAGTCCCCTTCCGACAGGAGCACATTTGTTTCAAGGCATTCGTGGACCACATCAGAAGAGTGTTGTGCAATTGAAGCAGAAGGGACAAAGGCAGGGCAAAGAGGAGACTGGGGAGCTGTAGGCCATATTGAAGGTAAATCTGGTTCTCCAGTGATAATCAAAGGGGCATATGCCCCATTTTGAGAGAGTATGAGTGAGACCACTGAAAGGTCTTACAGCTGTGAAGAGTGCAGTAGTATAAGAAAAAATCAGGTAACTGGAGACCTCCTCTCTCTTTAGAAAGTGTTAATTTGCTTATAGACTCAGACGAGCAGCCCCACCTTTCCAGAGAAATTCTGAAAGAAGATTCTGCAGCAGGAGAAACCAAACCTTAAGGAGAAAAAGACTCAACATACATAGAGGGTACAATATTTGGGGCAAAACATTCATTTTGATGGTATGAACTCTTCCCAGAGAGAGAGAGAGAGAGCAAGAAAGAGAGATGAAAGAGAGAGAGGAAGAGCGGACCACCTGCATAGATATTCCTTAATTACTGAAAACAAAGGTGACAGATTCCTGTCGAGCAGCTCTGACAGAGATCTATTATTTTGAATACCCAGATAAGTGAAAGTGCCGTAAGCACCCAACAAAGACCCAAGTCCAAGATTTGCTGTTTAGAAATGTGGGCATTCAAAGGAGAACCTGAGTCTTATGAAAATTAAGTTTATGTCCAGCTACAGATGAAAACTGATGGATTTCCTCTAAAACAGCAGGAATCGAGAAGTTGGGTGATTCAACATGCAGAAGAAGATCAGCGAATAAGCTTACAAAGTATAACACGAGCCACCTATTAGAATGCCCTGAATTACCGGATTACTATGAATTTTATTAAGGGTTTCTAAGTACAGGTTGGACAAAAATGGTGAAAGGGACACCCTTGTCTGGTTCCACACTGAAGGGAACTGGAGCAGAGACGACTCTATTACATATGATTCTCACTGTCGGATTATGATACAGTACTGCATTGCCATTACAAAAGCCTCTGAAATCAAACTTTCGAAGGGTAGCAAACAGAAACTGCCACAAAACCCTATTGAAAGCTTTTTCCGTGTCTAGGGAGACCAAAACAGCAGGTATGTTGCTCTCCCTGACATGGAAATTAGATGGAGAATCTTACAGAGGTGATTGCTGGAGTGACACTAGCCATGAGGCCCACCTGCTCTGGCAAGATCAGATAATCCCAGACCTGGAACAAATGAATAGCAAGAACCTTAGATAGGATCTTCAGATTGGTGTTAAGGAGAGAAATCAAACTGTATCTCCTGGAAGGAGTGTGTCCTTTCCAGGCTTGAGAATCAGAGAGATCCAGGCCTTGGTAAGGGAGAAGTCAGTTACTCCAGAAGTAAGGAGATAATTAAACAAGCAAGTCACAATAGGGTAAGTGTATCAACAAATGTAGAGTAAAATGAATTGAGAAAGCCATCAGGATCCAGAGCTTTCTCCACAGGCAGGTGCTCCATCACAAGACAAACTTCCTGCAGGGTAATGGGGATTTAGAAAGTCCTGCTGAGAAAGGAAAGAGAGGATAAAGTAAGAGGTGCCATATTCCTCTATTTGGAGGGAGGAAGGCTTAGCGGAGGATTTCTGACTGTAGAGAGAGCTGTAAACACATGAAAGGCACTGGCAATCTCTCAGGGATGGGTAAGGATAGGGCCTGTTGGGTCAGGCCGAAGGCTGGGAATAGCCTTGAATGAATCAAATACATTTGAGATGGGGTTCAGGAGTCTTCCAGCTCTTTTGCCTGCCTCCAGTTACCAAATTATTGTCTGCTGAAGCGCCAGGTCCGCTTTCTCCACCAAAAGTCCATAATACTAGGCCCTGAGATTATGAAGCTGAGTCCAGGAGGCTGAAACAGGCTGAGCTGAAAGAGAAAATTTGAAGCTCTAATTTGAGAGAGGAGGTCATCCAGTTTTTGAGAGTGGCGCTGCTTGAGCCTGGTACAACCTGATACACTTTCCCTAATGCACTTCAAAGCCACCCAAAGGAGATCTAAGGCCTGCACTGAACCCTCATTTTCCCATAAAAATTGTGAGGAAACATTGAAGGGCCTCACAGGAGGTAGGGTCTTTAACTCATTC
Source organism: Neoceratodus forsteri (assembly GCA_016271365.2). NCBI lineage: Eukaryota > Metazoa > Chordata > Ceratodontiformes > Ceratodontidae > Neoceratodus > Neoceratodus forsteri. Next base: position 323,525,443 of record JADMNL010000023.1, read on the forward strand.
TATCTGATGTCGCCATTTGGGTCACATTATGCAATGGATGGTTCTGATGCTATATGGCACTAATGGGTATAATGGGTTAAGCAGAAAGGAGTTGAGGTGCCAGATTCTATCCGACTCCTCAAGACCTTTTGGGAATGATCTAGCCGAGACAGCGCATGATCTGATATGACTAGCAGTTGGATATTGCAGGACACTAAACCCAGAAGTATTTCACTAACCAGAAAGAAATCAATTCGTAGTGGGAACCAAGTAAATGTATGCTGACGCACAGAAGAGAAGAGAGTGTACCAGGGAACAACCAAGGCCAAGGTGTCTATAAAATCTTGCAGCACTGTCTGCCCAGGGATAAACCTTCCTGGATGTACCTGACCAGTCTAAATCCATGTGCAAGACAAGGTTCCAGTTTCCACTTAGGAGAAAGGGGGTGAATGAAAGGGCCAGAAAGGTAAGGATGTTGGAAAAAAAATGGGGAATCACTGTTGAGACCATAGACTGTACCTAATAAAACTTTGGTCAAACCTAATCGCCCATGCAAAATAAAAATGGCTATCCAAATAGTGAGGGAAAAGGATATGCTGAGTGAAAAGGATGGCCACTCACCCTTGCTCTTACTGTTCCCACGGTTCAAAGGCTTGCCCCACCCATTCCCTACAGAAAGAGAAACATCCTCACCACGCTTGGGTTAGTCTTTCTGAGATGTTTAAAACCATTGCTCTTTCTTTTCTCCCTTTAATATTCCATGTAATAAATCTAAAGGACATAGCCACAGGCTCCAGTATTCCAGCGAGGAGAGAAACAGCCCCTACACCTAAGTAAACCCAGACTGCCACCCAGCCATGCTCCAAACCTCCCCAGCCCCCTCCAGATAATAAGAAGTAATTCATAAACCACCAAGTGAAAAACAAAGGGAATCCTCTGAGCCCTTATGAAAACCCACAAGACCACTCACCCCCCAATCCCCAAACCACCACCAGGTCCATATCCCACTCCCCAAAAAGAACCCCACATATCCAAAGTGAAAAAACATCTCCTCTGAACAAACCCTCACAAATCCCTCAAGTTACATGATGACCCAGTAGAAGTGTATCTAGAAAATATACCAAATATTGAAAATGGTTACAAGCCCCTAGAACAACATGAGCCAAAGGCCACACATTATGTAACCCAGGTAGAGGCAAGTCCCACCCTCTCCCTGGTCCCCAAATGACCATAACAAAACAGCAAAACCACACTATAATCCTTGGTCTGAATGACTGAACCTCATCTAATAACCAGTTCATGATGGGAAAGACCCTGCTACTTAACCCCCATCTAAAAGGTCACACAGTAACCCCTTAGAAACCCAGAATAATCAACCCTTTACCCATGCTAACATATTATATGCAACCAGTAAGTCTAACAGTAAAAACATGAACAAGTTGACAGAAGAATGTTAACCTTGTACAAAAGGAAACACAGAGCAAGCCAAAACGCAAAACACTAGAAAATGTCCAAAATGCCTAAAAGAAAATATACAGTCTCAAAAGCCAGCATAAACGTGGGCTTAGGTAGCCAAAAGTCCCAGGACAGCACTTCCAAATGGCATACTACATCAGGCAGCCTAGAATAATGCCATTCAGATGGAAACACAGTATGCCAAGTCCAGTCTCAAAATCAGGCCCTATAATAGTAGATCTTCTAAAGCTTCCAACCCCACTCCTGGAGGATGCAGATGATCGATTTAGATCGCCAGTCCCAAGAGGTCCCTTCTGAAGTCAGCCCAGCAGTAGGGAAAAGTCAAAAACTCTCCATTGCAGGGGAAATGCAACCATTCCCCGAACTGCAACAAAAGCAGAACGGCACCGCTGGGAGAGGCTGATGAACTCCTAATAAGCAAGCACTTTAAATGGACAGTCACAGGATCAAGCCAGGGCCTCCACTACAGATAGGGTCCATAGCAGGCAAAACAGAAGTGATAGTCCATATGGGAGCAAAAGAAGGTAATACCGCCTGGGAGTAAACTAGCAAAAACAGATTACCCGTAGCGCTAATATCAAAGTCAGAGGCAAGACCTGAACCTAAGAATCACTTGAAGAGGTCCAGTAGCTTGATTTTAAGGTCAGCCATTGCCTTCTCCAGAGCTTCAAAGCTGGACCAGCTCTCATCCAGCAGCACTTGAAGTGTTGAGGATAACGATCCGAATCGGATATTGGCCGCAAGCAGTTTAGAAACCATTGAAGGAACGCTGCTCCGCTGGCGAACCAAAAGGGCAGATCTTGAACAAATCGGAGGCGCTGCCCTCCCAGAGCACTTCATTAAGATCCTTGATCTTGAGCAAAATGTGTTGTTTGTCGAGGTAGTTTAGTAGGCATATGATCGGTTGAGGAGAGGACCCAGGAGCAGGCATGAGCAATGAATGGTGCGCCCATTCCACCATTTATATTGGGCAATTTACTTCTAGTAACTTCTGCACAAATATGATAGTCTGGGGACCCTCTGCCCTCTGGTAGACCCATAATCACCTAGATTATTCCGGGGAGACTGGCATCGATATCCTCTAGCCAGTTTTCCATAATCCGCAGCTGCTGCTTAGGGAAGCCACCCGGGTCCAAGTGATTACTCCAGTCTTCCAGTGATGAGGTATGGGCCTTAGCATTCCAATCCATAGAGGAACGTAATTTTGTAACTCCTCTGTGAGCAGCCGCACTGAACTTTGAAGGGGACCCATCTCCACCACTGGCATGGGAGGAGCCCGAGGCCTGTTGCTTGAGTGCTTCTTCTGGTCCTGCCTCAGGAGACAGCAGGAGTATGGCGAGGAAGGGCTTTTTATGTCTGCATCCTATCGGTACCCGAGACAAAGGCGTCCAAATGCAGCACAAGGTAAGGCAAGTCAGTCTTTACTATTAATCTGTCAGGCACTGTGGAAAATAAAAGCTAAAACTGAAGCTGAAAGCTAGTGAAAGACTAGGTTTGCTGGCAAAGGCACCTAGCTTCACCTGAGATGTTTTATTCTAGGTTTGCTTGTAAGGACAGAGCAAAGAACATTATCGGAGCAAGGAAGCAGAGTAAGGCTTCTTTTGGTTGGGTAGATTTACTGTGTGTTACTATTTTCTTTCGTACTCACAGGATTTGTTACTATTTTTGCTAACATTATTGCTCTATGATTCAAATTGCTGTTGCAGGGTATATTTTCTGCTGCATTATTACAGTGTGCCTACAGGTTTGTTACTGTTTTGTGTTTACAGATTACTGCTGTAATCTTCTCGATTCAAATTGTGTTTTGCAAGGTATATCTTCTGTTACTGCTTTATTTTCTCTGTAGCAAAGTGTTTTTGCAGGGTATATTTTCTGTAAAATTATTACAGGTGGTGCTTTACAGGTTTTATAGTTTTATCTATCATTAAGCTAAGCTTTCAGGGCTACTGCATTTATTGTCGGTTGATTGCTTCTGCTGTTATCTCCTTGTTTCTTTGTCCATAGTTCTTCTTTTCAACAGGGGAAGGGCCCAGCCACCCACCCCAATCCCCAACCACCCCATGCTACACTCCTTTTGTAGGGTAGCACAGTCGTGACATTTTCTGTAGCAAAATAGGAAGGGGAGGATCAGAGGGTATCCACACAGTGACCTCACTTACAGGGGCACATGTAATTTAATTTGTTATAACAAGGTATACAAAACAAACAAACAAAATAAAAAATCTAACTTTGCTTTCATTTTCCTCCTTCTAATTACCTGGACCAGGTTATAAACCCAGCAACTCATCTGAAATGGATATTATTAACTGCAGGTACAGTGGGACACTTTTAAAAGGGCAGCTATACAGGATTTAGGAAGCTGTTCTCATGCTGGACCATTGAGATCTAAGGGCTCAGCTCCATGCAGCATGGGCAGAGATTGCATGCCTCAAATTGCGATTCAGGAAAAATATATTATAAGAACTGCCTACCATTTCCCCATCATCCAATTGAAGCACCTCGACCACAGATGGTAGTTGGTCCGGGAGGTTGGTAGGTGGTTAGGAAGGCAACTCGGTGCCCCATCACTCAGTGCTCTCCAACGATCACCTCCACAAACCATATAAAAAGTACAAACAGGTATCTGCCTCTATCTCTGAAATCAAACAAAGGGCAGAGGATACTGCAGAGCAGGACACTGCAACACAGCAGCTAGCACAACAAAACTCACCCAACACAGGGACCAAAACAAAAAGCAAAAAGAAATCCGAAACACTTCTGGTCATAGGAGCTCATGGTCAGATGTCTCCCAAGTACATCAGCGTGGAGACACTGACTGCATTGCTAAAACCATGTAGGGAAGCAGGAGAAAACATTGATGTCCTGTTACACATAGGGACTATCAATCTGCCAGCCGGTCAGTTGTGGAGACCAAGGAACACCTGATCAGGCTGGGAGACAAACTGTCATCCATTTTGACTGGCATCTCCTTCTCTGAGATCTTGCCAGTCTGGGAGAGGGCAGACAATCGGAAGGTCAGAGAGGGGAGACAGGGAGCGAAACATGTGGCTTGAGGACTGGTGCCAGGAAAAGGACACAAATATGTAGGTAACTGGCAACAGTTTTGGGAGTAAAGTTCTTGAAATTTGATGGACTGCATCTGACTAAGAGAGTCAGTGCATTGGGGCAGAAGTTTGACATGTTTGCAGAACATTTAAACTAGCAAATGGGGAGAGGGTGTAGCACATGATACATTGAACGGAAGAACACGTCTCTCCTCAGCTCATGATCAAACAGGAGTTCAGCATGTTTGTAGTTCATTTGCATCACCAGGTAAGGAAAAGGTCCGGCTCCCCATCGACACGCAAGAAAGGCCGGACATCACCCAGCAACTAACACACCAAATCTGGCCAAAAGAAAATCAAGTACATAAATGCCCGCAGTCTGGAAACAGATCCCAGGCCTGCAGGCAACAATGATAGAGACTAAATTGGACATAGTATCCATTAGCTAGACATGGTTCACCAGTAACCACACTTGGGAGACTTCAGTACCCAGCTATGTACTTTTCAGATGAGACCAAGGTGCAAAAAAGGGTGGGGGAGTGGCTCTTATGTCAATGAAAATATCAAAGTTACAGAAGTTCAGAATACACATAAGGAGCCAGAAGAACTGTGGGTCACCCTGGAAACAGGAAATGGGACACCCATACAAACTAGGGTTGTCTACATGCCTCAGACCAGGGGAGGGAAACAGACATTACTGTAATGAAGATATACAAAAACATGGACAGCTAAAGGAGGTTCTGATAATGGAGACTTCAACATGCCAGATACAGATTAGTCAATACCAGCAGGAACATCCGCCAGAACTAGACACATAGTGGATTCTCCCGGGGAGCTCAAACAACTAGTACAACAACTCACAAGAGACAAGGCTATCCTAGATCTAGTACTGACTAACAGGAAAGGAGCACAGATCTCCAGGTAGAAGGTCACCTGGGGCCAGTGATCATACATGGTATGGTTCAATTTGGCCACTAGAACTAAATCATCCATTCCAAGGCAAAAATATGGGACTTCAGAGGAGCTGACTTTGATAAGATGGCCAACAGAGATAAACTAGCCCTAGCAAGAAGAAGTACAGATGAGGGGGGTACAGGAAGGGAAAGCATTAAGGATGCAATACTTGAAGTAACATCCCATTGTGTCAGAGAGAAAGCAAGAGCAAGAGAAGGAGAAAAACACTTTGGTTCTCAAAAACAGTAGCATAAAGGTCAGAACCAAAGACTGGCCTTCAGAAAATATAAAGAGAGAGTGAGGGGGCAAAGATAGGAGGTGTATCAAACTGTCCTAAGGGAAGCAGGGAAGGCAGTAAGGCAAGCAAAGGCCAAACCGAGGAAACACTAGCATGAGCAGTAAAAGAAGGGACAAGACTTTGTATAGATACATTAATGAAAGGAGAAAGTCCAGAGTGAGTATTGCTAAGATCAAAGGGGATGGGGGAGTGTGGAGCAGGACCAAGAAAAGCATCTATCCTAAATAGATACTTCTGCTCAGTATTTATTGAGGAGAAGGAAGGAGGCAGGGCCCACAGCTCAGCACCATGGACACGGGCGGGGAGGTGCACTAGTCCATTCACAAAAGAAAGGGTCCTACAATAGCTCGCTAAGCTCAGGGTGGACAAGGCAATGGGACCTGATGGCATACATCCCAGGGTATTAAGGAGCTAAAGATGGAACTAGCAGAGCCATGCAGAACTGCTTTGTGAGTCTCTGAGCACAGAGAGGTCCCAGAAGACTGAAGAAGGGCTGATGATCCCTCCCACAAGAGTAGTAGCAGGAGGCGAGGAACTACAGACCAGTCAGTCTTACCTCAGTAGTGGGCAAGATTGTGGAGGCACTCCTTAAGGAAAGGATAGTGCAACACCTGGAATCCATAGGAGTACAGAATCCAAGACAGCATGGGTTTACAACAGGCAGGTCCTGTCAAACTAATTTCATAGATTTCTTTGACTGGGTAACTAGAGTGGTGGACCAAGGGATGCAGTTGATGTTGCCTATCTTGACTTCAGCAGAGATTTGGATACTGTTCCATATAGAAGATTGATTAATAAACTGAGTAGGCTCGTGGTGGGTCAGAAGTTGGTCAACTGGGTGGCAAACTGGTTGGCGGGCAGAAAATAGAGAGTGGTGGTAAATGGTATACAGTCAGAAGAGATGCAAGTCATAAGTGGGGATACCTCAGGGATCAGTTCTGGGGCCAGTCTTCTTCAATATCTTCATCATTGACATTGCAGATGAACTGGAGAGGTAGGTTTGTCTGTTTGCAGATGACACCAAGATCTGCAACAGAGTAGATGATCCAGATGGAGTGGGCAGAATAAGAAGAAATCTGGATAAACTGGCAAAATGGTTGGAAGAGTGGCAACTGGGTTTAATGCAAAGAAGTGCAAGATCATGCACATAGGGAAGAGAAACCATGTAGCCACCTATAGGTTAGAGAGGAGTTGCTAGCAATCACAAGAAAAGAAAGAGACTTTGGCATCATCATCACAGATGACCTGAAATCATCCAAGCAGACCACTAAAGCAGTAGGTAAGGCTAGAGGGATGTTTGTGTGTATTATGAGGGGAATCTCAAGTCATAAGAGGAGTAATAATCCATCTTTCAAGACACTGGTTAGGCCCCATTTGAGTACTGCACAGTACTGGAGCCGCACCTGCACAAGGACATTAACAAAATAGAGGCAGTCCAGAGAAGGGCAACAAAATGGTGCAGGGACTGCATCAGAAAACATATGAGAACAGATTAGCAGACTCAATATGTATACACTAGAGCAAAGAAGGGAGAGGGTGATATGATCGAAACATTCAAACACCTGAAGGGCATTAACAGGGTGAAAGAGTCTAACATGTTTCAATATAAGAACAAGCATTTGTCAGTGCGAATGTTGATTGCATTGGTTCGTTATGCTCTCTCAGTGCCCCTGTCACTCGCTCATTCTGTTTCTCCCAGTGCTGCAGGCTGCTCTTTTGTACTGGGCTCCTGCCTGCATTGGCACCTTTATGTCCACAAAGAAATCTGCAGCTGTACCGACATAGTTGCATTGAAGTGGCTCATTCCCCATCTCTCACTCGCTCATTCTGTTTCTCCTGGTGCTGCAGTTGCCCTTTGCACTGGGCTTCTGCCTCTGCTGGCAGCATTTTCTGCCCACAAAGAAATCTGCAGCAGTCCTGACACAGGTCCATTGAGTTGCTCACTCCCATTATCTCACTCACTCATTCTGTTTCTGCTGGTGCTGCAGGCTGGCCTTTGTACTGGGCTCCTGCCTGAGCTGCCGTGTTCTGCCCACAAAGAAATTGCAGCAGTCACAATAGAGCTCCGTTGAGCTCGCTCAGTCCCTCTTCCTTTTCGCTCATTGTGTTTCTCCCACTGCTGCAGGCTTCCTTTGTACTGGGCTCCTGCCTGTGTTAGCAGCTTTCTACAAAGAAATATGTAGCAGTCCAACACAGCTTCGTTGAGCTCGCTCTCTCTCTCTCTCTCTGTCTCACCTGCTTGTTCCGCTTTCTGCCTAGCGTGCAGGTTGGCCTTTTTTACTAGGCTTCTGCCTGCATTGCACCTTTTCCTGCCCAAAGAAATCCACAGCAGTCACGATAGACCTCCGTTGAGCTTGCTCACTCGCCCTCTGACTGGCTCATTGTGTTTCTCCCAGCGGTGCAGGCTGCCCTTTGTACTGGACTTCTGCCTACATTGGCTCCTTTTTCTGCCCATAAAAATTCCACAGCTGTGCTGACAGAGCTCCTTTGAGGTCGCTCACTCCCCGTCTCACTGACTCATTCTGTTTCTCCTGGTGCTGCAGGCTGCCCTTTTATAGTGGGCTCCTGCCTCTGTTGAGTGCCTTTTCTGCCCACAAGAATTCTGCAGCAGTCCCGACAGAGCTCCGTTGAGCGCAAACCTCTCCCGGCTCACTCGCTCGTTCGTTTCTGCCCATGCTGCAGGCTACCCTTTGTACTGGGCTCCTGCCTGCGTTGCAGCCTTCTTCTGCCCATAAAAAGAAATCTGCAGCAGTCATGATGAAACTCCGTTGAGCTCGCTTACCCCCCTCTCACATACTCGTTCTGTTTCTCCCGCCACTGCAGGCTACTCCTTTGTACTGGGCCCCTGCATGCATTGCTGCTTTTTCTGCCCATAAGAAATCCGCAGCACTCCCAACAGAGCCCGCTGAGCTCACTCACTCCCGCTCCTTACTTGCTCATTCTGTGTCTCCCGCTGCTGCAGGCTGGCCTCTTTACTGGGCTCCTGCTTGCATTGCCACCTTTCTGCCCACTAAAATCTGCAGCACTCCGACACAGCTCCATACAGCTCGCTCCTCCCCCTCTAACTGGCTCATTCCGTTTCTGCCAGTGCTGCAGGCTGGCCTTTTGTACTGGGCTCCTGCCTGCGTTGCCACCCTTTTCTGCCCACAAAGAAATCTGCAGCAGTCATGATGAAGCTCTGTTGAGCTCGCTCACTTTCCCTCTCCAATCGCTTGTTCTGTTTCTCCTGCCGCTGCAGGCTGCCCTTTTGTACTGGGCCCCTGCATGCATTGCTGCCTTTTCTGCCCACAAAGAAATCTGCAGCAGTCATGATGAAGTTCCGTTGAGCTCGCTCACTTTCCGTCTCTCAATCGCTTGTTCTGTTTCTCCTGCGCTGCAGGCTGCCCTTTGTACTGGACCCTCGTGTATTGCTGCCTTTTTCTGCCCACAAAGGAATCTACAGCAGTCCCATCAGAGCTCCGTTGAGCTCACTCAGTCCCCCCTCACTTGCTCGTTCTGTGTCTCCGGTGCTGCAGGCTGCCCTTTTGTACTGGGCTTCTGCCTACGTTGGCTGCTTTTCCTGCCCACAAAGAAAACTGCAGCAGTCCTGAAAGAGCTCAGTTGAGCTTGGTCACTCCCTCTCTCACTCGCTCGATCCTAATCTGTCCCAAACACTGATTTCTGACAGCAACTCGGTATTGTGCAACGAAGCAAAAACACATTTCGCCAGGATGTGAAAATGACAGCTGTACTGTTCATAAGGAGGTGTGAAAAAATGGCAGTGTTGAAAATCTGGCGTGAAAATATTAATACTGCAATTTGCAAACTTACAAGGGTGCATGGAAACTGCACAACGCACATTTGTAGAACAGTCATTTTATGGAGTTTCATCACAGAATTTTCAACATAGGTATCTTAGGATCTCTGCTCATGAACAGTGTCAGTGTGATTTTCTTAATGTGTCCCAAACACTGATTTCCCACAGCGACATTCTATTGTGTGCTGGAAGGACGGAAAACACATTTCGGCCAGGATGTGAAAAATGACAGCTGCACTGTTCATAGGGAAGTGGGGAAAATGGCAATGCTGAAAATCTGGAGTGAAAATATTGCAAAGTGGCGAAGGTATGAGTGTGCGTGCAAACTGCGCAATGCATGCACGTAACACACTCATTTTATGGACTTTCGTCACCAAATTTTCAATATAGGCATTTTAGGACCTCTGCTAATGAACAGTGTCACTGTCATTTTCATAGTGTGTCCCAAACATGGATTTCCCACAGCCACCGTGCTATTCTGCTCCGGAACTGCGAAACACATTTGGGCCAGGATGTGAAAATGACAGCTGTACTGTTCATAGAGGTGCAGAAGAATAGCAATGTTGAAAATCTGGTGTGAAAATATTATTAGTGCAAAGTTACAGCGTACATTCTTAATGCACGCAATAACACAGTCATTTTTGGAGTATTGTCATCAGATTTTCAACATAGACATTTTTGGATCTCTGCTCATGAACAGTGTCACTGTCATTTTCTTAATCTGTCCCAAACACTGTTCCCACAGCGACTGTGCTATTCTGCACTGGAAGAGCAAAAACCGTTTGGCCAGGATGTGAAAAATGACAGCTGTACTGTTCACAAGGAGGTGTGAAAAATGCCAGTGTTGAAAATCGGGCATGAAAATATTGCAGATTTGCAAAACTATGAGCATGCATAGCAACTGTGCAATGCACACTTGTAAAACAGTAATTTCTTAGATTTTTCCACCAAATTTGCAACATAGGCTTTTTGAGAGCCCTCCTCATGAACACTGGCACTGTTGTTTCGTTAATCAGTCCCAAAGGGATTCCGTGCAGTGACCCAAAATCACTTTTGGGGCGGAATAATGCCATGACAGTGGCAGAATTCATGAGGAGGTCCCAAAACCCAATATTGAAAATTTGGTGCCAAATTCCAAAACTGTCTGAGATATGCATCAAAGTTGGAAAAACCCTATTTATTCCATTATACAGCTTACCGGCATTTCCTCAGTTAAGCGGTTGGCTTTGAAGAATGCAGACATGTTCCAGGTCCACAGAAAATCATTACCAGACTCCGAGGTAAGTATGGGGTGGGGGTGTGGGGAGCAGGGTGGCAGGGCGAGTGGTTGTGGGGGGCAGGGAGACCGAGAGGGACTGTTTTCTTTTTCCACAGGTTAAAAAAATAAAATCGTGGTACTTTTTTTTTTTTTTTACAGGGCATGTCATGCTAGGGTGTGCTCCCAGCATGCCAATGGAGAGTGTTTTTGGGGGGCAGCTGTAGCTGACGGAGATTGGGCACCCCCATCGGCACAAAGGAGGAGGGCACAAGAGCCGAGGGGATTGGGCACCCTCAGCACAAATCTACTGGGTGTTTGTGGGGAGCATTATGCCGATGGGGAGTGAAACCCCTTTTGGCTATGGAACTGGGATGGTGGAACATAATGCAGACAGATTGGGCTCCCCGTCGACAACATCAAAGTACAGGGCAGGGACACGAAGCCAAAGGGTTGGTCGGCAAACACATAATGTTGTGGGGTGGGCCACAGTCTCGGGGATTGGGCACCCCCTCAGCACTTAGGTTCATAATATTGTTTGAACATGGCGACAAACTGCCGCTGTGTTCACAAACAATATTAACTTTATCAATGTTCCGTCCAGTAATGACGGGTTGCTTCCTCATTGCAGCGAATGGCCAATGCTGCAATGACAAGGCAACCCCTGATTGCAGTGGCTGAAATGTTTCAACATTGTGACACGCTGGCAGAACTAGTGTCAGTAGCGTGCCATGGCGATTGAGAAAGCAGGCCAAGCCTTTAAAGGCTGTGGGGCATTGGCAACAACAGTGCTGTGCCTCCACAACCTGCTTCTGGAAAGCTGCCACAATATGTTTCTTGTGCATACGCAATCAACATAAAAATAGCAGGACAAGAGGACACAGCATGAGATTAGGGGAAGCCAATTAAGGGGAATTGTGGTAAGTTCTTTTCACAGAAATGGTGGTGGATGCATGGGACAGCCTACCTCAGAAAGTGGTGGATATGATTACAGTGCAGGGCATCAAACAGGCATGGGATAGGCATAAAGGGAGCAATACAGATGAGTATGAATAGATAGGCAATTGACAGAGTACAGGCATAGCACATTCATAAGGTGAAAAAAATGGGCAGAGTGGATGTGCCTCATGGTCCTTATCTGCCCTCAACCTCTATGTTTCTATGCAAGACAAGGAAGGCAGGAGCTGTAGCAGGCGCGTCTTATCAGGCTGCCATCACATGATGTTTCCGACCACAGTAATCACTAATACATGGTAAATACTATCCAACAAGAGCAGCCATTGCTGAAATGACATTCGCTATTATGCAAACTTCGCTGACGTGATGCGGTGTTATTCCATCACTCAAACTGAGTCACTCATTTGATGGGACACCATCCAGAATGAATGTCCCACTGTCCGTATGACATCTAGGCCAGCTATTCAGTTTATCTGGGTTAATTATATGGGCCAAAGATGGAGTAAATCCTATACAATGTAGGTGTTGAAGCAGATCTTTCTCAGTCTATTATTGACTGAAGAGGCCCACTGATTTAACAGTCTGCTCCCATTCTTCCTTAGTCCATATTTTGCTCCTCAGGTCCTTTCCCCACTTTACTCTAGTGCCCTTTATGGGATCTTGGGCTCCCAATCAATAATTGGTAGAACTGCTGCACTGGCCTAGCATGCTGCTTGCCATGCAAAGAGTATTTTCTTGCCTGGTAATCTCGTATGTACCAGTGAAATCAAAGCACCACCTTTAGTCAAACAGGCTCATACCCACAGGTAAGTGAAAAAATCTCAGGGTGAGAGAGAATAGCAGGTGTCTCTGAAAAAGAGCAAAGTTCCCCATCAAAAGTTTGCCACCATCGTCAGTCCTTACTCTTGCAGGCACTGAGCACCTTCTTGGTTGGACTGGGGGGCCCTGTTATACCACAATTAATCTCAGATACTCACTTCAGGAGAGATCCCAGATGGGTACCAGTTGTCTCATCTAGGGTGGCCCATGCCTTTGTGGTTGGCTTTGTGAATGTGTTTTTAGACAGTGAGAGGCTTTCTCCTCAGACTTGGGGCCAAAGAGATCACAACACTCAGTCCCTTAGACACTGTGTCTCCAGGGTACCAATGCTGAACACTACAACACCACAAAGGATAGCTGACTTCAGTGTAGTAGTCTCCCCTTCTGCAGCAGGGGCCCCAATCTGGATTGCTTTGGATTCACATTTCCTTGCCATAAGAAGCTTGTGAGGTACCTCTTTATGGGCTGAAGTATTTCAGGAGGAACATACTGTACAATGGGAGGGTTTAGAAAAGGTATAGGCCTAAGCAGTAAAATATACATCTTGACTGTGTTAGTCTGTTTAGGAGGTAGAGCAGCAGCCTCTTCCACCTGTCTGGCGATGCCTTTATCTGGAGAGGATGGTAATTTAAAGGGCATAGTTTAGCTATTCTGCTTGAAAAGTGGATGCCCAAATACTTTAGGCTATCCAAGGATTTTATCTGCATCCCAGTACATGTAAGAGGCACACCCTGTCCTCCCAACAGGAGCCACTTGCTCTGGCCCAGTTGATCTTTTGGCCTGAAATGTGACTGTATACCTTGAAGATTTCCACTAAAGCTGGCACACAGCATCCCTGGGTCTGCTAAGCAGAGTAGGCATTGTCCACAAACAGGGAGATTTATGGTCTGTACACCTTAAAGTGCAGACATATGGTAGCGTGTTTCTCCTTACTGTAGCCGAGAAGCTCAGCCATGAGTACACAGAGGAGGGTGGACAGGGGCATCTCCGTCTTTTCCTTTGGTGAAATGGAAAGGTTGTGAGAGATATCCATTTTTCAAGACCTCGGCCTGTGAAGAGTGGTACAGTGTGCCTATCCAGGTTCTTATGTTTGACACAAAGCCAAAGCATTCCAAAACTGCAAACATGGAGAACATTGTGACCTGGTCAAAGGCCTTCTCTGCATTCATGGCCAGGAGACCAGGTCAAGCACCCCAAATCATCTCTACATTATGTTAACTACCCTCCTAATGTTATGTTTGGCCTGACATCCCTTGATAAAATCCCCTGGTCTCCATTCACTAGTGTGGGAGAACCCTCTCCAGGTGAACCACCAGAAGTTTTGCTATGATTTTGAAGTCTGCATTAAGCAGTGAAATTGGTCTGTACAAGTTGCACTAAGTGGAGTCCCTACCCAGTTTGGAGAACACTGTGACTGTAGTCACAGGGGGACCAGGGAGTACTGGCCCTCCAGATCCTCTAATAGTACATCTTTCACAGGGCCTCCCACCACCTCCCAGAACTGCTTGTAGAATTCTGCAGGGAGACTGCCTGATTCTGGAGCCTTATGGATGGTTAGGGATTTTGACCACTTTGTGCAACTCCTCCCTGGTGAGGAGTAGCCCAGCTATGTCTTGGTGGCCTCATTCAGAGTGGGTAATGAGACTATATCTAAGAAATGACTAGAAAGTGGCATGTCTTGGGTGACCTTGGATATATATAGTCTTGAGTAGGATTCTTGAAAGGCAGCCCTTTGTCTTCCTGCTTGGGCAACACTCCCCATCTGGCTGGGCTATCTGAGTGTGGTCTTATTTTCCCTTGGCCTTCAGCTGCCAGACCAGCCACTTTCCAGCCTTATCCCTGTCAAAAGTCACTAGCTTGGGCCAGCAATAATCTTCACTTCAGCGAGAAAACAACATCTGGTTTAGCCTACCCTTGAGAACACAATGTTCTCCAATTCACTGGGGTGAGGCTGCACACTGCTGCCACTGTGAGTACTTGCACTGTACTTCTACTGCTGCTGTGTAACCCTGGTGCCATAATAGCAGGGCTACTACCCTGCCTGCTATCCTGGGTATAGGTTGAGGGCCTGGGTTCAAAATAATAGCCACCAGGGTCTCCTTCCCAGAGTATACATACAGTTATGGTGCCTCCACCCAGAGTAACTCTTATGTGGGTACTAACAAGATTGGTACAGCGCTCTGGAAGCTGTAACCACCACAATCCCACCTAGTGACCTTTTACACTTTGTTTAAAACTGTAACACTTAACACTTAGAATACAGGCTTATGCCAGCATTAATGATATGCTCATTTACAATCCACTTACCAGCAGGATCTAGGCATCCAGCATTCACTCTGCAACTCCTGTAAAAACAATTTCAATAAAACAACCATGCATTTCAATATATTTTGCCAATGTTTCAGTAGCTTTAAACCAGGTAATGATATGCTCACAAGCCGAGTTAACATTAAAACAATAAATCAGGTTTATTTAGTGGCATGAACAAGGGAGTGGGGAGGCTTTAGGCTAATTATTGTTAGGCTGTAAATAGACAGATTTGAGTTACTGGTAATCATTTAGTCACTGAATTTCTCAGTCTATGCAACTGCTGGGTACCAGAGTGGAAAACAGGCATGCCTGAATGGTGCCATGGGTTGGCCGACGTTGCAGCTGTAGTTGGGGCACTTGATGGAAAAAAGGGTGATTAAATATGAACAACACACTTGTAAAACTACATAATGTTTGTAATCCAGGCCAGATGGCCTAGTCACATTAAACACTCTAAGCTGGTAAAACAAATCAGATGGTACCATTACACAATTAATGTTTTGTTGCAGGGAGCTACCCTTGTTGTACTCACTGTACCCAGATAGGATGATGCTGCAGCTGGCAAATTGAAGACCCTTCCAGGGTGTTGGTGGGGACCTGGGCCAACATGACTCACCTTCTCTTCATGACCTTTCCTGTAGGTAGCCTCAACCTGCGTTCTGTTGCTGTGCAGGGGCTGAATCCCCAATGCTGGTCTCTCACCAGGATGATGGTTCTGGCACAGAAACAGTCTCTCAGGTCATGGATGGCATGGACCCAGGCTGGAAAATGTCTTATTAGATACTTGGTATGTTTTGCTGGTAGCTGAATAACTGGAACTGCCAGAACAGATGAAAACCATGTTGGTCTCCCCTGCTTGGCATTTGGCAGGAGATGTTCTCCACACAGACTGTTTCCCTTTTTACACGGTAGTCCCCAAAGCAATTTTCCTTTCAACAGTTCATGCCACACTTCAAGCAGCATGAGGAACAAGAAACTCTCTTTCTCATGGTAATGGCGGTTTCCAAATTCTAGCTCTGGACTAGAGAAACCAAACAGTCTGCTTCTTTTCTGCTGTAGGCAGTCCTGGAATCAGTTGATCCCTCTAGGAATCGATCTAGGTCAACAGGAGGCAAATACAGGCCTCTCCCTGCGGATGGCAGCTACACTGGCGACTTCTTCTTGGTGTCTTGAACATACACTAACAGAACTGTTGTAGAAGTCTCTTTCTCTCCACTTTGGGGCAGACTAGGTCCCTTCAGCTCCTGCAGGAGGCAAATAGACCTTTTCCTGCACTTCTCCTCAGCCCCTACAGAACTCCTTCTTGATGGCTCAAGGTTGAACACAACTGAACTTTTTAGCAATTCCTGACTGAAGACTGGGATCTCTGAATTCCAGTTGGCTATCTTTGCTGTCAATCACAGTCTAAACACCCCTATTGGTCAATTTGGAGCCAACATGGAAAGTTCACAGTTTTACCCTCAAGGCATTGTATTTAGGATCCCTAAAGGATCCCTTGGTTCTGATTGGGCCAGTTGCAGGAGTCCAGAACCAAAGATGGTGGCTCCCATTGGAAAGTTCAGTACTGGCATCACAAACAACATAATAATTATTCATTTACAATAAGAATTTGAAATAAATGTAACCCCTACAAATGGGGGTTCCGAAAAATCTTCCTTGAGCTTGCCTAAATGCTCACTGCCAGGTTGGGGTTCTGTGTTTTGCAGTTTAAATGTATTGCAGAGAGTGCCTGTATAGCCTCTGCGTACTGTCTCTTTAAGAGTTGCCTGGATTGCAGTCATAATTAATCTGACAGGGAACTCTGTTAGAAGATGTATTTGTCTGCTGATCATTTGTTAGAGTAGTAATAATAATATTGCAGTTTGTTCTAACCTGCCTTCTTTGCAGCATGGACAGTTCTGTTTGTTTCCATCATCTTGGTCCTGGACTGCAGAATGGGCCAATCAGTATATTTTGGACTCTAAAATGGAGCCTGCTTACAGGGGGCTTGGTGGGGCAAACTTGTAGGAATTGTAGTTTTGGGTTTGCCTAAAATAACCTGGAGGGAGCCCTTGTTGTGACTGGCAGACAGATCAGCCAACGAACCTTTTGGATCTTGGGGAAAGTCCCACACTACTTGCAGTTTCAGTTAGATCTGAGGTGGGAAGTGAAGAAGTAACAGCTCGAGATAGTTCGAGCAGCAATCCATAGTGGATTCGTGCGGGAGAACTGTGGAAAGGCCTGAGTTTGGCCTGCGCCTGCCTGCTGTTCCTGAGAGGAACTTGTGTTTTTTTGGGACTGAATCGAATTTGGAGAGCGAATTAAGCCACTGAATTGTGACCAGGTTTAACCTGAAGAAGCCAAAGATCTGATGAATGCGATCGGCCTGTCAGGACTTCCAGCTACCTCTGAACCCCTGGATTGTGCAGAGACTCTAATTGCAACGGAGAGCCATTTGCCTGGTACAGTGGAATTTTCTTACATGTGAATGTGCTGTGTGCTCATAGTGGGTCGTGATTTGGTTCCCACAGTGTCTGAACTGTGTTTTGCTTGCTAGCACCACCTAGGGGTTACATCTTAGAGGCTCACCGCTGAGATTTTGTGCCTTCTAGTGGCCAAAAATTATGAATTATTATTAAAGAGCAATGGCTATCCCAGTAGAAATAGCTGTACACCAGTTGGTGGCGTAGTGTACTGGGCAGGAGATCGACACCCAAAATTCTCTGCTTATACTGGATATTCCCTGGGTACCAGGAAGGACACTGTAGAAGGAGCACTCTCCAAAGCTGAATGTTTAAAAACCCTGTGGTGGTGGGTCTACAGGCTTATTTGATTGCCCAAACTTTCATAGCCTTGGTAGAGTGTAGTGACCTCATGGACAGCTCTAAAATGCAACAGACTGTTGCCTCCAGAAGGGGTCCTAGCTGCCTAGAGAGCAATAACAAAGACAGTAAAGACCCTGGGAGGGTGAGCTCCCACCATTATCTGAGACTTTTGAGGAGAAATGTGCTGAGTTGTTGCTGGAGGAAGGAAAATTGTAGAGGACTTTAGAAACTATTCCTGCCACCTGGGGTGTTCCTTCCCCAACACCCCTCCACTCCAGCACCTGTTACTGCCCGCCTTCCATGCCCATGTCAATGCTGGCCTCCATATCTGTACCAGCATTAGTCATGACTCCTACCGATGGCTGAGAATCTTCTCAGGCACCCTCCCCAGAGGAAGGATGACTGGGAGACCTCTATAGACTATATTGCCCCTTGGTACCTGAGTGGCAGTGTGCAGAGGTTGAGAAGTGGAAAGAATCATAGAAAGTTTGAGGGGTCCTGCTCTTGAAGCCATTAAAATTTTGAGGTCTACGAACCCTGATGCATCTGCTCAGAAGTACCTATCTGTACTTGAAGGCAATTTTGGGAACACTGAGTCAGGGAGACTTTGATGTGGAAATTCCAAGGTACCAGACAATGGAAGGAGGAAAGTTTGTCTGTGGATATTACTCACCTAGAAAGAGCTCTGCAGAAAGCTTACTGGAAAGGTGGGTAGCCACCAGTGATTTGAACTGTGTGAGGTTGGGCACGTACTGCAACATGCCAAGCATTCTAAACTGCAGATCATCCAGTTAAGGCTCAGGATAGGAGGTAACCCACCTGACTGCTGAAGGAGATTGTAATTACAGGGTGAGTGCAGCCCAAGTGATCATTGTGCAAGGCCCTTCGAAATGGAGACTACTCAGTGTCCTGCCATGGGCTAAATGGTGGGGAGGGTTGGTAAGGAAGTCAGAAAAGTACAACCGGATGCATTAGCTGAGGTATCCCTGCTGACGAGACCCTGGCCCTTGTCAGGACAGTAACTGTTATGGGTGAGGTGCACCCTCAGGCATCCTCTACTGAGGGTGACTTCTCGGCTGAGCTCAAGGAATTGACTGCCACCTAAAGGAACTTTTGGGACACGGTGCCTACAGCAGAAGTCAGATTGCAATCTCCCGTCGATGCTCCAGCATCCCCTGCTATATTTTCCCAAGGATGCCCGAGAGCCTGTCATTTGTCACAATTGCAGCAAGGATGGCCATATGAAGAGGGAATGCGGTCTCAGAAGGACTTAGAGAAAGTGGTGAACTGGCTTCAAGGAGAGCTTGGAAAATGAGTCAGTGGTCAAGAGATGTATGAAATGACTGCAGTGAAGGCTTCTGCCATCCTAACTCAAACCCTCTGTGGCTAAATCATCTGTCCAGGCCCCTGATGTTATCTCTCCAGACTGGTCAAAATAGTGGGCCCTTCAATGAAGACTACTGTGGCTGTGAATGGTATTCCTACTCAGGCTGTGCTTGACAGTGGGTCATAAGTGACCATTGTTTTTCAGGACTGGTATGACAAACACTTATCTGATGTGCCATTACAATCCCTGGAAGGCATACATGTGTGGGGCTGGCGACAAGTCTTATCCCTACCTAGGATATGTCTGCCTCTGGTTGTCTTTTCTTGCAACTGTAACTGGTGTAGAGGAGCAAGTAGAGACACTAGCCCTAGTGTGTCCTCCCACGGACTGTATGATGGGGTTCCTGTTAATTGGAACAAGCCCACATGTTTGGGAGACTAGCACAACTCTGCTGTGAGAAACAAGAGAAACTGACTGGATGGTTCTTAAGAATTCCAGCCTTAGTAAAAAGGGCATATGACTTACAAAAGAAGCCCAATTAAGAGGACCCAGATGAGCCAGTGGGGATAGTGTGGAAAAAGGAACCTGACTCCTTGGTATTGGCCTCACGCCCAGTGCACAATCCATGGAGAAGTCCACCAAAGAGAAACGTAAAGAACAAAATATTAATGTTGAATGCACTAGGTGATGGAAAGTTGCCAAAAGGATTGGTTAAACCCAGCATCTTGCCTGCCCATGCTTATGCCTGTGAGCGATGATGATGGTCCAGATTCGAAATGTGTCAGATCGGGAGGTCCCGGTGAACAGAGGTGCAGTCTAGCTACAATACACTGTGCAGACACTGCAGTATTACCCAATAACAAGTACTCTGGCTGAAAGGAGAGTGACCCCAGACTTATTTGACTTTCGTGATTCTCCACTGCCAGCTGAATGGAAGGCTAGGAGTAGCAAAACTCATAGAGAGACCAAGTGTTTTCGTTAAAAGAATGGGATGTGAGGTGTGTCCAGGGTGCAGAGCATCATATATGCCTGCATGATGACCGGCCATTTCGAGAGAGATCCTGATGGCTCACCCCAGCGGACAAAGATGATGTGAAGAGACACCTGCAGGAAATGCTCGCTGCTGGCGTGATACAGGAATCGAGGATCCTATATGCCTCTCCCATTGTGGTTGTGCATAAGAAGAAGGGTCGGTGAGGATGTGTGTTGATTATCGAACTGTGAACTGGCGGACCGTCCCAGAGCAACACACCATGCCCCATATACAAGATGCCCTGGATTACTTGAATGGGAGCAAATGGTTCTCAGTATTGGATCTTTGCAGCGGATATTACCAGAATCCGATGGCCACGAAGACCATAGAAAACTGCCTTCATCTGTCCTTTGAGGTTCTATGAATTCCTGAGAATGTCACGAGGATTTCAGGTGCCCTGGCCACCTTTCAGCGACTGATGGAGCGTGCGGTGGGAGATATGAACTTGCTGGAATGCCTAGTGTACCTAGATGATGTCATTGTGTTTGGCGCACATTAGAGGAGCATGAGACCTGACTGTTTAAAGTCCTAGACTGACTGGAAGACTTTGGCCTCAAGCTGTCCATTGACAAGTGCCAGTTTTTCAAACCTCCGTGAAATATGTGGGGTACATAGTATCTGCAGAAGGGATAGAGAGCGATTCCAGTAAGGTCAGTCACTGACTACTTGGCCTCAGCGCCATAACTTGAAAGAACTACAAAATTTCTTGGTTTCTGTGGCTACTACCGCAGGTTCATAAAAGACTGTTCCAAGGTGATTCACCCGCTCCTGAATCTCACCCAGGTTACCCCCTACCAACCATAAATATAAGAAAGGGCTGTCAAAGAACCCGAGAAAGTGTACTTCTGAACAGGTGAACCTTTTGGACCCCACTGGACACGCAGAATCTGAAGCAGCCTTCCACAAAGCCATATACCAGCTCACCCTCATCCCCATCCTCGCCTATGCTGACCCTACCAAGCCCTTTTGCTGCATACAGATGCTAGTCTGCAGGGCCTAGGAGCTGTGCCGTATCAAGACCATGAGGATGGTTTGAGACCAGTGGCTTTTGCCAACAGGAGCTTGACCCCATCAGAACGAAACTATCCTTTGCACAAACTGGAGTTCCTTGCCCTAGAATGGGGCATTGTTGACCAGTTTCATGAGTACCTCTATGGGGCAAAGATACTGGTGAAGGCTGACAATAACACGTTAACCTATGTACAGTCTTCAGCTAAGTTGGATGCCACTGGGCACTGGTGGCTGTCTGCTTTATCAACCTATGATTATGCTGTCGAATACAGGCCAGGACTGAACCATATTGTTGCTGATGCCCTGTCACAAAGGCCAGTCTCCAAGAGTGATTGGGTCAGGTTGTCTGAACCTGACATCTGAGCATTGTGCCAAAAGTTTGATAGAGATGAACAGATGTCACGGACACTGTGGACTGTTTAGCAGATTGCTTGGGCCCTCCTGATACCTACATACTGGCTGCCTATTGCTAGTTTCTCTGCTCTAGATATTAGTGTACTATCTCAGTTTGACAATGACAGCATCCAGTGGGCTCAATCCCAAGATCCTATGATTCAGCCAGAACTCGATGCCCTGCGTGCGGGGAAAGATGTGTCCCAGTTGCATTCCCTTGACTTATGAACTGCCCTATTGTTTAAAGAAGGCCCCAGGTTGAAGTTATACAATCAGTTGTTATACAGAGAGACAGTGGATCACAGTGGTTGAGTAGACAAGCAGCAATTGGTCCTGCCCATGGCCTTTAAAGATCTGGTACTGAGGTCCCTCCACAATCTCATGGGCACCTCAGTATTGACAGAACTCTTGACCTGGAATGTTCTTGATTCTACTGGCCCAAGATGGGGCGCGATGTTGAACACCATGTAAAGACCTGCAGTCATTGCCTGCAAAGGAAAGCCCTACCTCAGTGGGCTGCCTCCTTGTCAGTATTACTACCAGCACCCCATGGAACTGGTCTGCATAGATTTTTGTGTTTAGAACCTGATCAGTGGAATATTGGCAATGTGTTGCAGTTATGGATCATTTCACAGTACACACAATCTTTTCCAACTAAAGATCAAAAGGCCTCCACCGTGGTCAAGGTGCTAGTAGAAAATGTCTTTGTCCACTATGGTGCCCCCAGTGGATCCACTCTGACCAAGGCAGAGACTTTGAAAGTCAGTTAATCAAGAAATGCTCTCTCTCTGGGGGGTGCAGAAGTAAGAACCACCCTATCACCTGCAGGGGACCCTCAACCAGAACATTTTAACTGCACCATTCTAGACATGCTGGGCACCCTCACCCAAAAGACAAGCATAAGTGGAGCCAGCAGATTAGCACCTTAGTACGCTTACAGTTGCAACCGAAATGATGCTACTGGGTTCTCCCCTACGCCTCATGTTTGGGAGGGTGGCTGTAGTGATAGTATAATATGTTGATTATTGTTACTCCATTTTGTATGCTATTTCATGTAATGTATGTCATTTCATACTCCATTTTGTATTGTGTGACTCCATTTTACATGCTGCTTCATTTAATTGGTGTTTTGCTCTTTAGATAGCCTCATTATTATGTTTTGCTTTAGACAGTGTATTTTGCTGACTTGAAGGTGCATACAAGATGTTGTGAGAATCTCTGGCATTGTTTGGCTCATGATGTTCTGGACACCTGGCCAGTGCTTAGGGCATGAAGATCTAACGAATGCCAACTATTTTATTATAAAATAAGTGGTGTTTGTCTGCTAAACTCGTGATGTTCTGGGCACCTGGCCAGTGCTTAGGACATAATGGTTTAGCATTTCTAACTAGATAAAACATATAAATGGGACTTTCCAGATGCCTGGTTAGAAGCCTCTCCTGCAGGGTGGACGCATCGCTGTGGGGCCAGTTCGGTTCAAAGACTCCTAGCCAGGCTGACAAGGGGCTTCTCAGCCATTGGAAGAGGGCTTGGATAATGCTTTATTAAATCGGTAATGTATAACTTTTGTATTATATTTTGCTATAATAAAGCTTTTGGCTTGCTGTACTTATTGTTTGTTATTGTGTGTATGTAAGTGTAAGTAAATGACAAATAGCTGCTTGGTTTAAGTTGGCAAAACATTTTTGGCGTAGTCGAGGATTCAAAAATAAAATGTCTATTTTAAAAAAAGAATGAGTTCTTTTTTTTAAAGGTATATTAAGGCTCAAACAAGCAAGGGTAACTGCCCTTTGTACTTGTAATTTGTGCTTGCTGCAAGTATATACTATTTAGAGCCAATGATGGCTTTCACAGTTCAGGCTGCTTTTAGGAGAAAAGCAGCGGCTGGTTACAAGTTAAATAAGCAACATCTAAAAAAAAAATAAACTACTATAAATGTACGCACAGTAGGTGACTACAAACGGAATAATTTAAAAATCCTCTCCCCCATGTTGCCTATCTGTGTAGTTTCAAGTTTTCTGTATCAATTTCAAGTTCCTTGCCTCCTATAGAGGCTAAAACATTTGATCCTAAACCCAAGTACTGGGGACCTCTACCAGATAAATCTCAACCTAGTACTGTTAGAGATTTTTGTTGTTTGTTTTAAACTGCAAACCAGAGCTCTGAAAAAGACTTGGTTTGGCAGGTTACTAAAATGGCCAAAAAACATTTGAAGGGTTAAAACCTTTAAAAGTTAATAGCTGCAGCGTTTAAAATTATCACAAAGGTCCTGCAGTCAATTTTCTTACTTAGACTAGTGTATCAAAAAAAAAAATACCTTGGCACGGGTAAGTCTAAATTTTTTTATTCAAAGTTGTTTATGTCTGTCTGTTTTATTTCTGTAATACATATACTAAACAAGGTAATGCTCCATCTTTCTCATGCATATTTTCTAGTTTATATCTGTGTTCTGTAATTATGTTCTATTGTCAAGGTTGCAAAATAGGATTGACTGCCTTCAGTGCACAACATGTTACAAAAAAAAAAAAAGCTCTTTTGCCTCATAGCTAACTGTTTTAATTGGCTTTATTTGTAATAAAACATTTGTGCTGCCTAGATAGGGTCAGTAAAAACTTTTGTTTGTAGTCGTTGGTTAAAGCAGGTAGTGTTAATGGTAAAAAATTATAACGTCATATAAATTGCAATGTGCAGAAAGAGTTGTAGTTTGCAAGCAACGTGCAAGCCACTGCTAGGTAAAAATGTAATGTGTTAACAGCTATAAATGGCTTTATCATACTTCTAGTTAAAACCAGAAACTTTTGCAAAATGGCAAAGTGCCATATTTTAGTTATGTGCCAAAAGGTGTAATCATGTTATACAAAATGTGTTCACTTACAAATAATGTGTTTAAACAGTGTTTTGTTCTAAAAAATTTGGCATGGCAATATGTATAAATGTGTTGGTTTAAAATTATCAGTGTTACAAGACAGGCAGGAGGCAGCACATATATCTAAACCACGTACAGTTTTCTACTAAAACTATGGGCATTACCTCAGCAAATTGGTGTAAAACAATGTCAGTCTTATTTTGTGTTAAGTATTTCTTTTTGTGTATGTGTATGTGTGTGTACTGTCTTGGCCAGCAGTTTCATCGTGTACTCTATTGTTATTTAAAAATATTTAATATTGGTGGTGTTCAAGGACACTACAAAATAAGCTTAGTTTAAATGACCCTTGCATGCACACTGTGACCTTTTGCACGTTATTTGACTTTCTTGTGTTTCAACATTTTATGTTACTACCAGTTCAAACTTAATGTGTATTCCATGCCTAAAGCACAACTTTTCACACAAATGTATGTTTTCATAAAAGCACACCAAAAGTAAACCATGTAATTTGACTTTTATTGCAAAACTAGTATTCTAAGTAAAAAACCAAACTTTTACAATTAAAAAAAAAACTATTACAGCTGTTTTAAAGTTTACCATCTACAAAAATACGTACGTACGGTATTACCATCAATCTGGACATTTTGTCATGCTTAAAATAAGGGAACCCAAGGATGCTTGGCTTCTTTTATCCTATAAAAATAATCTTGTTTATTTTAAACTAATGTGTGTTTATTTTTGTTGTTTGTCTGTGTTTCACAGCTAACCTTTTATTGCTACAGTATTCGAGCTGTGTCTTCCACCAGTAGGAGCTTGGAGAAAGGGGTAAGCTACCCTTCCTCCCTTCCAGTGTAATACCCACAAAGGTTGCAAGGTACATGTCATATTTATACTGATTCATGGTCTGTAGCCAATGGTTTAACAACCTGGCTGCCCACTTGGGCTAAAAATAAGTAAAAATTTATTCAAAAAAATATTAAAAAAAACTGTGACAAAAATATGGACTATGGTGCAAAATACTCAGACCACTGTATTTCATGTTAATGCTCGTTGTGCTTCAGATACACTAAAACAATGGTATAATTCTATTGCAGATAAAAAGCTAAGATTCTTCCAGTAAATATTAAAAACTCAAAGTCAGCAGTTATCAGGGCTGGCAAAATAAACACATCAAAAATGTGGACATTTAAAAAAAGCCACTTACAGGTGGGCATATAATAGGGGTGTACCTAACATTAAATTTGGTTAAAACTGTTATTGCTCAGTGTCCTATATGCCAACATGGGCAACAAAGACCAATCCCTCATATTGTAAAAAGACAATTGGGGGAGCCTATAAAAATAAAAAAATTTGCATAAAGCATTACAAATTTTAAATAATAAACCAATTAAAAATCTGAGACCCCTTAATGCAAATGATAACTCCTAATTTGCAAGTGCAGGCTTACTCAACTACAAAAACAGTGTTATATTAAAAATTACACCAGAGCTCTGTCTTGCAGGCAACCCCAAAAGCTGCCAGACTTAATTTACATGCCCTTCAAAAATACAAAATAAACAGCAGAAACATTCAAGCAATAAAAACTGGTATTAAAATACAAATTCCACCAAGACATTTTGGTTAAATAGCACCTAAATCAAAACTAGCCCTCAAGAAAATACAAATTTTGGGAGGGGTAATTAATGTAATTACCAAAAAAGTAAAAGTAATTTTGTTAAATAGTAAAAACAAAATCTGTTAATTCAACAGTATGACAGTGTGGCTCAATTATTAATTATTCCAGTTAACAAAGTGACCCTATAAAGGGACAAGCCCCACACTCTTAACAGCAAGGGGATAAAGGTTTTAAATCTACAGGAGGTTTTAACAATGGTGCCAAAATATGGGTTACAAACCCAAATGGCCCTCCTAAACCAGCTAAAATAACACGGACAAGACAACACAGTGTTAATTATCAAATCAAAAAAAAAAATAAAAATACGTGCCTAAACATAAATGTTATCTTCAAAATAATAAAATTTGTGTCTTTCTAGGTCCAGCAATAAATTTAAAAAAATGCTGGTGTGTCTTATGGTCCATTTGGCAGAGCTGGTTACCCAAAAAAAAATTCAAAGGGTTAACTGTAATGACACTGGTTGTAAAAACCTAAAGTTAAAAATAATACCAAAAATAAAACCCAGGGAACTTTAGCTGCCCATCCGGACAGAAGTGTGGTACTAAACATGACATTTTCACCAGGGTCAATCTCTAAATGACAACTGGTGGCCCAGGACAATATGCCTACAAAACAGATAAAATCTCTTTGCAAAATAAGACTGCTATTAAATGCTGCAACTTATCAGACATGTGCATGATAACTCCTCACTGAGGACAGACTGTTGCATAAATCAATCAAACATTTTAATAAAACCATTAAACTAGTTAATGTAAATACTTTGTTTGCATAAATGCTACTGTAATAACTAATAAAACTACTTGGGCAGATCACATTACAGTGTTAAAAATCATCCTGTAATTAGCAATAATAGTATAGTTAAGGTTCCATCCACATGTACATCAGTAGCGCAGCGGTATCAAAAAATGTAATCCATTTTAACATAACGTTTATGTTTAGTAAAAATGCAAATATAAAAAGCTTGGTATAATACGCTATTAAGTGAAGCAGGGGCAGGCATAAAAATTTTAAATAGTGTTAATATAAAAACACTGACTAACAGGCTTCAGGCAGTAAAATTAATGTATTTAGCTTAATTAACTTACAAGCTCAATAAATGCCAACTGTTTTCTTATCCCAAAGATTAGTTCTTGCAGTTATTTAATACTTCACAGGTATAAAAAATAAAAGTAGCAAAAAAATATTTATGATTTATTAATTAGACAAAATGCACAATGCGACATATGTATTCTATAATGCAAAAAATAAGGCCCAAAGTAATTTAATAAGTAATAATAAATATGTGTAAAAAACCGTGTTCAAATCATAAATTCCTAGTAATCATTAAATTGTAATGTCATCCACCACAGTAAAATGCACAGGTCCTAATAATAAGCAAAAGCTTATTTTGTATTGGCAGCCAATATTTTAAATCAATCAAAATTAAATATCTCGTTAATAAAATTAAACAGATAATTCAAAAACAAATGTAATGCAGGCTCATTTGGCAATAAAAAATAAATCATTAGTGCAAAGTCAGGTGCAAACTACAATAGTTAAAATAAAATAATTAATTTAAGTTCCAAGATTCAACAAAAGACTACTCATTATTGGTAAAATATTTTACAAAATGGTCTCCATCAGCTACAAAAGTGTTAAATATTCTGATACATCCTATCATAATCATTGCTGTAGTAACAATTTTCTTGCTTATTTAAACTTGTTACTTATCATGTTATATTAAGTAGTAATTTTGCTATGGTACCAATATCATACAAATCAGTATTCACAATAATCAAAAACCAAATGTAGTAATAGTATAATATATTAATTATTGTTACTCCATTTTATATGCTATTTCATGTAATGTATGTCATTTCATACTCCATTTTGTATTGTGTGACTCCATTTACATGCTGCTTCATTTAATTGGTGTTTTGCTCTTTAAATAGCCTCATTATTATGTTTTGCTTCAGACAGTGTATTTTGCTGACTTAAAGGTCGCATACAAAATGTTGTAAAAATCTCTGGCATTGTTTGGCTCATAATATTTCTAGACATCTGGCCAGTGCTTGGGCATGATAATCTAACAAATGCCAACTATTTATTATAAAAATAAGTAGTGTTTGTCATGCTAAACTCTTAATGTTCTGGGCACCTGGCCAGTGCTTAGGACATAATGGTTTAGCATTTCTAAACTCAAATAAAACATATAAAATAAGACTTTCCAGATGCCTGGTTAAAAGCCTCTCCTGCAGGGTGGGCGCATCGCTGTGGGGCCAGTTCCCAGTTCAAAAGACTCCTAGCCAGGCTGACAAGGGGCTTCCCAGCCATTGGAGGGGGCTTGGATAATGCTTTATTAAATCGGTAATGTATAACTTTTGTATTATATTTTGCTATAATAAAGCTTTGGCTTGCTGTACTTATTGTTTTGTTATTGTGTATATAAGTGTAAGTAAATGACAAATAGCTGCTTGGTTTAAGTTGGCAAAACAGTGGCCCACCTGCCAGTTGATGTCTGTTTGGGTCCCTCAGATGGGGTCCGAGCTGAAAACTACCTGCAGTATGTACAGAAACTGAAAGCTCAATTGAACCATGCATATCAACTGACCCAGACAATGGCGCTAAAAAATCTCTCAACAAAAGTATGACAGTAAAGTAAAGGCTGAAGAGCTACGGACCGGAGACCATGTGTAGTTATGCAATTTGGGACTACATGGCAAGCACAAAATTGGTGATAGGTGGCACCATCTTCCTCATGTAGTAGTTGGAAAGTTGGATGATCCACCAGTATAGGTATGCCTAGAGAACAACACCAAAGCTGTCAAGACCATGCACTGTAACCACTTGCTGCCTATCGGCCAGAGTTATTATTGAAGCTGAGCCAGCAGACATTGCCTCCCTAGCCCAGTGACTCATGCAGCTGCAAAAAGAGACAGAGTCAACCTACCCTAGTAGTTACAGATTTAAGGTTTCCCTGCAGCAGGCCCAGAATGATAGTGACTGTCAGTCAACCGCTGATGAAAGTGACTATGGTAATGCCTATTATCCCTCCTATGAACTGAGTCAGTTGTTTTGGAAATCTATCATAGATCGTGGGGATGAAGCTGGGCCTTCTGGACTGCCTAACCCCAGCTTCATCCTTGGAGCCAATGCTCCCTAAAGTGAAGTGCAAAGTATCACGTCTGAGGCTACGGACTCCCTGTGTTTAGTGGAACTGTGTGACTTGGCCCAAGAAGGAGCCGATGGTCTGAGCCTTCCTGGTGACAACTCAGAACTTGAACAACAACATGAGAGAGCCGACAGCTCCCTTCAGTGTTACAAAGCCTAACTATGCCAGAACCTTATCTAAATGAGCCAAGTGTTGTGGAAACAGAGCCTACAGAGCAAGGAGCTGACAGTGCTCCCAGTTTGGACATTCCAATCCATGCAGAGGCACCCCTCATGAATGACGAAAGATCCAAAGTTAGTGCTGAAAGTACAGAGACTGTGGCTGTTCCCCAGAAAGACTGGCCGACCTGTCAAGCCAGTATTGTGCTTCAGTTATGATTCTCCCAGGAGGCCAGTGGATTTGCCTCTCAATGTGGTTCTACAAGGTGTTTATATTCTCAGAGCTCACTACCCAAACTGAGCTTAATGGCCAGTTCAGGTTTTCTTCCTTCTCAGTATGGCGTCCCTGCCCCATCCAGCCCCAAGTTAGCTGATAAAGAAGGGCTCCCTCCTGCATTGTTTAACGTACAGGAAGTTACATAGAAGTTGATGGCAGAGAAGGATCACAAGGCCCATCCAGTCTGCCCATTTCTTTTTTTTTTCCATTCAAATTTTATTAAAGTTTTCTAATACAGAGAATATATCCAAGCCATATAATACATAATAGTCTTAACTTAAATACATGAAACAAAATTACAAGTATCCATTCTCACCCTACCTAACCCCCCCCCCATAACCATAGCACAGCAACCTGTTCCCACACTCCATAAATCTGAGATAAGGAAGAATCACCCTTAAGACTGTAAGGAATATAAAGTATGTAGGGACCCCAGATCTGATTAAACTTTGGTAACTTATTTTGGAGACTGGCAATGATTCTCTTCGTTCTAAGATTAGCAAGTAATTCCTGTAACCATTCAACATAGGTGATTTGGAACTATCCTTCCAGTGTCTAAGAACCACCTTCTTAACTTCCTATTCCACACTGTAATACCAGAAACATCCCCAGAAAGCATATCTCCACTGTAAACAGGTTAGTCTGTCCCAGTAGAGGATCCACCCTTTGTTTAGTAGTGGTCCAGAGTGGAGTTACCTTAGGACAATTCAAAAATATGCAGAAGATCCTCTACCTTGCTGACATCTAGTACAAGTATGTGAAGACACAATACCTAACCTTGCCAATTTCTGGGGAGAAAATAGATATTGTGCAATATTTTAAATTGCATCAATCTCAGCCTGTCTTGCAACATATATCTATGACAGCTATGCCAGAGTAGCGTCCAGTTAAACACGTTATCAGGAAAGAGGGAGGACCAGAAGGTGACCGGAGCAAAATTTTGAGGATAGGCCCAACTATAGAGAGTGCTATATATTTTAGAAACAGCATGTGCCATTCCTGCTGATGGACCTAGCTCTGATTGAAAACAGACATTTGAAGCTGTCAGGAGACTACTCCCAGCACTTTTAACAAAGATGATGGAGTTGGAAAACTTTAAATATGTCAGTGTGTGGAATTTGAAATTTGTTCAGAATTTCACCTGAAGAGTACCATTGCCCTTCCGCAGTGACCAATTCAGTAAGTTGACAGTCACCTAGTTGTGGAAGCCAACTGCTCATAAGATACTTACCATCTAATTGAAATCTGGGATTACCTCTTAGAGGTTGAAATAAGTCCTTAGT
The DNA here is from genome assembly GCA_016271365.2 of Neoceratodus forsteri. Classification (NCBI taxonomy): domain Eukaryota; kingdom Metazoa; phylum Chordata; order Ceratodontiformes; family Ceratodontidae; genus Neoceratodus; species Neoceratodus forsteri. Next base: position 323,556,309 of record JADMNL010000023.1, read on the forward strand.
ATGGCCATACTTTAAAAAGGCACATAACTGAGAATGGACTTTAATTGAGTCCCTATAGGAGAGTCCCGTAAAACCCATGGTAGGGAGTCTGGGTTAATGTAAGTCCTTAGGGGAAAAGCCATACTCCGTTATACGAGTTGTCTCCACTTTTTAACCGATTGGGACATATGCAGCTTGATCAGAGGGATCCACCACATTCAACCACCTGAGATACTTATTTCTTGACTGGCCCAGTAGTACAACCTGATGTGAGGAAGTCTTAACCCTCCAACCAGTTTAGGAACCGCCAGTTTGTGAAATGCCATTCTGGACTTTTATGGTCCCAGATGAAACTGGTGATTATACCATGAATTTTCTAAACCATGTTAATGGAAGCCAGATGTTTAGCAAGTTTAATGGGTAAAACAGACGGGCAAAAATTCATTTTGATTAAATTAATCTTTCCCCAAAGAGAGAAGGAAGCATTGCCCATCTTTTAGATCTAAATCAATAGCATGGACCAGGAGTCCAAATTTAACTGTTGAGTACAGGCTGGGGTCCTCGTGAGTAAGCCTAAGTACTTTATTGTATCAGATTTCCAAGATAACCTAAGAGCGGCAATTTCATGCTTAAAGGTTTTATGATTATGGGGAATATCAGTGTTTTTCTTTTTTTTTTTTTTGAAATTTAAATTTTATTAAGTTTTATAAAACCAAAAATACATGAAATAGAGGCTATTTGACATACTATGCACGGAACAAGTAAGAAAACACTTAATGAAGTGAAAAAACCTCTCAAAATTTAGAGGAATTCAATAGAAAACACACACAACCCAAACCCTCCCAACCCCCCACTTACCCCCACCACCCCCCATTGCCTTGGAGTGCCATAGCGAAGGGATACTGAGGTTAAGAGAGGGAACTGAGAAACAGCACTTAGTTAGCCATAACTGCTCCGGAGGCATATTACCCATTAAATATCGAAGGTCATCACCTATGGAGATTATTTCAGGTAGAGCATATAATTTACCCACTTCCGATTGAAAGAAGCCAGACAGTTTCTGGAGCTAGCTATCAATTTCTCGGTGTTAAAGCAGAGGGACATCTCTTTGAGCCATTCCTGGTATGTGATAGAATCTTGGTCCATCCAGTGTCTGAGGACCAACTTTTGACAACTATAGAAATCAGAGCCATGTGATACTTGCGTTCCTTCACCTCAATGTTGGAGTAAATTCCTAGAATACAAACTTCTTTGGTGAAGAACTCTTCAAGCCCAAAAGTGGCTCTGATTGTCTCGTATTGTATTACAGAGGGTGCCACTCTGTCACAATCCCAGAGGATATGCAGCAGATTCCTTCAGTGACCCGCGTCAGCGTGCAGTTAACTGATTTAAGTTTACCAAATTTAGCCAATTTAACTGGCCTATAATAAAGATTATTCAGAATATGGTATTGGATTAATCTATGATTGTCCTGGGAAAGATATCTGTACAAGTCTTTCCAAATCGGTTCCCATAAAAGGGGAGGCCCAAGGTAAGAGATGACCAGATTGTGGAGCTCTCCAGGATATTAGGAAACAGGGCATCCAACAATTTGTCATATATGTTAGCTATCCCATGAGGATTATCGACAGCTTCATGGATTTTCTCCAAGAAAGGCCTTATTTTAGATGGAAAGTATACAGGCCCACATATTTTGAGTATTGAGTGTCTCAATTGAAGACTTTAAAGATATATTTCTGGGAAATATTGAAAGAGACTAAAATGTCTTCCAATGGGAGGAGTGAACCTTCATATATAGAGACTCCACAAGTGAGTTGCTGGATTGTAGGAGCCACTCGGAGGTCAGCCAACTACCTCCGATTTTAATATTGGGGTTTAAAGTGAGAGGCTGTGCCAAATCCTTAGTATAGGGTATATTGAGAATTCCAACATTGGGAGAGAATTTTAATGGAGAGACTAAGCAGATTCCTGTATGGCTACAGGTAATGTGGAAAGGAGTAACAGAAGATATGGGGGGTTGTAAGTTGTGTTGATCCATTAATCTAAGCTCCAGTTGTAACCAGATTGGTTGAGGTGAGTTAGGTTGAGTAATGGACCATTTCCTATTTTATATAGGTGACTAGCCCAATAATATAGTAAGAAATTAGGTAGGCAAAGGCCCCTTTATCTCTAGCTGCGCTTAAGTTTGAGAAAGGCTCGTCGAGGCTGTTTACCTTTCCAGATAAAATTGGATAACAAGGAGTGTATTTGACTAAAATACAGTCTGGGAGCAAATATTAAGTAGATTTAGGGGTAAAATATCGGGTAAGATATTCATTTTAACAATGTTGATGCCCCCATAGAGATATTTGTAATTTTGCCACGGTCAAGATCTCTCTGAATCCTTGTTAACATATCATCTAGATTAAGCTTCCTGACCGTTTCTACCTCACGAGCCAAGTGGATGCCCAAGTATTTAAGCAAGGCTGGGGACCACTTCATGCCAAACTGTGTGAAGCCCGCTTGAAAGGTAATAGAGTTTAATGGAAAAATAACTGATTTAGATAAGTTTAACCTGTAATTAGACACCTGACCAAAACAGTCAATAATTTGTAGTACTTGTGCTAAGGATGTTTCTGGTTGGTAGGTGTAGCAGAATATCATCTGCAAAACCGACAGAGTTAGTGGGAGTTGAGAAATGACACAGCCTATAACTCGTGGTGAAGCTTTAATACTAATTAATAAGGTTCTAGGTATAAATTAAAAGATAAGGGAAAGAGGACAACCTTGCGTGTACCAGAACATAAGGGAATTGGGAGGAGAAAACTCTGTTACAGTAAACTTTTGCGAGGAGCCTTGTAGATCGTCATGATCCAACAGATAAAGGTGTCAGGAAGCCCATTCTCTTCAAAGTAGCCCACAAAAGTCCCAGTTCACCCTGTCAAAGGCTTTTCTGCATCAAGTGCAACTAGGACCATAGGAGATTGTGAATTTTGGGCCATTTGAAAGATATGAGACAGGGTTCTCAAGTGGTCGGCTGCAGACCCTACCTTGGACAAAGCCAACCTGCTCCGGGCTCAGTAAATGCTGCCAAATCTTCTTGATTCTAAGTGAGAGAATTTTGGATAATATTTTGATGTCATAGTTTAGGAGTGAAATTGGTCAGTAACTGACTGGATCCAGTAAGGGTTTATCAGGTTTTGGGATTAGAATTATCGTGGCCTCTAAAAGAGAGGGTCGAGACACTTTGAGAGAAACATGTATTCAGTATAGTTTTAGAAGTAGTGGGGACAGTTCTTTGCAAAGACTTTATAAAAGTTCGAAGGGAAGCCGTCAGGCCCAGGGCCTTATCAAAGGCAAATCATTAATTGCCTCTTCAACTTCAATTAAGGTGATAGGGGCTGATAGAATATCACAGTGATGTGCCTGGAGGGAAGGGAGATTGACCCCATCCAAAAACTGCTCTGTCATATGAGGGTGTAAATGAGGGTACTTTTGCGTACATCTCTTTATAAAAGATTCAAAATTTGTGCAATATCTCTAGGCAAAGTTTTGGTGGTGCCATCATGGGAGTTTAAAGCTGGGATTAATCGAGCTCTCCATCTCTCTCAGTCTAAGAGCTAGCATTCTTCTAGGTTTTCTCCTGGTCCAGATAACGGTCTTAGTTTTAAGCATAGCATAGTCTGCTTTTCTCTTGTTAGATCATTGTATTCACTCCTGAGTTTAACTAGAGCTGCCAGGTCTTGTGAGGGAATGGAGTGGAAGATTATCTTCAGCTGACCTGAGCTGTTTGGATATTAAGATAATTTTGGTCTCTCTTATCTTTTCCTACTGGAAGCAACCTTGATGAATTGCCCTAATAAAACATTTGAGGAGCACCAGAGTATGTCGTCCCTATGGACAGACCCTTGATTGAATTCTAGATAAGATAGAATCTTGTCTTTAATTTGGATAACTGTATGTTCATCCTTAAAGATTTACGTATTTAATTTCCATGAAGTGTCCTTTGTCCCTGCAGACCAAGGAAACCGTGATCCATACCAGAGAGTGGTCCGAGATAACTATTGGTTCTATACCTACTTGATGTGTATTACTCAATAGGTGAGAGCTAAATAAAATGTAGTCAATTCTTGACCACGTTTGATGTACCTGAGATAGAGGAGAAAAGGCGGTTATCAGGATTAAGAAGGCGCCAGGGATCACAGAGCCCTAGCAGGTGCATAAAGTCAGTGAGAGCCTGTTGGGAGGGACGAAGGTTTAATGGCCTATAGGTTTTGTCCAAATCGTTAGATAGGGCTATATTCCAATCACCCCAAGAATGAAAAGAGAGGCAGAAATCTACTCAGATTATCTGCTAAGGACATCAGAAAATATGGGTCTCCTCCACTGGACCATATATTGCCCCAAGTACCACATTACTGTTGTTAAACTGGCCCTTAACCAAAACAAACCTACCATCTTGATCGGTAATACTATCTTCCACTACAAACCTGACATGTTGTTTAATTAGTATGGCTACCCCCTGCTGGCATGCGAGCCAGTGGCTGTGAAAATTTGGTAAACTCCCGCCTCGTAACCCTTTAGCTTCTGAGGCTGCCAAATGTGTTTCCTGCATGAAAACTATATCCACATTTAATAAGAAACAATTATGGAGAACCTGGTGTCTTTTAAGGGGTCCTGACGCCTCTGACATTCCAACTGGCAAATTTAATCTGCCTCGCAGCCATATTGATTAGTACTATATATAAGAGAGTTTGAGATCCATAACCCTCTACTGTGATCAAAGATGTGGTGTTCTCAAGGTACCTCCACTAATATAATCCAAACGCTTGGCACTCCCGAGGCTCCTTCCCGACCCCACAAAAGTAGCATTTAACAACTAGCCCTTCCACCAGCAGGAATACATGATATTGTATAGCGTAAGATCTATACATAGAGAGATATCTTAATGTTAATTAGTTCCGATACTAAGGTATACCACCCCAACCACCCCCCATTTATTACATTCCTAAATATAACTGAAACCCCATGAACTATATACAAACAATCCCTTTAAATCCAAAAGAACATATCCAGACCAAACCTGTATCCTGGATAGGGATTGACCCTCAGGGCTAGCAGACCCAAGCATAACTATAATGATTACTTGCTTATTGTATCTTTTAACACGAAACATTAAAATAAACACAAACAGCCCAAACAGGTGCGGGAAGAACAAAAGCCTGAGTACTGCTGCCGCCTCCCCCATCGCGAGGCTACGAGGCAGCTCTCCTCAAGGCTAGCCAATCATGGCACCCCCAACCCAGCACAATTCCTTGAGGCTTTAACTTCTGGCACCCTGAAAAGAAGGTAGTGCATTAAAGGATCCTACCAGACATTGTAGAGAAAGGAGCAAACTCACTGTGCTGGGGTGCTAACATCCTGGGTTGATGCCAGTAGTGTTCAAGCGGGCGTCCCTTAGCAGGTTCAGGCGTATGAGGAGCAGAAAGCTCCATGCAGAGTGAAAGGCCATCGCATGGCAGGAAGAGGGAGGAACACAATCTTGCTGGGACCAACTGGTCCGTCAGGAAAACTGGCCGGCGGAAACCATTGGCAGGAGAAAAGTACCTACCCCGGGCGAAAAGAAGGCCGCAGCTGCTCAGCCTGGTAACCAGCGGCATTGAAACCCGAGCAAACACCACCGCCCCAGATGGCTGAAAGATCACTCCAGCCAACCGCCCTATCAAACAGACCGCATCCTACAAAGAAAAGGATAAAGAAACAGCAACCAAAACATTCGTATCAGGTAGGCAGACATTGAAACTGTAATTGGAGTTCACAATTCAGCCAGTTTTAAACAAGTTAGGCAATCTCTGGGGCAGATTTCCTTTGGCTTGATCCGCTTCTCAAATGAATGCCACGCTCCATCGAGTAGCACTTGCAGCCTAGCTGGATAGTTCATTAAATCGAATGCGGCAGCTATCAGCTTGGTCACTATCGGTGAAAAGCCCTTCTCTTTGCTGGGTTTCAAAGGGAAGATCTTGGGTGAATCTCAACGTGTGGTTTTCCCATAGAATTGTTTGCAGGTCTTTAGCTTTGCTTAAGATGTGTTGCTTTTCCAGGTAACTGAGCATCTTAATTATTATAGGCCTCGAGGCGTACCAGGTGGTGGTTTGGCTTAGAGACGGTGTGCCCGCTCAATATGGTACTGAGGGTTGATAGGAGGGACCCACTATCTTGGTCAAGAGCCTTTGGACAAAGGTCAGGATATCTGGACCCTCTTCAGCTTCTAGTAAACCCAGAATTAAAATATTATTCCTCCTACTGTCCTTCGAGATCTTCTGTTTTCAACTGAAGTTTGGCAATTTGTTGCTTAAGGAGGACGATTTCAGGATCGGTTTTAACCCTCCATGATTCCAGGGAACAGGTTCTGGCTTCAGTGTCTCCGACTCTGGTAGTCAGCGAGGCAAGGTCATTACATGGATTTTAACTCCTTCGATATATCCTGCAGAGTTTCCCGAAACAGGATTAGTTCCTGGAGAAAACGGTCTTCTGTAAGAGGGTTAGAGGAGAACCTGAGGAGCTAGATTTAATCCGAACCCACATTCTGAGTTCTTGATTTTTAGATGCTTTCTCCGGGTATTCGGTGGTGTGCCTGGTCCGGCAGGCTTTATTTCGACCTCCATAGTCTTCACGACACCCTAGCGTTCTGGTTTTAAAATTCGCTTGCACGCCAGTGCAAATGCGTTGTTGACCTCCTGAGAACGTTGGCAGATGGTTGTAGATGAGAAAAGTGCCCACAAAGCCGGTAGATACTAAAATTAGCTGGTTGGTAGGAGAGCTAAAGATTATGCTGCCATTAGGAGCACTGCGTCACGTGACCTCTCCCACCAGTGTTTTTCAATATTTAATTTATAATTGGAAACTTTACTAAAGCCCTGTGTAATTTCTAGTAAAGCTGGTATAGCAGTCTGCCCATTTCTTTTCTGCCTTATAAATGTGCCATCGCCTTTGCTCTGTCAGTGGCCTATCTATTCATGCTCATCTGTATTGCTCGCTATGCCTATCCCATGCCTGTTTGAAGCCCTGCACTGTATTCATAGCCACCTCCCTAAGGTAGGCCGTTCCATGCATCCACCACCCTTTCTGTGAAAAGAATTTCCTCCATTCCCCTTTAATCGGCCTCCTCTAATCTCATGCTGTGGCCTCTTGTCCTGCTATTTTCTTATATTTAAATATGTTAGACTCTATCACCTTGTTAATGCTCTTAAGGTGTTTGAATGTCTCTATCATATCACCTCTCTCCTCCTTTGCTCAAGGGTATACATATTGAGCTCCGTTAATCTGTCCTCTTATGTCTTCTGATGCAGTCCTGTGCCATTTGGTTGCCCTTCTCTGGACTGCCTCAATTTGAGTTAATGTCCTTGTGATGCGGCCTCCAGTACTGCATGCAGTACTCAGATGGGGCCTAACCAGTGTCTTGTAAAGAGGATTATTACCTCCTCTTACTAACTTGTGATATCCCTACTAATACACCCTAACATCCCCCTAGCCTTATCTACTGCTATTGAGGTCTACTTGGATGATTTCAGGTCATCGGTGATGATGATGCTCAAGTCTGTTTCTTCCTTTGTGACTGCCAGCAACTCCTTCCCAGCCTATAGGTGGCTTCAGGGTTTCTCTTCCCTATGTGCGTGATCTTGCACTTCTTTGCATTAAATCCCAGTTGCCACTCTTCTGACCATTTTGCTAGTTTATCCAGATCTCTTCTCATTCTGCCCACCCATCCGGATCATCTACTCTGTTGTAGATCTTGGTGTCATCTGCAAACAGACAAGCCTTACCCTCTAGTCCATCTGCAATGTCACTAATGAAGATATTGAAGAGGACTGGCCCCAGGACTGATCCTGAGGTACCCCACTTGTGACTTGCATCTCTTCTGACTGAATACCATTTACCACCACTCTCTGTTTTCTGCCTGTCAACCAGTTTGCCACCCAGTGGACCAACTCTGACCCACCCCAAGCCTACCCAGCTTATTTATCAATCTTCTATATGGAACAGTGTTGAAAGCTTTGCTGAAGTCAAAGTAGGCAACATCAACTGCTCCCCTTGGTCCACCACTCTGGTTACATAGTCGAAGAAATCTATGAGATTAGTTGGCAGGACCTTCCTTTTGTGAACCCATGCTGTCTTGGATCCTGTGCCTTGTGGATTCCAGCTATTACACTATCCTTTCCTTAAGGACTGCCTCCATAATCTTGCCCACTATTGAGGTAAGACTGACTGGTCTCTAGTTAGTTCCTCCTCCTCCCTGCTACCACTCTTGTGGAGCGGGATCACATGAACCTTCTCCAGTCTTCTGGGACCTCTCCTGTGTTCAGAGACTCACTAAACAGTTCTGCTAATGGCTCTGCTAGTTCCACCCTTTGCTCCTTAAGTACCCTGGGGTGTATGCCATCAGGTCCCATTGCCTTGTCCACCCTGAGCTTAGCGAGCTCTTGTAGGACCCTTTCTTTGTGAAGGAGTAGTGCTCATTTCCCTCCCCTCTGTGTCCATGGTGCTGAGCTATGGGCCTTGCCCTACCTTCTTTTCAGTAAATACTGAGCAAAGTATCTATTTTGGATATATGCTTTTACAGGGTCATCCTCCTCACATGCCCCTTTTCTCCTTTGAGCTTAGCAATACCCTCTGGACTTTCTCCTTTCACTAATGTATCTATAGAAAGTCTTGTCACCTTCTTTACTGTTCGTGCTAGTGTTTCCTTAATTTGGGACTTGCCAGCCTTACTGCCTCCCTGCTTCCCTTAGGGCAGTTTGGTATGCCTCCTTGTCTTCATCCTGCTGTGTTCCCTTATATTTCCTGAAGGCCAGCCTTTTGGCTCTGACCTTTTCTGCTGCTGTATTGAGAACCAAAGTGGTTTCCTTCTTCTTTTGCACTTCCATGTCTGTCTAGCACAATGGGATGTTGAACTGCATTCATAACTGTCTGATTAGTCTAGCTTTTAAGCAAGTCAACCTGATTCGCCCCTCCTTGTTTAAGTCCCGAATAAATCAGATTTAACTTTGTTTGCATTTAACCTGACTGAGGTTCCAGTTTGTGCCAAAATATTGTACTGTTGCTATTTGCTGTGCTTAGTCTTGTTTTACGGGGGTCCCCAGGGTCATGCTAGAGGAACCAGCCCTGGTGGTAAGTGCAAACAGTGTGGTGTTGTCTGGTGAATAAGGGTCATCGTGAAAGTAATTAGTGTATATTGTTCAGTCCACTAGAAGGGACAGAAGGGGTTACAGTGTCCCTGAGGCTGTGCCCAGGTTAGCTTGGACCACCAACAACCCTGACCTCTGGGTGAGGCACCGCTTCATTACACAGGCCCCTTAACCTGCTACTAGCCAAGCAGGCAGGAGTAGTAGACCTTGGGATAGTGCCACCTAGGGGTTACATAAATATTTACAGTGCACAAAGGACTTCCTCTGCTCTGAAATCAACAGCAGAATGGAATCAATTAGGGCAAGCCTGGTTGTTGCTAGCTTCATTACACTCGAACCTAGCCCAGGCTTTTACACTATACACTAGCTGGAGCTCTTAAAGGGATAGCATGCTGGCACAACATGGCACACTCACACAGAGCAACAGCAGCACACCATCACCCACGGATTCCTCATCCCTACTGGACATCGGCCAGGCAGTGGGTATCAGTGGAGGCCAGGGAGACACTCAAGGTAAGCCATCTAATTTGGTGGGGGACGCTACAGCTACTTTATATCTGCCCTGTGGGTCAGCTATGTGTCTATGCACTTTGCTGCAGAGTCCTGGGTGGATCCATACTGCCACTCCCTTGGCCCTGGACATGAAATTTGCTGCACTCAGTGTGCCCCCAGATTTCTCCAGTATCATGGCCTGCTCCTTATCTATGTGGGTTTCCTGGAGAAAGTTTATGTCCCTTTACCTTTTGATATAGAATAGGACTTTTCCACTGAATAACAGTTTTAATCCACTGACATTCCAGTTGAGAACATTTAGTGACCCCATATTTTCATTGTGATGTTAAGTGTCTTTAATCAACCAAGGGTCCACCCTCCCCTCCTACCATTCCTCCCTGCTGTCCACTCTTTACACTCTGTTGAACATTAACATTTGGTCTAAAAACAGCTTTAACCACAAGCAAACCTCTGGAACAGTTCAAGTCCCTGTCCACTCTTTCCCAACTGTGATGTCCCATTCACCCCCCAACAAGACCTATGATACCATCCTCACACCATCCTTTACCTCCTGCCCTTCCTTCCTCTTCCCTCCCCTCCTCTCCGAAACAAATGACTTCATCTCCTGACTCAGATTAATTGACTCACATAGGTCCAAGACTATGCTGCCATCTCAGTTCCCTGGCAGGCTATATCCCCAGAAGATTTTTTTAACTGCACATAAGAAACCACAGAATATTATTCAGCAATTTACATAAGCCATGAATTCATTTCCACAAACCATGGAATAATATTCTACAGGTAAGCCCTCCTCACTGGGTTGCTATCCAGGCTTGGTAGGGTTCTCCTCTGGTTAGGCCCCTGTGTTAGTCAGCTAGGAGGTGATTCCTTGGTACTGCCACCAGGGGCAGAGTTTCACTGGCATTTAAGCCTGGGTTTTCCTGGAGCAGGAGAGAGATGGAGAGACAGCAATATTGAGTAGGGCAGTATGGCCGGGGAGGGCAGTCCTCTCTGGACCATCAGGTATAGGGGTGGCAGCATTGGTGCAATGTGGGGAGGTTTTCGAGGAGGGCTGTAAGAGTTTGGTGGCCATGGGAGCTGGGGTTCACCTGTGTGCCCATGCAATAGCTGAAGGAGGTACTAGGGATGGAAAGGCTGGAGCATTCTTCAGGGACCAAGTGGTCCAGTAACCAGACAAATGGAAGGGGGACCAGACAGTGGGCTGTTACAGTGGTGAGGACCACAGCAGGGTTCTTCAGGGGTGGCAGATCCATAGGGGCTTCTCCCATGAGGCAGTGCAGTACAGTAAGTAGGGAGAGGAAAGAAAAAAAAAAAAACAGAGAAAAAGTAAGTATTCCAAACAACAATTGGGGGCCAGAAATAAGACATGATGGGAGTGGTGCAGTGCAGTAGCTGTGGAGCACAGTCTTCGGAGGCGTTCTGGAGGATGTGGGGTTGTCCCATCTGCAGGTACCTCTCTGGGCTGAGGGAGGAGTTGCTCATCTCCAGGCTGAGTTGGCCAGGATTGTGGGACCTCCTCTCCCACCAAGGGACCACCAGGGTCACTGCTGTTGCCTTACAGGTTGTCAAGAAAAGGGTGGTCAGACCACAGTGGGCTCAGGGAGGGTGAGGGCGGTGGAACAGAGGCACATCCCTCCAGTTGTACCTCTCCACAATTTCTATGCTGTTCTGGAAAAAGTGTGCTTCCTCTATGGAGGCACCTGCAGTGGAGACAAGGAGGATGCTGGGAACCTCCACAAGGAGACCCACAGGAGGGTGGCATGGGACCCCACAGGGAAGGAAACAACTCCTGGTGGGGACTCCATTGTTAGAAAGGTAGAACTGGGGAGGAAGGAGAGGGAGGTAAGGTGTCTGCCTGGTGCCATGGCTTGGAGGGACAGGGAGCGAATCCTCAGGATCGCAGGAGCAGTTGCACAGGGGAGGAGCTGGATGTCATTGTCCACCTAGGGACAAATAACCTGGCTAAGAAAGGGATCAGAGCAATGCAAGAAGCATTTGTGGAAATGGGGAGGGGCCTAGACAAATTGCATGCACAGTAATCTTCTCTGAGGTGCTGTCTGTCTATGGCAGGGTGAGGCTAGGGTGCTCCACACCATAGGATTCAATCAGTGGTTGAAAAAATGGTGCAGAGCTCATGGATTTGGCTTCATTGGGGACTGGGGGTCCACCTGGAGGATGCAGGCCTATACTGGCGTGATGGTCTGCTCTATCCAGGCGGGGAACCAGGATCTAGGTGATAGGTTTAAATACTTCATTGGCAAACATTTAAACTAGCCAAGGGGAGGCACTGGAGAGGAGCAGGGAAATCCTAGATCTCCCAAAAAAATCAGGGTACTAATTGAGGTAGACACTAACAGAGATGTCGAAAGGGAGAGCTTAGGGGAAATGGAGAAAGTGACAAACGGAATAAGGACAGGGATGGGGCAAAAAGGGTAAGGCCATCAAGAAATGGAGGGTAATGAGTACCAATGCCCGTAGTCTAGGCAACAAGCTCCCTGAACTGGTGGCCTTGATAGAAGAGGATGCCTGGATATCATAGCAGTTACAGAAACATGGTACACAGAGAACCATGACTGGGATGTTAAAATGCCAGGGTACACAACCTACAGGAGATACTGGGAGAGGAGAGAGGGGGTGGAGTAGCTCACTATGTAAGGAAGGGATAAAAGCAACTGAACAAAAGAGTAAACAGGGAGGAGAGGAGGCACTGTGGGTCACCTTAGAGACTGAAATGGCACCACAGTCCACACAGGGGTTATATAAAGACCACCATGTCAAAGGGAGAGAATGGACATGGATACGATAGAAGGCATACTTAGGATGGCAGAGTAAGGGAGATACTGTTGATGGGGACCTTAATATGCCAGATGTTAACTGGAGCACCTTTGCTGTAGCCACATCCAAAAGCAGGGCCATTCTTGATGCCCTTCAGGTGGCATGCCTCAGACAGCTAGTTTTGGAACTTATTCATGAGGAGCAATCTTAGACCTTATACTCTCAAATGAGGACAGTGACAGGATGTCAGATCTAGAGTGGTTAGCCATTTGGGAACAAATGACTACAAAACAGTGTGGTTCATGATAAACTCAGCTACAAAGTCAAGCCATACAAAAGTGAGGGTTCTGGACTTCAGGAGGGCTGACTTTGGTAAGATGGGATAGTGCCTTAGAAAGCACTAACAAACAGGCTAGAAGGAGGGTGGAGCAACAATGGGGAAATATCAAAACTGCCATCCCAGAGGCAATAAGCCTTTGTGTGAAGCAAATCAAAATGAAAGAAAAGGGTTCTCAAAGAGGTGGTGGTGAAGGTTAGGGAAAAAGATAGCATTTAGGAAGTATGAGGAAACACAGAAGTAGCAGGACAAAGGACTGTCCAGTTAAAGCAGAAGAAAACAGGAGGGTAATCAGAATAGCAAAGGCCCAAACTGAGGAAAGATAGCCAACTCAGTTAAGAAGGGGATAAAACCTTTTATAGATATATCAGACAGCGTAGAAAGACAAAGGAGGGATAGTGAGGCTGAATAGAATGGACGGTGGGTGGGTGGGAAAAGAGGGACAGTGAAAAAGCAGGGATACTGAATGAATACTTCTGTTCAGTATTCACAAAAGAGAGGAGGTGGGAAGTGCCTAATCCATTTAACAGAAGCACTCTGGATAGAGGGTCGATCAAAGTCCTTTCACAGAAGAAGGTTCTGAAAGAACTCCTAAAACTGAAGGTGGACAAAGCAGTGGGGCCAGATGGAATTCACTCCAGAATTCTAAAAAGAATTAAGCAGTGAACTAGTGACACATGACTACCCTTTTAACAAATCATGGGAGGATGGTGTGGTACCTGAGGACTGGAGGAAGACAGATGTGATTCCCTTCACAAAGTGGGACCAAGACAGAGGCAGGAAACTACAGACTTGTCAGTTTGACCTCTGTGGTGGGGAAAGTGATGGAATCACTTCTAAAGGAAAGAATTGTTGAGTACCTAGAGGCCAGTGGGGCACGGGACCCAAGGCAGCATGGGTTCACAGCGGAAGGTCATGTCAGATGAATCTAATTGATTTTTGACTGGGTGACCAAAGTAGTAGACCAGGGAGGGGCTGTGGACATGGCCTACCTAGACTTTAGCAATGCATTTGAAACAGTCCCACACAAAGATTAATAGTCAAATTAACCAGCCTGGGAGTGGATCCCAGGGTGGTAGCCTGAAAACAATGGCTGGACAACAGGACACAGAAGGTAATTGCAAATGGAGTCCACTCTGAAGAAGGAGGGTTACTAGTTGGGTACCGCAGGGTTCAATACTGGGTCCAGTCCTTTTTAATTGAAGGGTGCAAGCCCGTAGTTATGTAGGGGAGGCTCCTCCTCCACATCCTACTTAAACTTAACAGCAGACTCCCGCTCTGCTTAGGCAATCATGATACATATGCTAAGCTCCGTGCTGCGTGCTGGCTCCTGCCCTTCCCCCTCCCCTCTTCCTGCCCCATGGTTCCTCCCGGTCATTCGTGTTTTCCCGGCCCTCCTTTCCTGATGTTTCTTTCTTCCTTGTTCTTTCTTTTGGGGGTTGGCTTACAACCACAGTGCCGTAGTTTGTTCGTTTCCTTACCTGCTTCACTCCTTGCGAATGGACCGCTGTCTGAGGCTGCCTGCTTCTTCCTTCCGACCAATGGGCCCTACTCTTATGGACTTTGCATTCTCACAGCAGCACTGTGGTTCACATTGTTTCTTCTCCACTCATTCTTCTCCCTTCCAAAGACCGCTCTCGCTCTCTCTGCACCTCATCCTTCGCACCCAAGAGCTTATTATTCCCGGATTTGATGGTTTCCTTGCAGTACACCGACCTCTACCACAACTGGGCGCCTTCTCAACTCCAGGCCCTTGGCAACCCTGAGACGCCTACTCAACGGACTATTTAAAGGCTATTTCAAGTCCACTCGCTGCACTCCATCGTGTGCATTTCATTATTACCTTTCCTGAGGTGCCACATTGGGCGCTTACCCTTTAAACCTTGAAGCAGTCCCGTGTTGGGGGAGGGACAGGGTTGGATGTATATGATTATGTCAGTACTAGGATATCTGCATAATGGGGGCTGCTGTGATGAGAAAACTTAACGCCATGACTGCTTAATCAGTCAGTTCTGAGATTGGAAGCTACTAATGGATTGTTTCTTGTCAGACAGGATTCATTTTCCAGGGAGACTATGCTGAAACTCCAGTATGGCCTGATATAGCTTTCTCCCATAACAATTGCCAGCCAAGTCGCTTTACTCGTCCATCATGTTTTCAGTCATCATTAATCAGGGAGCCTAGCCTTCGTGGCTTCCTGCACCACTTCAGCAGCTACGTTTTCCAAGTCCTTATTACCATTCTAGTAGCTTCCTGCTATCTTAGCCTACTGAGTACAATACCTTGGCATAGCACTCAGTCATAATGAACATCATTTGCAGACACTCAGGCCACTAAATGGCCTCCCACTCTTAATATTTTCAGATTCTAAGCAAAGGAAGGAATGTTGCAAGCTCTATTTCCATATGTATTCAGGACATTTATCTGAGCATCACTCACAGGCATCCTTCCAGACATGGTATCTCTACAAGCATTTCTATGTAAGCTTGAGCTCCATTTACAACATCTTGATCCATTGCTACCATTCTGCATAGTTGGCAGCTGCAACTCCCTTACTCTCTTACTACTGCTATACACCCTGCCTCGCCCTGCAGAAGTGAGGTTCACATACTCCTATCTAGTTTTCCACGTCTCGCCCATGCTTGATCTACAAGGCCTAGAGGTTCAATTATTCACACCTGCCTGTGCTGTATCTGGTCTGAGGTTTTATAATTTTCAGCCTGCTGCGTCCCATCTGTGCCTGGAATTCATGCTCTCTAACTCCTACCTGCCTCTCTACCTTACCAGCAGACCTATGAGGGTCCAGCTGCACTACATGATTCTTATGGAGCTAGTCACCCCTCTACTTGCTGTACCAGCTGACCTATGAAGGTCTGGCTCGCATCCTAACCATGGGACTAGCTGCCAATTCTACTACTGCTTAACTTGCCAATCTATTCCCTACCAGCAGACCTATGAAAGTCTGGCTGCCTTCCTGTTGCCTGAAGCTAGCTGCCTCTCTACTTACCTCACCAGCTGACGATAAGCTGCGCATCTCACCGAGGACTAGCTGCCACTCTATTCTACCAGCAGACCTCCATAGTTCTGGCTGCATTTTCAGATTACCTGGAACTAGCCTCCCCTCTCTTCTTACCTCACCAGCCACGGTTAAGCTGCGCATCTCCCCGAGGGACTAACTGCCATGCTGTATTACTACCAGCCGACCTCCATGGGTCTGGCTGTGCTTTCACATTACCTGGAACTAGATGCCTCTCTCTTCAGTTGCACGGTCCACCCACGCTTACTTACTTATTGGGCTTGCCATGTTCTACTTCTTGGATGCTTCCTAACCTCCTCACCAGTGCCTTGGATTACTTCCCTTACAGCCTACTAAGATTCCAGTTTCAGCTCTACAGTCATTTGCTCTATATCATCTCCTACAAATATACTCTACTAATTATCATACTTACCGGCTGGGCAGTTTACCTACTAATCACCTGCTTACTCGACCTGCCTTGCGCCCATTGGGCTGGAGGTTCCTACTAATCACCTCGCTTCTGACCTGCCTTCACCCATCGGGCTGGGAGGTTTACCTACTTCTGCTCTACTTCTGCCTCACCCAGCTCAGGGCCTGGAAATTCACACATTCTACTATATGCCTACTTGCTCCTGTGTCTGCCAGCTGGAGCTCCTTTACTGGATTCGCATCTGGACATTTCTTTGTTCATCATCTATTCTTGAATACTTTGCCCTGCTGCTTCAGCCATGGAATTACTGCTGCTTCTCTTTCCCAGGACACTTAGTTGATCTTTCCTGAAGACCTTCACTAGTCTGATTATGCTGTACCGCCTCGGACCTTGTGACAACGCTACTTCATTTGACTCAGCCTCTTCAGTGATTGCCATCTAGGACTCCTCTGCTCGACTATTCAGGACTCGTCAGGATACCCTTCACAACTCAATTCTAGCTTAGTATCATCCAGCTTGGACTGTAGATGTCAACATTGTTACACAACCTATTGGATCCACAAAGCTCTCTGATTCCTTTGCTTGTCCTTTCTTCATGCCCTTCACCTTCTTACATTCCTCATTTGCAATGCTACTTCCCTGCTACTATGTCTACTCCTGCAGCATTATTTACTCCATCAACTGACTTTCTGAAGTGGATGCTGGGCCTAGATTCTGGATCTCCTCTGCGATGTCATCCTCACTGCTGGAATGCTTCACCACCTGCGACTCTTCGCTTACGTTTATTTCAAACCACGGATGTCACTCCATTTCATTCCGGCTTGCACATGGACTTTCAGACCCTGGGATTTACTGGATGGATGCTTGCTCTATTCATCTGACTTGTCACAATTACATATGTCTTCAGTCCTCTGTTTCTTTGGACTGGGTTCTACATTTGGGTTCAGATTAGCCGATTAGATTATTTAGGATTACTCTCCTTTAGTATGCCCAGAAGGATGGGCAGATCAGTAGCCATGGGTCCTCAGAGGTTCCCCAAGGGTTTTTCCTCTCCTGCATGCTACTGGTCACACTCTCCGGAGTTAGAGGAGGTGATCATCTACACATTATTAGGGGTGTGTTACTGTTCAACTCCTTCATCAGTCGGATACAGAACAATTGTTGATATAATTTCTTTTGGGGGTTTCATAATACTAGACCAATAGTTCTTAGACTTTGTCACAGTGAGCCTCCCCAGATCCATGGAAAATATTTTGAGCCTCCTAAAAACTGAAATAATCTTTGGCCTCCCAAAGAAAAATAACACACTGTACTGCATGATAAACCATGAATATATTGAAACCCCTTTGAGTACTTGGCTCACATTCAGTTCTTTGTCTTATATTGACGTAGAACTTTTGAAAAAAGCTCCTGTGCTCAAAGATGTTATCTGATTAACAAGTAAATAAAACAAACAAATATTGTTATTCAGCTTATGTGTAACCTCCCCCACAGGCCAGCCTACTTGCTCCACTATTTTCATTCTTGAACCATTGTTACCCCTTGTTGTGGTACCTTCATGGGGTCAAACTACTTTCTGTTTCCTCTCTATATAAAATAACCTTCCTACATACTTTGCCTCTCCTCCTCCTTCCTGCTCCTAAGCAACTTCTCTGGGATTACTTTACTCCTTCCTGCTATTGCTCTTTGCACTTCTATGCTCAACCCTTGTATTTGGGCTGTTCTGCCATCACACTACAAATTGATCAATTACCACCACTCATTATTAGTTTGTTGTTCATATCTGTTTGCACTATTGTTCATTGTGTATTTCTTCATTGTTTTGCAGTTACCTTTTGAAATGTATTCACTCCCTACCCTTCCCAGTACACCTGAGATCTTGGCTCATTCACCTTTCCTTGTCACCTATTAGTAAATAAATACATTAAATTCACTCACTATTATCCTCTCAGTTTGCTTCATCTCTTCACACATAATATATAAAACTCAAAATTGAAATACAGTACTTTTCAGACTTGCTTGAGCCTCCCTGGAACAGGTTGGGGCCTCCCAAGGAGGCTGGCCTCACCATTTGAGAACCCTGTACTAGACAAAGCTTTCTCCCTACAGGTGGGATACAGAGAAAGGCCAAAACCGTCAAATAATAACAAATAATTCTCAGTTCAAGCATCCAAGCTCATTGCTCATACTATCTGATTCATATCGTACTATAATCATCGACTTGATCATGTTCATGCTGAAGTACCTAAGCACAAATCATTCCATACTACTACTACCTAGCAACCAATGTCTACTTAACAGCTGGAGTCTGTATCCAAACATCTACATCATCCAGCTACAGTATGTAACATAAGCACTGAGCTATGAACCACACATAATTGAAGGCGCAGAGGCCGTGGTTATGAGGGGAAGAGCTCCTCCCCATCCTACTTAAACTTAACAGCAGACTCCCACTGCACCTGGGAAACAAAACCCAGGGAAGATTACACAATGGGGAGGAGGTAGTAACAACAACAAAAATGGAAAGGGACCTGGGGGTAATCATATCAGATGACCTTAAGGTTGGCAAGTGTAACCCCAGAGGCGCTATCTCAAGACTACCCCTGCCTGCTCCAACTGTAACAGGGTGAGGGGCCTAGATCCGTTGGTGGGTGCCTCCACCCAGAGGTTGAGTTAGAACAGTCGAGGTTGACTTGGTCACAGCCTCTGGGTTGCTGCAACCCCTTTCTTCCCACTAGTGGCCCACACAGTTTAATTACAGTGTCTTACCATATACACTTACCCCCGCCGAACCACTCAGCCCACTCCAGGGATCCCTGAAAGTAAGGTGCAGTTACACAATATTCACTGGGCAGTAATTCGCCATTAATACACAAACTAGCCAGTGTACCTTTGCAAAACAAACAATCTGATTTATTTAAGGGAGATAACAAGGACCAGGGGAATCAAGTTGATTGGCTTACCACCACAGTATATGAGTATCTACCTAGGGCTCTGTGCACAGGTCTAACCTATAAGTTACTGTCTATGGGTACCCAAGCCCTAAAGGCTAGTTCCTCGATGTAGCTGGTTGGGGACCTTACACAAATGAGCATTTAATTCCTATGAAGATAAATAGAGCCATCAGGCTCAGTCAGTGTAGCCAGCAGAGTAACCAGATGGTCTTGCACTTACTAGGAACATTTGACAGGAGCTACCCTGATTTAGTACTCATGACTCCAGAAAGAAGCACACTCTCACACCACTTGCAGGACTGAGCCTGTACTTCAAGCATGTCTCCACACATTTATACGCACTGCAGAGGGTACCATACCAGGCAGCTGCTGTCCTTCTCGATACCTGCCCGCCATACACTGGGCCCAACCGACACAGCTTCACTGTTCCAGACAGACCGAGCACGATTCAAGCAGATTCTCCAGTCTTCTACAGGGTGAGCCTGGTAGGTAGCCGCTCCTGCACAGCCTCCTCTGACCGCTTCCAGGGGTTTAGTCCGAATTCATCGGCGTTTACAACGCCCGGCGCTAGCCTTACGCGCTTCCCGCATGACCACTCAAACAGCACAGGAGCCCCCAAGCTCCTTGCCTTGCTCACAGCCACAACGCCTCTGCCTCTGGACAGTATGGGGCAAGCTTCTCTGTTTAGGCGGCACAGCCCCCATTGGTAGGTTGCTGAAACCAGCCAGTGAGTTCGCCCCTCATTGGTGTAAAAAGGCACCATGGTCCAGAACTTCACTTCCCAGAACCTTCAGCTGTATCCCCATTGGTCAGCCGGCTCCATTGAGAGTCCCGAATCCTGGTTGGTCACCAGTTACTCCATTTTAGAAACCCTCCGACTCTATTGGACCCTTCAGACAGTCCTGGTCCAAATGAGGGAACACAGCACACACAGTCCAGCTGCAAGAAAGACAGGTTAAACAGATTACATTTCCACAAGCACATCTAAAGGTGTGGGGCAAACAATTACACTCTCTCTAGGAAGTGCTCACTCTGCCCTTTCGTTGATGGCGAAACCAGAGCAATTAGTCAGTGGCTCGAGTGGGACTTGAGCAGAAAAACACACAACCCCCATAAACAGCGACCATGTCTGCAAGCGGACAGCTCTTAAAGAGACAGTACGGAGGCTCCACAAGCACTCACAGGGCCATTTAAACGGCTTTAGCGACGAATGCCGACCACCAGAGGGATGCTTAGACAGCTCCTAGATGGATGTTAGAAACCCCATTGGTAGTGGGGTTACAAGCAATGGAGAAGGCAGTAGGGAGGGCTGTGGGGATACTGGGATGTATAGGAGAGGCATCACCAGCAGAAAACAAGAAGTTGTTATCCTCTTGTACATACAGTTAGTGAGACCCCATTTGGAGTACTGCATCCAGTTCTGGAGACCCATCTCACAAGATCATAGACAGGATGGAAGCAGTTCAGAAGAGGGCAGCTAAAATGGTGCAGGGTGTGCAAGAGAAGCCATACAAGGAGAGACTAAATGAGTTTAATATGTATCGCTTGAGGAAAGGAGGGAGAAGGGGCATGATAGAAATGTTTAAGTCCTCAGTGGAATCAACAAAGTCCAAGAGGGTAGCATCTTTCAGAAAAGAGATGTGCAAGAACAAGGGGACACAATCTGAAGATGGAGGGGTGGCTCAGGGGCAATGTGAGGAAGTATTTTTCACAGAGAGGTGATGGATGCATGGAACAGCCTTCCTGAGGAGGTTGTGGGGTCTAAAACTTTGAGAGAATTCAAGAATGCATGGGACAGACATAAGGCAATTTTGTGAGGGTAGGAAGAAATAGGCTGTTGGTTAAATAGGATCTGCAGCTTATCCGCTAGGTAGGAAAATGAGCAGACTAGGTGGGCCAAGCGGTCCTTATCTGCCATCAAAGTCTATGTTTCTATGTTATTTATTTAACAATTGTCAGCTGTCAATTTTTGAAATTAATGTTATGTTGAAATCAAGCTGCTGCAAAATGATCAAGCTATTTTGAAAGATCTCATCTCTGAATTCAACTGCATTTTAAAACTCAGCATAGAAATTTTTACAATATCCTTTTCTCTAATAATTAATTTTAGTACTATGTACACAAAAGTCTAGAAGTGGAAGAAGCATGTATATAATGATTTTCATACACATTGTATCAAAGCACTTTACAAGCAATAAAAGACTGGTAGTGAACTGACTGTGAATGTGTGTGGCAGCCAATTCACATATTAACACCCAGACGCAGCCTTGGACAATTCCATGAGCCAGTTGTGGGAAGAGGAATATTAGGCAGAGCACCTGAGAGAATCCCCATCTCTTGTGAAAAGTGAATTGGGTTCTTTTACTTCCACCTGGACACCCACCAGGAAAGTACCAGAGATGGGTAGAAGGGACCTCAGTTTAACATCTCATCCAAAGGACCACACCCAGACAGTACATCAGTCCCCCTCCTCCTCCCAGTTCTATATTTGGGTGCCAGTGTTTATGGTATGAGTCCCATCAAAGTGAGCACTATCATGACCTTCTGCCCAGAGGTACTCGTGCTACTAACTGAGCCATGCTGACACTCAGTGCTAGGGCATTAAAGTCTAGCTCAGATTATATTCCCATGCCATCCTTGGCTTTTCACATGAGACTGCCAACAAGGGTGCCAGTTAATGTCAGTTGAAATGATGTGCTTTATAATATGAATATCTAACTTCTAGGAATAGTACCAAGACCACAAGACTGTATTGCTCACATGCCACTGAACAACCATCAGCTTTTGCAACAGCTTAAGTCATAAGGCCTGGGAAGATTTCAACCAATGACCATCATGTTAAAGAAAGCCTTTATGTTTTAAAAGTATTTTATGAGACAAAACAGGGACTTTTTCATTTTAATTTCCTTTATATAGATTGCACTCAAAATCCAGCAGAACTTTGCAGTTGAATAAAAATCTGCAATATTGTATGTATTAAATTTCTTTCCATGTTCCCTTGGGGTTGTTTTGTCCATGTACCCTTACCAATAGCTTCAGTCACATAATATTTGTTTATTTTTTATTTAGTTTTTGTTGACCAGGTAAGTGCACTAGACAAATCCTGCCTATTTTCAGGCACGACCGGAGGAGGGAGATACAGAAGAATACCAACTGACCTTGAACCAGATTAAGCTGTTGGTGGTATTTTTAGTGAATGAGGAAATTGGCCAGGACACTGGAGAAATTCCCTACTCTTTTCGACAAGTGCCATGGGATCTTTAACATCCACCTGAACTACCACCAATCCAGGCAGATGGGACCTCGGTTTAACATCTTACTTAGAAGACGGCACCTCAGAAGTGCAGCACCCTCTCATGCAGTGTCAGTACTGGGATATTAACCCAAGTGCCAGATGTGGAAACTGAACCCAAGCCCTCTGATCTCCGGCCTCAGAGAAGAGTGTGCTACCTACTGAGCCACTGACACCACTAATATAAACAACAGTTGCTTAAAACATAGACAAATAGAAGTCTAAATACCATTATGTTCCTCTGCAATACAATACAACAACCAGTATCTCTAATCAGCAGTCATCAACCTACATGGGAGTAAAACTTGAATAAGCAACATCTAGAAAATGCTTCATTGGCCTTCCGATTCTCTGAATTTTAACTAATTAAAATTATATATTTTTTTATTCTTGCACGAAAAATGGTTCTGGTAGCAGTCTATATGGGGATATACCCTCTCCCACAAGTCAGTGAGTGACACATGAAAAGAAAATAGTATTTAATCATGTGCTGTACTAAAGAGATTCTCTTGGATTGTGCCATAACTTGTTACCTGAAGCCATATGTCCCTTTGCTTTATGCCCAGAAACATCTCTTTATGGCTGTCCTGTGCCTGAAAAATACCAAACCAGTACTAAGGAGCTGCAGGCAAATGTGTAAAGAATAACTGTTCAAAATGTCATATTGAATAGCTTGGTGGCACTTTTTAAATACCATCAGCACCAGTTTATAGCCTTTTGTGACAAATGTCTTCATGAAATGCCATAAAGTGACTAGATTCATAATGATATAAACTATTCAACTAAAACTGCCTACACATAAGTATTTTTCGCATTTGGGTTAGCTATTCTAAAACTGAACAAGCATTTGTCAATGTCAATCATGTTGCTTGCGTGCTATTACACCCATGGCAACAGACAGTCTAAAGTTTACATCACACAGTCGTTCTTAGATTGTGACACTAAATTTTCATGATAGTATTTTATTACCTCAGCATAGGAAGATGACAGGTGTCATTCATTTCTCAAATACCACCTGAAACTTGATTTTGTAAAATGATCCGAAAACAGGTTTTGGAGGGGATTTGAAAGGGACACAAACCATGTTCATGAGATGGGGTAAAAGAAAATGACTGTTATACAGTAAATGCGGTTTCAAATAGTGAAACAATTGCAGTGTTATAAGAAACCATTTGTCTTTCCTGGTGCTTTTCTTCCATACATATTCTGTACTGGTATGGTTCCTCTTTGCCCTGCCCCTTTACTGGTGAGATCCTCCATAATCATCTATTACTGGTACAGCTCCTCCATACCATCCAGTAGTGGTGCACTCCTTCCTTACCCTTCCTTTACTTGCCCTTTCTTCCATGACCAGTCTGTGTTCTTGTGCAATCTTTCTATGCCCAGTCCCTGTACTGTTGCACTCCTCCATAGCCAGCCCCTGTACTGATGTAATCCCTCCATGTCCGGCCCTGTATCAGTGAAGTTCCTCCATTCCCATACTGCACTGGTGCAAAACCTCCATGTCCAACCCCAGAAATGGTACAGCACCTCCTTGCCCTGCCATTATGCTTGTGCACTCCCTTCATATCCAGGCTCTTACTGGTGTGGTTTTGCAAGCCCAGCCCCTATACTGATGCAGTCCCTCTAACTATAAAGGGCAGGTTTTTCATTACAATTTTGTGCTGGTGTGTTTCCTTTAATGCTCAACCCCTGTACTTGTGAGGTTCCATCATACCTAATCATGGTACTAGTGCTGTTCCTTCATACTCATCCTGCACTAGTACAGTTCCTTTTGCTTAGCACTTGTCAGCATGACAGTGTACAGCACTGGTCTTTAAAGTGTGGATCTAATAATGGGCAGAATGTGGAGCACCCCTACCCACCACACACACACACACACACACACACACATGCGTATTTAACCAGGATAACCCAGGTGGGATGCTGCAACATCTCATTACCAATGGAGTCTGATTTTCTGACTGTTTCCACAACTGGGTGAGCTGGAGCACTAAGAAGTTATGAGACCTGCCCAGAGTCACACAGAGAGTAATTGGCTCTAGTGGGCTTTGAACCCTTAAACTCCTGGTTCCTAAACGAAAGATAGGAATAAAAATAGTGTGCACTACATGTTTAGCATGAAAGAATGTTTCTATAGAGTGTTTTCCTTATATAAAGGTTTGTATGTCCAAAACTAACTTCATTATTATTGTATCAGTACTGCAGTATTGCATATCTTCACAGATAAAGGGTATACTTTGGTGAATACTGGATATAAGGATGAAACTGGAATATCATACTGAACCTGAAATCTGGCAGCATGTATCTAAACCTAATGATCATCTGAGAGGAAAATATTAAGGTTATCATCAGACATGAAATCAAATTAAGGCTATCACCAGACATGAAATCAAACAGTTGAGAGTTATGCCCAGGAAGTTTCTCAGGTATTTTCTCATATTCCTGTACTCAGTGGAGCCTTTAACTGGGAAGCTGTGCACCACCTACTGTCTCCATGCAGAAGGCTGCGGAAAACTGAGGCTCAAGAAAGAGCAAGAATGGAGATAACCCCTATAGTCACCTAAACACAACAATCTATTTCAAGGAAAAGTTTGCTTTAACACAGACAAAATAAGATGAACAACAAAATATATATATATATATATATATATATATATATATATATATATACATATATATATATCAATGTAACGATTCTCAGACACAGCAAAAAAAAGATACTTCCTCCTCTCATAGTAGTAAGTGTGACAGTGATTTTATGATAATCACAACTCTATTCATATTAAAACTTTACAAAAGAAAGTCCAGGCAGATACGGTGCAGCAAAAGCAAAGTTTAGTAATCTTTTTTTTTTTTGCAAATACAAATGCAGGGTGTAAAAGAAGAGATTTTTGTTTTGTTTTAAGATGAAGGCAGTGGAGAGACAGAAACAGTGAGCTGGAGGCTAAGTGTGTTCCCTTCCCCCATCACTCGGAGCTGGTACTGGTAAGGGGAGGGACACTGAAGATTTTTTTTTTAGATGTAGGTGGGAGGAGAGAAACAGACATGGAGGCCAAAGAGTCCCTCTCATCAGCAAATACCATGACCAGTGAGGGGAGTGACACCAGAGAGTTCTTTTTAAGATTGAGGTGGGGAACGGCATGGGGAGGAAACAGGCACAAAGCTCAAATGAGTCACTCCTCTTTGGCAGAAGCCACAACTGGCAATGGAAGGACACTGGTGATTTTTTAAGACAAAGGAGGGGGTTAAGAAACAGGCATGGAGCCTGACTGAGTGCTCCCCTCATTGGCAGAAGCCAAGACCGATGTGGTGGAAGACTAGGTTTGCTGGCAAAGGCACCAAGCTTCACCTGAGCTCTTTTCTTCTAGGTTTGATTATAAGGACAAAGCAAGGAACATTATCAGAACAAGGAATAAGATTAAGGCTTATTTTGGCTAGGCAGATTTACTAGGTGTTATTATTTTCTTTTGTGAGCACAGGGTTTGTTACTGTTTTTGCTAACATTCTACTGCTTTATTGTTCTCTAAGTCCAATTGCTATTGCAGGGTATACTTTCTGCTGCATTATTACAGGGTATGCCTACAGGTTTGTTACTGTTTTGTTCTTACAGATTACTGCTGTAATCTTCTCTGATTCAAATTGTTTTTGCAAGGTACATCTTCTGTTACTGCTTTATTTTTCTGTGTAGCAAAGTGTTTTTGCAGGGTATGGCTTCTGTGAAATTATTGCAGGTGATGCTTTACAGGTTACAGGCCACTGCATTTGTTGTTAGTTGATTTCTTCTTCTCTTACCTCCTTCTCTTTTTTTGTCCATGGTTCTTCTTTTTCGGCGGGAAGGGCCCAGCCACCCACCCCTATACCCAACCACCCCATGTTACACTCCTTTTATAGAGTAGTACAGTTGTGACATTTTCTATAGCAAAGCAGGAAGGGGAGGATCAGAGGGATATCCACACAGTGACCTCACTTACAGGGGCACAAGTAATTTAATTTGTTATAACAAGTTAAACAAAACAAACAAAACAAAAATCAAACTTTTGCTTTCATTTTCCTCCTTCTACTTGCTTGGACCAGGTTATAAACCGGCAACTCAGCTGGAATGGATATTATTAACTGCAGGTACTGAGAGACACTTTTCAAAGGGCAGTTGTACAGGATTTAAGACACTGTCCTACATGCTGGACCATTGGAAATCTAAGGCTCAGCCACAGGCGGCATGGGCAGAGATTGAGCACCTCAAATTGCATATTCAGGAGGAAATATAAGAACTGTCCGCCATTTCCCCAACATCCAACTGAAGCACCTTGACCACAGAGGGTAGTTGGTGGATAGGAGAGCAAATCAGGTGCCCCATCACTCACTGCTCTCCAACGAATCACCTCCACAAACCATATAAAACAACAAACAGGGTATCTGCCTCTCTCTTTGAAATCAAAGGCAGAGGACACTGCAGAGCAGGACACTGCAGCACAGGAGTTAGCACATCAAAACTTGCCACAAAATGGACCAAAACATAAAAAGCAAAAAGGAATTCAAAACACTTCTGATCATAGAAGACTCCATGATTCGGGAGATGATACCTACCTCTAGTTGGGGTAATGGTCAGATGTCTCCAGGTACATCAGCATGGAGAGACACTGACTGCATTGCTAAAATCATGCAGGAAGCAGGAGAAAACATTGATGTCCTAGTACACAAAGGACAAATGATTTCACCAGCCGGTCAGTTGTGGAGACCAAGGAACACTTCACCAAGGTGGGAGACAAACGCTTATCCATTTTTCTAGCATCTCCTTCTCTGAGGTCCTGCTGATCTGGGGGGCAGATGGACGGAAGGTCAGAAAAGGGGAAATGAGGAGCTAAACATGTGGTTCAAGGGCTAGCACCTGGAAAAAAGACACAAATTTGTAGGTAACTGGCAACAGTTTGGGAGCAAAAGTTCTTTAAATTCGATGGACTGCATCTAGCTAAGGAGAGAACCAGTGCATTGGGGCAGAGGTTTTATGTCTTTGCAGAATATTTAAACTAGCAAATGGGAGAGGGTGCAGCATCCGATACATCGAACAGGAAGAACACACCTCACCCCTCAGCTAGTGATCAAACAGGAGTTCAACATGTTTGTAGTTCATTTGCATCACCAAGTAAGGAAAAGGTCCAGCTCCCATATGACACACAGGGAAAGCGCTGGACCTCGCCCAACAACTAACACACAAAATCTGGCCAATGGAAAATGATGTTCACAAGGTCCACAGTCTGCAAACAAGATCCCAGACCTGCAGGCAGCAATGACAGAGGCTAAACTGGACATAGTAGCCATTAGCGAGACATGGTTTACTAGTAACCACACTTGGAAGGCTTCAGTACCCGGCTATGTACTGTTCAGAAGAGACTGAGGTGCAAGGAGGGGTAGAAATGGCCCTTTATGTCAATGAAAATATCAAAGCTACAGAATTTCAGAATACACATAAGGAGCCAGAAGAACTGCAGTCACCCTGAAAACAGAAATGGGACAGCCATATGAACTGGGGTTGTCTACAGGCTTCCAGACCAGTGGGTGGACATAGGCACATTACTGTTAGAATATAGACAAAACATAACAGCTAAAGGGAGATTCTGATAATGGGAGACTTCAACATGCCAGATACAGATTGGTCAATACCAGCAGGAACATCCGCCAGAATTAGACACATAGTAGATTCCCTAAAGGGAGGACCTCAAACAACTGGTACTACACCCACAAGAGACAAGGCTGTCCCAGATCTAGTACTGTCTAATGGGGAAAGGATGACAGATCTCCAGGTGAAGGGCACCTGGGGCCAGTAACCATCACATGGTATGGTTCAACTTGGCCACGAACTAAATCATCCCATTCAAGGCAAAAATATGGGACTTCCGAGGAGCTGACTTTGATAAGATGGCCAAGAGAGTTAAGCTAGCCTTGGCAAGAAGATTTACAGGTGAGGGTACAGGCAAAGTGGTCAAGCATTAAGGATGCAATACTTGAAGCAACATCCCATTGTGTTAGGGAGAAAAGCAAGAGCAAAGAAGAGAAAACCACTTTGATTCTCAAAAGAGTAGCAGAAAGGTCAGAGCCAAAGGCTGGCCTTCAGGAAATATAAGAGAATGCAGCTGGCTGAAGATAGGAAGGCATACCAAACTTCCTAAGGGAAGCAGGAAGGCAGTAAAGGCAGGCAAAGGCCCAAATTGAGGAAACACTAGCACGAACAATAAAAAGTGACAAGACTTTCTATAGATACATTAGTGAAATGAGAAAGTCCAGAGGGGGTATTGATAAGGGATAAGGGGAGTATGTGGAGGAAGACCAAGGAAAAGCATATATCCTAAATAGATACTCTCTGCCCAGTTTATTGAGGAGAAGTTAGGACAAGGCACACAGCTCAGCATCATGGACATGGGGGAGGGTGGTGTGCACAAGTCCCTTCACAAAAGAAAGGGTCCTACAAGAGCTCACTAAGCTCAGGGTGGACAAGGCAATGAGACCTGATGGCATACATCCCTGGGTACTAAAGGAGCTAAGGGTGGAACTAGCAGAACCATTATCAGAACTATTTGGTGAGTCTCTGAGCACAACAGAGGTCCCAGAAGACTGACAAAGGGCTCATGTGATCCGATCCACAAGACTGGTAGCAGGGAGGAGGCAAGAACTACAGACCAATCAGTTGTACCTCAGTAGTGGGCAAGATTATGGAGGCACCCCTAAGGAAAGGATAGTGCAACACCTGGAATCCATAGAGCACAGGATCCAAGACAGCATGGGTTTACAACAGGAAGGTCCTGTCAAACTAATCTCATAGATTTCTTTGACTGGGTAACCAGAGTGGTGGACCAAGGGGTGCAGTTGATGTCGCCTAGCTTGACTTCAGCAAAGCTTACGATGCTGTTCCACGATAGAACATTGATTAATAAGCTGGGTAGGCTCAGAGTGGGTCAGAAGTTAGTCAACTGGGTGGAAACTGATTGGTGGGCAGAAAACAGAGAGCAGTGGTAAACAGTATACAGTCAGAAGAAAAGCACGTCACAAGTGGGTACCTCGAGAGATCACTCCCTGGGTCATTCCCAGTCTCAATATCTTCATCTTCAGAGTGGCAACTGGGGTTTAATGCAAAGAAGTGCAAGATCATGCAGATAGGGAAGAGAAACGCTGAAGCCACCTATAGGTTTGGAGGGAGTTGCTGGCAATCACAAGGAAAGGAATAGACTTGGGCATCATCATCACAGATGACCTGAAATCATCCAAGCAGACCACTAAAGCAGTAGGCTTCAATATCTTCATCAGTGACATTGCAGATGGACTGTAGGGTAAAGTTTGGCTGTTTGCAGATGACACCAAGATCTGCAACAGTGTAGATTATCCAGATGTGGTGGGCAGAATGAGAAGGGATCTGGATAAACTGGCAAAATAGTTGGAAGAGTGGCAAATGGGGTTTAATGCAAAAGAATGCAAGATCATGCACACAGGGAAGAAAACCCTGAAGCCACCTATAGGTGGAAGGGAGTTGCTGGCAATCACAAGGGAAGAAAGAGACTTGGGCATCATCATCCCAGATGACCTGAAATCATTCAAGCAGACCACTAAAGCAGTAGGTAAGGCTAGAGGGATGTTGGGGTGTATTAGTAGGGATATCTCAAGTCATAAGAGGGGTAATAATCCCTCTTTACAAGACACTGTTTAAGCCCCATCTGGAGTACTACGTGCAGTACTGAAGACCGCACCTGCACAAGGACATTAACAAAATGGAGCAGTCAGAGAAGGGCAACCAAAATGGTGCAGGGATTGCATCAGAAAATATATGAGGACAGATTAATGGAGCTTAATATGTATACCCTAGGGCAAATGAGGGAGAGGTGATATGATAGAAACATTCAAACACCTTAAGAGCATTAACAAGATGTAAGAGTCTAACATGTTTCAATATAAGAAAAATAGAGTACAAGAGGACACAGCATGAGATTAGAGGTATTCGATTAAGGGTAATGTAAGTAAATTCTTTTCACAGTAATAGTGGTGGATGCATGGAACAGCCTACCTCAGGAAGTGGTAAATATAATTACAGTGCAGGGCTTCAAACAGGCTTAGGATAGTATAAAGGAGCAATACAGATGAGGATGAATAGATAGGCCATTGACAAATAACAGGCCTATGGCACATTCATAGGAGAAAAAAATGGGCAGACTGGATGGGCCTTGAGATCCTTATCTGCTATCAACTTCTATGTTTCTTTACAGGAAGACAACTGTTTTGGATACCTATAAGCATGCTACAAAGCTGGGACAGGTGGGGGATGCTGGCTGATAGGTGGAACAGAGGAAAGGATACAGCAGCACTGGGAAAGGTGTGGCGCATCCTTTCAGATATGAGAAGTTTTGCCTCTCAACCAATAAAGCAACATCAGCAGCAGCCTAATCAAGACTGGGTGCATACCTCTCAACTATGCCTGATTTTTCTTGGCCAGAAAGCCACATAAGCCAAAGCTTGTTTCCTAGTGCATCTTGGGAGTGCAGGAAGTTAAGTGACTTGCTAATGGTCACACAGTATGGAAGTGGTGGCTGTGGGACTCAGTTTGTCAGGTTTACAACTCAGTGCTCCTGACTGCTATCCTATACTTCCTCCTGCTTATGAGGACGTTCCTCATTTACCCCTCAAAATTGCTCTGTCCCTCATCTGTCCCTCATGGAAAAGGTGCTGCCCACACAGAATGTGCTGTAAATTTAGACTTTAAAGCAGAAACTCATGAGTAGAATTAAACACAATGGTTTCCACAGTATTCTGAGCTTGTATCTCCATGTTTGAGGATGTGTCCCTCATTATGAGGGCCACTGCCCCTCATTGTCCCTCATTTTGAGTGTCCATATCAGTCATTTCAGTGATAATGGTTGAAAGTTATGATCGGGTTTGCACACACACTTATCTCCTGTAGGCTCATCAGCACTGTCATTACTGCACCTTCCCAGACCCTACTCCAATATGCTTGTTTGCACATGCTCACATGCAAACATAATAAGTTGCTAAAATAAATGCACCAGTTGGAAGCATGAATACGTTATGGCCTCTCCATTTAGCACTACTTTAAGAGTGCAAATAAGAGAGATGACAAACACCATTGACACTACCTTCAGACAGATGTTCACCTTAAAGAGGACCTATTCATCCTGCTTTATTTTATGATTTCTTTAGTGCTGTTTGCTCCCCATAGATCTGGTTTACATGTTGCATACATGTAAATTCCAGAATGAATCTCCATTTTTCAAAAATAATGATATTTATTGCAGTCTACCTCCAGACTCAAGAGCTCCTGACATCTTTTCCTGTGCTCACCAAGCATCTTGCTCCTGAGTTCACGGCCCCAGCTGCTGAAGTCATTGTTTGTAGAATGATGAGAAGTGCTGCTGTTGGGTCTGTAACTATTTGACTCACGGTTTGTGATATCAGAGTAGATTGTTAAAAGGCAAATTCTACCCAATGTGGAAGTTTATTCCCAAAAAGTAACCCACAGATGGGAGTGGGGTGAGTTTATTCGTGCAGTGTTCCTCACTTAATGTTTGTGTGAGACTCACAGAGTGTTTTCCCAGAACTACCCATTGATGGTTCATTGCAATGTCTTCGGATCCAGGATTGCAGACTTTGTAGGTGGAAAGCAATATCAGCAGTTTACATTGTGAACTTCAGGAGGGAGCTCTGTAACCCCTGTAATCTGGACCCAGCCCTCACCATTTGGAGCACTGCTTGTTTTGTCTTGGACTCTCAAGTCAAGGTACACTGATTACTACACATTCAACTGCAATCAGTTACACTATTCACCCAGAGCCCTTGCTGGTTGACCTGTTCACTGGTACAGATGTTACTGCTGCTTTGTGCTATATTAATGGTTGCAGCTTTCAACCTTTTCTCCTTTCATTGCTACTGGAATTTCATCTTACCCAGAACAGCAAGCATCTAGCAGAGGCATAGTGAAGTCAGTAAACAAGCGGGGGCAATATACTCACAAAGCTAGGGAGGGTCTTTTAAAACATCACTGTAAATGGTGCATTTTGTGCTGCATTTTAGAGCTAAGTAAGTTATGTTGCAGCCCACCGGATGAAAAGATTCTGTGATACAGATGTTACTGTTTCCTGCAAGAATGTTTTAAAAATGTAACTGTTTATGAAATTGCATTCTTTGTTTCTTTTATAAAATCAATTGTTTCTCACTCTCCATTTCTCTCACACTTTCTGTGAAATGGATCTTCAACATCACACTTAGCCTCTTTGTTAATTACCCCTTCTTCCACCACCAACACCCATAGGATTTTTGCCAGCCCACTGCCTGCAAGCCACGCATCATACCCTAGTCGAGAAGAAGTGGACATGCAGGCAGTTTAGGCAGAGGATTATTATCATATGGGTTGCCATTCTGATCTGAGCACAGACAAAAAGGGACACAGCATCAATGCACTAGAGCAGCAGGCAATGAAAACAGAGGAGGACCCAGTCCGCTACTGCTGAGGGACAAATTAAAAACATAGCAAGTTGTTCCCATATAAAAATACAAAGCCTGAATGGATTGGGTCATCTCTGTTTTCATCCTTGCTGCTCTAAAAATAAAAGGTTGCAATGTTAAATTAAACACAACAGGGACAATTAATAAAATAGCATGCATGCAGCACAAATCCCCATGCCATGTATTTGTACAGTGAGTAACAGAAAGTGTCTGCCACCGGTGTTGAGAGTTAATGCAGACAGTGGCAAGGATGGAGTGCCCTGTGTTAGGAGGATGATGAAATTATTGCAGCTTTCACAACTGCCAGTTCCGCTGGGTCTGCTCTGTGGAGGACTGCTGTGCTCATCCATGATGATTGTCTCAACACTCTCAGACTTGATCCTCATGGAGGTGTGTGTGTGTGAGTGTGTGTGTGTGTATTTGTGTGTGTGTGTGTGATTGACCAGCAGTATCCTCCATGTGCAGCAGCGAGTCAGGTCACCCAACCTGCCCATCACGTGCACACTGATATACAGAATACCCTCCCTTTTCCATCCAGACCCCAGTCCTGGCTGATTCTGTCTACTCCAGAGTTTAAAAGCAATAATAAATATTTAAAATTTGGTTGGAGGATGACTTTTAATGGGGAGGCAGGGCCAGGTCCAGCCCCAAGCACGCCTATGGTGTCTAGTAGTACCAAGTGTGTTGCCAAAAAAAAAAGAATACATACACACTCAAAAAACAAATACATACACACACACCTACACTCACCGCTGGAAACACTGCAGTTGGGATCTGCTTCCTCAAATGTCAGGCCGAGGAGCAGGCAGATCTAATGAAATCAGAGTGCTGCTAGGAGATGTGCAACCTGTGGCATCTCCATCCAACATTGCCTGCAGCTTTATTGGCATAGAAACTGCTATCAGAACTCTGGAGAACTCGAGCATCATCTCCGCCTTATGCTTGGAATAATCTGTAATAAGTGATTGACTCATTCATGCAATCTCAGAGGACTTGTGAATTTCACCCCATTAAGAAAATACTTAAAGGGACAACTATGATGTGAAAGTAAGAAGTAACATATGACTTTGGCAAAAATAAATATGAATATGTATTTCTCACTATCCTTTTGAGGATCAGGGCACTGTTCACCCAGTGTGATCCCTGACCTCTAATAAGTGGGATGTACACAGTACTGTTGTCTCTAGCTAGAGGTCCTTTTAGTAGTCGATTCAGATGCTTTGGCTAGGGTACATGTGCCATTTGATTTGTATGGATATAGCACAGGAGACTAAATGCAGCAGTCAACGTATCTCCCCATTGGGCAATGTGAGGATTACCTGGGGATTTCAGCATCTTCTCTTGACTGCCCCAGGGAGTGGGGGTTTCACATCATTTTATACCCCACCCTTGAACGTTTTCCCTAAGGGCATTTTAAATAGGGGTTTATAGGGGATTCAGATCAGTGCTTGACCCACGGGGTGGGGCATATGAGTAATTGGTGCCAATAATTTTTAACCCCCAGCATTCCCTGAGTTGGAGTAGGGAACAGGGATTTACTTTGACTGCTGCCTAAAATGGAATTAATAAGTGACAAGCATCCATAATTTATGAGTGAAGTGTGGAATTACTGTCTCCTCATTTACCACAGTTTAAAAATGGTCTTGTTTTTGTTTTTTAGTGCATATCTTGTGGAATTTTTAAAGTGTTTTTCCATTGCAAATTCTTTAGCAAGCATATGGGTTTCCCTATTAATTTACAGGTAGAAATGAAGATGTTCTGTTTGGTATAAATCATTTTCAGGGAACTGGAGCAGATAGATGAAGAGTGAGTCATAATACGGAGGGGAGGGAGGATGTTTTTACAGCAATGCCAGTGCTACAACATGGTCACATTTACAAGTTATTTGCACCCTCTAATGCCTGAAACTGCAGTTCACATTGTGCTATGCTTTGTGTGCGGTATTAGCAAGTGATGGCACAATGCCCAACCATTTATGTTACCATCCCCAGCAAATGTGATTGGGGCTTAGGGATCCTGAGGATAAATTCTAAGTCCCACAGATAATCGGGTAAAAGCTTTCGCTGTTGCAAGCAGGATGGACTCTTTTAAGGTTATACTAATAATCTGACATCACATTGATTGCATAACAATTTGGTAGGCACAACCGTATGTAACATTTAGATGTTGATCTTTTCCTGTGTAGAAAGCTGGCCATATTTTTTGACAAACATGATTTATGCACCTACTTTAAACTGCACCCTTTTTGCTGTATGCTGCCTGAGTGATTTCTGCTTGATCGTCTGTTGATTAATGAGAGAACTGTTGCTAAAAGTGACTTTCAAAGTAACTGGAACAACTAATAGAAGTATGCACAGGGTGAGAGACTGTTGCTGAACTTACTATTTGGAAGCATTTGAAACGACTGTTACATGGAGGAAGGCTGGGAGTGTGCTGTGAGGTCACTGGAGGAGGAGGGTTAAAGCACTTTAAAAGCCAGCGCTGCTACTTAAAGAGTAAACTGCACCCTCTTTGCTGTCACGCTGCCTGAGTGATTTCTGCTTGATCGTCTGTTGATTAATGAGAGAGACTGCTGCTAAAAGTGACTTTCAAAGTAACTGGAACAACTAATAGCAGTGTGCACAGGGTGAGAAAATGTTGCTGAACTTACTATTCGGAAGCATTTAAAGCAGCTGTTACGGAGGAAGGCTGAGGGAGTGTGCTGTGAGGTCATTGGAGGAGGAGAGTTAAAGCACTTTAAAAAAGCCGGGCTGCTTCTGCGAGCATTGTAGAGTTTGCGAGTGCCACTCGTTATAAGAAATTCTAATAGAAGTAATTTTAAAACTGCATGATTCCCTAGTAAATCCATTTTGAAAAGGTTTAGCTGTGTAGTGGGTAATTGTAGAAGTTGTTTAGTAACTTGCGGGTTATGTTTGGAATAGAGATGGGGTCATTGTTTTTACTTCTTTCTGTTTGCATTCTTCAACAAATGTTTGTTACTGAAACAAGTTGCATTGTTGATAATGATGGCACTTTATTGTTTGGGATCTCAGTTGCTCATGATGTTACTAATGATGGGCTATTACATCCTGATCTTAAACTGCTTCCTATACATAATTGTAAGCGTTTTATGTATTGGGAAGTTACTACATAGTTAAAAGTTGATAAAATGTGTTATTTACAGATTTGTTATAATGTGGGAAGAAATGTTTAGTTAATAGTGGTAAAAACAGAACTTTCTTTTTGTAAAATATAGGAATAAAGGTTTGGGGCTAAATGGCTATTAATGATGTTACTAATGTTATCAGGGAACAGTTCATCCCAATCCTGGGCCAATTAATCAAATAGATAAGGATGTGAATACTTTTTTAAAAATAGGATATTTAAATGTTCAGAGTCTATTACCTAAAAAGATTTATTAGAAGGATGGTTAGTTGAAAAATATTTAGACATTCTGGCATTGACAGAGACCTGGTTATCGGATAAAGTAACTGATGATCAGGGCTCGAAATAACTATCCACCCGTCCCGGACAGCGGTTTCCCTAGGACAACCGTTTTTGATGTCTGCCTGTCCGGGGACAGGCGGTTTACATTTTCAGCAGGAGTATTGGGCTGGGCACTGGGACCCAGCGGCAGGCAGGAGGTTTCAGGACTGGCGTCGGCGTCATGGCCCTAGCTCCGCCCGCCCGAAAAGTGCAGCTCCAGCTTGCCCATTCCACTGACTGAGGGTCAAGTGACTGCAGCTACTAGCGTCACCTGACCTCTCAGCAGCCAGGAAAAACTGACTGGCGCCGACTCGCGTTCCTCACTCTCACTAGTCTGGCCATAGGGTGAGGAGTGCAGAGTGAGGAAGAGCCTGAGCTAGTGGGGAAAAAATCAGCAATTTAACAGTCCTTCTCAGGGCTCTAGCATTTAGGGGCTGCTGGTACTTGGAGGAGGAGAGGGAGGTGAACAAGGGATTTATTTAGAAAGTGAAAAAAAAGACTTCTGTAAATTCTAAACAGCCCTTCTCAGGGGCTCTAGCATTAGGGGCTCAGTTTGTGTGCATCAGTCCTGCTGGTACTTGGAGGAGGAGAGGGAGGTGAACAAGGGATTTATTTAGTTAGTCTCAAAAGTAGAAAAAAGACTTTACTACAAATTCTCAACAGCCCTTCTCAGGGCTCTAGCATTAGAGGCTCAGTTTGTGTGAATCAGTCCTGCTGGTACTTGGAGGAGAGAGGGAGGTGAACAAGGGATTTATTTAGTTAGTCTCAAAAGTGAAAAAAAAGACTTCTGCAAATTCTCAACAGCCCTTCTCAGGGCTCTAGCATTAGGGGCTCAGTTTGTGTGCATCAGTCCTGCTGGTACTTGGAGGAGGACAGGGAGGTGAACAAGGGATTTATTTAGTTAGTCTCAAAAGTGAAAAAAGACTTCTGCAAATTCTCAACAGCCCTTCTCAGGGCTCTAGCATTAAGGGCTCAGTTTGTGTGAATCAGTCCTGCTGGTACTTGGAGGAGGAGAGGGAGGTGAACAAGGGGATTTATTTAGTGTAAGTCAAGTCTCAAAGCAGTCAGACACTGTACCTGTACACCTAAAACTCTCTCAAAGCCAAAAGAGACCTTGTGATCTGCAAGTCTCATCATCTCTGACTCTGAATAAAAAATATATCTTGAGTGTGCAGAGGGTGAAGGCAAGGCTCTATTAAATCTTATTGTTCACTCAGCCTGTGTAAAAGCCCTCCAGAGCTTGAACCTTGAAGATAGATACTGACAGGCTTACTGTACTACTACTAGTACTACTACTAATTTAAACTAGCCCCTGTCAGCCTGCTGTTGTGCTCTGCCACTGGACTAACTGAATAAAAGTAAAATTGAGTGACACTGTGACAAGAAGGCACTGTCAAAGGAGAGGAGGGATTACATTACAAAACAGGTTGACAGCAGGATACCCTCAGGTTTTAGTTGTGAAATCTGGCCGGAGGAAAATATAATTATTAAACTCCTTTGTCCAGGGTTTTACAGGAGGAAAGAAAACTAAACAGACTGTTCATGTCTTCTAATATCTCTGATCATCACTTCACTGTAGTGTCCACTGTCTTCAAAGTGCTTACTGTACTTTAAATTATTAGTACTAACTAAGTAAACCAAAGAGGAACAAAATGTCTTTGTTAAAGTTTAGCTTTAAAAAATTGCAGGAAAGCCTTCAGTTTCAAGCCAAGAGGGAGGAGAAAGCTCGGTTCTTCCATGTGTACTGCTTCTCCATTACTGATAGACTCAGTAGCACCAACTACTCACCCCACCATTGTGGTCACAGATGTGACAACTGTAGTGCCAGTGCTGATATGCCAGCAACTCTGACTACTGTTGAAAGAGGCGAGAGTCCCGGAGCAAAAAGAAAAAGGGGTTCCAGGAGACCTGGAAGAAAAATAGGAGTGGCTACTATATGAGCCTGATGTGGGCATGACCTGCTCATACTGCAAAAAATACTTGAGGGAGACAAACACTTTCATGAGTGGCTGTAAGAGCATGAGACTTGAAATGTACGAGCTCATGAACTCTCAAACCTCATAAATTAGCCAATGAAAAATACTGTGTCTAACACAGACTCTTCCAACTTAGCAATAGAACGAGGAATAATACAAATGGAAAAAATGAGGTGACACAAGTGGAACATTTGTTTAGAACAACTCTTTATTTGATTAATTCAGAATGCCCATTCACAGATTTCCCTGGCATCTTAGAATTACAACATGTAAATGGTGCAAATGTCGAGTCAGTTATGGAAGTGACAAACAGGCAGCAATGTTCACACATTTTATTTCAGAATCAATAAGGATAAAAGATGCAAAACTGGTTAACAGTAACACTTTCATCTCTGTCCTATGTGACTTGAGCACTGATGCCTCAGTAATAGAAGAGGAGGCAGTCTATATCAGGACAATGGAAAATTTCCGTCCAGTTAACAAATTTGTTTTCCTTCAGCCAGTCTCTATTCCAAATGGTGAAAGCATTTATAACTCAATAGATGATGCCTTAGAATTCACCTTGGATTGTAAAGACTGGAAAGAAAAATTGTTGCTTTTGGATCTGATGGGGCACCCGTCATGTTAGGTAAAGTGACTGGGGTGTTTGGCAGGATTTTGAAAGATGTACCTCATTTGTTAGGGATTCAGTGCAGTGCCCACAAGTTGGAGCTAGCAATAAAGCAATCAGCAACATCTATTCCATACATGAAAACAACAGATGAAGTCTTAATGGTATCTATAAAATATACCATAAGTCTCCCAAAAAACTGGGCCGGTCTCAAAGAGTTAGCTAGTAATATCAGGTACACCATTCACAAACCAGTTAATGTGTTAGGGACCGGTGGGTTGCACACAGAGAAAGGGCTCTGTCTGTTATTCTGTCCAGCTACAAGGCCTTAGTTGTACATTTACAGCACATTGCTTCCACACCAGGGCAAACAAAAGATCAGGCCAGTGGGTAGTTCAAAACAATAAGTACTGTGAGATTTGTCCGCTTTTCTCAGTTTCTGGCTGAATACCTTTCTGTCATGATGGCCTTCAGTCTAACTCTACAGAGAGACAGCTCAACAGTAGAAACAATAGTCAGCAAGGTTGAAAGCACAGTGTGCTCTGGCTAGAGAACTACCCTCGAGGATAAACTTGACAAAGTCTGTACCAATTGCTGTTGCTCCCTGACTCTGACACAGCTGACAGTGACATCACTGCACAAGTCGACTGACAGGCTCAGCCACTACTCAGGTTCAGTTCTGTGGATCTGATATCTTCCTTAACTTAGAAAGGGATATTCTATAGATAGAACCAAACAGGCAGTGTTGTGTGATGTTACAAGCCTTCTTTCACCTACAATTGAAAGTATTAACTCACGATTTTCCAATTTTAAAACAAAGTCCTACGGTCATTCAGTATATTTAACCCATTACAGTTCCCAGATAGTGACCAACTAGCCCTTTATGGCAATGAGGAAGTCAGAACCCTCACAGAGCACTACAGTGACCTACTGAAGAAAGCATAATAATAATATAAACTTGATTAGCGCAATGGTTAGAGCTTAAACCACTTATGAAAAAATCACTGAATGAGCTGTCTCCGAAATTTCACTATTTGGATTTCTGGCAAAAATTCTCCATAATGATGCACATGAACAGCGATTCCCTGATATTCTGGTCTTAGTCACAATAGCTCTACTGATCCCAACCCAAACTGCAGTAGATGAGAGGATTCAGCTTGATGGGCAGAGTGAAGTCTGACTGGCGGTCCTGTCTGTCTCTATGACTACATCTGAACTAATGCATGTCAAACTGTCAGATGCTAGCGTTGCTACATTTGAACTGCAGGATGCCATAACACTATGGTTCAAATCTGGAAAACAAAAGAAGACCTCATGTGAGACCATATGGCTGCAGACTTGATTCAAGTTCTGATTCAGAAATAGACTAGACTCAATCAGTGTTTTACCTTGAAAATAACCCCCAAAAGCAACAGTTTTCTCTCTTCCACTTTACAGTCCATTTTATGTTTTAAGTTTAAAATTCACCTCACAAAAATGTGGACAGGTAAAACTTTGTCCGGACAGGCAACATTTACATTCCACCTGTCCCTCGGACAGGCATCTCAAAAAATTATTTCTAGCCCTGCTGATGATGAAGTGAGGATTGAAGGGTATACTGCTTTTAGGAAGGACAGAAAAGGGAAAAGGGGGAGGTTGTTTATTTTATATTAAGAGTCATCTATCAGCTAATATGAATCAAGATTGTCAGGTTAATAGTTATTATAAGTCCTTGGTAATTGATTTAGTATTGGGAGGAATAAATTTGTTAACCTTAATTGATGTATATGTACCTCCCCAGAATGTTAACATGGAATGTAAGCCTTTTTCATGACTTATCTTTCCCTCTCTCGAGAATTGCTAATTTTGGAGACTTTAATTTAGATTGGTCATCTAAACAAGCAATTGATGTTAGGAATTTAGTATGAGGTTTGGGAATGGCTCAATTGGTGACTGATACTACTAGATATAATTATCGAACTGGATACGAGTCACTAATTGACTGGATTATTACAATTATCCTGGGCATGTGATTAAATCGGAGTTAGTTCTGATTGTCTTAGTGACCATTGTGCTGTTTATTGTGGGTGGACAGCTAAATATGTTAAGGAACCACATAGAACTATTCAGTATCGGAAAATCTCTGATTTTCACTTGCAGTCTTTGAGAAGTCCAGTTAATTGATTGGTCTTTCCTAGATGTTATTTATGATATTGATGAAGCTTTTACAAGTTTTGTTGTTATTTTATTGGTATTTGTGATAAGTTATTACCGATTAAGATTGTTAAAATAAAAGCAGAGGAGAAAATATGGTTTAATCTTGATTTGAGGAAGATAATAAGTGATAGAAATAAGGCTTGGAATAGGTTCAGGAAACATAAGACAATTGGTCATCAGCAGGAATATAAGAGATTGCGTAATTTATGTAAAGCAAAGGTAAGGAAAGCGAAAAGGTTTATCTGGAAAATAAATTGGGTAATGGATTGTGTGATACCAAGGCCCTTTGGAAAGTTTTGAATGGGTTAATGGGAAAAAGTAAGAGATTGATAATATTTCATTGCAATTAGATGGTCAATTGGTTAATGATCCAGTCAAAAAAGTAGTAAATGGGTTTAATTCTCATTTTCTAATTTAGAGAGGTTTAATATTCAAGGACGTGTGGCAAATTCAGAATTAAAAGAGTTACTAGCTGAAAATAGAAGGGAACAGGGTGGCGTGCCTAAATTTTATTTTCAGGAACTTACTGAGAAGGATGTTTGGACGTATATATTGAAGATAGATCCTAGGCCATATTTGGGGTTGATGGAATAGATTATAGGATTCTTAAAAGCTGGGTTACTCATTGTTCCAATGTTGACTAAAATTTTTAATTATTCCCTCACTAATAATGTATTTCCTATAAAATGGAAATGTGGTGTTGTAAGGCCTATATATAAAATGGGAAGTAAGATTAGCGTTAATAACTATAAACCTATTACACTTTTAGCTCCCTTATCTAAATTGCTAGAGAGAATAGTCTCAGATCAGATTAAAAGTTATTTGGATAAATATTTCCTTTGGTCCCCTTCCCAACATGGATTTCGGCAGGGATATAATCGGAGACTGCCTTGGTGAGGTTCACGGGCCCAGGTGTACAAAGCTCTAGATGAGGGAAAGGTGGTGGCTGCTGGCTTTGTGGACCTCACCAAGGCATTTAATTTGTAGACCATGGGAAGTTGTTACTGAGTTTGCTCGAGGTTAATTTCTCTAATGAAGTTTTACTATGGATTAATGATTATTTAACTGGTAGGGTGCAGAAAACTATTATGAATGGTGTAACGTCAGATGAGGGTAATTTGATATGTGTGTTCCACAAGGGTCAGTATTAGGTCCTTTGTTGTTCTCTTTTATTTTCAATTCTTTGCCTAAAATATGTAATGATACAGAACTTATTTTATTTGCAGATGATGCAGTTTTATTGTGTATTGGTGATTCTGGACAAATTGTACAACAACAGTTACAGATGGACTTTAGTTTATTGCATGGTTGGCTCATTGGGCATAATTTGGTGTTGAATCATGTTAAAACAAAATGCATGGTATTTAGAAATGTAAGATCTAATGTGAATTTTGAGCTGACTTTAAAAGATAATTATGGAAATAATATAGAAAGGGTTTCTGAAATTTGTTACCTGGGCCTGGTCATTGACAGTAATTTATCATTGAAATACATATTGGAAATTAATTAGTAAATTGCATCAAAGATTAGGAATGCTATATCGGTTAAAAAGTACTTAACTTATGAAGTTAGGGTAATTTTGGTTAACAGTTTGTTGTTTTCAGTTATTGATTATGGTTTATTTATTTATTTTCATCAGACAGAATCGTGATAAGCTTACATCAACTTATCATAATATTATTGGTTTGTTACAGGTCAGAATAAAAGGACTCATCATTGTTTGCTTTATAGTTCTATAGGGTGTTTGTCTTTAGTTGATAGATTTAGGTTACGTGTTTTGGTATTTTTGCAGAAAATTTATTTAGGATTTTTGCCGAGTGTTATTTGTGAAATGTTTCCAAAATTGGTAAATGGAGTAAGGACCAGGTCACAGGAGAATTTCAAATTTCGGATTCCCTATTGTTAAAATGCATTTGCTCAGAATTCTTTACAATATTATGCAGTAAAATTATATAATGAACTACCATGTTATATTGTACAATGTGTTACAATTTCTTTATTTAAGAGGGTTTTAAAAGATTTATGTTAGATGAATCTAAATGATGTTGTATTATTTGTATGTTTTGTATTTTGAATATTGTATATATGTGTTTTTTGTGTTGTGACTGGGCATCAGTGAAAATGGGCATATTGTTGCTCACTGGTTATACAGAATAAAATAAACAAACAAACTTTATTCCACATATTATGTACATACAGTATGAACATCAGAGTCAGCCAAGAAACAACACTCTGATATGCATGTCACTCTTTCCTGAGTGACAAATTAGATACTTGCCATTGGATTCTGTTGTGTTCCTGCAGCAGGTCACTGTCAGAAACTGTGATATGAGCCGTGTTGCATCTGACTGACTCCCTTGTATATGCAATGTATGCACTTTACCTTTACATGTAATAACATGACTGGGTGTTGGGGTGATTCTGTAATAACTGCATGCCCTGGGTAGGTGTGAGGCATGAGGAACAGCCGAATGCCTTCAGACACCAGGAAATTTGATTATTACTGCACAGGGCACACCTTGTAGTGTGTTGTTGCACTTCATTTATTAAGATGAAACCACCACACTGAAAGTACATTAGCTACTGCACTCTTTAGCATTCTAGTACAAATAAGTTGTAGTAAAGCAACATTTATATGACAGACGAGACATTAAATTAGAACACTGATCACTGAAAAAATTGCTAAATTTGTGCATGTATGTAGGGGATAAAATGGGATAATCATGTTTTCTACATTATGGTATAAATAGTATGTATTATATATGGATTACCTTGGTAATTCTATCCTGGCCAATGCAAATAAATGTTGTAACATCATAGGAAGGTCTCCTATGTCATCAGGCCCAAAGAAGAGTGTGTGATCAGGCTGCAGTCTCCTGTTAGTGATTAGTATTATAAAATGGAGTATAAAATGATCAAATCAAACAATTTCATTGGTTAAACACAACACCTGACTGCTGATTATTTGCTAGAGACTGCACAGTTTGTGGCTAACCTACTTTGGTCCACTACCCCACT
The DNA here is from genome assembly GCA_016271365.2 of Neoceratodus forsteri. Lineage (NCBI taxonomy): Eukaryota > Metazoa > Chordata > Ceratodontiformes > Ceratodontidae > Neoceratodus > Neoceratodus forsteri. The sequence continues at coordinate 323,600,534 of JADMNL010000023.1, forward strand.
GCTCTGTCCCTGTGGCATGCAGCATACCAAGGCCCACAGCACAGATTCTCAAAGTGAGGTGCTCTTGTCACCAGGTGTGTAGCCTGTGAATGTTTGGAACATCAATCTCACCAACCAAGAGCTTTTTTCTACTTCATGTTTTCTCCTATGGGAGCCAACTAAGGGCAACACAGGCAGCCCAGGCAATCATATAGATAAACATGTTTTATTTTTGCCCCCCACTTCCTTCCTCCTCCACTGGTGGGTACAACATAGAAACATAGAATTTTTCAGCAGAAAAGGCTGCTGGCCCAACCAGTCTGCCCATATGGTCCCTGCCTAGTCTGTTTCTGCAGAACATAACTGGTCTCCAACAAGTATCCGTATATTGGTTCTGTTGTTGTGTGCTCTGCATATATATATATATATATTTTAACCAGGAGAGACACACTAAGCTGAAAGCTTGTTTACAGGTGCAACCTGGGAGCACAGGGAAGTTAAACAACTTGCTCAGGGTCACACAGTATGCAAGTGGGGGCTGTGGGATTCAAACCCAGGTCTCCACGTTTGCAGCTCAGAGCCTTAAACCACTGCTCTATACTGCCTCCTATATTTTTTCTGTTCTAGATGATCCTGTCATATACACTGTTCCTATTGTAAATACCATCAAATTTTGCAAATATTGTTTTATCTTTTCTCTGTATTATCAATTTTTGTACCACTGGGCGTTTGCGAAAATGGGCATTTTTCCTAACATACTTTCCAGTATAAAAATAAAATTGAATTGAACCTCTCTTCTCACTGTACTAATATTCCCTATGTCTATCCCATGCATGTTTGAAGCCCCTGTTGTTTTCACCTCTACCACTTCTGCTGTCAGTCTGTTCCAGGTTTCTGCCATCTTTCAGTCAAGTAGCACTTCATCCTATTCCTCCCAACCACCCCTTCCAGCTTCATCACATACTCTCTGGTCCTGGTGCTTTCTCATTTGAACGAGACTGTTCCCCCTACACCCTGTTTACTCCTGTGAGGTACCTGTAGGTCTCCATCATGTCCCTTCTCTTCAAGGGGTTTATGTGTTGAAATCCCTCAGTCTCTCCTTGTAAGACTTTTGGTGCAGTCTCTGTACCCCTTTGATTGCCCCTCGCCTGGATTTCATCCACCTTGACTATGTCCTTTCTGTGGTGCAGCCTTCAGAACTGGACACAATACTCCAAGTGTGGTCTCATCAGTTAGTGATACAGAGGCAACACCACCTCATTCCTTCAAGGTACCGGTGCCTCTTCGATGCATCACAGAACTTCACTGGCCCTACCCTGTGTTGTCACATGACACTGCCACTTTGAGGTCATCAGATGGAACAACCCGATGTTTCTTCACTGTTTTGTGACTTTCAGTGCCTCTTCCTCATCCTATATATGAGTGCCTGGATTCCTGTGCCCCAGGTGCATGATTTTCATTTGTTTATTTGAATTTTGTAACCAGGTTAAGACCATTGAGACAATTGCAGTCCCTTTTTCAGGGTCGACCTGAGACAACACAGCGCAAAGAAAAAATAGAAGCAATACAGCAATTCAATGCAGGCAAAAGGAATTGGCATGAATTCAGGACATGAATGAATCAACAGAGCCTATAATAACAAAGCAGAAGGTCACTAACATTATCGATGACCTGTTAGAAAACAATATTACAGTTCCTGTTTAATTACAGAATGACATATGACAAATAATCTAAAATATGTACTGTTAGGTTAGTATGCAAGCAGGGTAAGGTTGAGCGTTATCATTAGAATCTAAACATTTAGAAGGTGTAGATGGAGAGGAGGGAGTACAGTAGGGTAGGGAGAGAGGAGGAGGGATGCAGGTATAGGGAGGCAAGGATAGGGAGAGGGAAGAGTATAGGAGATATATATTTTGCAAGGTCCAGATGCATTCTGTATGCCCCTACTGAGTATCATCCATTTTACAGATTTTGGTGTCATCTTCAGAAAGGAATACCTTTGCTGCCAGTTCTTCTGCAATGTCACTTATAAAGACATTAAAGAGGATTGGTCCCAATACTGAGCACTATGTCACACCGCTTGTCACTCTTCTCTCATTAGAGTAAATGCCAATGACCACCACCCTCTTTCGCTATCCATTAACCAGTTTCTTACCCAGTTCACCACTTTGGATGCCCACCCTATGCTGCTTAATGGCTTTATCAGTCTGCTGTGCATCACAGTGTTGAATGCCTTTGTAAAGTCCTGGTATGCCATGTCTGCTGCCCTCACCTAATCTATTTCCTTGGTCACATAGTTGAAGAAATTAGGGCTACTACCTGTCCTGATTTTCACAGTACAGTCCTGATTTGGGTAGCTGTGTCCTGCAAAAAATTATATGAGTAAATAAAGAAAAAAAATACTACATGTCCTGGCCTTATAGGAGAAAAAATAATTTCTAACTTTCCTTTAAATGATAGTAGAAAAAAAAAACATTTTCTAACTTTCCTCTAAATGTTGCAGAAAACTACAATACCTTAACTAAAATATCCTACAATGATAAAGAAATAATAGAAACAACTAAAAAACCCAACACCTTAATTCTGATTATATAAACAAATATGTTACATCGGTTGAAATTGCATATTCTCCTGCAAAAATCATATTTCAGTAAGAAATGTTTCACTCAGGCTTCAAAAAGTGGTAACCCTAGAAGAAATCAATCAGGGCGACAGATGCAGTGCACATTCTTTCCAGGAAGTAAACAATGATTACTGCCAGAAACATGCCTCTCAGCTGTCCCTGAGTTTCAGGGATGTCCATGATTTTGCCTCAGAATGTTTTGTCCCTCCTAAAACAAGCATTTGTCAATGCCGAATGTTTGCTTGCTGGTATTGGCAGTGGTAGTGTAGAAGTTACAGAACTGCATAATAGGAATGGGAGTGAAGTACTGAACTGAAGCCAACCCCACCACCACCCTGCAGAGAGTGACAGGCATTGGGGTGTGCCTTTAGGTCGTCAGGCATAATGGCCACGCCATTTCACCACACCTACCCTGCAGGCACTGATAAGTGTCACGGTGTGCCTTGGAGTCTTTGGCCTTGATCGCACCCCATTCCATCAGGAACACGGTGAGATGGGTGCGTATTGAGAATGGGTGAACTTAAATAAAGAGTCCAAGGCATACCTTGATGCCTCCTCACTGGCTGCATGGTGTGGAATGGTATGAGCATTACAGGCAGAATCCCAAGTCCACCCTTGATGCCTGCCATTCTCTACAGGGTGAGGCGTTATGGTTGGAAACCCTAACACCTCAGGCATTCGTTGGTATTTTCACTCCAAATTTTCAACATGGTTTTTGTGACCCCCACCTGATGAACAGTGGCAATATCAGTTTGTTAGCAAAGCTGCTTATGCATAGCGACTACAGCATTGAGCACCACAGGTGCAAAACACATTCGAACAGGATGTGACAAATGACAGCTGTACTGTTCATGGGGAGGTGTAAAAATGGCAATGTTGCAAATCTGCAGTAAAAATATTAAAAACAACTGGAAGTCACGAGCTGCCAGAAACTGTGCAATGCACAACGTAATGTAATTAGTTTGGGGATTTTTTACAGCAGGTTGTCAACACAGGCATTTTGGGACCTCTGATCATGAACAGTATTACTGTAATTTTCTTTATCTGTCCCGAACAATGATTTCCACAGCGACCACGCATCTCTGCGCTGAAAGTGTGAAAACACATTTCGTCCATGTTGTGTAAAATGACAGTGGTACTATTCATAAGGAAGTGTGGAAAAATGCCACTGGTGAAAATCTGGACTGAAAATATTACAAAGTCATGAACTTATGAGGGTGCTGGAAACCGCGGCAATGCTTACTCGTAACACAGTCATTTTATGGACTTTTGTCACCAAATTTTCAACATAGCCATTTTAAGACCTCTGTTCATGAACGTTGTAACTGTGATTTTTTAATCTGTTCCAAACATTGCTTCACATCGACTACACCATTGTGCACATTCGGAAACACATTTTGGGTGACATGTGAAAATGGCAGCTGTACTGTTCATAAGGAAGTGTAATAAAATGGCAATGTTGAAAATCTGGAGTGAAAAATATTGAAATTATTAAAACTTACGAGCGCAGGAACGCAACGCACGCCAGAAACATTTTTAGGAATTTTTCACCAAATTTTCAACATAGCCATTTTAAGATCTTTGCTCATTAACAGTGTCACTGTGATTTTCTTAATGTGTCCCATACATTGATTTCCCACACCGACTGCGCCCATTGTGCGCTACATGGGTAGAAACACATTTTGGGCAAGATGTGAAAATGACAGCTGTACTGCTCATAAGGAGGTGTAGTAAAATGGCAATGTTGAAAATCTGTAGTGAAAATATTGAAAAATTCACAAACTTACTGAGCTTAGAGAACCGCGCAACGCATGCTCGTGAAAACAGTCATTATTAGGAATTTTACACCAAATTTTCAACAAAGGCTTTTTGAGAGCTCACCTTATGAACAGTGGCAGTGTCTTTTGATATTTGGTCCAAAAGGTGATTTTTGCATTTCGCGAAATCACCCCTCCGGACCGATACGCCATGACATGAAAGCATTCATGAGAAGGGGGTCCCAAAACCCATTTTGAAAATTTGGTGCAAAATTCCAAAAATGGCTGAGATATGCAGCAAAGTTGAAAACCCTATCTATCCCATTATACAGCTTACCCGCATTTCCTCAGTTCGTGTCGGCTTTGAAGAGTGCAGACGTGTTCCCGGTCCACTGAAGAGTGTCATGCCAGAGTCCAAGGTAAGTGTGGGGTAGGGGTGTGTGGGGAGGCAGGGCGCAGTGGGTGGGTGCGGTGGGGCAGACTCAGCGAGGGACCGCTTTTCTATTTCAAGGATTTATTTTTTTAAACTACGGAGGAGATGACGCGGGATGTTTGCCACGCTGGGGTGAGCTGCCAGCATGGCACAAGGATGGCGTGGAGCCGACGTGAGATTGGGCACCTCTGGCCGGGCGACAGAATCTTGTTGCCATGCTGGGGTGGGCTCCCAGCGTGGCACAAGGACAGCTGTTTGGGGGCATGGAGCCGACGGGGATTGGGCACCTCTGTCGGTGACAGCATCTGTTGCCACACTGGGGTGGGGTTCCAGCATGGCACCCTGTACTCTGGGGGACAGTGGAGCTGACGAGGATTGGGCACCCCATTGGCTATACATGTGTAGCCACGCTGGGGTGGGCACCAGCATGGCTTGTGGAACTCTGGTTGGGGTAGTGCAGTACAGCCGATGGGGATTGGGCCCCCCATTGGCTATACAGTGTGTGTGCGTGGGGTGAGCACGCAGCATGCGTGTGTGTGGTGTGTGTGTGTGTGTGTGTGTATAGGGGAGCGCATGAGCAGGCGATATCTTATCACTGTTCACTGAAGCATAGCTCCCCTTTCAACTGTACGCCACTGCATAGACTGTCATAGACAGCTCCAGCAGGCATTGGAGAACTGCGGCTGTGCCTGCAAACACACTGACTGAATTGGGAGAGGCTGCCACACCTCCAAAACTCGGATGATGGCACTATGTTTCTTGCACAGGCGTGCAAGCAAACATAATAATGTTTCTTTTACTGAAGAGTGAGGACTTGAAGCTTACTGTACTGCTCGTAATTTTAGTATTACAGTTTGCGTCTTTATCCGAAAATGCTTTTCATATTAAGCTAATGTGCACACTGTAGGTAGCTTCTTGAGCTGATATTACTATTTTTAAGATTTGTCCCTGAGTTTGGTTATTTGCTCCTGATTATTTTAAGCCTAGTCCCTGATTTGCAAGGCAGGGGTGGAGAGCTATGCCAGAAAGTCTCCATACAATGATATCACAAAGTCATGTCGCATGACTTTCTGGCAGAGCTTGAGAGAGACTGGTATTCAGCTGCAGCTACTGACATCCTCATTTTACACTCATGCTGTTATGCAAAAATGCATCGTAAGAAAGGGAAGTTAGCTTAAAGTTATGTAACCCCTCACCCCTGCCTTTTGCCAAAATGACAGGTGGCATGCTGTTGAAGCTGACAGAAGTACCTGGTGGAGACTGGGTTCGGAGAGGATGAGGTTACTCGGCACAAGGGGAGCCTAGGTTTGGCTACTCTGAACAGGGGCACCCAAGTAAATCTGAACACAGGAAGCAATAACTGTAATGTCCAGAACCAGGAATGGGATTCTTCAGTGTGGCTTTTATTCACATCCTAGCTGAACAAACAAAGCATAGATGGACCCCCATGGGGCTACATTTCCTGGTAATGCAGATTAGAGACTACAGAGCACTTTATCACCATTTCCAGCCCTCAGGCTCTGAACCCACCAGGCACACAGCCTGGACTTGCACGCAGCTTTGGGTACACAGCCCGACTTGTACACACTTGGGTTTTCCCCACTGGCCCGCCCCTGCCGGCCACTTGATCCCAGTCCATTTGAAGAATGAACTAATTATCCTGTTGTGGCTCCTCAAACCACACTAGAGTCTGTGACTCTTAGAGAGAATTTTCCCTACAATCCCACATCTGGGTACTTCCCATCACTGGCCAAGTGTCTGAGGCAAAGTAGAAAACCACAGAAGAAATCCGTAGAGGTGGACCTGGTCACTAAAGATGGGGCCACCCACCTCCAGCTCCCGCAGCCCATGCCTGGCCATTTCTCTGGAAAACTGAACAATTCCTTTGCGAACTTTGAAATGTAGATTAAGGGTAGACGTCTGTCACATCTCCTCTACATATTATTGCATCCCAACAAACTCAGGAACTTGAAACTACTTTTACTTGCTTGGCCCATTTCTCTAGGCTTCCCAATAGTAGTTTAATCCCTAGATTTTCACACAAGCCCCAGGGTGAAGAAAACATATGCCCTTTTAGCCAGAGCAGACATTTGCCCTTAAGTTGCAGGTGCCCCACAGGCGACTCACAAATCTTCCATCTTCCAAAATAAATCCTGGACTAAACAGGCAGCTTTTCCTCCACTAGCAAAATTAAGAGGATTGCCCCAGGAATCTGCTGGAATCTTTACACCCCTCCCCCGGAAGGAGGGGCACTGAGACTCAAAACAGCAGTCTCCACCACTTGAGTACAAACTTCACCACCAAGCCAAACTGCAGACTCTCTTTCTAAAATTCCAACGTTTATCTAACTCCCTTTGCTGCAGATTCCAATGTGGCATGCAGCTGCGAAAGTTCTATTAGTGATGTCATCCCTCAGTCTCAGCTGAGACTGAGAACAGAGTGAGACAGTGTGAAACCCATTTAACTGGAGTTTCTGAGCTGCCTTCCTGCCTACCACTAGGTTTTACTGCGATTCTAGTAACCCTGGGTAACAAGGGGGTTACACTCATACATGACCAGGAAAATGACTGTCCATGATCCTTATTTATGACCTTGAGCCATCCCACCCCTATGTGCTACCTAGGAGTGGGGTGATCAGTCCCCTCCTACCATGTGCAAGCACAGGCAGGCAACACTAAGGGCCTAGAGGCCTGTAGCTGACATATCAGCCTCTACACTATCCACTTACTATGGATGCCTAGTGGCTCTGGTAGAACTATCAAGAGCATAGCCCTGATAGATCAGCACTGCAGTCCCAATGGCCATTCAGGACCACAGCCTGTCTATCCCCCAACCCTCTAGGGAAAACCTATCTGTCTTTAACCTAATACCCCAAAACAAAAACAACCCGGGGACCTCCCGACCTTGGAAGCAACCGCAACCACACACCATTACAATACCATTTTATACCATGTTACGGCCTCCTTCCTACCCCCACAACCACACCTGTGGAAGGAAAGGGTTAACACAGCATAACAACCATAACACCACAGTACTTTAAATTTCTACACACTAAAGTACTAATGAAGAACTACTGATGAGCCCTCCTCCTCTTCTTGTCTTCTCTTCTGTCTTCCCAGGAACACCTGTAAGAAAAGAAAGACAAACACACTCTAATTTGCATACACAGTCTACCTAAACCCCTACCATAAAAACACTAAAGAATTCCAAAAGATTTTTTAGAAAAGGTAGAAAAAACAGTATTTACATTAGAACACAACAACATTATTTACAATACACATTTTGGGGATGGAGTGCCTAAAAATCCCAACTAGTGACCACAATGCCTGAAGGCTAGTCCAATAAAGAGTCTCTCCTGGGCCGAGCCCGTGAAAGCACAATTCTAACAGGCCAAAGTCCGAAGAGAGAGTCTTTGAGGACAGTTCACACATTTTGAAGTCTGTTAGTGTAGGGTGTGTACTGCAATGTCATAAAGATAGAAAAGTTGGACTTACCAGCCACTTGTAGTACGAAATTTGGCACCGACCTGCACCTCTGACAAAGACTCTCCCTGGCAGCATTTCTTCCGATACAGCTGGGCGGACATCTTTCGGGAACCACAGGAGGGCACATCGGGAACAGCTGGGCTGATGTCATCTCTGGAGATGGAACCTTAGAACAGGAACAAAAAGAAAACAGCTGGTCCGACGTCATCCGATTACCAGGCGATGAACAGGATACAGCTGGGCTGGTGTCCACTCTAGATCTGAAGTCATCTGGTGGACTAGTCGATGGTTTCTGGAAAGGACAGTTCACTGTAGACTGATGAATGTGGGGCATCTGAGTCCTGGATATTAATACTGGTGAATCAATAAAGGCACTTCACAGTCTGGTGTGGCAGTATTGACTACCACTGCTCGGCTCTCCATTTTGTAGGCACGGGCACATATGCTGGGAGGTACTTGCACTGAGGCCAATAGTACTGGGGTCAGGAGCTTGAATTATTACCTCGTCTGGGTGCACATAATTCACACAGTGGGAGATTTCACATCCCTCTCCGTCCACGATTCTCACTCTGTCTATAAACAGTGTCCTGCCTCTCTTCCACTGGGTATACTTTTCGTGGAACAGTCTATTCTTTACATGCTTGTTGGCCCCAGGATGCACACTTTTTCATTGCTTCATCCCAGATCCAGGATTTCCTGCAGTTCTCAATCTCCTCCCAGATTTTCCGAGGAAAGGTAGGAAAGGTCATACCATAGATCTCATTTGCCTTTCTCTAAAATAGTCTCTCCTCTTTACTTGCTTTGGTCAATCTGATACCGCTGGCCTGGCTTGGGGTGGCCAGTCCTGCTTCTGCCAGCTACGCATCTTTAAGGAAATTAGAAACGGACCCTGACTTCTTCCTTTGAAGCCAGGGCAGTGGCATCACCACTTTCTTCCATACATTCCTCCGAGGCAAGATCTTGAGGCTGTGTACCCGGTTCCTTTTCACAAGGCCACATAGGTTCCCCTCATCTTCCTCTTCACTGAGGATCTAAGCCCAGGAGTGAGCAGTCATTCTCACTCCTGAGACTATCCACTCATCACTAGGCGTGAGTTGGCACCTCCCACTCAAAGGCCTCCGCATCTCATCTTCATCTAAGAGACTTGGGCTAGGCCCCCGGTCGATTGATGCTTTATCCGAACTTTCCTTCTGGGATCCAGCATCCTAAACTTCAACTTCTGGTTCTGTCTCTAACTCTGCACCCTTTAGCTTTGTGCCACACCCTTGAGGGACCTTCCTCCACAGGCTCCGCCAGGTGCTGTGTGCTGCCAACTGCAGATTCCTGAACTTTCGTCCATGTGGGAGCCAACTGAATTTGAGGCGCTTTACAAAGCCATATCTTTCTAGGCATCCAGCACAGTGAGGATCATGAATACATCCTTCCAGCTCTCAAGCATATTTAGCATACATGCACTGGAAAATCAGGAATCGCCACCTGAGGAGGCAGTTGCCCTCCATAGCACCACTTTTAATATCCCTCAGTCTATTTACTGCTGCTTACTGCAACCGGGCATGATACGGGTAACAAGCTGGTCCTGAGGCCATAACTGCAGAAAAACAAACAAAAGTTCACTGTAACTGAAAGTCCCAACTTTACTGAACATACTCTTTAGCTGTAAAATGGCTCCTCTGCTGCTGTGTTTACTTTACTACCCCACCCTGTAATGGTGGCGGCACCCTGTGCATCAACATTCAGAATCTGAGTCAAGCCACAGCGCACCCGACTTACATAAACTACTGATAAGTTTTGCTCAAACTGCACAACTTGCTCTATTCTTGCTTTAAACACATTTACAGGATTTTCCACGGACTTTTCACATGCTGGTATCATTTCTTTTATTACAGTCCCTTAAAGCTTCAGGTTTTTAGCACAGGATTGCCTGTATTTCTAGTGCTGCACTTTGCTACAACCCACAGTCTCTCTGGCTGCAAACTTTAAACTGAGGCTGAATTCATTACTATGCACACAGTCAATGGCTTAACAGACATGCACTTGCTGGCAGGACTTTACACAGTCGTTGCCTTGCAAAGCGACTACACTGCTGCACACAAATTTATATGGCATAGGGCTGAAAATCACTGTTTGAGCAGTTTTAGGATGGTTACTTACTGTTATCAGTAGCAGTTTGCTGCAATGGGGAAAAACGGCCTGCAGCCAGTTCTTGGAGGCCTCAGAACGAAACGGGTGGGCAGTCCTACCGATCATCTTTTCAACCACCAAACTTGCAATTCCGGCGATCGATTAGCGGGTTGGGCCGATTTAAACAAGAAAATCAATTTTAACAAGTTTACAGCGATTTTAACACTCATGACGCTCCTCCACTAGCCAGTACACGCACTCCACTCACACTCCTCTCTAATGCTGGGGCAGTCTCTGTGAGAGCTGGCTGGGGCGGGACTGATTGCAGCCTGACCAACCACACAACGCCATGCAAATGAGCCTCTTCTTCCTCACAAGGGTTCTTCTCCTCACGGCGATCATCGAGCAGGCAAATGTAAACTGAAGAATGCAACTTTTTTTTTTTTTTAAACTGACTCCAGATGAAGCCCATTTCAGCCATTTAACATAGCCATTTACACTGCAGTCTCTCTTTTCATTCAAAAAGCATTTCCAATGTCCAGGGCACAATTTTCCTGTTGCTACCCTAGTCTTCTACACTTTTCTTCACAACAGTTCATTTTAAAAGCATTTCAAACATCCAGGGCACAATTTTCCTGTTGCTACCCCTAGTCTTCCATACTTTTCTTCACAACAGTTCATTTTAAAAGCATTTCAAACGTCCAGGGCACAATTTTCCTGTTGCTACCCCTAGTCTTCCACACTTTCTTCACAACAGTTCATTTTAAAAGCATTTCAAATGTCCAGGGCACAATTTTCCTGTTGCTATCCCTAGTCTTCACACTTTTCTTTACCACAGTTCATTTTAAAGCAGGCAAAACGCTGTAAACAATTTGATGCAGGACAAAGGCACACTTTGACTTTACTGCTCCTTGGTAAACAGTTGGCAATTTTAAACAGCAGCACAAGATTCACAGCACACAGCAACACACACTAGGGAAATTGCTTCAGCTTTTGGGCTACCCACTGCCGAGATAGCCAAAACGCTAGCCCCCCTTGCCCGAGCACCTTCCTTCCCAGAACAAAATCCAAAGCAGTGCCTCCATTTTGTAACTTCTCACCCCTGCCTTTTGCCAAAACGACAGGTGGCATGCTGGTGAAGCTGATAGCAGTACCTGGTGGGGACTGGGTTCGGGGAGGATGAGGTTACTCGGCACAAGGGAGCCTAAGTTGGCTACTCTCTGAACAGGGGCACCAAGTAAATCTGAACACAGGAAGCAATAATTGTAATATCCAGAACCAGGAATGGATTCTTCAGTGTGGCTTTTATTCACATCCTAGCTGAACAAACAAAGCATAGACAGACCCCCATGGGGCTACATTACCTGGTAATGCAGATTAGAGACTACAGAACACTTTACCACCATTTCTAGCCCTCAGGCTCTGAACCCACCAGGCACACAGCCTGGACTTGCACGCAGCTTTGGGTACACAGCCTGACTTGTACACACTTGGGTTTTCCCCACTGGCCTGCCCCCTGCCGCCACTTGCTCCACAGTCTATTTGAAGAATGAACTAATTATCCTGTTGTGGCTCTCTAAATACACACTAGAGTCTGCGACTCTAGAGAGAATTTTCTTACAATCCAACGTCTGGGTACTTCCTCATCACTGGCCAAGTGCCTGAGGCAAAGTAGAAAACCACAGAAGAAATCCGTGGCAGTGGACCTGGTCACTAGAGATGGGGGCCACCCACCTACAGCTCCCACAGCCCATATCTGGCCATTTCTCTGGAAAACTGAACAATTTCTTTACTAAACTTTGAAATGTAGATTAAGGGTAGATGTCTGTCACATCTCCTCTACATATTATTTGCATCCCAACAAACTCAGGAACTTGAAACTACTTTTACTTGCTTGGCTCATTTATCTAGGCTTCCCAATATGTAGTTCAATCCTAGATTTTCACACAAGTCCCAGGGTGAAGAAAACATATGCCCTTTTAGCCAGAGCAGACACTCACCCTTCAGTTGCAGGTGCCCCACAGGCGACTCACAAACCTTCCATCTCCCAAAATAAATCCTGGACTAAACAGACAGCTTTTCCTCCACTAGCAGAATTAAAGGGATTGCCCCAGGAATCTGCTGGGAATCTTGTACACCCGGAGAAAGGGGCACTGAGACTTCAAAACAGCGGTCTCCACCACTTGAGTACAAACTTCACTCACCAAGCCAAACTGCAGACTGTCTTTAAAAATTCCCAATGTTCTATCTAACTCCCTTGCTGCAGATTCCAATGTGGCTTATGCAGCTGCGAGAAGTTCTATTAGTGATGTCATCCCTCAGTCTCAGCTGAGACTGAGAACAGAAGTGAGACAGTGTGAAACCCATTTAACTGGAGTTTCACAAGTTGCCTTCCTGCCTACCACTAGGTCTTACTGGGATTCTAGTAACCCCGGGTAACAAAGGGTGTTCACATACAAATGCAGAAAGCAGGATTTAGTGCATGCTTGACAAGCTGCCTGAACTGTCCTCTTTAAAGCACCACTGTCAATAAAGACAGGTTAGCTTTCATCTGGTAGCTGTACCATGTTTCTTTTCAATGTCCACATTTTCAAAGCATTTTCACATACAGTTTGTTTTCATTAGTAACTTTTTAAGATATTTTCATTTCTCAGAAAATAAAATGCAGACAGGACTTTGCTAGGGAGAGCACCAGAATTTGTCTTGAATGTTCTGCTGATGTCCCTAGACATTCTAGGAGGCAGTGTTCTGCTCTAGGTGTTGTTAAAGGAAGGTCCCTCAGCCTCTTATTCTGTTTAACTGTGTAGTCTGTATAGGCATGAACAATGATTGCCACTATTGTACCCTCTAATTTCATCAGTATTTAAATGTAAAGGAATGTACTTATGTCTGGTGTGAAAATCTGCGTAACTCCATTGCAGAGTTCATGACCCAACTCATGTAAGGCATTCTAGAACTGTATGATGTTTTGCTTGCAGTAGTTATACTGTAGTAGTCAGTGCTGTTACTGTTCTCTGCAGTACCTATATTTCTTGTTTTATGCTGACCATGAAACTTTTCAAGGCATAGTAAGAGGCCTGCTGTTTTCTGTAGTTTAAGGTGTATTTGAGTTAGGAAAAAATTTTAGAGAATACATGGACTTCACAAGACATGTAACAGAACTAAAAGAGCATAGTCTTTTGCTGGCTTGTGCAAATATGCATCATCAACTCCCATGATACTTTGCATGATTGGGGTCATGACCTTTGCAATGGAGAAGGTTTTCACACCAGGGCAAAACAGGTGAAGCACCTCATTTATATTTAAATTAAGATGAAATTAGAAAGGATGCAAGAGAGGAATCATTGTTCATGTCTACAAACTACATAGGTACTGTATAGTAGACAGAAAATAGGTTCTGGGACTTCCCCTTTTAATATGCTGGAGTTATCAAACTGCATGTAAAAATGCAATGAAAATCAATTTGTTAAAAAATGGCCAAACTGCCTTCCAAAAATATCATTATGAAAACAGTGCAATGGGCAACTCTAACGCTGTACCTTTTTCTGTGAAGCACTGCAATTATGTTAAATACTGTGGCCATGATTATCAAACACTAGTGGTACAATTTTGCCACATTTGCGGTACCTACAACAAAGCTGCTGGACCACAAAAGGTGGTCTATTTTCTTAATAAAAGTACCATGAGATGTACATAAAAATTATGCATGTATCACTAATTCTGATGTGTGCATCAGTTTTCTATTATAAGTGCTGTAATGCATCAGAATGTTTGAAAATCATCCGCACACATTCTGGCACAGGGCTGCACCCAAAATTGAAAAATCCAGGTCTGGATCTTTTATGATTACTATTAAAGTTCTTCAATTGCTGAAACTTTGCTTCTGCTGTCCCAGGATATCTTTATAAATGAGATGTTAGTCTCAAAGACTTTACATACTGGTTATATGAAGTCTCCACCACCAAACAATTCAAAGGCTCAGTCTGTTAGTGCTGATAGTAGCCCATTGTGTTACTTTGTATTGGGATCCTGTCTCCCAGCTCCTGGCCACAGGCAGCACTCTTGCACCTTGCAGATGATGGGCACAGCTCTTTCACAGCATGAGTACCACCTCCAGCAGGCTTGGAGCATCACAGGAAATTGTGGGTGATTGATGTCCTACCCACCACCTCCCGGAGGTCTGGTATTGTGGAAAACTGCAATAGCAGGCAGATGGAGGGAGTCACCATAAAGGGAAAAAGTGTCAAAGGTGTGACACAGTGTGGTTCCTTAGCTCCCATAAATTGAAATGTCTTGACTATGTCCTTTGGGGATCTTAGCTGGCCACTCTCCTGGATGTGTGAGGAAGGCCTTTGGAGGTAATCTGCTGCTGAAGTAAAGCTACTGAGGCATCACAAGTTGGCATCTGAGGGTCTCCCAACAGGATGTCGTATTGTGTCAGATGCTAGGGACTATGGTAGGCAGCTGACAGGATGGAAAATGTGTAAATTAAAAACTCATGATTCTGTAGTGTTGAGCAGCACTGCACTGTACAAAGAACCTTGTAAGTGTAACCTTCAGTGCTGTGATGACACAGTGTTTATACTGTATGTTATGAAAGCATCCCCAACATGCACACTCAATGAATAAGAGGACAGAGTACTATTTAATAAGAGCTTGAGTAATTGTTTAAAAGCACTCTGCATGAAAAGTGAATTCACTCATCATCGTGGTACAGTAACTTTTCCTGCCTTCAGGGCCCCAGTTTTCAATGCAAATCTCAATGGCAGCATACAATTAATTACCCAAGTGACAGACTCTTATTATTATACAGTGACAAGGTGAAGTGCTGTTATTGAGTGAAACAGCAACACAGAAACATAGAAAAGTGATGGCAGAAGGAGACCAACTGTCCATTGAATCTGCCATAGGTTTTCCAAGACCTGATCTGGGTCCTGGGATCTAGCCCACGGCTGCTTTTACCCTTACCTAGTCCCACAGTTATCCCTGGAGTCCTTGCTCTCCCACCCTTTTGAAAGATGTTACATTTCTTGCATTCACCACTTCCTCTGGCAAGCCATTCCAGGACTCCGCCACCCTTTCTATTGAAAATGCTTTCTAAATCCCTTCTGAAGCTCCCAGCCTTTAGCTTCCAGTCGTGCCTCCTGGGGTTCAGCCAGTGACCCTTTGGAATAGTTTTGTGTATGGCACCTTGTTAATGACTCCCAAGAATTTGTAAGTCTCAATCATATCCTGAAAATAGTCAGAATTTGTTTAGTGCACTTACCGGTCAACAAAAACTAAATATAAAAAATAAATAAAATATCCCTCTCCTCCTAGTCTCCAGCGAAACAGTTTAAGCTCTGTCGGTCATTCCTTGTGAGAGATCCTGGAGGCCCTGTATCATATTGGCTGTTCTTCTCTGCACAGTCTCCAGCCCATCCTTATACTTTTTAAGGTGTGGATTCCAAAACTGGATGCAGGGATCATGACTGGTCATCGACAGTTTCGTTGTTGAATGACCAGACAGCGAAACTGGCAGGTCAGCCTCTTTTTGTGATCAGCTGCGGTTTCCAAAATCACAAAGTGTTTTCTCCTGGGGACTTTGCCACCCTCACCCCTACATAGTTAGCTGTACCCACCACACCCTACTACATATAATCAACTCTGAGTCTGAGTTGATTTGGGGGCATGCAAGATCCCCAACAGACAGTGCCGGGTTCCAGTGCAGACACTACAGTGACGTGGCACTGTAGTCGCTGTAGTGTTGTTTGCTGCTGGGGTGTTACTGTCGGGAAGGTATACGGGATGCAGTACTCAGATAGAGTCTTACCAGGGACCTGTAGAGTAGAAGGATCACTTCCCTGCTCCTGCTGTCGGAAATCCTCCCGATGCACCCCAGCATTTTGTTTGCCTTGCTGTCAGCTTTGTTGCATTGGTTTGTTTGTTTAAGGGTGTTGCATATGATGATCCCTAGATCCCTTTTTCCTGAGAGCTGCTAAATTTGACACCATTGAGCCAGTAATCCATCCTTGGATTACCTTTACCCAGAAGTAGCACTTTGCACTTTTTCATTGAATTTCAGCTGCCAGATGTTAGACCATTTTCTAGCCTTTGTAAGTCTTTCTGAAGTTCACTAGTCACCCTTCACACTGTCGACCTTATCGCCCAGTTTAGTATCATCTGTGAAGAGCATGAGATTGCCTTTAAATGTCTATGCCTATGTTGCACATAAACACATTAAAAAGCACCGGCCTAAGATTGACCCCTGGGGCACTCCACTAGTGACTCTACCTTCTCTTGACTGTACCCCATTAACTACCCTTTGGCTTCTGTCCTTAAGCCAGTTTCCTACCCACCTTTTCAGCAATACCTTGTCTTCTTATACTTTAACAGGAGCTTATATGGTACTGTTTTGAAGATTGTGCTGAAATCAAGTAGAGGATGTCCACCCTGATGCCCCTTGTCCAGTCCCTATTTACCCAGTCAAAACATAATAAGATTTGTCTGGCAGGCCTGCCTGCCACAAAACCATGTTGTCTGTTATCCTGGATATTGTTCGCCTCAAGATAATTCACTACATCCTGCTTAAGTAGGGTTTCCATTAACTCCCGTGATAGATGTGAGGTTGACGGCCTGTAGTTTACTGCCTCTTCTCACTTCCTCCCTCTTCTCCAGTCCTCTGGTACCACCACCTTCAACCCCTTCCGGCACTCAGGCCCGGCATCATGGCGTTGGGCAGTAAGATGCCAAATGTGGGATGCACCCTCCCCAAGGTCAGCCCACCCTGGTGTTAGAATCCATAAGTAGGGGAATGAGGGCGTGGGGTGCACCCCCCACAAAAACACGCTCAGCGACATTGCCGATTATTGTCCCTAATTGCCTGCGCGGATCACTGGCACGCTCCGTGGTGGAACCACCTTCAACAGTGATCTGTTAAACAAATGATTCAATGGGTCCGCCAATTCATCAGCAAGTTCTTTTAGCACCCATGGGTGTAGTTCCTCAGGTCATTGTGCCTTGTCAGTCTTTAGGCACCTTAAAGCCTCTTTTAACCCTGTCTGTGGTGATTTTGGAGACTCCATCCTGTGAATCCTCTATAAGATGCTCTAATGCCACCTTCAGGCAGTGGTCCATTGTGCTCCTTGGTGAACTTTCAGCAGAAGAAGTTGTTAAAGGCAGTGTCTTTTTGCCTGTCATCCTCTATGACTTTGCCCCTTCAGTGAGTATAACTATCCCACACCCTTTCTTCCTTTTTCTTGGATGAAGATGAAGAATTGTTTTTTACCTGTTTTGATATCTGCAGCAATCTGAGATTGGCTGATGCCTTCGCTAACCTTACAGCTTCTTGGCCTCCTTACATTTATGACTGTAGACTTCACAGATATTGTCATCCTGGTTCCTTTTATAATTGTGGTACGCCTCTCTTTTGTTCCTAATTGCAGCCTTGACCTGCTTAGTGATCCATATGTTGTTTTTTTCCGCTTTGACACTGTTCTCATGCAAAGTTTGATGGCTTCTAGAGTGGCCTTCCTGATATGCCCCAAATATCTTCAACCTCTAGATTTTGTGCACCCTATCAGATTGTCTTTGATCAGTATTTTCATTTTTTAATGTTAGCTCCTTGAGCTCAAACCTCCCACCCTTGGCTAGGATTTTACATCCCTCCTGACAATGTAAACTAAACAGAGTTGCTGACGCTGTTTGCAAAGGTTCTCCAGCTTTGATCTCTCCTACTACCTCTGAGTTTGTGAGGACCACATAGAGTATGATGTCTTCTCTGGTTGGTGTGCTGGATAGTTGGGTGAGCAGGCAGTCTTGCAGGGCATTTACCACCATCTGACTTCTTGGTGATCTTGCAAACTAGATTATCCCATTCTATGTCTGGCATGTTTAGATGTTCAGTTAGAATGGTTTCTCTTTAGTGTCATGCCTCTGATTTCCTCGACGAGTTTTGCATCTTTTTCTTTTGTCTGACCTGGTGGTTTATAGACTACCCTGATGTAGGTTTTTTCTGGAAACTGTGTTGAGATGAATCCATAGTGATTCAACCTCCTCCTTTTGTACATGTCGATTGGTGTGGTAGTCATACTGTCATGAACATATAGTGCACTCCTCCTCGACTCATGCCCTTCCTGTCCGTCTATAGAGAGAAGAGTGACCGGGACCATGAGATCCCAGTCTTTGTTCTCAGTGGCCCATGTTTCTGTGATGGCCACCAAGTCTAGCTGGTTGACTGCCATTACTGCCTGTAGATCGATGATTTTGTTTCCCAGGCTTCTAGCATTGAAGCACACCCTTCCCACGCATCACGCAGAGAAATTTTGATCCTGTGTTTGGTCCCACTTTTTCACTTATGCTTTTACCCACTTTCTGGACCTGCTGTTGCCTTTTCATCCCTGTCTCTTACTCCTGATTTGCTGCCGTGGGTTCATAGCTTGGGGAGCATCGGCTAATTTTCCATCATTTATGACCTTCTGGATGGGTTTCTTAGCCTTGAGCTCCCTGCATCTAGTTTAAGTGCACTCCATAGATGTTAAATTTTGCCCTAGTCTGTGGCCAAGAGTTCATAGCTTGTGGGGAGTGTCAGCAAGTTCTCATCCTGTACAACCTCTCAGATGGGTTTCTTAGCCTCAAGCTCCACCACTTCTAGTTTAAATACTCCATGAAGATGTTGAATTTTGCCCCAGTGCCCTTACTCCTTCACTGGTAATATGGATCCCATGGTATCTAAACATCTGTCTCTCCAAAAATCCTTACAGGCACCAATGATCTAGTAACCTTTTCCTGGCACCATCCTCTCAACCATGTGTTGAATTCATTTATCTTCTCAGTCCTGATCCTGTCAGTACTTTCTCCTTGGCCCAGACTGGGAGGACCTCAGAGAAAGCTAGGAGGTTAAACGGATGGCCAACCATCTGCTAAAGTTGAACAAAGCTTTGTTTGGCCTCTTCCACTGACTGATTGACCAGATTGTTAGTTCCAAGATGCACCAGAATGTGGTAAAATGCACCAGAATGTCCAGTCCGCCTAGCACTATCCACTAATCTCTCAATGCGCCTGTATGTCACATTTGGCCAAGGCACTGGGGAGACATTTGACTATCACAATGGTCTCATTTAGGTGTGGCTCAACTCCCGTGTTGAATTACCTATAATGAGAACCTCGATTCGTTTGTTTTTCCAGAGTTTTACTGTTGACTTCGGGTGCTGCATTGTCCAGATTTGTCCTGGCCAATTTTGGGCATGGTGTCCTCTTTTCTGGGGAAACTATCCTTTATCCCAGCTAGGGGTACAGCTGGTTTGTGGTCATGAACGTCCTAGTTGCAACAGGGATTTCTTTGTTTGTGTTAGTAGGCCCCTTCTCCATAGCTTCCATTCACCCCATCTTGTGGGCCTCAGAGGAAATGTGTGTGGCAGGTTAGAATACCCAGTGGTCCTTTGAGGAAGCATGTGGGTGGGTAGAAACCAGTACAGTTGGTGTCGTAGCCATGCTATTTCTTTCCAAGCTGTATCCAGTTCAGTCCTGAGTTCATATAACGATCTGCATATAGGGCAATGATCCTTGTTCCAGAGAATATCCCCTGGATATTAATGCCCTGCAACCTTGCATTAACGCTTCCATTATAGTCATTGTGTAATTCAGTAAACCTGTCTTGTGCAAGCCTCCTTTGAGCCTTGAGTGCCACCTATGGCTACAGTTGTTTCCTTCAGTGGGGAGGGTGAAGCTATCTGCTGTCAATCAAGATCCCTGTGTGCTCTGTTTGGCTCCCTTATTTAGTTGCAGCACCCAGTGAAACTCATTAGGTAGGGATGATGCTGGGGGCTACCTCCTGACAAGAAGTGTCTGCTGTCAATCTCTCCCAGTGTGGTTTGTTTGGCTTCCTTTTTGTTGCAACTCCCAGTAAAACGCTTGAAGGGAGGGTTGGATTTGAGGTTGCTGCCTACAGGGTGCTTCTTGTGTCAATCAATGCACTGCATATAAATAAGCAACAAGGAACAGGATGTGTTTGGTGGAGGGGCAGGCGAGTGGGAAGTGTGTTCCTGATGCTGTCTTGTTAGGTTGTGCTGCCATTTGCTTTATGCAATCACTGGATATTTACAGCCTGTGTCCTGCAGTGAATTACAGCATGTGTTGTTTAAGGTAAAACTAAAACAAACTATCAGAAGATGTTCTCCAACACCAATGGACGAAAGCCTTGATTTGGCTGGGTGATTTTAGCGGTGGCTATTTAAGGCACCAGTGAGCTTGTTTACAATTGGCACCTCTGGATCGAGTTCACTGATTTGCTAAGAGCTGCGCCGAATAGAATATGTCCCCTGATGCTGTCCTGTTAAATTGTGCTGCTGTTCACTTTATGTAGCCACTGGAGATTTACAGTCTGTGTCTTGCAGTGAACTACAGCCTGTGTCCTGCAAGTAATGCTAAACAAACAAACAAAAAACACTCTATCAAAAGGTGTCCTCCAACATCAATGGAAGAAAGCCACAATCTGGCTGGGAGGTTTTAGTGGTGGCTATTTAAGGCACCAGCATAAAGCTGAGCTCCCACCACATATCACATCTCACATCTCACCTTTAAAGTATAATATGTTGGCAAACACACTCTGCTTGACCCTCACTATCCTCAGCTGAAAATATGCAACATGATACCGGACGGAAATCTATAAGTAACTGCACTTAATTTGGACAAAATATACAATTCACAATTGTGCACACACTAGGCTGTGATTCAACAACTGGTGCCACGTTCCCAAAAAATGGATTAAAAGAGTGCTAAGTGCATGGTGGACCATCCATTATTAATAAAACACAAAGGGCTGTATTGTTGCAGAAGGGCAAGAAGGTGGTCTGTTATGCTCACTGATCATTACCCTCCACTTCCATGCCTGCTCTCCATGCTCTCCCACAATTGCTTGGCTGACAGGCAAAAATTGGAATTATGAGAGTCTTAGCTCTTAGAACTATCATTGTTTGTTGGCATTCATGATTTATGGCAATAATGTTCAGAATTACTGTGTTAGTGATTAGCCACCATTTTCTAAATTAAAAGCAATCTGGGTGTAAGCTTGCAAGCACATTATTGATGTTATTGTATCTGATAATATTCTTTGTAAGGTCTAAAATGTCTTCAAAGAGTGCTGCTCTCAGCAGAATTTATTTCTTGGTACATGTACTGCTCTCATGCCAGACCTTCTGTTTTAGCCTATCTGATGCATTTGGCAGATAAAAATATGTTTGCAAAATAAAATTGCCAGTGCAGTTATCTAATACTAAGCACAGTAATTAGGGAATGTGCTCTGACTGACATGATTGAACAACTACTGGGGTGGGATGTTGTTATGCCGGTGGCCACAGACTTGTGACATTGTTATGAACATACAAAATTTGCCAGCAGATAATGGCCTAGAGGTCTATCAAGTCTGCTCGAATGTGCAGCTAGCACCCTTATTCTGAAGCTGCCCTCCTTCCACCCTTCCCTTGATTAACCCCGCCTTGTCCCCTCCCATCCCTTTGAAGCAGTCCACTGTTCTAGTGGATACTACTTCTGCAGGTAACGCATTCCACCCAGCCACCACCCTCTCTGTAAAAAGTGTCTCCTCATCTTCCTCCTGAACCTTCCACTCTCCAGTCTTGTATCATGGCCCTAGTGTCCCTCCCTCCCTTACTTTGAACAGCCCCTCTGTACCTGTCTTGTTTATTCCTTTCATGTACTTAAAGGTTTCAATCATGTCCCCATCCCTCCTCTCCTCCAGTGAGTACATGTTCAGCTCCCTCAGCCTCCTCTTGTATGATAAGTTTCCCAGCCCTTGATCATCTTTGTCGCCCTGTGCTGCACCCGTCCAGTAACTTAATGTCCCTCTTCAGATATGGGGCAGTCACTGTACGCAGTACTCAGGTGTGGTCTAACTAATGACCTATACAGTGACAGAATCACCTCCTCCTCTTCGAGGATATAGCCTTGCAATACAACCCAACATTTTGTTGGCCTTGCAGCTGCTTTCCACATTGTGCTGAGTTGTTCATTGACCCTGTAATGAGCAATTCCCAGATCCTTCTCCTCTGTCTGGGCTAGCTGTACTCCCCCGAGCTGGTAACCCTCTGTGGGTTCTTCATCCCAAATGCAGCACCTTGCACTTTTGGCATTAAACCCCAGTTGCCAGGTGTCTGACCAGGTTTCAAGCTTTGCCAGATCATCCTGCAACCCCTGCCATCCCCTAGGTCATCCACCACCGCTCCTACCTTGGTATCCTCAGCAAACAGACTGATCTTGCTCTTGATGTCCCATGATATGTCTGCAATGAATATCCAAACAACACTGGTCCCAACACTGAGCTCTGTGGAACACTGATTGTCACTACCCTTGGGTGTGAGAGCTCACCACCGACCACCACCCTCTGTTGCCTTCCTGAAGCCAGTTTCTACCCATCTCACCAGCTTTGTACCGCCCCTGTGCCTACTGACTTACTTCCCAGCCTTCCATGTGGCACTGAGTCGAATGCCTTACTGAAGTCCAGATACAGGACATCCATTGCATGGCCCTGTCCAGTTGCCTAGTTACCCAGTCACAGTACTCCACCAGGTTGGTTTGACAGGATCTGCCCCATATGAAGCCATGCTGTCTGCTGTCCATTAGTCCTTTGGCCTCTGGGAGGGCCACCAGCCTCTCCTTCAGAATAGTCTCCATTAGCTTACCCACGATGGATGTGAGGCTCACTGGTCTGTAGTTTCCCGGTTCATCCTTGGGACGACTCTTGTGGAGGGCACCACATGATCCATCCTCCAGTCCTGAAGGTACACACCCGAATGTAGTGAGGCATTAAATGCGTCTGCCAAAGGTCCTGCAAGGACCTCAGCCAGCTCCTTCAATACCCTGGGTGGATGCCATCTGGGCCTGGTGCCTTGTCCACCTCAGTGCCTTCAAACCCTCCCGAACTCTGTCCTCCATGATTTCCCCATCTGTCACCCCTTCCCCCTGTTTGTGCCATTTCTCCCCTTGGATGTCACCCCCTCTTCTCTTTAGTAAATATGGAGCAGAAATACTCATTTAGTAAGCTTCCGCCTTATCGCACTCTGCTCCACCCAACCCTCCTTCTTCCTAATCCTTACTAATGTTGTGTGTTGGTGCATTCAGACAGGAGCTGACACATAAAATAAAAAAGTCAGATAGAGTTGTAAATACTTTAGGTCAGGTGAACACAACACTGAGTGTACAATGCAACCATCACTGACCCAGTGGTGAGTTTGTCCAACCAAATTAATCCGACTCTGACTTCAGTGCTCTGTCATCTGGCCTGGCCACCTGGGGCCTCAGAAATCTACTGTGGCTGCTTGGGCATGGCTCCTTGTCTGTGTAACAGAACAATGATGCAACCTCAGCTTGCCCAGACCTGTCACCAACCACTCCATGACTGTTCAGATGTAAAGTTAACTTATCAACCCCAGCCCTCCACTAGGACTGGAATGACTCAGGTCCAAAGGAAGAAGAGGACTCACACTCAGCTTGACTTCTCTACCCTGCTTCACTAGTTCACATGTCCTAGCTGGCAAAGCACGGTCAGTGATGGGCCTATTCACACACAGGGTGGTGGTCACGATGGAGGCACATACACTGACTTTATCACCTACCACCATGATGCAAGAAACCTACCTACCCTACCGCTGTTGAACTACTGCCTCCCATTGGTTGACTGCTCACCGTCATGCTCTTCTCTCTGCTCTGACCAAGGCATCCACAATCTTGACCACAGCACTGCCACCAGTCTTTTCTTCCTGCCTGAAGCAGCCTGCATGTTCTGTGTATGTAGATTCTTCATGTTTTTCCCACCACACCACAGCTGAGAACAATGCTTTTAGTGCCGCATCTGTGCATGTCACTGGAAGGAATAGTAGCACAAGTCAAAATCAGACATGAGTAGGTCATGATGAGTTACTGAGGCCAGGAAATAATGCCATAAATTGATCCACTGTTACGCATGTCATGACCTGTGTGTGTGAAAGGATTACTGTCATCCTGCCACTGGCTGGTGGGGAGAAAGTGAGTCATGCCTCATTAACAGGAGCTGCAACTGAGGAGAGGAGGAGGAGGGAGACAGCTGTGTGGGACTGTTGCCACTGGTGCTACAAAACTGAGTTGGCTAGGGCAGTGGGTGTTGAATTATGGGTGGAACAGATGAAAGGATGCAGCAAAATTGTTATAGCTGTGACTGTATCCTTTTAAATACAAGTTTCTGCCCATCAGACACCAACAGCTCTATCAGGATTATGTGCACACACACACAGTTTATGCAGGTTCACCTGCAGCATTGACTCCATACAGCACACATAGAAACATAGAAGTTGACGGCAGATAAGGACCCAAAGGCCCATCCAGTCTGCCCATTTATTTTCTACCTTACAGAATGTGCTATAGGCCTTTGCTCTGTCAATGGCCTATCTATTCACTCATCTGTATTGCTCCCTTATGCCTATCCCATGCCGTTTGAAACCCTCACTTTATTCATATCCACCACTTCCCGAGGTAGGCCGTTCCATGCATTCCACCACCCTTTCTGTGAAAAGAACTTCCTCACATTACCCTTAATCGGCCTCCCTCTAATCTCATGCTGCGTCTTCTTGTCCTGCTATTTTTCTTATATTGAAACATGTTAGACTCTTTCACCTTGTTAATGCCCTTAAGGTGTTTGAATGTTTCAATCATATCACTCTCTCCTCCTTTGCTCTAGGGTATACATATTGAGTTCAGTTAATCTGTCCTCATATGTTTTCTGATGCAGTCCCTGCACCATTTTGGTTGCCCTTCTCTGGACTGCCTCAATTTGGTTAATGTCCTTGTGAAGGTGTGGCTTCCAGCCCCATCTCTTCTGGAGCTGTACCAATATGTCTGTTTGTCCATACTTGCAAGCAAATATAAAAAAAATACTAAAGAATACAATGCAAGTAGTAAAAATATTGCTACTTTCTAAATTGGGGAATAGTAATGGGAACAAGAGAATCAATTGGAATGGGATTGCTAAATGTAAGAATAGAATGGAAGTTACACAGACTGAATTTGTCCCAGTACAAACAAGATGTCAATGATTTCAGGTTTTGAGTATTGGCAGTATCTGAACAAAGAAGAGTTACTGTTTTTCTTACAAGCCATTTCTCAACCTGATAAACCTTTCTGCCAAAAACATTGCCACTTTTCTTTGAGGTACAAACCTGCCACAGTGACAGCTGAGAAACAGTGCATGAAAAGGAGCAAAGAAGCTGTCACTCTCACTAATTGGAGGAGACAGACCACATTATTAGCTTAGAGTCTAGGTTAGAAAAGAAGAGTCTGTATTATTAACATGCCCATGCTACTCTTCTCTTCCAAAGTCACACTGTGGCTTAAAATGTTTAGAGAATGCTACACATCTCTGGAATCTTTTATGAAACCTGTTTTTAGACAACAGTATACAAAAATATGTTGCAAAGAAAAATATTTTAACATGCCCTTTTCAGAAATATTCACAACTGATAACAAAATAGATTTATGGTCTGGTATTCAAATGTAACCCTTCCATACAGCATGTGAAAATGCATAGCTTGCCAGCTCAGGCATGCACTGTTTCGAATCAGACATATTTAACATTAACTGTGCAACTGATAAAAGTCCCCATACTTTAAAACTGCACATAGAAATCAAATGAGGATAATCCAGCTGCACTCACGTGTAAGCAGAACTGGCGATATTTCAAATTATTGCTAAATAATTTTGATGAGTGTTTTCAAACTTCATTTTGTCTGCTTTGGGCAGCAAATTTGTATTTGTTGGAAGAATTTTACTGTAAAGGATAATTAAAAACTCTAGAAAGACAAAATAAAAACAAATGAAATAAAACTCTGAAGTGAATTTGCTGTTATTATTACCTTTTCCATCCCTCCAGTGTTTATTGCAGGGGTAGACACTGGAATTTGTAGGGTGGATGGAAGTGGGTAACTCACAGTCCCTCCAGGGACCATAAAGGAGTTCACCCTATCGGTGTGACAGTCATTTTGTCAACACCGATAGGGGTGCAGGCATATGGCGCCTGGCTCCAGAGTGCCAGGCATTGCAGCTCTTGAACCCAGAGCACCAAAGCTCTGTGGAGAAAAGATCACTGTTTTGTGGGGGCTTTGCCACCCACATCCCTGAAAGAAAATATAACTATATATAACTTTGGGCATGCCTCGAGAGAGAGAAACTGTTGGGGTGCAAAGCGTGATGAGAGTGCAGGCGATCAAAATCAAGATTGCTCCAGCCTTGCTTGCCATTGTTATGGTGCCCTATTTGCAGCAACAAAATTAAATCACCATTCTAATAGTATGCCCATAAAGGGTACGTTTCTTGCCCTCGTGGACATTCATCTTCTTTGAAGGCTCCAGATTTGTAATTTTCTTACATCTTTATAGACTCCACATTTGTTCCACTGGTCTCTAGATTGCCTTTCAGTAACAGATGCCACTCTGCCTGCTCATTTATGACCTGTGTCTGGCTCTCAACTTAGGTGAGGTTCCATGCCCTTTTCCATATGACAGACTTTTGACTGGATTAATTTCCTAGGCCCTTCTCCCTGGGATTACCCCAGGGCATTTACTTGGGATGCAGCCTTCTTCCTTTAGTGGGCTTTGACTCTGCTTCTGCTGAGGACTCCATTCCTGACAACTATGCTAGGCTACACTCTCTTTACTGAGGAGGGTCTCTGTTTTTCCTGCTTCTCACCCCTGGGCCTTTGTTTGGACTCATGTTGCTACCACTAGACAGCACTGACCGCTTGTAGCTTGGCTTGCTGTTTTTCTTCTTCTGTGCTTCTTTTGTTTTTCCTTGCTGTTTCTCCTGCTGAGCTGCCTCACTCCCTCCTAATCCTTTCCTCCATGGTGTTCAAGATTCGCTTTCATTTTTTGGGGTGGGGGGGACTATGGGTCTCTTTTGCTGCTTTAATTCACCTCATTTAAACCCTACCATACAACTTGCCACTGGCTATTGTTCTGACTCTCCTTGGTGGTATGCAGTATGCACACCTGCTGCAGTAACCCAAAGTTCCTTCAGCTGGGCCAAGCCCATCAAGCACCCACAATTGTGAAAAAGAATACATTGTGAAGATTGCATACCTCCTCCAAGCAAATTTTGCATAGTAATTTTCAATTTAGGAAAATATTTCGACACCTCTTATACAATGTTCTAGTTGATGTTTTGTGGTAAGTAGCCACACTTTCTCAAAACGGTGATCCACCACAGTATTTGTTCTTTCTTTTTAAATGGTATATTGATTTCTTTTGTACACTTTCTTGACATACTTGGTTCACTGGTCCAGCAGATGACTAAATGTGCAGGATGCTCATTCAAAATAGTAGTGCTTGTGCTATGAGAAGAGTTGTTGCTGGATATGTATGTGGCTTTTTCACGCTCTCTGTTCCAAAGGAACTACTACCCTTTGAGGTACAGTGACACAGAATCCTCTTGAGGAGGGCTCCAGTCCTAGAGGAGCTGCAGGAGTTAGGTCCCTTTTTTCTATTATCTGTTTATTTTCCGGAACCTGGCAGGCAGCTGGTCCCTCCCTTGGAGGGACTCAGTCTCCGCCACACTGTTCCCTGCCCGACACCTCCTAAATCCCTATAGGTCCCCCCATGGCAGGGCTGAGGCAAAGGGGTGCTGGCTTTCCTCCCCATCCTGGGAGTGAAATCCAGACATCAGGGAGTTGGCTGGGGCACTGGTGCAGCCATCATAGAGCCTGTAAGCTGCTTTTCCTCCAAGTTTTCTCCCGCACCCCTCCCACCAATGATGTATGTCGGTGACGTGCCTCCTGGATTGCACCTCCCTGGTTAATGCCAGAGGCGATTGGCGAATGGGATGGCAAACCCTCCCTCCCTCCGAGAGAGGAGCGCAGTCCTCCAGATGCTCAATTCTCTCTCCCCTGCTGACCCCAGTGACCTGGGCTCATTCTCAAACTCGGGTCACTGGTGTGGTGCAAGGTGCAGTGACCAGTGCCTCAACCTGCAGTGCCACCAGGCTATCCCAGATAGGTCCCTTGGTTGAAGGTACCATGGGAAGATGCCCAAATGGAGAGAGGTGAGCCACCACAGGAGAAGAGGATGGATGGTGGGAACAAAGAAATAAGCATCTGGAGGATGCTTGAAAAGACACACTCTTACAGTGCTTGTGGGGAGAGGTGTGCAATGTCACTTGTTGCCCCACTGAACCTCAGGTAAGCCTCTCAATTCACTGGTCCAGCGGTGATGGTATGAAACCTTCTTTTTTTTTCTGAAATTAAATAAACTTTATTCTTTTACCATCAGGTACAACATTTCAACTTTAGTTCTATATTTTGTATAAAGACATGTAATGGTACAAGGGCATGAAAACTCAAAATACAAATGCCATACGATTATAACACAATGACTTGCTTATGACACATAATTCAGAAAAGCAAAAGAAAACATTTACATGCCCTCGAGACAAGTAGTATATAATTCTCCCCTACCTCCCCACCTCCCTTACCCTTCCCACCCCTACCCCCAGAGCCACAAATAACTCCCTTAATAGTGCCCACCCTCAAACAACCATGAGCCTTAAAATAATTTCTCTAGAATTACTACAGGGCAACCTATTGGGACTTTATCCTCCCTACACTACTACCCTAGTTCCAACCTGCTTCATTAGGAGGAAGGAGAGACCAAAGCATAGAAAATTTGTCCCATGTAGACTTATACAGGGAAGCTTACTGCGTAAACTTGCAGTTGCTTTTTCAATTCTTAGGTTGTATAATAACTCCCTAACCCATTCAAGGTAAGATATCACATGTTGGTCCTTCCAATAACGAAGTACCAGCCATTTACTGTTAGGAGATAATGGCCATGTAATATTTTTTCTCTTTGAAAGGAATAGTAGAGTAATCCCCAGAATGCAAATCTGTGGTGAAAAAAGGTCTTGCAGCCCCAACAATGGATCCGCTTCTATCCCTAATAGCACTCCAAAGGGATGCTACTTTGGGGCAATCCCACAATGTATGAAATAATGTTCCGGGGCTGCTTCACACCTAAAACACAAGTTACTCTGTGACTTACCCATTCTGTACATCTTAACCGGAGTGTAGTAAATGTTGTGTAGAATATAAAACTACATTAACCTTAAGTGATCATTGTTTATGTACTGATAGACTCTCTCCCAGATTTTCTCCCAGGAAAAATTCTCCTGTGGGAACTGCTGTTTCCAGTAACTAGACTGGCCCATCTCCTCCGAGTTGAGTGCCAAATATAACTGTGACACCAGGTGGGATATAGCATGTGGCTGGTTAACTCATTCAAGAAACTGCTGAAGGAGAAGACTGCTGTGTATTCCATCTTTTCAAACCAAACCACTTTATTAACACATTCCTAAGTTGGATACGAAGAAGGAGTATTTATTGAGAAGCCGTAAGTAACTAAAATCTCTGGTGTCTCTTTCAGTATACCGTCTAGCAGCAAATCCCAAACCTTAATTTGGAGACCGAACATTCATTAGAGCCTTTATAATTTGATCCCCAATTTTGAAGTTTGGGTTATTGAATACTGGTTGCAATGGATCCATTTGGTTGTTGTATTTCATGGCCCTGCAAAGTTGTGAGTGCACCTTTAGCGAGATATATAAAACTGTGCCTTTTAAATCACTGGCTAACCTACCTGGGCCAACAAATAAGAGGCTCTCTGAGGAATATTTAGCTAGTAAGTTCGCTCCAATTGCAACCAAATGGGAGGATTGGAGATAGTACCTGTATCCCTTGGGTTAGCCCCCCGCATGTACTTAGCCATGTGACTGGCTAGGTAATAATGGAAAAATTGGGGAGTTTAAGGCCCCTCCATTGCTTAGGAGTGCTGAGCCGATTATATGCTCTCATGGGGTCTTACCCTCCATATAAACAGTGAGATAATATTGTGAAGTCTACGGAACCAACTCGGGAAGATGAAGATTTAACATGTTGAGTGGATAAAATATCCTTGGCAGCACATTCATCTTAATAACACTAATCCTTGCCTGAAGGGATAAATGCAAGGAGCTCCACCTATTCAAATCTAGTCGACTTTATTTAACCAAATTGTCTAGGTTTAGCTTTTCATCCGGTATACAGATGTAGAGAGTGTTAGACCTAAATATTTGAGTTGAGTAGACCACACCATTGGAAGAGGATAATATCGTCTCTAAAGAGCAGGGGGTTCAAGGGCATTACCTCTGATTTGCCAATATTGAGTTTATAATTCGATACTTTGCGAAATTATGAATTATTTGGAGGGCGGATTGAATGGACTGCATGAGGGTTAGAGATATGGAGGAGAATGTCATCCACATAGACTGATATTTTTAAATGAAAATTCCCAACTTTAATCCCCTGAATTCCTGAGAGGCTTTTAACCGTCTGATTAACGGTTCCAAATATAAATTAAATAGCAGCGGAGAGAGTGGGCACCCTGTCTAGTGCCAGATTTTAAGGAAAAACAGAAGAAAAAATCCATTACAGTACACCTTGCCCTAGGTCCAGAGTGTAGTGATTTAACCCAGGAAATAAAAGGGAAGAAAACCAATTACCTCTAGAGTATCAAAGAGAAATACCCAATCTACCCTGTCGAAAAAGTTCTCCAGCGTCCAGGAAACCAACGCCTGCTTTGTCCGCCTCCTGGACGCAGAGAAAATATGTGGTAATTTACGGATGTGGTCCGATGAGACTCTACCCTGCACAAAACCAATTGCTCAGGGCTCAGTAGCCCCATCCAAACCTTAGCCATCCTTACAGCCAGAATTTTAGAAATATTTTATATTGTAGTTCATCAATGAAATGGGTCGAAAATTTGTAACCTTATTTTCTCCTTACCAGGCTTTGGAATACAACTATAATGGCCTCCAGGAGTGTTTATCCATAATTCCTTTTGGCATATAAAGGTAAATAAGCGTGTAGGAGAATAGGGAGTTAATTCTTTTCGAAAGTTTAATAGAAGTTAGACGAAAAGCCGCCTGGGGCCCGGAGCTTTGTATCTGGCTAAGGAATTAATAGTATCTCTAATTTCCTGGGAAGAGATAGGGCTAATCAGAAACCCTTGCTGGGCTACCTCTAACACACAGGCAATGGCGTAGCTAACAAGTATTCCCAATTCCTTTGGTTGAAGGCGTTTTTTTCTGGAGGTGTACAAGTGCGTATAATAATGTTCAAATTCTTTAGCAATTTGTCTAGCAGTTGTTAAAGCAGCATTATTTGAGACCACGTGATGTGCCTGAAAGAGTAGCCGGGTCTAAGGGTCTTCTCTCGCTACTCAGAAAAAATTAATAACTTCGCTTTTTTAGAGCTATCGCTTATACGCACCGTAGTGTTAGCAGCGAAGAAGCGATCGGAGAAGGAATCGCGGTCTCTGACGCAATGGAGGAACAAAACGGAACTAGAAGCGAAGAGGCCTAGACGCAGCACCTCCCCGACGGCTCCTTCGGAGGATTTGGCACCGCCACGCATATACGGGGAGCTCTCAACTATCAAGGATGCCCTTTTCAAATTAATAGAAGATGTCGCGGAATTTAAGCCTGCATTAACCCAGTTGGCCCGTCAGTCACGGATGCAGAAGCCCGCATTTCATCCCTAGAACAAAATACCGAAAAACAAGGCCCTGCCATGGTCGAACTCAGGAAATCCGTAGTAAAGCTGGAAGACCGCCTCAAGACCTTGGAAGGCAGGAACCGCAGAAATAATCTCATCTTATTGGGGTTACCAGAAGGAGGAAGCCCTAATACAATTGCCTTTCCTGCAAATGTTTTTGAAGAAATAATAGGTCCATCTCCCAATGGCCCGAATACATTATAGAAAGGGGGCACAGGGCCTTAAGAGCTAAATCCATCCCTGCAGATCCTCCGAGGCCCATAATTTTAAGCTCTTGAATTATCTTGATAGAGAGCATATATTGAAAGAGGCAAGGAAACTTTCTACGATCCTTTGGGAGGGCAAAAACTTTGAATAGTGCCGCCCTAACAATAAAGAATAGGATGGCAAGGGCTAGTTTTCGTCCTATTACCTCCAAGCTTTGGGCACGCAGGAATAAAACACCGTATATTGTACCCCGCAAGCTGGAAGTTACGTTCAAGGATGGAAAAAGCTGTTCGAGGCTCCAGAGCAAGCTCTGAAGGCATTAAAAGATACTTTTCCGGACCTCTTCCATAAGACCTGAAGTGTACTGTTGTGTTCCAGTCTCCAGCATATATATTTATCGGCTGGACTGATTACGCCATCACATAACATGGCTCTCTCCATGAATATAAAGGATGGACTTTAAATAATTAATGGACTTCTATTCCTTATTCCCCCATTCCTCCTCTCCTTCCCCCTCCCTTCAGCCACCTTCCTTCCCCTTCCCCCTCCTCCCCCTCCCTCGCCCTC
Source organism: Neoceratodus forsteri (assembly GCA_016271365.2). NCBI lineage: Eukaryota > Metazoa > Chordata > Ceratodontiformes > Ceratodontidae > Neoceratodus > Neoceratodus forsteri. The sequence goes on from JADMNL010000023.1 coordinate 323,633,304, forward strand.
CCACCTTCTTCCCTCTCCTCCCCACCCCTTTCCTTTTTTTCTTTTCTCCCCCTTTTTTCTTCCCTCCCTTTTCCCTTTTTATATATTCCTTGGTTCATTTTTTTGTTTATATCTAATAGCAGGAATGTCAAAGTTAATAAGTTTAAGTTTATCTCTGAAGGGTGCAACTCATTATGTCTAGTTGAGGGCCCTAATCTTACTTCTGTTCATTTTTGGGAAGGGTTGTTCGGCATAGTTTTGCACATAGAGGATGACTATCTTGTTTGTGACTAGGCCACTTCTGTGTACAGTAGCTTCGTAGTCACCCTTTGCAGTATAGAGCCCTTAAAGGTATATGATGGCCAGACCACCATCAGATTGGGATCTATCCAGTCTCTCCTTTCTTCCTAGAGTCAGGCGAGGCTCCTTCCTATTATTACTCTGCCATAGTTTATGGGCTACTAACAGGACTAGAGGGCTAAGCCATATTTGCTGAATTTATAATTAATAAGTATGGGGCTGTTAAAAGAAGTTCCCATGTATAATGTTGGGCGACGCCGGAGGTCTAAACTGGCTAGTGCATTTAGCACGAGTAGCCCTAATCTTAGTTCTTTCTTGCTAATATCCACCTGGTAACCTTATAAAGTGGTTTAAGATGGATAATTTATTTAGGTATGCAACACCCTCTTCTTATTTTTTAAGGCTCTTATATTAATGTTAGACCTCAAGACGAGAGGTAAATCGCTTTTCCTTTTTTTTTTCATTTCTGAGGTGAGAGGCCCCACTTTCAAGAATGCCACGATCCAACAATTTGGAGGTGGCTTGGGGCAGGGGTAGATTAGTTTCAAAGATTGGGATAAGGGGTTGGATTTGGGTAATAGGAGGTTCTCTTTTTTATTTTTGTTAAGCTGATATTATTGGGGGAGGTCTGGCAGCTCTACAAAATAGGAAATGTTCTTAACTATTCATTATATGATTTTTGATTTAAACATAATTTCTTGAATATAAAAGGGAAGGGATAACAAAAAAGTATTATCCTCAACCATCTGGACGGTTTAAGCCGTCGATAGTATTTTTACAAGAAACTCATATGACCCTGATCAGCTCCTTTTCTTAAAAAAGATGGGTGGGCCAGGTTTTTGGTGAGGTTTTCCACGAGCAAAGAGGTGTTGCCATTTTAGTGGCTAACAATGTTCCCTTCGTTTCATCAGAAGTAACTGCTGAATCAGAAGGCAGGTACATCATTGTAGTTGGTAAATTGGCAGGGCAAGCTTAGTGCTAGAGCTCAATTTATGGTCCTAAACAGGAATCGCCGACCTTTTTACCCAGCTGGCAGTTCTCATTGCTCCCTTAGCTGACAAACCGACAATTTTAGGTGGGGATTGGAATATGGTCCAATCAAATTATTTGGACCGTTCATGGTCCAAAGGCTCTCCCATCTTCAGCCCAGAGAGCATTGCTCAATTCATGTCATCATTAGGTTATCTGATCCTTGGCGTAACTTATCCTAAGACCAGAGAGTACACCTTCTACTCTCCGTCCAAAAAAGCTATTCTGAATAGACTACTTTTTAGTAAGCCACCAGATTCTTACCCTGATCTATGAGGTTACCATCTCAGGTCGTGTATTTCTGACCACTCATCCGTTGGCCTCCAGTGCCGAGCACCTTCTCCACCACCCAGATCATACTCATGGTCCTTAAACAACCACTTGATAAAAGATCCTTCATATTAGAACGATTCACTTCCCATATGTCCCATTCTATTAATGTGAACTGGGGATCATTGCAAGCAGTGGATATGGTGTGGGGCGCTGAAGGCCACCTGGAGAGCGAGTTTATTAGATTAGCAACAATTCATAAGAAAACATTGCTCGCTCAGCAATGGACTGTTTAGACAAAATTAGAGCCCTGGACATCATAGGTGAAAATCTAGATCTATTTCCAGGAGCAGGAACTTGCTTCTCTACTAACTTATACCAGTGACCATGAAAGAGAAAGTAGAGAGATCAGCCTATAGTTTGAAGGCGTCTTTATATTGGGCAAGGTAGTAAAGTTGGGAAGATGTTAGCTTGGCAGCTAAAACAACGAGCAGCAGCAAGATGGGTTGCTACGATAAACCACCCTCAGACTGGTGAGATGACTTCCCCAAGGATATTTTAAATATTTTCGTTAATTTTTATAAGAACCTATACTCAAGTGAGCCGTTGCAGCCAGAAATGACCTCCAGAATGAAAGATTTCCTTCAATATCTCCTTCCTAAGCTTTCCCAAGACCTTTGTCATTTTTAGAAGCTCCCTTAAATTAGAAGAAGTCGCACAATCCATTGATGCCTTGAAACTTGACAAGGCACCAGGCCGGATGGTTTTCTGCCTTGTTCTATAAAACCTTTAAAGAGCCTGGTCCCATTATTGCACCAATTGTTTACTTTCTGGTGTAGAGGAGGATCAAGGACCCTCCTTTGAGGCTAGGATAATTCTCCTGCCAAAACCAGATAAACCCCAGATCTGGTGACAAACTACAGGCCCATATCTTTACTAAATATTGACATAAAGATATTTGCCAAGATTTTGGCCAATAGGTTGAAGACAGCTTGGACAGGGCTATTAAGCCCGGAACAGGCTGGTTTCGTGGGCGGGCGCCTCGCAGACCACACTTTAGAAAATTGTTTTATTTAATACAGGGTCTGTGAGCCCAGACAAAGAAGCTCTCTGGTCGCATTAGATGCCGAAGGCATTTGATAGGGTGGAGTGGGAGCTTATGTTTGAGGTGTCTCTAAATTTGGTATCCCAGATAATTTTTGGGTTACATTCGGATCTTGTATACATGTCCCTCTGCGAGAATTTCCTGTAACAACCTGATTTACTCCCTTCCGACTAGAGAGGAAACCGGCAAGAGTGCCCTGTCACCATATTTATTTAATTTGTACCTGGAGCCACTTATCAGAGCCATCAAGACAGATACTGGCGTCATGGAGTGCGCATTGGGGATGCGAATTTAAGGTCTCTGCTTTTGCAGATGATTTATTAATTCATACATGGTATAGTCAGTCCTCACTCCCACAGCTGTTCTATTATTTCACATTTTAGTGAATTTTCTGGATATAAGTTAAATAAAGTAAAACTTTAGTTTACCGCTTTCTCCCTCCTACAGCGAACTTGGTGTTTCTCCTTAGGTTTGAGCTGGCAGACGGAATTTCTTCCATATTTGGGTATTAAAATTTCTAAAGACTTAACGGAGTTATATGACCTGAACCTTAAACCTCTAATTAAATTGATCAGGCAAGATCTTGGAAGGTGGTCCAAACTTCCCTTATCCTTTTGGGGAGGGTCAATACGATAAAAATGATGATTATGCCGAAAATTTCTATTTCCTCTTTAACCTTAATATATATCTTCCAAAATCCTTTTTAATCTCTGCACTAGGTACTACGTGCAGATTTTATCTGGAATGGTAATCCACCCGTAGAGCTTATGGTAAACTTACTCGTAGGGAAGAAGAGGCCTACAGCTACCAGATTTTTATATTTATTATCTGGCAAGCCATGTGGTAAGGCCGGCTCAATGGGCATTAGGAGCTCAGACACCTATGGCAAATGCACTATCGATTGGCTGAGTGGCTCAGAGCGTTAACCTAGATCTAGAATCCTTGCTTTTTCTTCTTGATCCAAAATACCGCCTAAACTTAAAGCCACCCCGTGGCTGGAGTATTAAAGCCCTCCATCAATTGTATTTGCACTTAAATACCCCTTTAGGAAAGACTTGATGCAACCTCTGGTCAATAACCCGAACATACTGATTGGTAACCAACCGCTAAGAAGTAGTGTGGGTAACCACAACCAGAAACTTAGAATTGCAGATTTTGTCTCCGGAGGCTACTTTAAACCGTTGTCAGAGTTGATGGATAAGCTGAGAATAGACCCTAAGGACAAGTTCGTTATATCAAATACAAAACTGTATCTGTTCCTTTTGAAGGATGGTCAGGGACATGAGAAAGCAAGTATCTTGTTAAAAGAAATCTCAAAGCTGATATTATCCGGCAGGCGATATCTAAAATCTATAAGTTTATCCTTGCATTAAGGATACTAAGGCCTCCCGGTCCGCATTATTGGAAACGAACCTGTCCCTGAATTGGCCAGAATCAACTTGGGGAAAGGTCTGAAGGATTTATACAACTATGTAAAACAAGATAGGCTACGGGGTTTACAATTCAATATTTTACATAATTTATATCTTTCCCCAGCTAAACTTTCACGTATATACAAGCAAAGATCACCCAAATGCCAAGACTGTGGCAACCCTTGGCTACCACCCTGCATAAACTCTGGAGTGCCCTAAGGTAATTAAATTTTGGGAATCAATCCATTTATGGATGACCCCTTTCTCTTGATAATGCAATGCTTTAACCTTGAGATTTGTATCCTTGGCAATTTTTCCCACATCCATCTGTAGTTCATAAAGGCCAGATAGCATTAATCACATTAGTGGCTAGTTGCTACTTCACCGTTACTGGCGTGAGGAGGAATACCTTCCTATGTAATGAGGTGGGACACTTTTAAAGTTTAAATGCAGAGAGAATGGTGGCTTCTCTCTTTAATTCAAGGGAAAATTTGACAAATGTTGGGTAACTTATACCAACGGTTGAAGACCAGCCTACCAATTACTACAATTAGTATCCAGTAGGGCCTTATATTTCTATAATAAGTACCTCAACTCCTTATCTAATTGGGCCCTATAAGGAGTAACTGAAGTGACCAATGGACTTGGGTATCCCTCCCCCATTACACCATTTTCTTTTTTCCGTTACTTTTTTTACTTCCTTTATCCCTCCTTTTATTATATCTTTAATTCCTTGTACCTGCTCTTTGTAATTTGTCATTCCCCTTAGTTTTGTATGCTGAGTGAAGTTAGAAGGATGTGATACCAAGGTCTATGCCTCTCTTATTTTTTATATATAGATATAGTGACCCTTAGGGCATTTTGAGTTTCTCTCATTATGTCCCTAAGTTGAGCTGCCAGACCTGGGGGAGGTTTCGGGGGTGGGGTGGGTGAGTTTTTTTTTCTTAGTTGTTATTTTTTCCCCTGCTTAATCTTGTCTGCTTAATCTACTTATTGTAACTAATGTAAGGGATGCAGGGATGGGATATCATGTATGTTTTATTGTTAATACAATAAAGTATAGTTATTTGCAAAAAAAAAAAACAGCATTATTTGATAGGGAGTAAACGTAAGGAATCAATCGATTCCTCCTGCTTTCTTAGCCTCATCGGCCAGGAGGTGACTAGCTCGCTCTCCTTGCTCAGTGTATTTGGCTTGAGTTTTAAAGAGGCATATTCCGCCTTCTCTTAATATTTCCATGTACTCACTTTTCAGGACCTCTAACTGCAGTATCTCTTCCTCTAACGGAGGATTTGATAGCAAACTTTTAAGATCCCGATCTCTTCTAAGAGGGCTTTAACCTTAACTTCCTGCTTCCGCTTTCTGTAGCCGATATTCTAATAAATTCCCACGTAGACAGCACTTCAATGCACACCATATTTTATCAAAATCCGAGATAGAACCATCATTCTGGGCCATAAATTGCTGTATAAGATCCTAATCCTTTAACTGTATCCTCATGACTAAGAAGCTGGGCATTTAATTTCCAAATAGTATCCTTATAGATATGAGAGGTTAGTTGACCTCTAGCCAAACTGAAGAATGGCCAGAAAGCACTCTGAGGGCAATCCCAGTATCCACTAAACCTGACATACCCCTTTGATCCAGCAGAAAAAGTCAATTCGGAGAAAGATTTATGCAGAAGAATTATAAGTATAGGCCCTTGCATCTGGGTTCAGAACCCGCTAGGGATCTCGCATCGTATGTATCCTTTAAATCCAAGGATCTCTGGGCCGGGAAAGAGTCTGCCCTTAAAACAGATCTATCCAAGTTGGAATCCATAACTAAATTCCAATCTCCTGCTAATATCATAGGAGACTACTGAAGGAGCAAGAATTAATGAGAGGTTAGTAAAGAATTCGGGAGTCTCTGTTCGCCCATATATAGTACTGACCAGAACTTCCCTGTTTTCTAAAATTCCTCTCAAAAGAGGAATCTTCCATGAGGATCAAGTACCTTCTGTAATTCTAAGAATTGAGTCCTTTAGTAAACAATATTGCAACCCCACACTGGGATGTGGATGTCCCTGCTGTATATACTGCCCCAATCAGTCCTCTCCTTAGCAAGTTATTTTCACCTTCCAGTATATGTGTTTCCTGCAGTAAAGCAACTTGACAATTCAGCACTGCTAGGTGTTTAATTATTTGAAGCCGCTTACCGGGACCTCATGCCCTTAACATTCCATGATATAACTTTCATAATAATGTACTTTTTAAGAAAGCTCATATTGGTAACTCTTGCACTAGCGCCAATATATACCATTCCAAAAGTGGCTCCAGTCCCTATCTCCCCATCCGCTCCCACCTCCTCCTCCTCCCTCCTATCCCATGTCCTCCCTTCCCCCCTACCTTTACATCCATACAGAACCCCTATTCCCACCTTTCCCACAGCCCCAAATCCCCTCCTTCCCCTCTCTAATCTCGCTTAGTGGTACAACATTTCTATCTCCCAGTCCCAAAGACTGAACTCCTACCTCCCTCTCTGGCATGATGACGTCCATGCTGCCTGATGAGTTCTCTCACCCTATGCCCTCCTCCTCACTCCCATCCTAGAACTTATTTTGTCCCCAGAATACTTTCCCCGAACTTACATTGGTAGTTCTGAGTGAAATAAATGCCTAGGCATAGATTCCGTAATCTCATTATCAAAAATTCCAAATGAGACCAAATAACTAACCCTATTAATACTTGAAATCAAAACTTTCCAAATCGAGATACAATACTATTTGCCACCAACAAAATTTAAACCCATCCACTTCAGGTCAGGGTCACTAAAATAATATCTGAACTACTGTTTCAGTCCTTTGGTTATACTGAACATATGGTTACATAAACCTCAAAAAGGAAAAATACCCCTCATTAAAGATGCCATTACTCGCTCTTCCCACCAATAGATAAATAGTCATTCAATCTTTGAGTAACATAGAAATAACCCCTTATTTTAACATACTGCTTTATGCCCTGACCCCATATTAATGTAAAAGTCAAAGTCACAGGCTGCCTCATTGTACTCACAAGTCTTCATTATTTTTGTCTGAACCCAGGATGTCCTCTAATTATATAGAAGCCAAATAAAAGAAAAGGTCCATACAGCGCATAACACACACCAGAGTTCAAGTTTGAGTCCAATGTCCACTAGATGGCACTGCGAGCTCATTTAAACAAATCTGAAACCTATGTTTGCAGAATTCCGTTGCTTTATGCACCGTTTCAAGCGAGTGCCAATTCCTCGTGGGATATTTGTAACGTTGCTGGGTATTTGACTCTAAATTTGATGCTCACTTGATATGAGTTTAGAAACTACAGGGTGAAAGGCAGAACGCTTCTGACGGACTGTATATGGCATGTCTTGCCCACCTTATCCTTTTTCCTTCCCACTTAATTTCTTGCAGCTCTTTAATTTAGCAATGATGTATTGCTTGTCCAGAAAGTTGAGCAGCTTAAACAAGAAAGGAGCCTGGGAGGGCCCACAGGCGGCACAGGCCTAAGGGGCGTCACGCTCTCTCGATTATATAAGGGGCCATTAGGAGACAGCCCTGCTAACGCCTCAGAGTTTCCTGAGCAAATGCTACTGGTGCTGGCCCTCTTCCCTTCAGGCAATCCCAGTACCACCAAGTTGTTCCTCTGCGATCTCTCCTCGAGATCGTCTAGCTTATCCTCAGCTTTTTAAGCCTTTGTCTCAGCTGCCCCAGTTCTGGCTCTTGACGCTGCCGCCAGTCATCCAACGAAGACATGCGGGCCCCATTATCCGAGGTCCAAATACTAAGCTGATCTAAAGCCGCCCTCATGCTTCTCAACTCCGAGGCTAACACTAGCAGTGTGTCCTTTGTGGGTGCTAACTCTTCTAAGAATCGCTTCTCACTAAGCACTTCTGGCTTAGCAGTGGCAGGCTCAGGTCATCCTCTGGGCTTTAGATCTTTTAGACTGCTTCTCCTTTGATGGAGTAGAGGGAGGTGTGTGCTTCTTCATTTCAGTGTCCATCTCCCCAATTCTCGTCTTCAGCCTGAAACCATTCGGATTAATTGCTGCCTTCTCCCGATTTTATAGAAACTGCAGGGCGTTTAAAAACTTTGCAAAACTCGATTTGGCGAGGTTAATACCGGAGCTACTCGCAATCGAACCGGCTCAGGCAGCCATCACACAGTCTATGAAACCTTCTTGAGGAGGTATGCACACCTGACAGTGACATTTCGACAGCTGGGTCCCCTACAGCGACAACAGTGCCACGTCACTGTGGGAACCTACTGGAACCTGGCACTTTCTGTCGGGTCCTGCACCCCTCCCGAATCAGCTCCGACCTGGAGTTGAGAATCCCAAGTGGGGTGTTGGGGCACAGCCCCCCATGTAGTCTAGGGCAAAGCCCCCTTAGAAAACACTTGTTTTTCAAAGAAACTGGCATCTGTCTGCAAATGTGGATGACCTGCTGGTTTCGCTGTCTAGTCGTTAGATAAAATTTTTGTCAACAACCCAGTCATGGATCCCTTGAGGATTCTATCCCTAGAGGTGCTGCACAAGTGTGGCCTTGGCTGAAGGTACCATAGGGAAGACGCTCTATAACTTAGAGCCAAATGTGTAGAAAACCATTGTGAAAGCATTATGTTATGGAGTGAGGAAGGCCACTGCTGTGCCAGGGAAGCAGTCACCATCCAGATCCCAACTCAACCGGCAGAAGAACAATGATGCAAACTACCTATCTACTAGTTATGACCTTCAGCATGGAGGAGAGAAAAACACCCTGTGGAGGAAACCTTTGGGAAGCCAAGGATTTAGGTAGCCATCCTCCAGGCTATGTAACTGTCTTTAAATTAATGCATAATGGGAAATGCTGAAAAGTGATTGCGGTGAAGATGAGAAACACTGGGTGACTTTAATGGCTATAGCTTTTGTGTAACTGAGAAAGGAAAATGGAATTGGCATACTTTGGAGGAAAGAGAAACTTGCTTCATCCATCTAGTGGGAAGATCATCCTTTCATGGTGTCACAGAGCAGATAACTTATGACTAAAGGAACCCAGAGAAAAGCCACATCCTGGGAGGAAAGAAGCTCTGCTCTCATAACAAGAAGGATTAGCCTCCTGAAAGGAGTTAAACTCTTCTATGGATGAATGCCCAACCTGCACACCTCTTAGGAAGCCTAAACCTACATGAGTGTCACAGAGTTGCATTCCTATGACTAAAAGAGCCCTAAGTGCTAGGGCTGTATCCTGAGGTTAGGGAGCAAGGTCCTGCTGTAGGAAAGGGTATAGGTAGAGAGTGGACATGTACATAGCAGGTGCAGTGGACAAATGAATGCCAAGCAAATGAGCAGCCCAGACATGTCCTGGGTTTGATAGGTGGTGGGTTTCACAGAGTTACAGTCATATAACCAAAGGATTCCCTAGAAATGTGTCATCCCTGTGCTGTACCCATACCACAGGATGGCTCAGGTTAGACCTCCAATCTTGAGCACAGAAAGACCTAACTAACACTTGTCCCTACCAAGCTAGGCCCTCAAGCTACTCTATGGAAAACTAAGTGCTAACTGATCCCAGATTGAGTGGAGGTAGTTCCAGCAGCAAATTGCGGACAGTGACAGGTCAGGAATGGGTTGGTGTGTATGGTGTCATACGGAAAAGTAATAAGCCCCGAGAGCTTGGTCAGATTCAGTACAATGCCAGGAAGGTTGATGCATACTGAATCCTGAAGTTATCATTGGGGTGAAGTCCAAGAATTATAGGGTTAGAGCTTTATAGTCATGGGGCTAGAGACCAATAGTTGTAGGGGTGTATGCCTAGTAGTTGTAGGGAGAGATCCCATGGGATCAGCCCTACAGACATGTTGAAAAATGCCCAAGGCTGGCAGGCAGGTAGGTAGGTAGGAAGGAGAAGGACCCAAAGAAAAAGAGAGGTGAAGCATGATTATAGCCATGTCTGGTGGGGAGGGGCCCGAGGTAGGCAGAACGCAGGTAGCCAAGTGCAGCCTGTAGGGAGGGAAACAGAACAAGGAAAGCAGGAGAGTGCCAGCCCAGCCAGCACCCCAGAAAAGGCCAGGGGTGCAGGTGAGGGAAATGGCCAGTCACAGCAAGCCACTGGCCAGAAACAACAGCCATGAGTGGGGCCACAGAAGTCACTGGATGAGTCACTACCAAGCAATGGGCCAAACAGGCCCATGAGACAAAAAGCAAGTCCTGCAAGTGGGACAAGGCAGCAGGGCCAAGGCAGAGTGGGGTGGAGGACAAAACAGAATCGACCTTCCCTAGAAATAAAGATCCCACCATTGTATCCCTGGGCATGACCACCCTCAGGACAGTAAGCAAGTAGCTGTCACAACACCGAAGGCAGCAGGACTCAGGAGGAGGGAGCCATGAAGAAAATTGGCTACAGAGGGAGGTGGCCAGGCCACTCAGCAGCAGCAGACAAACATGGCAATCACTGCAACAGAGAACCAGAGCCACTGACTAGCAGGACTGATAGAGCTGTGGGGGCAACAAGCACAGGAAAGCCCAGGAAGCAGCAGCTTGGCAAAGTAAGGAGATACGGGTGGCAGACAGAAAGCCAGCAGCTGCGTGGCTGCTCCAAAGAAAAGTGTACTGAAGAGCACTTCAGCAGATGTGCTCTTGTAGCACTTAGTGGGGGTATGATGATGTCCCACACTGCCCCACTGAATCTCAGACAAGCCTCTGAATTACAATTTCTTCTCTGTTTATGCTGGATTCTGTAGCTGGATCTCCTGTTTGTCAGGCAGTTGGCCTTGAGAAAGTCGGACTATTTATCAAGAAATGTCAGCTAGTACATTGTATTATAGGTGGCCAGAAATATTTTTTCAGTAAAGATTTGCTGTACACAGTTTACTAAGGTGAGTTATGTGATTCTTAACAACCTATACGTTTTTTATTATTTTGAAGACTGCTTTGTAAAACCTGCTCCTGTCCCAGATTTTCTTGTTGACCGTACATTACCCCACAGGCAAATTGCATCATCCTAGAACCATTACCATACATTACCACAGAGGCAGATTGCAGCATCCTAGGACCCATAACTATTTATTACTATAGAGGCAAACTGCAGCATCATAGAACCCATTACCATAGAGGCAAACTGCATCATCCTAGAACCCATTACCACACATCATCATAAAGGCAAATTGCATCATCCTAGAACCCATTACCATACTGGAAAATGGCATCATCCTAGAACCCATTACCATACAGGCAAATAGCAGCATCCTAGGAGCCATTGCCATATATCACCATACAGGCAAATTGCATCATTCTAAAACATATTACCATACATTACCATACAGGCGAATTTCAGAATCTAGAACCCATTACCATACAGGCAAATGGCAGCATCCTAGAACTCACCTGTGACAATTGGAAACTCTTGATTTAGTCATACAGTCCATCTCTGTTGCATCTTGTGAGGAAGAGGGAACCACAGTTCTCTGGGTGGTTTAAATGTTGCTTTGATGAATATTTAAACTAGCAGAGGGCCGAGGGGTGGCAGAAGGAATTGGGAGGCAGAAGAGCCCCCAAACAGGCTGAAGTAGAGAACAGGGAGAGCTCAAAGGATAGGAAGTTTTTTTAATACAATTTAATAAAGGAAACAGGGTGGTAGAAATGAAAGGGATGGGAACAGGAGCATTAAAAGAGATGGGGGAGGGAGGAAGGGCAAAAAGAAAAAAGGGGTGCAAGAAGCAGAGTAGTAACAAAGTCTGGACGGCTATGTGTGAGAATGCTATAAATCTAGGGAATAAGTTTCTGACCCAGAAGCAATCATGGGCAGAGGTCAATCTAGATACTGTGGCCATTACTGGGTCATAGTGCACTGAAAACCATGACTGGGACATGGCCATATGAGGCTATACTCTGTTCAGGAAGGACAGGGTGGAAAGGAAAGGAGGGTGTGGCGCTTTATGTGAGAAAAAGCATAAGAGCGATGGAGATACAGAGAATACAGGGGAGGCAAAGGTTCTGTTGGTCACCCTGAGACAGGAAATGGAGCCACTATTTGCACTGGCATGATCTACAGACCTCCAGCACAGGGCAAGGAGTTAGATAAGGTTCTGGTGGAAGCCACTGGCAAGCTGGCAGAAAAGGGAGGTACTCCTGCTGGATGTAGATTGGTGCCTCCCAGCTGCAGCTTTAGCTAGAAGAAGGGACATCCTGGACTCCTGTAGGGGCGTTCCTCAGGCAACTAGACAGTGAACCCACTTGTGATGGGGGCAGTGTTGGGCCTGGTCCTCACTAACAGGGAGAGTGTTGCAGACATCAATGTGGAGGCCACCTGTGGACCAGTGATCACTATACAGTTTGGTTCAACATAAGGATGGCTGTGGAATCAAACACACAAGAGTGAGGGTCTTGGACTTCAGGAGGGCAGATTTTATAAAGCTGGGTGAATTCCTCAGGGATGACCTGGCAGGGGGTCAACTGGGGTGGGAGGAACAGTGGGCGAAGCTAAAGGGGCATAGTGAAGGCAACAAACCTCTACTTCAACAAGTGAGCAAAAGCAAGAGGAAAGCAAGATTGCTGTGGTACTTGAAAGAGGTGGCAGTAGAGGTAGAAGGTAGCATTCAGAAGGTATAAGGAGCTGCAGATGGAGGAAGATAGGGAGGTGTATCTGAGGAAATTGGGCAGGGAAAGCAATAAGGAGCACAGATGCACAAACCGAAGATAGACTAGACCAAGCAGTAATGAAAGGGGACAAGACATTCTGTAGGTAGGTAAATAAAGAGGAAGACCAGAGGAGGGATTGTAGGGTTAAAAAGGGAAGTGAGGGAGACTCTGTGAGGGACCACGAAAGGCAGACATCCTGAACAAATACTTTTGTTCAGTGCTTACAGAGGAAGGAGAAGAAGAGTGCCCACAAAAAGTAACAGGAGCTTTGCAGGGAGGTGGCCACTAGTCTTTTTCAGACTAAGGGACTCACTAATTTGAAAGTGGGCAAAGCAATAGGGCCAGATGGTGTGCATCCAAGGGTATTGAAGGAGCTCAGCTAGGTGCTAGCTGCACCTTTGACAGTTTTACTAAAAACAGATCACTGGAAACATGAGTTATTCTAGAGTACTGGAAGAGGACAGATGTAGTCCCACTTCACAAAAGTGATAGCAGAAACATGGTTGGCAATTATAGACCAGTCAGTCTGATATCGGTGGGGAAAGTTAATTGAATCACTGCTGAAGGAAAGGATTGCAGGTATCTTGAATCCTATGGGTTACAAGACCAGAGGCAGCATAGATTCATGGGATGGGGTCATATTATACGAATCTGATAGCTTTCTTTGAATGGTGACCAAGGAATTAGGTCAGGATGGGGCGTTAGACATGGTCTACCTAGATTTCAACAAGGCTTTCAACACCATTCCACACAAGAGACTAGTAAGCAAGCTGAGTAGTTTAGGAGTGGGTCCAAACATAGAAATAGAATTTGCCAGCAGATAAGAACTGCATGGCCCACCTAATCTGCCCATTTTTCCTGCCTACAGTATCTCCGTGAGACCTAAGCAGTCCTTATCTGCTGCCAAATTCTATGTTTCTATGTTGAAAAGTCCCAGATGTGGATCCAAGAGAAGGAGTAGCCAAGCCTTCCTGTGTTTACCACTAATAGTCTTCTCTCTTTCTCCCTCTCTTCAGAGTTCTACATCCCATATCCTAATGCTGAGATGTGCACAGAGTCCATGAATGGGGCGGGGGAGTGACATAATGTATAATGTCTTTGGTACTAGAGAGTTCTAGTGGTGCATGCCCCAGGACATTTTTTATGAAACACTGGAAATAGTGCATATTCAATTATTTTGGAGCCCTAATAATATCACCAGGGCCTCCATTCAAAAACTCTTATTTTACCATTTTTCACCTCTCAGGCCTCTTCACTCTAAATCCTTTTGATTTTCAGCTTTTATGGAGATTAATCGTATATCCTGCACTCAACAAAGACAATCACCTCCTGAGCAAAAGCATCTGTCCTCAACTCTGCATCCCTTACACACTGCCAGTAAACAAACCATTTCGACAGCCTGCTCCTCTATGCGACGATGCCATCCTGTACATCTCCGATCCGACCCTAAACTCCACCAACACTCCAACACTCTTTCCATGAAGCAGAACATTGGTTCACCACCCAGTGACTAATAATCAACTACAAGAAAACAAAAGTCATGATCTTCTCACATCCACAGAACCCCTTAAGAACCTCTGCCCCAGTTTCTCACTGCCAACAAACCCCTCTCAATCAAGTGAACACCTTTAAATACCTAGGGATCACAGTAGACCCAGCCCTCAACTATAATCAACATATTCTATGCCTAGCTACTGCCCTTAACTGGAGATTAGGAGTACTTTATCAGTACAAACATTGTCTCACTCCCGAGGCCCTGTGGCTTACCATCAATTCCTCTGTCCTCTCCCTCTTGGACTACCGTATTCTCATTTACAGTGCTGTGCCCACCTCTGCACTAAGCAGACTCTGGCTCATACTAAACAAAGCCTGCCGCCTCATCCTCGGATGAGATCGATTCACTCACACCTGCTCCTCTACAGTTCCACAGATTGGCTAAACCTAGACAGCAGAATCAGATATCACACCTGTCTAATGACGAAAAAGATAGCACTAGGTCTCACGCACCACTCTCTCACAATTATTCACCCAGCATTGTCAGTCAGAGCCACCCGTAACTCGGACAGGCCATTACTATGGGTACCCGCTGTCGGATCTCCCAATTTCAAAGAACCTTCAGTTACCAAGCCCCTTCCTGGACAAACTCGCTCCCAAGCCAAATAACCAATTAAATAAGGCTTGGCCTTTTTAAATCTAGACTAAGGGAACACCTCCAGGCCTCTAACCTATGGGATTGCCCTGAAACCGATCCACCAGTATGTTGACTTATCTCTCACTAAACTAACTGCTTCCAATCCCTGTGACTAAATTGCACCTATGTTACTATATGACTATCAGCCTGCTACAGAACCTACTGCAACTATATGGGTGTGCTAAAGTACTGGAACATATGTTATCTTTGACTGATAGCCACTTACTGAACAACAATGTAATCCAATTGCCTGTCATGTAATGTACTGTAACCTGTAACATGTAATGTAATGTACTGTATTTCTGTAACAAATGGTGTCCCTGTACCTTTATATACAACATTGAACCTTTGTAAATGAGTCTTTGACTCGAAGGTCTTTCTGAATATCTCAATAAATAAAAATAAATAAACCTCAGTAGCTTAGGGTCATTCTGTGGACCTGGATCCCCATGTTCTGGTGGACAGGAGGGACATGCTGCCCATGGCACTGCTCTTCCTTCTAGGGACACGATGAGTGTTGTCTTGCTCCTGGAGCACCCAATGTGCTGGGCCAAGAGATATCTGGGGACCAATATTTTGCCAGCTGTGACGTGCCTTTTCAAGCACTATACTAGTGCTAGTGCCAGTACCCGACCAGAGGCATATACAAAGAACTGCACTGGTGCCAATACCTTTTAATATGGGACTGCACTTGTGCTGCACAAATACATTAGCGACGCGCAGCATGAGTAGCAACACCATAGTGCAATCCACTTGCACAGCACTGAACATAGCACAGAGCATAGTGTTGAGTACAGGGGAAGCAGTGGGTATGAAGAGAGCACTAATGAAAGACACACAACACAGCAGCATTGGTGTCAGAAATTAAGTTTACTGTACAAAAATGGCAACAGGCCGTTACAAAAACAAGATAACAAGAATAAGGGAGGGAGAAACAATAGAAAAGGACAACAGCCACGTGTGTGTGTGTGTGTGTGTGTGTGTGGGGGTGTTAAAATAGAAAAAGCAACCCCATATGGGGTGGGAGGAAAAAAAAGAAAAAGGACATCCTCCCATATGGAGTGGGGAAGAAATAAATGAAAATGGCAACCCCTATATGGGGCGGAGAGACAAAATAAAAAGGCAACTGCCCATATGGGGAGAAACAAAATAAAATGTGTGACCACCATATGGGATGAGGAGGTAGAAACAAAGAAAAAGGCACCCACCAGTCAAAAAGACAGGGTGCCCACCCATTAAAAAACAAAGACAATAGCACATGCCCATAACACAAAAACAAAACAAAAACAAACAAAAAGAAAACAAAGAAAAGTGGCACCTGCCCATTGAAAACAAAGAAAACAAATGTCACCTGTCCACTAAAAACAAACAAAGAAATGGGCAGCCACCCATCAGCAAAACAATGTCAATGCCTGACACAATGAGGACTGCTGGCGGTGGTGGTTTTGCAGTTTCTGCAGCTAGTGCTGTAACAGAGCTGGAAGGTCCTGGATGGCCCTGGTGTTGTCCTCTATGCCTGACCAACATCCTTTATGTAACCCTAGGCGCTATCCCAAGGGCTACTACCCCTGCTGCGCAACTACTAACAGGTTGAGGGGCCTAGGTCCAATGGCAGGTGCCTCCACCCAGAAGTCAGGGTTTGCAGTAGTTAAACTAACTTGGTCACAGCCCTCTGGGACACTGTAACCCCTTTCTTCCCACTAGTGGCCCACACAATGCATTAGGAATATCTTCACAATGCACACTTACCCCAGGACTGGATCCGTCGACTGGACCCGGGGACACCCTGTAAAACAAGATGATACAGTGCAAAAGCCACAGAACAATACTTTAACATAAATGAATACCTCAGACAGTGTAACTTGCTGAAACAAACAAATCTGATTTATTTAGGGGATATAACAAGGACAGGGGAAATCAGGTTAATTAGGTTAAACACATTAATAAGCACAGTACTGAGCACATATTCAGAGTTCCAAATTGTCACTGTCACTGGGTATCCAGGATGGGGGGCTAGCCAGGATTGGTTACAGCTGGTTGGGGCCCTGTGATGGAAAAAAACACTTCACAATACCCAATTGTAATCCGGAGCCGGATGGCTCAGTTTTGAAGAAATGAAAAAAGCAACCACTAGATGACACACTTGTAATTGAAGCAAACAGATGGCAGGAGCTGCCCTGTTTTGTACTCACAACTCAATGCTGGGAACTGGATGGAAGGCAGATTGTCCTAGATTGCAGGAGGAGCAGACTATGTGGACAAGGTCCTTGTGACTGGACCCACTGCAGTTTAAAGCAAATGGATGTAGTCTGGCTTAAGCTGGGGTTTACTTCCAGCTTCATGCACTCTGTTCATAGTACAGGATTTGAAGCGTGATTCCCCACAAGCACTACACACATTTATATATGTAAAGGAAGTACTATACCAGGCAGGCTGCTTCTCTATCCCAATCATAATAACTGCACAATACCGGGAGAACACACAGCAGATTCAGTTCTGACAGACCGAGTGCGATTCAGCAATTTCTCCAGTCTTCTACAGGGTGAGCCTGGTTTCCTCACTTCTGGTGCTTCTTTCTCCTTACAACTCTGATTCAGTCCACACTGGCACTCACAAACAGCTGCAGGCCAAACTTTGGGGCCCCACACGAGCTTCCCATGCAACACTCAACGGCGCAGGAGCACGGAGCTCCTTCCCTCTTCACAGTCACAACTCAACTGATCTTTCCAGTAGACAGAGCTGGGCATTTCCTTTGAGTTCCTCCCAGTTCAGTAGGCTGGTTTGGCTGTTTGGCTGTCACTCACAGTAAACTCCCCTGTTGGTGGAAAAAGGCGAAGTCAAAACTACATTTCAAAGAGTCACTGCCCTTACAATCCCCTTACAGCAGGCTCCAGAGGAGAGTCAAGTTCTGATTCGCCAGAGCAGACTCCATTTAAGGATCCCACCATGATTGGTCCAATTCAGCAGCTCAGAACCAACATGAGGGAGCTTGCTCTGCACTGTCCTTGCTACAAGAAAGCAGGTTAAATCAAACTGCATTTTCATTATTACTCTAACAGGTTACAAGCAAACAATTACATCTTTGAAGAGTGCTCCTTCTGCCCACTTAGCGATGGCAGAAACAGAGCGATCTGGCAGTAGCTCGAGCGGGACACAAGCAGGAAAACACACAGTCCCCCCATACAAACTAATTATGTCTGCAAGCAGACAGCTCTTAAAGAGAGAGTACCAGAGGCTCTAAAAGCACTCACAGATAAACAGCTTAAGTGCCAAACACCATTCAGGCTTGGAGCATTCAAGCAAGCTCCTGGAAGACTTTTGGGAACCCCCATTTGCAGGGGTTACACTTAGAAATCAGACCTGGCACAGGAGCAGCTCGTCCCTGCCCTCTCGACTAATCACATCTTGCCACCTTCCTGCAGCATGCTGGGCACCAATGGAAAGAAATACACTGAACTCAACTAACTCTGCACACAGGATGAGGGACACAGGAGTGGCATAATGTGTATAACACAAGTACAGCAGCTGACACATGGGCACCACCATGCACACACAGGTGGAGGGAGTCAAATAGCCATAGTGGAATGTGCATGACATACAAGGTACAGCACTGTGGACCTGAACAGGAGAGGACTGCACATATGAGTGTGTTGTGCTGCAACAGAACATGACCAAGCCATACAAGGGACACAGAACACCAGCAGGCATGCCAGATGTGGAAACACAGCACATTAACACAGTGCTAAGCAAGAGCATGCTAGGCAATGTAATGGCCTAAGTGGCTGTAGAAGTCACACACACACCCCCCTGGGCCCTGCAGATCAGACATTCAGCACACAGGCCAACAGAGGTGTGCAGGACAACAGACATTCATGAGCCACCTGGTTTGTGGCTGGGGTAGGCCAAGGCACACACACATATATGTGGTACACACTGCACAGCTGTATACAGAAGGGACTGTCATGTAGCACTTTGTGCAGCAGGCAGGAAACACGCAGTGCAGAGCCTTCTATGTGGGTGGGCACCTGACACACTATACGCGGTCACTGCAACATCAGTGTGAGATGCAGAGCCCCTTGGAGGCACCCGCATCTGAGCAGATGCTGGCCCCACCCTAGATACAGGGTTGTATCTCATACATAGCCAGTGCAGGACAGTGGCTCATGAAGACACAGTTGTGTCCATATGGATGCATAACCATGCCCATATACAGTGGAATAATCATACTTTGGACATCATTGTGTTGATTAGACACTACTGGCTATGCATGAAAACATTGATCACATATGGTAAGGTACATGCAGTGACCACCAATGCCCCTTTGCAGCTGAGTCTATGCCACATAAGCCCTGCTCTACTGAGATGCAGTACATGACATCCAGTGTATATGGCACTGGAGATGGCACTGCTGCAGGTAGACTGCCATGGGTGCCATATGACGCATATGGCATGACAGCACCAGTGGCCCATATCTACTTCGCCAGAAAGATACGCATACACAGTCCTGACCATGTGGCACAACAGACCCTATCAACAATGATGAGCATACTAACCTGGACCATGACCATTGCAGCCATCTCACTGGTGCACCAGGTCTGTGGCATAGAGGGACACTGCGTGGTGTAGTGCATGCCAAGGCACAATACCCACACACACAGGGCAGCATGCCTGCACAAGACATGCACAACAGTAGACTGCACAGACCATGACACACCACAGTGTCAATGGTGCGACAATGCCCCAATGGCGGTGATTGTACCAACCACAACTGTAAAGGTTCTGCCCCACAGGCATGCATGCAGCATGGCAAGGCACACATGGACATAGAAACATAGAAACATAGACTTTGATGGCAAGTCAGGAAAGTGCCTTTTAATCACTGAAACCCACAGTAAAAGCCCTCTGGTAATTTTAAACTCAGATTCTTAAATTTATTGTAACACATAGCTGCAGGTCTGCCTTAAATCAGTTGGCTTTACACAAGTCAGGAAAGTGCCATTATAATCACTGTAGCCCACAGTAAAGCCCTCTGGTATAGCTAGCTTTGTTCAAGTCCGAAAGGTGCCTGCAGAAACACTTAAATTCTTAGTTGCTGTACATTTAATTAATGTCCCACAAAGTTAGAGTGCTATACTGACTCCTCCTACAGCCTACCTACTTTCCCTATTTAATGTGCTTCATCTCTCTCTTTCTCAGAAGGTCGTGAGTGCCTTGGAGCCTGCCCTCCCCAACGGCAACAGAAAGTCAGATCCCTGGAATCCTCTGACCCCACCGGTGCACAGGTATGCACGGCAGCATTTAGCATGGAAAGCCTCACAAGCCTGCAGTGATCACTCCGGAGCAGAGAGGCCCCACCGGCGCTCTGCGCCAGCCCACCACCCTCCACCACCCTAGGTGAGCTTAGCCCTATACAGGCTGGGTCACGTGCATTCACAAAACCTATCAGCCCACTTTCCATAAGCAGCTTATCTGCTCTCTCCTCTAGTGGCTGCCCTCTTGGCTCAAACTGTGATAGTGTGACTAAAATTGACCACACTTCCCCTGACTAAGAATTTAGACAAAGGAACAATCCCTTCCCTGACTAAGAAATTATTAAACACTGACCAAATTCTTGGCAACAGCATGAATCTGACTTGTAGCCTCAAGTACTGTGAGCCCTAAAGGTTGGGCTGGATAAACATCATAGACTCCTGCCCACCTGCGGTATCATCACCTAGCTCTCTCACTGGGGCTTGCAGCCCTTGTGCTATGGTAGTGTGTTTCTAGGGCTATTGCTACTGCAACCTCCTGAGCCTACCTGAGATCTCTCCTTGCTTAGCGTCACAATACTGGTGCTCAGGGGCTTAGGCGATGATGCTGTTGCAAGCATGCTGCTTGCATATTTCACCTTACACAGGCTGCCCAGACACATCCCTGCCTACCTTGGTTGCGGTGCTGCTCTCTCCGGAATTCCCTAACTTCGGAGCCACGCCAATATCTGCGGCTTTCACATCTGTCATGCATGACCCTCCCTGGACTGGCTGGGGTAATTACATACAGTCAAGGACCTCAGGCCACCGTGCTCTACCACAAGCCCCTACTGTCTGGCTGTCTGTCAAAGGCCTAAAATTGCTCATCTTAACATTCGCAGTATCCTGCACAACCCTAACAGACCTAACAGCATGGGTGGCACACTGCAACCCTGATATCTTGGGGATCTCGGAAACCTGGCTGAAGTCTCTCATCCCTGACTCCTTGTGTGCCCTACCGGGCTATAACCTCATCAGACAAGACAGGGAAGGGAAGACACATGGGGTAGAGTGCTCCTCTACTTTAAGGTGCACATAAATTGTATGCTGTTGATCATACACCCCTACATCCCCAACCTGTGAGTTCCTGCATGCACTCCTCCTGCTAGGGAATGCAAAAAGTACACCTGGTCTGCGCCTACAATCTTCCAAAGGAGGTGTGTTTAGGTTCTCTTCACTACTTGACTGCCTTACCAACAAGGTGGACTCAAATGTGATATTAGTCCTGGGGACCTTAACCTAGATTGTTGGGTTCCAACACCAAGCATTATGAGCCTCTCTCTCAGGGCTTGCCCTAAGTCAGCTCATCATGGTACCCACAAGGCTATCCTCCCAGGGAGATACAGGATCTCTCATCGACTGGATACTGAGCAATAGGCCGGATAGAATAGTCTCGGAGAATTCTCCCGACATCATCTCTGATCCTCTCCAACCTACCATATGGGGTATCTCCTCGCTCGGAATCCCCAGTAAAGTGATCCAGATGAGGGCTACTCAAATTTTATACTAAATGACTATCTTGTGGACCTGTGACAAGCTGACTGGTCCAGGGTCACCTCCACCAACAACCTGCAGGTGCCCTTGACCATTTCCTCGTGGTGTTTGTCCCCTAGCAAAACAAACATGCCCCCTCACTAAAAGGAAGGTGAGGAGCACCGTCACAAGTAGCTCCATGGTGGTCTGTTCTCCCTCATGAAGCATAGGGACAAATGCTGGGAGAAGTACAAGATCTCCCGCAACTATAATGACCTTCTTGAATATCGGCAGCTCAGAAACTCTTGTAAAGAGGCCATCCGCACCGCCAAGAGTGAGTACTGTCAATCTACCCTGCTATCCTCAGCCAGAAATCCAAGGTGTTTCTGGCAAAACATCAACAACTTGGTTGGAGGGTCCGCTAAGGTTCAGGTCACCAACATGTACCTTAACGGGGTCAGCTGCAACAACCCACGTACCATCGCAAATGCCTTCAACTCCATATTCTGTGAGTTGCCTGACCCTCCCAGTCTCGTGCCTCAAAGTCTCTGTGTGGGAATACCCCAGACACCCTTCTACCTAAATGATCTCTGCCATGAGACCCAGAAACTCCTGCTGAGCTCTCCCACCATACTGGGGTGGGACATGACAGCATGAACCCAAATTGCTTAGCCTGGGGCTCCATCCTATCCTGGCCCATCACCCACTTCTTTAACACCTCTCTAATCTTGGGGATCATCCTGATACATGAAAGTGGCCAAGGTCGTCCCGTCTTCAAACAAAGCAACCCTAAAGACATCAAGAATTACCGCCCCATCGCTATCCTGTCTGCAATCTTCAAACTTCTTGAAAAGGTTGTCACCATACAACTCTCCCACTACCTTCACAGTTATGGACTTCTCTCCCTGCACAACATGGCTTCAGAAAGGGCACAGTACATCGACTGCCCTTGCTGTTGTCATCTCTGAGATCAGAACCGCTGCTGATCAAGACAAACCGACTGGAGCCATATTAGTGGACCTCTCGAGGCTTTTGACCGTGTTGACCACTCCATCCTCTGCTCACTCTTCACTCTCTTGGTTCTCACTCCCACATGCCTGGTTCTCCAACTACCTCGTGGGCAGGCAGCAATTCACCATCTTCAACCTTGTTCTCTCTGATCCCTCCCTGTCAACTGCAGGGTCCCCAGAGTTCTGTCTTTGGACCCATTCTGTTTTCCCTATTCATTAATGAACTGCCCACCGTTGCTACCCACAGGTGCACCACCTTCTCGCGGATGATCTCGTAGTCTGGCCAGCTCCCAGGACATCTCCATCATTAACTCCAGACTAAATTCTGACTTCAAACTTATCCAAAACTGGCTAGTGGGCCATAAGCTTACCATCAACATAGAAAAGCCCAGGCCATGCTCTTTGGCTCCTTGGCAAAGACAAAATTCTGCCCTGCTCCCTTAAATATCTATGGAGCCGATGGTACCTTCCTACAGGCTGTGGATTCAGGCAGTACCTGGGAGTAACCCTTGACCCATAACTGGAACTCACCCTGCACATTTGGAACATATGCAAGTCAACAAACTGCAAGCTCGGACTTGCCTACAGAGCAAAAGTTGCCTCACTCCAGCAGCATGGGTTGCCCTAGCCAGGGGTCCTCCTACTCACGCTCTGCTATGGGCTTGTATCCTTTGCCCCAGTCCGAAATCAAGTCTCATGAAGTAGGACACTACATACAACAATATATGCCACTTTGCGCTCCTCGGCACCTCCCTCACGCATCGCTGTGATCTGTACTTGCATCTGGAGTGGCTCCCCTGAAAAAGCACCGCTCTTTTGTACTCGGCAATTTCATCGACAACATAGTAAGAACAGCTACCCCTTCTGCTCTTGCCCTTCCCCCAAACATGGAACTCATGCCTACCACTTAAGATCCAGTGCTGCACTGGACTGCCTGGCTCCCAGGACCCGTACCCTTGCCGGGACTGAGCCTTCTCTGTCCATGCACCCAGGATGTAGAACTCCCTTTCTGCTTCAACTTGCTCTTCTCCCTCCCATCCCTGCTTTAAAGCCTCCCTATGGAGCTTCCTTAAATCGGCCTCCTCCTGTCTATGTGCCATGTAGTCCCCAACTGAGGCACTCTCTTCCTAAACTGACTGTAGGGTGACACTCCTGTGCCCTTGGTGCCACAACATGGTGTCACAATATGCTGAAACTTGCCAGCACTTATCCCTTCCCACCTGTTTCTGAGTGTGGTCCTTGTGGCTCACCCTATATAGTTAGCCTTTGTTGACATTGTCTGTATTTTTGTTGTTTGCTCTGCCTTGCAATATGTTATGTAATCTTGTTCCCACATGCTGTTATCTACCAATCTACTTGTTATGCTGTATGTTGCCCTTACTATACTTGATGCTTTGTATGTACCTTGTATCCTCCGGGTTGCACCTGAAAATAGGCACTTGGCTGTCTAGTGTGCTTACCTGGTTAACAAAAACAAATAAATAAATATTAAATAAAAGTCAGCCCTCCACCAGAGTCAGTACCCTCACTTTTGTATGGCTTGACTCTGTAGATGAATTTATCGTGAACCACACTGTTTGATGGTCACTTGTTCCCAGATGGCAACCCACTTCTAGATCTGAGATCCTCTCTTCCAACAACAGAAACATGCACCATAGTGTAGACATGCAACTTAGAGTTGTTCCAGCCACAACTGCAAGGTGCTCCCCACAGGCATGCATGCAGCATGGCAAGACACCAGGGACATCTCTTTCCAACAATAGAAACATGCAGCATAGTGTAGACATGCAGCGTAGAGTGAAAAACACACAATACAGGGTACTTAAGGTGACGCGTGTCCACAGCCCGTCACTCTGCAGCACTGTCATGGCCTGGTGTCTTCACCCATTATTGCTGGTCCTGGTGGTGTCGCTGCTGCTCCTTGGTCCTAGCTTTTCCCTGCTGGACCCTGGTGTCTATGGAGAAGGACAAAGGAGATGTGATCAATAGCATGCAGCAGAACACATGGCACAGTACCGTAAACACTAAACAATATACACACCCTTATACCAATACTGTGCAGCAGCAGCAGCCACATGTGCATGGTGGGGATGGACAGGAACATGCTGGGCCAAATCTTACCATTGTGAAAAGTTATGGCACCACACACAGACAGGTATGCCGTGGACCAGCCAAAGCTGGAAAGCAACATCCACTGTTGTAGCTATGATCAAGCACAGTGCAGGCCAGCCCATGTTGAACCCATGTCTAGCCATCCTCACCACCCCTGTGAAACATATCCATACATGTCAGCTACAGGCCATGTACACCTCATAGTATGCAGTAAGATGCATGTAGCACCAGATCTCATACAACAGGGGCACAAGAAGCATACCTGTGCAATAGTATAGGAGGACATGGCACCATAGGTGTAGCCCAACATAGTGGCTGGGCCAAGAGTGGCACACCCTCTGCAATATAATAGCACACCATGCATTACATAGCAAAACCTACTGGCATCCATGCTGCATAACAAGGACAGTGTACATAAAACAGATAGTGGCCACATCCAAGTGCTGTGTGGTACTGTATACCTGCCATCACAGCCAAATGTAGAACACATGTTACATTACCTAGTCATCCACCCTGACACTAGCCATTTCACTGTAGTAGCTTACAACCTTGCTGCCATGACAGCTGCATGCCTCAGGGATCCACAATGGATCCTGTAATGTACAGGGCTCTGGCAGACATCCATTGGGGCAGTTTTCCACTCAGCAGCATTGGTAGGATCAGGCTATACAGTTGAGAAGGTCCCATAGCACAGAGGGGACACAATAGGGAAACAATGGTCTAGTGAACATTCCCTTATGCACATGATACAGGAGGTATATTCCCAAGAAACAGTACTGCACAAAGGTCACCATCAAAACATAGCTAGAGCCATCTGTACCCACCTGTCCTTGGCACCCGTACCACTCTCCATCACTGCCCTCAGCTGCTACAGATGATGGTGTTCACTCTGTGACTGGTCATTATACCTGTACCTGCATTGATCCCCACTGTGCGTGACCCGGTCCTAGGGTTGAGCCTCCTACCCGCAGATGCCCAGATCTCGTGCCAGGGATGGTAACCCTCCTTGCCCAGCAACAACTCCTCCTCCCTCTGCAGGACAGGCTCCTCCTTCTAGCCATTGTAGCAGTGGTCACAGCACTGATTTAGCAACAGCACTACTTTTGTAGTCACAGCACTCACACCAAGCAGATGACAGTATCTTGGCTGTATGGGTATGGATTTTCTGTTGGTGCAAAATGTTTCACCATTAGCACTGCGCTAATGCTGTTTTGCGCGGTGCAATGCATGCTTCTGGTTGGGGTGGTGCCATCAGCACATGACAGGCATGGGGTGACATGTGCGTCATGCACATGTGCAGCCCTGTGCAGCTCTGTGCTGCTTCACTGTGCAACTTTATAGCGCATATGCCTGCACTGTATGATGATGTCATGGGTGATTGTAGCGCTGTGCTCATGCTGTTTCTGGACTAGACTATGGCTGTATCTGTACATGGCTGGAGGCCTCTGTTAGGCAGGTGGCTGGCTGTGTCTTGGGTCCAGCAGTGCTGAAACATGTAGATTCCTCTGCCAGGGGTCTGAGAGGCATTCACACTAATGTACCTTTGTTCTATGCTCTGATGTGTGTATGCAGAGCTCAGTTCTTTTGTTTCTATCCATTTCCAACATGGACCATGGAGGACTGGGAGACAGAGCAATTACAGATTCTCTGGGGATGAAGGGCAGGCCCTGGCCCAGGCCTATGTTGCTCGGGAGTGCCTCATTGCCTGGAAGAGACAGACCATGAGCAAAATCAAGCACACCTGGGTTGAAATAACAGAGGCAGTGAATGGCATGGGTGGCCAAAACTACTTAGTGGAGGGTGTTAAGAAGAGGTTGGATGACATGAAGTTCTGTGCCAAGCAGGCCCTAGCAAAGGCATGCCAGAATACACAGGGCACAGGTGGTGGGCCCCAACCAGTGACACCTCTAACTCCTGTAGAGAAGGCAATACCCTCAACCCTCTGGGCCATGGTGGTGACTGGTGTGCCAGTAGAGGGCATGCAAGAGCCAAGTGAGACAAACACAGCTATGGGAGTGACTGAATTTAAACAATCACATTGGACGTGTGTGTGTGTGTGTGTGTGTGTGTGTGTGTATATACAAGTGTATGTATATGTACATGCATACACCATTGCTGTTGTTGTGTGCAAGGGAGGAAGTTCTCCTAGTCTCAGATGGACAGCTACAGGGTGGAGGCACAGAAGGTTGTCCATTAATGTGCTGATGGAATATTGCCACGGAATGTTGTCAGGGCAATAATATCGCCAGCGTGTTGTGCAACTTGGTTTTGTGCTGCCATGCAGTGTTGTGATCTCCAGGTCGCCTTTTACCACCAGGGGTGTGACCCAGTGTTTGTTATTTAAATATATGGAGGAGCAGGGTGAGATGCAATCACTGGTCTCGACTGCCAAATGGCAGATTGTCGGAGTGCTCTGCTGGGTGTCAACCAAGTGCTGGCGACATAATTTATGTCTGCAACTTGGCTGTCGCTATGGCATGGGTGAACCAGCACAGAATGCAATTCACAGAACTGTGGTATGTATACTAATCCAACATAAGCATAGTCATTCATCATGCATGGTCCATGGGACACAACAGACATGGGTCACTACTGCTGCATGCCCTGTCTGTCATAGTGTACCTGTTCCAGGATTAGACAGACCACCAGGATGACCTAGTCATGCCATAGTGTAGTTATATGGAACACAGAGTGACTGTATCATAGTTACATGTAACATGCACATGCACGTGGCTCCTTGGTCTCCTGTACTGATATCCAGTGTCGTCTGCTAAATTAGCTTGGCTGTTGTGCCACCAGTATCCCTGAAAGACCATGACTGTTTGATGGGTGATACATTGGTTGTAGGCCATGAGCCAGTATCCAGATATTCTGGTGCTTTGGACATCTGTGAGGTAATCCCCTACTGTGTCACATGTGTTGTCACCTGTGTGATCACTGATGATGGGTTGTGGCATGTTTAAACCCTTGTAAGTACAGACACTACACTGCAAAGGCAGTATGGGTGTCGAGACACAATCACGTTGATCATGCATGCTGCCATGGTCACACACATGTATGTAAATTACATTGCTATATATCTCTCTCTTCTTGTCTCTTGACAGCTCAGTTCATAGTAGTGGACACCGTCCCCAGATGTCCCTGAATCCATACGGTGGTGGTTGCCCTACTGCTCAACTGTGCTATGGGACACAGGCTCCAATGAGGAGGAGGGGAGTGTGAAGACTATGAAAGGAAACCTTTGGGGTGGAGTGAGGGAGAGAGAGGGTCCACCCTGGACCAGGAGGGTTAATTGTCTCTGCCAGCTCCCCTATCAATGGGGCCTAGCCACTACCTCTTCCTGCCACTGCCATTGTAGTGGCATATCTATATCCTTAGCTACAGCCACTGTTGTGCCACCCCATGACCCCAGCACCCATACAGCTACCACTCTGCCACTCCAGGCCAGTTCCACTAGCCCAGCCACTGCTGTACTGCTCCAGCCACACCAACACAGAGCACTGACCACAGTGCAAACCCGGCCACACAACAGCCAAGGTGCAGCCTGACCTAGTCAGATGGACAGTTCACGGTGACAGCAGGAGGCAACAACCAGCAGGCAGCTGCTGCAGAGAACTGTGGGAGCACAGGAGCCATGAGCAGGCAGAAGTGGTACATATGCTGCATGCCTTGGGACAGCATGCAGCATGTCATGCAGCATGTGGAGCACATGGTGACCATGGCTAGATGTGTGTGCTGCTGTACTGGAGGCTGCAATCACAGTGTCAGGCACCACAGGGGATGGCTAGAGCCCCGGCCATTCCAGTGGGAGGATGTCGCCCCATGGGGGGTGCCTCAGTGCACAGCACATTGTGCAGTGTGGGCATCTGGATGCCCAGCACACTCAGGACACTATTTACCCCAGGTCATGGCTTGCTCTTCAGCGAGGTCAGTACCCCATGATGCTGTGGCAGGTGGGCAGTTAACACTTTCCCCATGCTCGTCCCCA
Source organism: Neoceratodus forsteri (assembly GCA_016271365.2). Lineage (NCBI taxonomy): Eukaryota > Metazoa > Chordata > Ceratodontiformes > Ceratodontidae > Neoceratodus > Neoceratodus forsteri. The sequence continues at coordinate 323,662,094 of JADMNL010000023.1, forward strand.
TTGGTGGATGAGGACCCCCCACCTTCCTGGGTACAGTGCACGACACACACCATTCATATCCAGAGTGGTGGTAAGGGATGTACCTAGGGTACATATTGTCCCCTCAGCCCTATCCCACATGTGCCACCTCAAGCCCCGCCCTCATATTACCCATGTTTCCACACACACCCTACCAGCCTGATCCAGTGCCCCCCATGCTGGGATGGCACCTTATTTCTTTTCAGCCACCTTTGAACCCCCACACCACCAAGACATCACCTTATTTCTTTTCAGATCCCTTTAAACCACCTTTGCTAGGATGGCACCGTTTTTATTTTTACACCTCTTTTAAACCCCTTGTCAGGATGGCACCTTAATTTTTCAGATCCTTTGAACCCCCTTTGCTAGGATGGCACTTTATTTCTTTTAAGCCTTTTGAACTCTGCTTGCCAGGATTGCACCTTATTCATTACAGCCCTCTTTAACCCACCCCCGCTGGATGGCATCTTATTTATTTTCCATTGCTTATAACCCCCAGCCTGTATGGCCTTATATTAATTATTCCATTAACATTATTACTTACATAATACATATTCAGAACACATTAGTCTCCCATGTGGTCTGTACTCATCTACTGGGTCAGTAGAGGTCTGTGATGAGGTGGGCTCTGTGCTTTTGTGATCTCCTGGCCATCCTGTGATCACACCTGTTAAGTTGCTCTTGCCTCCTCTGGTCCTCCAGCTTGGCATCCACTGCAGGGTGTTCCTCTGGGGCCAGCAGGCATATCCCATGGTTGAGTGCCATGTTGTGTAATTTACAATAGGCAAGGAATATGGCACAGACTTATGGGGTGTATTGTAGGTCACTGCCAGAATAATCAAGTCCCTGATCCACATCTTGAGCATGCCAAATATACACTCGATGATATTGAGCACTATGCATGATGCCGACGTACACATAAACCGGGCACACTGACATCGCTATGTCTGAATGCCATGGAGCGTGGTCCCATGGATCCTGCACGGCATTCACAGATGGGACATGTGGCAGTTCGCATCCAATCTCCCAGCCATGCAGACAGCAATGCATCAGGATGGGTGGGGGACATGTCTAGGACATGCCCACACTCCACGCCATTCACAGAGGTGCAGAGTGCTGGGTGTGGGGGGTGCATGCTATGCTGGGTTACCAAGCCGTAAGAGATATGTGCTCCACAGGATGCCGCTTCCGGTTGCGGTGAAGATGTCGGGGCACAGTGGACACCCCACATGCTGCCCCTGCCCATGGGAATACAAGGAGGGCTGGTGCGGCTGGCTGGGCACCCATCTGCTCCAGTGCTGGCAGTTCACAGTGCGCTGTCTGCCTTTTAGGCTCCCGTGGGCGCAAGGGATCAGTAGCAGACAGGGTCCAGGTGTTCCATTGGATGCATGCCTGATCTTTGGAACAGTCCTCCGTGCACCTACTGCGCTAGAGAACACGGTGGGAGCAGTGCCATGGCTGGGTGTCTGTGACTCGGCCCCAGCGCATCCATCCATGGATGCGGACTCCCTAAGCAGGAAGCGTATCTTTGGCACATTAATCCCACCCATAAGTGCATAGCGCCCATTGTGTGCAGCAATGTGTGCCACATTGTACCTGTTCTCTGCAACAGATGCGGGTCATAGGACAGGTGTGATGAGCCAGAGAAGCAGCGGATATGCACTGTCCTCTGTGTAAGTAAAAGTTATGAGTTAGTGTCATCATCTGCAAGTTTGAGGAGGGAGATGCTTTTGCAGTATACTCACTGATGAGGTGCCCACCAGGAATGTCCCCATCTTTGAACTTCTGGCACAGAATGGAGCTGTACCAGATGAACCCATCATGGGCACTGCCAGGGAGCCATGCAAGGGCATTGATGATGTATTCTGTTGCATAATACACCACCTGACAGTTCCTGGAGTGTTTTCCTGTTCACATAGTCCTCCACTCCATCACTGATGAGTACCTGGATGGCAACATGAGTGCAGTCAATGGCATCGAGTACAGAAGGTAGGTGCAGAACTCAGTAGAACTGCTGCATGGTTGCTGTTCGCACTGCTGGTGTGGTGTAGTTTCAAATAACTCCTCAGCATGGTCAGCAGGGCATCTAGGAACTGGCCAACAGGTTTTATTTATTTATTGAAATGTTTCACCAGGAAAGGCACACTGAGCAACAAGATGCTCATCTCATGGTGCAACCTGGGGGTGGGGTACAGATGGATAACTGATACAGAAAGGGTGAAACGTGTTTCTAGGTAACAATATACCAGAATTGCAGACATTGAGTAAGGTGATTACGGATACAGTAAGTGTGAACGTGGGTTTCTAGGTTACAATATACTAGAATTACAGATGCTGAATAAGGTGGTTACATACATTAAGGTACTTAACATGACAGTAAACAAGCCTTAGGTTAGATAATGCTGAGTTAACAGTACTCAGAGTACAACGAATAGTTGGGAGGAAAACAAAACTTGTAAGTGCAAATTGGGGTCTAGTACGGACATTGATGGAATATGCCAGCATTCATAGCAATAGCTAACGCTGCTGGTCAGGCCACTCGGGTAGGAGGGATCAGGTATAAGGTGGCAGACTGTGAGATACTGGTGGTGATCCCACCAGTGTCTGGAAGGTTCGTTGACCAGGAAGCATAGTGATGCTGTCACCTTGAATTCTACAGATATTTCATGGCTGCACTCGGTGTCTGTCACAGCTGCATGATCCTTGGCCCATTGTGTCTGTACCAGCCCATGATTTGTTCGTCTCTGAGAACTTCAAATGTGATTTGTGGATGGTACTCTCTGTTTGCAGCATAGTGCCTCTGGGGCCTGGGCCCAGGGGCACTTGACCCTCTCTTCATCCTGCATGACTAGCTGCATCTGGTGCACAATGAGACATTTTGTTTTCAGCTGAGTGTATCTTTGTGTTCTGCTGTGACTCTCCCTGCCTTTTGGTGTTTGCACCAGGCTAAGACCTGCTTTTATATAAGGTATTTCTGCTGTACTATAGTGCTGTGCTATTCCATTAGTGCAGTGCTATATCTTTGAATATTGTGCTGCACACACAATAAGCATATTCCCCTGTTTGCTTGCAAATATTAACTTACTAAAGAGTTAGTGCTATGTGCAGTACAATCCTCTGACTATAGGAAACAAATGCGAAATGTACACAGTGCAAGTGCTAATGTTTAGCACCAGGTGCAAACTTTTGAATATCTGGCCACTGATGTTTTAGATTATTGAAACATTTTGTCTGCTGTTGTTGCCGGATTGTTGTAGCTGCTGAGTGATGTTTTAAACTCCCTTAAATGCATCTTTTTCTCTTTGCTTGCTTGATAACCCCACCCATAACTTTCACTTTTTATATTTAATGAAAACACTTCTTATGTAAATACAGTGCCCACCGCTTATTATTGGCATGTTTGTGCACATTAGTTTTGCCAGCTAAATGAAATGATCACTATAACCATTTAGCTACTGCATTTCACTACACTACACTTCTAATCACCTACCCAAGTCCCTAATCAGTTTCTACTCAGTCCCAAATCTAAAGGTAACTAAAGTAAACAATGTACCGCAGTAATTTTAAATGCCACATCAAGCTTTATTACTGAATACACTAATTTTAAAAATATTACTTAAGTGCTGTAAACAATTTAATTGATAAAACACCACACCACTCCTACTTATGTGCAGAGAAGTACTCAGTGATGCGTGTATGAATCTTCTGGCGTGGCAGTAGTGACCCGATGTTTCTTCATCTTTCTACAGAAAATGCTATTCTGAGGCTTTTCAGGCAAGAAACAGCAAAACAAGCAGCTGTAGGTAATTAAAGAAATGCATACTTTAGAAGGAGTTAAGTTGTTAGTTGAGCAGTATGGTGACTGTTTTCATTTTGTAGGCCTGATGAAAACATTTAGTACATCAGGGAAAAGCAGGGAAGGGAGACTAGCAGAAAGTCAACAGGGAAGGAATCATTTTTTTTTTAGGATGAAAAGTGACTCCATATACACTACAAAAATAAAAAATAATGTAATTCAAGTGACATCACAGATCTCATGAGCTTCAGTCCCAACATTTTGAAAGGCTGTGCCTGTAGTTCAGTGGGATGAGCAACAGCCTCGCTCCCTTCCTGAGCTATATAAGCAGTTCCTCCCAGCCTCCTTCTGAAGCACTTTTTCTTTGCTGGCCAGAGGCTCTGTCTGTCTCTGCCTCCTCCCTGATTCTGCTGGGTATCCCTCCGCATCTGCTTCCTCCTTCCCTTGTGCTTTGGGCTCTGATTGATTTGTGCAGGATTTATATTCATTGTGTTTCTCCTACTTTTCGTTAGTATTGCTTGCTCTGCTGCTGCTTGCTTCTTGTGTTGCTTGTTTCCTGTCCTCCTGTGTTTGTGTTTTCATTTTGCATTTTCTTTCTTTTTTTAGTTTTTTCTAGCATCCTGTTGCACTTTGTTTGTATTGTGCTAATCCTGTGCTTGTGCTATTTTGGCTCCCATTTACGCATCAGATTTCAGCAAACCCTCAGTGCAACTGCAGTTGTTATCTATATGTTTCAGCCCAGCTGCTGCTTCCATATTTCTGCTGTCTCTGTGCTTATCCACCTTAATTGTTTGTACCTGGTCCAGGCTCGTCTTGCTGTAGCTAGCTGTCTTTCTGCTCTGCTCTTTTCTCTCAGCAGCTCTACTCAATCCATTCAGTGTTGGCTCAGTCAGACAGCTACTATCCCCAGCTTTTAATTCCCTGCTTGCTTTTCTGCAGTGTAGTGTGGCTCTGCTGCAGTTTATTGTTGCTCTACTGCCTCAGTGGCTTGCTGTCATTTGGCTGTGTCCTTAACAAAGACATTTCCAGTAAAAGCACCTCTATCTTGGGGTTCCTACCCTATCAACATTACAGTTCTGTTTGGTCTCATGGTGCTCAGCTTGTGGCTTCCTTTTATTCCCATGGTGGGGACTGTGATGTCACAGTGGGCATTTTGGCTCTGAGTAGCAGTAGCATGCTTTATGTAAGATCGTGATTTTGCCCTGCTTTCTTGCCTACATGGCTTTCAGTTATCCATGCATAAATCATTTACCTTGCAGCCTACATGGCCTTGGATATTCAGATATTCATTGCTTTCCATTACTGCCCTGCATGCCCTTACTGGAATAACCTATCTCTGCCTTAATGGCATTTAAAGTATTCATACCAATCATATCAGTTCATTCTTCATGCAGTCATATCAATTCATTATTCATGCTGAAACTATAGCAATCAACTTCTTTTATGTAAACTATGATTTGCTCCTTTATGGAACTGGTTGGCCAAGCATATATGTAATTCAGCTTACTTATGCTATATGTCATGCTTACCTATGCTGCTGCCCATTTCATTGATGTTGCAGATGCTGTTGCAAATGCTGCTACATAGCTCTTATCTGCTAAATCTCATTGATTCGTTTATGCTAAACTTCATTGATTCAATCACTGGCATCACAGCCTCGCACTGCCTAAATGGTATACCCACCATACGGTGACACCATTACAGTGAACACGTCGATGCCTACAACATCGACAGTTCACTGTAATGGTCTGCCTGAGATCCGGCACTCTGTCTCCGGTCCTGCACCCCTCCTGATTGAACTCTAACTAGGAGTTAGAATCCTAGAGATTGGAGGGAATGAGGGGTGGTTCGTGGGCGAAGACCCCGATAGAAAACAAACGGGTCTCCTGCTGGGATTATGTTGACCCCAACTTGCATCAACATAATTCCAGCACTGTGATGTCAGTCGATAACTTAGTTGTCAAATCTGCATCGTAGATCCTGCCTAAACACCTATCTTCTATGTCACCATCAATTTGGCTTCCATAATGAAATTGGTTGGCTTGGTTTCTGCAGATTGCTACTACTCTCAAACCACCAAACATTGGCTCACAATGCAGCCTCCTTCCTCACACAAGGCCCCACCTTGGTAGTTCTTGTGGTTGCAGAGTTTGCTGCAACCTTTCAATCTCAACCTCCTCATCAATATCTACAGCCTCTGGCATCACCTTGACTCATATCAATAATCGGCTACCTAATCTACAGCCGCTGGCTTCGCCTGTCCTCCTTCTATCTAACACTCAAAGTTTATTCATGCTCTGATTCATAAATCTGAGGCATGCCAACCATGTCCATTACCCATTCTTGCTCAGGGCTTGCCCTGTAAGCTGACAGTATAGTTCTGCACTCATGAAGTCAACATCTTGAGCAGGTGAACCTTGGGGTGGGATCCTTCTCATCTGGCTCATAGTGGGAATGTCCTCACTTCAGGCGGAGCTTTATCGTGAGGTCTTATGGCGCACCTATTGATGCAGAAATTAAGACTTCAGCTGCCGAGGGTGGGGCCCTCACAGCTCAGAGTGCTCCTTGGCTATAACATCACCATGGCAGCTTTGAGCTATTCTCCTCGACCACCTCTGGTTCACCTGGTTTGTTTTAGTCAGTAGGCTGGCTGAGTACCTCAGTGGTTGCTGCTCTCCTCCCACCTTGAGGGTCCCCTCGCCTAGAGTACCCATTGTTGCAGAGGCCTCTCACAACCCTTCATAGTGGTCCCATTAGAAGGATCATGAGGCTTTACACCCAATTGGGATATTTCTTTCCCTTTGATTGGGTTTCTAAACTACAGTAGCAGAGCCGTCACTAAATAAACTACCCTAGCCTGGATGTAAGACGACCTAGACCTTGGATTGCCAGAAGTTTCCTCCTTTTAAAAGGGTTTTTCCTCTCCTCCATGCCAAAGGTCATAATATGTAGTTAGTTGTTTATAGTATATTCCTAGTTTCCTTTGGTAGGTTTCTGCTGTTGGATGGAGATGGATGGTGGCCCTACTCGCCATTCTTTCTCTCTTAGGAATCCCCTGTTGTCATCCATGCAGTCCATTTTATCAGTGCAACCCTGACAACCTGTCCATCTCATTTGTCTTTCATCAAGCTGACTTGTTCCTGTCACTCTGCTTTTCTACCTCATAGTCAATGTTTACTGCTCAATGTTCTTTTGGGGCTCCTTCCTAAGGTACCTTTAGTCACAGGAATCTTTCCCATGGCACCTCTAGGGCTGGAACCTCTTCAATGATTCCTTGCCTTTGGTACCCATGGTAATTCTGTGGAATAGAGTATGAGAATGCAACGGACAAACAGTTATCACAGTTGCACAAGCATAACACTACTCCAGTTGCATAGACCCATTTAACTGAAAGGCTATGTCTGTAGTTCAATAGGGTGAGCAACCAGCCATGCCCCTTCCTGAGCTAACTAAGCAATGCCTACCAGCCTCCTTCTGAAGCACTTTTCTTTGCCCAGCAATCCTCTCCCTTCTCCAGCAGCCGCCCCTCTCCGGGAGGCTCTCCTTCCTAAGGTACCTTTAGCCAGGAATTTTCCTGCAGCACCTCTAGGGGTGAAACCCTCTTTGAGGGTTCCTTGCCTTCGTACCCCTTCAGGGTGTTAATTCCCATGGAACAGAAAGTGCAAAAGACCAAACAGTTATCACAGTTGCACAAGCATAACACTACTCTGGTTGCATTGGCCCATTGAAATGATGTTACTTGAATCCTGAAATGGAATTACATTCCAGATAGATTGTACATATTTTTGATATTGTACTTGAGGGTTTCCAGCTAGTTTCATAACCCATTAGAATACATTTCAGCCAATCATAATGCTCCATTTCCAGGAATTGTTTTATATATAGAATAGTGCATGGGATGTTGTGCATTATGAGTCTTTTCACACATTCTAGAGGTGTCTGAAAAAAGAATAAATGCACAACTATTCATATTTTATTTTACACAGTTGCTAGTTCTACTTTTGTTTTACAAAGCCAGTGTCAGTTTTACGGTTTTAAGATGGTAAGTTATTTTATTTATTTTTTGAATTTTATAACTGGGTGGGTCCACTGAGACTGTCATGTCCCTTTTCAGGGGTGACCTGGGAATAGAGATATTCCAAAGCAATGTACAAATACAGTTAAATGCAGGCGGTAACAGCATAAATCAAGAGAGTAACAATAATTAAAAGGAGAACAAAAATGTATATACAAATACATGCAAAAATATATAGGTGTGTTGGAGGCATAGACAGTCAGTTTCCACAGCTGTAGGTCAATGATTCCAGGCTGGTCCAGCAGGGTCAAGAGGTCAAAGATCCTATGGATGTGTTTGGGGCCATCGAGATGAGGGCAGGAGACCGTCAGTCATAGAGCTGGAAATATTGCTCTAAAGATCTTGCAACAAACACATAGTACAAATAAATACAAAATATATACAAGATATATGACAGGGTGAGGTGGATGCAGGAGAGGGAAGGGGTATAGGAAAGATAGGACTAGATGGGGAGCCATGCTAGGAGAGGGCGACTGAGGGGAGGAGGGAACACTAGGGTTCATGAAGGGGTTGATGTAGAGAGTTGGAGAGCCTCTAAATGCAACTGGGAGGGTTCAAAGGGTTAGTGGATGGGGTTAAGTACAGTTGCCACTGCAGATTGGGGGTTTCCTTAAATCTTCTTTTGAGCAGGGGAGGGACTTACATGACAGTATGCTATGTAGGAGATTATTCCATTTTGAGGTGCTGAGAAGGAGAAGATCGCCTATCAATGGCTAATCGAACTTTGGGTAGGCTCAGCAACAGGAGGTGGGAGTGGCGAAAGGTTCTGGGGAAGGATTTCAGAGAGCAACCCAGAGAGGATGGGTGGGGAAGGAAGATGGGCGAGTCTGAATGTTGAACATAGCGCAGGGAAGTCCATTCTGGGCACAAAGGACAGCCAGCCTAGTGATTTAAGACCATCACAGTGGTGTGCCGGGTTGGTGTAGCATCTGCAAAGCGAACTACCATATGGTAGGCCTGTTTGAGCTTGGCCAAGGTGGTGGTCCTGACTGAGTGGATTATGGATGCACCACGGAATAAATCTGGTAGGAGGGTGGCTGAGGCAGTGATCCTTCTAGCGAAGGAATAAGGTAGGGTGAGGTGCAGTGGAGGGGCAGGCCAAGTTTCTAAATGGTGGTTTTAATAATGTTCACATGTGAGTCAAAGCACAAGTGTTCATCAAGAGTCATACCCAGATACTTGAAAGATCCTACACCTTCAGAGGCAGACCAGAGGATGTGTTGATGATAAGAGAGTTGAGAAGTTGAGGCAAAGGATGTATGGTGGAACAACATCAATTTTGTTTTCTTAGTATTTAGTACCAAATAGGTCGCATGTGAACCAGTCTTCAAGTTGCTGAAAGTCATTTCCAGATTGGATTTGATGGAGGAGATGTCTGTGCCATGCCGATATAAGATGGCATAAATCTACGTAGAACTGGATAGATGGTACCCCACAGTTTAGAGCAAGTCATTAATAAAGATTGAGAAAGTAAGGGCCCAAGAATAGATCCTTGGAGGACCCCATCAGTGATTGTAGATAGTGAGAGAGGGCACCCACCCATTTGACACATTGGAAGTGGTTGGATAAATAGTTTGAAATCAGGAGAGGGAGTTGGAGTTGAGACCTAGTGATTGCAACTTGGAGATGAGGAGGGAGTGGTTAACCGGTTGAAGGCCTTTGTGAGTTCAATAGAGACAGCTCCTCTGGCACTGCCTTGGTTCATGACTTGGAAGATGTCAGAGGTGACCTTCAATAGAAGCATATTTGGTCCCATGAGATTTCCTGAAGCCATGTTGGTGTATTGTAAGGGCGTTAGTCTGTTCAAGGAAAGAGTACAGCTGATTATATAGGGTTCTCCCTTGATTTTTGCTATAAGACACAGTATGAAAATAGGCCTGTAATTTCAACAAAATTAGCAGGGCCTGATTTATGCACCAGGACAATAGTGGCAGTTTTCCATTTGGTAGGGATGGAGTGTGTTAGAAAAAATGGTTAATTAACAGGGCAATCAGGTGAGCCAGTCTTGGTGCGCCAATCCTAAGGAATCTAGGAGCTGGGTGTTAAAGCCAGAAGAGCTATCAGGATTGAGACTCATAAGAGCTTAGGATTTCCTTAGGTGAAGTAAGTTTTAAGTGGAAGGGCAGCCGATGAGGTGCAGTATAGGGTTTTGCAGCATGGGCGGTATCCGGAGATCTACCTTGTACACATCGAGGTCGGTGAGAATAGATTAATTCCAGCTGTGATCTCAGAGGGTGAGAGCGCAGATCCTTTCAGGATCATGACCTGGGGAGTGGTCTGCTCATGGCTCTTAAGAAGGGTGTTGATGTGTTTCCAGAATGTTTAGGGTCACTAAGGTTGCTTGTATGCAGGGATTGTATATAATTCCGCTTTGATTTTGTTATTTTAATTTTGCAGGCATTCCTCAGTTGCGGCAGAATTCCAGTCAGTATGGGCGCTGTCTTTTATAGACTCACCATGCCTTGTCTCTGGAGTGCATTAGGAGTCAGAGCTCCTTGGAGAGGAAGGAGTGAATTCCTTTGGCTCTTCTCAACTTGAAAAGGACATGGAGGTCGAGAATGGAAGTGAAGGTGTTAATCAGGTATTCCAGAGCCTGATCAATGCCAGGAAGTGTGGTGAGAGGGTCCAGTCAGTAGAAGCAAGGCTTTGCAGAAAATCAGAAGTGTTGAAATATGATAGGTCTCTGGATTTTAGGTTTTTTTTGGATGGTGGGTTATTTCTCCAGATACAGAAAGTTGTCACTGAGTAAATCAGGGAGGATGCCTGCAGCCCCTAATGTGGGACCTGTTGTTAGTTAGCATTCAGTCCAGTAGAGTGTGATTTCTTGACTTCATGTTAAGTCTAGTTGATGTATCAATAAGTTGTTCAAACTTAGCATCAGATAATGGCGACAGGCAGAGGGCATTTTTGGCGAGTCAGTCAAGGTTGAAGTCACTGCATGTTATGGTGTCGTTGTGATGGAGGGTGTCAAGACCGCAAAAGTTCAAGGAAGAAAGTGGGTCAAGTTTGGGGAGGAAGGTATATGCACCAATAGTCAACTGTTTGATACGGCCAAGGGTGATTGAGATGAATAGGTAGTCAATGTCAGGATCAAAGGATCGTTGGACAGTTCGCTGACATCAGTCCAACCCTGGTGTAAATCAGAACCCCCTTTCTTTTTGGGTCTGTCACGATGGTAGGAGGGTAACCAGGGACAGCAATTTCATGTGATTGTATAGACAGTTTTAACCAGGACTCTGTTAAGCAAAGAGCTTCAGGTTTGTGGTGCAGAGTCCAGCATTCAAGTTCAGCTATTTTTCATCTGATGCTTTGGATGTTCATGTGTGTGTTACCTTGAATTCTTTTATCTCAGACTAGGTTGGAGGGTGGTTGAGGTTGTGCAAAACCTTAATGCTAGGTCAGGGTTTAATCACTATCGCCAGAAAGCATGAGCAAACATAATTGGGAGCGGATGGTGGGTGGGCGAATAAAGGAGACTTGTGCGGGTTCCTTGGCCAATGTATAGTCATGGTGGTTTTAATGCAGCTGGGCAACAGCAGGATATCTGAGGTTGTGAGTGGGCACATTTGAAGAATGGGGTCTGTTGTGAGAAGGAAATGAGAGATGTCAAGGAGAAGAGTGGTGAAGCAGATGCTCAAGCCTTATGATTTAAGTTTGGTTGAGGACAGGCCAGGAAGAAGTAGAGTAGCAGTAAGCTTTTTCCATAGGGAGGTGCATGTTTACTTGATTATAGAGGACAAGAGAACAGAGAAAAAGGCTGGTAGGGATCTCCAACCACGTCAGTGAAATTGAACTGGCTTGGCAAGGGAATGGCTGGTAGAGATAATTGCTCTCATCACAAAGTCGAGCCGACTTGGAGAGGACAAGGGAAAGATAGGTTGGGAGTATGTACTCTTGGCAGGAGAAAGGTGAGGTTAGCATTGATTTAGCACAGGAGCTGGGGCAAAGACCCAGGATTATGTCTGCTAAGAGGAGGGAGAGAGTATATTATGTTTTACAGCTCTGGGCCCAGTGACAAGGGTCAGTGGGCTTAAAGAACTAAAGAAGTGTTAGGTTAAGCTCTGCATCGAGAGAGAGAGAGAGAGAGAGAGAGAGAGAGAGAGAGAGAGAGAGAAGAGAGACGAGAAAAGAATCTGGTTATTTAAGCACTTAGTCCTAGGGTTAAGCTCCTTATAAGACGGTGACAAGCGGTAAGAGAAGAGAGTAGCTTAAGTATATATTTCTATGCTGCTCCATGATTATGGAAGCATGCTGTGGATGATAGAGTTAGTGTCCCTTATAAGAGTACTTAGTAACAAGTGGTGAGAGATTGCTCAATAGGGAGAGATTGTCCTATCAGGTAGGCGGAGCCAACGTCATTTAAGGTGGCCTAGGGAGGCGGGTGGGGGAGCTGGCTGAAAATTCTGTAGATGGAGGAACAAACAAATAGCTGAATCAAACTGCTATGGCTCTGGTGGCCAAAAGCGCAGAGAAAGACAGCTCTACAGAGCCCTGCAGAGCAGCAGTGTGCAGCAGCAGTGCGAGCCAGTCTAATGTTAAAACAGCCAATCAGTGTCTGCCTCAGGCAGCCAGGAGGCAATCATCTCTCGGGCTCTGAGCTGGCTTTCTAGATGCTGTACCTGAGGGTTCTTAGCGGGAAGGAGTCCTCCAGGAATCGACGGCTGCAGTGGGTCCATCCGGCAGCTTCCTCCTGCCGGTTGATGGGAGAGAGCTAGCCTGACTGGGGCTTCAACTGAGGAAGAGACAGAAAAGGATTAAGATAAGGTCTGAGGACATTGGCTTGACGGGCTCTTAATTGCAGGGTGGGGTTAGAGGATTAGTGAAAGGGATAAGTTGAGAGTGGGGGTGCTCAGCCAGCACAATCGGTGGCTAAGTTGCTTTGGTGCTAAGGTTAAATTTAGTCAAGGATGCAGGGGCAATTTTGTGGCATAGGGAGAGGTACAGGAGAAAATAAAAAAATTATTTAGGTATGAGGCAGCAGAGCTTTAAATTTAGAGCATAAGAAGGTAGATTAAATTATAGGAATAGGTCGAGGCTGGGTTCAGGTGGAGTTTCTCCCAGGCTCAGAGGTCGAAGGAAGATAAGGAGATACAGGTAGGAAAAGAGAAGCAAAACAGTTAAGTTCAGCTTTTATGATTATTTGGGCACAGTAACAAATAAGCACTACAATCCCTCTTAAGTTCCCCTTATTTGGGCACAATAACAAATTTGCAATACAGTCCCCTTAAGTCACATGGTGGCAAATTGAAATTACATTGTGCACAAGTCCCACACTGCCCCAGTAAATTATTCATCAAAATCTCCCTAAATTCATAGCTGAAAAACCCGTAGACAGAGGTACAAACAAACAGCTGAATCAGGTTGCTATGGCCCTGGTGGCCAAAAGCACAGGGAAAGACAACCCTACAGAGCCAGCAGTGTGCAGCAGCCAATGGGAGCCAGTCTAGTGTTAAAGCAGCCAATCAGTGTCCACCTCAGGTGGCCAGAAGTCAATCACTCTCCGACTTTGTAGCCAGATTCCTAGATGCCATACCTGAGGGTTCTTAGTGGGAAGGAGTCCTCCGGGAATACGGTGGCTGCAGTGGGTCCGCGTCTGCCTCCTCCTGCCGGCTGATGGGAGTGGAGCTAGCCCAACTGGGGCTTCACCAGAGGGTTCTTAATGGGAAGGAGTCCTCCAGAAAAGTGGCGGCTGCAGTGGGTCCAGCCGGCAGCTTCTTCCCATCGATCAATGGAGCAGAGCTAGCCCGACTCGGCTTCACCTGAGGGTTCTTATCAGGGAAGTTCTTAGCCATGGAGCTTAATGACAACAAAATTACAACTGCAAACAGCATCAGATAGCTTCTGTTTTAAATATGATTTGCTTGTTTCATAATCCAGTGTCAGTTTTAACCAGCTATTTCAATTCCATGCTTTTCTGAAGTTTAAACTGTTGCACTAATGTAGGCACATGTGAAAGACAGCTTTAAATTGATGCCTTGCACTGGAAAGCAGCTCATGATTGTGAGCAGTGCTTTGCACTGAGTTGTAAAAGGAATGACAAGTGAAGATGGAAATCATTGATTTTCAACAAAATATGCTCATTTTAATAAAATTCCTAGAGATCTTACTGTATATGGAAACTAATTTTCAGATATTGATCACTGCTTACTTATACCTTTAATGCAATACATGGAGAACCCTGTATTACGGTGGGTCCCAATACACAGTTTCCCATGTATTATGGCATAGACCTGTGTATTATTGAATTGGAATGCAACTACAGACCATGACATACACCTGGGCCACCATCCATCTGAGAATGACCCTGCAGTCAACTTGAATGGCAGCCCCATTCTCTTTCCTGACCATTCATAATGGCCTTTGTGGGTGCATGGAAAGTTGCAACCCATGACTCAGTGGGTTGTAATGTTAACACTGTTGCAAATGGGTCACAGCAACCTCATAGCAACTGCAATTCTGATCAAGAATCAGGCCTTTGGTCTCTGGAAATGCTAAGAATTTCTTACAAATTTGGTTCAACTACTGTAGTTGGGTATTTCCTCAAAACATTATTAAATGTAATTATTATTAAATTATCCCTATAAATATTTTTGTTAAAAAGTTTACATGCCTCATTCTGTCACTGATGGCATTACAGTGTTGTGGTTCCCCACCTTGAAATTAAGCAATAATCCAAAATAAGGCCCACTTAGATTTTACCTCCCCATAGTGTATGTCCTGAGTCAATAAACAGGGCACATATTCAATGTCCATGGCAATCACCTGTTGGTACAGACTGCCACAGCGGCAATTGTTGCTACTATAAAATGGCTTTCTTCTTAGCTGCTGCTATTTTATATTTTTCTATTTATATTGTTAACTTGCATGCACTTACATGTGGACAATTTAGAGCTGTTAAAAGGAACTTAATTCATTAGTAAAAAGTGACAGTTTGCATCAGTAGAGTGTAGTTCCACAGCTTTCCCCAATAATTATCACATCATTGTGTTTTTATTACTAAGGACATCTACAGGAAAACATAATCTTTATCCTTTATACAGTAGTTCATTTTGGCTGAGCTTAAAGAGCTTTTGGAGATGGTATATTGACTGAAATACTAATTTTCACAAGTACTGAATTCTTGCTTCTTATTTTCCTTTTGTACTAATTAGAAGATTTTCAACCTGACAACGCTTGGTGTGATGTGTGGAACTGTACTCTATCGGAGGTTGGCATAGTTAGTTCTATTCCTCCTCATGCATATATGACCTCACTGTTTGTGACATCACAAATGACCAAGAAGAGCCAATCACCTGCTAGAAGACAGGTCACTTATGATGTTAAAATAAGTGTGAACTCAATGCTGATGAGGTAGGAAGAGTGACAGAAGTAGATATGTCAACTTATAGGTAAAATACTGCTGTTTATAGCCTGCCCTTTTTTGTTCATACAGCTTTATTGTTTTCAATAAATAATACAATAAACCATTCAGCACAGACAACATACAAAACAGATACACATATAAACTTCTTCATTTACAAGTACCATGTAGGAACATGTTTACATCCTTACATGTAACCTAATACTACAAGGTAGACAACCTTTTAATGAGCAAATGGAAAATGGAAAATACTTCAGAAATAAAAAAAACTAACAGATGGCTGCTTTCAAAATTTGATAATATCTGTTGGCTGCTGCTTTTGGTGCTATTTGCTCTTTAGCAAATAATTGAGGTCATAAACCCCTGCCTGTGCCGTCATAGTCTGTTGCTGTGGTACTCATTATAATGTCATGGCAGAGCACGACATTATAACCTCAGCTCCTGAACAAGCCTCAACTGTAGGTTAATTGCAATTATAAAAGGTTCTCAGAAATGCTGCAATCTGATTGGCCATTAGGATTCCAACTGCCTTACATTAATCCATGTTATACTGTCATGTACAGCCTGATTACAATGGCACATGGATTCTTTCTGTCAGCATTCCATCCTCTAGCACTGCTGAATGACTGGAATGATGCATTCTGATTTTGAACCAGCATTCTTGAACTGTTGGTGGAAGAACTATTTTATTAAAAATATCCCTCTAAATGAGGAAAACATTAAAAACAAGCATTTGTCAACGCTAAACGTTCACTTGCAGATATTTGCAGTGGTATTTGGCACTTGGACATGGCTTAAAAATCAGTGACAAAGAAGTACAAGCATTTGTCAGTGCTGAATGTTGCTTGCTTCTATGTGCTGTTTAGGTATTTGGAAGTCATTGGGTGCAAATATTGAAAATCACGAACTTCTGACGTCACGTAGGAACTCTTAGCATTTGCGCTTGTAAAACAGTCATTTTAGGAATTTTGTCACCAAATTTTCAACATATCCATTTTAAGAGCTCTGCTCATGAACAGTGTCACTGTGATTTTCTTAATGTGTCCCATACATTGATTTCGCACACCGACTGCGCCATTGTGCGCTACATGGGAAACAATTTTGGGCAGGATGTGAAAATTACAGCTGTACTGCTCATAAGGAGGTGTGGTAAAATGGTAATGTTGAAAATCTGTAGTGAAAATATTGAAAATTAGCAAACATACTGAAAGCGCAAGGAACCGCGCAATACACGCCAGTAAAACCGTATTTTTAGGAATTTTTCCACCAAATTTTCAAAATAGCCATTTTAAGACCTCTGCTAATGAACAGTGTCACTGTGATTTTATTAATGTGTCCCATACATTGATTTCGCACAACCGACTGTGCCATTGTGCGCTACATGGGCGGAAACATGTTTTGGGCAGGATGTGAAAATGACAGCTGTACTGCTCATAAGAAGGTGTGGTAAAATGGAAATGTTGAAAATCTGAGTGAAAATATTGAAAATTCAGCGAACTTCTGGCGTGCATAGGAACTGCAATGCACACTAGTAAAACAGTCATTTTAGAATTTTTCACCACATTTTCAACACAGCCATTTTAAGACCTCTGCCCATGAACAGTGTAACTGTGATTTTCTTAATGTGTCCCATACATTGATTTAGCACACCGACTGTGCCATTATGCGCTACATGGGTGGAAACTACGTTTTGGGTGAGATATGAAAATGACAGCTGTACTACTCCATAAGAAGGTGTGGTAAAATGGCAATGTTGAAAATCTGGAGTGGAAATATTGAAAATTCGAAACCCACGAAAGCATGCGAGGAACTGTGCAACGACGTCACCAGAAACAGTCATTTTAGGAATTTTTTCATCAAATTTTCAGCATCGCCATTTTAAGACCTCTGCTAATGAACGGTGTCACTGTGATTTTCTTAATGTGTCCCATGCATTGATTTTGCACATCGACCGCCATTGTGCGCTACATGAGCGGAAACATGTTTTGGGCAGGATGTGAAAATGACAGCTGTACTGCTCATAAGGAGGTGTGGTAAAATGGCAATGTTGAAAATCTGGTGTGAAAATATTGAAAATTCTTGAACTTACGAGCCTGCATAGGAACTGCGCAATGCATGCTCATAAAACAGGCATTTTGGAATTTTTGCACCAAATTTTCAACATGGGGTTTTGGGACCCCTTCTCATGAATGATGTCACTGCCATGGTGTTATTCAGGCCTGAAGGGTGATTTCGCACAGTGACTGCGAAATCACCCTTCGGCCCGGCTAACGCCATAACAGTGACATCATTCATGAGAAGGGTCCCAAAAAATCCCATGTTGAAAAATTTGGTGCAGAAATCAAATAATGCCTGAGATATGCAATGAAGTTGAAAACCCCTATCTAGCCCATTATACAGCTTGCCAGCATTTCCTCAGTTCATGGTTGGCTTTGAAGAGTGCAGACGTGTTCCTGGACCACCGATGATCATCGCGCCGAGCTCTGGAGGTAAGTATGGGGTGGAGGGTGTGGGGAGGCAGGTGCGCAGTGGGTGGGTGCGGGTTGTGGGAGGGAGGCTGGGAGAGCGCCGTTGGACGTTTCAATTTACAGGTTTGTAATAAAAAAAAAACGACATGGGACATTTGCTATGCTGGGGTAGGCTCCCAGCATGGCAGAAGGATGGCTGAGGGGCTGTGGAGCCGGCGGGGATTGGGCACCCTGTCAGCAGTCAACAGCTGGACGTTTGCCACACTGGGGTGGGCTCCCAATGTGGCAGAAGGATGGCTGGGGGGCCATGGAGCCAGCGGGGATTGGGCACCCTGCCGCAGATGACGAGGACGCTTGCCATGCTGGGTGGGCCCAGCGTGGCAGCAAAGATTTGGGGTGGCGGCAGGATGACGTGCTGTGTGCGACAGCAGTGGTTTCTTTGAAGAGAAGACCACCACTGTCATACACAGCACCGCTGTTGATTGGTGCAGGACTGCCACGCCTGCTCAATGGAGCAGGGATTGCAGGAGGCACACCTCCAAAGTGTCCCATTCTCCCAAAACGCTCCTGCGCATCACGCAAGCGAATGTAAAAATACACTTAACACTTTTCTTTTGGAATAATTTTTTGTAATAGCAATAAGACACTCCCAGGGGTTAGATTAACAGTCAGTCACAACCTAGGGGCAATATGGCATTCAGCTGTGCCTCATGCTACATTACACCCCTAGGGATGATTAACAGACTGTTACTCCTAAACCCTGGTCATGCTATATAGCGTGAAACGCTTCTTTTCATGTAAATAATTGTAATAATGAGGAATACAAAGCCTTGAAATGCAAACTTATTTGGAAAGCACTGTAACTGAGTTTTGCAGACGCCAGCTTTAATTTTGTACCAATGGTTAGACCTTCTTTCTAAAACAGCAACAATAGTTATAAGCATTCTAAATTCACACAGCATATGCGATAAGAAATGAATCTGTAAAAAAAAATCTGATTGGCTAAGGGACACAAATCATTTTATAGCAGCTGAGTAATCAGTCATTTTGCAGAATTTTACCCTGCCATTTTAGAATATTATTATTGCCTATGAAGCAGTTTATAATTATCATTTAATACATTTCATAATTAAGGAATTTAGCTTTTTTCACTATCAAAGAGCTCACGATAGAAATGAGTTACATTAGGATAGAATCTTCTTACTCCAAGGAATTATCATTATCATGCATTCTTAGATACTTTTCCTTCTTTCTTCAGTTATGAAAGTTAATGGAGTCTGTGCTGAAGGAAAGACTAATGAGTACTTGGAGACATATGGGCTGCAGGTCCACTGGCAGCATGGCTTTATGGGGCAGGTCTCATCAAAAGAATCTCATAGATTTCTTTGACTGGGTAACTAGGGAGGTGGATCAGGAGGGTGTGGCCTAGTGAGACTTTAACAAGGCCTTTAGCACTATACTACACAGGAGTCTGATAAAGAAACATAGTAGTCTGGACGTGGGGAGAAGGTGCTGAGCTGGGTATTTAACTGGTTGAAAGATAGGAGACAGAGGGTGGTGGTAAACAGCAGTCACTCAAAGGATGGGAGCGTGACCAGTGGAGTACCACAGGGATCAGTACTAGGCCCTGTCCTCTCGGGAACAGGAGAGAATGATGTGTCTCTTGCGGATGACACAAAAATCTGCAACAGGGTGGGTAACCAGGAGGGATGGAGAGAATGCAAAAGGATCTGCGAAATGAGAGGAGTGGTCTAGGGAATGGCATCTGGGTCTCAATGCCAAAAAGTGCAAAGTCAAGCACCTAGGGCAGGGAACCCGGGGTTGTGTATAAGATGAGGGACATACTTACAGTTATCAAGCTAGAGAGGGACCTTGGGGTGATCATATCTGATGATCTCAAGGCAGCAGGGCAGTGTAACAGGACAGCAGGCAAGGTGAGCTGGATGCTGGGGTGCATAGGAGGTGAATCTCTAGCAGGAGAAGAGATGGTGTTGTTTCTATATCATTCCTTGTGAGACCCCACCTGGAGTACTGTGTCCTGTTCTAGAGGCCGCACTCTGCAAAAACATCAACAGGGTGGAAGCAGTGCAGAGGCGGGCTACTAAAATGGTGAGAGGATTGCACAAGAAACCATATGATGAGAGGCTGTGAGAGCTTAACATGTACTGCCTACAGGAGAGGAGAGCAAGGGGAATATAATTAAGACCTATAAGTACCTCATAGGGGTGAACTAGGTGCAGGAGGGAATATCTTTGACAGGAGGAGGAGGAGCACCAGAACACAGGGGCATGCTATTAAACTTGGAAGGGATTTTCAGAGGATGTGAGGAAATACTTCTTCACAGAAAGGGTGGTGGATGCCTGGAATAGCCTGCCAGAAGAGGTGGTTTGGTATAATAAATAGAGGTAAGGGAGGAAGTAGGGACACCTGTGACTAACAAGAATCCATAGTGCAGTGTTAGGCAGGAAAATAAGGCAGACTAGATGGGCCTAGTCCTTTTCTGCTAACACATTCTATATTTCTTAGATACTTTACTGAACATATAAACATAAGTGTTATTATTTCTCCATTTTTCTAGATGTCCTTCCCAATGCCTGCTCCTTCGTGTCCATTCATATTTATGCAGATGATACAGTACTCTTTCCTGTGGCTCCTCTGCCCCGACCTCATGAGCCAGCTCCAACTGGACTTTGACAACATCCAGCTCTGGTTCCCTGAGAAAACTAGTTATCCTCAATCCTAAGAAAACAGTCTCTATGACTTTAGGCACCAGACAGAGGCTTACTAGAATCCTCTCCCTTCGCTCCTTTGATGGTGTGAACTTCAGGGTCTGGCTGGATTGACACCTTCATTTTCTGTTCTTGTGGCTGCTATCCTCAAGAAGATCCACCCAAGCTTGGGGTGCTGTACAGAAGTAAGAGAAGCATTTTGCTTCCTGCACACAGAGAAATCTTCACTCATGGGCTGGCAGTATAGCCTAGAGGTTAGAGGAATGAGATGTGAATGAGCTCGATACATCCAGCAGATTGGACCCGAGTTTGATTCTCACAACCTCCACTTGCATACTGTGTGACTCTGAGTAAGTCACTTAACTGCCCAGTGCTCCCAGGTCGCCCCTGAAAACAGGCTCGTGGGCCTTACCCGGTTACCAAAGACTTGAAAAAAAAAGAAGATGATTCTCCCTATGTTTGACTATGGAGACATTGGGATAGATTTTCAAAGCTCTCCTAACTCCAGCTGCAGGAAAAACTGGTGCAAGTGAGTCTCCACTTGTGGAGTCACAGTTGTTCCTGTAGCTGGTATATTTTCAAAAGTGGAGCCAGTTTGCGACTGGCGCCATGATTTAGGCAGTTTGCAACCATTTTTTTAGTACAGCTGTGGGAAAAACTATGCTTGGTGGGATTATGTGTAAATCCCTCAGTTATGCTGTCTTAAAATACCAAACTCCACATGTGTAGAGATTTCATCCTGTGGCTGGGGCTGTGGTGTGGGACTTAGTTCCCATGTCATTTGAAAATCTAGCTGCTTGTTTATAGTGCTGCTCCAAAGTCCACTTTAGCTAGACTGACTCCTTCTGTCACTTTGCCGTTGACAAACGCCTGTGTACACACCATTGTACTTTGTACTCGTCCCTCTCCCTCCCTTCTCTTGATGCCAGGTGCCTTACCCCCATACTTCCTTTATCTTCAAGTATTGGTTTGTCTATCTTCCCTCCTATCTTGCTTCTCTGCTTTCTCCTCTTCCCCACTTCTTTCTCTTACTCCTTTCACAATACTTCCTTTCCTCTCTTGCTCTCCTCAAAGAAAATTTACTGCTGGCCAAGCGCCTTCTTTGTTCCACTTCCTAAACTTTGGGCCCCTTCCCCTTCCATTTACTCCATTTCTTCCTTTCCTTCTCTGAAATCTCTCCTCTGTGAGTTCTCTGTTCCTCCTGCAGTTACTTGTGATACTTGGGTGGACTCCTATACACCCACAACACATCTAGCATTGACACCAACTCTGCCCCGCTCCCTAGTATCAGTCATTTCTCACTGTGCCTTATTTAGTTGTGTTGCTTACTGTTTAATGTTCTTTGCCCATTCCACAATTTTACTGTTTGGCAATTTAAGTGTTCTTGAATCTTGTTTTATTGTATTATTTTATACATTGTGCTTTGTATATGTTCTCTTCTCCCTTTCTTCCTCTTCCCAGGATGCAACTGTAAATCAGCTGATACCAGCTCAGTATGACCTTCCTGGTACAACTTCTGAAACAAATAAATACATTATAATATGTGTCTCTGTGAGTATGCAGATGTCATTTATGTTGCTGCACTCTTCTGTAAAAGAGACTCCTTTTTATGTTGGCACGCTTGCAGCCAACATCGTGGGACAGTGCAGCTCTGAGGCGGGATTGCTGTTGGGCGAATGCAGGGCATGCACGGTAGGTGCGTCCCTCATTCCCCAATCAGCCTGCATGCCAGTGCCACACCATACATACATGATGTGGTGAGCACATCTAAGAAAAGGTCGCTGCAATCTGATTAAAGCTCGTCATTCGCAGCGGACCTTTCCTACTTGCTCGCCGACATTATGAGCATGGTCGGCAAGTGGCGGCCGCCCAACTACTGCCAACTTCGGGGTGCCCAGTCCCCTGTCGTGTAACCCCTCCGCTTTCTTTGTGTGCCAATGGGGAGCCCTCCCCTTCGGCATAAACCCCCAATTGTTGAATGCCGACGGGGTGCCCAATCCCCTCGACTCACCCCACTTTCTTTGTGTGCAGCAGGAGTACCCAATCCCTGTAAGTATTGCTTCCTCACCCCCCGTGTTGTGTGCCGACGAGGGTGCCCAATCCCCTGTCAGCTACAGACACCCCCAAATGTTAGGTGGCACGCTGGGAGCCACCCCAGCATGCCAAATCCCTGCAAAAAGAAAAAACTGTCCCACAATGTTTTTTTATTCCTGTAAAATGAAAACAGTCCCTCGTAGTCTCGGTGCCCCTCCCCCACCCGCACCCATTCTCTCCGCACCCTGCCTCACCTCATACTTACCTGTGGAGTCCGTGGCGATCTTCAGTGGACCAAAAACTTCTGCACTCTTCAAAGCCGACCACAGAACTGAAGAAATGCTGGTAAGCTGTATAATGGAATGAACAGGGTTTTTCAACTTTAATGCATATCTTGGGCATTTTGCAATTTTGGCCCAAAGTTTCAAATGGGTTTTGGGACCCCTTCTCATGAATTCTTGCATGGTCATGGCATTGTTGGTCAAGGTGATTTTTGCAGTCACTGCGTGGAATCACCTTTCAGGACCGAGTAATGAAATGACAGTGCCACTGTTCATGAGGGGCTCTCAAAAAGCCTATGTTGCAAGTTTGGTGGAAAAATCAAAAATGACTTTTTATGAGTCAAGACGTAGGCAACTGTGCAATGCACGCTCATAAGTTAGCGATCAAGACTATTTCATGCCAGATTCTCAACACTGGCATTTTACCACCTTCTTGTGAACCGTACAGCTGTCATTTCACATCCTAGCCGAAATGTGTTTTCGCACTTCCGGTGCAGAATAGTGCAGTTGCTGTGCAAAATCAGTGTTCAGGACACATTACAAAATGACAGTGACACTGTTCATGAGCAGAGGTCCTAAAATGCTTGTGTGGAAAATTTGGTGACAATACTCCATAAAACAACTGTTTCTGGCGTCTTGTTAACAACTAATATATATGCCTTTCGTAGGTTAAGCGCATTGCAATATTTTCACCACATTCTCTCAACATTGCCATTTTACCACACCTTCTTGTGAACCTACAGCTGTCATTTTTTACATCCTTGCCGAATGTGTTTTCGCACTTCCGCACAGAATTGCGTGGGTTGCTATGCAAAATCACCGTTAGACACATTACTAAAATGACAGTGACATTGTTCATGAGCAGAGGTCCTAAAATGCCTGTATTGAAATTTGGTGACAATACTCCAAAAATAACTTTGTGTTCTGAGCATGCATTGCAGTTTGCACATGCCTTTCGTAAGTTCTCAAACTAATATTTCCTCCACATTTTCAACAGTGCCATTGTTCTGCACCTCCTAATGAACAGTACAGCTGTCATTTTCACATCCTGACCAAAATCTGTTTTCGCAGTTCCGGCGCACAATCAGCGCGGTTGCTGTGGAAAGCCTGTGTTCGAGACACATTATGAAAATGGCAGTGACACTGTTCATTAGCAGATGTCCTAAAATGCCTATGTTGAAAATTTAGGGATGAAAGTTGATAAAATGAGTATTGTAAGTGCGCTACAGGTTTGCACGCACGCCATGACTTTGTGAATCTGTATTGATCCAGCTGTTCATCATCGGCATTTTCCATACCTCCTTATGAACAGTACAGCTGGCTGAAATGTGTTTTGCACATCTGGTGCAGAATTGCACGGTCACTCTGCGGAATCACTTTTCGGGACACTTTGAGGAAATGACAGTGACACTATTCATCAGCAGAGGTCCTAAAATGCCTATGTTGAAAATTTGGTGGTGAAAGTCCAGACAATGACTGTTGGGCGTGCATTGCGCAGTTTCCGCACCTTGACTTCGCCAATCTGCAATATTTTCATGCCACATTTTCACCACTGGCATTTCTGCACACCACATTATCAACAGTCCAGCTGCCATTTTCACAGCCTGCCCAAAACGTGTTCCCGCAGTTTGCCACACAATGGCGCACGGCTGTGCAAAATCACCTTTTGGGACACATTCACAAACTCACAATGCTATGCCTCCACCTCCGCCATCCATGCCAGTATGACAACATTTGGCATTGACAAATGCTTGTTTTACTGAGTTATTCTCTACTGCAATCTATGATTAAAATAAATATGGGATGTATCCATGGGCTGACTGAAAATATCACATTTATTTTTATCTGCAAGGTTTGACCTCTATGACCTCATGAGTGGCAGAGCCATGAGTGAGGGCTGTGAAGGTCAAACCCTGCAGATCAATGTAAATGTTATATTTCTAGTCATCCCATAGCATATGTCATTTATACAGTGACAGTGCCTCTCTGGTAAGATTAGTTCTTTCAGTGAAGATTTACTCTTTCTGTTTGATTTCACTGTTTCTAACTGCAGCAGATGCCACTGTGATGCCATCTGGCATTGTGGAAGCTGTTCTCCCATAGGTTAAGAACTACTCTGTGACCAACCTAAAGTTAGCAATAATACTTGACAGGGTGGGAGGCTTTGGGCTATACTGGACTGCCCAGGGGCATAATGAGGCCCAACACCACAGGCTAAGAGTCATACAGCCACTGGAAGGTCCAGTATAGCCCATACTGTCCACCCTGGAGGGCATTATTGGACTTAGAAAATGGGTTATTTGTGACATTTTATAAAATAATTGAAAAATGTCACAAACTTTCTTAAAAATACTATAAAATAATAGAAACATATTTTGTTGTAAAGTAGTCCCTTTACTGGTATAGCTGCCAGTAGAGTGCATTTGTGTTTTGAATATTGATTTTTCCTCTGGCTTTAAAGTGTGGTTGACTGCTTGTGTGTCCTTGTGCCCCCACCCAACACATGCACACACACCACCACGACTTTGTTGGCCGAGCTTTATAGACTTTTAAATTCTATCTGGTTTGGTAGTTGTCTCTTTTTCAATCTCTCTAACGAATGCTGCTGCTTTAAGAGGACTGTGGCTGGGTGAGAGTGCAAGAGCCGACAGAATGGTCAGGAGAGCGACACTGTTTAGCACAGTTGGGAGAAATGTTGCATCATTCTCCCCAGTTAGGCAAGTCCCAGTGTGTGAGGCCGCAATGGGAAGCAGAGTGGGAAAGTTTCATTGGCACCATCGATCTCCATCGAATGTGAAGGTATTCACATAGTTATTGATTTTAATGAAAGAACTTCCTGAAGTGTTTGAAAACCAGTGACAGAAATTTCAATGCTTAAGTTTGTGGCACTCACAGTATTTTGAGGTGTATGGGGTGGCTTGCTCGTCTCATTTAGCGAGAGAAAAAAAATGTGGATTTTAAGTTTAAAATTCAAAGTGGGCACAGGGATACCATGTGGTTATGGGGCACTTGAGACTGGGACTTATTTTTCCTGGTCTCTGTTGACACATAAATGTATCCCTTGTCAGGGTCTCAGCCAATCAGAGGTTGGGAAGTTTTCTGCCCATTTTTCTAAGTGGAAATGATTGCTGATTGGTATGACTCATGTAAAATTGAAAAAAAAAAGATTTACTTCCACTTCAGCCTTGTCCCACATGAAAATAAATGTATTTATCATCACTCTCACAGTCATTATATAAATGCAAATATGATAGTTGCCAGATTTCCAATAATTTCAAAGACCTGAATTTGAAGCTAGAAACTGGTGCTTACCGTGGCTTGAAAAGAAAATGCTCATACTGTATCTTGCCAAAAGAGGACTTGGTAGTAAAGAAGGTAGCACTATGGATTAGTGTTATACACCATTGCTGTGTCAAACTGCAAATGCCTAAAAAGCTTTAGATGGCACCATTCAAAATAATTACCATTCAGGGGCCTATTTTCTTCTGTGGCTTGACTTTTCAGCTTGCTACATTTAACTATTCCCAGTACTTCTTCGACTGTTGATCTGTTTTCTTCAGCAAGGTCATCTCTGCTTTTAATAGATACTCTCCACCCCATGTGAAATTCACACCAGTCATGAAAAGAATCCTGAAATAGCTCCCTCATGCTCAGATGCCTTACCCTTCTGCCAGACTCTAGTCATAATAGGTTTCAGTCGACCCTTCTCCCTCAAGTTGCTCTCTTTTAGGCTATTGGGACATTACATCTTGATCTACCATGAAAGTTGCGTAGCTGCATTTGTAGCGGAGTTGTTGGGGCTACTGGAGTGCTATTGTTTTCATAGCATTTGGAACAGACTACTGGCTCCTAGCAACAGAGGACTGCAGGACTATAATGAAAGGTGGTAATGGTGAATCCCAGCCTGCAACTACTAAACAGGTAACACAGAAGGGTGGGTAAATATAAAATGTTAATACATCCGTAGATGGAAAATGCTTAGTGCTTTTATAAACAGATACCTGTTCTTACTGATTTGGGAATACATCATTGTTTGATGCTTATAAAATTAGGTTAGCAGCCCTTGAGACTGAGTATATCAAAAATTGGTTAAAATTATACACAAATACCAGACATTTCATCCAGCTCATTATATCACCCAAACTCTATTCCCAATGAAACCAAGTGTGTAAGGGAATTAATGAGATCTGTACATAAAAGTAAAATTTACACAGGAAAGAAAGAACAAATGTGGTGCTAGAACCCTGTGTACTCAGGCAGCTAAAGGCTGGAATAACCTGCCATTCTCCTACAGAAAACTAACCTCACATGGGTCTCTTATTGCAGCTGTAGAAGAGTTATACCTGTTTATCTGCAAATGTACTTAGGTAAATGTTTTGGTCATTGCCCTGTAGGCCATCATAGCTGCATTTACTATCTGAAATTTTTGTACACTAACTGTTGTGTATTATGTCCACAATGATTTGTTGTTTTAGTGTAACTTATAGACAGTTTAGTACAGGATAGTCTTGAGAACAAGTATGCAAAATCAAAATGACATGTTTCCTGTATAAAATAAAGTTTCATCTATCTCTATCTCTAAAAATATAAATATATATGCTTTCTGTGACAGACAGCTGTTTAACACATTTTAATAAAACAAACTTTTGTTGCTTAATACTTCTTGAAACTCAATGAAAAACATAGCTGTAAGTGAATTTGAAAGGTTTTAAACATTAACAACATTTAGCGTGTATGTATGTACAGTATGAGTAACAGTGCCTGAGGAGAATCAGTCTGTACACATATGTATTTATAATTTAGTCTACAGTTCTGTCTGTTGATTACAGCACGAAAATATTGTCCACAGTTCCTTAGTCATTTGGTAACAGCTTTTAAAATAGTTTGAGTTTGCTCTTGGGAGGAATTCTCGCTAAACGTACATGATACAAGTAAAATGTTTACTGGAAATATTTCTAGCTCTCAAGTTAGTCAAAACTGTCTTTTAGGTGTCTTACTCCAGCAAAGTAGATCCCATGTGTCTGATATATTGCCCTTAGAAACTTCATCTAAATATCTGAATAACAATTTGCCACCCTATCAAGAAAGTGCATAAACACTAGAAATGGTTGGCTGAAGCATGATTTTAAACATGTTAACCCAAAAACTACTTTTAAAAGGAAAGTTTAAAGAGGATTTTACTTTCTAAATTTAACAAGCCTGGAGATTTAAACAGTTTTGCCAACAGTTACAGTGCAGGCAGAAGTTTTGCATGGAACCAACCATTTGGATAGTCTATACCTAAAGTGTTAGATTCTTACTCTTAAGTTGATAGCTAGTGTTTCAAGTCTCTTCTCACAAACTAGCCATCTAAAACTATAGCATTTGTAAACATTTATGTTTCAGTAACAAAAAATTAACAAGTGTGCCAAATCTGTTTGGAGATGTTCACCACTCTGCAGCACTCTGAGCAAGTTTTACCCACTTGCATCAGTTTGTTTGGAGAACGGGAGGGTGGGTACTCTGAGTTTAAATAGAGAACAATGTAATAGACAAGTGAAAATATTAACCTGATATTTCAGGTAAGTTACCAACTTGTTCCCCTTTTCAACACCTAGGAATGTAAAATATTCTTAGAACAGTTTTTGGGAGAGATGAGCATAGTAGTATTGGAGGAGCTGGGACCCGTAGCACAAAAAATAAGGTATTCTAGAGTATAGATGCTGTGGGATAAGAAAGGCACAGTCACTCAGAGATGTAAACCTACAACAGTTTGATCTAATTCCTGTCTGGAGAAAAATGGGCTGTAGGGTAGATGAGGACAAGAAATTATGAAAGCACCGCACTATAGAGTGCTTTCTTGTCTGGGGAAGGAAGAGGAATGTCAGAACAGGTGTTGATTGGTGGGACCTTAGTAGGGAGTGGTTCTATACATGGTACTTAAACATAATGGTATGCTGTCATCACACTGAGTCTTGCATTGCTTGTTGCGTCCTAGGTACCCAGGAGGAGATATCAGTACTATATCACAAATGTGCAAACTTCTGAGTGGGGCAGAGAGAGCCAGAGATCCACAACTGGGCTAGAATCAATGACACTGGATGGCATTTTCTGTAGTTCTTTCAAAGCAGGTTTTTGAGCTGGAGACAAACATCCTGGATTGTACTCTTAGAGTACTACCTACCGTATGAAAGACAGCTGAGTGACTGAAATACTGTAAATGGAAAGACTTGAGGCCAGTTGGGCATTGGCAATCATTTGGGTCAGAAATGGTGTCTATAAGCACAGTATGTGCTGCATCTCTCAAAAAAGCAAGTGATATGACTGAAGGCAAAAAGGTGTGAAGCGTCTTGGTAGTGGTTGCTTTCTAATGAAACCAACAGAGGGAAAATAAACATTTCAGAAAGCCAGATTATGACATAATTCCAAATATACTAACATAAAGCAGAGAGAACATGGCACTGGCAGAAGGAGATAGAAAAGAAAGGAAAAATATTGTACAGTATGTAAAGATATTGCCTATATTCATGAACATTACCTCAGATGGTAATACCCTTTAATTTACTTTTACAAACCTGATCCAGCAATCTACTGTTGAACAACATTGGAGATTGCTTAATCAGGTAAGAAAAGAGCAATTAAAGAGTTTCCACTGGAGGTAATGTTTGTGAATATAGGCAGTTGTAAGTGCCAGTAGGCAATAAATATAAGGAACAGAAAAAGACTTCTGTAAGTAAATAAAGCATTCCAAAAGCCATCACTGGGGCTGGGTACATTACAGAGGAGAAGCATTTAAATCCCAGGAGGAGCATGTGGTCCACCTGACATGGACACTCCCCAGCCAGCCAGTCACAGAGCAGCACTGGGATCACATGTGAATATAGTGGCTTACCCACCCTTCCAGCTGTTTGAAGTGTGCTGCCATGACAATCTTGGTCATCAGAGTGAGGGCTTGGGAAACCAGGACATTTGGGGAAAAAGAAGGCAGTACATACAAGGTATAAAATGTAAAGCAAAGAAGAGGAAAGGAAGGAAAAAGATGAATTTGGTTTTATATACACTTTTCATATACATTGTATCCCAAAGTTATTACAATCCATAATGAGAAGGCAGTAGCCTTTGAACATGCACAGAAAAGGTTAGTGGGTTAAGTACAGTATGACTGAAAATTAAGAATAGACAAGTTAAGTGACTTGCTCATAGTCCCACATAAGTAAATGGCAGTTGCAGGATTCAAACTTGGGTATGCTGGGTCTTTAGGTTCACAGCTCTGTGCTTTAATTATTAGACTATACTGCCTTCTTGAATGATTGAGGGCTTACAAAATATTACATGATTAAAGGAAGATAAATCAGAGCTGCTCCAAAAGGATCGAGGTAGCATGTCAAATTTTTCCTCTTCACCTAATACATATACATTAGTGTTGTGCAGAATTCAAGGAGGAGGCACCTTCCTGACATGTGTTGAAGTTGGAGCCTCCCTTTTGGGATATATGGGTAATGAATGGCCACTTTGTTTGTGTGTGTGTGTGTGGGGGGGCTATAAAGACAGCAGGAATTGTTACATTTTTTTTACAATTTATTTACCTAGGATGAGCCAGATTGAGATGCAGCATCTTGTTTCAATGAGCCTGCTTCTACCCATTTTGCTGGTAGGGACTGGAACACTAAGTGTTTACATGACTTGTTCAAGGTAACACAGTGATTGCTTGGCACTAATGGGGTTTTAACCTGTGATTTCTAGTTCTCATGGCAGTGCTGAGACCACCATACGGACTATCCTATACATTTTAATTTGGAGTGTGGGATTACTAAGAGACATAGAATGATGATACAAGGAAGGAGGGATGCTGGGGATAAAATATGGAGAAAAATACTCTGAAGTAATATGAATAAAAAATGACTGCTGCAAAGACAGTTAGTAGAGGAAGACAGTAAAGGCTAACAGTTTAGTATGCCAAGCTAACAGAGTGATAGAAAGTGCATGTGTGTGTATGGGGAGACAGCTGAGAGAGCAATGAGCCACCTGTCCTGTATAAAACAGTGTTGCTCAATGTAATGAACAAGTTACTATAGCTGACGCCATTATGGTTCCTAACTCATTTGTTATAGCAAGGGCTACTGTATTACTAGAGGATTGCCAAAGGGATTGATAGAATGCACACTTTTCTTTAGTTTACATTTGCATGTTAATGACCTTGGAGTGGGCATGCTCTCTTTGCTGGCAAAGATGTCAAATGATACAAAATGGTAGAGCAGATGATACATGAATAGAGCAGATCAACCTGATTCATGAAGGTATTGATTATGTTAAATGTGTGGACATGCACTGAAGAACAGAGAGGTGGTTTGCCCTGCATCTATGAGCTTTGTTATAACCAGGCTAAATAATTTAAATCAAGCTGTGATGTGTGCTCTATTCTTCCATTTTCATAATTGAAGAACAGAAGTCATTGATCTGTGTTCAAACTACTTTTTGCCATAGGCACAAAATAACAGGAACCTTTTGGCAAAATGGCCTAAGGAAAGGATGTTGTGAGAGCTTTAAACCTTCCCACAGCATTTGTCATTAGTAAAAGCAAACAATAGTTTAGGATGCATGTACAGCACTACAGAGATATACACAATAAAAAGTCAACTGAAATATTCTAAGGATCCTAAAGGCCCCCTTGGATTACTCCACATAGTTCTGACTCATTTTTATCTCCCATTCTACGCCAGTGGCAAAACCTTTAGAAATTACAGTGGCTGGTCAGCAGGTTTTTCAAGCATACCATACAGACTGCAAAGACTCAGTAGAGGACAACCCAGATGATTTATGGATTTCAGAGCTGGACAGTAAAATGACTTGAGATCTTAGGGTTGGGAGTATACAAAGGAGTCATATTGTACTTACATTCTGTTTCAAAAGTTTTCACTTTAATTTCTAATTTTTTTTCTCCAGAGGTTAAATGCTTCACCATGGTTAACAAGTGTAATGACAAAATTTATAGCTTTTTTGGGAAAGGCAATCTTTTTAACCACGTTACCACTATTTCCAAGTATTTTAAAGAACTGCAATCTCCTTCCTTTTCAAAATGAAATGTGACATCTTATTCTACCTAAGGCACCCCTGGCATTTTTTTCAATAGATGCATCATTTGATTCACTTTTTAAATTAGAGCTAGACGGGCCAGGGAGCCCAGAGGCAGCATACAGTAGTTTCCAGTATACTGCCAGGCATGTATTTGATGGTTTAACTGTGATGTCCATCTACCATATTTCCATCTGGATTAAATAATGCAAATTACACATGCACCATTTTATGATGTGCAGTACTGAAAAGACAATGTACACAAGCAAAACAGTGAATATATACAAACTCTAATCCCCCCCATAACCACTAAAGCCCCTGCAATGAATGTTATGTGGGTAACCTTAAATAAAACTGATGGCAACTCTGCATTTAACCTTGTATAAATTTAATATTTTGTCTTGTACTTTGTCTTCTTTGACACAGCACAATAAAACTGCCTTTAAATACAAGTTCCATTGCTGGTGCCATGGTTTTGTTTGTTCCTTTGTCTGCTGCATGCACTGAGAACAGTTATGCCCTAGAGTGACTTTTTGACACTTTGCAATAATTTTTGGTGCATATAACCACAAATTGTGATGTTTGTCACAAACAGAAGCATCTGAAAATCTGATGGGTAGACACAGATGGATTGTATGGTAAAATCTGCATCTCTACTTTTGAAAATTCCGCCTTTCCACTTTGGCACCTACTTTCATATGTTGCAAGGAAGTAATTTACTTGACTGACCTTCTTGTAAAATGTGAAAAACAATTTATCTGCATAAGATTGCAATTTAAAATGTAGATGCAGACTGGACTGAATCTCTCAAGCATTTACCTGAGATTAAAACTCTACTAGCTGACGATATGTTGTGCAGTTCTAGTGAGCCGTATGAATCTGTATTGTTGTGCAGTTCCAGTGTGTACATGAGCCAATTGGGTTAGTTAATTAAGCAATAATGCACAAAAGGTGTTTGTCATGCTGGGATAATGTCACGCCTCCAGCGGTTGGGCACTGGGCTGCAGGCGATACGTTCCAACACCCAGTGACATTATTCCAGCACACACATATGACACATAACCTGGAGTTCATTATTGCTATTATACAATGGCTCTTTGTAAAGTGAAATAAAAAGAGATTAAAATATGTTTAAAATGTTCTTGTTAATCTTGATGGGTGTGAAAGAATACATACTGGCAAAACAGTGCGAATGTTTGTCCAGTAGGTGGTGCTGCTGCATTTGGTTGGTCTACATGCCTCCTAGCACCACCACCACTTAGTTGTTTGCCATCTAGATTAGTTGACCTGGTCCTGCTGTCTTGCATGGGACCTGGTGAAGATCTGTGTGTGTGTGTGTGTGTGTGTGTGTTTATTACTATCTCTGAAGAGCTGAAAAGGTCGCAGGAGCTAGGTGCAGACTTCCGTCTTTCCATTTGGATCAGGAACTCTGTGGTGATTGAAGTGAGAAAGCCATTGTTGAACATGCTGTTATTATTTATTTATTTATTTTATTTATTTAGTTTTGTTGACTGGTAAGTGCACTAGACAAATCCTGCCTATTTTCAGACACGACCGGGGAGGGAGATACAGATGAATGCCAACTGACCTTTAACCAGATTAAGCTGTTAGTGGTATTTTAGTGAATGAGGGAAATTTGCCAGGACACCAGGAAATTCCCCTACTCTTTTCGATAAGTGCCATGGGATCTTTAACATCCATCTGAACTACCACCAATCCAGGCAGATGGGACCTTGGTTTAACGTCTCATCCGAAAGATGGTAATTAAACTGGAGACAGTGCTGAATGTTTTGTACAACCAGGTTTGTGGTTCTTGTTGTTGAATGGCAGCTTTTTCCCTGTGGGCGACTGGTGTGACTGATCCTTGGGACTGGCACTTATGGTCTCCATGGTTCCCTGAAGTGCTGGGTTCGGGAAGAAAGTTCAATGAAAACTCTGCTACCAGTGAAAGCCAGACCCATGGTTTGTTCTTTAAGTGAGGAGTGGGGAACTGAAGGCAGGGTTTTCAAGTGGATGGGGTTCTGTATGTTTGAATTACCACTTCAATTTTGGTGGTTGCAAAGCGGCGAGCATAGCTGTGAGACAGCTCATGCTACAGCGGGGGTATCAAAATGTCCTTCAGAGGACAGCTTTTTTAATTGAACCATTTTTTGTGTTTGTGGGAATACTCTGTTGTGTGTATGTGTGGGTGGCAGTGTGTGGGGGAGGAGGGGTCACAGTTTGTAGCTGTTGGAGCTGCGGAAACATTGAGGATGGGTTATGTATGGGGACGCTTTTGTAGATGTGGTGTGGTCATGTCTGTGTCTATTCTTGTTACAGTGATGTTATACTCAGATAACATCACTGTCCCGCACAGACTGACCAATCAGAGCACAGAAATGATTTTGCCATTGTTTAATAAAATAATATTCTTCTGATTTTTGAATAAACTAATATTTTCCTTTTCTCCTCACTTCCTCCCATATGCTGATTATTTAGAGGAAGGGTTGAGACTCATGTGGTAGAACAGCAGTGGGCCAGCTGTCCATCTATCACAAAGGTGTAGCTGATTGTAGTATGGGGTGGGGCTTGTAATGGGGAATCCAGCCACAAAGCATGTCCTTATGTCAGCCATTCCCTGAACCTTGATGTCCCAAAGCTATGCCCTCTCTGACAGACAGCTAGCTGGCCTACCACTACTGCTACATAACAGTTACTCCTCCAGATTATCACACATATGTAGTGTTGGTAATGGATGGGTGGCACACATTAGTGTGCTCCAAAGCAAGGGATTTTCTTATTGACAAACTAAGCCCCGTTTGCTGGGGGTTGGATGACCCTTCCCCCAACAAGACGAGATTGAATTCCACCTTTTGATTGATTTTTTTAAGGTATGGGGCCACCGGCTGCCTGGGGCACTTGTCAGCTAGAAGTCTCTGAGGCAGTTAGTGTGATGGAGCACACCATCAGCAAGCTCAATCAGAGTGGATGTGGTGTGGAAAAGACACACTGTGGACTTAGCACTAAACTTTTGCCACACACGAGACAGCAAATAACTGCTGCGGCAGCTGGCCCACTCAGAAAGTGTCACTGTAAATTTCCAGACTTTGGTTGTTCTGGTCTCCCTTGGCTCAGTGGTGTGGTACAGAAAATTTCAAATTACAAGGTAGGAGGAAAAAAATAAAAAATGAATTGTATGACCTGCTCAGTCAGTCAGCTACTGACCACCAATGAAGCTGCAGACTTTCGGCTTTTTTTTTTTATTTGCTTTGGCCTGGTTTCGTCTTTTGGTACTGTAGGAAGGGCTGGTCTTCTTGTCTCCAGTTCTACTGACCACCAGTGCAGTTAGTTAATTGCCA
Organism: Neoceratodus forsteri; assembly: GCA_016271365.2. Classification (NCBI taxonomy): domain Eukaryota; kingdom Metazoa; phylum Chordata; order Ceratodontiformes; family Ceratodontidae; genus Neoceratodus; species Neoceratodus forsteri. The sequence goes on from JADMNL010000023.1 coordinate 323,697,244, forward strand.
GAGTCAGGCTTATTGATAGGTGTCACCTTAGGCAGGATACTTACACTGATAATTTGATCCAATGCAGTGACTGCTCCAATGAACTGTAAAATATTAATTTATTGGGAGACAGTGCTGGGAAACTAAAAACTGTAAAAAATGATCTTGCTGCTTGCTTGAACTTGATCAACAGTCAAGCTGGAACTGAAGTAACATTATGGCAAAATTAAACCCTGAGTTTGTGCACAAACTGCTATTAATTTTCTGTATAGGACTGCTGCAGCAGTCTCCTCTATCAGGCTTTTTGTGTAGAACTTAATTCATGAGTCAGCTTTGGCTGTGGAGTCAAACTTGAGCTTTAAGGGATGGTGTGACCCACTCAGCGTGGCTAATGATGCAGTTTTCTTCTCATTGGGCTTTGTTTTGCTTCAGGGTAAATGTATTGGTAGGATGGCTGGACTCTTGTCTCTGGTTCTGCTGACCCCCAAAGCAGTTGAATTACTTGCCCGTGCTGGCTGAAGATGTCTGACTTAAATTAATTTGGCTGGAGATGTGTGGCTTATGTATGATCAATATAACTGTGCTTCTCTGCTTCAATTAATTGCAGAAATATGGGGAATGCCTGTGAAAAATTTCAAAAATAAGTAAAAAAAATATATCTTGCTTGTGATGAGCCAGCCATGCTGGTATTAAAGTAGATGAGTTTGAAGGCTGCATGCATATTTTATTTTGTATTACATTATGTTGAGATTATACAGACCAACATTTAGGGACTCAGACTTTGTCACATAACATACTGGCCTTCATATTTACAAGAACTATAAACCTATGCTTTGTGATATTTGCTATTTCATGATTCTCCTTGCATCTCTGTGATGTATTCTGCAATAAAAGTTTATGCACCTCAAAACCCCAAGTCTGCCTCATTTCATTCATCATAATGCCTTTTCATGTCAGCACTGACTTGTGCTGCCCCCACCTACAGTTCCACCTTGGCCAAAAGACATCCCCACCCACCATTTTCTAACTAATGGACTCTTTTGAAATCTGCAACTTATTGGACCCAACTGGGGTATGGATGGGATAGGGACACAAAATGAGGGGCACACATCGAGTGCTCTCCTGAAGGCTCAATGTTTACACTAGGTTAAGGTGTACAGGTAGCAGAGTCAATGGAGGCAGGGGACAACGATAACATTTTGAAGCATTTGCACAACACAGACTGTGTTTTTGCTGCACAAGCTAGGATGCTAGTGCATGGAAAGTAGATTGCATGCCAGTCCCTGTATTGTAAGCTGCAGTTTGTATGGCACAATGCGGTTTGTGCATCAGCACAAAAGCAGGGCTTGAGCACGTGCAGATGAGAGGCAGAGCTACGTTAACATGTTACAGTAGTATATTGATCATACTAACTAGCTGTTTCTGCACAATACTGTGATTAACACTTGGGAAAAGCATTTAAAATATTGCAGACTATAGCATGCACTGTATTAGAGCTCTGTAAATGCATTTATGCTGAACCAACCTGCTAGCTGAACACTTGTAAAGGGGCTCTTGACATTATTGTTGATGGAGAGTGGATTACTCTTCATGGACAGGGATCTCACCATATCATCATACTGACGTGACAGTTACAGACCTTGACTGAGCACGTTACAAAACTCATGCTGGACTCCTAAACACAGCAATACATTTATTTCATAGTGGCAAACTGTGTACTACATCCATCTATCTCACTCTGCTCACGTGTGGAACTCATATTCTGATGAACTCCTGTGCTTATCAGTTTCCATGCCTTGTATTTTTTATTTTACCCTACTTTACAAAATGTGGACATTTTTCAAAAACTTGTCTCACTTCATAAAGGTGGACAGCAGGAAAGATTAAAAAACTTCATACAGATCAGAGAGCTACCACTTGCCTCAACAATTTGCCCTTTGTGACTTTCAAAACAACTCAAACAATTGAGGTAATGAAGTATAGTCTTCCTGTTTTCATGATAGTCACATATTCAGAGAAATGTTTTTCTTTTCCTCTGGTGTATTACAGAGTTCCATGGTGCATGACTATGTCGGAGCATGGGTGTGAGGTTTCATGCCAGGATTTTGAGCAGAATGGGATAAATAAGTACTACAGAGGAGCCACTTAAATATCTAATAATACAATAGACCTGTTAAATGAATACATTTGCTGTGAACATATTCATTTCTGTTATTTAATATAAAGGATCCCTCTTAAAAGAATATCTGATGAAGGAATATACCTGTTAATACAATAAAGAGCTATGTCCAGAGAGCACACATGCAGGTTTCCTATGCCATATTTTACAAAACTGTGTGCACACTAGTTCAAAATTTTGCACAATATGTTCTAAAATTATGTAACAATATATCTTCTTCAAGGATAGCTCTTTCATCAGGCCACACCTATAGAACTATTGTAGGCCAGGCACTAGGACCACACAGAAACTTTTTGTAAGCAGTCCACTAGGGGCCGCCCACAATGATGTCCTACATTGGCACCTCCCATATAAATGTAGGCAGCCCTTTCCTCCTGGCTTCTTTTCCTGCCATCGACCATATTTGTTGGATCGTCTATGGAAATGCCACTGTTGCTGTCGACAGTTTTTCTAATTTTTTTTACCTTAGTTAACTATTACTTATCACTTTTATAAACTGATTTAAGATGACATGTATGTTGAATAAAGAGCAGACAAAATCAATTAAGCACTGTGAGTGCAGCAAAAGATATATTTGCATGACTAGCTCGATGTCTCGTATGCTGCCTCGGCCCATAATGTGAAGGCCTGCCAAATTTCCAGAAAATTAAACATTACTATCTGGTGATGCGAGAGAAGGCTTTAGAAACACACCTCCTAAAGCAGCAGGTAGCCAGGATGGCGAGAGAGCTCCAGGAGAAGAGCTCCACTGCATTGCCAGCCCACTTCTCAGGCTCTCACTCTTCAAGTCTTGAGAGAAACCTTGGGGCAACACAAGCGTAAGCACTGGGTGAGGAACCGCATCAAAGACAAAGCCTCCTGATTCACTCATAGTCACCCATTTACTCTCGACACTTCCAGGTCTGAGCAGGCTATGACTGCCACCAGGTTTAATATGGTTGGTGAGCTGACATCAACATCAGGGACTGTGCCCCTCCCCCATCGACATAATTCAGCACTCCCATTGACAACGCAAGTGCCTACATGCAGGCAGTACTTTGTCTTTTATGGATATTCTTAAGTGACTGCTACCTCCTATTCCTGTTCAGTGAGACACGCCGACAGGGCCTGCATGGCAAACCCCAGCATCAATGCCTGCTAAGTCGATGCACCAGATTCCTTCTCAGGTATTAATGACTTCACCTGTTCTTTTCCCTACACCCACCGAACACGCTTGACGAGGACCAGAAGCACAACTCAGACCTCATTATGCAGGAGGAAGAGGATTATATGGACTCCTGTGAAAAAACTTGCTCCACTGTATCCACTGGGTGTGAGGACTCTGTGTATATACACCCAGGTCCCCTTGAAGAACCCTCTTTTATCACCATGATGCAGGATCTTTAGACTACCCCATGGGATTTGATTTAGAGGAACAGAACAATACTAAGAAAAATCTAGTGGAATTCTTAGAATTGCCTGATTTCCTGCCCATCATCATCCTCCCCTCCTGCCTACATTGGAGGATGCCACCCTTGCCTGCCATAGACCCAACATGAATACCTGCCATACCTAGGCAGGCAGACAAGATGTATCAAGCTCCCTCAGGTAAGTCTTTTTTCATAGGCCAACCTGAGGCTGATTCTGTGGTCATAAATGCTGCCCATGACTGATCTAAGGCACAAGCACCTTAGTTCTTTACCTCCTGATAGGGAGTCTAGGAGGCTTGATGTCCTGAGCAAAAGAACCTTTGCCTGCCTCTCTGGGCCTGAGAATTGTAAACTACCAGGCCTATATTGTTAAATATCAAAATATCATCTGGAGGAAGGCCAAAGCAGCTGCACAGGCCCTCCCATAAGGTACACCTAAGGAGGAGCTTCTGGGCTCTAACATGAGGTCAAACATAGGAAAACATCTGCTACATTCCACATATGTTATATTTATTATTTAGTTTTTGTTGACCGGGTAAGTACACTAGGCAGATTCTGTCTATTTTCAGGCACGACCTGGGGAGGAGATACAGATGAATGTCAACTGACCTTGAACCAGATTAAGCTGTTGGTGGTATTTTAAGTGAATGAGGAAATTTGACCAGGACACGGGAAACTTCTTCTACTCTTTTGAGAAGTGCCATGGGATCTTTAACATCCACCTGAACAACCACCAGGACAGGCAGATGGTACCTCGGTTTAACGTCTCATCAAAAGCGGCACCTCAGAGTGCAGCACCCCCTCATGCTGCACTACAGTGTCAGTATTGGGATATTAACCCTAGTGCCTGGTGTGGGATAGAACCCATAGCCTTCTGATCTCCGCCTTAGATGCTTCTGCCAGGGCAGTAGCCTCTGGAATATGCCTCAAGAGGTACTCCTGGCTCAAGGTAGCTGGCATTGTGAATGGTGTCCAGCAATCCATTCTCAGTGCCCCATTCAGAGGATATAAATTGTTTGGTGCAGTTGTGTAAGATATTCTCTCTAATTTGCAGGCCTCAGGCAGAATCCTGAAATCTGTGCATTCTCTCTGTCACACTTAGCCAAAGAATTGACAGAGAGTGCCATTTCATCTGATTAGTAACAAACACTGCTTTACTGCCAAGCAAAGGAGAAGGTAGAGCTGCAGAAGTCCTACCTACACCAGGAGCCACCTCAGGTGCCCACTCAAAGCCCCTAGAGGTGGCACTGCAGCAGCAGCAGCCACATCAGCTGGTTCTGCCTGACTCCTTTCCCAACCCCCATCACCAATACCTCCAGGGGTGGTTGTCAGGGTTGCCTTTCCTCCACCTGAACCAGTGGATGAGGCATCAAATGCTTGAGTCCTGCAGATAATATCACAAGGTCACTCATTGGAACTTCTGGAACTGCCTCCAGACTATCCTCCTGTACCTTCCATTACCATCCAGAGCACATCCCATTACTTCTGGAGGAGATTCAAACCTTACTTCAGAAAATAGCAATAGATACTGTTCCCTGGGAACAAAGGAACACAGAGTTCTATTCTCGGTACTTCCTAGTACCAAAATGGACAGGAGACCTAGTTGAGACCCATTCTAGACCTCAGAGATCTGAACTTTTCACAGAGTACAAGAAGTTCAGTATGGTCACCCTGCAAGGCCTACTTCCACTTCTGCAAGTAGGGAACTGAATTTGTTCCATGGATATGCAGGATGCCTACCTGCATATCAAGACTTACCCTCAGAGGAAATATCTAAGGTTCATGTTTCAGGGAACATTACCAGTTCAGAGTATTGCCCTTTGGCTTATTATCTGTGCCATGGGTCTTTACCAAGTGTTTAGCAGTGGTGGCAGCAGATCTCTGCAGGAAAGCTATATGTAATCCCTAGGCGGTGCTGTGTCTAGGGTTACTGCCCTACCTATACTACTGACCACAGATTGAGGGGCCTGGATTTGATTTTATGGTGCCTCCACCCAGAGTAACAATAGTGGGGTTATCTACCTAACCTGGTATAGCCCTCTGGGAAGCTATAACCACCCACAAGCCCACCTAGTGGCCCAATATCTTGTAACAGAGATAACCCTTTGCAGTAGTTGGCACACTGTCAGCATTAAACATTAATAGTATGTACACAACCCTTGCACTTACCACCAGGGACAGATCTTCGGCAACTCCACTGGAACCTCCTGTAAAGGCAAGGTTAGAAAGGTAAGCATACACTTTCAATACTGTACCCCAGCTAAGAATATGCTCATAAGCCAGTTTAAATGTGGGAACAACAAATCAGATTTATTAAGTTATGTGAACAAAGATGGGGCATGAATCTAGGAGAATGATTACTTTACTGATTTGATTCAGGTTACTATGTATGCACTTTAGTCCCAGAATAAACAGTCTGACAACACTGGGCACCCAGAATGTTAAGCTGGCTGGCCAGAAAGCGGTGCCCGGGGTTGGCTAGCATTGCAGCTGTTGGTGGGCCCTTGATAGAAGGAAAAGGCAGTTAACATGCACAAACAAGGCTTTGGCTATTTGTAATCCTGGCGGTTGGCTCAGTCCTTTGTAACCCTGTAACACACTGAAGCAATCAGATGGTACCACAAAATAATTAGAAGAATTGTTGGAGGAGCTACCCTGAATTTGCTCACGGTACCAGTTAGTTGGAATTTGCCTGCCGATATGAAGACCCACTGCTGATCAGCAAAGAGCATGTGAAACTGGGCCAGCATGACACACAGACACTTCACGGCCTTTCCCTCCAGGCGGCTGCAACCTCGATTTCTTTCTGCTCATGGCCTGGATCCCCAAGCTGGTCTTTTGCTGAGAAAGCAGTCACTGGTGCAGAAATAGTCAGCTTGGTCCAAGGCTGGCATAGGGCCAAGGGTGAGAAACACTGGCAAAGTTCAGTTTGTTTGCTGGTGAAGGCCTCCAGCTGGCAAGATAGTCGGTCACTGGCAGAAACAGGCCTCCAACCACGATAAACATTCAGCACATTTAACAGAAACAGCATTAACTTTTCTAACTCTCAATTCAGTTTCAGGCTGGTTGCTATTGCAGTCTATTCATTGAGCAAACCTCTTAACAAGGCAGTATCTCACCATAGTTCTTGGGCTGAATACTTCACAGTAGCTTCTTTCGGATCCAATAATTCGAGTGCACTTCTCAAAATGTCAGAGCGTTCTGCAGCAGTTAAAATGCACTTTTGGACTAGTCCCATTACTGCTATAAGGCAGTCCAAATGCTAGAGAACAGTAGTAGGGAGGCAAGTCAGGCCTTTCCCTCTGATTCTCTCACGCTCCTTCCTTAAAGCAGCCTCTTGAAGCTCGAGCTGCTCACTGTCCAAACTCTATCTCAAACTACCCACTGTCTCCTAACGGATTTTTAACTAGTTTTGGTTGGACTGACACCTAAACTTCTCTGGACATATTGACGCCTTCCAGAAAAACTCGCTTCAACTTGGTGCCCTATTCAGAAACTGTAGTTGCATCCCTCCTAAGGCTAGGTGTGAACTTGTCCAGAAAATTATACTGCCCATTTTGACTACTATGACATAGTCTATGGTGCTGCCACTAAGTCCTCCCTGGCCAGACTGGACACCCTGTCCAATTCCTTCTGTTTCTTTGCCCTGGATGTCCCCTCCACACCCATCACTGGGATTTTATCGTTCTCTCTTTCCTCTCTCTTACAAACAGACAACTCTCCCACTGTGCTAAATTCACCTCCAAGCACTGGTTGGGTGAGCTCCGTCTTACCTCACCTCCTCCTCCTTTATACACCCCACCCTCCCATTCCTTAGATCAACCAACTCCATACCCTGGTTGTCCCCACAGATCCACAAACTGGCAAATCCAGTTACTCTCACCACCTCCCAAAATTTGGAATCCTCCCCCCAAATCTGGCACTCATCCTTCGCCTACTCCATCAGCTCTGCTCTCAATAATTACTTTGCACCTAGCTGCTCCTGCCATGTCCTCCTAATTCCCTCCTCTAAGCCCTGGACAAACCCTACCCACTACCCTCGTCTTCATTTTACCCTATGCACACCCATCCCCAAATCTCTAGCCCTCCTCCCTTCCCCAAATTGCTCCCCTTACTAGCCTCCTTGATCTCTCACAGAATGTAAGGACCCCGAATATCTCCAAGGGTCCCTCTCCTACCCCACAAGGGGCTTGTATCTCATCTACTCCTTCCTCCACCATCTTATAGGGGTCTCGCTGGGACACTGCCTTATCCCTTCTCTCTGGTCCTCCCAATCCCTTGCAGGGTTCCTCGCATACTGAAGGGTCTTCTGGAACCGACTCTTCCCTTCCCCCACTTCACCCTCCCTCCCTTCCCCTTTTCCTTCACGTAAGTACTTGTTTACTTATTAACCTGGCACTTATTACTGTCCACTCTTTTTCATGTTATGCACAACATTGTTGTAACAGTGATTATAACACCAGCCTTACAACTGTATGTTAATATTTGCTCTTGTAACTTGAATGTTTAATGTCTCATTCCAGTTGTACCTCCTTCCCCAGGTCACACTGGGAGACGAGCGACTTGTTGCTCAGTGTGCCCTCCTGGTGAAACATTTAAATAAATAAATAAATAGTCTGGTTTTCTTGCATTGGGGTGGCTAGAGAGCTCTCAGTCACAGTTCTGGTACTCCCATTAGTCAGTTTTAGGTGCCAACCTCCAAAACTACAAGAACTACAGTTTTCCTTCCACAAGGCATTTGAACTGAGAATCCCTCAAGGTCCCCTGTGTCCCATTGGTCCAAATCCTGGAAGTCCCAGACCAAAGATGGTGGCTCCCATTTGGATAAACAAACTGTAGAAGTCAGGTTAAAACAAACTCACTTAATTTAAATGTAACAGCAAGTTAGAAGTAAATATTTACAGTACTAATTAAATCTCCTCTGCTTTACTATCAACAGCAGAGTGGAGCAAATTAAAGTGACATCTGGCTGGTCATAGCTCTGAAACACTGTGACCCAGCCCAGACCATTTACTATACACATACTGGCTAGTGACTTAAAGGGACAGGCGTGGAGCACATCATGGCACTCTCATGCAAATCAACAGGATAAAGTAAATAACCATGGATTCACTATCTATGCAGAACGTTTGCCCAGAGTGGGCATAGATGGAGCCCAGGAAGACATTTAAGATAAACCCCAACTTGGTAGGGGGTTACATATATGTCTTTCCTAGCTGGACGACAGGCTTCTCAAAGATCACTGAAGGAGCAGCTTTTGACACCCTGGTACGCACTAGAAACCTGTTCGATGCACTAAGAATTACAATAAATGTGATAAAGTCTGTCTTGGCCCACTGCCAACATCTACAATACATGAGGCAGTCCTGGATAGAGCCCAATGATTAGCCTTCCTGCCTTAGGACAGGGCTGAGTGTTTGAATGCATTGGCCCAGATGGTCTACAATAACAGGAATGTCACAGCCATGATATTCATGAGACTTCTAGGCCTTATAACAGTGGCTATTGTCACAGTGCTACTGGCCAGACTGCATATGATAATCCCACAATGGGCACTAAGAGTCCAGTGGGACCAGTGTACAGATGACCTAGAACAGAAAGTTCTAGTAACCTACCCTATCCCAAAGGTTCTTCAATGGTGGATGGATCCCATCCATTTACTGAAGGGGTTCCTTCCTTCCTGATTTGCACCGATCACAAATTCTCACTACAGATGCCTCCTAGAGGGCTGGGAGATACATCTTGGGGCCCATCAGGCGAGGGTACATGGACCAAAGTGAAGAGCACAATCCACATAAACATCCTAGAAATGAGAGCTGTTTTGTATGGCCTACAGACCTTCCAGACTCATTTATCCCTGGATCCTCTGTTAGTGCAACAGACAACATAAGTGTGATGCATTACATCAACAAAGTGCGGAGGAACTTATTCCTATCCCCTATGCAGGAAGGGGTTGAGAATTTGGTACTGGGCTCTAGAACACGCCTAGAACTGTCAGCAGTACATGTTTCATGGGCCGAAAACATCCTGGCAAACAGGCTAAGCAGGTCATAGTCCAGGTCGCAAGAGTGGGAGCTGCTGACCTCTGTCACAGAAGACCTGTTCAACTGGTGGGATCATCCAGAGTTGGATCTTTTGTGCCCCACACAATGCAAAACTGCTGCTTTTCTGCTCACTCATTCCAGGGCCTGGAGTTTTCTGGTGAGACATGTCCCTCTTGTGGAAGCGGAGGTCCCTGTATGCCTTTCCTTCCTTCCTCTAATTCAGAGGTGCTAATCAAGCTTCAAATGGAGGTGCAACTCTGATAGTTATTGCCCCCTGTGACCTCATCAGATTTGTTTCCCCTTACTGCAGCGGCTGACAGTGGAACCACCAGTACCTCTGCCATTATGCAGGGTCTACTGTCAGAGGAACAGGGAACCCTAGTCCATCTGGACCTCAAGTCACTCCACGTTCATGCATAGCTCCTGAAGACATAGCCATTGCTCAGTTTGGGGTATCGCAAATGGTGCTGATGTCTTGGTTGCTGCCAGAAAATGTTCCACCAGAGCCACTTACTCTATGAAGTGGAAGATGTTTTCTTTGCAGGCTGCTTTTCACCAACTGGATCTTTTACCAGTCCAGTAAATCTGGTTCAGGAGTATTTGCTGTCCTTGTCAGATGCAGGCCTGCAATACTCTTCTATCAAAGTGCACTTAGCTACCATTTCAGCTTTCTGTGTGACTATTAATGGTCACATGGTTGCTCAGCTGAGGTGGCCCCTATATTTTTAGAGATTCTGCACTTGAAGCCTCCTATCTGCAATCCAGTCCTGGCTTGGGACCTGAATTATGTGTTTGACTAGCTTGCTTTGGCTCCTTTTGAGCCAGCCATGACTTAGGCCTATGCTTCCTTTCTTGGAAGCGTTTTTTAGTTGCTATTACATCTAATCAAAGAATTTCAGAGCTTCAGGCTCTAATGTGAGAGTCTCCTTATTTGATTTTTACAATGACAGGGTGTTTTTGCATACTAATCCTAAGTTTCTACCAAAGATGGTGTCTAAGTTTACTTTAAATCAAACCATACTCCTGCTAGTTTATTTTCCTGAGCATGTCACTCCAAGGGAAGCATTTATGCACTGTACAAAGGACTGCAAGAAGTCCTCACAACTTTTGTTTCATTCGCCCTGGGAAACAGTGTGCTCCTGTCTCTAAAAATGCCTGTCCAAATGATTGGCCATCTGTATTACTTTCTGTCACAGGAAGTACAGTAAGGAACTTCCTGGGCTGTTTCGTGGCCATTCAACTAGTGGCATGGCCACTTCTGTTGCCTGTTTTAAGAATGTGTCTGCAGCTGACATTTGTGCAGCTGCCACTTGAAGTACTGTCCACACCTTCACTAAACACTACAGTTTGAACATTATCTCAAGAAAAGGGCAGGTTTTGGCCTAGCTGAGTCAAGGCCTCCTGTCTTAGGCATGCAGGCTGCAGCAACCTAGACTGTTTTATTATCCGTACTGCTTAGTACTTTTCCATAGGTGTGGCCTGATGAAAGAGATATCCCTAAAATATATAACAGTTACATTCTTACCGTAACAGTAGATCTTTGTGAGAATCTCTTTCATCTGGCCATGCCATCTATCCATCCCCTAGGAATTTAGAGGTCTGTAAATCCTGTCTCTTTCTCCAGAAAGGTTTACCTGCTGCTTCCTGCCTTTCCTGGTAGGTAGAGATGCAGGTTCTCCTGGTTCCCTATAGGAGGTCCCTGAGTATGATATCCAGCAGGGAACTGAGGAGGGAAGGGCCACCACATTTATATTGGAGGTGGCACTGTGGGACGTCGTCATGGGCAGCCCCTAGTAGACTGCTTGCAAAAGTTTCTGTGCAGTCCTAGTGCCTGGCGGCTATAGTTCTATAGGTGTGGCCTGATGAAAGAGATTCTCTCAAAGATCAACTGTTATGGTAAGTATGTAACTGTTCGTTTTTTAATGGCTGCTTAATTTGACATTTTATCACACCAGCAATTTTGTCTTCTGGTTAGATATTTACATAACAAAAAATGATTATGCGAAACAGCACTGGATTATCTCTAAACAACATGCACACTTTTGATCTCCTCACTACAATGTGTTTCTTTGCTCTTGCTGTATCTTACGTCCTGTCATTTCTTTACCTACAAGCTTTTTCATGAGTTATGCAGTATTATGCATAAGTAAAACATAATATTTATTTTCGTTGCTTTATCTGTACCACATAGAGAAACCCAACATGAGTGAGAAAGGAAGAACATATTTTTTAGATTTGTTAAAAGAATAGACCAGTGAAATTAATAATATTGCTTTGCACTGATTTTGGCCAGTGCAATGTTTTCCTGAAACCCTCATAAAGAAGCAGTAAATTGTGGCAAAGGTCACAGTATGAAGTTGAAGGTGGGTCAGATCAGGGTAAACAGGAGAAAACACTTCTTCAGGGAAAGGTGGTAGACCCTGGAACATCCTCCCAGCAGAAGTGGTGGGGCTAAAACAGTTACTGGATTTATGAAAGCATGGGATAGGCTCATGGGTATCACCAAAACTGGTAGGGAAGAAAACCTGGAGGCTGAACAGGGTCTGGAAACACCACTTGGAGGGTGAGGGAGGGGGATAAAGGCTAGAGACCATGTTGGGTCTGCAGTTTTGTATTAGGCATGGAAAAATGGACAGATGGGATGGGCCAGGTGGTCCTTTCTGCAGTCAACCTCTATGATTCTATTTGTTAGTCAATATGTAGTTTTTTTTTTCAGAAATAAGTATTTTTGTTTTGTGTTTTGTTTGATAAAACATCAAAATACTAATTTTTCTTTTCATTTTGTTTCATTCTTGATCGAAGATATGGGATATTAAAGTTCCTAAAAGTTCTGCTCCTTTGCCATGCTCACAGTGAACAGATGTATTCACTTGGTACAGTGCTATGCTGTTTGCCACAATAAACATGTGGTAACTCCATCCTAATACATCCAAAGTATGACTACAGTATGTGCATTCAACATATAACCTCAGTAGACAGGAGTTTAAGGAACTGCAGTGGCTGCTATCTTTAATGATACAAATCATTAATAAGTATTAGATATAAAAGCTGTTTTAAAAATATCCAAGACAATTAAATATACACCAAAGATGAATCTAAGGATGTCAGAAATGCATTTTGATAAAAAACTAAATGATGAAACTTTTTGCTGACTAACATATACTGCTACTTCAAATAAATACCTGATACAACTGAATGTGGAGTCTGCTTCCCTGGCTATCTCATGGTTCTGCCATCTAGATTCCTCCAGGTGGCAGGCAAGCAATGGGACAGGCAGCCCACCCTTCCCAAGGGAGGAAAGCTGTCCTACAAATGCTGAATCTTCCTTAGCTGGCCAGCCCCTAACAACCTGGTCCATTTCTGAATTTGGGGTACTGGCAAGGTGGGGCGGAGGCACTCAACGCTGTAGCCCTGTATGCTACCAGACTGGCTGTCATCAGACAGATACTGAGCAACAATAATATCATCCAAAATTCAAATAATGTACCCGGTGAAATACAATTTGTTTCATTTATCTCAAATCCTCTGTTCTTCTCACTCCATCCCATTTACCAGTGCTCCACACCTTTCCTTCTCATTCTTTATATTATTTGCTCCCTTTCCAAATCATGTTTTCATTTTTTTAATTTTCCCCACATTTAACAGATGGAATGTTTACTATGGAGTCAAAAATTAAAAATTCACTTTAAGTCCATTGACCGAAAGGCCCCATCCCACTCACACACACACACACACACACACACACACACACAAAGTGTAGAAGACCTCATAAGGAGATAGGGCCTCCATTTATCAGTGGTAGAGTAAGCCCAAGAAATGTTCATGGTGAGCCTGCCCAGTGGCACTGAGGGCTGAGGCATCTTGTCTCACCTCACACTACACGGTGACCGGGTTCAGGAATGACCTCGGTCGCAGGGGTGCCGGGGAGAGGGTGGGAGCAGGACTGAGCAGTGGCTCTCCTATCCTAGGAGGGATCACCCATTTGTAGTCCTGCCACCACCAGATGGAAGTCCGTGGCTGGCACAGACCGTAATGGAGTGACTGGTAGGGTGGGGCATTCCTCAAGGCATGACGTATGTGTGCCTCCACACACATGTGTCCTGTTGGGGACGTACAGGGTGGGACCAGGAAAATGTACAAAATGAATAAAATACCTATGGAAAAAAAAATGTTCATGGTAAGCAGATAAGAACAGGAGGATAATGTTTCATGGTCAGCAAAGGAATGCCAGAAATGAACACTATAGTGGTACTTCTTTTTAAATTTACAGTATGTACTGTATGTGTACATGTAGGAAATTATGATGGTAAGGAGCATGAAATACATTTTTTTAATTTAAAGAGAATGTCTATGATCATTACAAGGGCTTTTAAATGCCACAGCCCATTACCTAATATTAGTGAAAGTCCATTCAGCTACAAAGTGAAAATGTTCAAGTGGTCCACTTTGGAGGAAGGGATCATAAATGCACAGAGCAAGTGGCCAGTCAATCCCTTTCACTTCCTGGTCTGCCAGCACTGCCCCACTAAGACATTTGTGATATCTAACTAGGAGGCCTTGAGTGCGGCTCAAATGAAGTCTAGGAGGCACATTTTCAAACCATTTTATATGTGTTGAACTTTGATAGTAGTGAAGCTACCACTTAACTAACAGAGTGGTAGCTTTCAGTGTTTAATAAAACTGATTTAAACACATATAAAATGTGTTTGAAAAATGTCCCACAGACATCAATGGAGCGTGCCCAGTTAGATGTCACAAAACAGAGGCAGTACTGGCAGACCGAAAAGTGGAAGGATCAGCTGGCCCACTTGTACTGGACAATTTATGATCCCTTCCCTGCCAAAGTGGACCACTGAACAATTTCACTTTGTAGCTCAGCGGACTTTCACTAGTATTAGGTAATGGGCTGTGGTGTTTAAAAGCCCTTGAAATAATGGCGAGATACTTCCTTTAAGGGAGCTTTATTTTTGGCCTATTGAAAGTCCTGGAGAGGAAAATTTGTGTGACTCAATTCTGGGATAAGTGAGGTTACCAAGGACAACTGAGTTTATTGTGAAGAGGCTGCTGGATTCTTGCCCATGCTGTTTTCCTAAGCTACTGTATCAGCATTGGTAATGATGCCCTTAATCAATTAACTGTCATCATGCATTACTAATCCCCATGTTACAATATATAGAATAAACTGCCTAGCTTAGCAACAGAAATTATTGTTTTCATTGGATACTTTTAATAAAAGGGAAGGATGGCAGACTAAAGTTGGTAACATTTTCTAATCAGGTGACAAAGTGGACCCTGTGTGATAAGCAGTGTAGGTCTTACCTGGACAGTCTGGTCCTCCTCTATGCCTAAAACATTTTCTTAAACTATTAATACTTATGAGTTCCTTCCTATGAAATATATTGCCTCTAGTTCACATCAGTGCTGTGGAAGCTGGCTTATATCTCTGCATAAATTAACACTATATATCCTAGAACTAACTGATAGAGTTGGGTGGTAATCTTAGACATTTCTAATCTGTAGCAGACTTAAATGTGAGGGAGGCAAAGCCATGAGGTTTGTATGCTATACAACTAGAAGAGATACCTTATCTAGGTGGTGTTTTAATTTCTTTAATTCTTCCCTTTGCTTTTGAAGTGAGAGTGAGTGGTTTGTTTATTTCAGAATGATTACTGTATTCGGAAACAGGAATGAGGGACTATTTAATGTTATGGAAGCAGTGGAGACTCATATACAAACTTCTACAGCATTACATTATTTATAAGTTACATTACAAATGACAGCATTTGTTAAGAAAGTGGAAATATTGCCAAGTCATGGTTATTTAGCACTAAATTGTTCAACAGCAGTGCAGGACAAAGATGTTATTTTCCATGAGTTGAGTGTCAATTTTCACGATTAGGATGACTTTCTTTGATGCATTTAATTTTCTTGAGACCAAGGGATAGATAGTTAACAACTGCATTTTGTCAGTGAATTCCATGGCACAGTGTAATAATTAATGGCTACAGTTTCTCAGTATTATCAAAGGGAATGAGTAGAGAAACTGTCTGCAGCTATTGCATACTATGTCTCATTTCTTGTATAATACTGCACTAGTTTTATAGAAACATAGGATTTGTCTGCGAAAAGGACTGCTTGGTCCACTCAGTCTGCCCAGATGGTCCCTGATTTATTCTTTCTCCATAGACACTAACTGGTCTCCAGGGTATCCCGTCATATGGGCGATTCAAATTGAGTGAATCAGTTTTGAGCTACTCAGTTTGAGCGCCGTGATGTAAACTATCCTGAAAGGGTAGTGAGGCATAATTATAGTGTGGATGAAGAAATAACAAGTGATTGTGCAGGAGAGCAAATAGAAGAGGAAGGTGAAAGCAAGAGGTATGTGAGAGGTAGTTTGGCATGGTGTTGCCGAGCTGGCCATGTGATGTGGTGGTGAGGTTAATGGTTGCATTGTGGGAGGTTCAGGGTTCATGGCTGGGTGCGGTACTATTTTGTGGTGTTTGTGGGACTTACATTTTTTGTTGTGAGCCCCATTGTCCCCATGCCCTCAGGTTGCCCACCCATGTTCTCCCCCTCACAACTTGTGTTTCCCTCCTCAAGTTGTCTTCCTCCCAGTTTTCCCCTGCCCAACATGCACCCCCTGCAGTTGATAATCTAAATTTAGGGTGGTGCAGGGGCACAGTCACCTACATAGATATGTTCCTCTATTCTGCAAGATTTAGATGCTGTTTTGGTAGTTGCTGTTAAGTGTACTTTGCCATTTTGCTTTTCAGTGATGTACACTCGCTATAATGGCACTTGCTGTTTAGTGGAAGTGAAAATCTGACTTTTGCCGAAATTCCGCCCGTGGAATTTTTTTCACATTCTAGTTAGGTGCAACCCCTGCACCATTTCAGTTGCCATTCTCCGGACTGCCTCCATGCTATCTATGTCTTTTCTAAGGTGCAGTTTCCAGAACCAGACACAATACTGCAGGTGTGGTGTCATCAGCGAGAGATATATGGCAACTCTACATCCCTCCTCCTGCTGGAGATACTGCTTCCTATGCATGCCAGCACACCAATGGCCCTACCAACTACTTTGCCACACTGCCCTGCCACTTTGAAGTCATTAGATATGATAACTGCTGGGTCCCTTTACTGCTTACTGACAGTACAACCCTCCCATCCTGTACTCAGTTCTTGGTTCATGTGACCTAGGTGCATGATTTTGCGCTTTGGGCATTGAACCACAACTGCTATGCTATTGACCACTACCCGAGTTTTCAAGATCCTCATGCATTCTTTCCACCCTTCCTTATTGTCCAGTGTATGCCTTTCCTTCCAGTTTATCTGCAATGTCACTTATGAAGACATTGAAGAGGACCCTGCTTTTATGGAACTACAGTAGATAACATGGTAAAGGGATAACATTTTCTGACAAAATGTCAATGAAGATGTAAAGTGAGCAAAGCCTGAAAAAATCTGGAAAAAAATGTGTTGGAGGAGGACCAACAAAAGTATAGATACATATAGATGGTTAAGGACAGAAACAGACTTTGAGTCCATCAGCTCTGCCCTGATGCTTCTACATTGTCTTACTCTGTCCTTTCAGATCATCCCTGCCTCTGACTATGGGTTGTTCCTAATTACTCTCTTGAAAATGCCTCATTTGGATTTGAACCCTGAGATAGTCCCAGAGTTGATTACAATACTGGATTGACTGTCCAACCTTTTCTCCTCCCAGTCCATGGAAAAACACTTTTTACATCCTTCCTGAATTTCCCCTTCCAGTATAACTCATTCAGGTTTACAAAGTTTGGCCTGAGTAGCACTACTAACAATATTCAAATGCAATGAACTTTAAAACGAAAAATGATAGCACAGAACTATGATTACAAGGTTGTTCAGCATAAACGTATCTACAAAATGAGTGGTATTTAATTTATAGATATCTTTAGATTTTTATAATCAGCAAATGTTGACAGAACATTCTTTTTTTACTTTTGATGAACAAATGTGAATAACCTAAAAAACAATAGCATGGTATTGTGAACACAGCATTTGTTCAGCACAAAAATATCTACAAAATGAGTGGTGTTTCATTTATTGATTCCTTTTAGATTGTTTTATAATCAGCAAAAGGCAGCAAATCTGTGCTATGGGCTCAGTGAGTTAAGATTATGATCCTGGTGGGTTTTGCTATAAAATAAAATTCAACCTGAATAAGCGTAAGGTTCTTCACTTAGATGGCTACAAAGAATTTAGCTCCCAGGCACTATTTAAACAGTAAAAACTAGCAGCAACAGACCATGACAAAGACTTTACCGATCATCATCAGATCACCACCCTACCTCACAACCTTTGCCACCTCTACCCCACCATTCTGTATACTCTCCTCACTCCCTACCCACCCTCTAGCAACCTTACCACTATCCTCCTACTATCACCTCCTCTCATGCTACCCAGTAGGGTGCCTTAACTTTGACTCAGGCAAATTACTTGCTGCCTATGATCCTTAATTTGGTGTGTTCACTATAGAAGTCTGTCTAAAATGTACTAATGTATTAAGTGCTAAGGAGCCATCTGGTGGGCATCAGAGCAGAAATGGGGAAGGACCAAAGGTGGTCCATCATTAAGGAAGGAATACTGGTGGCCACAGATGAGTGCATTAGGCTCAGGGGTAAGAACACAAGAGCCAAAGCACCCAGCTGGTTCAGTTCTGGGGTTGCCCAGGCAGTAAGGGAAAAGAGGTTGGCCTGTATAAATTCAGGAAGACCGAGAGAGGTGGATAGGGAAAATTACCTGAGAGTGGCTAGTGAGGCAAGAAGAAACTCAGGTGAGCAAAGGTACAGAAGGAACTGCAGATAGCTGAAGGAATTAAGAAGGAAAGAAGGCTTTTTTGCTATATAAGTGAGAAAAGGGACAAGAAGGAAGGGCTTGTTAGGCTTAAGAAAGGGTGGAGTGGGTGGATGATAATGGGGAAAGCAGAGATACTAAATGAATACTTTTGCTCCATCTTTACCAGGGAGAAGGACGGACCAGTGCCTTCAGGGGAAAAAGAGGAGTGGTGGGGAGGAACACAGATGTAGTGATAGAGTGAGGAGGGCTACTAGCATTGAAGGTGGGTAAATCACCAGGCCGGTTGGAGTTCATCCAAGGGTACTAAAGGAACTGGCTGAGGAGCTGGCAGGGCCACTGGCAGACCTATTTAACAGTTCACTAGAGACAGGTGTAGTACCACAAAACTGGAGAATAGCACATGTAGTGCCACTCCACAAAAGCAGTCCCAAGGATGACCCAGGGAATTACAGACCTGTCAATCTGACCTCCATTGTGGGCAAGCCCATGGAGAGCATGCTAAAGGAAAGGTTGGTAGAATATCTAAAGGAGCATGGTCTCCAGGATGCAAGGCAGCATGGGTTCATGGGGAAGACAGTGTCAAACAAATCTGTTTGACTTCTTTGACTGTGTCACCAATACAGTAGATGGGCCTAGCGGTATACATCCTCTATCTTGATTTCAGCAAGGCTTTGACTCTGTGCTCCACAATAGGTTGACTGCAAGTTGGTGGATCTTGGGGTTGGGAAAAGATGGCCAGATGGGTGGAAAACTGGCTGAAGGACAGAACCCAGAGGGTGGTTGTGGGAGAGAGTTATCTGGCACAAGACAGGTAACCAGTGGGGTCCGCAGGAGGCTTGGTGCTGGGGCTGGTGTTGTTCAATGTCTTCATCAATGACACTGGAGATGGCATTAAGGGCAAAATGTGCCTATTCTCTGATGACACCAAGCTCTGTGGGAAAGTGGATACAGCTGAAGGGATACAGGACCTATAGGAAGATCTGGAAAAGCTAAGGAGGTGGTTCAGGATCTGGCAACTTGGCTTCAGTGCCAAGAAATGCAAAGTTATACATATTGGAGCCTACCAGAGTACTACCTGGGTGAAGTCCAAGTATCTGCATCACAGTAGGAGAAGGACCTGGGAGTGATGATCACTAGTGACCTGAAGCACTTCATGCAGTGCAAGAAAGCAGCAGCAAAGGCAAACAAGATGCCAGGATGTATATCTAGGGGATAAATAGTAGGAGAGAGGAGGTTATATTGCTCTTGCACAGATCACTGGTAAGGCTGCATCTAGAGTATGGGGTTCAGTACTGGTGCCCACACCTTAGAAAGGACATTAACCTGCTGGAGAAGGTCCAGAGGAGGGCTACAAAGATGACAGCTGGTCAGCAGGGTAAGGCTTATGAGGAGAGATTGAGGGCACTGAACATGTACTCCCTGGAAGACAGGAGAGAGAGAGAGAGAGAGAGAGAAGGGACATGATTGGGACCTTCAAGTACCTGAAAGGGATAAATAAGGTTGATAAGAAGAGTCTCTTTAAGCTGGCTGCAACAGTATCACGAGGGGCACAGTCTTAAGCTGGAGGTGAGAGGTTTAGGAGGAGGGAGGTCAGGAAGCACGTCTTCACAGAAAGGGTGGTGGACACTTGGAATCTGCAGCCTGAAGAGATAATCTCATTGAAGACAGTGGGCAGCTTTAAGAGGCTGGGACAGGTATAGGGGAGGTAAGGGTCATGGGTAGGGAGGATGGGAGGAGTGGGGGCAGGGACAGTACCTCAAACTGTGGACCCTGCAACATGAGCAGACTTGATAGACCAAATGGTCTTCTTTGCTGGTGTCTTCATTTGTTAGTATTACTGTATCTTACTGTTACCCGTCTAAAACATGTACTACTGTTTTGATGTACCTTTGTCCTTGTAACTGATGTGGAACCTATAAATGAGCAACCACTCACCCAAGAACTCAATAAAAAGAAATCATTTGTTAGAAGCTGACTGTCACAGAGGTGTGTAGCAGCAATAGCAGCTGGTAGGGTAAATCAGATGCTAGGCTACATTAAAAAGGACACAAAAAGCTAAGAAAGTAATGGGATTCTGGCCTTTTCAAAGAAATTATCTTTAGAAATGTTTAACTTTGGAACCACTAGAGTTAGAAAAACATTGTTTTTTTTTTTAAGAAAGCTTGATTCAGGGCAACAACTGAAAAAGTAATGTCTATACAGTTTTTAATTATCAATAATTTAAATAACGATACAGATTTCTAAGAAATGTTTTCAGATCTAGCTTTTTCAGAATGTTCAGTTTTTTAGTTGACATGCACATGAACTAAGTTTCATTTATTTTAATCTTTTCAATAAGGAGTGCAGGGGAATGGATGAGATCCAGGAGTCAAACATAGCAACCAAATAAATGGCATTTTATTTTATCTATTTATTTTTGAACAAATAAAGAACAATATGCTAGACTGAGTTGTGTGTGTGGGTGGGGGAGAAGAGAGGAAGTCTGCAGTGGAAGAGCTGAGGGAGGGACAGTGTTTTCTGGCGCGGCTGCCATTGGAGAGGCATTGTGCTATGTGCCTGCTGGACACCAATAGGACTCCTGTAGTCTTTCTACAAGAATGGCTGTAGTACCTGACTCACTCCCTTTCAGAGAGGAGCACAGCAAGGAATGGGTGAGATTCGAGGTCAGGTGGATCAACCTGTTAAGTGGCATTTTATTTAATTTTTTTAAATAAAGGACAGTTTGCTGGACTGAGTTTTTTTGTGTGGGGGTGAAGGGAGGAGAGAGATAGCCTGAAGTGGGATGGGCTGAGGGAGTGACAGTGTTTGTTGATGTGGCTGCCACTGGAGAGGCACTGTGCCATGTGGCTGCAGGGTGCCAATAGGGCTCCTGTAGTCTCTGAAGAGTGAGCAATAGTGCTTGCGGGAATGTGGAATTCCACCGTGGCATTAGTGCAGAATGACTATTCCACGGGAGGAATTTCCACTGAATTTCACTTTATCACCTCATGGAATTCTACCTACTGTGATCCACATAATAATATTCTGTGGAACAGCAATTTTCCGCACAGAATTATTCTGCAACAATTTCTGAGGAAAATATTGAGATCTGGAACCATGATTTTTCCACAGAAAATCATTCCACAAATATTTAATGCTGTGGAATTCTGCTATTCCATTTCTGGTGGAATTTAGGGAATTTTGAATATTCCATAGAATTTCATTCCACCGGAAATTGAAAATATCGATAAGCACTAATGAGCAATCCTGAAGCATGAGTGCCATGAAGCAGGAGTGGCATCTACTTAAGGAAATCTGGGGACATTGTAGAGCATCCGTAGGGGAGGAATTCAAACAATGTTGGCCTGAGAAAGGTAGACAAGTGTAAAAGGGGGCAGCAAGTACACTGTGTATGTTGCTAGGATTTGCAACTGATCTCATCTAGGGTCATCCTGTAAGTATATAACAGATCAGAGGATTATGAGGGAGCAGACCACAAAGGTACTACAAGCAGGGGAGTGCAGCTGGTCCCTATCTAGGATCAGCTTACATTGGTATTGAGGTTCAAGATAGTTGTAGGCAGGTTAAAGATTCTAGAGTTAGCTGTGTAGTCTAGCTTGCAGCCTTCCCCATCAGGATTATATATGGAAACTCCTATCTGGAGTCTGAGGGCCTGGGGTTGGGAGAATATGGGGAAATAGAAACATGTATGGGCATTAGGATGGGGGAGAATGGGGTGTACTGTAATGGTTGTAAGATGGGAGTATTCATGGGGATGATGTGGGTAATGGGCTTGTCCAATGTGCAGGAACCAGGAGAAACTAAGGGAAGAGGAAAGGCAGCTCAGATGACTGCTAAGTAGGTTGGTGTGGAGCATAGGAGGAGCAGGGCAGGGGAGAGAAGGCAGCTGGGGGATGCCCAGGGGTGACAGGTTGACAGGCAGGGAGGGGTGTGAGGGATCACCCAAGTTCCATGGGTAACCTTACCTAAGAGGGTGAGGGAGCACAGGGATGGGGAGTGGTGGTGGGGAAGGGGGACTGTGAGAGGTATAACAGGAGGGATAATTCAAAGGGTTGTCCTTAAGAAACAGATCTTAACCACTGTCTGGAAGTGAGGAGGGAGAATAGGAGGTGGAGAGAGAGGTCAGGTACAGGCAGTGGGGTTGGGGAGTAGGACTGAAGGGGGTAGGACAGTACAAAGTAGTCATGTTGAATGAGGAAAGGGAGAGTGGAGTAGGATTTGGGGAGGAGGAGTAAGGTGACAGGAGTTGAGGAGGAGGTGTGTGTGTGTGTGTGTAGGTGACCAGAAAGGAAAGGTCAGTGAGGGGGTGGTGAAGCAGATGTAGGGGTGATTAGGAGCAGTGGGAGGGGAATCAGTCAAGCAGTGGTTGGGGAGAACAAAGGGTGGTGGTGCCCATGATGGAGGGGAGCAGATAGATGAGGGAGAAGCCCATAAGGCAGACAAAGAAGGAAAAGAGAGACAGGAATGAGGTGGGGCAGAAGGTGGTAATCCTGGGGACTCAATAGTTAAAGGTATTCACTAGGGAAAGGAAAAGGACTCAAATATGGGAGGAAGGTGGTTTGCATCCCAAGGATGATGGCAGAGAGGGTGTGACCAAAGGTTGGGGAGTTGGTGAGGGAATTGGGGACCCATATGTAGTTATACACCTAGGTACCAACAACATAGCCAGAGAGGAGTTGGGGGTTGTACAGGACAGGTTCGGGTGGTGGGAAGGCGGCAGAGAGGTAACCAGATCACTTGCATTCTCTGAGGTGTTACACACCGAGAGCCAGCAAAGTCAGAAAGAAAGGAAAGAGGAGTTTAATGACTGACTGACTGATGGAATGGTGCAAGCAAGGAAGATGTGGCTGTTTTGGGGATGGGAAGACCTGGTCAGCTAAAATACCTTTGCACTGGACATACTACACCTCAGTAGAGGGGGTCAAGAGTCCAGGAAATTGTCCTCAGGGTAGCTGATAAGCTTGCACACCTAGTTAAAAGCAGAACAAATTAAAAGTCCTGTACTTGGTTTATGACAGAATTGAAGGCTGCACTGCTTTATAGAGATTCACTATGGAAAAAAGCTCAGACAACCAAAACCCTGGCAGACTGGACAGCATTTAGGACAACTAGGAACTGCTGTACAAAGATGGTCCAAGAGGTTAAAGCAAATTATTTCATACCAAACTGGACTCTTCCTCCAGATGCTCTGCCAAATTCTGGAAAATGCTCAAGGATATAGAAGGTCATGCATCTTCTGACTCTCTGCCTGGTAAAATCACTTCTGGTTCCACCACAGTGACCGATAGGCCTACAATCCTTGACCAACTCAATAACCACTTCACCACTGTAGGCCTTTCATTCAATACTTTCCTTGCCAGTAACCTCTGCTCTCAACTTGGTGTACAAGATCCAGCAAAACTGGACACTAATATCTCAGTGAATGCACAGCCTTCGCCTTTCAGCCTATATCTCTGAAAGAAGTGAAGGATTTAATTCTACAGCTGGATTATAGGAAATATGGGTGCAGACTTAATTGGACCCATACTTCCAAAACTTAATCATCACATCCTGGCCGCGCCAATTATGCACCTCTTCAACCTATTGCTTGTGCAAGTGATATCCCACATATTTGGAAACCGCCCATGTGATCCCACTCTACAAATCTGGTGATTCAGGTGATCTGAATAACTATAGACCCATTTTCCTACTCCTTTTCCTTTCCAAAATGTTGGAGAAAATAGTACACAGTTTAGAAAGTACCAAATCCTCAAATCTGCTTAATCCTCTGCAATCAGGATTTAGGCCACAACATAGTACAATTCTGGCCCTTGCAAAAGTGACTAATGACTGGCAGGGCACCCTTGATAACAAAAACTTTGTGTCTGCAGTATTCCTGGATTTAAGCAAGGCGTTCAACACAGTCGAACAAGACCTGCTTCTACACACTCTCGGTTCGATTGTCCTTGACCCCTTCCATGAGATGGTTCTCAAACTATCTCATAAGTCATCTTCAGCAGGTAAAAGCAGAAGGGAATTCTCACTGCTGAAACCCTTGCTCAGGGGTGTCCCACAAGGCTCCATATTAGGACCACCACTCTTCGCACTCTACAGTATTAGTATTGACTCAGGAATAAAATCCACAAATATTCTTCTTTTCACAGACAATACAGTTCTTTACATTAGCAGACCTACCCCGAACCAGCCTGCTCTGACTTACAGCAGGAATTTGAACAGCTTCAATTAAATCTACTGAACGGAAGCTTCTTTTGAATGCTAAAAAACTAAGGCGATGCTTTTCTCTCCTTAATCTGTACCCCTAATCCTGCTACCCTAGGATCCTTACCAAAGCTTACTACTTCTAGGTGAATCATTAGACTTCAGTACTCACTTTCAAGTATCTGGGGTTTGGATTGATCAAAATCTCTCCTTCCTTCTTCATATCAAGAAAATAATAAAAAGCTTAAGCAGAGACTTCATCTATTTTATAGGATCAAACACCTGCTGATTCAAGGTGCTTAAAAAGGCTGGTCCAATCCACCTTCCTATTGATTCTGGACTATGGTGACTTCCTTTATGGCCAAGTTCCTGCATCTGCACTAGCCAAACTTGATGTGCTGTACTGTAGAGCTATAAGATTTATCTCTGGTGCACCATATTCTATGCATCATTGCTCCCTCTACACCTTAGTTGGCTGGTCATCTCTCACTTTCTGAAGGCAAAGAAATGCTCCCTTCTGGATATATAGAGTAATCACAAAGAAGTTGCTTAAGTACATAGCTGACTGCCTACCCTTAAGTACAATAAGCAAGCATGCACTGAGAAGCTCCACTTATATCACCTTATCCATACCTAAGGTCAAATCAAGATTCGTAGGTCCTCAATAAGTTTCGCTCTACCCCAACCATGGAGTAAATTACAAAAAGTCTTAAGGTGGCCCACCCTATCTCCTGGCCTCATTGAAGACACTTTATTCACGATCTTTCAAGGAGGCATGTAATGCTTCCCCTGATTGTGGCCTGGTATTACCTGTCTGCAGTTGCCTCCTTTAGCGCATCTGACACCATCCTCGCAAAATAAATTCGTGCCTCCTATTGCTTTGTATGTTCTGTCTCCTCTTGCATCCTGCTCATTCCTCCTCCCTTCCACTATGCAAAATGTCCCCACTTCCTCTTCCTCTCCATATGTGAGGTTCAATGGGTAACCTAGTATTTATTCACATGTTGCCTCAAGGATACTCTTATACTACTACCTGCAGGCACTTGAATATATTGTAAACTGCAAGATCCTTGTATACATTGTTTATAGACTTTGCCTTCTCCACTATTTGTTCTCCAGAATTCTTTATTGTATAAGCCTCCCATCAATATGTATTCATCCTGTGTGCCCATAGTCTCTATTTTTTTATACTGTTTTCTTATTATACTTTATACTTGTTTGTTATCTGCCCAGGTCCACCTTGAAAATGAGTTCACTCAATGGTGTTTTGCCTGGTAAAATAAAGATTGATTGACTGATACTGGGGGTGGTGCTCGTGGGCCTACAGGCCCCATGTTTCAGAAGGTGGAGGTCAGTAGACCTCGGGAATAGTGATTGAGGGGAGTGAAGGTTAGCAGCAGGGGCAGAGGGTACAGGCAAAGGGGTGCAATAAGAAAGACAGATGGGCAGGAAGGGAAGGAGGCTGAGAATCTAGATGGAAGGTGGTGTCCTGAATGCACAGAGTTTTGGAAAGAAGATGGATGACCTGCATTCATTGTTGGTGGGGAGGGAATTGGTAATTGCAGTGGTCATGGGACATGAGCCACACCTAACCATGATTAGGACCTCTGAATCCCTGAGTTTGAATTATATAGGAGGGACAGGGAGGTACGAAAAGGGAGGGGTGGCATTTTATATCGGAGAAGGTATAACTTGTATGAGGGAGGAGTAGGAAGAGGGAGGGCAGAAGCATTGTGGCTTGAATTACTGTCAAATAGAGGGAAGAAAGTGAGGTTGGGGTGGATTACAGACCAACAAAACAGGAGAAAAGACATGGAAATGAACTCACAAAGACTGCTGCAGGGAAGGGAGAGGTGGTAATAGTGGGAGACTTTAACTTGCCCCAGGTGGATTGCAGGGTACCAGCTGTGACCGTGCCTGGAGTCAGGTGATCCTAGATGTGGTGTGAAGTGGATTCATGACACAGGGCATCACAGAACCCACTAGAGAGGGGCAATCCTTGATCTTGTGCTAATGAATGGGGATCATGTCCAGGATCTAAGGTTGAGAAACCCCTGGGTGGGAGTGACCATCGCACAGTATGGTTCCAGCTGGACAGGGGCAGGGAGAGGCCACCACTAGACTAAAATCCTGGATTTTAGAAAGGCAGACTTCAGAAAGATGGGAGAGCAGCTAAGGAGTCACCTGGCAAGCATCCAATTGGATATAGGGGTGGATCAAAGGTGGTCCATCATCAAAGAGGGAATAATGGTAGCCACAAGGGAGTCAGATAGTCTCAGGGGAAAACTCAAGGACCAAATCACCTTGCTGGTTTAGTACTAAGGTCTCCTAGGCAGTAAGGGATAAGCGGTCAGTCTACAAGAAGTTCAAAAGGACCCAGAGGGAGGAGGAATGGGAGGACTACCCGAAGATGCATGTGTAGCTAGGCAAGGCAGATTTTATTTATATAGCGCCTTATCCAAGGGCTCAGAGCACTTAACAAAACAACTGTAAGATGCAATAATACAAGCACAAGAAAGTTAATTCAGAGCAGACTAAAACCTTGTCAAATAAATAGGTTTTAAAAGAGGTTTTAAAAGCCTCCACCGAGCTGGCAGCCTTAATATATGGTGGAAGAGAATTCCACAAGAGAGGCGAGCCACCCCAAAGGCCCTATCTCCTGATATTTTAGGTGGGAGGATGGTACAACCAATAAGCCAGCTTCAGTGCAGTCTAGGGGCAGATAGGAGAGATGGAATCAGGAGCTCTTTAAGGTAGTCTGGTCCCAGACCATGTAGGGCCTTGTATGTTAACATGCCTATCTTGAAGGTGATGTGTGCACTTACAGGAAGCCAGTACAGAGAGTGCAGGACAGGAGTGACATGGTCCTCATAGAGGTGCCAGTCAACATCCTGGCTGCAGCATTCTGCACTGGCTGCAGGCGATGCATCAAACCTCCAGACAGCCCTAAGTACAAAGTGATACAGTAATCAAGTCAGTTAGCAACAAAGGCATGGATAACCATAGCCAGGTCAGTGGAAGGCAGGAATGGACAGATCCTGGCAATATTCTGGAGATGAAAAAGCTGGCCCTAATGACTGATGAGATCTGTTTTCAAGGTCAAGCCAATGATCAAGAATAACACCAAGATCCTTGACTACCTTTATCACTGACAGGGTCAACCATCAATCACTAAGGTGGGCAGTCTCCCATCAATGAAAATACCCCATAACCTGGCTCAATGACCATAACTTCTGTCTTGCCGGAGGTTGAGACACAGCCAGTTGGTGGACATCCAGTCATTTATCTTTGCTAAACAATGACTCAGTGTATTTGGGGTGGAAAGATCATCAGGGCACAAGACAGGTACAACTGGGTAACATATGCATAACAGTCAAAACCCAAATGGTGGTACAACTGAGTAACATATGCATAGCAGTCAAAACCCAAATTGTATCACCTAATGATCTCTCCCAGCGGCAGCATGTACACGGAGAACAACAGGGACGCCTAAGATGGAACCCTGTGGAATACCACAAGGCAGTGTGAAAGAACCTGAGGAAAAATTTCCAGGACTATGTGCTGCATCTTCCAGTTAAATATGAGCGAAACCCATGGAAAACTGTACCAGCAGCACCCACAGAGTCAAGCAAACAATCCAACAGCGCCCATGATCAACTGTGTCAAATGCTGAGGATAGGTCCAAGAACACCAGAATGGTATAGTGCCCTTGGTCCTCGCCATGAAGTGGTCAAGTGCCACCCAGACCAAAGCCATCTCAATGCCGTGCTGTGGCCAAAACCCAACTGGAGAGGTTCATAGATGGATAATGTCTCCAGGTGCTCAACCAGTTGGTCAACCACCACCTTCAATAAGCTTCCTGGAAAGGGAAGATTAGAGATAGTCCTGTAGTTTGCAAGAACATCGAGGTCAATAGATGTTTTTTAAGGAGGGTCTCAATACAGCCTCTTTCAGAGACAAAGGAAAGACTCTCCCTTAATGACCCATTGATAATCTCAACAAACACTGGTCCTGGGAAACCCAAGCAGCTGATGACAAGCCTTATCGGACCCAGGTCAAAGGCACAGGTGATGGGGAGCATGCTGGTGAGTACCCAAGAACCTCATCTGCCAAAACCGCAGAAACTCAGTCCAACATGGCAGACGATGTTCACCAGCAAACTGGTCACTCCAGTAAAAACTGGACCAAAGGAGCTAATACATACCTGATAGAGGCCACTTTGTCAGCAAAAACTGCCCAAATGACTCACACCTTCCTACGGAAAATGCTGTCTCAGACTGGAGGCAGGGGATTTAACTAGCTGTCAACAGTGTGGAACAGTGCAGCTGGGCGGTTTCTTGCTGCAGCAATTGATCGTGACAAAAATTGGTCTTCTTAAGATCAGTTGCCTGCTGATACTCTAAATAATGGAGTTGCAGCGCCGTCAAAAGCCATCAAAAATGGAGAGCAATGAGTACCAATGCCCGTAGTCTGGGTAACAAGCTTCCTGAATTAGTGGCCTTGATGGAGGAGGAACATCTGGATATTGTGGCAGTCACAGAAACATGGTACACACAAACCATGACTTGGACATAAGCATACCAGGATACACTATCTACAGGAGGGACAGGGAGGGAAAGAGGAGGAGGAGGAGGTAGCTCTTTACATAAGGGAAGGAATCAAAGCAACAGAACAAAAGGGTAAACAGGGAGGAGAAGAAGCACTGTGGGTAAATTTGAGACAGACAATGGCACCACAGTCCGCAGAGGGTTAGGACAGACCCCTTCACAGGGGAGGAAATGGACAAGGAAATGATAGAAAGTATACTTAGAATGGCAGAAAAAGGGAGATATTGCTGATGGGTGATCTGAATATGCCAGATTTTAACTGGAGTGCAGTTGCAGCAGCCACTTGAAGAGTGGGGTTATTCTAGATGCCCACAGGGGCATGCCTTAGACAAATAGTATTGGAGCCCACTCGGAGAGGGAGCAATCTTAGACCTGGTCCTCTCAAACAGAGATGGAGAGAGATCACAGATGTAGAAGTGGGTAGCCATCTGGGAACTAGCGACCATCGAACAGTATGGTTCACAATAAACACAGCAATAGAGTCAAGCCATACAAAGGCAAAAGTACTGGACTTTAGGAGGGCTGACTTGCTAAAATGGGTGAGTGCCTCAAGGAATGCACTAGCAAATGGGCAGGAAGGAGGGGTGGAAGAACAATGGGAATAATAAAACTGCCATCACAGAGGTAACAAGCCTTTGTGTGAAGCAAATGAACAAAACAAATGATGTAAGGAACCACTATGGTTCTCAAAGGAGGTGGCAGTGAAGGTTCAAGAGAAAAAGAAAGCATTCTAGGAGGTACAATGAATCACAGAAGGAGCAGGACAGAGAACTGTATCAGTTAAAGCAAAGGAAGCTGGGAAGGCAGCCAGAACAGCAAAGGCCCAAACCGAGGAAAAGATAGCCAACTCAGTTAAGAAGGGGAAAACCTTTATAGGTACATCAGGGAGCGAAGGAAGACCAGGGGAGGGATAGTGAGGCCCAATAAAGGGAGGGAGGGTGGGCAAGGGTGACTGTGAAAGGCAGAGATACTAAACAAATATTTTTGCTCAGTATTTACAAATGAAGAGGGAGGTACCTAAAACAAACAGTAGAAACACTCTGGTTACAGAAGTTGATACCAGCCCATTTACAGAAGAAAGGGTTATGAAAGAACTCTTAAAACTGAAGGTGGACAAAGCAATGGGGCCTGATGGGATTCATCCCAGAATTCTAAAAGAACTAAGGGTAGAACTAGTGACACCACTGACTACCCTCTTTAACAAATCATGGGAGGATGGGGT
This sequence comes from Neoceratodus forsteri, assembly GCA_016271365.2. Classification (NCBI taxonomy): domain Eukaryota; kingdom Metazoa; phylum Chordata; order Ceratodontiformes; family Ceratodontidae; genus Neoceratodus; species Neoceratodus forsteri. The sequence goes on from JADMNL010000023.1 coordinate 323,727,722, forward strand.
GGTACCCAAGGACTGGAGGAGGGCAGATGTGATCTCTTCACAAAAGTGGGAGCAAGGCAGAAGCAGGAAACTACAGACCTGTTAGTTTAACCTCAGTGATAGGAAAATGATGGAATCACTTCTGAAGGAAAGAATTGTTGAGTATCTAAAGGCCAGAGGGGCACAGGACCCAAGGTAGCATGGATTCACAGTGGAAGGTCATGCCAGATGCATCTGATAGATTTCTTTGACTGGGTGACCAAAGTAGTAGATCAGGGAGGGATGTGGACATGGCCTACCTAGACTTTAGCAAGGCATTTGACACAGTCCCACACAAAAGATTAATATACAAGTTAGCCAGCCTGGGAGTGGGTCCCAAGATGACAGCCTGGGTAAAGAATTGACTGGAGAATAGGACACAGAGAGTAATAGTAAATGGAGTCCACTTGAAGAAAGGAGGTTACTAGTGAGTACCGTAGGGTTCAGTATTAGGACGGTCCTCTTCAATGTCTTTATAAGTGACATTGCAGAGGGTCTGAAGGAAAAATATGTCTCTTTGCAGATGACACAAAGATCTGCAACAGAGTTGATGCACAAGGTGGGGTGGGGACGATGAAAAGGACTTGGCAAGGTTAGAGGAATGGTCAGATGTATGGCAGCTTAGATTCAATGCTAAGAAGTGCAAGGTAATGCACCTGGGAAACAAAACCCAGGGGAAGAGTACACAATGGAGGGTGAGATACTAACAACAACAAAAATGGAAAGAGACCTGGGGGTAGTCATATCAGATGACCTAAAGGTGGGCAAGCAATGTGAAAGGGCAGCAAGGAGGGCTGGGGGATACTGGGATGCATAGGAGAGGCATCACCAGTAGAAAACAGGAAGTTATTATCCCTCTGTACAGACAGCTGATGAGACCCCATCTGGAGTACTGCGTGCAGTTCTGGAGACCCAATCTCCACAAAGACATAGACAGGATGGAAGCTGTCCAGAGGAGGGCACTAAAATGGTGCAGGGTCTGCACTGGAAGATATATGAAGAGAGACTTAAGAGCTTAATATGTAGCCTCGAGGAAAGGAGGGAGGGGACATGATAGAAACTTTCAAGTACCTCAAGGGAATCAACAAGTCCAAGAGGGTAGCATCTTTCAAAAAGAGGTGTGCAAGAACAAGGGGCACAATTTGAAGATCGGGGGCAGCTCAGAGGTAATTTAAGGAAGTATTTTTTCACAGAGAGGGTTGTGGATACATGGAACTGCTCTCCGGAGGAGGTTGTGGAGTCAAAACAGTGGTGGAATCTCCATGCATGGGACAGTCATAAGGCAATTCTAGGGGTGGGGTAGGAAGAAGTAGGCTGCTGGTTAACTAGGATCTGCAGCTTATCCAGTAGGTAGGAAATGGGCAGACTGAGGGCCAAGCAGTCCTTATCTGCCGCCAAATTCTATGTTTCTATGTTTCTAACCTGTCCTCCTCAGAGCACAACCGCCTCCATGAACACTCTAACCTATGCCCCTTAGTCTTCAACCGGAGCAGCTCAGCAGAATATCATGGTGAGTGATGCCGGAAGGTAAAGGGATGAACACGGTAGGTGCGATCAGGTATGCCCCCCGACTATGATACCAACCCGCCAACAAAATTGACAGGTTGCCCACAAGTCAGCTGTGCTGGTGCACCCGACACACGGGCACATCTGCCTCCCGGTCCTGCACCTTCCCAAATCAACCCAGCTGGAGTTGAGAATCCTAAACAATAGGGGGTGCAGGGCAGAGCCCCCACATGGGGGTTTTGGGGTGCAAAACCTCTGATGAAAAAACATGGACTGGGAGACATACTGGAATTATGTCGACATATTTTCTGTCGATGAGATGCCCGCTGACAAAACTGTTCTCGAACCGCATTGTAGAGCCATGCAGTCAGGTCCATTGCCTTGGTCAAGGCAGATTATAGGCCTCGACCCAGCTTCTGAACCTTAGCACAGGCTAACATCAAGCTCAAGACAACCAGTGACTTCTGGAGTTGGCGAGGCTCCAATTTATTTTTGGGCGACACCAGATTGACTCCATGGGGGTTACTTTACAGGGGCCCCACACTGCAACTCAACCACATGATGATCTGACCAAATAACCGGATCAACCTTAATGTCAAGTGTGAGTGCGAAGACCAAGTCCGGAGTGTGGCCATGTGTATGTGTCCTGGAAGCAACAGCCTGAGACATTCCCAGCTGAGACATCAGCTGAAGGAGCTCTTGTCCAAAACACAGGATTCATTGTCTACCTAGGCATTGAAGTCCCCTGGACAAGAATCCTAGGGACTCCAACACCTGCTCAGCAATGAAGTCTTCCAGCTCCTGCAGAAACAGACTTCCACTGCCCAGAGGTCAGTAGATGAGCACTATTCTGCCATTGACTCCCAATGCACATTTAGCAACCACACACTCAAAGGACACTGGTGTTCACACTGGGAATGTGGGAGTCCCAGGGCAGATCTAAAGCAGATAGTCACCCCACCTCCTCCACGGTCTCTCCTCGGGCATTGCAAGACCAAATAACTGGCAGGAACAGAAGCTGCCAGGACACAGGACCAGAGTCATTGCCCAACCAGGTCTCGGTGATGCAAACAAGATCAGCTAAGGAATCGGCAATGAAAGATTCATTCACTGCAGTCTTATTCCTCATTGCTCCCGAGTTACAAGGAACAGCTTGAAGGGGATGAACCGAGCAGGCTGGATGCACTACCTGCTGCCTGGTGACATCTGGCATAGCCCTAGGGAGGAGCATCAGGGATGATGGTCCTCTGTCATGACAATTTCTCCTCAATGGGTGTCTCCTGGACCATACTACCCCAATCCTGCCCCCCACATTACCATACAAGGGACCCTCACTGTGGTAATGGCCCCACCCCTTGGGACCCTCCTGCTCCCGACAGTGGCTGAGCATCCCTGCCAGTAAAGACAATGGGAGCCCTGAAAAGGGTGGACGACTGCAGAAACTCACTGTAGGTAGTTTATTACCTCCATGTCCCTACACAAAACTAAAATAACTAGACTAAATGAAATCCCAAATAACAGAAACCAACTAAACAATAGCAATATAACTAGGACTTATAAATAATACAATCCTAACTACTCACTCATACATCATTCACACAATAAATACAGTAAAAGATTCCCTACACAAGCCTTACTAGTCACACTCTATCTAAACCCAGATACCACCCAATCTAATAAATCTACAAGTTAAACATTTCTATAGTCCAGGAGAGGAATTGAGTGCAATAAGATATGTAACACTCCTTCCCAGGGGAAAGTCCAAAGTTCAACAAAATAAAAGTATATAGTTCAGGATGTTAGGATATATACTGTACCAAATGTCCTGAAGTAACAGTTTCCAACAGCTCACTGTCACCAAGCTGTTTAATACTGCAAATGGGATCTGATAACAATCCCATCAGGAGATTATGAGGCTGAAAAGTTTAAACTAAGGAGAACTCTCCCAGGAGGGAGAGGTTTTAAATGTTTAAGCCAGCCCCTGCAGAACTCTCACTGATGCTGGGGTTGCACAGTCATAGAAGAAGCAAAACTGAATGAACTCACCATGCCCAAGATCAAACAACACCTTGGTGCATCTCTCACCAGTGTAGAAGGCAGTCTGGAAAAATCTTCTTTAAGCGAGAAAGCACCCCACACCGGAACAGCGAATGTAAATGGCAAGATTGTTCATACCAGGTTGTTGGTTTCCATGAAACTCAACCGGCATTGCAATCAATGGAAGTCCACAACAATCGAAGCTGACAACTGAAAGGGCATCTAGGTCCACAGGACGGAACCCGCACCACAACACCACAGGCTCCCTCTGCACAGCAACCTTGGGCAATCCCAAAATGCCAGCAATCCTCCAGTAGAATGGACGTCTGAGAGGCCCTCCAGCACCCCCAGACAGAGCAGACCTTCAGGTTAGACTCACAACAGCAGCAAAAGAGGTTGACTCAGCCAGCAAAGTTCCTCAGAACACCTGTCCCAGCAAGAAGCCACAGTCCGCTTAGATGAGTTTCTTCCAAATTCTTCACCCTCCCAGGAACTTCTCACCTCTTGCACAGAGAGCACTCAGAACCCTAATTGGAAAATAAAAAGCTAGCTCATAACCTTACTCACTTGCCCAACCTCACTATCACTAATGCCCTACAACTTGTGTTTTCTAGCAAATTTATAGCAACATTAAGATTTTGAGCACTGACTAAATAGTCACGAGTGTTAAGCGCCACTGTCCTACAGTAAAATAAAAAGGGATTTGAGGATTTATACAGCTCTATTTAGAGCCCTTTGTAAGCAGCAGCTCAGCATCGCTGCCATCTTGCTCCTCCTTTAAGTCCTTTTATTATGAACATACGAAATTGCAGGTAGGGTATTCCAGCAGGCTAAAGCTCTGAAGGAACTGCCACTAGCTGAGGGAATTAAAAGAGGAAAAGACCTTTTCAACTATATTAGTGAAAAAGGGACAAGAAAGATGGGATTGCTAGACTCAGGAAAGGAGATGGGAGAATGGGGCAAAGTAGAAGTACTTAACAAAGTACTCTGCCAGCCTTATCAGGGGAGAGATGGACTGGTGCCTCAAAGGGAAGGAGAACAGATGTGGGAGAGAAAGCATGGATGTTTTGATAGAGGTGGATAGGGTGAGGAAGGAGTTGTTAGTGTAACCCCCATACAAATGGGGGTTTCCAAAGTGTCCTCCTTGAGCTTGCCTAAATGCTCATTGCCAGGCTGGTGTCCCGTGCTTTAGCAGTTTAAATGTGATTACCAGAGCCTGTATAGCCTCTGTGTACTGTCTTTTTAAGAGCTGCCTGATTGTAGCTCTTGTAATCTGAGACGGAGCTCTGTTGAAAGATGTAACTATTTACTGAAAATCATTTAGAGTGATAATGATTATGTAGTTTGTCTAACCTGCTTTCTTTGTAGCAAGGACTGTTTTGTTTGTCTCCACTGTCTTAGTCCTGGACTGCAAATTGGACCAAACAGTACTGGTGGGACCTAAAATATAGCCAGACTACAGGAGCTGTCTGAATTCAAAATCTGTAGGAACTTTAGTTTGGAGCTTTTGTGCCTTTTTGCAACTGAAGGGAAGCTCTTGCTTTGACTGACAGCCAAATCAGCCAACCAAATCTTTTGGATCTTGGGGAAGTCCCTGGCTGCTTGCAGTTTTCAGTTAGTTCTGAGCTAGGAAGTGAAATGAGAGGAGCTGAAGTGATGGGCAGCAATCCTGAGTGGATTTGCATGGGAAAACTGTGAAAGGGCTGAGTTTTTGGTTTGCAGGTCTGCCTGCTGCTCCTGAGAGGGAGAGAAGAAAATTATTTTGGACTAAATCCAAGTTTGTGTGACTAAAATAAGCTACTGAAGTGGGCCAGGCCAACCTGAAGAAGGCCGAAGATTTTGCTGAATGCGATCGGCCTGTCAGAGTTCCAGCTACCCCTAAGCTCCAAGTGTGTGCAGAGACTTTGCGATTGTGACCGGGAGCGCTTTGCCTGGTACAGTAGAATTCCCGACATGTAAATGTGCTATGAGCTGCTAGTGGGTTGTGAGTTAGTCCCCACTGTGTGAACTGTGTTCTGCTTGCTGGAAGCTGTATCCAGCCCAAAGCGGACTGCATCCGAATTTGTCTTCATGCAGTCTGGGCCTTGCCAGACTGGCCCAGCCAGATTACCCACTGCACAGAGAAGCCATCGATGAGAGACCTGCCTGGAGATCAGCCCCTGTTCCATGCTTGAACAGGAACGACGCCTCTGCAACTCGTGTGGGCCCTGCTTCTCCTGGCATTCCAGATCAACCACCTGCAGTCTCGATTTTCATCCAGCCTGTGTCCAGTCTTGGGTATCGTGAGTAAATACCAGGGTAGCTCCCTGCAACAACAGCTTAATCTGAGTGTGTCATCTGATTGTCTTGTTGTTTCGTTTCCTTTACAAACTGAGCCCTCTGGCTCCGGATTACAAATATTGTGTGCTGTGCATGTTGTGTTTTCATTCACAGGGCCCCAAACAACTGCAACCCCAGGCAACTGTCCTGGCTAGCCCATCTCTTCTCCACCTGGGTACCCAGAGGTGGACTGTGGGGGACTCAAAGTACATGCATAACTGCTTGATTGATATAACCTTTAAGTTAATTAACCTGATTTTTCCCTCCCTTGTTCAAGTCCCTGAATAGATCAGATCTAACTTTTTCTGCATGTAATCTGACTGTGGTTCCAGTTTGTGCTCAAAGTACTGTACTGTTGCTATTTGCTGTGCGTAACCTTGTTTTACAGGGGGTCCCCAGTGTCGAGCCAGAGGAACCAGCCCTGGTGGTAGTGCAAACAGTGTGGGTACTTGTGTGGTATACCAGGCGATAGAAAGTGATTATTGTACAGTGTTCAGGCCACTAGAGGGAAAGAGAGGGGTTACAGGTACGGAGAGCTGTGCCCAGATTAGCTTGACCACTACTAACCCTGACCTCCGGGTGGAGGCACCGTTTCAGAACTCAGGCCCCTTAACCTGTTACTAGCCAAGCAGGCAGGGTAGTAGCCTTGGGATAGTGCCACCTAGGGGTTACACTAGCATTAAGGGTAGATAAACCCCAGGTCTGGTTGGTATACACTCAATGCGTAGGGAGCTAATGGAGGAGCTTACAGGTCCCTTGGATGACCTGTTCAATAGTTCACTGAAGTCGGAGTGGTATGCAGAACTGGAGAATGGTACATGTAGTGCCTCTCCATAAGAGCGGTCCAAAGGATGACCCAGGGAATAATAGACCAGTCAGTCTGACCTCAGTCATGTGCAAGCTCACGGAGACCATACTTAAGGAAAGGTAAATAAAATAACTGGAACAGAATGGCCTCCAGGATGAGGAGTAACATGGGTTTATGGGAGTGATATCATGTCAGACAAATCTGATTGACTTAATGGACTGGTCACTAAAACACTGGACAGAGGCTAAGCAGTAGACATCCTTTACCTGGACTTCAATAAGGCCATTGACGCTGTACCCCTACAAGAGGTTGATCAGAAAGTTGGTGGATCTGTGAGATGTTGACTGGGTGGGTGGGAAACTGACTGAGGGGCAGGACCCAGAGTGTGGTGGTGGTGGGAGGTAAGCTCTCCAGCATCAGTAAGGTCACTAGTGGGGTCCAACAGGGCTCGTTATTCAGACTGGTGCTTTTCAGTGTCTTCATCAATGTTATTGGGGATGACATTAAGAGTAAAATGTGCCTGTTCACGGATGACACCAGCTTCTGGGGTGGGGCACATCAGAAGGGCTTTAGTCCCTGGCCTTGAGGTGGTATACTGTTAGCAGACATTTAAATGAGGTAAGTGCTCCCTCTGTCACTGGGTAACCTGGTGGAGTTCCTTTGACTTGCATTCTGCTAATGTTCTTGTTGCAGGCCTGGGGATGGAGTGGATAGTGTAGCCTCACAGCTCTTTCCATGAATCTGCCTGTGGAGACACTCCCAATTGGTGCTAAATTATTTTGTGGCCAGTGAGTCAAGCTGTGACCACTGATCTAGAGAGGGGTTAGTGATTTTTGTAATTATGCCCTTTCACAGAGCAGGGGCAGGATCTCATCCATTCCCTGACCACCTAAATCCCTTTTTGTCATATTCTCCCATATGGGCTTCTCCTCTCTACCCACCATTAAGTCTTTTACATAGGCCAGCTGGGCAGTTAGACAATAATTTTGGAAGTTGGAGAGATCTAGGCTACCTTGGAGCTGGGCTTACACAATACCTCCTTCCTAATTCTCACACTTTTCCTGCTAGAGAAAGTTAGTGATATTGCCTTGATACTCCCAAACAGTCATAGTTGAACCTGCATTGGCAGGACCTGGAACATGTACAAGAATTTGGGTAGCAGGCACATCTTGATGGAATTGACTCTTTCTATCAGTGTTAACAGGAGGGATTTCCACCTCTCGCCGTCCATCCACTTCAGGCTCATAAGCATAGGCCTGTAGTTCAGATACCATATATCTGGAATTTTCTTGGGCAGAATCTCCCAAGGAATTTTATCTAGTTATCAGGGTTAAGTTGGACACCAGCAATGCAGAGTGGCTGCCCCCTTTATTGGCATCTGCTTGAATTTGGCCCAGTTAATTTTGTGTCCAGAGATAAAGCAATATTTTGAAACATAAGGCTGGGGATCTGAGAGCCCCTCCAGCCTGGACAAAATAGTACTATGTCAGCTGTGAAAAAGAGATGAGTCTCCCTGTTCTTAGTCCTTCTGCAAGCTCATTTGTTCTGATGGTGATTACAAGAAATTGACTGTCAATACATACAGGAGAGGGGAGAGGGAGAGGGCCTCCTGCCTACTCCCTGTGTAAGGGGAAACTCTCTGAGAGATGACCATTAGTGAGGACCTGAGCTTGAGGGTGTTTGTATATATTACAGTCCAGGCTCTGATTTTAGGCCAAAGCCAAACTTGCCAGAGCTTCAAACAGAGCCACTGGTCCTGGTCAAAGGCATTTTAGCATCCAGGGCCAGAAGACCAGGCTAGTGGCCTCTCCTTGCCCACATCCGTATTACATTTAAGGTACACTAGATATTAAATCTGCCCTGCTTCCCTTCACAAAAGCAGCCTGGTCTCCATGGATGATTCTGGACAGGACTCTCTCCACCTTACCAATTATTTTGTAATCTGCATTAAGTAGAGATGGGTCCATACGAGCCATTCAAGGCAGGGAGTTCCCTAGTTTGGGGGCACAGTTATTGTAGCAGTATTCTGGGACACTGACAGCTGACCTGTTGCCAGGGACTGCTCATCTGGCCCTGGCACAGTACCTTGCGCCAGAAAGAAACCAGCCTGTCTGATATCAGTCACTTGGAGATCTTTCGTCCATGTTGTCTCTTTCCTCTTGTGACATCTTAGGGATGGGTAGGGTATCCAAAAATGTGTTCGGGAGGGAAGTCTGATGTGATATCAGACATGTAGTGTTTAAATAATTCCCTGAAAGCCTGTCCTATCTTTTGCTGCTCTGCTAATGCTTTGCCATTTTGCCATTTGCCTGCTTGATGATGCTTATTATTTTCTTTGCCTCAGTTTCTCATTTTTCTCTGCCATGACAGCCAGCACCCTCCTCAGTCTCCTTCAAAGTAGGTCTTAATGTGCATTAGCAACAAGTCTTTCTCTTCAATTTTCCAGTCATTATTTAAATTCTATCTTTTCTTAATCCAGTTGTAGAAATTAAAGGAAAAGTGTGACTCTCACTGGGATTTGAACCCAGGGCCTCAGCAATCGTGCTTTATCTCTTAACTAACTGAGCTATGAGAGTTCAGTCAGTTAAGGCCCTGAGTTTTCCATGTGAATCACACATATTCTTTTCTGGTGTTGCAATGAGCAACCATAAGTCTTTTACAGACTCAAATAACTCCTCCTCAATCTCTCCCAAGTGCAGTATATGCCACTGTGAATAAGGCCTGGAAACTGATTATGTATTCATGTTGCTGCTCTAGGGTCTTGGTTTCTTCAAACAGAGCTTTCTCTTTTGTGCTTCCTGCTTATTTTTTCCTGCTGCACAGGGATGTCTACTCCTCTAAAAAGACCTTCAGGGCATCCCACCTAGTTCTCTCAGTAATATCTCTTGTTTTGTCATGGGCAAGATACTCCTTGACAGCTTGGGTCATTTGCTGCCTAAACTCCTGGTTGGTAAGTGGCCTGGGGTCTAATTTCCAGAGCTTAGGTTTCAGACTGTCCCCATCTCCTTCCTGCCCTACCAAGAGTGAAGCATGGTCTGAGTATACTCTTAGGGCATACTATGCTAGTGTTACTTTCTGGACAGGGGTGGGTGACAACAACATTAGGTCATGAATGCTTGCTCATTATGTACCTTACCTTTGTCTGTTTACATTTATTGTTGCTTTTCCTGCCTGTATGTTCTGCTGACTCAGTGTATTAAGTTGCAATATTGTACGGTTCACCTACTACACTGTTACAATGTGGTCTGTAACACTCATTGTACTAAGTTACGATATTGCACTTGTTCACCTGTAACGATGTGGTCTGTAATACCTGGTGTAATGATGTGGTCTGTAATACTTGTACTCTCCCGGTCGCTTCCTGAAAATAGGCATACAACTTGTCTAGTGTACTTACCTGGTAAACAAAAGCTAAATAAATAAATAAAATCTAGTGAATACTTTATAGATGTAATAAGAGTATTCCTGGTCTGTCATGTGCGTGTGCCTCCACACCTCTACTAAGAGCCCCATCTTTTGCCATGTCTTGCAGTGCCCCTGATCTTTCAGGTGGGTTCCTAGTCTGGGGAGCTGATCGGTTCCTGACGTGGTCCTACAGCATATTGAAATCCCCTATAATCATTGGTCTACATCTGCATAAACATTATTTAGAATTACTCATTCATTCCTTTAGTAGCTATCACATTTTACTCAAATTGGTTACAATTAATAGAGATACAATGAATACAGACCCCTTAGCTATCTATGTTCTGCAAGAGTCCTGCTTGTAATGGATATGAAGAATGAGCTGTATAACATCTGTAGACAAAGGTTTCAGTTCAAGACATACCTCTGATTATTCAAAGATCAGAGTATTTTCTATTATCTTTAGCCTCATGGGTATGTGGGTTTTATAGCCCAATTTCAGTCAGTTCAAACTTATTTTGGCAGTTGGGATGGGGTGGATGGGAGATAGGCTGATGGGCCTTCTGCCTTGTTGGGGTGGCACTTGGAATGGGGTAAGGATGCATATGCTTCCATGCTGGACTGCTCTGCAGCTCAGCTGGCCACCATGTTCCCTTTTCATACCACAATGGGCATCTGCCTAGCACCAGTCTGTGGTATAGTGCAGAGAATGTGACACAGGCAGCATTGACTACTAGGTTTGTTAACTGGTTTTAGTACCATAGTTTACCCTTTCTTTACTGTTTTAGTTAGACCTTCTGCAGTAGCATAGCTCTTCTAAGTGCTCTCAAAACAACAGCTATCTAAGGTTTCATGGGGAGTGCATTACATTAGGATAACCTTTCATGACAATATTCTTTTATCAGTTTGTACCACAATCTGGTAGACAACTTTAGCCCACATGTTCAAAATATGTTAGACATGGAAATTGCTGTTTTGCTTTAAACATATCAACTTAGAAACACAGAAACATAGAATTTGATGGCATATAAGGACCACTTGGCCCACCTAGTCTGTCCATTTTTGCTACCTGTTTCATATACTGCAGATCCTAAATGATCTGCAGTTTACCTTCTTTCTATTGCTAGAGTTCTTTATGTCTGTGCCATGTGTTTTTAAATCCCCCACCATTTTTGCCCTCTACAACCTCTGCTGGGATGCTGTTCCATGGATCAACCACCCTTTCTGTGGAAACATACTTTCTCACGTTACCCTACATCTACCCCCCATTTTCATATCATGGCCTTGTTCTTGAACATCTTTTTTTTTAAAGATGCTACCTTCTTGTACCTTATTTAAACCCCTGAGGTATTTGAAAGTTTCTATCACATCCCTCCTCTCTCCTCGCCTCCAGGGAATGCATACCAAGAGCCTCCAGTCTCCCCTTATATGACATTTGGTGCAGCCCTGCACCATTTTTGTCACCTTTCTCTGAACCGCTTCTACTCTGTTCTATGTCCTTCTGGAGATGAAGCCTCCAGAACTTGACACAGTACTCTAGATGAGGCCTCACCAATGTTCTATACAGTGGCATCACCACCTCCTACCTTCTGCTGGAGATACGCCTCTCCCTATGCACCCCAGCATTCCATTGGCTCTCGTCACAGCCTTATCACATTGTTTGGTAACTTTTAGATCATCATATAGGATTGCTTCTAGCTCTCTTTCCTGTTTGGAGGCCATCAGTACCTCTCCCCGATCATGTACTCCTCCCCACATTTCTGTGTCCCAAGTGCATGATTTTCCACTTCTTGCATTCAGTCTTAGCTGCCACACCCTTGACCACCCTTCAAGCTTGCTTAGATCACTCCTCATCTTCTCTATTCCTCCTAGAGTGTCAACCTTGTTGCAGATCTTCATGTTGTCTGCAAGTGACACACCTTCCCTTTCAGCCCCTCTGCAATGTCACTTATGAAGACATTAAAGAGGACTGGTCCAAGCACTGATCACTGCAGGACCATGCTGGTCTCTGTTCACCACTACCCTCTGTGCCCCATCGCTCAGACAATTTTTGACCTAGTTTACCACCCTGGGACCCACTCCCAGGCTGTCCAGCTTGTTTGCAAGCCTCCTATGTGGGATGGTGTCCAAGGCCTTGTTGAAATCCAGGTAGGCCATATCCACCACCCTCCATGATCCACCTGCTTAGTTACCCAGTCAAAGAAACATATCAGATTTGTTTGACAAGATCTTCCTGCTGTGAATCCATGCTGCTTCAACCTATTCATCTCCATCTGATCATAAGATTCGGACCCATGATATGATGGGTGGGGGATATTATTCTGTACCTTGGGAGTCCTGTAGGCAGAATCCCATAACATTAGGGAAGAGTGTTTGATGCACAAAAACTTCATTGCACACTGTGGCAGATATGAATCTCTTGCTCAACATAAAATAAAGTACATACATAATGTGCAATATGTCAGAAAACATTGAATAACATAATTGTAATAGACAAATACATATCTGGAAGATAGCTAAAAGGCTGGTTTTAAAAATCATTAAACATATGTAGTTGTGGGATATAGTTTATTTTATTTCATAAAACGGGTAGGAAATGTCCTGCCTCCTGATATCAAAGCATTCCAAAACAATGAGTTTAAAGAGGCTGGTCCAAGCACTGAAAGACCAGTGATTTTGGCCTTCTTTAACAACCAGCCCACAGCACAAGACATTAGAGCCTCCCCAAAACTTTTCAAAATAAATGATGGCAGCCAGATTGATATAGTTAAACAATCTTAATTCTCCCACTTGTCATCTCTTTTAACTTGCATAACACCCTACCCCACCCACCCCATTCACAGTGGTTAAAATAAACATTAAACCCCTCTTCTTTACTTTCTTCTGTTTTTCTTTCTTACATTGCATGTAAGGCTTAAAAGCTCCAGCACAGATTTGTTCAGTTTCTCATAGTTTTCCATCACTTGCACCCCCAACTCCACACACACTATCCTGAGTCATCTGCAACTCCTGATTTTTGGCTCTAACCCAAACTCAGTTAAATTGTAAACACTGTACTTTTTGTATAAAACAAGCTATAGTGGGTACAGTGCTACCCACCACCAGATTTGTGGTAACAATTTAAATTAAATCCACTGTAGTACACAGACTATGCAGTATGCCATGTTGCCATTTCCTCCTCTGAATGCTTCTAAATGGCTCCTTTGAGCCACCTATTCCTGTTACAAAGCCTCCTCTCTTGCTCATGCATGTTCAGTCTTTCATTTTTTTAATTCAGTGGATTTCTTTTAAATTACCACCCTGTTGGTTGCAGTGTCACCTGATCCCACTGTCAGTTTCTTCTTGTATATGTAAAACTGCTGTATTTTTATTCCACCAAATTTCTTTCAAATTACTCTCTGCAGGCTGACTGTTACTTGATCATGTTCCCTACCCCATTACCGTAACACCCTCCAGTAAGAGCAGCACAGTATAATCTGGACAATACATAGTCTTTTTTCCTAAAGAATCTTGAAAGTATACATTAGAAGCCAAACTAAAGAAATTCAAATTTTTACTATACAAAATATAGGCAACAAAACGATCTACCCCCAAAAAAAAACATACCACTACTTGAGGCATCAACAGCAAACTATGTTAGCATCCGCTAGTGACAGCCTAGCTGTGGAGGGACTACTTTACACTTTTAACAGCATTTCATGTTTATATTTTAGTGTTAACAAGCATAGCTTGTAGCATCTCTTGTGTCATGTGTACTCCTTTCTGCATTTACTTAAAAGTAGTGTCACAGTCACTCTGAGCGATTTGGTTTTGCTGATATCAGACTCAGTGATAGGACTGTGTCTAGGGTTGCAAACAGTCAGTTGGAAGGGTGTTTGATGGACAAGCAGCCAGCCACTCCCATTTCCTGAGCTATAAGCAGTTCCTCAGCCTCCTTCTGAGCACTTTTCTTTGCTGCCCGGAGGCTCTGTCTGTTGCTCTGTGCCTGGCAGGGCCTACCCACCTCCCCTTGCTGCTTCTTTTGCTGGACTCTGCATTTTGTTCTCTGCTTCTGGTTTGTATTTTGCCTCCAGCCATGTGCTTCCTTTTCTGTTTTCCATGTTTATTCTATGTTTGTGTCTTGGGTTTGTTTTCTTCTTTTTTTGGGGGTGGTTTTCAGCTCTTACCATTTGTCCTACCATTTGCTTGCTCCTGCTGTTTGGCTTTTTTTTTTTTTGCAGCTCTACTACTGCTTTACTTACTCCCATTGCTACTGTACCCAGTACTTGTGTTTTTACACAACCCAATGCTGCTTCCCATGCTACTGGATTACTTGCTCCCCATGATATCAAGCCTGATTGTTTCACCTGATTCAAGCTCCTCTGAACCTTGCTGTGCATTTCAATCATGTTCTCCTGCTCGATTTACCTTCCCTGTGGTCATAGCTGTTTCACAGCATTGTACTTTTCCTTCCATGCTCCAAGACTACAACCACTTATAGCTGATGCTATTCCCTGTTTGTACACTGCTCGTTACTCTGAGGTCAGCTAAAGCTCCTGCAGATGCTGTTAACTGGCTTTAATATCTGCATGTGGTTCTCGACCCTTCCGCCTCTTTCTTGTTTGTCCTATGGTGGGGACTGGGAAGTGTTTTGGGAGTCATGGCCCCATGTGGCTAATTATTTCTGTTCTACATCCTGCCTTCGCTGTCGTAAATCCTCAGAGTATTTGTCACCTTGGTTTGGCTTTTAAATGCCGTCTTGACTTGCCCACTATCATGCTGCCCCATTTACATTCATGCCCCATTATTGCTACTATGTTTTGCAGACCTATGTGTCAGTCTGACTATTCCTATTGCTTACTGACCTACATGCAGGTCCGATTATTATGCTCCCTGAACAACTACCCTGCTTTACTGAACTACATCCAGAACAACCCCTGATTACGCCGTCTTTGCTTACTGCTCCCTGCCATCTGCTCTCTGCAAGGTCTCAGCACTCACTGCTTATTCAGCTCCTCAGCAGTCCCTGGATGAGCCAGACATAGCATTCTGGCATGGGGTTCCCTGCAGCTGATTGTCTCACTCTGCACCAGAGTCCGCAGCTTGGGTATGAGAAGCTTGGGCAGGGTCCTTCTCACCTGGCCCATAGCTGGGAATGTTCTCGCCCAGGTGGACCTTTTTAGTCATCAACTGTACTGGACGGCACCCCAAGTTGTAGAATTTATGACTCAGCCATGAAGGGAGGTTACAGCGATTTCCTTTAGCTCCAGTGTTTCCACTATAATGGTTGTTCATTGGCTTTAATAGTTCCCTGGTAAGGGACCTTCACCGCATTCTCCTGATGACCACCTCTGGTTCACCTAGTTTGTTTTCTAGATCGGTAGGCTGGGTGAGTACCTTGGTGGTCGTTACACTCCTCCTCCTGCCTTGGAGTGGTGGTTGCAGAGCTACTGTCTCACAACCCTCCATGTCATTCCTGTTAGAAGGATAGTGAGAGTTTCTTTCTAAATTGGAATATTGTCCATTCTTGATCTTTGAGGCTTCCAAATTGCAGTAGCAGAGCTGTCACTAATGAAATTATCCTACGCCTGGAGGGAAGACCCTGGGCCATGGATCCCCAGATATTTCCTCCTCAAAGGATTTTTTTTTTCTCCTCGATGCCGATGGTCATTATCTCTAGTTAGCATTTCCTAGTTCCATTAGATAGGATCTGCTGTTGGATGGAGGGATGGTGTCCCTTACTGCCTTTCCCTATCTCCTTAGGAAGTCCCTCCTCCCTTTGCAACCCATTAGACTCATGCCATGGCTTCCCTGCTATCTCATTACGCGATCAAGCTGCCTCATGCTTATTTATATACCATGGCTCACAACTTCTGATTGTTTATACATTTCTTACTACTTCCTTTGGGTTGCTCCGTATGCTTAGTACTATTACTTTCTTTTGGGGATTCTTCCTAAGGTACCTTTAGCTAAAGGAAGCATCCCACGGCACTTCTAGGAGGGAACCTCTAGAGGGTTCCTTGCCTTTGGTACCCCTACAAGGTGGTAATTCCTCTGGAATAGAGCGTGTGAATGGCCAAAACCTAAGTAACAAAGTTGCACAAGCATAACACTTATTAGCTGCGTAGGCCATTGAATTGGATGGCTTTGCCTATGGTTCGATGGACAAGCAGCCAGCCCTCCACTTCCTGAACTATAAGCAGCTCTCCTCTGCCTCCTTCTGAAGCACTTTTCTTTGATCTAACAACCTCCCCGCCTTCCTCCAGTGGCAGTGCCTCTCTCGGGGATTCTTCCTAAGGTACCTTTAGCCGAGGGAAGCATCCGCAGCATCTTCTAGGGGTGGAACCCTCTAGAGGTTCCTTGCCTTTCATACCCTTACAGGGTGGTAATCTCTCTGGAATAGAGTGCTAATGGCCAAAACCTAAGTAGCAGACTTGCACAAGCATAATACTTACTGGCTGCATAGGCCATTGAATCAAATTTAGTATTAGCTGGAGCTTCAATGCAGCCTAGCAGGAAGCACTCAGATGTCAGACTGCAGCCTTAGTAATTAATAAACTTCTTACTATCTGTGAAGTACGAAATGCAAGGTGGTGGTGGGGTGGGGGAGTGAATCCGCACTGAGAACTCATATAGAATTAGGGCTCAAATCACAGTAGCAGGTATCTACAGTACTGTACATGCAGTTTAAAGAAGCCTCCACAAAAGAAAAATAGCAAAAAAAAAACATTGTCAATGCCTCAATGTTTGCTTGTAGGTTTTGTAGTGAAATTGTTATGCTAGGTTTTATTTTTATTTATTTGTATATTTGAAAACTACCTTTGAGTATACACTTTTACAAGGTTCCATTTCAGGATGTAAAACAGCAGAGACATAAAACTTGACAGTTAACACAAAACATAAGATTGCTATATAATACTGAAAATAGATAACTAATACATTTGAGTAACCTAGACAACTGAAATTAAACAGCCGGGAGGAGATTCCCAATTAGCAATATACGGCATAGCTGCCCCAGGGGCCTGTCAAGGTAGAGTATCTGAAAGGGTAGGAGAAAGAAAGGGGGAGTGCGATGAGTGGTAGATATGAGAAAGAGAGAAAGAAAGAGAAAGAGAGAGAAAGGGATTGGGAGAAGGAGAATATTTAGGGAGAGGGTGGAAAGGGAGTTGTTGGGGAGTATGGAGGGAGGGAGTTGAAGGAGCTGGGGCAGGTGATGGCAGGTGGGTCCAGGGTAGGTAAAACAGGAGGAAAGCTCAGATAGATGGGGAGGTATCCGGGTGAGATATAGACTCAGGTAAGGGAGCTAGGTTGAAGATATGGATTCAAGTAAGGCAGTCGCGAGGTGTTTGAGTTCAACAGGTAATGCTTCAGTCCTCTTTAAGGGACCGAACATTTGTTGTATTAAGAGCTGCAGCAGTGATCTCATTTAGCCATAGTGGATCTCAGTACATGAAGGATCTTTGTCCTGGGAAGTTCTGTGAAATAGGACATCAGGATGTGTTGTCACTGTTCTTCGTGTGTTGTATTTGGAGCTTGCTTCTTTACCAGGTCTGCAATGCAGGTAGGGGTTAGGAGAGCATGGCTTTTCTCCCTAGCAGGCAAGTTTGGTATCTGATTCTGGATTGAAGTGGTAGTATGTGGACCAGATCATACAGGGTACAAGTGTACGTGAAGCGGTCAGCATTTAGCAATAGTCTGCAAGCCTTGTTAAGGACAGTGACAACCCTTTGAGGGTCAGATTGCAGCAGCGCTGTAAACCAGCAACCCCTAGTTGACCAGGGAGAGGACAGAGCTGGAGACTGAGAGCCAGAAGGCTTCAGCAGTTAGGCTTTTCTTGTGCCTAAACAGGATTCCTAATTTAGTGTTCACAGCTTTCACCACCATGTCAATGTGCTGAATATACGAGAGGGTATCATCCACAATGACACCCAGGTACTTGAAGGAGTGAACCTGTCCAGTGGGGCAGTCAGGTTATTTGTGATTGTTAGTTGTGGGCATCTCCTTTTAGCTGGGGCTAGAGAGGAGCATCGTCTTGATTTTTTTGTAGTTTAATAGCAACCTTTGGGAGTAGAACCAGGTCTCCAGTTGCTGGAAGGATTATTGTAGCTCGGCCTGTAGGTGCTCTATGTGAGAGTGACAGCTAAGTAGGACAGCATCATTGGCATATAGAATGACTTTGCTAGTGCAGGCATCAGGTAGGTTGTTCAGGAACATGCTGAAGAGCAGTGGACCCAGGATGGACCCTTGAGGCACCCCTAGCAAGACTTCCTTGTATGCAGATACAGAGTGACTTATCTTGACCCTTTGAGACCGGAGGTTAGGTAGTCCTGGAACCATGTAGCGCATTTGGGGAAACACCAAGGGCATGCAGTTGAGACAAGAAGAGTAGGTGGTAGACTGTGTTGAATGCCTTTGTTAGGTCAATGAAGATGGACCCAACCAGTTTTCCTCATCCAATGCCTTACGGATATACTCAGTTAAATCCACCAATGCAGTGTTCGTGCTGTGGAGTTTCCTAAGTCTGCTGCTGGGGACATTGCAGCTAGTATTTGTGAATATAGTCAGTAAATTGGTCTGCCACAATCCTTTCCAGTGCTTTAGAGAGGGAGAGGACAGAGATGGACTGTAGTTTGCGGTCGGTGACTTATCGCCTCCCTTATGCACCGGATCACCAACGCTTGTTTTCAAGGAGAAGGGAATTTGGTGAGCTGGAGGGATTTATTGAAAATCGTAGTGATGGGAGAGATGACTTCATTGATTGCCAGCCCAGCAGTTTCATGTCAATGTTGTCGATCCCATTCTGGTTTTCTCAGGACCTTTTAACATAACCCAGTGCCTTTGACAGTGACTATCTTGAAGTAAAATTGAAGGTGCGAATTGATGTCCGTGGGCTGCCTATTATCAGCTTTGATAGGCTTGAGGTATTCAGCCAGTAGAACAGAGCTAAGATCCGTGAAGGTGGAATTGAACTCTTTGGCAATGGAGTGAGGGTCCATGGTATTTGTGCCATTAATGTTTAGCAGTGATGGCTGTGTTTTGTTGTCCTTCTCTGTGAGTGCCTTTATATTGCCCCAAGACTGCCTTTCATCACCCCAGGTTCTTTCCTATTGATCCTTGTAGAAATTAGCTTAGCATTCCTGATGAGATGTATGCATTTGGTTCTGGCTGCCCTGTATCTTTGAAGTTCACTGGGCTTACCGGAGACCCTGGCTTGATACCAAAGGTTGTCACTTGCCCTCACGTGAGCTAGAAGATCACTAGTAATCTGCCCATTGTTATGGCTACATGTTTTTCTTTTTTGAATGGGTCAAATCTGTCACAAATGCTGTTAAAGTTACTGGAGTATATGTCAAGGTCATGTAGTACCTTAAGGGGAGACCAATCAATCTGAGAAAGCACCTCCTTGAAAGCTGAGAGCTGCCCTTTCCTGAGAATTCTGCTGTTCACAAAATAGGCAATTTAAATGATTCCTGCTTTTATCTGTTTTTACAGTGTGTTTACCCAGGATACTCCAGCTGACATGCAACACAGCATTTTGAGCATACTATAGAGACCTATTTATCTGTCAGCATTTTCTGTGTTTTATATTCCAGTGGGTATTGCTTCTACCAATTTATTTATGTGGCTGGGTGCACTAGAGCATTGGGAGGGTAAATGACTTGGTCATGATTGCACACTGAGTATTTGGCTCTAGCGGGATTTGCACCTGTGATTCCTGACTCTCAGCAGTGCTGTAGTCTTCAGGCCACACTATCTGTGTGTGTGTGGGGGCAGGGTGGCAGATGTTGCCAGCAATGTTTTTTCTTGCTTTTGTACAGTTTATGTCAACAGGACAGGCCAGCTGAGATGCAAGATTGCATTTCCATTGGTGTCTACTTTTACCCATTTCCACAGCTGGGTGAACTGAAGCACTGGGAGGTTAAGTGACCTGCCCAGGATCACACAGTAAGAATTTGGTTCTGGTGGGGTATGAACTTGCCATCCTCCAGTTTCCCAATAGTGCTGTCACCAGTAGATCACACTGTCTCCACGGCCTGCCAGGAGAAGTTATTGATTTGTTGTTTTTTTACAGTTTATTCTCACAGGAAAGACCAGCTGTGATGCAGCATCTCATGTCCATTGGTGTCCTGCTTTCACCAGTTTTTACAATGTATTTACTCAAGATAGTTAAGCTGGGATTCAACATTGCATGTCTGCTGGGATGCTGTTTGTAACAATTCTGCAGCTGCTGGATAGGAGCACTGGGAGATTAAATGACTTGCTCAGGCTCACACAGTGAGTATTTGGCTCTGGTTCTATGTCATTACAGTAATCACGGAAGGTGATCACCGTTGAATTGAGTGTACATTGCCAAAAATCAATTTCCGCTATGTACACTATTGAAGCATACAACAAAAGGGTGCGGAGACTTACCTTTTTATGTGGGAGGTTGTGCCCTCATGACCCCAAAAAAAAAAAAGTAACCCAGACAGTGCAAAAACAGACTGTGCCTAGGACCGAACATGGTACCCTCCCAACCCTAGCCTGCCACCCACCCACCATGTCACACAGCCAGCTCAGCAGCCAACCGCTGCACTACACCTCCCAAACCCTCCCTCCTCCCTTCCGCCTGTCGCATGGCGTGCTTTCCCTTAATGTACATATAGTGACATCCTGTCAGTATATTCATGGACCCCATCCGTTGCCCTAGCTGCCTGGTAGCCTATGCCCAGGCGCCATAATTGAGTTGCCCTTTTGAAAGCTCTCAGTCATGGTTGTCACAGGCTACCTTTGGCTCTAGCAAGGTTTGAACTTGAGATCTCTGGTTTGCAATAGTATACATATAACTAGAACATGGGCCTTAAAAGCCACTGACTGCATGCATTTTTTAACAGTTTATTAACCCAGAACAGCCCAGCTCAGATGTAACGTCTCATCTCCATGGGTCCTCCTTCTACAAATTTCCGGGGTGCCACATTTTTTAAACTCAGTGACACATATTGTTGATAGTACACTTTTTGATTTACAACATTTAGCCAGTAAATTCTACACCTAGCATTTCATGCAAATTATTAACAGTCCCCAATAAAGTATCTGTTGATGTGAAGATATACAGAGTTTAATAGATTTGCAACAATTCACATACACCTGATATACAGTTGACTAAATGTGAATAATTACAAAGTAGAACAGACATAACATTCTTGTGTTTGTACAACTGGCGTAATCAACCAAAAACTTAATAAAATGGTCATGTGTCAATAGTGTCCATGGATTTCTTTTAGATAGGACAATAGTTTGGTGAGATAGATGTCTGTCATAATGTCCTGTGAACACCAGGATTAGAGAGGGTCCAGTCTCATACCATTTCATGTAATATAATGATACTCCCAGTCCCCTATATGGCATTTTCCAAGATATCCCACAAGTCACTGTCCTCATTAGTCAGGGGAGGTGTCCTGTATACCTCCCAGCCCATCCACTGCTATAGAAGTTTTTCCTGGTTAACCATAGAAAAGCTGTAATACATTCCATTTTTGTATAGTGGACACACGGCTCTGCCATTCCTCTATCAGTGAGGGTGTTGGGGACAACCAGTTGGCAGTGATCAATTTCAGGGTCACTAGACTTGTAATTCTGCATAGTTTTCTGATCTTTTTGTCCCTCATTTCCATAGGTGTAATTCCCATACCATGAGTCTGAAAAGTTGCAGTGCATATAGTACCTGAGTCGTTCCCCATTTCCTTACTAATCAGTGCCGAAAAAGTATTAGCTTAACCAGTTTCAAAATATATGGATATGGTGTCCAAGGTCATACACCCTCTCCGACAGTGTTCTGAGCTAGTGGGGTTGAAATGCCATTTAACTGAAGGGTGTCAAAGAAGTGTGTTATGATGCAACAGCTAAACTCCCTCCAGATGGGTGGGAGGTAGTTGTCCACCCTGTCTCCCAGGTCTTGCTACTGTATCTTAGCTTCTTCCTTCCATTTTGTCATCAGCTTAGCAGTGGGTGGATCTCAGGAGTTGAGCAATATGCTATATGTATGTGTAGCTCCCCAAAATTTGGGGATTACCTTGAATGTCTCCCTGGGCTCCCATAATGCCCACTGCGAGGCATACATCCAGTGAGGGAACTTAAATCCATGTTTAGTACTGCTGTGCTGTTGTCTTGCATGTGTATGCAGATCCTTGCCAGTGCACTATCCCTTTAAGAGCCAGCATGCGGTTCGTGTAAGTATCCTGGGCTGGGTCTGAGTACTATAATGCTCACGACCTGCCAGGCTCTTTCCTAATTGGCTCCACCCTGCAGTTGCTAATAGTGCAGAGGGAGCCCTAGCTTGTTATAAATATTTAAACTTAGAGTAATGTTGTTTAAAATAAATAAACTGTTTTATAATTGTCAGTCTCAACTCCCAATGGGAGCCTCACCATCTTTGGTCCTGAACTTCCAGTTTGGACCAATCAGAGCTAAGAGGTCCTCAAGGGGCCTAACTGAAATGCATGCTGGGTGAAACTGTGAACTTTCCAGGTTGGTGCCTAAATGGACCAATAGGATCACAAGGACTGTGACTGACAGCCCAGGCGACAAGCTGGAAAGCAGGAAAAAACTGACTTGTTCAAAATTCTGACTAAAACAGTGTGCAGTCCAGCTTGAGCTTCCGAACTGAAAGGAGTCTTGTGGCACAGTGTCTACATGCAGGAAGAGGTCTGCTTTTGCCTCCTGTGAGTTTTCTTCGATTCCAGGAGGAATCGAGTGGTCTGGGACTGCATTTAAGCAGAAGAAAGAGGTTTCTGCAGCCAAAGCAACAGAGAAACTGTCTGTTTACTGAGAAGGAGAAAGTTTAATGGTCTTTAGCCACTGTGATTTCGGCCTACCGACTGTGAGGAGAAATTGCTCCAGGGACTCCTGTACTGATTGAGAGCCAGTCGTTTTGAAGAGAACTATCCTGAGTAAAACCAGCTGGAGGATCACCAGCACCCATTCAAACTCTCAAGAGGCATTTTTCCTATCTGGGCCTATGCCATCCGTGGCTCAGTCGGACTATTCATGTACCACCAGCAGCACCATCCTGGTGAAAGACCAGCTTTGGGGAGTCAGACCCTGTAATACAGCTATGCACAGGTTGCGGCCACGCACAGGAAAGGCCATGATGTGGAGGTGAGTTGTGTCTACCCTGGTCCCCATCAACAGCCCAAGAGAGCTTCAGGTCTTGGATGTTGCCAGCACCTTGTTCCATCTGTCTGGGTATAGTGAGCAAAACCAGGGTAGCTCCTCGCAACTAAGCAATCAATTAAACCACGGTACCATCTAATTCTGTTTGCTAGTTTAAAGTGTTCACAGGTGACTGGGCCATCTGGCCAGGGATTACAATAGGCTCAGAGTTTTACAAGTGTGTTGTATATGTTTACTCAACTTTCCTTCCACCAAGGGCCCCAACGCAGCTGCAACACTGGCCAACCCACGGCACCGTATCAGGCATGCCTGTTTCCATTCTGGTACCCAGTGTTTGCATGAACTGGGTGAATCCACAGCCTGATTTCTATCAGCAATTTAACTCTGCTCATTACAAGTATCGCCATGATAACTCAGATTCTCGCCCTCCCTTGTTAAGTCCCTAAATAAACCTGATTTACTGTTTCACATTTAACCTGGTCCATGAGCATATCATTACTTGGATTAGAATGCTAAGTTATATGGTGAATAACTTAATAGTGTATGATTGAATTGAAACTGTCTCTTAGGGGAACACAGGGTGCAAACCAAAATCTAGACCTGGTTGGCAAGTGGTTAGAGCATGAGCATGTCATTAATGTGTGCACCAAAGTGAGAGTATAAGGTCACTAGGCAAGATTGTGGGTGGCATTAGCTTCCCAGAGGGCTATACCTATTGTAATAATTACCCACTTAAGCACTACTTTGGGTGGAGGCACCAAAATTGTAGCACTACTAGTGGTAGGGAGATCCTGGTACCAGTTAATCAAGAACCCGGCCCTCAACCTCCAGTTAGGAAGGCAGGCAGGGTAGTAGCCTTTGGAATAACAGCACCAGGGTTACATCTGTGAAGGCACCACTGGGATTACTGCTCCTTAGTGGCTAAAATACAAAATTTGCAGCTACTATTTGTATGAGTGCTACCATAAAGATGGAGAAACTTTCTGGGCCCAAATTTGAGATCCCACCACACACCACACAAATGGCTGTGCACCACTTGTTGAGGAGGTGTGAAGCAGAAGAAGTTGATCCCCACCATGCTTTAATGTTATTAGAGATTCCCTGGTACTAATAAAGCCACCATAGAGGAGGTGGTAAGAAAGGTTAAGTGTCTAGGTAAAATTACTGTGCAGGGGCATAATGCTGATTTATTTGCTCAGACTATAGTGGCCCTGATTAAATGAAGTACCACATAGAAGCAGAAAAGTATCCTGTTATTATAACCTGATGAGTCCCATTGGGTTGGAGGGATATCATTATGTATAGTGGAGCATCCACACCTAGGGGTCACTCCCAAGCTGAAAGGTTAAAGGAGAAGCTGGGAAAACTGTTAGCAGCTGAGGGACAGACATTTGAGAATTTAAAATGCAATAGAGAGTTCTGGTGGAACTACCTCTGCTAACCCTTCTCTAGCCCCCTTGCCTGTACCAGTGTCTACATTACCCATGCCTTCCCCATAGTGGTAACCTCAGTGAATCTCGACTCCCACCGCAGGCTTAGACTGTTCTCTGACACTATTCCCATATCCCAGGGGAAGATGACTTGGAGACTTGGTGGACTATGCAACCACCCTGGTCCAAGAGTGGTAGTATGTGGAAGGTGAGAAACAAAAAAGACAAGGACAGCTTAAGGGGTCCTGCACTGGAAATCATCAGATTTTTGAGGTCTACAAACCTTGATGCTTCAACCAATGAATATCTGTCCGCTTTAGAAGGTGTTTATGGAAATACCGAATCCGGAGAAGACTTGATGTGGCAGTTCAAGTCCACCAAACAGTGGAAAATGAATGTTTGTCTGCCTATGTGACCTGGCTGGAGAGGGCCTTCAGAGAACATACTGTAAAGGTGGCATACAAGCAAGTGACTTAAACAGAATAAGGTTAGAGCAGATCCTCAAGTTAGCTTGGTACTCCAGTGTGCGAATGCTTAAACTGAAATTTTAAGATCATAGAAATGATCCCCCTGCATACTGTTGGCTCATGAAAGAGATCAGAGAAGCTGAGAATGAAGATGAGTATTGGAACCAATATGCGGATGCCGCCTGAGCTGTCCCAGCCTCTGAGAAATCTGCTGAAAAGCACACTGCTCTTGATGCCCAACAGCTTACAGATCTATTGAAAGAATTAAGAGAGCTGAAAGCTAGCACACAAACTGCTGTGGATATAGTTAAAGGTCAGGCTGTTTGAGCTAATGCTGCTGAAGCTGTAGGTGAAGTTCAACCTACTGTGAAAGGTGCCAGTGTTCAAGCCCCTGAGAGAGGATCAGATGGTGATATGCTAAATGAGATGAAAGAACTGAGAATGTTGGTAAGAGACCCTGCCCAGTCTCCTCACAAGTCTTCATCCAGGAGAAGGTCCAGTGGACCTGACCCTGAGCTTAGGCCCAAGAAAAAGTACAAGTCTTTTTCCTATGACAACTGTAAACAGGTGGAAGATCCTACTGAACTCCTAACCCTAGACCAAATGTATTCTACTACCATTGTGGAGAGGATGGGCACACCAGGAGGATATGTCAAGCCCCTGAAGACTTGCAGAAGAGTAACAGCCAAGCTACTCAACCAGGTCAGACAAAGCAATATAAAACCTCAGTACAAACCTCTGTACAAGCCTTACATAGCAAAGTCTGCAGTTACCTGTCCTAAAAACAATGCTCCTCCTGATTGGGCGGAAATGGTGGGACCCTCTATGGTGACTTCAGTGCATATATTTGTCATCCCGGTCTGAGCCATATTAGACAGCAGATCTAAGATTATGATAATATTCAAAGACTGGTACAATCAGCGGCTATCTGACCATCCTCTACAGCCCCTTGATGGACTACATGTGTGGAGGTTAATTGACAAGTCGTATCCCTATCTTGGTTTTCTTCAAGTATGGCTTTCATTCATTCCCTCCTCTGTGGCAGGTGTAGGAGACCCGTGGAGACTCTGGCCTTAGTGTGTCCCCCTTTGGCATGTATGATGGGGTTCCAGTTCTGACTGGCACTAATGCACGATGTCCGGCTGTCTTGCTCAAATGTGTCAAGAAAGACAGCACAAAAGACCGAGAGCCCTACATATCCATGCCATGGTACAAAAGGCATATGAGATGCAAATGCACCCGGGAGAAGGTGACAAAGATGAGCCCATGGGATTTGTCTGGAAAAATGACCTCTCCACACTTGATCTTCCTCCAAATGCACAGTGCAGTGTCAGTGGAGAGGTGCAAATGCACAAGGATGTAACCAATAAGATATTCATGCTGGACGCCCCAGAAGAGGGAAGGTCGCCCAATGGACTTCTGGTTAAACCTAGTGTGCTTCCTGTTCATGCTCACGCCTATGCTAGGAGAGTTGTGGTCCAGATCCATAGTGTTACTGACTGAGGCTTCAAAGTCACTCAAGGATACACCCTGGTCAAATTATACCTCACAGATACTTCTGTGTTGCCATCTAAGTGCCACAAAGGGAAGATGGTGAAGTGTCACTTAACATGTTCGACTTTGAGAGTCACCCCTTCCTGATGGATGGAGGGGAAAATTAGACAAAGGCTGGCCAAATGGAACAAAGTATTCTCTCTAAAAGAGTGGGACATAGGTTGTGTTACTAGTGCTCAACATCACATCTACTTCATGACAAGAGACCCTTCAGAGACAGATCACACTGGTTAGCTCCTGTTGACATTGATGATGTTAGGTGCCACCTACAGGAGATGTTAGCAGCCAGAATTATCCGGGAGTCATGTAGCCCTTACGCCTTTTCGATTATGGTGATTCATAAGAAAAATGGTTCTGTCCGTATGTGTGTTGATCACAAGACCCCTGACAAAAGAACCATACCTGATCAGTACACAGTGTCTTGCTACAGGACACCCTAGACTGTCTAAATGGGAGTAAATGGTTCTCCATTCTCAACTTATGAAGCAGATACTATCAAATCCCAATGGCTTCCAAGGACAGGGAGAAAACTGCATTCATCTGTCCTCTGG
This sequence comes from Neoceratodus forsteri, assembly GCA_016271365.2. Classification (NCBI taxonomy): domain Eukaryota; kingdom Metazoa; phylum Chordata; order Ceratodontiformes; family Ceratodontidae; genus Neoceratodus; species Neoceratodus forsteri. The sequence continues at coordinate 323,754,948 of JADMNL010000023.1, forward strand.
ATTTCTAAATTCCTCTGCATGCCCAAGGCATATCAGGTGAACCTGCAACCTTTCAAAGATTAATAGAGCGTACAGTGGGAGATATGAATCTCTTGCAGTGTCTTGTCTACCTTGATGATGTCATAGTTTTGGCAAAACACTTGAGGAGCATGAGGCCTGCTTATTCAAAGTATTGGACAGGCTTGAAGAGTTCGACTTAAAATTGTCAATTAACAAATGTCAATTATTTCAGAGCTCCATAAACACGTGAAGCTACATTGTATCCTCTGAAGGTATTCAGACTGACCCTAGTAAAGTGGAAGCACTGACCACTTGGCCAAAGTCAAACAACTTAAAGGAGCTGCAGAGATTTCTGGTTTTTGTGGTTAATATTGCCACTTCATCAAAGATTACACCAACGTAATCTGACCACTGCTGAACCTGATGCAAGAGGTATCTGCCGCTCACCAGAAGTTCAAGAAAAGTGCTGTTAAAGAGAGTGACAAAACCTACTTTAAGCCTCATGAGTTCTTTGGGCAGCGATGGACCCCAGACTGTGACTCAGTGTTTCAAGAGATTATTTACCAGCTCACTTATGCACCAGCACTTACCTATGCTGATCCTCATAAGTTATATGTACGTCACGCAGATGCCGGCCTGAATGGCCTAGGAGCCATGCTCTGCCAGGAGTACATAGAGGGACTGCATCCTTGGTGTTTGTGAGCCAAAGTCTGACACCATCAGAAAAAACTACCCAGTTAACAAATGAGTTTCTCGCCTCAAGTGGGCCATAATGGAACAGTTTCACAAGGGCTTGTATGGTGCAAAAATCTTGGTTAGAACAGATAATCCATTAACCTGTGTTCAGACTTCTGCCAAGTTAGATGCTATGGAACACCAGTGGCTCTCAGCTTTATCTATGTATGACTATGCAGTAGAATACTGGCCTGGTTTAAACCATATCAACGCTGATGCTTTCTCCAGAAGACCTGCCTCCAACCAAGAGTGGGTATGCATGTTTGAGCATTCCATGAAAGCACTGTGTCATAAGTCTGATAGAGCTGAAACTCCCCTACAGAGACTGTAAATTGCCTAGCTGATTGTTTGGGACTGCCTGATACATGCTTATCAGTGGCATTTTGTAACTTTGCAGCATTTGACTTAAGTGCATTGCCTCAGCTAACTCCAGCGGACCTTCAGAAAGAACAGTATCATGACCCCTTAATCAGACCAGTTGTAACTGCTCTACAGAAAGGGAAGATGTCTCAAAATGCAGTCGAGTAATCCCAAAACTGCATTACTGTTTCGAGAAGTACCTAAACTTTAAATTACGAGAAAGATTGTTGTATCAAGAATTAACAGACAGTTGTATCAAGAATTAACAGACAGTCAAGGGGAAGTTGTGAAGAAACAGCTAGTGTTGCCCTCAAAGTTATAAGTATGTGGTCATAAAACCCTCCATGATTAAATGGGACATGTAGGTAGTGAAAAGAATCTAGACTTAGCCTGTGCATGTTTTACTGGCCCAAGATGGGTATGGATGTCGAGCAATTCATTAAAACCTGCAGCCGATGTCTTCAGTGGAAGGCTCAATCACAAAGGGCAGCTCCACTGATTAACATAAATATTATTGAGCTAATGGAACTAGTATGCATTGATTTCTAAGCCGGAGCCTGATTCAAAAATACTGGAAATGTGCTTGTCGTCACTGATCATTTTACAAGATATGCTCAGGCCTATCTGACCAAAGACCAAAAGGCTGCTACTGTAGCTAAAGTCCTTGTGGAGAAATTCTTTGTACACTATGGTGATCCCCAGAGAATATATTCTGATCAAGGCTGGGGTTTTGAAAGTCGCCCATAAAAGAACTGTTGTCCATCGGAGGTGTGAGAAAATCCAGGACCACTCCCTACCATCTTCAAGAAGATTCACATCCTGAAAGGTTTACTAGGACTTTGCTCGATATACTTGCCACTCTGCATCCAAAGGACAAACTGAGGTGGAGTCAACAAATAAGTACCCTGTGCACACCTATAATTGTACAAAGAACGACGTAACAGGCTTTTCTCCCTATTATCTCATGCTTGGACGTGAAGCTTGCCTCCCAGTAGATATCTGTTTTGGAGTTTTGCCAGATGGGGCTCAGTCAGACAATTATCTGCAGTATGTAAAGAAACTCAAAGCACAACTCAATCATTCATACCAGCTCGCCAATACCATGGCTGCAAAGAAAAACTTAGCTATCAAAGTTCAGCATGACAAAGAGTCAAAGCTCAAGAGCTAAAAGCTGGAGATCATGTATTAATGCGAAATCTAGATTTCCAAGGAAAACATAAAATAGCCGATGGTTGGAGTCACACACTTACATAGTAATTAGCAAGTTGCACGACCTGCCAGTATACAATGTGCACCTAGAAGAGATCCTCATGCTGTAAAGACAATCCACTGGAATCACCTTCTGCCAATTGGGAAAATATGCAAAGATACCATGCCTCAAGATGCTGATCTAACTAGGCCTGTCACCTGTTCTGCTGCACACAACAACCAAAGCCTCAGCCAACTGCTGCTCAACAGCCCAAACCTTCTGTTCTAGGGACATGGATATGTTGTTCATCCACAATTATTGGCAGGTTCCTTGCTGCTTTAAATCTTGCGGAAGGTCTTCAAGCTGGCTCCTCCCACCCACCCAGGTGGTAAAACTCTCGGCTCCGCCCCATGACACCAGATCTTCCTTACCGCTTGAAGCTCAGGTTTCCCTCCTTTCACGCTCCAGCGTATAAGACTAGTTCTAACTCTTGGTTTCCAAAATTAATCTTTAAGGTTTTCTAGACTTTGGTCCTTCTTCCCTCAAGGCTGCGATGGACAAATCAACTCCGGTTTCGAAGATACCCATGTAGGCAGAAAGATGTCTCAGACGGATCGCACTCATCGTCTATTGCTTGGGCCTTGAACACGACCCGCGAGCTTGTGACCTGTGCTCATCTTTCTCGACCCTCGTCCTGGAAGCGTGCTGCCTGTGTCTGCAACTTGGGCGACCAGCGTTTCCCTCCGGTAAAGTCAAAGAGGCCCGGCGGGGTTTCTGCGGCAGCTGGCTCGAGGATCAGCTAGCGCAGATGATCGCCTCAAAGAGAGGCGCGAGACTGCATCTTCCTCGGCCGTGGCATTTATCCCGCTCTCCTGGGATCCTCATATTCTGCTTCTTTTAAGGAGCTTTGTCTGTCTCTCTCTCCACCAAGGAGAGGGACCTTCATCTTCGGACCTTCCTCTTGGTCCAAAAAAGAAGGACAAGGGTAAAGTCTGTCTGTCGACGCTCTTGGGAAGCGGGAGAGGTCCCTCCCGAGCGGTTGACCATCGACGTCGATCCTTCGGGCTTCGCCACTGGCTTCACGGGCATCCCTTGCCAGGTCAGTTGGACCGAGACTACAGTCGAGACGCAGTCGAGAGTTTTCGACCTGCTGACGGTTGTCGCATCGCGAAGCTGAAAATCCTCTCTCCCGGTTCCCCAGTGGTGGTTGAAGATCCTGTGGGCTTGCCAGTGCCTCCGGTTCCGGGCCCTTGGTGTTCCTTCTGAGCTGAAGGGAGGGTGGGTTTCCCGGCTCCTTCCCTGCACCCTCCTCAGAAAAGCTGAAGTTCTCGGTCTCGGTCTCTGGACTTCTTGGCGGTCCTGCTGATCCCGCCACCAGAGCGCGGTCTCGGTCTTGCACCGCGAGCAAGCGGTGCTGCCGCTTGCTCTTCGCCCCTCTTCCTCGGACGAGGGAGGCTTGGACGCAAGCTGCGCCGACGCTTACGAGGACCTCATGTGGCAACAGTTTCTGCTGGCCAGAACAAGCCAACGATGTCGCCTTCCCCGCCATTAAGTGGCTGTCACCGGAGTGGCCAAAGCAACCCCTCGCTTAGCCGAGGCACCTGTTTCCAGGCCTGTTACTCAGCGAAACCAGCTGCTCCACTGATTAGGGTGGAACCTCCGCCTCCACAGCCGTTGTTTGGGGCTCCAACCAAGAACTCTCGGTTGGCTCAGGGTTTTACCCATAGGCTGTCGGTCACCCTTACTCCCGATGTCCCTCGGCAGGTAGAGAGTGGCTCAGGCCCAGGCAGTTTTTCATGGACTCTTCCGAGTCCGACGATGATTCCTCCCTCTTCTCCAGGCAAGTGACTTGAGTCCTCAGGAGGTCAGTCACTGGACGATAGCCCTTCTTCCTTTCTGGGTTTGCTTAGGCTCATCTCGGAATCCACCGGGATGCAGCTCGAGACCGTATCCAAGCGGGGCCAAGTATCCCCTCATGGAGATATTGGACCGAGAGGATTCCCCACAGAGGTCTTTCCTGTGGCCGAGGCCATTGTGGGCCCGGCCTTGGAGCTCTGGCAGTGCCCTGCTTCCTGCCCTGCGCTTTCAGCCAGGATGGCCAGGAAGTATGCGGTCCCTACCGGTTCCCTGTCTGGTTTCTCGGGAACACCCTCAGCCGAGGGGTTAGTTACCGACAGCGCTTTCCGTGTGCCAGAAATGCTAGGACGTGGACAAACCTCCCGACAAGGAGTCCAAGAAATTGGACTATGCCGGGTGAAAAGTCTACGCCAAGGCCTCCCTTGGCCTTCGCCAGGCCAGCTCGACCATGCTTATGGCACATTTCTCCCATGCCCTGTTGGGCTCCCTGGACGAGGTAGTCCTCATCTCCCGGCTGACCTGCAGACTACGGTTAGGCAGGTGCGGGACCAGGGCAGGGCAGTGGCAAAGCAGCAACTTTAGACTGCTTTGGACATTGGAACTCCTGTGCCAGGTCAGTCATGGCCGCAGTGGCTATCGCGCCGTCGGGCATGGCTGAGGATATCCACCTTCACAGCAGATACCAAGCACAATTAGCGGATGTCCCTTCCTGGGGACCAACCTCTTGGCCCTGGAGGGAAGGCCACCTCCAGAGGATCAAAAGTCCAATGCCACCTTGACTCGGTCTCATCCGTTCAGAGGGACAAGGGCCGAGACCGCAACCCAAGCCTTTCGTCTGCCTGCGCCCGGCACGCCCAGCCCAGCAACATCAGGGCCAGCAGGCTTGCACTTGGCATCCCAAACCCAAGCCTGTGGCTTCCTCCTCCAGGAAGCAGGGAGGTAAAGGCCCAGGCGGTCCCTCAGCCGGTCCCTCCTCCAAGCCTGCACAGTGGAGGGTTGAGGTGTCGCCTAACCTCGCTCACCTCACCCCAGGTTCCCCGTGGGGGTGATGGCTCAGTGCTTCCTTTCCACCTGGTCTGCTATTACCACGACCGGTGGGTGTTGAAAGTGGTAGGAAAGGCCTGCACCTGGAGTTTGAGCAGGCCCGCCCCTTCAGAGCCATCACCAGGGGGCCTCGGGGTCTGCAGCCTCGCTGTTGGCTCGCCGAGCCGACATCGCTCTGCTCCTCGAAAAAGAGGTGATCAGAGAGGTGGCGGACCCTCCCTCAGACCCAGGGTTTGTGTCTAGGTACTTCCTGGTCCCAAACGGATGGGGGTTGGTGCCCCATTCTCGACCTACACGACCTAAACAAGTTCCTAAGGTCTCGAACCTTCAGGATGGTTACTCTGGCTCAGATAATACCATCTTTGGAACACGGCGTGGTTCTGCTCTCTGGACCTGCAGGATGCGTTTTTCATGTCCCTATCCGTCCGTCTCACTGAAGGTTCCTTCGCTTCGAGCAGAGGATCCCTTACGAGTTTCTAGCCATGCCCTTGGCCTTCTCTCTTGCTCCCAGGGTCTTCACCAAATGCATGGCAGTGGTGACAGCATTCCTGAAGTGCCGAGGGGTCTGGGTGTACCCTTACCTGGACGACTGGCTGATAGCAGCCCTCCAGACAGGAGGTGGAGCGGTCCAGAGATCTGGCCTCCAGGTCTGCTCTCAAATCGGCCTCCTCATCAATGAGGCCAAGTTGGAACTCGAACAAGCAGGTGATTCTCTTCATCAGGCAGAGCTTGACTCTCTTGAGCCAGAGCACGGCTCCTGGCGGACAGGGCCGAGGTTCTTTCCTCCTTTGCCCGATCATTTCTGGTTGAGCAATTGTGCCCTGCCGGGACTTCCTGCACCTCCTGTCTCATGGCGGCCTGCACCAGCATGGTCCATTGGGCCTGCTGGAACATGCACCCTCCAATGGGCTGGCCAGCCAGTGATCTCAATGCTGCGATCCATTGGACCAGTGAGTGACGGTGACCCAGGCGATGTGGAACGCTCCAGTGGTGGATTGTTCCAGCTCATCTGCAGGAGGGCATCCCATTTGTCCGCCCGAGCCGACGGTATCTCTATTGACCGATGCCTCTCTGATGGGTTGGGGTGCCCATCTGGGGAACACAGAGCGCATGGCCTTTGGTCCTCGCGGGAGTCCCGATGCCATATCAACCTGCTGGAGCTCCGAGCAGTCCACCTAGCTCTCATCGCCTTCGCTCCGCTTCTATGGGGTCAAGTGGTTCGGGTCCAGATGGACAATACCACGACCATGTACTACCTAAACAGCCAGGGCGGATGCGCTCCATGCCCTTGTGCAAGGAAGCTCTCTGCATTTGGTCACTCATGCGCAGCCTGGAGGTGGATCTCCTAGCCATTCATGTGGCAGGAGTCTCCAACACCCTGGCCGATGCCCTAAGCCGGATAGGGGCTGTATCCCACAGTGGTCTCTCCTGCTGGAGGTAGTACAAGATCTGTTCTCCCATTGGGGCACACCGCAGGTGGATCTGTTTGCCTCCAGGAGAATGCAAAGCTGAGGCTGTTCCATGCCCACCCCTCAGCAGGGCTCGCTGCAGGGGATGCCTTCTCGAGGCCATGGACCCCGGCCTCTTCTACGCCTTTCTCCCATTTCTCTTGATCCACAAGGTGCTTCTCAAGGTGAGGAGGGACAAGGCACAGGTGATTCTGGTAGCCCCAGACTGGCCCCACCAATGCTGATATCCAGATCTCCTCAGCCTCAGCGCCAGGCTCCCGAAGCAGCTTCCAGCTCACCGACCTGCTTTCAGTCAGTCAGGGAAGGTGTTCCATCCTGACCTTTAATCCCTGCACCTGACAGCCTGGTTCCTGAGTGGCTAGAGTTCCAGGCCTTGGGTCTGTCCGACGAGGTCCTCAATGTAGTTGAGGCGTCCCGTAAGGAGTCGACCAGGAAATGCTATGCCTTCAAATGGAAAAGGTTTTCCATTTGGTGTCAGAGCAAGGGCCTGGACCCTTCCTCCTGTTCCTTGGCAAGCATTTTGGACTATTTATGGTCCCTTTCTCAGCAAGGGCTCAGGTCGACGACCCTAAGGGTGCACCTGGCAGCCATCTCTGCTTACCAGGCGCTGGCGGGAAGCAGTCGGTGGCACAGGAAAAGGTGGTCTGGCGCTTAAAGGTCTTGATCACATTTCCTCTGGTGTGAGAACCTCCACCACCATGGGATCTACTGCTGGTATTGGCAAAGCTCATGGACAAGCCATTCAAACCAATGCACAGGTGTGATCTCTCTCACCTGTCATGGAAGACCGCCTTCTTGGTGGCTAATATGTCAGCCAGAAGGATGGGAGAGCTCAGGTGCTTTCCATTGAGTATCCTTACCTGGTCTACCACAGGGACAAGGTTGTCCTGCGCCCACCCGAAATTCCTTCCGAAGGTGGTGTCAGAGTTTCACCTTAATCAGATGTTGACTCTGTCGTGTTCTACCCCAGTCACACCTGGAGGCCGAGTATAGGCTCCATACTTTGGACCCTAGAAGGGTGCTCACTTACTATAAGGAGCGCACGGCCGAAATTTGGGAGAGGTTCACCAGCTGTTTGTCACCTAAGCTGAAGCCACGACCTGGAAGACCTGCAGCCAAGCGGACTTTATAAGCAGGTGGGTCACCTCCTGCATAGATCTCTGCTATAAGTTGGTGGGCATGAAGCCTCCCAGAGGGATAAGAGCTCATTCTACCCATACTGCTGCATCGGTGGCTGCTTCCAGGGAAGTTCCTATCCAGGAAATCTGCAGGGCTGCTACCTGGAAGTCAGCACGCACCTTCATCACCCATTACCACATCGACCTTGAGTCACGCCGGGATGCTGGTTTTGGGGCCTCGGTTCTCCAGTCTCTATTCCCTAAGTAGGGGTGTGTGCCTTGCCTCCTCCTCCCGGAGAACTGCTAGAGTCTGCCAATAGTGTGGATGAACAACATATCCATGTCCCTAGAAATACAGGTTACTCACCTGTAACAGGAGTTCTAGGAATGGTATATGTTGTTCATCCACACGACTCCACCCGACCTCCCGCTTCAACGCACAACCTGAGCTTCCAGCGGCCAGATCTGGTATCATGGGGCTGAGCCGAGAGTTTTACCATCCGGGTGGGTGGGAGGAGCCAGCTTGAAGACCTTCCGCAAGATTTAAAGTGACAAGGAACCTGCCAATAAGTGTGGATGAACAACATATACCATTCCTAGAACTCCTGTTACAGGTGAGTAACCTGTATTTACAGGTGAAGCAGTTAAAGGAAAACTACACCCTCATATGACTTAAACTTTATTTAATTCCATGTCAACAGACAACTCCTTTCCTGTAGCTGTTTGGGCTATATGTGTTAGCCTTTAATTTGTTTTCACTGCTCATGGTAGCCCCTGTGGTTTCTGGGGTCTCCATTTCATGGTTGTTGAAATCTCATTGTCCATGAGAACTGCATTAGCATATGAGAACATGATGTCAGATCAACCATTTATATCATGCACCCTATGTTGAAAGAACAAATACCCTGCAAAACTCTCTGGAAACTCATAAACTGAATGAAGTTTAAAGGGAAAATCAGCATTATAACTCAGATAGTTTGCAAAGCTCACTGAAGGTAAATGTGATATTTCACATCTTCTTGTAGCTTGTTTCTTTGAAGACTAATTAAACAGGCAGGCATACTAGGGAGTTTAAAGGGTGATTACGCATCATGTTCTCATATGCTAATGCAGCTCTCGAGAACAATGAGATTTCAACAGACAAGAAATGGTGCCCCAAGGACAGTAACAGGAGCTTAAAGGGCACAGTCAGTAGGTAAGTAGGGAGAAAAGTAAAAACTAAAAAAAATAAATAAACATAGGAAAGAATAAGTATCCAAAACAACAGTTAAGGAGCCAGAAATAAGACATGATGGGAGTGGTAGTGCAGTGCAGTGGCTGAAGAGCAGCAGTCTTCCGGAGATGTTCTGGAGGGTGCAGTGTTGTCCATCTGCAGGCACTTCTCTGGGCTGAGGGAGGAGGTTGTTCATCTCCAGGCTTAGTTGGCCAGGATTTGGGGATCTCCTCTCCCACCCAGAGACCACCAGGGCCACTGCCGTTGCCTCAGAGGTTGCCAAGAAAGAGGAGCGGTTGGACCACAGTGGGCTCAAGGAGGGTGAGGGTGGTGGAACAGAGTGCATCCCTCCAGTTATACCTCTCCACAATTCATATGCCATTCTGGCAAAGTGTGGTTCCTCTATGGAGGCACCTGCAGTGAAGACCAAGGAGGATGCTGGGAACCTCCACAAAGAAGATCCACAGGAGGGTGGCATGGGACCCCATAGAGGAAGAAAACAACTTCTGGTGGGGGACTCCATTGTTAGGAGGTAGAACTGGGAGAGGAAGGGAAAGGGAGGTAAGGTGCCTGCCTGGCTCCATGGCTTGGAAGGACAGGGACTGAATCCTCAGGATCGCTAGAGCAGCTGCACAGGGGAGGAGCTGGGTATCATTGTCCACCTAGGAACAAATGACCTGGCTGAGAAAGGGATCAGAGCAGTGCAAGAAGAGTTTGTGGAGTTGGGGGGGCCTTAGACAAGTAGCATGCACGGTAACCTTCTCAGAGGTGCTACCTGTCTATGGCATGGGTGAGGTTAGGTGCTCCACACCATGATTCAATCAGTGGTTGAAAAACTGGTGCAGAGCTCAGGGGTTTGGCTTCATTAGGGACTGGGAATCCATCTGGAGTGATGCAGGCCTATACTGGTGCAATGGTCTGCATCTGTCCAGGAGGGAACCAGGATCCTAGGTGATAGGTTTAGATGTTTCATTGACAAGCATTTAAACTAGCCATGGGGAGGCACTGGAAAAATAGGAAATCCTAGCCCCCAAAAAAAAAATCAGGGTAGTAAGTGAGGTAAACACCAAGATAGAGACACCAATAGGAAGAAAGGCTGGCGTAAATGGAAAAAATGACAAAGGCAATAAGGACAGGGATGGGGCAAAAGGGTAAGACCATCAAGAAATGGAGGGTAATGAGCACCAATGCCCACAGTCTGGGCAACAAGCCCTGAACTGGTGGTCTTGATGAAAGAGGGATGCCTGGGCATTGTGTCAGTTTCAGAAACATGGTACACAGAGAACCATGACTGGGATGTTAACATACCAGGGTACACAACCTACAGGAGAGACAGGGAGGGGAGAAGAGGGGAGGTGTAGCTGTCTATGTAAGGGAAGGGATAAAGCAATGGAACAAAAAGAGTAAAGAGGGAGAAGAGGAGGCACTGTGGGCCACTTTAGAGACTGGAAATGGCACCACAATCCACACAGGGGTTGCATACAGACCCCTCTCAGAGGGAGGGAATGGATAAGGATATGATAGAAGGCATTCTTAGGATGGCAGAGAAAGGGAGATACTGTTGATGGGAGACCTGAATATGCCAGATGTTAACTGGATCACCTTTGCTGCAGCCACGTCCAAGAGCAGGGCCATTCTTGATGCTCTAAAGGGGCATGCTTCAGACAGCTAGTTTTGGAACCCACTCATGAGGGAGCAATCTTAGACCTCATATTCTCAAATGGGACAGTGAGAGGATCTCAGATCTAGAAGTGGGTAGCCATCTGGGCAGAAGTGACCACCAAACAGTGTGGTTCATGATAAATTCAGCTACAGAGGCAAGCCATACAAAAGTGAGGATACTAAACTTTGGGAGGGCTGACTTTGGCAAGATGGGAGAGTGTCTTAGAAAAGCACTAGCAAACAGTTAAGAAGGAGGTGGGGCAACAATGAGGAAATGTCAAAACTGCCATCACAGAGGCAACAAGCCTTTGTGTGAAGCAAATAAACAAATCAAAATGAAAGAAAAGCCACTATGGTTCTCAAAAGAGGTGGCGGGAAGGTTAGGGAGAAAAGATAGCATTTGGGAAGTACAAGGAAACACAGAAGGAGTAGAACAAATAGCTGTACCAGTTAAGGCAGAAGGAAGTAGAGAGGGAAGTCAGAATACAAGGTCCAGACTGAGGAAAAGATAGCCAACTTGGTTAAGAAGGGGACAAAACCTTTATAGATACATCAGGGAGCACTGAAAGACAAAGGGAGGGATAGTGAGGCTGAATAGAATGGAAGGTGGGTGGGCAGAGAGGACAGTGAAAAAGCAGGATACTGAACGAATACTTCTACTCAGTATTCACAAAGAGGAGGGGTACCTAATCCAATTAACAGAAGCACTCTAGATGGGGGTGGCAAACACAGTCCTTTCACAGAAGAAAGGGTTCTGAAAGAACTCCTAAAACTGAAGGTGGACAAAGCAATGGGGCCTGACGGATTCACCCAGAATTCTAAAAGAATTAAGGGAGAACTAGTAACACCGAGTAACCTTTTAACAAACCATGGGAGAATGGTGTGGTACCTAAGGACTGGAGGAAGGATGTAATTCCCCTTCACAGAACTGGGAGCAAGACAGAGGCAGAAAACTACAGACCTGTCAGTTTGACCTCCGTGGTAGGGAAAGTGATGGAATCATTTCTAGAGGAAAGAATTGTTGAGTACCCAGAGGCCAGTGGAGCACAGGACCCCAGGGAGCATGGGTTCACAGTGGGAAGGTCATGTCAGATGAATCTGATTGATTTCTTTGACTGGGTGACAAAAGTAGTAGACCAGGAGGGTTGTGGACATGGACTACCTGAGACTTTAGTAAGGTATTTGACACAGTCCCAAACAAAAGATTAATAAACAAATTAACCAGACTGGGGAGGGTCCCAGGGTGGTAGCCTGCAAAACATTGGCTGGACAACAGGACACAGAAGGTAATTGTAAATGGAGTCCATTCTGAAGAAAGAGGGGTTACTAATGGGTACTGCAGGGTTCAGTACTGGGTCCAGTCCTGTTTAATGTCTTTATAAGTGACATTGCAGAGGGACTGGAAGGAAAAGTATGCCTCTTTGCAGATGACACAAAGATCTGCAACAGGGTTGATACACAAGGAGGTGTGGAAAGGATGAAAAGGGACTTGGGAAGGTTGGAGGAATGGTAGAAGTATGGCAGCTTGATTCAATGCAAAGAAGTGCTAAATAATGCACCTGGGAAACAAAACCCAGGTGAAGAGTGCACAATGCGGGGGTAGTAACAACAACAAAAAGGAAAGGGACCTGGGGGTAATCCTATCAGATGACCTTAAGGTTGGCAAGCAATGTGAGAAGGCAGTAGGGAGAGCTGAGGATACTGGGATGTATAGGAGAGGCATCACCAGCAGAAAACAGGAAGTTGTTATCTCTCTGTACAGACGGTTGGTGAGATCCCATCTAGAGTACTGTGTCCGGTTCTGAGACCTCATCTCTGCAAGGACATAGATAGGATGGAGGAAGTCCAGAGGGGCAACTAAATGGTGCAAGGTCTGCAAGAGAAGCCATATGAGGAGAGACTAAAGGAGCTAATATGTATACCCTTGAGGAAAAAGAGGAGAGGGGACATGATTGAAACTTTTAAGTACCTCAGTGAATAAACAAAGTCCAAGAGGGTAGCATCTTTCAGAAAAGAGATCTGCAAGAACAAGGGACACAATTTGAAGATAAAGGGGATGTCTCAGGGCAATGTGAGAAGATTTTTCACAGAGAGGGTGGTGGATGCATGGAACTACCTTCCTGTGGAGGTTGTGGGGTCTAAAACTGTGGGAGAATTCAAGAATGCATGAGACAAACCTAAGGTAAGTATTGTGGGGATAGGAAGAAATAGGTTGTTGGTTAACTAGAATCTGCAGCTTATCCTGTAGGTAGGAAAGTGGGCAGACTAGGTGGGCCAAGGTTCTTATCTGCCATTAAAGTCTATGTTTCTATGTAACAGGGCCTAGTATGAACTGTGCAAACTGACTAATGCAGCTACATACATCTTCAACAGCTACATGAAACGAAGTTGTCTTTTGACATGGAAACAAATAATATTTAGAATATATGAGAGTGTAGTTTTCTTTAATAAGGATGCTGATTCTGAAGCTAATAACAGTGAATATGGAGCTGTTTACTATCCCTCTTTGAATTATCTCAGCTGTTCCAATGAATCATTCCTTACAATGCTGGAGATAGTGTCAACAGTCCAGTAATGCCAGATAATCCTGCTCTTTCAAATGAACCAGTTACCCTGAAAGTGAAGTTCAAAGTGTGACTTCTGAAATAGCCGACTCATTATGCCTGTTAGAATTGTCTGAGATCTAAATGGTTGCTTCTGATCAAGAAGATAGTGAACCTACTAGTGAACCTTCAAGAGATGCTGAAGTAAGTGGGCCTAGTGAACTAGATATTGTACTAGGAAGTGTTGCTATCTCTGCAGATGCTAACTGTGTGTTGGATGACTCAGATTTCATTGAAATACCTCTTTAGGGTGAACCTGAGTCTCAAGAACCAGAATCTGATTGCTACACCAAATATAGGTAACACCTCCAGTTCTAAATCTCAGACAGTGCAGTGGAAACCCTTTCATCAGAAGCTGTCTTGTTGCTGGACAGTGAGCCAGGAGTAGCTAACTTGAATGTTGATGCCGAAAGACAAGTGCCAGTGCCCCATACGCCAAGTTGTTCAGACAGAACTGTAAAGCTCTGATTCGACTCACTTATGACTTACCAGGAAAGCCTGTAGACCTGCCCATGAATATAGTTCATAAAGGAGCATATGTGACAGCAAATTCCCACCTAAACTGGTGTTTACTGCACTAAACTAGTGTTCTTCTAAGGTGATAGTTAAGCCTTCCACCCAGTATTCTAGGGGTTACCATTATAGAGTTGAAAGGGTCAGTTGAAAGGTCCTCAATGTCTGTTTAGTCTAAACAAATGTTCAAAGGGTTCGAAAGGTCAAATGTTATTTCCTATACTTAAATGAAAATCCATGCAATGCCAAATGTCATGACTAAAGTATAACTGAAACTATGCAATTGCTAGCAAAGTGTCATTTAGAGTAAAAGCCATGGTATAATGTGTATAGTTGTTTCATGCCTGCACAGGTTTTGTATATACTAATGTAAAGTCTAGACTTGTATATAACAAAGGCCTTATAAAATGTGGTTATTTAAATTAATAGACTTGAAGCGGATGCCAAGTTTCCTGGGCATGGGAGAGTGTAGCACCCGACCACAAATTTGTGGGCTTACTCTTAGTGTCTTCCTGGCTCCCATAAAGCCCACAACCTGGCAGATGTCCAGTGAGGAACTTAAATCCATGTTTAGTACTGCTGTACTGTTGTCTTGTGTGAGTGTGCAGATCCTTGCCGATGCACTATTCCTTTAAGAGCCAGCATGTGGTTAGTGTGTTGCCTGGGCTGAATCTGAGTACTATAATGCTCATGACCAGTCAGACTCTTCCCTGATTGTCTCCACCCTGCAGTGGCTAATAATGCAGAGGAGCCCTAGCTTGTAATATAAATATTTAAGTTTAGAGTGTTGTTGTTTAAAATAAACTATTTTATAATTGCCAGTCTCACCTCCCTAATGGGAGCTGCCATCTTTGGTCCTGGACTTCCAGCTTGGACCAATGAGAGCTAAGGGGTCATGAAGGGGCCTAACTGCAATGCCTGCTGGGTAAAACTGTGAACTTTCCAGGTTGGTGTCTAAATGGACCAATAGGAGCACAAGGACTGTGACTGACAGCCCAGGCAGCCAACCGGAAAGCAGTAAAATGGACTTGTTCAAATCCTGACTAAAAAGCTGGCCTGGTGGCACTGAGGGTTGAGGCACTGGACACCACACCGCGCTACACTGGTGACTCGGGTTGAGGAACGACCTTGCGTCATCGGGGTGCTGATGGGGGATTAGGATTGAGCATGCTGATGGGCAGCTCTCCTCTCCTGAGGGAGGTGAGGGGGTTGGCACCACCCCTAGTTCTGCTGTCACAAGGTGGAGGTCTGGTGGGTAGCATAGGCAGAGAAGGGCAGCAAACAGCTATAGGAGGTGGAAGAGGCCGAGCTGGTGCCACAGGATGCAGAGCGTGCCTCCACACACTCGCATGGCCATGTGCTGGGGCCTCGGAGGGGGTCATTGGAAAATTTGTAAAGTTACCTACAGTGGTGTCCCCAGGATGAAACCCGCTTTAAAGCACTCCACACTGTGCTGCAACAGACCTACTGAATAAAGTAATGTAATTTCAATGGCAATTAGTCCCTTTTGTCAAGCAGTAAACTGTGGCATTCACTTCATCCTGGCAGTGTCACATTTTCCTGCATGGCGAAAGGGACTAATTGCCATGATGTCTATTCTTTATTCAGCAGGTCTGCTGCAGCATTCTGCCGACTGCTGCAAAATACTGCAGAATTGGGTTCTCATCCTGGGGACGCCACTGTATGTGTCCCCACCGCCAGTTGGCAGGAGGAGACGATGGGGACCAAACAGCTCTATAAAAAAAAAACCTGACTAAAACAGTGTGCAGTCCAGCTCGAGCTTCCGAACTGAAAGGAGCCTGTGTGACTCAGTGTCTACCAGCAGGAAAAGGCCAGTTTTTGCCTCCTGTGAGTTCTCTTCAGTCCCAGGAGGGATCGAGTGGTCTGGGACTGCATTTAAGCAGAGAAAAGAGATTTCATCTAAAGCAACAGAGAAACTGTCTGTTTACTGAGAAAGAGAAAGCTTAATGGTCTTCAGCCACCGTGATTGTGGCCTACCAACTGTGAAGAGAAATTTCTCCAGGGACTCCTGTTCTGATTGGGAGCCAGTCATTTTGAAGAGAACTATCCTGAGTAAAGCCAGCTGAAGGATCACCAGCACCCTTTCAAACTCTCAAGAGACATTTTTCCTATCTGGGCCTATGCCATTCATGGCCAGCTGGACTATTCCTGTACCACCAGCAGCACCATCCTGGTGAAAGACCAGCTTTGGGGAGTAGCCTCTGTGATACAGCTATGAGCAGGTTGTGGCCACCTACTGGGGAAAGGCCGTGAGCGGACGTGAGTCATGTTGGTCCCAGTCCTCTCAACAGCCTGAGAGAGCCTCAGGTCTTGGATGTCACCAGCACCTTGTTCCATCTGTCTGGGTATAGTGAGTAAAAAACAGGGTAGCTCCCTGCAACTAAGCAATCAAACTATAGTACCATCTAATTCTGTTTGCTAGTTTAAAGTGTTCACAGGTGACTGGGCCATCTAGCCAGGAATTACAATAGGTTCAGAGTTTTACAAGTGTGTTGTATATGTTTAATCACCTTTCCTTCCACCAAGGGCCCCAGTGCAGCTGCAATGCCGGCCAACCCATGGCACCGTGTCAGGCATGCCTGTTTCTGTTCTGGGTAACCAGTGTTTGCATGTACTGTGTGAATCCAGGAACTGATTTCTAATAGTAATTTAACTCTGCTCATTAGAAGTATTGCCATAATAACTCAGATTCTCACCCCTTCCTTGTTAAGTCCCCTAAGTAAACCTGTTGTACTATTTCATGTTTAATTTGACCCATGAGCATATTATTACATGGATTAGAGTGCTAAATTATATGCTGATAATTTAACAGTGTTATGGTTGCATTGAAACTGTCTCTTACAGAGGAATACATGGTGCAAACCAAAAATCCAGACTTGATTGGTAAGTGGTTAGAGCATGAGCATATCATTAATGTGTGCACAGAGTTATATGTTAACTGCTATTACCAAATTGAGAGTATAAGATCACTAGGGCGGATTGTGGGTGTTATTAGCTTTCCAGAGGGCTGTACCTATTGTAATAATTACCAACTTAAGTGCTACTCTAGGTGGAGGCACCAAAATCGTAGCACTACTACTGGTAGGGAGACCCGTACCAGTTAGTCAAGAACCCAGACCCTCAACCTGCAGTTTGGAAGGCAGGCAGGGTAGTAGCCCTTGAATAATGGTGCCAGGGATACATATGGAATATGTATTTACTGCTTTTGGTGAGTTGCAATATCCAATATATAAATGTCTCCAGTTTCATATGTTCCTTGGCAACCCTCCCCATCCTATCCCACCTGCAGGTAATGGCATATCTGGAAAATTGGAACATATCCTTGGCTAGAAGTACAAAATTAAACAAGGGTATTGTGAAAGTGACAGGGTCTTCCAATTCAAAAGACAACCTCCCAAGTACCATTGGGAAAGCTAGAATCCGAGTAATCTCCTGTTAATTAAAGGACCAGTACTATTCAGGGTTTTTGTCCTAGTATGCAGCTGCTCTAGAATCCATAGGAATGTTTCATATAGAGGTTTTCAATTTACCTTTTAAGGGCTGGAGAAATTCTCAGAAAGAGCTGCGTAAACTCTACCAGAGGTGCTGAGAGAGAGGAGTCATTTTTAGTGCATACCACCCTGACTGTCTCCTGTCTTACCCAGGTCATAATGTGTGAAGCATGTGCTGATAAACAATAAGATTTAAAATCAAAACGTGCTAGATCACCCCATGCTTGTGGGAGTATTAGAAGGTTGTGCATGATTCACACTTTTCAACCCACCCAGATACTATATATTTCAGTACCATCTTGTGAAACTTTTTCCAACAGTCTGATGGTGTAAGAATGAGTTGGGTTGGAAATAACAAATAAAAAGAGAGAGAGAGAGAGAAATGGTAGTAGTACATTGGTTTTTAGAACATCTGTTCTAACTCCCAGGGTTTGAGGGAGTAGTTACTAAGTTGCCACATGTTTTGCAACTCTGCAAAGAAATGTCCATAACTGAGATTAAAAGTTTGGGAAACTGAGGGGTCAGATGGACCCCAGGTGTCAAAAGCTATTGTGAGTTTCCCAGGAGACATAATTTTATAATAGAGCCTGGGGTATTCTTAGGTTCCACACTGAACTATTAGAGTAATTTCTTTTAGCAACAGGTATCGTGGGTAGAGGGTACCACTCTACTACTAGGGTTATTAAAATTTTGCAAAAGTTATTGGGTGGGTGTACCACTAGATTGTTAGGGATCTATAAGTAAGTGTACAGGGATCAGGTGGGGGGCAATGCCTGAAGCTCTACACAATGCCTCCCTGCATACCTGTACATGTGCATAGATGCTTTTAGGCAGAGTTGCTAATGACCACATAATGGCATGCTATATGTGGTTATTAGCTTGCAGGCCTCTGAATATGACATCCAGAAGCAAAATGTATTATTTTTATATATATTTCAAATGTTTAACTGAAATACATACTGACCTGGTAACTGGTCCTTTCCAGATCCATCATGGGGAGGAAACAGAAAATATAACAAGGTGTCATAAGTACAATAAATTAACAGTTGTGCAAAAGGCAAATAACATGGGCAAGAAATACAACACAATAAGGTGCATTAGGATAAATGTGATAGGGGCAGTGGTTGGATATGTGTACTCTGCTCTTTTAATTTATTCCTGTGTTGTTTTGTCTAGTGGTATGGATGAGCGGCTCACGCCTGTGTTTTTTTTTTTTTTTCTGTGTCAGGTAGGGATAGCGCGTGTAGTCTAGACACCTATACCACGCCTATTCGCATTCCCTTTTTGTAAACTTTATTCTATCGAATGGACGGGCATCTGAATTGCCCGTAAAAAGCATTGGAGAGTTATCAAAGTAGAAAGAAGAATATGTAAGGAATTATTGTTACCGGCATTAGATGGTTTGGGTAATTGGTGTTTCAGTCTGCCGCTCCTTTTCCTCTGTTTCCGTATTGCCCAAATAGCGACAATCTGAGAGTCTAAAAGAAACGCTGAACAGGGACCTTATTCTGGTAGTTTTACCTTTTGGTTACCCTTTTCCCATCCCCTTCGTGCAGGTAAAACCCTCCAGAAGATTTGTGGTGGTTTCTCCTGTGCGACTTTACACGCTCACATAGTGAGCGCTTTGTGAATTGTCAAATTAGCGTTACTGTAAAAGGAGATAGTAGGTTAGAAGCCCTTTGATTTACCTGCTTTCCTGATGAAGTAAGTGATTTTATAAGTGGGTTAAATTGTTTTCTCGGTCTTCGAGGATTATCCTCCTCTAGCCGAGTTCCGGGTTCTTCTTTCCTTTTGTGCTATAGGAGCCGGGCGGCCCTGTTTCTCCCCGCTTTATTTAGTGAAGTTTAGGGAGGGTCTTTCAATTATTTAAACTTAATAAATTAATGATAGAAATATGGACAAAAGGGTAAAACTTTCTTTATGTAAATATAGAAATGCTAACATTGTTTCCTCCAATGTTTATATGTTATTAAATGCATATTAAATATACAAAATGTTGGGTTTGATAGAATCAACTACTGATTGACAGCTAAAAGAACCAATCATGTTGTTTGTGTGCCTTTAAATAACAGACTAGGTTAGAGCTGAATCAGATCGATCCTGGGTGTTGTGCCTGTAACACCTTGCTGGGCAGTTGTGCTTTTCCTGCATTGTAAGGACTTGTTTCCAGTCAGAAATGCTGTATGTGATTTTTTTTTATTTATTTTCGAAAGTACGCTTTTATTTTTATTTTTGTCGGATGCATTTTGGGACTTCTACCAATAAAAGCTTATGGACTTCAGCTTTATGTCCTCCCATTGATTCTATGTTGCCTGATGCTCTGCTTTCCACATTGGTGTGAGAAGTGGGATTGCTGCATGTTACTGGTTGGGGCTAACTAACTAGAGGACCCAAGTTGCAGTTCCTGGGCAACTTGGATGTCCCAGGATAAAGAAGATTTAGCAATTCAGCACAGACTGCAGGGGCTCAGACCAGGTCTATCACTGCAATATAAGTTGTCCTTGCTCCCAGGGTTAGAAGCTGGTACCGGAGAAAAGTGCCCATCACTGTGACAGCCCAGATGGAGGAGACGAAACCGAGGGACTGGCACAAGCTGTTGGAGGTGAAGAGGAGGAAGAACACTTCCTGAGGAACCCCAAGATTTATTAAGGTGGTTATGTGCCAGACAATTGAGATGGAACGTCAAAGGGACAGAGATCACAGGGAATATGAAGCTCGGTGGAATGACACCTTGAAAGCATGTCAAGTGATGGGTCAGGGAAGACTCCTGATGCTCAAGGAAGGGGGTCAGAAAGATATCAAGTTGGCAAAGCTTACTAACACTGATGATATTGAAGCCTATTTATTAACTTTTGAGAGGGTTGCTACTGCTTGTAATTGGCCCAGAGACCAATGGGTCACACGTCTTGCTCCCTATTTGACCGGTAAGGCCCAGATAGTGTATAGTTGAGTGGAGATAGCCGAGGTGAACAACTATGACCGGTCAAACAAGCTATATTGAAATGATATGACATTAACACTGAAACCTATCGACAAAGGTTCAGATCATATAGGTATGGAGTAGCAGATAACCCGCAGGATGCTTTACACAATTGAAAGACTTATGTCACAAATGGATGCAACCTACTACTAAGACCAAAGAACAGCTTATTGAGATTATAGTATTGGAGCAGTTTCTTCAGATATTCCTCCAGAGGTACAACTATGGGTCAAAGAACATTGTCCAGAAACATCTGACACTGCGATATGTTTGGTCAAGATTATATTGCTGCTAGACCCCACAAGCAAAGAAGCAGCCTTCAACCAAACCTACAGCACCCGGTAAAGACCTATCTCTACTCCAACCCTTTGAGAAATACAGCTAGCACTCCATTAAATACTGGTATGCAAGGATGTTAAAACCGGTCAGGGGCACAGTCCTGATATAATTTGTCATGAATGCAGAGTTAAAGGACATATTGCAAGATTTTGCCCTAAAAATTAATTGAGTCCTCTCATCTTGCCTTAGATAATTGGGGATGCTACTTGATTACTGTACAAATTGGTACAAAATCTGTTATAGGACTATTAGACTCAGGAAGCAAACAAACCCTGAAACAAGCAGAATTACTGAATGTAACTCCATCCCAAGAAAACCCACCACAGAAGTGATCTGTATCCATGGGGACATTCATAGATATCCATTAGAAGAAACCAAATTACTGATTAAAGGGCAAGCACAGACCATGAAGGTGGGAGTTGTGCCAAATTTACCATTTCCTGTACTAATCGGACATGACTGTCCTACTTTTCAGCAGCTAATGTCAAACAATCTTTGTGCCATGATGACTAGATCACAAACAAAAAGTACAGACTTTTCAAGATTTGGATGAGGATCTCTAGAATCTTATTTTCCTTTTGAACAGGATGTGTTTGGGACCCAAGGGAAAGATAAGAAAACCAGAAGACAAAAGAGGACTGAGAAACATGATTGTACTAGAAATCATATTAACAATAATAGTAATAATACTAAGGTTGGGTAGAAGGATGTGATAAAAGTATGTTCATTGAATCACAAAACAAAGATGAAACTTTAAAAGTACTGTTGTCTAACCAAGGAAAGGAGCAAGAGTTGGGAAATAAATATCAAACAAGAGCTGGGCTAATGTATAGAATATGTAAGAATCCTAGAACACAGGAAATTGTAGAACAGCTATTGATTCCTGAACAGTTTAGGTCAATTTTAATCAGCCTTGCACATGACATTCCTATGGCCGGACATTTGGGTAGGGATTGAACCTTAAGCCGATTACTATATAGGTTGTACTGGCCAGAATACATGAGCAAGTAGCTGACTATTGCAAAAGTTGTCCAAAATGCCAGAAAGTAACCAAAATTATAAAAAGAATAAAGTACCTATGCAAGTAATGCCCTTATTTTCAACTCCTTCCAAAGAATTGCTATGGACATTGTTGGTCCGGTTCAAAAAGTGCTAAGGAAACCAATATATTCTAGTGGTCTGTGATTATGCGACCAAATATCCGGAAGCAATACCCTCCGTACAGTTACTGCTCCTAGAATTGCTGAAGAATTGGGAAAAATAGTCGTAGAGTAGGTATACCCAAGAAATACTAACTGATCGAGGTACAAACTTTTGTTTTCAAGTATTGAAATGGCTTTATCAGACCTTGGGTATAGAGGCAATACGAACTTCACCTATCATCCTCAAACCGATGGTCTAGTAGAACGTTTCAATCAAACTATGAAAAGATGATCCAGAAGTTTGTACATGAAGAAGGGAGACAATGGGACTTATACCTCCCTACTTAATGTTCAGATACCTGAAGTGCCCCATGCCTCAACTGGCTTCTCACCTTTCAAACTATTGTATGGGAGGAATCCAAGAGGACTACTAGACATCATAAAAGAATGGTGGGAAGAAAGTAAGATAACCACAACAAATGCCTAACAGATTATTTGATTCAATTGTGTGAACGAATAAAAAGATATAGTCAGCAAGCTCATGCTTCTAACCAGAAACAAATAACTAATACAAAAACACTATGATAAAGGGACAAGTATGAAGGTTTTTAGTGAGGTGATCAAGATTACTATTACTACCATCCACTGACAATAAATTGTTAATGAAATGGCTAGGTCCATACAAGGTGATTCGGAAAGTGGGACCTGTCACATATGAGATTCATATGCATGATAAGACCAACAAGAGGCTAATCTACCATGTCAATCTTTAAAACCTTGGACTGAAAGAATACCTAAACTATGTAGCTATGTATATCCTGATAATGGTACTAGCGAGATGGATGTAGCCTATAAACGGTTAGAAGGACGAGGTGGAGTTGAGGATATAAAATAAATCCAAACTTGACTACCCCACAAAAACAGAGTTATTGGAAATCATACAAACATATAAGGATACTTTTAGAGGTTCTCCTGGGAGAGTAAAAGGGTAGCGCACAATATAGATTTGTCCCAGACTAAACCAGTACGCCAAAAGCCCTATCGCCTTCCTGAGAAAGTGAGAGCAACCGTAATACAAGAACTTCTTAAAATGCAGGAAATGGGAATAATTTAACCTTCGATAGCTTAATGGAGCTTCCCATTAATTGTGGTAAAATAAAGGAAGGTGGTGTATGTTTATGTCTAGACTTCCGTCGCTTCAATGCCATTTCTGATTTGACAGTTATCCGCTGCCCTCGCATCGATGGCGCTTTGGACCACTTAGGTAATTCCCAGTATTTCTACTATTGACCTAACCAAGGGATACTGGCAAATTCCATCAGAACCAGAGGCAAAAGAAAAACGCTTTCAGTACACCCTTAGGTTATTCCAATTTACCGTGATGCCTTTCCTGCTGCATGGAGCCCCTGCAACATTTCAAAGGGTAATGGATAAAATATTAGCCCCCATTCCACTTATAGTGCCGCTACTTAGATGACGAGTGGTGTTCAGTCCAACATGGCAGGAGCACCTGCAACATCTGACTAAAGTCCTGTCCGCTATTTCTAATTCTGGTTTAACCATAAATCCCAAAAATGTACTATGGGAATGCAGGAAACTAGATATTTAGGGTTTTGATAGGACGAGGAAGCATAAAACCAGATGTGAGTAAGGTAGAAGCCGAGCTAATTGTCCTAGACCCCAAACAAAAAGATGTTCGTACTTTCTTAGGGTTAGCCGGATATTATCGACATTTTATTCCTTCATTTTCCACTATAGCAGGGCCCCTATCTGACCTTACAAAAACGAATGCCCGATAAAATAATTTGGGACCCTAAATGTGAAGAAACATTTTGTACTATAAAGGAGGGAGGAGAATGTGATAGGGGCAGTGGTTGGATATGTGTACCCTGTTCTTTTAATTTATTCTGTGTGTTGTTTTGTCTAGTGGTATGGATGAGCGGTCTACGTCTGTGTTTTGTTTTTCTTTTTTCAGTGTCTGTGCATAGGGATAGCACGGTGTAGTCTGGCCACCTATACCACGCTATTTGTACTTCTCTTTTGTAAACTTTATTCTTATGAATGGACGGGCATCTGGAATTGCCTGGTGTAAAAAGCATTGAGAGTTATCAAAGTAGAAAGAAGAATATGTAAGGAATTATTGTTACCGGCATTAGATGGTTTGGGTAATTGGTGTTTCAGTCTGCCGCTTCCTTTTCCTCTGTTTCCGTATTGCCCAAATAGCGACAATCTGAGAGTCTAAAAGAAACGCTGAACAGGGACTCCTTATTCTGGTAGTTTTACCTTTTAGGTTACCCTTTTCCCGTCCCCTTTTCGGTGCAGGTAAAACCCTCCGGAAGATTTGCGGTAGGGTTTCCTCTGTCGACTTTCTTGCATGTTCGCACAGTAGCGTTTGTGAATTGTCAAATTAGCGTTACTGTAAAAGGAGATAGTAGGTTAGAAGCCCTTTGATTTACCTGCTTTCCTGATGAAATAAGTGATTTTTATAAGTGGGTTAAAATTGTTTTCTCGGCTCGAGGATTATCCTCCTCCAGCCAAGTTCTGGGTTCTTCTTTCCTTTGCGCTTATAGGAGCCGGGCGGCCCTGCTTTCTCCCCGCTTTATTTAGTGAAGCTCAGGGAGGGTCTTTCAATTATTTAAACTTAATAAATTAATGATAGAAATATGGACAAAGGGTAAAACTTTCTTTATGTAAATATAGAAATGCTAACATTGTTTCCTCCAATGTTTATATGTTATTAAAATGCATATTAAATATACAAAATGTTGGGTTTGATAGAATCAACTGCTGATTGACAGCAAAAGAACCAATCATGTTGTTTGTGTGCCTTTGTGTGCCTTTAAATAACAGACTAGGTTAGAGCTGAATCAGATCGATCCTGGATGTTGTGCCTGTAACATCTTGCTGCGCTGTTGTGCTTCTCCTGCATTGTAAGGACTTGTTTCCGGTCAGAAATGCTGTATGTGATTTTTTTATTTATTTTCGAAAGAACGTTTTATTTTTTTTTTTGTCGGATGCATTTTGGGACTTCTGCCAATAAAAGCTTATGGACTTCAGCTTCTTTATGTCCTCCCATTGATTCTATGTTGCCTGATGCTCTGCCTTCCACAATAAACAAAATAGCAAAAGTTCAAAAGCAATACTAGTACAGCATATGAACAATACAGTAAATTGGGAGGGTGGGTATGGGGACACACTGTGCAGAAGCAAAGCTCAGGACTGTGGGTGGAGGTGGTAGAGGGTGGTGGATGGCAGCATATGACACAATGTTGGGAGCAATTGCAGGAGAAATAAAGTTGTAAAGTCATGCAGTGGCAGAGCTGGGGGGCTGGGGGGAGTAGCTGCCCTCCTAGCAATGCCAGCATGAGTAGTGGTGCCCTCTACCATCTTTATTCTCTATTGGGTGTCCATTATGGAGCCCATGGTTGCCTGAATTGGCTCCCCTCCAGCTCCCAAACCTGGCTCCACTACTGAAGTCATGGAGGAGAGACTTGGGGAGTAGAGGGAAGAGGCAGAGCAGATGGTCAGGGGAAGAGGGAACAACGTTTAGAGAAGCAATTGGAGAAAGTGGCTTGCCCTGCAGTAGATTGCCTTAAAGACAGGGAAAGGGAATGAAACACAGAAACATGGAAACTTAGAAGTTGACAGTAGATAACCACCACAAGGCCCAACTAGTCTGTCCATTTTTTCTACCTTATGAGATTTTGTGTTGCAAAGTCAGTATGAGGAGGTAGGGGATGTCACGGAGACAGGCAAGGTATGAGGAAGGAGCCAAGCCAGAATCTATAGATTAGGAAGCACAGTTGGTGCATCAACTAGCATCAAGGGAGAGAATGGAATGGAGTGCAGGGAGCAGCAGTATGTGCAAGGGGACAGTCCAGTGCAAAACAGTAGAAAGACTGGAAAAGGAGGTCCATCCTGGCTAGTGTGGGCTTAGGAGCAGGTAAGTCTCACCTAAATAAGGAGGAAGCCAGGTGAGTAGTGGGGTACCTAACAC
This sequence comes from Neoceratodus forsteri, assembly GCA_016271365.2. NCBI lineage: Eukaryota > Metazoa > Chordata > Ceratodontiformes > Ceratodontidae > Neoceratodus > Neoceratodus forsteri. The sequence continues at coordinate 323,780,681 of JADMNL010000023.1, forward strand.
CAGGTAGATAACACTGGGGTATACAACTAGTAACAGGTACTGTGTAATAAAGCACTCACACATGCAGTGAAGACAAGGAACAATGGTAGGATAATATTAGGTGCTTGGTGATAAACACAGTGCAAATGAATCTGGGACTGAGGGAGCTACAGTCACTTACTGAGGCAGGGGCAGATGCTATCACGGGCTCACCCCTAGGCACAGCTGGATCCCCTACTGCCAGGAGACCCCCGATGAACCTGGTGACTTTGACTACCAAGAAGAAGAAGAAGAAGAGCTTCTTACCTTCTATCCAAGGAGCCTTTTTTCTAAAATTCAATAACTAGTAGTCGAGCGTCCTACTAAAATGAGGCATCAGGATGACAAACCTTTTTCCTTAAAATGTTATACCATACAAAATAAACCCAGGCAGAGTTCATAAGAAAATCATAAAAGTTTACTTAAAGAAAGAAAATACATTAGAATATTCTACACAATTTAGGGTATTGGGTTGCAGACAGCAATGTTAAAAAAGTGGAATTCAACAATAACCCTACACACTATGAATGTTAACATTTCTACCTTTTGATGTTTGGAGTCCAAGGTATGAAAAGTCCCATCTGCCAGAAAACTTCTTTAAGTTTTCTGAAAAGAGTTCTCAAAAAGTTCAACAAGATGATGACAGTCTCTGAATTTTCTTCTTCAGCAAAATTCAGGGTTTTCAGAGAAAAGCTCCTTTCCCAGAGTTTTCTCTCTTTCTTCATTGAGACAAAGTTCTCCTCACTAATCAGTAGTTCTTTTTAGCAAAACTACCCAAAGCTAACACCTGGCAAAAATATACCAAAAGCCAAAATCACTGTTTTCTGGATGATTCCTTTTTTATACCTCAAGTGATGTCATTCCAGCCTACCCTTTTGATTGGTCAGCTATTTAGGCTGGGATGATTCAGCAGTTCACCCTTTTTCTGGAGGTGTCTCTCGATCCGCCTAGTTTCTCCAGAGTATAAAATGCCAGAAATTCCTTCAAATTAGGGTCTCTATCCACCATCCTAACCCCCACCCACTGTGGTCTAATGAGCTTAGTTTAGCATGTTGATCCCCTGCTGAACAGTTTCTGGTAAATACATCTCTGCTCTTTGATCTTAGGAAACCCACAACATACAGTACAAAAGGACCCCAGATGTCATGTCACCATTCTCCTGGTTGTGAAATCTGGACATTCAAACACAAATGACACTTTGAATGATCATTTAAACCAGTTCCTGACTTCCAGTCCTTTGATATGTAAGCCTGTCTGAGAGCCATACCCATCACTCAGCTTTTTAGATCTTTCCCCAGGTTTTCTAATAGAACGCTTAAAAGGCCGGTGGCTCAACTCTGAAACACAACCCATGTACTGTATATATATATATCATATCTGAACAGTATAAATGTATGGGGCTATCTCATCACATCTGCGCACTGTTCAAGCAGAGTGGTTGACTGATGGCTGACTCCACAGCTGACTCTCACAGTGTGATGCTTTTATGCTCATTCTCTTGCACTTGGGGCCCACAGAGTGAAGGCTTGCAAGGTGGCAGCAGCATTTTGAGGGAGTATGTGCCCTGCCCAGTCTCAATTCAGCTACATGATTGACTGAAATGTGAAGGTGGAAGCACAGTTTTCAGCTGGAGGGTCTGACGCCTAGGGAGGGCTTCTGGAAGCAATCGGTAAGGAAGGATGGCAAGGAAAACCAGCAGGCTTACTTCACAGCCCCTATGTACTGCTCCTAATGGCAAGGAATCTGTTACTGGTGGAGACATGGGAGTCTTTAAGTCCTTTTTCCTGTCTTCAGTGGCGGAAGCAACAAGCATTTTATGTCCTGCCCACAGTCTCAATTCAGTAACTTGATAGATTGAAATATGTAGGTGGCATGGATTTCGACTGGAAGGTCTGCTCCTAGGGAAGTCTTTGGAGGCGATTGGTGAAGAGAAGGGCAAGGAAAACTAGCTGGCTTTCCTCGTCACCCGGTGTGTGCTACTCCCTCCAGATTGTGATGAATCTGAAAGTGCTAATCCATTTTGGATGCACTATCCCCTTGCTCCTGGGTGTCTATTTCAAGCAGATCGCTAAGGTGTGCAGCACATATGTACTGTATGTGGTGCTTCCATAGTCGATATTCATACAGAGAGAGAATACACCAGACAGAATGCATTATGTTATGAATATGCTTTCTGATGAACACACTCTATTTTGCATGTGGCACCATGATATATGGTGTGCAAATGGGCACATCTAAACATGGGGATCTCGACCACTAGTGCTTGTTTATTGAGATGTTTGGGTATTCTGCTACCATGATTGGAAAGTCAAAATGTGTTTATAATAAAACAGATGTGGTTAGGTCCTATCCTAAAAATGCATTTGTGCCACTAGAAACATCTTTGATTAATTTACTACTTCAAGAGCAGTTAAGACTGGCTCTGTTTTAAAAGAAGCTGGTAATTAGGGTTGATTAAGAAATTAGTTTTGGACGTGATTTAAAGTGCAATATACTACAATTTTAATATCACCTAAGGAATTGCTATATCCTTTAACAAAGATGAACAATAAAACTGAATTTAATGTTGAGTGTTTTCATTTCAATAAATGGTCAAAATATTGACGCAAAATAAAACCCTTGCACTGAGGTGACCATCGAACATGATCCTGCTCTTCAGGGGTATCGGTTAGTCCAAAGTGATTGTGTTTCCCACTGGAATCAAAATTGAGATAAAAACAAAATACTTAATAAAAAGTAAATAAAGCTCCGAGATGTCTCTTGGCTTATTAAAAGCATCCCAGTATAACCTTTTGCATTCCAGAACCACTCAGCTTCTTTGCTCTGTTTTGGAACCCTAAGATGTCTTGAGGAGATACTTTTGAGTAATCAAAAGACATCACTTAAGCCCCTTTACTTATAAAGTATTTCTTTTAATTTTGACCAGAAAAGGCACAGCAGCCTTTGATACTTTATGCCCATATGTATCCTTGAGGGTGAGTTGCATGGATCTGGTTTTATTGTCGGGGAATTTTAAGTGAGACATTTTTATTTATATAACACAAATCACTTCCTCTGTGGACCGATAGTACTTTTGATACACTGATGTGAGTTTTGTCTAGATTAAAGTTACCTTTGTGTCAGCAGTACACTGTTGTCCACTTTGCATAGATCAATGGTCAGCGAACTATAGTACTAATTGGAACAGCACCACACAGTACGCATGACTAACACACACACGCACACACACATACACACACACACACACACACACACACACACACACGTCCCTAAAAGAACATCTTTATCTCACTCTCTGCTGCTTGCCCTGCTGCTCATACTCCATTGCTCCTGCTGCTGGTGTATCTTTCTGAGGGTGGTGTTTACCCACCAGGACAATGTACTGACTGCTGGCACCAGATCACAAATTATTTTTGGAGGTGGGTAGTATGAAAACTGTCACATTCAGGGTTACTGGAGCTGGTGGCAACACTGATGAAGGCCCACTGTGGCTGGAGCTGTTACTGACAATGGCAAGATCAAGAAAGACCTACAGGAGCAAGACATACAACTGCATATTTCAAAGTCAGTAAAGACCCTTGAGTGCATAGCAGTGCCACTGCAAGCTATAATGTACATATTTTAAGTGTGTGTGTGTGTCTGTGCTGTTGTTCAAACCTTTGCACAGCCCAATACCATTAGTACTTTAATTCTACTTTTAGGAACATGAAGACTGCCATACAAAACAAGGAAAATGTATCTTTTTATGGGATGTCACCAAAATGCCAACTACAAGTGGCCAGGCAGTGGTCCAGCACATAGCCACCTGGCATGCACTTGCTGCACACTGCAAAACCACAGCTCAGAATCTCATCTCACACACACACATATTGTATATCACACTGGTTGAGGCCTCAGAAGGAGGAAGAAGCTTGCAACTTGACGAATGTAAAGAGCTTAAAGACTGCTACAAAAGAAACAAGCATTTGTCAATGCAGAATGTTTGCTTGCTGGCAATAGCAGTGGAAGTGCAGGAGTTAGACAGATGGAGTATAAAATGGCAGTGATGTATTGAACTGATATCAACTCCACTCCACCCTGCAGAGATGGACAGGCATTGTGGTGTGCCTTTGGGTCATCACCCATAATGGTCACAACATTTCACCTCACCCTACCCTGCAGATTCTGACAAGTGTCGAGGTGTGCCTTGGGGTGTTCGGGCTTTACACTCATCTCATTCCATAAGGAAATACGCTGAAATGGGTGAAGTATAGGAGATGAGGTGAACTCGGGGCTAAAGAGTCCAAGGCGCACCTCAGTGCCTGTCACTGGCTGCAGGGTGGGGGGTGGGGTGGAATGACATGAGCATTACTGTCGTCAGTCCCAGGTCACACCCTGATTCCTATCAGTCCCTACAGGGTAGGGCGTTATGGTCAGAAACCCTAACACTCTGGGCATTTCTTGGTATTTTTACTTGAGTTTTCAACATGGACTTTTGTGACCCCACCTCATGCAACCAGTCACACTATTAGTTTGTTAGCTGAAAGGTGATTTTGCACAGTGGCTGTACCATTTGGCCACAGGTGTGAAAACACATTTTGAACACAGTGTGAAAAATGACAGCTGTACTGTTCAGAAGGAGGTGTAAAAATAGCAATGTTGAAAATCTGGAGTGAAAATATAAATAAACTGGTGAAGTCACAAGTGTGTAGAAACAGTGCAATGCATACCCATAATGCAGTTATTTTGGGGATTTTTTCACCAGGTTTTCAATATAGGCATTTTGGGACCTCTGCTCATGAACAGTGTTACTGTGATTTTCTTAATCTGTCCTGAACACTGATTTCCTACAGTGACTGCTCTATTCTGCGCCAGAAGTGAGAAAACACATTTTGGCCAGGATAGAAAAATGGCAGCTGTACTGTTTATGAGGATGTGTGGAAAATGCCAATGTTGAAAATCTGGAGTGAAAATAATACAATTTGTGAAGTTACGAGGGTGCATAGAAACTGCACAATGCACGTCGTAATACATTCATTTTATGGACTTTTGTCACCCAATTTTCAACATTTGCATTTTAGGATCTGCTCATGAACAATGTCACTGTGATTTTCTTAATCTATCCCGAACACTGATTTCCCACAGCGGCCGTTGCTATTCTGCGCTGAAGTGCGACAAACATTTCGACCGGGATGTGAAAAATAATAGCTGTACTGTTCATAGGAGGTATGAAAATGCCAATCTTGAAAATCTGGAGTGAAAATATTACAGATTCATGAACTTGCAAGTGTGCATGGAAACTGCACAAGGCATGTCAGTAATATCATTTTGGGAATTTTTTCATCAAATTTACAACATAGGCTTTTTGAGAGCCCGCTCATGAACAGTGACACTGTTGTTTCATTAATTGGTCCCGATAGGTGATTCCGCGCAGTGACTGCGAATCACCTTTCAGGACCAAATAATAAGATGACAGTCACTGAATTCATGGAGATGGGGTACCAAGAATCCCATGTTGAAAATTTAGTGCAAAATTCAAAAAAATGACCAGGATATGCATCAAAGTTGAAAAACTAATTTATGCCATTACACAGCTTACCAGCATTTCTTCAGTTTGTGGTCGGCTTTGAAGAGTGAAGACATGTACCGGTCCACCGGAGATCATTGCACCAGCTTCCAGAGGTAAGTATGGGGTGATGGGGTGGGGGAGGTTAAAAGTAGAGGGTGGGCGTGTTGTAGGGACAAAAGAGTCAACGAGGGACCATTTTCTTTGCTACAGGTTTTTTTTTACAAAGACGATGCAGGACTTTTGCCACACTGGGGTGGGCTCCCAGTGTGGCACCTGGAAGATTTGCTTGGGGGCAGTGGAGCCAGCGAAGTTGGGCACCCCATTGGTCATACAGTGTGTGGGGGGCACATGACAACTCGACTTGTGCCACGCTGGGCTGGGCCTTAGTGTGGCACCTGGAAGTTTGTTTTTGGGGGACACTAGAGCCGACTGGCACCCTTGTTGGACATACAGTATGCTGGGGGCATGTGCATGAGCCGAGATGAATTGGGCACCCTCAGCACACAATAAATGGGGGTTGCACCATGTCGGAGGAAGATGCAGTGGTGTACAGTTGAAAGAAATGACAGCTACAATCAGTGGTAGTGACATGTAGGCAATTTGCATACTGCTGATGGCACGGCAATGCTGCAAATTGCCCACATGTTACCACCACTGATTGTAGCAGTCATTCTCTTTCAACTGTACACCATCAGAGCCCGAACGGCTGTCATAGACAGCTCGGACATTCATTGGTGCGTGCAGCTGCACCTGCAAAAAGGTTTACGGCATTGAGCAGGGTGCCAACACCTACAAAAACTTGTATGGTGGCAATATGTTTCTTGCACATGTGTGCAAGCAAACATAAAATGAATTTATTTTAAATTTTTTATGGTATGCCACCAAGGGGCCAACTACCAATGATCAGGCGCTGTCATGCAGCCATCTGGCACTCACTTACTGTCCAGTAAAAGTAACGCCAAAAAAATCACATCTCAGGCAGGGGCTTCAGTCACTCTTTCTGTATACCCTGCTAAAATGCCAGTCCTGCAATGAAAACAATTGTGTGCTGTACTGCTGATGAGATTAGGCAAGTGGGCACTGGCAGGCTGCTACCTCATGCCCCGTATGCCCCATGCCCAGCCCCTAGCACACTCCTCCACAGCAGAGATGCAGTGAAGTTTTAGTTCAGTTGCAAAGTTCCAGCAATTTCATTGATTTTAACTTCTTGAAGCACTTCCTGAAGTTGCCTATTTTGTAGGCAACTTTGACTTCAAAAACGCTGCTGCACTTTGCCTATAAATTCACCTCAGACATTACTTTACAGTGAATTCATGCAAAGTTTTCTCTGAAAGAGGAATGAGAGCCTGTAGGTCACAGCTCTGTGTACACAGTGTCCTTCAGTTTCTTTTTGCAGTCTGTGTGAGTGAGTGGAAGGGAACAGATCTTGCTTATTGAGCCTTGAGAAACAGATTGCACATCAAAGTTTTACAGTTTTTGGGGGCATTTTATACACCTTTTCTTGTGTTAGAAGTTTGTTAGTAGTTACTTAGTTGTGGTTTAGGTCTGATTTTCTTTATATTTCTGTACTTTCTTCTACGGCCTTCTATCTGTATTTTCCTTTTACTTCTGTATTCAGATGTTCGAATTTTGTGAATTCTTGTTATTTATTTTTAAAATTTTCTTTTCCGCCTTTTCCAAATTCACTTTCAATGTATTGTTTTTACTTTTATATCTTTCTTTTAAATAAAAATGAGTAAGATAAGAGGAGAGTGGGAAGAGGGAGTCAGAGTGAGGAGACGGAGGAGAGGGACAGTGGTCTCGTGGTCAACAGATGGGACATGCCGTCCCATCTGGCTGAAGAGAACACCTCCTGCATGGACTGCACCAGCAGCAGCTGGTGTTGGAAGAAGAGCCATCAAGAAGCCTGTAGCAGCAATGACTTCTTTGTCTGCAGGATTTCCCTACCACCCACAGCTCAGCAGCAACAGTTAGTATTAGTGCCCTCTGTTACTGCTGTTGTGCTACTGGAAGAACCTGCAAGGGATGAACCCCTGTGCCCCCATGATACCACCACCACCACCACCACTGGCTGATCCTCATGAGGAGGAGCCCCTGACACCATCCACCTCAAGCTTCTCCCTTAGGCATCAGCACAAGTCCCTAGTTTGGGAATTTTTATGTGAACCTCATGGACAACAGTGTTGTGGATGTGTAAACTGTGCCAGACAGTTGTCTGGCATGCTACAAGGGTAGCCACTGGGAACGGTGGGCAGCACACCCACCTTAGAGTATGGCATCACTGGGAGTGGAGGAATACAAGAAGGTGGCTGAGAGGGGTGGAGATGGTGCCACACCTAGTAGTCCTTCTGTGCTGTGTGGAGGGGCAGTGCAGCAAGCAATGGTGAAGTACACAGTTTCTGGAGGGGGCACCAAAGAGGAAGTGGGACCTGTAGCCAGACTCAGGGGCTATGGCCAGGGATGGCAGATGAGACCCCAGCTGCAGATCCTCCTCCTTCAAGTTCTCAGTTGAGAGATGAAGTGGCACAACTCCATGTTGAGATGGGGACCTCAATGCAGAGTTGTGTCCATGGAGGCCACACTAAAGATGTTACTGTCAAACCAGAAGACTCTGCTTGATGGAATGGCAGAACTTTGGTGGGTGCACCCTCTGTCCCACCCTGGCCATAGCAATGAATGCACACCATATGTCTTAAATTCTCATTTCCCTATTTTCTCATGTCTTAGAAATTATATATACTTGCTACATGTTGCTGCGCTGTGTTAGACAGTCTCCCACCATAGCAATAGCACTTCTAAGTTGTAATTCACTTAAAGAGGACAGGAAATAATTTCTAAATGGCAGCTGTTTGTAAAGTCCTTATTTTCAGGACTTATAGTCATACGCCTAAATTATCCATATTTAACTTCACCTGAGTAAAACTGACATGAAGGACTGTACTTTGCATGGTTTTATTTTTATGGGTGAATTCTGTTACAGTTCCTTTATGGAACCTGTGAGCTGGAGTTTTAGCAATGTCACGGTTTGTGCACAGAACTCTGAGCAAGGGTCTGATAGGTCAACAACTCATGATTAGCATTCTGTACACAAACTGTGACATAGTAAAACTCCAAACTACTGGTTTCATGAAAAGAACTGTGCGCACATTGTCCATAAAAGAAAATAACTGAAAACACAGTTTTTCATATCCGTGTTTATTTAGGTACAATTAAATATGGATCATTTGGAGATGTGAGTTTCATTGTTGTAAACAGGAATATTACAAAATTTTGCCAGTTAGCACAAAGTTCCTGTCCCTTTAAGTTCCCAGAAATGCACTATATAAAATCTCATTTCCTTTTTTAAAGTCCCAGAAATTATATATACATGCAACATGCTGCTGCATTGTGTCAGTCTCCACCACAGCAACAGCACCTCTAAGTTGTAATTCACTTTAATGCCCAGAAATGCACTATGTTAAAATCTAATTTCCCACTTTTCCTCAAGCCCTAGAAATTATATATGATGCTGCTATATGCCTGCGGCAGCAGTGTTGTGACATGCAAACTATGCCAGACAGTTGTTTGGTGTGGTAAATGAGACAGATACTTGGGCACTGGTGGGCAGCACACCCACCTTAGAGTAAGGCACCAATGTGAGTGGGAGAAACACAGAAAGTTGGCTGAGAGGATGGAGTTGGTGGCAGTGGAAGTGGTTCTTCCTTGCCAGGTGAGAGGCACAGAAAGCAATGGTGAAGTGCGCAGTTGCAGAAGTGGGCACCAATGATGGAAGTAAGATCTGCAGCTGGACTCGGGGCTGCATCCAGGGAGAGAACCTGAGACCCCAGTTGCAGATCCTCCTCCTTCTTAGTTATGAGATGAAGTAGCAGAACTATGCATTGAGATGGGGATCTCAGATGCTGAGATGTTTCCAGGCAGGCCACTCACCAGCTGCCGCCTCAAACCAGCAAACTCTCCTTGAGAGAAAGGTGGAACCCATGGTGGGGGTGCATTCTCTGTAACATCTAGGCTGTAACAATGGTTCATACTATATGAAATTCTCATTTGTCATATTTTCTCCAGTCCCAGAAATGATATATACTATATGCTGCTGTGCTGTGTTAGTCTCCAACCACAGCACCTCTCATTAAGCACTTTAGTGGACAGCAATTCAGCAGAGAAGAAGAGACCTGTGAAGACAAGGATGGCTTTATTTAGTCTTAGTCCACTCCTTGACATGTTGTGTCTGTGAAAGCAAATGAAAATAAAAAGTGTAAGAATAAAACTAACTTTTGGAAATGATACATACTTTCACACTGGTGATGGCCATGCCATGAAATGGAACAATGATGCCCTAGACAGAGAAAATGGTGCTGGAGGAGAAGGCTTATTTGCTGGAAGAGGAAGCAGCAGGACAGTAGACCTGTAAAGACAGGATAACATTATTTAGACTCTGGTTAAGTAGCCACTGTGTGGCCATCCACATGGTATATCTGTTGTCCACTTCCAGTTTTACTGTTCACTGACAGCTGTCAAGACAAGACTGAAGTTATTGTTCCCCAGTTGTCCACTGTGGTGACCACCCACACAGTATATCTGTTGTCTTACTGTTTTGCTGTCACCATCAAGACAAGTCAGAAATTATTGTTCCACAGTTGGCTCATGCCGTGGACACATGTTGTACTTTTGAAAGTAAAACTGAAAAGAAAAAGAAAAAGAAATCCTGGAATGATACTTGAAATCTAATTAGTGATGGTCAGGCGTGCAATGACACAGTGCTGTCCCGGGAGGGGGGGGAGGAGGCAGCTTGCTGGCTGCTGAAGATGAGGCAGCAGGAGGGAGACCTGTGAACACAAGAGTGAAATGATTTAGAGTCTAGCCCACTCATGGTCATTTGTACCTTTAAAAGGAAAATGAAAACAGAAAAGTAAAAAAAAAATGGAATAATGCTTACCATCTCATTAGTAATGGTCATGATGTGTAAATAACAATGGGGCCCCAGGGTGGAGGAGAAGTAGGCATCTTGGGGGGCTAGTATGAGTGAGTGAGACTAGGGGACTGAGTTACTGCGGTTGTTTGTGGGCAGAAAAGGCCCAACACAAGAGCCCAGTACAAAAGGGCAGCCTGCAGCACTGGGAGAAACAGAGCGAGAGACAGTGAGGGAGGAGGAAGTGGCGAACTCACGGAGCGCTGTCAGGACTGCTGCGGTTTCTCCATGGGCAGAAAAGACGTCCAATGCAGGCAGGGGCCCAGTAGAAAAGGCCAGCCTGCAGCGGTGGGAGAAACAGTATGAGTGAGTGAGACAGGGAGTGAGTGAGCTCAATGGAGCTCTATCAGGACTGCTGCAGATTTCTTTGTGGGCAGAAAAAGGCACAAATGCAGGCAGAAGCCCCATACAAAGGGCACTTGCAGCGCCAGGACAAACAGAATGAGCGCATGACAGAGGGAGACTGAGCTACCTCAACGGAGCTCTGTCAGGACAGCTGCGGATTTCTTTGTGGACAGACAAAGGTGCCAATGCAGCCAGGAGCCCCATACACAGCAGCAGTCTGCAGCGCCAAGAGACACAAAATGAGTGAGTGACAGAGCGGTAGCAGCAGGCTCAGCAGACTCTGTTGTGAATGCCGTCAGATTCCTTGGTGGGTAGAAAATGTGGCAATGCAGGCAGGGCCCAGTACAAAGGCCAGCTTGCAGCGCTGGAAAAATGGAATGAGTGAGTGGGAGGGGTGGCAGAGCTCAATGGAGCAGTGCGGGACTGCTTCAGATTTCTTTCTGGCAGAAACAAGCCGCCAATGCAGGCAGGAGCCCAGTACAAAGGGCAGCCTGCAATGGCAGGAGACACAGAATGAGCGAGTGAGGAAGGAGGGTGAGTGAGCTCAGCGGAGCTCTGTTGGGACTGGTGTAGATTTGTTTGTGGGCAGAAAAGCAGCAATGCATGCAGGGCCCAGTACAAAGGGCAGCCTGCAGTGGTGGAAAAACCAGAATGAGCAAGTGAGAGAGGGGGTGTGCAGGCGCAGCGGAGCTGTATTGCAACTGCTGCAAATTTCTTCTTGGGCAGGCAGAGCGACAATGCAGGCAGGAGCCCAATAGAAAAGGGCAGCCTGCAGCACGGCAGAAATGGAATGAGCGAGTGAGAGATGGGAAGTGGCGACCTCAAAGGGAGCTCTATTGGGACAGCTGTGGATTGCTTTGCGGCCAGAAAAAGGTGCCAATGCAGGCAGGAGCCCAGTACAAAGGGAAACCTGCAGCACCAAGAGAAACACAATGAGCAAGTGAGAGGGGAGTCATCGAGCTCAATGGAGCTCTATCTCGTGACTGCTGCAGATTTCTTTGTGGGCAGAAACAGGGGCAATGCAAGCAGAAGCCCAGTACAAAATGCCAGCCTGCAGCAGCAGCAGAAACAGAACGAGTGAGTGAGAGGGGGGAGTCAGCAGGCTCAACAGACCTGTGTTGGAACTGCTGCAGATTTCTTTGTGGGTGGAAAAAGCCACCAACAGAGGTAGGAGCCCAGTACAAAATGGTAGCCTGCAGTGCCAGGAGACACAGAATGAGCGAGTGAGGCGGTGAGTGAGCCACCTCAACGGAGCTCTGTCGGAAGCTGCAGATTTCTAGTGGGCAGAACAAGGTGCCAATGCAGGCAGAGCCCAGTACAAATGAGCAGCCTGCAGCACTGGGAGAAACAGACTGAGCAAGTGACAGAGGGACAGTGAGCGAGCTCAACACACCAATGCAATCAATGTTCGGCATTGACAAATGCTTGTTTTTGTTTGGTTTGTGTTTTAGAATTTGTAAACCATATTTGACTGATCAGCAGTCTTTGTAGATGTGCAGCTTTATAACTACCACCATCAGTTATGGCTGAAAGTCCCCATTCATACTGCAGATCCAGCACTGTTGCAGTACCAAAATCCACTGATGTTAGAATAACATTCAGGTGTCTGTTATGGTCCAATACATTAAGCATGTGTTCAGACAATGCACAGCTTAGAGTTACCTGTTGCCTCAAAATGCTGCTGCACATTACAGAAGGCCTGCCTCAGCACCCAGAGCAGTGGTATGCTGGCATGATCAAAAGGCCTCAAGATCAAAATCAACCCATCCATAAGTCTCCACTGTTCTGTTGTCAGCGACATAGAAGCTCCAGAACTGTCATGGCTTGTATGAAGCAGCACATACTCTGATAAGACCTTATACCGTTCATACATCCACTTCCAACATATACAGGGTTGAGTTCTGCCTTGTGACAACCTCCTGCTTTAACTGGTGCTGAGGCAGACCACTTCTTAATTGTAGTGCACATAACTGGTCCTGGCTTTTCTGGACCGTGCAAAATGGCCACATTTGACTGCACAGAGTGAGCACTTTTTGTTTGCTTGCGCATGTGCAGAAACATAGTGCCATGATCCCAAAATGCAGTGCCGTATAGTTGAAAGGAGAGCTAAACTTCAATGAGCAGCGATAAGATATCACCTGCTCATGCGCACTCCCCCCACACTGCCATGCACGCATACCTGTATTCGCGCCCCCCACGCACACTGTATAGCCGACAAGGATGCCCAATCCCCGTTGTCTGTGCTGTGCTTCCCCAACAGAGTTCAGATGCCACTTTGGGTGCCCATCCCAGCATGGCAACACATCGTATAACCGACGGGTGCCCAATCCCCATCGGCTCCCTGTCCCCAGTACAGGGTGCCACGCTGAGGAGCCCACCCCAGCATGGCAACAGATTGTATGACCAATGGGGTTCCCAATCCCTATCGGCTCCACCGCCCCCCAAACAGCTTCTTCCTTGTGCCACGCTGGAGCCCACCCACAGTGGCAAATGTCCCGGTCGTCTAAGTTTTAAAAAAAAAAACCTGAAAGGAAAAAACCTTCCTCGCTGAGTGTCTGCCCCCGCCCCCCACCCGTTTCTACTCTGTGCTCTGCCACCCTGCCTCCTCACACCCCACCTCACCCCATGCACCTCCGGAGTCTGGCGGCGATCATCGGTGGACCGGGAACACATCTGCACTCTTCAAAGCTGACCGCGAACTGAGGAAATGCCGGAAGCTGTATAATGCAATAAATAGGGTTTTTCAACTTTAATGCATATCACGAGCATTTTGAATTTTAGCACCAAATTTTCAACAAGGGGTTTTGGGACCCCTTCTCCTGAATTCTCTCACTGTCATGGGGTATCCGGGCCCGAGGGTGATTTCGCAGATCACTGCGTGAAATCACTTTCGGGACCAAGTAATGAGAACAACAGTGTCACAGTTCATGAGATAGGCTCCCAAAACCCTATGTTGAAAATTTGGTGGCAAAATTCCCAAAATGACTGTTTTACTGAGCATGCCTCGCGCTGTTCCTACTCATGCTCATAAGTTTGCGAAGTTTTAATATGTTTACTCTAGATGTTCAACATTGCCATTTTACCACACCTCCTTAAGAGCAGTACAGCTGTCATTTCTCACATCTCTTCAAAATGTGTTTCTCGCATGTAGCGCACACTGGCGCAACCGGTGTGCAAAATCAATGTTTGGGACAGATTAAGAAAATCACAGTGACACTGTTCATGAGCAGAGGTGTTAAAATGGCTATGTTAAAATTTGTGAAAAAATTCCCAACAATTACTGTTTTACCAGCATGTGTTGCGCTGTTCCTATGCATGCTTGTAAGTTCATGAATTTTCAATATTTTCACTCAGATTTTCAGCATTGACATTTACCACACCTCCTTATGAGCAGTATAGCTGTCATTTCTCACATCTCACCCAAAATGTGTTTCCATGCATGTAGCGCACAATGGCGCAGTCGGTGTCGTGAAATCAATGTTTGGGACATATTAAGAAAATCACAGTGACACTGTTCATGAGCAGAGGTGCTAAAATGGCTATGTTAAAATTATGTGAAAAAATTCTGACAAATTACTGTTTTATGAGCATCGTTGCGCTGTTCCTCGCACACTTCGTAAGTTCACAAATTTTCAATATTTTCACTCCAGATTTTCAATATTGCCATTTACCACTCCTCCTTATGAGCAGTGTAGCTGTCACTGTTCACATCTCACCCAAAATGTGTTTCCGCCCATGTAGAGCACAATGGTGCATTCGGTTTATGAAATCAATGTTGGTACAGAGTAAGAAAATCACAATGACACTGTTCATGAGCAGAGGTGTTAAAATGGCCATGTTAAAAATCTGGTGAAAAATTCCATAAAATGACTAGGTTTGAGTGACCATTGCGCAGCTTCCACGCACCGTAATTCATGGATTTCTAATATTTTTAGTTCAAATTTTCAACACTGGCATTTTCCACACTTCCTTATGAATAGTACAGCTGTCATTTTCACACCATGGGCTAAATGTGTTTTGCACTTCCAGCGCGAAATGCATAGTAGCTGTGGGAAATCACTGTTTGGGATAGATTAAGAAAATCACAGTGACACTGTTCATGAGCAGAGGTTCCAAAATACCTGTGTTGACAATCTGCTGTAAAAATCCCCAAGCGAATTACATTAGGAATTGTCGTTGAGCATTTTCTCGCACACTACGTAGCGTCACCAGTTTTGCTTTATTCGCTGCAGAATTTCAACACTGCCATTTTTGTACCTCCCCATGAACAATACAGCTGTCATTTTTCACATCTGTGGTGCCAAATGGTGTAGTCGCTGTCACGAAATCAGCTTTGGCTAACAAACTGATATTGTCACTGTTTATAGGGTGGGGGTCACAAAAACCTGTGTTGAAAATTTGGAGGAAAATGCCAATGAACCCTGAGGCATTAGGGTTTCTGACCATAACACCCCAACTTGTAGAAATTGACAGGCATCAGGGGTGTGACTTGGGATTCTCGCCTGTAATGCTCATACCATTCCACACCCTGCAGCCAGTGAGAGGCATTGAAGTGTGCCTTGGACTTTCGGCCCCAAAGTTCACCCCATTCTCCTATACAGGACCCATCTCACTGTATTTCCTGATGGAATGGGGTGAGCATAAGGGCCAAAGACTAAGGCACACCATGACACTGTCAGTGTCTGGAGGCGGGGTATGGTGAAATGGCATAGCTGTTATGCCTGATGACCCAAAGACACACCCCAATGCCTGTCAGTCTCTGCAGGGTGGTGGTGGGGTTGGCTTCAGTTCAATACATCACTACCATTCCTATTATTCAGCTCTCTAACTCCTACACTACCAATGCCAATGCCAGCAAGCAAACATTCAGTATTGACAAATGCTTGTTTAATGTTGTATTATGGCAAGAACTCTTGCACAACCAGGTTTAGACAGTATGCAAAGCAGGGCACCTAACAAAAGCCCCATCACTAATAGCTTTGACAATGTTCGCACCATTGTCACTTGCTATGAAGCCTGCTTTAAAATTATGAGTCCAATCAAATGTCACTTTCCTTCAATATTGCTAACATACTAACATACTAGATGCCAGCAGAGCAGACCTGTTGGTCTATCAAGTCTGCTTGTGCCTCAACATCCTAATTGGGTACCGTGAGCTCTCATCTGTCTCCTTCCACTGTTGATCCATCCCCTAGTCCTGCCCTCCCCCGGGCAAACCATCCTCTGCTTCAGCCTTGCCTATACCTGTCCCACCCTCTCTTGAATCCCTCCACCATAGCTGCCTGTACCAGCTTCCTGGGCAACGCATTCCATGGTTCCACCACTCTCTCGGTGAAGTACCTCCTCCTCTTCCCCAATCCACCCCCTCAATCTTCCAGCTGTGTTCTGTGATGATTCCACCCTCCTTCAGTCGATAGATCCTATCTTGGCTTACCTTATTTACTCCCCTGAAGTACTTGAAGACCTCAATCATGTCCCCGGTCCCTCCTTTCCTCCAGCAAGAACAGGTTGAGCTCCCTAGTTGTTCCTCATATGTCATATCCCCAGGCCCCGGATCATTCTGTTTGCTCTCCTCTGAACTCTCTCCAGGAGTTGGATGTCCCTCCTTAGGTCCGGCCTCCAGAACTGCACACAGTACTCAAGATGCAGTCTAACCAGGTTGTTGGTCAGTGTGGCAGTGCTGCCACAATGTTTTCCACAGAGTTCGAATCAAACATGCTCTTCACAGCCAGAGTTGCATGTTTGCAAATTCCAGGCATGTAGCTTCCATTACAAGAAGGTCACTTGCATTTGCTGCCAATGTAATGACCATCCACCTTCAGGTCTGCCCAATGTGCTGTTATGTACATAAATGAACAAGCAACTGTTGTCCCTTGCGCCGCGTATCTGTGGTAAGAGGGATGTATAAACTGGAGAAATGCTGCAGAGCATGAAAACTTCTTTTCAACAACATCTCTCAGTTCAGGAATTGCCTGCTGTGAAAAGTAGGTCCTGGATGACACTTCCACATGGGCGTGCTTTAGTCATAAAGCAAAGGAAACCAGCTTTTTCAACAAAGATAATGGAAGATCAGCTGTGATCATCTCTGCCATGGCACCACTTAATTCTATGGCCACTGAATGATTGGGGGTAATTTACATTGCTTAGATAGAATGCTAGTAATAATTGGTGGGATCTTTTTTGGGTGGGTGCTTTTTGGAACAGTTTTGTGTGGGCACCACGTTGCTCAGATATCACAGATGGAGACAGTGTCAAGAAACTTGTGACTTAGGTGAGTTTTTCAGAGGCAGCTGCTGATACTCATCAGTGATTTCACACTTTCAGAGGTACAACTGATCTCCTTCTCAACCATCTTTTCTTCCACAGTATTGTCCACCTAGAGATGCTGCAATATTTAATTTTATGGACAAAATTCCCATGAAACCAGCAATTTCACTATAAAATATTTTATGTAATTCAGCTGTTTCATGAAATATTTTATCAGAATATGACTGTGAAATTTTACCCGAAAATGGCTAGAATTTTGCCTGCAAGTGGCAAATTTCACGGTTGCAGGCAAAATTTCGTGCTCTGCTGGTGATATTTTGTGCTCCATAGGCAAAATTCACATTTTACTTCTGCGAAAAATTTCACAAAATGGCCATATTACACAATATTTCGCTAACCAAATTCAGCAGTTTGCACATCTCCCGTCCGCCTCATGTCTACTTCCCAAATCACCTGAAGACCCTTTCCACTGACCTGCTTGCCACTTAGCTATGTGTTTGATGTCAAGACAGATATATTTGTCCACCTGTGCCAACTCAAGACCCTTTCTTGCCACAGCTTACTCAGGCCTGACAAAGTTAGCATACTACCACAGTGTCATCCTTTGGATCATTAATAAAAAATCGCACACAAGGGATTTTGAAGGATGCACAAATGTATGTGGAGCACTAGTTGTGGTGGCCACCACACCCACAATTGTTTTGTTCTGGTATTTGTTGTCATCATATATTATTTTTGTGGCAGATATTGTCTACTTCGGTTTGAAAAGTTTATACACTGCGGTCGCCCTTTGTTTTTTGTTTTCAGGCTCCCATGAAGGATTGAGGACAGTGTCATTCTTGCCTTCACCCTCCATTTCCTCTTTCCCAGCTCCTCCTCTTCCTCATTTTCCTGAGATGACAGTGGCACACACAACTCTGTCACCACATCATCCTCGGACTCAGGTCTTGTACAACTAACTGCTGGGGACTCATTTTGATATTTTTAGTGCCACCGTGTTTACTCACTCGTATTAATAGGCCTGAGGAAATTTCAGAGAACAGAGCTTGGCTCTGGCTGTTGCCTCTCTCAGCTAAGAGAGTAATCAAATCAAGTCATGTAAGCATTTTAACAGTGCCACAACCATCACACGCTGCACATACACTACTACCTCCTGCAGCCATATCAATCCCTCGTCCACTTTGACGTGGTCACCTCTGCTGCCTTCCTGTCTTTCCTCCCTGTCTACCCTTTCCTTTCCTTTCCTCTACCACTCATTCTGCCATGTTAACATGTAGCAGTACTAGTGGCTTGAACAACAGTAAAATTGTTAAATCAAATAAAAATATCAATCAAAATACAAAAGAAAGGGTTAAAGTGTTATGAAAAATAATAATCAAAATATTAAAATAATACAAATCTACAACCACCGCCTCAGCCTGGGACAGGCATTACTATTCTAGCAACACTGGAATACTGACAGTGTACAGAAATTATGGGATTTGAGAAAAATGAATCACCTGAGAGTGACAGTGAAAATGCACTGAAACTTAAGCTGTTGCAGGCTGTAAAAAAGCCTGCCCCTCCCCAACACACAGTGTTAGTCTAGCACAGCAGCACCACACAGAACAAATTCTTGTCAGAGCCACAATGGTTGCAACAGCAATGGTGTTGAAGTAATGTGAATGCACATGCTTATAAGCTGTTGAGTATGCACTGATTCAGACTTGACTGCTCTTTCCCAGAGTAGTTCCCATTTGGCTGCTGCATTGTGTATGGCTGGAGAGGGAGGTGTGTCTGACTGGACTAAGGAGTGCTTCCACATTTCCCAGGGCATGAAGTATTGAGCGGGGCTAGCTGTGTTAGGAAGAAGTGGGCAAGTTCAGCAGCAACAGGGGTGTTACATTGTCTGTACCTGACAGGTGGGTGTGGCAGCAAGAGGGATTGTTCTGTGCAGCCAGCACTGAGGTTGATTGGGAAGCCGGTACATTCAATAGGAGGGTAGAGGGTTTATTTCTTGTGTATGGCCAGGTGAAAGAATAGATCAGATGGACGGTGTCTGGGTTTGGTATCTCAGTTGTTTACACTGTAGTAGATACTATCAGTTGTTCACATACTGGCCAGTAGGGTTGTTGGCATTGACTAGAAAGCAGTGGGCAGCACCTGCTGAAAGAAGACACTGGGACTGGTTCTGAGCCAGCTAAGTTCACTAGTCAAAACAGTTATGAGAGCCCTAAATAGAACTGTAGCATGCAGACAGTTCTGTAGGCTGTAAAACAACAGATATAGGAGAATAGAACAGGAGTCTTGCAGTTGCCAAAAGTGCCAGAGAAGTTATGAACTGGAAGGGGATTGAGACAAGAAAGAACAAGCATTTGTCAATGCCAAATGTTGTCGCACTGGCATTGGCATTAGCATTAGCATTGCCTGAGCTAGAGACACATGATAGGAATGGCAGTGATGTATAAAGTGACACCAACCCCACCCTGTAGAGAGCGACAGGCATTGGGGTGTGCCTTGGGCTGTCAGCTATAACACTCATGCCATTGCACCTCACCCTACCCTGTAGACACTGACAAGTGTCAGGGCATGCTTTGAGTCTTTGGGCATTATACTTACTCCATTCCATAAGGAAATATGCTGATGTGGGTGCAGTATAGAAGTATGGGGTGAACTTTGTGGCGAACAGTGCAAGACACACCACGATGCCTGTCAGTGGCTGCAGGGTAGGGATGGGGGTGGAATGGCGTGAGCATTACATGCGATGATCCCAAGTCACACCCTGGATGGCTGTCGGTCTGTGCCAGGTGGGGTGCTACAGTTGGAAACCCTAACACCGTAGACGTGTGTTGGTAGTTTCACCTCCGCATTTTCAACATGGGCTGCTTGTCAGCGACGCCATGAAAGCGGCACAATCACTTTGTTAGCTGAAAGGTGGTCTTGCACAGCGGTTGTCCCATTTAGCGACTGAGGGACGAAAACACATTTTTGAGCAGGATATGGAGAATGACAACTATATTGTTTATGAGGAGGCGTAAAAAATAGCAACATTGAAAATCTGGAGTAACAATATGAAATATTGGTGAAGCAATGAGCATGCATACAAACTGTGCAACACCGTCTGTTACCCAATTATTTTGGGGAGTTTGGTATACATTTGTAACATAGGTATTTTGGGACCTCCCTTATGAAACATGGCACTGCAATTTTGTTAATCTGTCCCAAAGGTTGATTTCCCACAGCGACCATGCCATTGTCGCCACAGGTGTGGAAACACATTTTGGGCAGGATGTGAAAAATGACAGTGGTACTGTTCATAAGGTGGTGTGAAAATTGCCAGTGTTGAAAATCTGGCATGGAAATATTGCAAATTTGCAAAGTCACAGGGGAGCGAGGAAACTGCGCAATGCGCTTACAACACAATCATTTATGGACATTCGCACAAAATTTTCAACATAGGCATTTTAGGACCTCTGCTCATGAACAGTGTCACTGTCATTTCCTCAAACTGTCCCGAAAAGTGTTTCTCACAGCAACCGTGCTATTCTCGCTGAGCGATGCAAAGACACATTCGGGTGGGATATGTAAAATGACAGCTGTACTGTTCATCAGGAGGTGTGGAAAATGCCAAGTTTGAAAATCTGGAGCGAAAATATTACAAATTCATGACGATACGGCGTGCGTAGAAACAGCACAATGCTGCGCTCATAAAATAGCCATTTTTGGGAGTTTGTCAGCAAACTTGCAACACAGACTTTTGAGAGCTCCCCTCATGAACAGTGGCACTGTCATTTCGTTACTCAGTCCCGAAAGGTGATTCCAAGCAGTGACTTCAAAATCACCTTTCGGGACCGAATAACTACCGTGATAGTGCAAGAATTCATGAAAAGGGTCCCAAAAACCCCATGTTGAAAATTTGGTGCCAAAAGTCAAAAAATGCCTGAGATATGCAAACAAAGTTGCAAAACCCTATTTATTCCATTATACAGCTTACCGACATTTCCTCAGTTTGCGGTCAGCTTTGAAGATCGCAGTCGTGTTGCAGTCCACGAAGATCATTGCACGGACTCTGGAGGTAAGTATGGGGTGAGGTGGGGTGTGAGGCAGGGTGTGCAGTTGGTGGGTGCGGGTTGTGGGGGGCAGGGAGGCCGAGGGACTGTTTTTGTTTACAGGGACAAAAACAAACAAGCTGTCATGGGACATAGAAACATAGAAGCGTATACTTTGACGCAGATAAGGACGCTTGGCCCACCTAGTCTGCCCATTTCCCTGCTTACAGGATGGGCCGCAGATCCTAGTTAACCAACAGCCTATTTCTTCCTACCCCCACAAGAATTACCTTATGTCTGTCCCATGCATTCTTGAATTCTCCCACAGTTTTAGACCCACAACCTCCTCAGGAAGGCTGTTCCATGCATCCACTATCCTATCTGTGAAAAATACTTCCTCACTGCCCCTGAACCCCCCATCTTTAAATTGCATCTCCTTGTTCTTGCCGTCTCTTTTTCTAAAAGATGCTACCCTCTTGGACTTTGAAGATTCCATTGAGGTACTTAAAAGTTTCTATCATGTCCCCCTCTCCCTTCTTTCCTCAAGGGTATACATACTAAGCTCCTTTAGTCTCTGCTTGAATGGCTACTCTTGCAGACCCTGCACCATTTTAGTTGCCCTCCTCTGAGCTGCCTCTATCCTGTCTATGTCCTTGTGGAGATGGGGTCTCCAGAACTGGGCGCAGTACTCAGATGGGGTCTCACCAACTGTCTGTACAGAGGGATAACAACTTCCTGTTTTCTGCTGGTGATGCCTCTCCCTATGCATCTCAGTGTACCCCCAGCCCTCCCTACTGCCTTCTCACATTGCTTGCTAACCTTAAGGTCATCTGATATGATTACCCCAGGTCCCTTTCCTTTTTGTTGTTGTTACTACCTCCCCCATTGTGTAATCTTCCCCTGGGTTCTTGTTCCCCAGGTGCATTATTTTGCACTTCTTTGCATTGAATCCTAGCTGCCATACTTCTGACCATTCCTCCAACCTTACCAAGTCCCTTCTCATCTTTTCCACACCTCCTTGTGTATCAACCCTGTTGCAGATCTTTGTGTCATCTGCAAAGAGGCATGCTTTTCCTTCCAGTCCCTCTGCAATGTCACTTATAAAGACATTAAAAGGACTGGACCCAGTACTAAACCCTGCGGTAGCCACTAGTAACCCCTCTTTCTTCAGTGGACTCCATTTACAATTACCTTCTGTGTCCTGTTGTCCAGCCAGTGTTTTACCCAGGCTACCACCCTGGGACCCACCCCAGGCTGGTTAATTTGACTATTAATGTTTTGTGTGGGACTGTGTCAAATGCCTTGCTAAAGTCTAGGTAAGCCATGTTCACAGCCCCTCCCTGTTCTACTACTTTGGTCACCCAGTCAAAGAAATCTATTAGATTCGTCTGACATGACCTTCCTGCTGTGAACCCATGCTGCCTTGGGTTCTGTGCCCCACTGACCTCTAGGTACTCAACAGTTCTTTCCTTCAAAAGTGACTCCATCACTTTCCCTACCACAGAGGTCAAACTGACAGGTCTGTAGTTTCCTGCCTCTGTCTTGGTCCCACTTTTGTAAAAGTGAATCACACTCGCCTTCCTCCAGTCCTCAGGTACCACACCATCCTCCCATGATTTGTTAAAAGAGTAGTCAGTGGTTTCACTAGTTCCCCCTTAATTCTTTTAGAATTCTGGGTGAATTCCATCAGGCCCCATTGCTTTGTCCACCTTCAGTTTTAGGAGTTCTTGCAGAACCCTTTCTTCTGTGAAAGGACTGGGATCAACCCCCATCAAGAGTGCTTCTGTTAATTGGATTAGGCACTTCCCCTCCTCTTTTGTGAATATTGAGCAGAAATATTCATTCAGTATACCTGCTTTTTCACTGTCCCCCTCTGCCCACCCACCGTTCATTCTATTCAGCCTCACTATCCCTCCCTTTGTCTTTCTACGCTCTCTGATGTACCTATAAAAGCTTTTATCCCCCTTCTTAACCGAGTTGGCTATCTTTTCCTCAGTTTGGGCCTTTGCTATTCTGGCTTCCTTCCATGCTTCCTTCTGCCTTAACTGGTACAGCTCTCTGTCCTGCTTCTTCTGTGTTTTCTTATACTTCCTGAATGCTATCTTTTCTCCCTGACTTTCCCAGCCACCTCTTTTGAGAACCATAGTGACTTTTTCTTTCATTTTGATTTGTTTATTTGTTTCACATAAAGGCGTGTTGCCTCTGTGATGGCAGTTTGATGATTCCCCATTGTTGCTCCACCCTCCTTCTAGCCTGTTTGCTAGTGCTTTTTGAGGCACTTTCCCATCTTGCCAAGTCAGCCCTCCTGAAGTCCAGTACCGTTGCTTTTTGTATGGCTTGACTCTGTAGCCGAGTTTAATGTGAACCACACTGTTTGATGGTCACTTGTTTACAAATAGCAAACCACTTCTAGATCATTTTATGTTTACAGGGAGCCTTGTTTTTGGGAGCAGCTGTAGCCGATGGGGATTGGGCACCCCATTGGCACACAACAAAGAGGAGGGTTAGTTTATGCTGAGGGGGATTGGGCACCCCTGTCAGCACACAAGGAAACCAGGAGGGGCCAAGAGCTGAGGGGATTGGGCACCCCTTGGCATATAACAAATGGGGGATCTTTATGCTGATGGGGAGTGGGCTCTCAGTCAGCACATACAGGGCAGCATAAGCTGACAGGGGATTGGGCAACCCGAAGTCAGCAGTTTGGTGGGCAGTGTGCGGCCATGTTTGTGTCGGGTAAGCACGTTGGGAGGTCCGCTGCATGTGACGAGCATTGTTCGCATTGCAGCGGACCTTTTTAGATGTGCTCACCCAGGTGGTGTGGGCGCGGCATGCAGGCTGATTGGGGAAAAGGACACACCTACTGATGCATGCCCTGCATTAGCCCAACAGTGACCATGCCTCAAATCTGCACTACTGCAAGATGTTGGCTGCATAGCGTGCCAACATAAAGCGTGTGTTAGGATAGACAGAGTTTTTTATAGCAACACCTATCTGTGTCAGTCTTCTTTCTGGTTAGCAATTTTTGACAAATATTTGGCCGTGGCTGGTTACCAATTTGTACCTAGGAATTGGAGCAGCTCTCAGGTGAGGAGAGAGAGAAGGAGAGAGAGAGAGAGAGAGAGAGAGAGAGAGAGAGAGAGAGAGAGAGAGAGAGAGAGAGAGAGAGAGAAAGAGGAGAGAGAGAGAGAGAGAGAGAGAGAACACTAATTCATGAATACTCAGATATGTGCTTGAGCTCCACTCACAGTGGAGCGTTTGTGATGCAATTGGTATCTGGTTGTGCCCCTTTCAGATCCCCTTTTCTCTCATCTACTTCAGCAGTATGTCAGCATAGGTCTCACTATGCAGCTGCAAAGTAGGGCTGGTGCCGATTCTGGTTGGCTAACGACTTATAGTAAATACTGTACATCAGTTTCAAACAGAAGTTTCCTGCACTCAATAACAGAGACTCTGTCTAGAAATATTTGTGTTTTATCTGCAGTAGCTGCACTAGCTGAGATGACACAGATATACAAATACTTCTGCTCTCAGAATTTGTGTTTATGAGTATTAGGGGTTAAGTTGTAGTTAGATTTTAAACTAGAGGGGTGAGCATATGAGCTGGTGAGTATGGGTGGGATAGTTAAAGGGATTTTGTAGTGGAGTTGAGTGGGGTATTGAGAGGGTGAAGAAGTGATTGTAGTGTGGATTGAATGAGTGAGTGCGTGATTGTAATGATCTACAGCTACTGTTTAGTACTTATCATAGGATGTGCTGGTAGAGGGCCTCTATGAGTAGGTATTACTCTTCTGCCTAGCTTCTGGCTCTCCGCCCTTAACTTGCCCCCGGCTATCAGTAGAGGTTTATGGGTGCTGTGCACCTTGGGTATTGTGTGGGAGCAGCGGAGGGATGGGGAGTGGTGCAGGGGTCAGGTGGAGTTGTGGGATCTAGGAGATGCCCTGGGATGAAATGGGCCCAAGAAAGGGCTCCACCTTGGGTGGGCAGCTAAGGTGGGCAGCCTCGACTGCTGATCCAACCTGGGCAGTATTATGCAATGCCAGGTCAATTAGAAACAAGACAGCAGTAGTTTCTGATCTTGTTGGGTCATCTGACATGGCATGCATCACCAAGACCTGGCAGGATGAGAATGCTGGTCCCATTCTGGAGTCAACAGTTCCAGCTGGGTACTCGGTGATACATCACCTGAAGTCGGATCGCGAGGGCGGGGGTAGCCATCTGTTTTAAGATGGAACTGGACCTTGTAGATGTGTCGGTTGGGGTCACCAGATCCTTTGGACATATCATGGGCACAGGTGTGGGATTCAGGATACTTCTCATCTACCGTCCACCTGGGAGGCGGGAATTTCCTGCAGGAAGTTACAAACTTCATTGTTGGGATGGTGTTTTTTATTTAGCTTTTTGTTGACGGGTAAGTGCACTAGACAAATCCTGCTATTTTCAGGCACAACCGGGGAGGGGATACAGATGAATGCCAACTGACCTTGAACCAGATTAAGCTGTTGGTGGTATTTTTAGTGAATGAGGGAAATTTGGCCAGGACACGGAAATTCCCTACTTTTTCGATAAGTGCCATGGGATCTTTAACATCCACCTGAACTACCACCAATCCAGGCAGATGGGACCTCGGTTTACGTCTCATCTGAAGGCGGCACCTCAGAAATGCAGCACCCTCTCATGCTGCATTACAGTGTCAGTACTGGGATATTAACCCAAGTGGCAGATGTGGGAACTGAACCCACAGCCCTCTGATCTCCCGGCCTCAGGGCGAGAGTGCTACCTAGAGCCACTGACACTAAAGTTGGAGTCCCCAGGTGGTTGGTGCTGGAGGACTTCAGTGCCTGGTCGATAATGAATTCTCTAATTTGGTCAGGACTTCCTCCAACTGAGGATTCCGTTGGGCTTTGCACATGATTACCTCTGCGACCCACATACAAGGTTATTCGTTGGACCTGGTATTCCTGCTGGGGATGGAGATCTACAATATAGTGGTGGAACCCATTGGGTGGTCTGATCATCACGCTTATAGAGTTTAGTTTCGTGGCCCCCACATAGACCTGCCCCTACTGAGATGGTCTGGTACCGCCTTTGCGGGTTGTGACCCCTGATGGTCTGATGGTTGTTCTGGATCTATTAGGGAGTTCAAGTGTTAGCATGGATCCAGAGGACTTTCTAATGGCCTACAATAAGGTTGTGGGAGCAGCTCTGAATTCCTTAGCTCCTGTCTGGGTTGCCCCTCACCCTTACCCTCGGTCCCTGTGGTTTGATGGGGCCTTGAGGGATTTGAGGAGAGTGGCAAGAAGATTGGAGCATTGTTGGTGAAATCGGGCCTGAGTGATGATAAACTTAGACTGATGTCCCATTACAGGGACTATCAATCTGCAGTCTTCTCATAAGAAGGCAGAGTTCCTGTCTACAGAGATTCCAGTGGTGCAAAATCGACCAGTTTAGCTCTTCTGAACTGTAGACAGGCGTGCAATCCAGCCTGTCTCCAGAACCAGAGAGCTTTGTCAGCAGAAAAGTGTGAGGCATTCACTCGATTTGCAGCCCTGCTTCACAGTAACATCCTATGGAACTTGTCAGTCTACTTATACTGCTTACTCTTAGCTTTTATTAACTTTTTTAAATGAGATTCTTTTATTTTATTGTCTGGCAATTAGCAGCTTCAACTTAAAAATAAAGCATGAATGATACAATACCTGTGATCATTTTAAACTCCAAAATGCTCCTATCTGAAATCTATTCATATTGTATCTGGGTGCTTTAACAAAATGCTACAGTACCACAGGGTGGCTTCTGTCAGAGCCAGGAGCACAGTCAGAAGTTGTAATCTGAGTTCACAGTTGTTTTATGTATCTAAAATTAAAATGTGCCTTTCCTCCAGTCCTTTGTCCTTGTCTTCTTGTGCCTATAAAACTGCTCATTCTCCTGAAAACATGTCTCTCCTCAAGGCTATTATTAATAGGTTCCATTTAATATTTAGATTAACAGGAATGTTCAACAAAAATATATTCTAGTGACTAGGTACTAGTCACGTAAACTATATTAACTTCTAGGACTTTGAAAAACTTTTGTCATTGTACGTCTCAGTCAGGTTATACCACTATGTAAGTGTATAACTAGGTTCAGTTTGAGACTTCATTGAAACGTGTTGCTGGATTTCTTGTTTAGAGGCCAAAATATGCTGTTCAGTGTCCAACTTTGTTTCTGTATTCAATAACAAGATGCCTGAGCTCACCCAAGTTAACAT
The DNA here is from genome assembly GCA_016271365.2 of Neoceratodus forsteri. NCBI lineage: Eukaryota > Metazoa > Chordata > Ceratodontiformes > Ceratodontidae > Neoceratodus > Neoceratodus forsteri. The sequence goes on from JADMNL010000023.1 coordinate 323,808,100, forward strand.
CTTTACTTAAGAAGGAACTGTCTGGTACTACAAAACATTGCCTCTGGAAACACCCAGACAACTACCATCAGGAAATCTCATTATGGAAAGTTTGTGTTTTCCCTTATTTGTAATTTTGTAAGTTCCCATTAATTTACATTTAAATATTAACACTTCCCATTCTACTACTTTTCTGTTTAATAGATAGGGAAATGCAATGCTATAGTTTAAAATTGCAATTTATCTTCAAATGTAAGGGGCAAGCAAGACCATAACTCATAGTGTGCTGTGGGGTGGTGTCTTGCCCCTCACAAATGATGATGCCCTTCATATTTTAAGTCAAGACATTGCATATTTGGTTTATACAATATCAATTTACTAATTCTAACTTTTAAATCAGCTATTTGTGTGAAGGGTTAACAGTTTTTATTTGAGCTGCTGGCTTCAGTGATGCACATGGCTAATATGATGTTTTGTGGAAGCTGCTCTCGATTGGGTCAGTACTCTATGTAAGTAATAAGCCATGACAGGGTGTGCATTATAGGATTTTAATGCATGTCTCAGTGGTGTAGTAGGGCATGATGCTGAAGGCCTAATGGCCTCATACCCCAGAAGGTGCATTAAAATCCTATAACTCAGACCCTGGAGGGCTTATTACACAAATAAAATAGCTTTAAGTAGTTTTGGGGAGCAAAATTAGATTTGGCTCCTGAATGTGAGTTTAAAGAGATTTAATGCCGGTCCGGTGACGTCACTCAGCCAATTACATTTCTAGATTTGTTCTTGCCACTTTATAATGGGATGTATACAAGCTTCAAGACAGTGAATATGAAAGACCTAGCTTGCACGATAACATGTTATCTCATAAGATGGATACAAAAATAACATGTTTATTGTGCAAAATGTATTTTACACTGTTGTCTTAATGTACACACTGTACATGTGAACCCTTTAGTGTTACTCTAGTCTGTTACTGGCACATGATGTACCAATGGTTCCTCCCCACTCCTTTTGATCGTCATTTTTATGTTGATTGCATGCAGTGCAAACAACATATTGCACAACTTTCTCAGTAGCAGGATGTGGAGGTGTGGCACTGTTGTGGCCAATGCCCCACAGCCTGCAAAGGCTTGTTCCGCTTCCCCAATGCCGCTGCAGGCTGCTGGTGACAGTATAGTTTGGAGCGTTCGCACCAACTGCTGACAATTTCGGCACTGCAATCAGGGGCCGCCTCATCATTGCAGCGTCAGCCATCCGCTGCAATGAGGATTGACCCATCATTACAGGGCGGGATGTAAAACCCTGATATTGTTTGTGAACATGGCAGTGGGTTGCTGCCGTGTTCAAAAATAATATAACACCCCACCATGTTTATGTGCTGGACAGGCCCCAAACCCCACCGGCCTCAGTGCCCCTTGTTTCTGGTGCCGGCCGGAGCCCACTCCCCATTGGCATTTTGTAACAACCCTCCCCGCTTTATTCTTGCTGACAGGGTGCCCAGTCCCGTCGGCATAATGAATCCCCTGTGTGCCGCACGGGTGCCCAACTCATTGCCATTGCTGCCCCCAAAAGAAAGCCATTGGTGGCACGCTGGGAGCCAACCCAGCGTGCCACATGCCACCGTCAAGGGAAAACGGTCCCATGAAGTCTTTTTTTTTACCTGCAAAAAGGAACGGTCTCTCGTAGTGTCTCTGGCCCCCACCAGCACCCACCCAATGTGCACCCTGCCTCCCCACCCCCACCCCATACTTACCTCCAGAGCTTGGCGTGATGATCTTTGGTGGACTGGGAACACGTCTGCACTCTTCAAAGCCGACCGTGAACTGAGGAAATGCGTGTAAGCTGTATAACGAATAAATAGGCTTTTTTCAACTTAGTACATATCTCGGCATTTTTGGGGCTTTCACCAAATTTTAAACATGGGATTTTTGGGACCCTCCTCATGAATTCTTGAATTGTCATGGTGTTATTCAGCCCCAAAAGATGATTTGGCGGTCACTGTGCGGAATCACCTTCCGGAGCTGAGTAATGAAAGCGACAGTGCCAGTGTTCGCGGGTGGGCTCTCAAAAGCCTATGTTACAAATTTGGTGGAAAAATCAAAAATTACTGTTTTGAGTGTGCACCTGTGCAGTTGCTACGCACGCTTGTAACTTTGTGAATTTGCAATATTTTCATGCCAGATTTTCACCATTGGCATTTTTTCACACCTCCTTGTGAACAGTACAGCTGTCATTGTTCACATCCTAGCAGAAATGTGTTTCACACTTCTGGCGCAGAATAAGCGTGGTCGCTGTGGGAAATCAGTGTTCGGGACAGATTAAGAAAATGACAGTGACACTCTTCATGAGTAGAGGTCCTGAAATGGCTGTGTTGAAAATTTGGTAATGAAACTCCATAAAATGATTGTGTTATGGCGTCGTTGCACTTTGCATGCAAGGTCATAACTTCACAATTATATTTTCACTCCAGATTTTCAACATTGCCATTTCCCACACCTACTCATGAACAGTGCAGCTGTCATTTTCCCATCCTGGCGAAATGTGTCTTTGAACTTCCGGGGCAGAATAGAGCGGTCGCTGTGAAATCACTGTCCAGGACAGATTAAGAAAATGACAGTGATACTGTTCGTGAGCAGAGGTCCTAAAATGCCTATATTGAAAATTTGGTGATGATAGCCCATCAAATGACTGTGTTACAAGTATGCATTACACACTTTCCACACACCCTTTAACTTCACAGATTTATAATATTGTCATGCCAGATTTTCAACAGTGGCATTTTTCACACCTCCTTATGAGCAGTACAGCTGTCATTTTCACATCCTGACTGAAATGTGGTTTCACAGTTGCGGCACAGAAATAGCAGTTGCTGTGGGAAATCAGTGTTCAGGACAGATTAAGAAAATGACAGTGGCACTGTTCATGAGCAGAGGTCCTAAAGTCCTAGGTTGAAAATTTGGTGACGAAACTTCATAACATGACTGTGTTACAAGCGTACATTGAACTGTTTCCATGCACCCTTGTACCTTCGCACATTTGTAATATTTCAACACCACATTTTCAACAGTGGCACTTTTCCACTCCTTATGAACAGTACAGCTGTCATTTTCACATCCTGGCTAAAATATGTTTTTGCACTCCTGCTGGAGAATAGCATGGTCACTGTGGGAAATCAGTGCTTGGGACAGATTAAGATCAAGTGAGTGAGGGGGGTGACCGAGCTACACTGAGCTCTGTCAGGACTGCTGCGGATTGTGTATGGCAGAAAAGGCCCCAGCGCAGAGCCTAGTACAAAGGGCAGCCTGCAGCACTGGGAGAAACAGAATGGAAGAGCTCGTGAGGGAGGGGTGATTGAACTCACTGGGCTTGTCAGGACTACTCGCTGATTTCTTTGTGAGCAAAAAGGTGTCAAAGTAGGCAGGGGCCCAGTAGAAAAGGACAGCCTGCAGTGGTGGGAGAAACAGTATGAGTGAGTGAGACAGGGGACTAAGTGAGCTCAGCGAGCTCTATCAGATCTGCTGATTTCTTTGTGGGCATAAAAAGCACCAATGCAGGCAGGAGCCCCATAAAAGGGCCACTTGCAGTGCCAGGACAAACAGAATGAGCGCTGACAGAGGAGACTGAGCGACCTCAACGGAGCTCTGTCGGGACAGCTGCAGATTTCTTTGTGGACAGACAAAGGTGCCAATGCAGCCAGGAGCCCGTGACACAAGCGCAGCCTGCAGCACCAAGAGAAACAGAACAAGTGAGTGACAGTGCGGTAGTGAGTGAGTTCAAGAGAGCTGTATTGTGACTGCTGCGGATTTCTTTGTGGGTAGGAAATGCGGCAACACAGGCGGAGACCAGTACAAAGGCCAGCCTGCAGCACGGCAGAAGCGGAATGAGTGAGTGAGAGAGGGGAGTGAGCTCAATGGAGCTGTGTCGGGACTGCTTCAGATTTCTTTCTGGCCAGACCAAGCCGCCAATGCAGGCAGGACCCCAGTACAAAAGGCAGCCTGCAGCGGCAAGAGACACAGAATGAGTGAGTGAGAGAGGGTGAGTGAGCTCAACGACTCTGTTGGGACTGCTGCAGATTTGTTTGTGGGCAGAAAAAGACAGCAATGCGCAGAGGCCCAGTACAAAGGGCAGCCTGCAGTGGTGGGAAAACCAGAATGAGAGTGAGAGAGAGGAGAGTGAGCGAGCTCAACGGAGCTCTATGTAACTGCTGCAAATTTCTTTGTGGGTAGATGAAGGTGGAAACACAGGCAGGAGCCCAATAGAAAAGGGCAGCCTGCAGCACTGGCAGAAAGCGGAATAGCGAGTGAGAGAGGGAGTCAGCAGGCTCAACAGACCTGTGTTGGGACTGCTGCAGATTTCTTTGTGGGCAGAAAAGCCACCAACAGAGGCAGGAGACCAGTACAAAGGTCAGCCTGCAGTGCCAGGAAAACCAGAATGAGCAAGTGAGAGAGGGGTGAGCCACCTAAGCGAGCTCTGTTGGGTATCTGCAGATTTCTTAGTGGGCAGAACAAGGTGCCAATGCAGGCAGGAGCCTAGTACAAAACAGCAGCCTGCAGCATGGGGAGACACAGACTGAGCGAGTGACAGAGGGGCAGTGAGCAAGCTCAACACACCAACGCAATCAATATTCGGCATTGACAAATGCTTATTTTTATTGAGCCTCAACTGCTTTACACATCTAAATGTAACAATTAAAATGCCAAAAGAGCTGATTGGTGTTTGTAGGTAGGGTGTGTTTCATGCTAATAATTAAGTTAGAATCAATAACCGAATCCTAGTACTTTAGGTACAATCCACAAGAGGCCAAGGAGGACTTATGCACCCACAGAGGAGTACCGAGTGATGACTGGGTGCACAGAGGTCCTGCTCTGTTCAGTGAGAGAGACTTCCACTCACCCCTGTTTCTGTGCCTCTTTGCACCCTAACCAGAGCCTTATGCATGACTCTGCACATGGTCATGTCAGGCACAGTCAAGGGAGCAGGAAGACATATCCATTCTAACCAGACAGCAAGATATACTCATTTGGAGGTACAGATAGGCAGTCAGCATTACACACCATGGGAGGCTGTAGCAATGCCAGGTGGCACAGCTCACAAGTCCCTTAAGGCACTGTTGTGCCTTAGCCAGTCCTTGTTAGGCTCAGATACTGGCACTTGCCATCTCTCTGAGCTAGCTTGGAGGATGGTGTCCAGCAGATGTTTTGTTTTAATTTCTTTTGTTGAATTGTCCTTGGTGATAGGGGAGTCCTTGGAACACTGCCATATCCCAATGCAATGAGTCACATGAAAAAAGGATCCTAGTGAATGGGATCCAGGCATCTTATTTGGTGCCCTCCGTTCCTCTCTGCTCTACCTGCACACACTCTTTGGTACTTCTGTGCTACTCTCTGCATTGGGGGTGGGCGGGATGGGCATCTTGTACCTGTGAACAGTGCAACTGGAACTTGCATCCATGACTGTGAGGCTACACAGACCGGATATGTGCCTTTGTTGTATATCCTAACAACTTTCTGGACTGGGCCCTTCTTCAGGAATAATCTTTTAAGTACAAAGTAGACTTTCTTTCTTTGTACTTGTCTTCTCAGGTTGCATATCATTTTCCTGCTCTCTCCTCAACAATAACTTCAACTTTTCTCCACCCTGTTCCTGATCAAATCCTGGCTAGACTGTTCTGGCTCTACTTTCTTAGCTAGATATACCTTTATTTGGCTTATCAAGAGGTCTATGTTGCCGTAATGCTGACCTAAATTCAGTGCTTATTTACGCACTTATATATTCTACTGCAAAGTTTGTATTTCCTTTTGCCCATATGATTTATTCTTTGGTACTTTGGAAAGTATTTATACTACAATTTTATCAGTTTACAGTTTTTTTTACCTATATTGAATTTATTTGCACTAATTCTGACTGATTTCTTTTTGCTTTCTATGGACCTTATTCACAAGGCACGAGTTGTATGCTTGAAATGCACATATAACACTCACATAGCTATGCAGCATCAGACAGGCACAGGGTGCATGGTATTCACAAATCACGAGCAGCTGCAGGCACCTGTTCAGGCCCCAACCCTCAGTGCACAGCTGCATGGGGTGGGTCACATTTCTGCTCAGGGGTGGATCACAGGGCACAGGCAGGCATCTAGTGGGATGCCCTGCCTGGGTCCCATAGGGATCACCTGGTGCACACATGCAGGGCATCCTGGGAAGGTGTGGACCTGGGAATCGGGGTCCAGTTGGTGATTGCCTCCAGTCCTCCCTGGCAGCCCAGTGGGCTGGTGCAGCAATGTGGCATGGGTTTCTGTGCTGATGCCACTGTCAGGTGTTTGTTTGGGGGCATGTATAAGTACAGCTGGGTACCAGTCATGTAACTTGGCCGGCTCGGCACCCGGCTCCTTTGTGAATGGCGCACAGTACACAGCATGTCTCCAGCACACCCAGGACTGCCTGTGGTGTGTAGTGTGCAGGTGGTTGGGGATCCAGTGCATAAGGCACTAGCACAGGTTATGAAAGCAGGGCTAGCGAACCCCGCTGCATGGCATTCGGTTTTGGGCATGTCTATGCATTGCACATACATGGTGCGTAGGCTTTTGTGAATAGGGCCTATGTTTCTTTCTTATACCTTCTGCTATTTTTACTTTAAACCTAAGAACTTGCATTGATCATTTATTCAAGACTGTATTTAAATTTACTCTTTTGCCTGTGTCATTTTTGCTTTCTGTATTTTTATCCTGTACCCATCACCTGGGTCACACCTAGAAATGAGCCACAGCACAGTGTGTTTTTTCCTTTTACTGATTTTTCAATAAATAAAAACAAATTATAGATAATTACTGAAAAAAAGTATTAAAGCATAGATTGTAACTTTATTTTCTATTTTCAACATGCACTCAGTTTATCTCTGAGGTTTTGTTTGCGGACCATATTCTGATGCAGCTTTTTGTTCTTTTTGTTCATTCATTTAATAAACTTTTCTTGATTTTGCAAAGCTTTCATTCTTCTCTTAACCCCTTCTCCATCACCTCAAGCCCACTTCTTTCCCTGCCCTAATAATATTATAGCTCCTTTGACCCACTGCAGGTGATGGTGGAATAGTTTCAAATGTTGCCCAATCCATAACGACTTCTGAAAATACTCAAGATACCAGCTACCAGTCTTATTGCTAGATCAGAGATATCTCTTCTCCAGGAGCTGGACTTATTATAGTGTGAACTCTGCCATCTGACAGGGCCTCAAAAGCACAGGGACAACAAGAAACTGCTGCTACCAGTTGGATTCCTTTCTCCTGAATTTCTGTTTGTCTTCCCATTTTCTTGAAAGAAAATCTGTGTGTCTCCTCCGAGTCTATAGAAGTTCGTTCTAATTGAGGATTGACTTATAGGTCACAGACCCTTCTTTCCACCTGAACAGGCGAGACAGAGAATGTGTTTTGGAGAAAAATGGCCACATTCACATTTTATTAAACAGTATGTAATGACAGTTACAGCCAAGTCAGCATGGACGTGAGCAGCAAGGTAGTCATGGCAAGTCATTCATTAAACATAGAAACACAGACTTTGGCGACAGATAAGGACTGCTTGGCCCACCTAGTCTGCCCATTTCCTACCTATTGGATAAGCTGCAGGTCCTAGTTAAATAACAGCCTACTTCTTCTACTGCCTGCTTCTTCCTTAAGCTAGTAATCATCATGATCATCACTAAAGCCATCCTCTAACCCCCAGGGGAGCCAACTGAATAGGTACAAGCCACTGCAATGGAACTGGCTTCCTGGGTAAGAGGGAGGACTCTGTGCCAGGTGCTGATGAGCTTCTCTTCTGTCAGAGGGTACTGCATCCTACAGGCAATGGTCAAAGAGGCTATCCTTCCAACTACCCCTTAAATGGGGACTCAAAACATCTAGGCCCTCACCTCTCGAGAGCCTCATGGGTGATCTTCCTGCAAAGATGAGTGATTCCTTTCCCCTCTGTATGAACTTTGCAGACTACCGTGCCACCACCGGATGAGCATATCCATAATGCTCATCATCTCAAAAGCACATCACACTGCTATTTCAACAAAGGACATTGTAGGATGTCTAAAACATTAACCATTCCCTAGGCTAGACAGGTGCACACCATCTGTGGCATATAAACTTGACCCTCCTGAGGCAGTATAGCATAGTGGTTAAGGGCACTGAGCTGCAAACCTGGAAACTTAGAATCCCATCAGCCCCACATGCATACTGTGTGACCCTGAGCAAGTCACTTAACTTCCTTGTGCTCCCAGGCTGCACCTGGAAACATGCTCTGGCTTAGTGTGCTTTTCCTGATTAAACAATTTCCCGTTTCCTTTCCCTTCCCCCAATAGTGTCCATAAACTGCCATTTCACCATGTTGATCAATCCATGTGATCTTTCAATTGTTCTGGAGGTCTACGCATACTGCCAATGCCTTCCTTGAATACTGCGAGACCACACAATGTGCACCAGGCCAAGTGCATTTCAAGAAGACCAAGTCATCTTTTATCATTTGCAACCAGGCATGCCAACTTTTACGAACCTGCCAGGAGGCAGTATTTTCCTATGGCCAGGTTCCTTTTAATCTTTTTTTGTAGTCTACCCTCAAAACAGTCAGGGTGCTTAAATCAACTCTGTGGGTGCTTGAGCAACCCAGCCCCATGGAACTGGCACCTATGTTTGCAACAGTTCCAGTGATTTTCAGTTCCCAGATCATTGCCTCCCAAGTGTACAACCAGGATGCTGGGTGGGTCCCACCACCAAATGTCATCTAAAATCTATGGCAGCAGAGCACTCCACCTCATCTCCTTCCATACCAATCAACATACATGGGCTGCCAGGGTCCAGAAACAGGTTCTCACCTTCCCGGAAGAGTCTTGCTCTGATGGCAGCCCAATGAGTATATAAGCACCCACAGATCCACACTTCCTGGCCCAGGAACTGTTACTTGCCAACAAACAAAACAAGAGTTACAACAAATGCGGTCTAGCATATCTCTCAAAGTCTGTGACTTCCAATAGCGACTGAGTTTGACTTCTGTAAAACCTTCTGCCTTGGCATATGAGGCTGCCCCACTAAGGAAGGAGTGGGTGTTAAACTCCCTCTGAGTCCACCACCAGTCCTCTCATGGCCTTCCCTAACACATGACTAATTGAAGGAAAGTCAATGGGGACCTGTCCACATAGTGAAAAAATGTCTCTCCCATGGTGGTCTGAATGGACACATTACCTTGAACAAATGCTCTGATGTTCCCTGTGCCCTCCCCTGAGAGTCAGTCTCAGTCTACATCAACCCCCTGAACTCTCCTGTCCTTTCTTCTGTGCAATCAGATGCACACCCCATCAGCCATCACTGCCACATCATCGTCCCCCAAGGTCACTGGCAAACCAGTCACCATACTTGACTGTACCAGCACTGTTACTCAAAGGCCCCACAAAGACCACCAAGAAGGCTGCTGTAAACAATTACACCTCTGATGGTGCTGAGCACACCTTGGCAGTGCTTCCCAAGCACTCTCCAGGAGTACCTAACTGACTGGCTGCCTGCTATCCTGTCAGTTTGGCTTCCACCCTGGCCTCCTCTAACATTTCTGTAGGGAAAAGTCCATGTGATGTACCTCTAGCTCATAATCTTGGAAAGCCATGCCAACCCTGCTAGGTGCTGCCTGCGGCCAGCATAGAACCTTCCCATCTGAGCATAGCTGGTCCACTAGTATAGGACAGAAATTACCGTGGGCCTGCCATACACTCAACTACATCTCCACACCACTCTGGTATGATGCCAGAATGCTGGGTGATAAAGAAGACATGAGTAACTCCCATCATTCTCTTGCTTGCACTTTTCTTCTTCTGGGCCACTGGGCCTGTTCAACAGTGTAAACACATCCACATCGCCCGTTTGCAATTTGCTGCTGGACCTTCTCTGATACATGGGACCCCACTGGCTCACCCAGGCTTACAAAGCCACTGTACTGTATGTTGGCTGCGACAACCCTGCTGTGGTGAACTAGCAACAGCCATACCTAATATGGGCTGCTCCCACACAGACCCATGGCCAAACCATACAGCATCTGCCTGCTTTTCCTCCTGCACTGCCATGAATGCCAGGACATTATCCAGCTTCTGCTCAGGGTCAGATGGGCCACCAGGAGGAGGAGGAGGGCTGGGAGCTGAGGAGGCAGCCTACCTGGTGACTGCGGTTTTCCTGACTGGGTTATGCCAGTGCTGGTGCAGGGGCAGAACCGCCCCTGAGGATGTGGCTGAGGAAATCCCATGACCAGTAGTGGCAGAACTGTAACAGGAAATATTGTTATTTATTTATTTATTGAATTTTGAAGACGGGTAGGCCACTGGGCCGGAGTCCCTTTTCAGGGGCGACCCGGAGTGACAGTTACATACAGGTAAGCAGATCAGTACAATCGGGCAAATGTAATGTTGTTTAACAATAAAAGACTTCATAGGGTTACAAGCGGTGAGTAGAGGAGGAACATACAGGCAAAGGACTAAAGAGTTGGACATAAAGAAAACATTATACATACCAAGTACATATTGAGATTGAGAGTGCTCAAGGCAAAGGCAAGAAGTTACTAAAGACATGTGGTACTTTCCTTATGGGCATAGTGGAAGGGGATATATTGGTACAAAAGTGCTCCCCTTCCTTTGATGTATGGTCAGGTCCTGTGACATGGGCATATGCTCCTGTCGAGCAGGTGTGCCTTGAGCTTGGTCTGGAAGCAGGTGATGGACTCTGCCTCCGCACCTCCAGGGGAGGTTGTTCCAGTTGGAAGGGGCTGTGGCTGAAGGACCTGGACCCGGCTTTGGTCCTAGTCTTGGGAACCACAAGGAGAGTTTGGCCAGATGTTCTTAGACTCCGTGGGTTAGTTTTAACCTAATGAGACCGTTGAGGCTAGGGGAGGTGTGGGACCCAATAACTTAAATGTAAGGCAGAGGGTTGGGTAGATGGCGAGCTTCCAAAGGGCCAACTAAGCCTTGATTGGGGTTGCAGTGGTGAATCTCGGGTGTGATAGAGTGGCGAAGTGGACTATCTTGTTGTACAAGGTCTGCAGCCTGCCTAGCTCCGTCATGGCACACCCTGGAGAACTGGGCCAAGGAGGTGAGCTTTGGGAGAAGCACGCTAGCAGCAATGGCAACCCTAGCTTCCGGATAATCTGATCCTTTATTCTGTAGAGGATTCCGAGTTTCCCAATGGATGGCTTTGGAGAGTTGGTCTACATGATTTTTTAATGTGAAGCCTTGGTCCAGGGTAAGTCCAAGGTATTTAGTGGAGGTAACCACCTCAAGTTTTCACCCCCTGGACTGAAGTTGTAGGAGCAGTGACCTCTCGGATCCCAGGGATCTAGGCCCAAACAGCATCACCTTCGTTTTTGGTGTTTAATACCATTTTGTTCAGAGTAAGCCAGTCCTCCATCTGAAGGATGTCCTCTTGAAGGGCTGTCTCCAGTTCTGTTAAGTTAGGGAGGCTCTGTAGATGACAGCATCATCCGCATACTGGATAACGCTGCTGCTCCCACAGTGTGAGTGCAGATCATTTATGAACAGAGTAAAGAGAAGGGGCCAGTATTGACCCTTGAGGTACCCCTTCTTTGAGTGGTGTTAGCTTGGAGACATTATCCTCCACTTGACCCTCTGGAGTGCGTCCAGTGAGGTAACTCTCGAACCATCCCAGTGCATGGGTGTCAAGGCCAAGTGAGCACATTTTTTGTAGTAGGGTTTGTGGTTTAACAAGTCGAATGCTTTAGAGGTCAATAAAGACGCGCCTGTACTGATCCCTGAGTCATTGTTGCTCAGAACTTCTGCCGAGAGCTTAGTTAGCGCAGTGTCTGTCCCATGATTGGCTCTGAAGCCATGCTGAGATGGAGGGATTACCTGGTGGATTTTTAGGTATTCTCGGAGTTGGGAGTAGACTAGCCTCTCCTGTACTTTAGCAATAGCACACAGCAGGGAGATAGCCTCTAGTTCCTATAGGCTCTGTAGACCCTCCTTGTGTATGGAATCACTAAGGCCTGCTTCCAAGGCTCAGGTACTGACCCCTCAATAATGGACGGTTTATCAGCCAAGTTAGGGGCTTCGCTAGTGCTGAGCTCCCTCCTTGAGGATTCTGGTCTGAATCCCATCAGGACCCCAGATCCTCTCGAGTGCAGGGATTTAAGGATGATTAAAACCTCCTTTACCTAACCAGCCTCAAGTGAAACAAAGGCGGTCTAGGTCTGGGGCAGCTGTGCATTAGGCTCACTCCTGTTGTCAGGGGTCCCGCCTTATGCGCATCAAGGTTCGTGAAGTAACTGTTAAGGGCCTCAGCGGCGAGTGATCCCTCATCAATTACTTGCCCATTAGCCATGATAGGGCGGGTGTAGTTTTTGTTTCCTTTGAGGAGTTCATTAATGTGCGACCAGAAGAACCTGGGATTCCCTAGATTGCTTTTTGAAGGTTGGTGATATATTCTTTTTGCTTTCTTTATGGCCTGTTTGCATTGATTTCAAAGGGTCCTGTAGCTGGCTAAGTCCGCAGATAGCATTGTTTTCCTGAACTTTTTCCAGGCTTTGTCACGGGTGGACATCAGGGCCTTTAGGAGGGCAGGATCCACTTGTAGCAGCTTCCCTTTACTCTGTGGGTTTTCATTGGAGCTAAAGGTCAGTGGCTCTGGTGAGGATTGTTTGGAAAATTCAACGGCCTCCTCCAGGTTAGGTAGGTGTCTTATAGGGCTCCAGTCAATGCCATTTAAGAAACCAATGAATTGGTCAGGGTGGAAGTTGGAGTAGTCCTAGTAGTGATCGTTCTAGGTGGGACTTATCGCATTATTTTTCCAGATGGCAAATATCGTGAGTGGTCGCTCAAGGCATCGGCCAGGGTGCCAGCCATTTTTATGTTACTAGGGGCTGAGGTCAGGACCCAGTCAATTATAGAGTGCCTCCCGATTTGTGGTTCATTCTGGTCGTAGAGAGATGACTTGAGCGAGGTGGGAGTCATGTAATAACCCATTGATGACAGACTTAGCCTCTAGGGCCCAATTTAAATTGAAGTCACCCAATATGATAAGCTCAGATGCAGAAGTCAACTGCAGGGTTCTTCAGGGCGTGTCCAGAGAGCTGGCGCATTGGTAGGGGGCTATATGCAACCTATTGTGAGGTGTTTAGCCCCACCTAGCGTGAGCCATAAAAGATTGCTTCTATGTCCTGGGTCGTGGTCGTGAGGCAGCCTAACAAGGGAGGATGTAATTGTGTCCTTTACATAAAAAGAACCCACCACCTCGTTTCGAGGTCTGTCCTTCTGTAGAAGGTATCCAGAGGCAGCTACCTCGTGATCCTGAATGTGGGTTTTAACCAGGTCTCAGAGACTGCTAATAAGTCTGGTTTATATACTGTCAGCCATGCTTGGACTTCATGGATCTTTGGTCTCAGGCTGCAAATGTTCATATGCACCAGCCTCAGACCTTAGCTCCATCCCAAGCCTTATCTAAGGAGGAGAAATTGATACATTAGGTGTCCCAGGGCCTGGGTTAGGTTGGATGTTCCCGCCAGTAGCAGCAGGGCTGCTAGCAAGCTCTGGAGAGTGGGGTTGGAGGTGGTAAAGCCAGTATAGTCGGACAGGGGTTAGGCTCCAAGTGAGGAGAAGGGATCTGTAGAGGATCACTTTCCTTGAGAATTCATGCGCCACTAGGAGAAGGAGGTTGCACCTAGGAGAAGGGCAGCTAAAGTGTCTGGCCGTGTGCTTTCCTGACCCACCACGGGTATAGGGGGGGCAGTAGGCATTACTGATGAGCCAGTCTGTCCCTAGTTGGGCCAGAATATATATTATTGCCAGGGCGATGCCCTTGTTCCAGTTCCCTGGGTGCATCTTGGAACTATTCTGGGCTGCTCGCTTGGATCTCAAGTGCCTGGCCTAATAGTCAAGGATCCTGGTACTGGCAACCAATCCCTACGTTTGCACTCGCGTCGACTCGTCTACAGCAGATACCAGAGCAAATAGGCAGAACCAAAGTCTAGGGTGCCAGCAAAGGAGGTACGGGACTGGTGTTCTCTGGTGGGAGCCACTTCTGGGGTGTTTGGCCCAAAGATCTGGGGAGAAGGTTGCCCTCTGGTCCTTCTGGTACTGGTGCCCTCCATGACCTTTGTGGCCACTTTGGTACCTAGTGAGGAACTCCAAATGTCTTCCACAATAGCTCCGTCATCTCCTCCTTGTTCATATTTTCTAAGTAAGGCATACCAGTCTCAGGGTTCCCTGGGCTGGTGGCTCCTGCCTGGGTTTTGGACCTGCTCTTCTTAGCTAGGGGAGGGGCAGTGATGGAACATCTAGATTTGGTTTTGTTAGAGTCCCTGTCTGTGGTTCAGATCTAGGCTCCCAGGGCCTGCCTGGGTTCTGAAACCACCTCCCACCAGGCCTTGCATTTTCTTCAAACTAGATCTGCCTACTGCCCTCAAACTGCACTGCACTAGTATGACCCTGTCTTGCTATCTCATCACATGAAGCTCAAACAAGACAAGAAACCTCATCTGCGGTGCTAGCCCACTGCTGTCACTGCATGACAGGGTAAACAGTACAGAAAAACTGGTGTTAGCGATTTTGCAATTATAAACTAATTTGCAGTGCTGGTTAACCATCAGAATGTATTCTGGCCCAGCCTGGTGATGCTGAGAGTTGAGGCACTGGACACCATTCCTCATGCCATGCTGGAGACCCAGGATCGGGAGCTGGCATGGGGGTGGGGAGGGTGGGAGCAGGATTGAGATGCCTGTCAGCAATTCTCCTCTCCCGGGAGGATTGCCCTCCTGTAGTCCTGCCTTCTCCGGTGGAGGTCCTGTGGTGGCACAGGCAGGTATGGAGGCGACTGGTAGGGTGGGGTGTCCCTCATTATGTGGTGTGCACGTGTCTCCACACGTGGTCAAGGACACAAGGGTTCGGGGCAGAAACCAAGGAAAAATGCCAATAAATACATAAAAAATGAGTTCTGGCACCCACTAATGCATCTCCAGTGGGAGTCCAGTATGCAACATCAACAGGAAACCTTGTGGTAAGGGATGTAGACAGTAAACAAAGATAATTTAATAAAAGGCAAGGCAAGGCAAAATTTATTTAAAGGCGCAGTCCCTGAGGCTCTGGGCCGTACAATCCATTAAAACAAGCATTTTAACATAATAAATATAAAAGTTTACACATAAATACAGATCATTACAGAACTAAACATTTAAATATAAATCTTTATCGAAACATTAAATTAAATGAGATTAAATGCCTTAGAAAGAAAAAGGCCTTTAACTGGGCCTGAAAAACATAAAATATAAAGTCATAGACTGACCAAACTAACTTCATTTGATACCTCCAGTACCCTTATGATATCAACCCCTGTAGTGACTCAGCTATTCAATTTTTTTTTTTGCAATTCAAACTTTATTTATTTTGTACAGTTACAGAGAGAGATGCAAAATTGCATACATACAAATGAGACAGGAATATGTACCACAAATTAGATCAACTCTCCCCCATCCCACCCTCCCTTTTCCCATTTCTTCACACAGGATAGACTACCAACTGAAAAGAAAAAAGGACCTCTATGGTGATTGAAGGAATACAATGTCAAAGGGGCCCCATAACTATGAAATTTCTGAGATTGATCATGTAAATTAGCAATCATATTTTCCATTCTCAGGTTTTCCAGTAGCTCCTGTAACCACTCACTATAGGTAATGTCAGTTGTATCTTTCCAATGACGCTAAAACCAGATTTTTGACTGATATAGCTATAAGGATTACATGAAATTTCCTGTTAGTGACTGTGACAGAGGAAAGATCCCCAATATGCATATTTCGGGAGAAAGCGAGTTGGACAAACCTAATCGAGGGTCAGCCCTCTGTCGAATCGCATTCCAAAGAGGGCTATTTTGGTACATGTCCAGAATATGTGCAGTAGATTACCCTCCTCCTGCTGGCAGCGAGTACATGTGGAAGATGATAGGAGTCCCAACCTAGACAATTTCTGGGTGAATAATAGAAGTTATGCAAGATTTTGATCTGTATTAACTGGAGCTTGTCTTGTCTGACATATTGGTGACAACTCAACCACAAGAGGGCCAATTAATTTCTTGCTGGGGAAAAGAAGCCCAAAATTGAGTTGGGCCAAAGCAATCAGGCCATTTCTAGTTATGTATTATCCCATACATTTTAGATACAGCATGGGAAAGGCCTGCAAGAGGAATCAATTCTGTCATGCAGGACACACTTGAAGGTATGGGTGGAACAGAGCCAAAAGATTTCACAATCAGGTGGCGTAACTGGAATATTTTAAAGATAACAGAGTTCTGGATAAGGGCTTTGTGCAAAATTTCAGGAGAGGTTAATCAAGAGACATTTTCCAGAATAAAGAAATTGAGGGGTGGTCTCCCAGCTGGGAGATCCATTTCAGTTGGAGAGGTTTACCTTCAATAGTGAGATTCGGGTTCCCCACTACGGTTGAGAAAGATCTGTAATGTGCTCATATTTCAGAAAAGAACACAGCTGAGTGTGAACTCTGAAGGATACTGCAATGGGACTGCCTTTAAGCAATAGGGGCAAAGATTTTAAATTGATATGCAAAAGTGCCCTGGGGGATAGCCTGTTTGCTTTTATTAGGGTACATTCTATTTTGAGCCATATGGGAGTAAAAGAGTTTGATGCTGGAGGGTGTTCAGCTGTGAGCCACCTCAAGTACTTACTTGCATGGCTGGCCCAATAATATAACCCGATATGTGGAAGGCGAAGCCCTCCTTTCACTTTCGGTGCTGAGAAACTTGTTGTAACTTATCCAGGGCTTCTTAACTGCCCAAATAAAGTCTGTAATTATCTTGTGTATCCTTTTAAACCATGCCAGGGGAGCTAGACATTTGAAAGATGTCGGATAAAATAACCGGGAAAAAAATGTTAATTTTAACTATATTAATTTTCCCCAGAGAAAGAGGAAAAATGCCTTATCTTTTAAGATCTTGTCTAATAGCAGAAATTAATGGATCCAGGTTAAGTTTTGTAAATCTACTGGGGTCCCTTGACAAGTTAATTCCCAAGTATTTCAAAGATTTAGTCTGCCAGGAAAAACCTACTGTTAAAGCATCTATCTTCATCACTTTGAAATTTAGAGGGAAAACCACAGTCTTGTCTTTATATAATTTGTAATTAGACATAGAACTAAATTCTTCCAGAACTGTAATCAGGGCAGGTATTGAAGTATTGGGGTGGGACAGCTGTAGGAGCAAGTCATCTGCATAAGCCGAGTCTTTGACAGTCTGATGGTGAATATTTATACCCTGGACATCCAGACTTGCTGTAACCCTAGGATAAGGAGTTCTAAATAGATATTAATCAATAAGGGAGATAGTGGGCAGACTTGTCTGGTTCCAGCATATAGTGTGAAAGGGTCAGACAATAACCCATTACAGACAAGCGTGCAATTGGAGATTTATACAATGCTCTTATCCACTTTATGAACAAGGGGAAATTCAAAAGCCTGAAGTGATTGAAATAATAAATTCCAGTCAACCCTGTCAAATGCCTTCTCAGCATCCAGGGAAACAAGAACAGCGGGAAAATCAGCATATCTGGTAGCTGAGAAGACATGCAACAGGGTTCTATGGTGGCCTACCGAGGATCTGGCTTTCATGTATCCCATCTGTTCTGGGCCTATGATATCTGGTAGCACAGGGCCTAATTGATCTGCAGGAAGTTTTGTGAGAATCTTGAAATCTTGATTGAAAAGAAAATCGGTCTATAACTTTGCTTTCTGTCAGGGGTTTACCATCTTTGGGTATTAAGGTAATTAAAGCCTCAAATACAGACTTATCAGAATCCTGCCCAGAAAGAATGTGATGAAATAAGGCCAAAAGCTATGGTACCAATTGTGGGGTGAAAATTTTATAAAATTGGCAGAAAAACATCAGGACCTGGTGTCTTGTCTATTGGCAGATCTTTAATAACTCTGATCATTTCCTCTGAGGTGATGAGAGCAACAAGGGTGGCTTTATGTAAATTTGAAATAGAGGGTAACGAGCAGTGTTTTAAAAAGAATTGAGTTGTGATAATGATGGGGTTCCTCCATAGGACTGTATAACTTCATATAGTATTTCCTAAATTCAGAAACAATATATGGCAGAGATATTTTCAAGGTGTCATCTTCCGGAGAATGGATGGGCAGCAATAAATCTATCTGATTCAAGCTGTTTAAGTTTAAGAGCCAGGAGACACCCTGCTTTTTCCCCTGGTCTAAATAGAGGGCTTTGGTTTTCCGGATGGAAAATTCAGCCTTCTTCCGTAATGCATTCAAATATGCATACTTTAACTTCACTTGATCTTGCCTAATTTGATCAGGAAACTGGGGTGATAAACTGTGTTCCGAGGACGGTTTGAGATAATAGGGATCTGAGTTGCTCTTCTTGCATTTTTTTCTTTTGGGCCCAACCCAATCAAAAGGCCACGAAGGCAGGCTTTAAGGAACACCATTCAATATCAGGTCTTCCTGCTGAATTAGTACTAATATTGGAAAATACTGTAATGTGCTCAGCTATATATTTAACATTCTGGGCTTTTAAACAATTGATTGTTGACCTTCCATACCCGCCCTTGGTGGGAAGAGACATAAGGGAGATCAAGCATGACAATGGGAATGATCAGAGAATGGACCCAGAAGTATGGTAGCATCCAAGACTCCGGAAATCAAGTTCTTGGAAATTAACAGGTAATCAATACAGAAGGACATATGATGAACCTGTGATGTAAATGTAAACTCCTGACAGCAGGGTGAAGGACATGCCAGATATCTATCAGGCCTGCACGTCTAACAACTCTTTGAGTGCTCGCTGTGCTGGGGTGAGTCCTTTAAGTGATTTACCTGAATGGTCAGTCTGTGGATCAACAACCAAATTGAAATCTCCTCCTATAATTAGAGGTATGTTTAAAAATGGTGTAAGAGTATTTAGTAAATGCATGAAAAAGCTGGGTGAATTGATATTAGGGCCATATATACTGGCTAGGAAAATGTCTCTGGTATAAAGTTTCCCTGTCACTACAATATAAGCCCTTCTGGATCAGGTATAATTAGATTGGGAGTGAATGGTATGGACCTACAATTAGAATCAAAGCCCTCAACTTTGGGTATTTCCCTCAGCTGAGAAGCACTGACCCATTCATTGCCTACATAATTTGACTGCCTCTGAATTTAATAGGTGGGACTCCTGCACCATAACAATGTCAGCTGCCAGCAGATTTAGGTGTTTAAGGATCTGGTACTGCTTAAGTTTGCATCTAGCCCCTCTGACATTCCATGTGAGTATTCTCACTGTTCCTGACATAGAGTTTCACGTACAGGTAAGCGTGGAAAACACATATCTATTAATTTCCCAAATGGGCAGTTCCTGTGTGAAGAAATCCCCCTCCCCTCGAAGCCTAGATGATCCCCAATTATATATCATATACTGTGTAAGCGAGTTTTGATCCCAACCCTCCCCATTCTACCATGCTTGCCTTTTGCCTCATGCCCATAATCATCCCCATCACTCCAGCCACCCTTACAAATCCTAAACATTAAAGAATGGTAACATCAAAAGTTCTTCTAGGGTCAAACACAACAAGACCCCTACAAGATTACTACCTAGTTAGATGCATAAACTTATTTAGAATATCCAAAACTACCTATCATCAGTTTAGTCAGATGATGTTTAAAACTATAAAGTTAAGTCAATAGTATACAAATGACTCTATAGTACTGCTAAATTGTTCTCTGAGCATGTAATAATTCAAATATCGTTATCTAACTAACAACAACAAATGTCCTGAAATGAGATTAAATATATCTGCATCAACAGGTTTTCACTAGTACCTATCTATATCTTAGAGAACTCCCTACCATATGTAAGGTATCAGAAGAAAATCCAGTATTACTGCATACATGCACTGAAAATACGTTTAAGCAAGCCTAATACAATGCCCTCTCTATCACTCATTTTCCTACATGCTGTAACTGTTTATTGTTAATCCCATTGAAAACAGGCATTCTTCATGGCAAATCAAAAATGTGCCTATCCTTAAAATCAAGACAAGCCATTTAGTCTAGAGACAATGAGATAGCTCTACTGAAATAGTCCCAACTACAATGTCCATCAAATGAAAAGTCCAAATTGGAACTTGCTTACTCACTGTTAATACGATGAATCAGGTTAGGCGTCCATTAATTGTGTTGGAGCTCCCTCTCGTGGTGAAAGTGTTAAGAGATTCAAAGGGGCTCAGCTTAGCAAGCCATGATGCTCCGGTCCTAAAATCAACCGATGATAAGCAGGAAAACAAGAGAAAAAAAAATACTTTCCAGATTTCCCAAGGAGCCAATAAGACAACATTACTGAAAGTCCCCTGCTCTGGTGTCACTTACTTCATCCTCCAAAGCCAGATTTAAACCTTCTGGTAATTGTGATGAGAAACAGCTCCATCTTCAGCAATAAGAGTATTCCCTCTTAAGGCAAGGTATTGAGACACTGAAAGGGCAAATTGGGGCTACACGCTGCCACAAGCATATCAGGGCTAGACTAGATCCAATGTAATTATTACTTGAGGACTGTCTATTTTCATCCCGTCAGCATTAAGGACTGTATTTAGCCAGGTACGGAATACACATGAGAACCACAATAAAGCGGATATTTTCTCATTCTGTTTACTGGATAGTGATAAACAGAATATCTGGGCTTACAAAATCCCTCCCAAAGGAAACAGCTCTCGTTCAATCTCTACGATTCCACTCTTCCAACTAGAGCCTTCCTGATATCCCCATCAGGGAATCTTGAAAAGGTCGGGGAGGCAAATTTGAGCTGTGGAGCAGCTGTTTCAGGATCATCGAAGTGGGGTCCAGGCTCCTACAATAAGGACATGAAGTCTGGCTGGGTATGCCATTCTGTATTTAATGCCTGCGGCAATTAATTTGGACACCATCAGGTGGAATGCCGTTCTCTTCAGTTGCATAGAAGTAGGCAGATCCTAGGTTATTCTCAGGTTCTTCCATTCCCATAACTTCCTGGAGTTCCTTGCTTTTCTGGAGCAAGTGTTGTTTTCAAGAAGTTCAAGAAGTGAAAAATTAAGCGGACGTGGGGGACATCAGGTGCTGGCTTGGATCGGAGAGCCCTATGTGTTCTTTCTATAATGTATTTATCACAAGGCGAGGGCGACAAGCTTTTGTATCAACTTTTGAATAAAAAGAATTGTGTCATGCCCTTCTTCCTTTCGGAGTCCGATTATTACTACATTATTCCGATGACTGCGCCCTCGGGGTTCTCCACCTTTGATTCCAATTTGGCCAGCTGCTGTCTACAGGCACTGAGCTCAGGGTCGAATTTGTCTTGTTTTCTCTAATGAAAAGAGCCTGGCTGAATTATCCGAAGCCCTTTGTGATACTTCGTTCAGTTGTGAGCTCAGGGTAGTGAAGTCCGGCGTGAGCGTGTACAAGTCTTCACTAAACAGTTTGAACTCCTCAAAAATCTGTGGAGGGTAAGCAGCTCACTGTCCCCGAGGAAGAGGTAGAGCTTAGAATTTGGCTGGAGCCTGAGGCCCTAGGCTTTTTTGTGCCTTTTGGGTGTAACAGGAGGTGTACGTTTAGACAGCAATTTTAATCTCCACTTCCATATGGAGGCACGTAAAGTATCCTCAGGTTGTCTTTGGATATCCGATGCTTTTTATGGCGTTGCGATGTCGAAAAATTACAGTTTATCGTTGAAAATAAGTTTTGAGATCAAGTGGCTGGAGCTATGCAGGAAGCTGCTAGTCTGCACGATGCATCGCGGAAGTCCTCAGCTATACAATTATAAAACATAGTTTTATCCTAAAGAAAACAAAATGAACAGTAAATTTCTTCTGAGAGGGGGGTCTGGCTTCTAAGTGGAGAGATATACAAATGACAAGAAGCCTTTACTTCCCACCAATTCAAATTTTAAATATTAGCTCAAGCAACTGCCTATTCTCTCCTGCTGCATGGGATGTTTAAAACTGTATGTATTTAATCATTTCTCTACCTCAGCTGAGCTACTTCTCAATGAGAGGACTAAAATTAGCTGAAGAAAGCATTTTAATATGAAATGCTTATCATTGGAAACAGTTCCAGACAGATCAATTACAAAACTTATTCACACTAGCATTTCATTTTCGTCATTAAATACTAAAAGCATCACTGTCAAGATGGTAGGCTTATAAATCATCTATTTAATCCCAACATTATTTTAGGAGTTGGCATAGTAAATTCAGTCTGGTAAATGTGCATCAAGGGAAACAAGCTCGTGCATGGAAGCCATCAGTCAGAAAATTACACCTGTGTGCAAAAATGGGTTTTGGGAGGCATAGATCTTGGGGCGAAATGTAAATGAAATCAAAATGCTCCTTTTATATTGCCAAATAAGATTTAACTAATTGAAGACATTTAGCAGAAGAAACATTTTCAGGATCACACAAAGTGTAGGTATTCAAAACTGCAAGAACAAAGTGATTGTTTGCACAAGTTTTGTAAAATGAGTTTTAAAAGAAAAATGCCTGGCCACCATGAAGTTCAAGTGCAAGTTGTATATTCTGGGACTGTTTCTGCCTTCTGCTGCCTAGTCTGTCAGATAAGGTCTCCCAATTCTGTTCTCATGGACAGTCACTGGATTACATTCTTAATATCCCCAGAGCTATCCTGCCTGCTGCTGCCTTACCTTGCAGGGATGTGGGTAGCATGTGAGGGAGTATTCAATGGCCTCTTAAAACTTCTTGGTCCTGCCTGTTCATGCTCTGACAGGCCTAATGGTTCCAAACACCAGAAGAGACTGCACTGGCCTTACCATGTGGATGGTGCTTCGCTCTCATAGCTACCTTGTGACATTTGGCATTTTACAGTGCAGCCATGAAAATAAATCACCACCCACTAGTAGGGGCCAGGCTGTTTTGAACCTAGTGGTGGGAAGATGATGCAAAATTGTCTTCTTTGGGAGTTGAGTTTGGGAGTTGGGACCAGCATCAGTCCTGCCAGAGCAGACAGCTGCAGGTTGGGCGTAACACTGTGGGGCCACAGGACACACCCATCACAGATACTACGGAAGTCCTTCCAGGACAAGAACTACAGGAGTGAGGCAGATGGTTAGCCCCCACCCCATCAAAATAGACAGTATATGGTTGTCACTAGCTTTATGAGACCCCTAACTACCTCAAAGTCAAAAAGATTGGGGTGTAGAGATGGGAGTTACGAGGTGGGGATCTTTTTGTTTGTTTATGTGTTTTTGTACTTTCTTTTCTTTATTTTTAATATTTGTGTAATAAAGAACAAAAACAATAATACATCAGTATTAATCCTTTCAAGATAAATTTCTCACTCTTCTCTTTCTCTGTGACTGTGTGCCTTAAACAAAAGGCATATCCTAGGTATTCAATCACCTATGTATATGTTATATATTCTGTATGTATGTATATAATTTTTTCACTAAGTATTGTTTTTGTTGTTCTTTATCCTATGTACTTTTATTTTTTTCTCCTCTCTATGATTATATTCAGTGCATTATTATGTCCTTGTTGTATCCTATGGTTGTCAAATCTTTTAGGGCTGTGGGTGGAGCCTACAGTTCTATTGAGGATCAGAGGGTAGCTCTAAAATGGCCGATTGTGGAACCTTCCATTGGACAATTGGAAGTATCCTTCCAAATGCCCAACAGAGCTTGAAAGCCTCTGCCACGATCGACTGCTTCAGAATAACAACCGCGCTATTTCGTCTGTTACTTCCACATTGTGGGGCATGAACTGTGCATGCACACTCACACATGTGCAGTTCAGCTGCACACCGTTGTGGATGGCAAATGCCATTCCCCACAACTACGCATGCACAAGTGTCACGCATGCGCAGTTTCATCACCACCAGCAGAAAAAACCTCCAACTGCTGCTGTCCTCCCATGCCACTGACATCAGGGTCCCCAATCCCCATGTCGGCATTATGCAGCCCCACCCCAGCTTATGTGGCACACTGGCAGCCCACTCCAATGTGCCCAAATGTACTTATTTGTCCCGCCTGACATTGTGTCCTTTCCCCATGTCAGTGCTATGTATCCCCCCTACTGATGTGGCACACTGGGAGCCCACCAGTGTACCCAAATGTTTGTTTTTTTCTCCCTCCTGCTGACATTGGGAGCCCAATCCCTGTGTCGCATCACGTACCTACCCACCCCCAACTGAAGTGGCACACTGGGAGCCCACACCAGTGTGCCCAGATGTTTACATTTCTTTTTCCCCTGTAAATAAAGAAGACCTTCCCCAATGTGCTTTTTTCTTTTAAATCTTCGGAGGTTGGTGCTGTCATCTTCTCTGGACTTGAAGATTTCTGCACTCTTCAAAGCCGAACCTCAAACTGAAGAATCAAAGGTAAGCATGCTATAATGGCATTCAAAGGGGTTTTAACTTAAGTTGATAAATCAGCCATGTTTTTGAATTTGGCCTTAAATTTTCAACATGAATTACTTGGAGACCCCACCTCTTAGTTTCATCACTGTCATTTCGTTACTCAGTCCCAAAAGGTGATTTCGTAGTCACCGCACAGAATCAACTTTTGGGACTGATTAACGAAAATGACAGTGCCACTGTTCATTAGGGTGGGTCTCCAAAAGCCCATGTTGCAAATTTGGAAAAACTCCAAAATGACTGCATTAAGAGCGACATTGTGCAGTTTCTACGATGCTCCTAACATCACTAAATTTTACATATTTTCACTCCAGATTTTCAACATTACCATCTTTGCACACCTCCTTTTTAACAGTACAGCTGTTGTTTTCATATCCTGCCCAAAACATGTTTTCACCTGTAGCACAGAATGGCTTTCAGGACAAGTGAACAAAATTACACTGGTGCTCTTCATGAGGAGGGGTCCCAGAAAGGTGATGCTGAAAATTTGGTGCAACACCTCCACAAAATGGCCAAGTTACACCCAGGCTCAATACTTATGCACATGTAACTTTGGTCACTTGGCAGCTCTTCACAGCCCTATTGACTCTGGCCAGATTTTGTTATTATTGCTCTGCAATCTCAGAACCACTTTGTAAATGAGTTTTCTAAATGGTGTTTCTCCTGGTAAAATAAAGATTGATTGAGTGATTGAATATATAATAAACAAACTATAGAATTCCATAAGTCAGAGTTTAGAAAAAAGCAAACTGTTAAGGTATATATATATATTGTACTATGAAGTATTGTCCTCAAGTAGGTGACAGAATCCAAGTAACAAAGAATATTTTATTCTAAAACTAAAAGAAAAGGTTCAAGTCCACAATGCACCACAGGAATCAGTATTTAACAAGCATTTGTCAATGCAGAATGTTGATTGCATTGGTCTGTTGTGCTCGCTCAGTGGCCCTCTGTCACTAGCTCAGTTTGTTTGTCCCGGTGCTGCAGGCTGCTTTTTGTACTGGCTGCTGCCTGCATTGGCAACTTGTTCTGCTGAGGAAGAAATCTGCAGCTATCCCGACAGAGCTCCATTGAGGTGGCTCCTCCCCTCTCTCACTTGCTCATTCTGTTTCTCCTGGCGCTGCAGGCTGCCCTTTGTACTGGGCTCCTTCCTGTGTTGGTGGCTTTTCTACCCACAAAGAATCCACAGCTGTCCCTACAGAGCTCCGTTGAGGTCGCTCACTGCCCTTGTGTCAGTCACTAATTCTGGTTCTCCTGGGCTGCAGGCTGCCCTTTTCTACTGGGCTCCTGCCTGCATTGCTGCCTTCTTATGCCCACAAAGAAATTTGCAGCAGTTACAATACAGCTTTGTTGAGCTCACTCACTCGCTCATTCTGGTTTTCCTGCCACTGCAGGCTGCCCTTTGTACTGGGCCCTGCATGCATTGCTGCCTTTTTCTGCCCACAAACAAATCTGCAGCAGTCCCAACAAAGCCCCGTTGAGCTCACGATTCCCCTCCCTCACTCGCTCGTTCTGTGTCTCCTGGCGCTGCAGGCTGCCCTTTTGTACTGGGCTCCTGCCTGCATTGGTGGCTTTTTCTGGCCAGAAAGAAATCTGAAGCAGTTCCGACACAGCTCCACTGAGCTCGCTCACTCCCCTCTGTCAATCTCACATTCCGTTTCTGCTGGCAATGCAAGCTGGACTTTGTACTGGGCTCCTGCCTGCATTGCTTGCATTTCTGCCCACAAAGAAATCTGCAGCAGTCACACTAGAGCTCCGTTGAGCTTGCTCACTACCGCTCTGTCACTCGCTCGTTCTTTATCTTGGCGCATGAGGCTGCACTTTTGTATGGTGCTCCTGGCTGCTTTGGCACCTTTGTCTGTCCACAAAGAAACCGCAGCTGACCCAACAGAGCTCCGTTGAGGTCGCTCAGTCTCCCTCCCTCCCTCTCTCTCTCATCGCTCATTCTGTTTGTCATGGCTGCAAGCTGCCCTTTGTATGGGGATCCTGCCTGCATTACGCCTGTTTCTGCCCACAAAGAAATCCATGCAGTCCTGATAGAGCTCCGTTGAGCTCCTAAGTCCCCTTGTCTCACTCGCTCATACTGTTTCTCCCACCGCTGCAGGCTGGCCTTTGTACTGGGCCCCTGCCTGTATTGACACCTTTTTCTGCCCACAAAGAAATCCGCAGCAGTCCTGACAGTGCTTGGTGAGTTTGCTCACTCCTCCTCCCTCACTCGCTCTCTTGTTCTGTTTCTCCCAATGCTGCAGGCTGCCCTTTTGTACTGGGATCTTGTGTTGGGGCCTTTGTCTGCCCACAAACAAATGCGCCATCCCGACAGAGCTCAGTTGAGCTAGGTCCTCCCCCTCTCACTCGGTCGTTCTTAATCTGTCCCAAACATTGATTTCCCAGAGTGACCATGCTATTGTCCGGCAGGACTGCAAAAACATATTTTAGCCAGGATGTGAAAAATGACAGCAGTAGTGTTCATAAGGAGTTGTGAAAAAATGCCACTGTTGAAAATGTGGCGTGACAGTATTACAAATTTCTTGAAGTTACAAGGTTGCGTGGAATCAGTTCAATGCACGCTTGTAACACAGTCATGTTATGGAGTTTCATCACCAAATTTTCAACATAGGGATTTTGGACCTCTGCTCATGAACAGTGCCACTGTCATTTTCTTAATCTGTCGGACACTGATTTCCCACAGTGACCACGTTATTCTGTGCGGAACTGTGAAAACACATTTCGGTCAGGATGTGAAAAATGACAGCTGTACTGCTTATAAGGAGGTGTGAAAAAGTGGCACTGTTGAAAATCTGGTGTGACAATATTACAAATCTGTGAAGTTACAAGGGTGCGTGGAAAGTCGCAATGCACACTTGTAACACAGTCAATTGATGGGCTATCATCACCAAATTTTCAACATAGGCATTTTAGGACCTCTACTCATGAACAGCATCATTGTCATTTTCTTAATCTGTCCCAGACAGTGATTTCCCACTCGACCGCTCTATTCTGCGCGGAGATGCGGACACACTTTTCGACCAGGATGGGAAAAATGACAGCTGTACTGTTCATAAGTAGGTCTGGGAAAATGGCAATGTTGAAAATCTGGAGTGAAAATATTATAAATTTGCAAAGTTATGAGCATGCGTGCCAGCTGTGCAACGCACACTCGTAACGCAGTCATTTTATGAGGTATCATTACCAAATTTTCAACATAGGCATTTTAGGAACTATACTCATGAACAGTGTCACTGTCATTTTCTTAATCTGTCCTGAACACTGATTTCCCACAGCGACACACTATTCTGCACGATGCAAAACACATTTCAGCCAGGATGGGAAAAATGGCGGCTATACTGTTCATAAGTAGGTCTGGGAATATGGCAATGTTGAAAATCTGGATGAAAATATTATAAATTCGCGAGATTCACGAGTAGTAGCGTGCCAACTGTGCAACGCGCACTCATAACACAGTCATTTTATAAAGTATCGCTACCAAATTTTCAACATAGGCATTTTAGGACCTCTACTCATGAACAGTGTCTGTCATTTTCTTAATCTGTCCTGAACATTGATTTCCCACAGCAATCACGCTATTCTGCGCCAGAAGTGCGAAAACACATTTTGGCCAGGATGTCAACAATGACAGCTGTACTGCTCACAAGGAGATGAGACAAAATGCCAGTGTTGAAAATCTAGTGTGAAAATATTGTAAATTCACGAAGTTCTGACTCGTCGCGCACAACTGCACAACGCATGCTCGTAAAACAGTAATTTTGGATTTTTCCCACCAAATTTGCAACATAGGCTTTTTGAGAACCCTCCTCATGAACACTGGCACTGTTGTTCCATTAATCGGCCCGAAGGGTGATTCCGCACAGTGACCGCAAAACCACCTTTCGGGGCGAATAACGCCATGACAGTTCAAGAATTCATGAGGAGAGGTCCCAAAACAACATGTTGAAAATGTGGTGAAAAATTCTCAAAAATGCCGAGATATGCACTAAAGTTGAAAAACCCTATTTATTACATTATACAGCTTACCGGCATTTCCTCAGTTCGTGGTTGGCTTTGAAGAGTGCAGGCGTGTTCCCGGTCCACTGAAGAACATCACGCCAAGCTCGGAGTAAGTATGGGGTGAGGGGGTGTGGAAAGGCAGGGTGCGCAGTGGGTGGTGCGGGTTGTGGGAGGGTGCAGGGAGACTACGAGGGACCATTTCCTTTTTCAGGTGAAAAAAAAAGTTGCATTACCGTTTTCAATTTTACAGAGGCATGTGGCATGCTGGGGTGGGCTCCCAGCATGACACTGGAGTCTTGCTTTGGGGGAGCAGCTGTAGTATGTGGGGATTGGGCACCCGTCAGCAAACAACCAAAGGGGCATGTGGCACGCTGGGGTGGTTCCCAGCGTACCACGGAGTCTTGTCTTTGGGGGGCAGCTGTAGCCGATGGGGATTGGGCATCCCCATCAGCAAACAACAAAAGGAGGATTCCTTTCTGCTGATGGGATTGGGCACCCTGTCGCAGACAGTAAAGGGTGGTTACATTATGCCGATGGGGAGTGGGCTCCCCGTCGGCAAAATAAATGTGGGGAGATATTGTTTGTGAATACGGCAGCAAGCCACTGTCATGTTCACAAACAATATCAGGGATCCTACATCCCACTGTGCAATGACAGGTCGCTCCCTCATTGCAGCGGATGGCTGATGCTGCAATGGCGAGGCAGCCCTGATTGCAGCGGCTGATTTTTAGAAGGTTGTGGCACGCTGGCTGAACTAGCATCAGCAGCAGCATGCCACGGCATTGGGGATGGGGAACAAGCCTTTGCAGGCTGTGGGGCATTGGGCACAACAGTGCCACGCCTCCACAACCTGCTTGTGGAGAAAGCTGACACAACATGTTTCTTGCACATGCGCCAATCAACATAAAAAGGTAAAGAAGAAAAATATATCTTAGGACCATGTAAGCTTTAATCTTCCAAATGCTTAATTTGTAAATCACTAACCTCAAATAATAACCTTCCCTTAATTTACTAGTTATAATTTCATATTTCAATATTTCTTAAGTCTTCCAAGGAAACAGTTATCAAGAATAGGTTTGATTTCATGCCTCCAATAAAGGCATTGGCACAGATATTCAAAAGGGTTGCGCGTGGCGCAACAGTGTTATGCCATGCACAACCCACTGATCGCTCGGTGCGATATTTAAAAGGAAAAGTCGCCTCACGCAAATCCGATGTGCGGGGCACATCAGTAATAGTATGCAGGCACAGGTGGGGGGCATGCCCATGCATAAACTGCACAGCCCGATATTCAGCTGGGCCATGCAGAGTTATGCAGGTGCAACCCCTACCTACGCCAGCACAACTTTACGCCAAAAAAAAAGGATCAAGTTGAGGCCACCCACGGGTGAGCTGCTGCATTGCAGGGGCGCAACACAGCTGCCACCTGGTGGCCCTCACTGTTGATGCACTATACCCCAATCGCGGGCCTGTATAAACTTCCCCCACCCCCAAATAGCCCAATTGCGGGCATAATGTTAACTTCCCCACCCCGAATAGCCCGATCGCGGGCATAATGTTAACATCCCCCACCCCTGAATAGCCCGATTGCAGGCATAATGTTAACTTCCCCCCCCGAATAGCCCAAATTCACATATCCGGACTGCCTTATGCGGTATGGGCTGCGCGCTTGGCTCATGCTCTGAATCAATGGGCGTGCAGCCTACCAATGTCAGTTGGCGGCGGCGGGGCCGCAGGCAGGTGGTGCTGCCACCGCCAACTGACAGCGGGGAGGGTGGTGGGGCTCTGTGGGTGGAGGGTGGGGGGCCACTAGATCACCAGGGAGTCTGGACGTGGCTGTGTGTGTGTATGTATGCTGCCCACGATCAGGCTACTGGGGGCCCTTTATATTATGCCCGTGATCGGGCTATTCAGGGGTGGGGGAAGTTGATTATGCCCCGATCGGGCTATTCGGGGTGGGGGATGTTAACATTATGCCTGCGATCGGGCTATTCGGGGTGGGTGGATGTTAACATTATGCCCGCGATCGGGCTATTCGGGGTGGGGGACGTTTACATTATACCCGCGATCGGGCTACTGGGGAGTTTACATTATGCCCCATCGGGCTGCTGGGGGACGCAATACTGTTCTGCCCGCGATCGGGTTGCAGGCGCGTCCTCGACGGCCGTTGCCTGGCAGGGGCTTGCGCTAAGTCGTCAGATTGGTGCACTGCATGCTAATGGCATGCAAATGGGGCCATAATTACATGCAAATGGCCCCCCATGCACCTTATAAATTATGGCCCCATTGCATGTCACCTTTTGAATATAGCAGGTGCTGCATGGCCCAATGGAACTTGCGCCACGCATCTGAATGCTCCACTCTAACCACTTGTGGTGGTGCAGTTCCACTGCGCCATGTGCACAGTGGGTGTGGCGAGGTGATATTCAAAGGTTGCTCAATAAGCGCAACTCTGTTGAATAGCCTGGCCCACCCTGCACAATTTTTTGAGCAGCGCGAAGCTAGCGCCACAGAATGGCGCAGTTTGAATATCTGGGCCACTGTCTATTGAAAGGCTCCACATGCAGTTCAATGGGTGAGCATCCAGCCACGCCAGCTTCCTGAACTATATAAGCAGTTCCTCCAAGCCTCCATTTGAAGCACTTTCTCTTTGCCAGCTGGAGGCTATGTTGGTCTGTCTGTTCACTTGGGCCTGCTGCAGCCTTGTCCCCCCATTTGTTTGTGATGTGGCCTCTGGTCGGTTTATGCTGGATGTGTTCCTGTGTTTCTCCTTCATTGGTTAGTATTTGTTTTGCTTCCAGCTGCTGTGTGCTTCCCTGTGTGATGTTTTTCTGTTTTGCTGTGTTTGTGCTTTGGTTTTGTGTTTTCTTTTGGGGCTTTCATGTTGCCCTTTATTTGTGATGTGTTACTCCTTTGCTGTGCCGTGGCTTCCTGTCCTCCCCAGCTACCTGGCGAGCTTCGTTTTCCTGCATTTATTGTTTGTTTCAGCTACCATTCCAGCCTTCTGCTGTTGCTTCCACTAAATTACCAGCACCTGGTCTAAGCTCTTGCTCTCAGCTAGAAGCAGTGGGGAGTGGCAGCAGTTACTGATGCATTTCTGTTGCAACTCGGGGTAATCTGTGTTGATTTGCTCCTTCCTTTCTTTGGGGATTTCTCACTATAGTCTTCATTCTGTTTACAAGTTTATTCTGCCTGTGCAAATACCAGTTCCGTTTCTTTATCAATATATTAGCTCAGCTGCTGCTGTATTTAATCAGCTTGCAATAACACTTCATTATTATTTGTGCATACAAACCTATTTCAATTTGCTTGGCCATTCAGTGCTACTAGCTATGCAATATGTTTATTTTGCCAGTGGGAATCAAGCCTGAGTCTACCCCAGTTCTATATTACTTCTCCTTGGTATTCTGTACCTGCTTCAATGCATTTTACCAGTGGCTCCTTGGTCTCCGCTCCACCTGCAGGCCTTTTAGCAGAATGTTTCTAAGTTTACCTATTGGCCTTTGAGTCTTTATGTTACTTCAGGAACACCTTTGCTTTGTCTCACAAGATGTGCTTGCATATAGCCCTTTTGGCATTTTACCTGCTCAAACATGTTTATTTGCACTCAGTGGGACTCACAGAGTCTAATGCAATTCTATATTACCTTCAACATATGATTCAAACCTGCTTAAATGCATTGTACTAAGCAATTATTTGTGAACAGCGCTTTTATTTTTAATCTGCTTCATTATACTCTGGAGGTCAACTCAGCTACAGTTGTCGCTGTTAACTAGTTTAAAAATATGCATGTGGATCATGGCGCTTTACTGTGGCTTCTTTGTTTTGACTATGGAGGAGGCCTGAGCAGTTGTAGTGGAAAGTCGTGGCTCCGTGTGATTCATTTACAGTCGTATACTGCCTTTGCAGCAAAAATCCTCTGGGTATTTGTCATCTTCAATTGGCACTTATTGATGGACTGGTTGGCTGGCCTCACACTGACTAAAGGCCCAGATAGCCTGAGCTGGGTGTGAAATTCCTATGCTAGTAGATTGGTAGTTCAAGCTATCGTACTTCTGTGCACTATTTGTTTACAGGCCCATTGCTACAGGTATTTACCATGCTACTCATTGCCAGATACTCCTGCTTTACCATGTATGGCCTGTACTGTTACCAAAGGTGTTTACTGCACAGTAACTGATATTCTCTGCATTACCTTGTATGGCCTGCTCCATTGCTAGAAGAGATTAGCTAACCATGTCCATCAATTTATTAGCTCTGAGCTCGCTCTCAGACAACGATTTCACTCTGTGCCTAGTCTGCATCTTGAGCTAGTGATGCCTGGTGTGGGGTCCTTCCTTTTGGCCCATAGTAGGAATGTCCTTACTCCAGGTGGAGCTTTAGCCATTTGTGCACAGCAGTGCCTCTCGATGTAGAATTTATGACCAACTGCGAAGGAGGATATATTGCTATCATTTAGCTGTAGTATCAACTGCCGAGGCACCTTCAATGCATTCTCCTTACAACCTCTCTTGGTTTGCTTGTTCTAAATAGTAGATTGGTAGGTCAAGCAAGTGCCTCAGTGGTGGTTCTATCCTCCTCCTGCCTTCGAGGTAGTTTGTTGCAGAGGCCAGTACTTGCAACCCTCCATGGCATTCCAGTTAGAGGGAAAGAGTGAGAGTTTCCTCTAAATTGGAACATTTTCCACTTTTCTTGTTTGGGTTCTAAATGGCAGTAGCAGAGCTGTTACTAAATACAACATCTCAAGCCTGGAGGAAGCAATCTTGGCCTTGGTTCCCCAGAGATTTCCTCCTCAAAAGATTTTTCTCTCCTCCGTGCATAGATCATAAAACTAGTTAGTTTAGTGATATTCCCTAGCTCACATAGATAGGTTCTGCTGTTGCATGGAGATGGATGTGGCCCTACTAGCCCTTCCCTCTCTCCTTAGGAAACCGCTTGTTGTCATCAGTGGAAGCCATATTATTGGAGCTATCCTGTTAACTTGTGTCTCAAATGTTTCATTAAGCTGCCTGTTGCTGTCAGTCTGCTTCTCTACCTCCTAGTCATCGATCTCTGCCACAATTCTTTTGAGGTTTCTTCCTAAGGTACCTTTAGCCAAGGGACCCTTCCTACAGCAACTCTAGTGGTGGAACCTCTTTACAGGGTTCCTTGCCTTCAGTACCCCTACAGAGTGGTACTTCCTACAGTATTAGATATACAAAGTGGTACTTCCTACTGGATTAGATAGGAGAATGGCCTACAAACGTTGTTATACAGTTGCACAAGCATAAACATTATTCTGGTTGAAAGCCATTGAATTGAAAGCTCCACCTGCAGTTCAGTGGGTGAGCAACCAGCCATGCCTGCTTCCTGAACTATATAAGCGGTTCCTCCCAGCCTCCATCTGAAGCAGTTTCTCCCCAGTCAGGCTTGCCTCTCTACTCCCAGGAGGTTCCTTCCTAAGCTATCTTTAGCCAAGGGACCCTTCCTGCAGCACCTCTAGGGATGAAACCCTCTTACAGGGTTCTTTGCCTTTAGTACCTCTACAGGGTGGTAATTCCTACTAGAAGAGAAAGTACAAAAGGCCACAAACATTGTTGTACAGTTGCACAAGCATAAACATTATTCTGGTTGAGAAAACCATTGAACTAAATCCATGTCCAAATCCATAACTACAGAATTGCTCTTTCTGCTAAGGATATCATTCTCCTTCTGTTTTGTTTTCGCAAACTGAAAACAGTTGAGTTGATTAGAGGCCACAGAAAGTATATTTTGTGCCTTTACAGGTGACTAGACATTCTGAGGGGTAAGGCAGAGTAAAGGCAGCCCCTAATTTAATGTTATCCTCCTATAGGCCAAAGTATTTCATCCTTCAAGCTCTCTAGTGTTGCTGGTGCTGCATTATGAAAAATGTAAAACTTTGATGTGTTTATTGTCATTTATGAAGAGTTTTATTGTTGTTTTTTTTTTTTTTTAAGCAAGCAAAATTACGAGTAAAATCCTAATCCGTTTACTGGTTCTCCTGCTTGAAAAAAAAAATGTTTAGCTTAAAATGTTAATAGACTGTTTTAGCTGGTTCAAAAGTGATTTAACAGCCACAAGTCTGCCTGCTTGAATCTTTGGTAAAACTGCACTAGCAGCACTATTAGTAAGTCTGTAGTGGCGCTGATGATCTCCCTTCTGGAGTCATGGCATCTTGGAAAACCCATTCTAGTTCTCTTTCAAACCCAGCTGGTCTCCTATTTGGCAACATAATACACTGCTGTTCTTAATTTTTCTAGTTTACAAAACTGTGTTCGATATGACTGTAGAAGTGTGGAGGGGAGGTTGGGTGGTAAAGTGAACACTTTTTGAACAATCTCCTTCATAGCAAGGCCATTTGCCCTCTTAACTTTGTATTATTGTCCTCTGGTGCTGGTAAAAGGTTTACGTAGATGGTGATAGATCTATAAGTAATTAGTAAAATGCCCATCAGTACTGTTGTGCTCGCATTTTCCATTTTAAGCAGAGTTAATATCCTATAAAATTACTCCCTACTACAATTCCTGATATTAGGAAGAACAAGGTTAGTAAAGGGTCAAAGGCAAACTACTGAAGATTAGTTCAAGACAAAGAACTACAATTGAATCATTAGTTATATGGTAAAAAAGTGGGAAAGGACCGAGATAAAAAATAGGATGCTACAAGATCTCGCTGAAATGTTGTGTTCATTAATAATTCCAAAATGACATAAAATAATTCTGACACAATATTTTACCATTTCCAGTTGACTTCTCTTAGCTGTAGTAAAAGTTTTTGTGTGAAATATACAGAGTACAGTGATACCAATGTAAATCTCATGAGCAAGGAATGATGTCGGCAACTTTACTCTCCTTGGCCAGGTCTTTCTTGAGTAAATGCTTTATTGAGTAGTGTCAAAACTAAATCTACCCAGCACAGTGATGATTCTGGCTGTTGCATGTTGTGCTCCCATCCAAAATTCAAGTTTGCGTATTGGCCGTAATTCCCAATCCCAGTCAGTGAACATTTGGATGCTCTCTGGAGGCTGTATGTTTGGACTTTGGGGAGGGAGCATCATGTCCTGCTGCTTGAGTGCAATATTGAATTGGCTCCAGGGATAGTGATACCGTGTATGACCACATAACGTCAGACCCCACCCCACTTCTATCTGGTCAGCCATCACAGTGATGGATTTTGAGTGGTTGAAGGAGACTGTGAATTAAAATGGTGAAACTGGTGGTGGGTGTGTGTGGCAGCATGAAGATACAGAAGTGTGCAAAAAGTGTTTTGTTTATAACACAGTAAAATAAGATACACACACACACCTGCTGCTGGTTCTAAAGGGATACACAAATGCAAGTCATGAGCAGTACAAAAAAAGAGTGATTGCCATACTGAGAACAATTACTTGTATAGCAGGAAGGAGAAGATCCTCACTGGAGTGGTTAGGAAAGCTCAAATTTTGATGGAACAGAATTCTGCAGACTGCTGGGAATTTCCATGGAATTCCATCAGTAGCAAAATTCTGATATTTTGCATGTGAAATGGGTTTTGCCAATGAATAATCCCTAATTTACATAAACTGTGGATTCTTTTATACAAACCACGGGTAAATATTCTGCAGTTCATGTGATCCATGGAAACTTATTCAGCAGTTTACATCGAAATGCTTTTGAAATTCAAAAAGCATTTAGAAACTGTAATTGCCATTTCACACTAGTTCTGATGGCATAATTCCACATTCCTCATAGCCCAAATCATCAGTGATTTTGAAAGTTGCCCTTCAGACACTTAGGAACTATAGTGTGCTAGAAGGAGGTGAGTGATAGTATTCTGTAGCTAGTTGCTATTAGCTGTACCTAATTCTGGAGTCCTCCCTCAGGAAAGATGAGGACAAGCTAAAGAGTGCAATGAAGAGTGACTAGGATGATTCATATCCAGCAGGGCAGATCTTGTGTGGATTGACCTAAGGCACTGAACACGTACTCGAAGGAGACCAGGCGAGAAGGAGTGATATGATAGTAACTTTCATGTTCCTCATAGGAATAGCAAGGTGAACTGCAAGGAACCATTTAACATGAGTAACTGTACAGGAACACGAGAGCAGCAATGGAAACTGATGGGCAGGAGGGAGGTTCAAGAGGGTGTGAAAATATTTATTTTACAGAAAGGGTGGTGGAATCATGGAACAGTCTGCTAGCCAAGATGGTGGGTGCCTAAGCTATAAATGGTTTCAAGCATGGCAGTGAAAGAGTGAAGGATACAGTGGTTACTCAGGGTGGTAGCAGTAGGGAAAGAGTTGTCAGAACCCTCTGATTTTCTGGGTTCCAGTTGTAGTCTAGAACTTCTGAAAAAGTTCTAGAGTTTTAATATTTTAGAACTTCTCAGAACTCGGACCCTCATTTTTTAATTGTGCTTCCAGTAATGAAGATAATAGTGAAATGCATGTGAAATTGAGCACATGCTGCCAATAATGACGATAATAATGAAATACATGTAAAATTGGGAGCAAACAGAAATAAAATATGTTCGATATAAAGGGAGAGAAATGATCATGCGTGACTTTGAAATATTGGGTACAGTACAGCAACAAAAGGTTGCACAGCAGGATGTTGGCCAGTACATCTCACAGGAGTCACACATACACTGGGTACAGTACAGCAATCAAAGGGCACACAGCAGGATGATGGCCAGTATGACACATAGGAAACAGAGTCATGCAAGACACAGCACACAAAGTTTTTTTAATGAGGAAGGGATTTTCTCTCCTTCCAAAGTCCCCTGAGAAAATATTTACAGCATGTATTAAAGATACCACAGAAATGGGTGCTACGATGCACATACTCAAACACTGGGCAGGGTACAGTGCAGTCAAAGGCACACAGCAAGATGAAGAGATGGCTAATATGCCATGTAGGAGATAGAGTTACACAACACAGTGAAAGGGATTTTCTTCTCTCCTCCCAACAGGGACATTTACCTGGCTTGTATTTAAGGGTACCACACAACTGACTGCTGGGCTGCACATGATCACACACACTGGGTAGGGTACAGTGCAATCAAATGGCATACAGCACAATGATGCCAGAATACCATGTAGGTGTCATACATATTTTTAAATGAATGAGTTATTTTGATCCCTAGATCCCATTGTCAGGTACCCAAAATATTTCTGGAGAGGAAACAGCGACCCTCCCAGCCAGTCCTCCCAATGACCCGACCCACCACAATTTATGCTGCTTGTCTCACCAGTCCATTCCCAAATAAAGCCCCTGCCTTGTTTTTGTTTCATTGAAAAATGATTTTTAGGCAGTTACGAAAGGAACTAGCTGTAACTAGTAACAGTGAGTGTCCTCCTATGAATCAAAAATCAAAACTCTTCTTAAATGAGCTGACTGCTG
Source organism: Neoceratodus forsteri (assembly GCA_016271365.2). Lineage (NCBI taxonomy): Eukaryota > Metazoa > Chordata > Ceratodontiformes > Ceratodontidae > Neoceratodus > Neoceratodus forsteri. Next base: position 323,845,877 of record JADMNL010000023.1, read on the forward strand.
ATGTTTTTCACAGATGTTGCAGTAATGTGCTTAACTGCTTTTCCTTAATGCATCAGTTTATATTGACAACAGCAGTACGCCTTTACAGAGCCTCTGATTTTTAAAATGTTCCTGCGTGACACTGAAATCACACCCTCCCTCCTTCACCACAGATGAGTGTCCTGCAAATCTCACTCTAGTCTCTGATTTAGTGGTGTGGTATTTTTTGTGTGCAATAGAACTACCCCAAAAAATGCCCTATCTGCAGGTTCAAGAAATCCTTCCAAAACAATGAAAACTGCTCAAATGTAATTTATTTAGTGGGTTAGCTGTACAACGGTTAAACAACTCTTAGAGCATTTGCTGTTTTATATTTATAAATTCTTCTCCCAGTTTCAATGGATGCCAGATGGACAGGTTCACTCCTCTCCTAAAACTACAGAGACCATGTTACAGTGATAAGGAGGAGGCAGAAGGAAAAAGAATTAGACACTTACCATTGGTGTCCAAATGTTCAGTCACCCAACTCCTGCCTCTTCCTTCTGTCCCATAGGCCACCTGGTTTGTCCATCAATGATGGGACATGGAAGGAGGGACTGTTGCTCATGCCTATGGCACTCTGTATCAGTTGATCTCCATAAGCACAGTCTTGTGATCAGTTCAATGTCCCTCAGGCCACCCACCCGGTCATCAAAATGAGAATAAAAAAGAGATCAGAATCTTATTTAAACTCTCTGGTGTTCGAGTTCTAATTTAGATCTCGAACGCCAGAGTTGAGCATGGTTCAAATCTTTTTAGAACTAGTTCTGACAACCCTAGTAGGGAGGAAACAGGGGGTGGATAGTGAGGGCTAAATCCTGGATAGACAGTAGGTCCTAGGGTTTCATAGGGAACTATGGGCAGACTGGAAGGACCATTGATCTTTTCTCAAAGGTAATGTGAGGAATTTTTTTTTTCATGGAGAGGGTTGTGGATATGTGGAACAACATTCCTGAGGAAGTAGTGGACTCAAAACAGTGAGGAATTCAAGAATGCATTGACAGACATAAGGCGATTCTAGTGGGGGTAGGAGGAAGTAGGTTGTTGGTTAACTAGGATCTGCAGCCTATGCATTAGGTAGGAAATGGGCAGACTAGGTGGGCCAAGCAGTCCTTATCTGCAATCAAATTCTATGTTTCTGCCATCACTGTCTATGTTTCGATGTATTCCTTAAAACACAGTAAATATTGGGGAAGAGTGGACAAGAGGGTTTGGATGGGATGACTTCTACTGTACCTGGATCTTCAAGCTCAAGCAGCAAATTCTGGAATACACGAAGGTACACAGGTAGATATGTACTCAGAAGTACTATGGGCAAAAAAATAGGCCCAGGTCACTCTTGTTTTGCCCACATGACTCGGTGGAGACCGAATTTGCTATTCTGATCCATGAAAAGATCTAATCTTTTTGAAAGTTTTCATAGTTTCACCGTTCACTACTTTGCTAGGTAGACTGTTCCAAACCCAACAACCCTCTCTGAAAGCCATTTTCCTTTCCCTTCTCTCTGTTTTGTATCTCCTTCCTTTCAGCTGATACTTCTGACTTCTTAAATTAGAGTCCCCTCTTTGGCTATAGGCCTAAACATTCCACTAGATCCCCGTCTCTGGATGCCTTTTACACTAATATCATATTTCATCATACCCTCCTTCTCTCTAGGAAAAATAGCTCCAGTTTGTTAAGTCTGTCCTTGTAATCCAGTCCTTTTAATTCCCTAGATCATTCTAGTTCCAATATACTGCCTCCAGTCTGTTCACCTTTGATTTTTATTTAGACACCAGAACTGAATGTTATATTCCAAGTGAGGCCTCAACATCGACCTATACACTGGCAAGATCATGCTTGTTTCTCTATGTATAAAGTTTTTCCTTACACTGGCTAATAGCCAACTACCATTTATAATAATGCTGTCACATTGTGCACTGTGCTTTAACTTATTTGACACCAGCACTCCCAAATCCCTCTCAAATTTGCGTTCTCTCAAGGTTATACCACTTCATTTATATTTGGCTAATTTGTATTTATTTTCAAAATGCATTACAATGTATTTATCTAGGTTGAAACACATTTTTGCCCTTTTGTGCCCAGATGTTTAAGGAATTTATTCCTCTCTGTAGCTTCTCAATACCCTCCTCTTTAGTAATCCCACATGCAGTCTTTGCATCATCTGCGAATTTGCCATCCACTCTCCATGAGTGTAATGCATGTCTCCTACATTGACATTAAACAGGTTAAGACCCAGCACTAACCCTGCGGCATCCCACTTATCAGCTCTCCCATTTTGACACATACCCATTTATTCTCACTTTTGCATTCTGTCTTACATCCAATTTTAAATATTTTTCACTACACTGGTGTCCAAACCTGTTGCTTTGAGTTTGTTTATTAATTCCATATGGGGCACTGTGATAAATGCCTTGCTGAAGTCCAGAAAAATCATGTCCACTGGAATATCTTTATCTAATAACTTGCTTATTGGTTCAAGGAACCCTTGCTAATTTGTTAAGCATGACCACCCAATTCTGAATCCATGCTGTGTCTCATTCAGTAACCAGTAATTCTTTTCCACCAGGTGCCTTTTTATTTCCTCCCTCAGTATTTTTCCTGTATTTTAACCACCACTGAGGTAAAGCTAACTGGTCTACAATTCTTTTACCTGTCTCAATCCCTAATTCTCGTGTACTGGAATCATTATAACCTCTTTACAATCTTCTGGAAGAAACCCTTTATTTATTTATTTATTTATTTATTTATTTATTTATTTGAATTTTGGTAACCGGGTAGGCCCACTGAGACAATACAGTCCCTTTTCAGGGGTGACCTGAGACAAGACAATTATAGCCTCCTTCCAGTCTTCTGGAAGAAATCCTTCCTTTAAACCTGTGTTATAAATCTGGCAGATTGGTCATACTATGGGTTGTGCCAGTTCTTTTAGCAGGTTGACTGGCCTGAGCATTTACACTATTTGGGTTTAATTATTTGAGCTTATCCATCACTGTCTCTCTGGTAATAGTGAAAGTCTTTTCCCTCTGCATATACTCCACTCAGATATAGTTGTATTGGGGTTAAACACTGAGCGGAAGTAACTGTTAAATACATTTGCCATATCTAGTTCTGTTTCCACTTCTACTCCTTCTTCCACCAGTGGCCGTACTTTGCATGTTGTTTCCTTTTAGAGTTTGCATAGCTGAAAAGATTTTTGGGCTACACTTGTCTTTAACTGCAACATTATCTGTGTTCTTTTGCTGACCTTATTGTGAATTTACACTCTCTTTGTGATGTTTTAAAGTTTTTCCAGTACTCCCTTATATTTGCCTTTAAAGCTTTTCTATATTCTTTTTTTCCTTTTCCCTTATGCATCTCTTTACCTTATTGGTTAGCCATGCTGCTACTTTACCATTCCTATCGTATTTCATGATTAATGGGAAAAACTCTTTCTCTAATTTTTTAATTTTTGTTTTAGAATATCCCACATTTCACCTGTTCCTTTTCCTTGAAATTCTGCTTTCAAGTCCCACTCATAACACAGTATATATTTCATGGAACCTTACCTTTGCATAGTTCTTTGTAATGGTGGTACCTCTTTCCTTGTGTGCCTTCCTATTGAAGATGTATTGGACCATGTTGAAGTCACTATTTCCCAATAGCTCCCTTATATTGCATCTCTTTATCTTTGATTATATCAGTGATCACTAGGTCTAGTATATTATTCTTCCTGGTTGCTCAGTAGTGTGCTGGGTCATATTGTTGTTACTTAGGTTGGGGGGTTGGTGGGGGGCAGTGGTAGGGTGTCCCATTTTTTCTGTCTCTGGCATTTGCCTTATGGGCTACTCATTACTCAGAGTAGCTGCATTTGCCACTGATATACAGCAATCTGAACATAATGGCTCTTTCTGTAGCCAGAACTTATTAGCCACGTTATGAACTTGACATTGCAGGATCTGCAGTCTTCTAAAATGACTCTGCAGTCCCTGAAGGCTCTGAGCCCCAGACACATGGCCATAAGAAGGTTCTTTTCATAAGTCCTCCTCTTACCCTGCCTTAGCTATTCCCATACCCTTTGGTGTGGGTCTCAAAATATCCTACCCCTCCACCCTTTCCCCTGGTCCCTTTGCAGGGCACAAAGGTGCTGATGTCAGCAGCATCCCTGCTACCTTTGATGCCTTTTGACTCCCTCCCTCCTCCCCTGTCCCTCTAAAAGACCCAGGAATACTAATGGCGGACAGGATCTCCCTACTCTTCTGCAAAATAGGAGAAGATCACAATAGATGCATGGGTCCTGGACATTATTCAGAGAGCCATGCTCTACAGTTACTGTCTACCCTTCAATGCATCCTCCTGCTCCCTGTCATTATATCCCAGGACTCCTGTCTGTCCTGGTAAAGGAAGTTCAGGCATTGTTGCTAAAACAGGTGACAAAACATTCATCTTGCAGAAATCGACCAGAGTTGTTGTTTGTGACATTTTCTGGGTCCCAATAGAGAGGATTTAGATCCTGTTACAGACCTCAGAGGCTTGAACCTATACACTGAATATAAAAGTTTTGTATGGCATCCCTATAGTCCCTGCTGTCCCTGTTGATACAAGGGGAATGGAGGTGCATGCTAGATATGAAGGATGCTTGCTTGCAGTACATATCATAGTTCTTTGCAGACATTGACAGTTCCTTCACTTTGTACTGGAGGGCAGTCATAACCAGTTTCAGGTTTTGTCATTTGGCTTCTTTTTGGTGCCAAGGCTATTCACCAAATGTTTAGCAGTGGTGGCCATGGCTCTCTTGGTGGGGGGGTCTGTATTTATTTCCATCCCTGGACAATTTGCTTCTAAATAGAGGTGTGCAAAGTGAGGAAGCTTTGCTTCATGAAGTTCGTTGTGAAGTTTCTGGACTTTGCATAATTCTTCATCTAGTGAAGTGTCTGCTTCTCCCTTTGAAGTCCACCCTAGTAATACTTCATCAGCTAGGTTGCTGATGAAGTGTGACTACTAAGTTTTGCTGGGCAAAGAAACACTTTGCACTTGGAGAACTACACAAAGTCATTACTTGGTCTTTATTTTCTTTAAAAAAAATGAATCCTGCCAACCAACATCTTGGTTATAATCACTATTCCCTTCCTGCTATGCAGGAATGTATAACATTATAAGGAAGATATGGGTGGGTCAAAAGTGGGCAGTGATCAGAGTAGGGATTGTGGTGGCCACTAACACCTGCCTAAGCAGAGGGAAACACTCAAAGCCAGCAAACCAGATTGCTTCAATAGGAAGTGAGCCAGGCTGGGAGGATAACAGGGCCATGTACAGGAACTACAGGATTAGGGAAGTCCCAAAAGGATGAGAATGAGGGGGCCTACTTGGAGAAAGCTAGGGATGCATTCACGTAGGCCAAGGCCAGGAAAGAGCTGAAAACTGCAAAGGGGATCAAGGAAGGACAGAAAGCCTTCTTCAGGTACATCAGCAATGAGGGGCTATGAAGGTAGGCATAGTGAAGTTTAAAAGGAATATGGGTGGGAAGAAAGCAGTAAAGAGTAGGCAGAGGCATTGAATGAATACCTCTGCTCAGTCTTATTAAGGAAAAGGATGGACCAGTGCCAGAAGCAGGAATTGGGGAGGGAGGGTATGGGAGGAAGGTGGACATGGCTGAGGACAGGATAACAAGACAGGGTTATGAAGGGGCTCATGTCCCTAAGAGTGAACAAGTCTCTGGGTTCAGATGGCATCCACCCATGAGTGTTGAGGGAACTGGCAGAAAAACTAGTGGGACTGTTGGTGGATCTGCTTAATGGTTCATTACATACAGAGGTTGTACCTAGAAGTGGAGAACTGTGTATGTGGTACTGCTGCATAACAGTGGGCTGAGGGAGGACCCTGGGAACCACAGGCTGGTCATTCTGACCTACATTGTGGCATTGTGGGTAATCTGATGGAAAACACTCTGAAGAAATGGCTACTTAGTTTTCTTGAAGCAAATGGGCTTCAGGATAAGAGACAACATGGGTAATGCCAGGAGATCAAGTCAAACACACCTGATAAGCTTCTTTGACTTTGTAATGAAGGCAGTGGACAAATGCTAGTTGACTTACATTCCTTACTTGGATTTTAGCAGGGCCTTTGACTTGATGCCATACAAGAGGCTAATCAGGAATTTGAAGGCTCTATGGGCATGAAGCAAATTAACAAAGTGAATGATGAATTGACTCAGTGGTAGGACCCAAAGGGTGGTGGTGGAGAGTGGAGCTCTCAGGTACAAGGGAAGTTTCCATTTGGGTCCTGCAAGGGTCAGTGCTTAGCTCAGTGTTGTTCAGTGTGCTCATTAGTGGCAATGGGGATGGCATTTAAAGCAAAATCTGCCTCACTGTGGATGACACCAAGCTCTGTGGGAGGGTGGACACAGATAGAAGCATAGAAGCATAGACAATGACAGCAGAAAAAGACCAGAGGTTCATCCAGTCTTCCCAAATTCCTATAATCCCTGGAACCTACTTTTTTTCAAGGGTGCTAACTCTCCCTGTCCTCTCTCTATTCTCCTCCTTGGATCAGTCGACCCCAGTAAATAATACTCCCTTCATTATATCCCAGCCCTGCTTGAATCCCCTGACTGTTTTTGCACCCACCACTTCAGCCAACAGACTGTTCCAAGGTTCCACCACCCTTTCCATAAAGTAGTACTTCTTCACACCTCTCCTGAAACTACCTCCTGTTAATTTCCATTTGTGTCCATATGACCGTGAATTGATTTTCAGGCTAAGTAGTTCCCCGCAGTTGTTTGTTAATTCCTTAAGGAATTTTAAGGTCTCTATAATATCTCCTCTCCCTTCTGGTCTCCAGTGAGTATTATTTAGTGCCTTGAGGAGCTCCACATAGGATCTGCCCTGCTGGCCCTTGATCATTTTGTTACTCTGTGCTGCACTGCCTCCAAACTATACTTATCCGTCTGAAGTGAGGACTCCAGAACTGAGTGCAGTACTCTAGGTGAGGCCTCAACATGGATCTGTAGAGGGAAGTATTATCTCTTTTCTTCTGCTATCAACATCCCTCCTGATACATTCCAGCATCCTGTTAGCCTTACTATAGGCCTTGTTGCACTGACTCGATTGCTTAAGTAAATTGCTAATGATAACTCCTAGATCCCATTCCTCAGGTGTAGTGCTAAGTCTCTTCTCCCATCCAGTACTCTGTTTTGGGTTGTTTTCCCCTAGATGCATTACTTTGCAGTTTCTAGCATTGAATTTTAACTTTCCAGATCTTTGACCACCCTCTAACTTTGTAGATCTTTCTGTTATTTCCCTTATTCCTTCATCACTATCCACTCTCCCGCATAATTTTGTGTCATCTGGGAAGAGACACAGCCTGCCCTGAATCCTTCTCCAGTGTCACTAATGAACATGTTGAAGAGAACCAGACCCTGGACCGCTCCCTGTGGAACCTAGCTCATAACCTCCCTCTACTCTGATTTAACCTATTGACAACCATCCTCTGCTGCTTCACCTCCAGCAGTGACTTACTCAGTTCGCTAAGGGTTTAGTTGGACCCAGGAATGAAGGGTGCAGGACATAAACGATGACCTAGTGAAGGTAGAGAGGTGTTCTGATATATGTCAGCTAGGGTTCAGTGCTAAGAAATACAAGGTCATGCATATTTATTTTTTATTTATTCATTTCAGATTGGGATTAAATATGTTTGAGCCATAGGCTTATTTACAAAGGTTCCAAGTCATATACAGTAGGTGGAAAGAATCCAACAGCCAAGTACAGTCTGGGGGTTAAGGTCACACTATAAGAGCAGGAAAAGGACCTGAGGATAGCTGTTACCAGCAATCTAAAGCAGGCTATCAAGAGTAGAAAGGCAACAAACCGGGCTAACAGAATGCTGGGCTGTATTGCTAGAGGGTTCACAAGCAGAGGGGAGGAGGTTATCCTGCCACTGTACAGATCCTTGGTGTGGCCACACCTGGGGTATGGTATGCAATTCTGGTGTCCCTACCTGAGGAAGAATATCAACCAGCTTGAGGCACTATAGAGGAGGGTGACAGAGGTGGTTTAGGGACAACAGGACATATGAGGGACAGACTGAGAGAACTCATTATTTACTCAGTTGAGGAGAGGAGGGAGATGGGGACAAGATTGTAACCATGAAGTACCTAAACAGTATAACAAGATGGATCTCAGGGATCTTTTTGTCTTAGTGGAAAACAGGACCACATGGGGCACTGTTGCAGACTGGCAAGGGAAGGTTCATGAAGGTGGTCTGGAGACACTTCTTTACAGAATGAGTGGTGCCAGGGTAGAATGAGCTTCCATCTAAGGTAGTCAATCAGAAGATAGCTGGGGGGTCAAGAAAGGGTGGGACAGGGTGAAGGGAGGGGTCAGGGTTTGCTGGGAGGTTTGAAGGGGCCAAATGTAATCTCTCTGGATCATTGGCTCCACAATCAAGCAGAGTAGATACACCAGCAAACAGCTTTCTTCTGCCGGCTAGGGTTTGTGTTTGTATGTTCAATTCATATCCCCTCACCTGTCCCCCCTAGGCTCAACTTCCTTCCCCAACACACCCAGCAAAGCTCTGTGTTATAAATAATGTTCCATCCGCTCTTCAAACCAAAATGATTCCCCCACCTAAACCCCTCTTTTCCCTCAAAGTAGAGGAAAAGACAAACAGGTAGCAAGAAATGCAAAACGATACCGATTCTGAGTAAAAGGATATGTCAAATTCTGAGAGTTACACATTGTTAGATCAGGACCGAAAAGGGCTAAATTACTCCAAAGTGCTTTGAACAAAAGGTTGTCATTAATTCTTGATGAGTTTAACATCTGGAGGGTGGAGATGCAAAATGCCTTCTTCTGGTGCAATTTTCAAGAATGTCACCACCTCTAGTAGCCATCTGTATTGTCTCTATCCCAGTGAATTTTAGGGTAGCCACAGACATGTGGCCTGCATCCTTGTAATGGTGAGCCATAGCATATTGCTGGTTCCCTGTTTTTATAGCCATCTTGTACTTGTTGTTCTTAGCTTCAGTTGCCTTTTGATCTGTCCAACATGCACAAGGCCACATGGTTATTTCAAGATATAAATAATACCAGTCAAAGCACATCATAAATTGGTTGATGGTAAATTTCTTGCCAGTCCATGGGTGATTGAATGATTTGAAATTCATAGTGTTTGCACAGTGTACAGTATATGATTCCCAGATCTGAAAAAGCCAACAGGTTATTTTGGTAGCAGTTCCCATTAGGTAATGTAGGAGTAACATAGCATGTACCAAACTGTCTTGAATGTTAGTATCTTTAATGAATATGATTCTCAAAGTCTGGTTAAAATGTTTTCAAGACTTCTGTCACATTTTAGTAGTTGCCAATGTTTCTTTGCAATCCCACCAATTTTATGTGCCATGGGATTGTACTGAGTGACCAAAGTAGACGTGGCTCTCTCTGTCTATTTGTTTTTTTAATTCTATTTCCTGACTCAGTGCTTCTGTGCCCAACACTAGCATCCCCCAACAGCTGCTTGGAACCAAGGCCGTGGCTTGTCTCCCACAACTGGGCCTCTGAAGGGAGACCGAGATCAACTAAGGTGAGTCCTGTGCTGGCTGCTGTGTCATTCATCGCTAGGTCAGAGGCCTTCACACTGTGCTGCTATGCAGGGTTTTTCCTTGTGTTGGTCCCCAAGGCATGGACATGCAATGATGTCAGGTGCAGGCATGCACATTTCTGTGCATGCCCTGCAGATGTCCGCCACTGTCTTTCCTCTGCTGTGTGGTCCCGGCTTGATGTGCCCATGGTGTCTACCAGGTGTCACTCAGCGCTGGGTGCCACCAACCCTCCCAGAGATGGAGAGCTGTCCCTGGGGTATCCCACATAAAGCCTCTCTAACAATCCAGCACTCCCTAGCCTCTTACATGTATCCTGGCTTTATAATAACCCACTATACCTGTCTATCAGACTCCTATGTTATGATAAAAGACACCTATATAACAGGACCATCTCCCACTACACAATGGGCATCTAGGACTAAGAGGAAGCAGCTCTGATCACTCTCTATCCCTATCCCTTGGTGCCCTACTCAAATTAATCTTCTACCTCCTTTTCTGCATTGGCACTATTGAGATTAATCCTGGCCCCATTGTAGTTTATCTTCCCCTGCTGATCTGACTTCCATAAAAGGCCTAAGCTTCATACACTTCAATGCTTGCAGCCTCCTAAAAAGTTCATCTTAATACAGGCTTGGGTGGCACATACTCTTCCAGATTTCCTGGTCATCTCTGAATCTTGGCTCAGGCCTACAACAAAAGACAGTGTTGTAAACCTTCCCAATTATCAGCTCTTCAGAGCAGATCGCCCTTCCAGGGGTGGTGGGGTGGTCATATACATTAAGGACACCATCTCTGCAACCTGCCTCATCAACACATCCGGCAAATGAATTTGAATGTTTATCAATCAAAATATCCCTTCCTAATTCGTCTTCATTTAAACTGATTGGATGCTATAGGCCCCCTCTGCAGGCCTTAAACTACTTTCTCACCTAGGGTCAATTCTCAACCTAGGCCCGGAAGATACCATCATCCTTGGTGATTTGAATTTAAACTGGCTGTCTAATGTATCTGCACCTTTGATAACCTTTTGTGACACCTATGGATTCACACAGCTAATTAAAGACCCAACTAGGATCAACCTAAGAATTCCAGCAACAGCTCACTCCTGGATGTTATGTTAGTAAACAAGCCTCACTTATATTCACATGCAGGAGTACTGCCGAGTGATGTGAGTGACCATTACCCTATAGCTGGCATAAGATCCACACTCAAACCACCAAATCCTGCAGAATTTGTCCTCAAAGGTCAAAATAATTTCAATATCTCAGGTTACCTCCATGACCTGAGTAATACAATATATTGGCAAGATTTCTATCTTACAACCTCTGTTGAAACAGCTCTCCAGACTTTAAAGGATATTATCACTAATGCTCTCAATATTCATGCACCTATCACCAGTATCAGAACTAAGGTAAAATCCTGCCCTTGGTTCACCTCTGAGCTTAAAGCAGCCTTGAGAACCAGAGACAAACTGTGGAAAAGGCAAGAAAAACAAAGGACACTAGAGATTGGCTAAATTTCAGAAAAGCAAGGAATTCATGTACAAAAAAATAAGAACTGCCAAAACTGCCTATTATACAGCTGAATTATGATGCCTCCTACAATAACCCTTCCAGACTTTGGGGTACAATAAAAGGACTTCTGGGCCAAATTTCTACTCCTGCCTTAACCTCCAAACTGCTACTAAATGATACAGAAATTACAGGTAAACAAGAAATCTTAAATACCTTCAACGCTCACTTCACCACAGCTGGCCTAGCATTTGACTCATCATCTGCAAATATCCTGAGATCTTCCTTGAACCTGCAAACTACTGTGGGACAAATGGCCACTTCAACTTTTTCCTTCATCCCAATATCCGTGAAGAAGTGGAAGATCTCCTCTCTAATTTAGACACTACTAAGAGTGCAGGTGCAGACTCCTGGATCCCTATTTCCTGAAAATTGCTTCACATGTCTTATCTGCCCCCTCACTCATCTCTTCAATCTTTCCCTAATTACTGGATCCATTCCTCTACTTGGAAAACAGCTCAAGTAGTTCCATTACTCAAATCTGGTGATACTAGGGATCTCAACAATTACAGGCCTATCTCCATCCTACCAGTACTATCAAGATGCTCGAAAACTAGTAAACTCTCAGTTAAGGGACTATCTGGATAACAACAACCTTCTAAATTCTGCACAATCTGGTTTTAGATCAAAGTATAGCACCATTACTGCCTTAGCCAAGGTAACCAACGATTGGCAGACTACCTTGGACAAGAAAAATTGTACCTGTGCTGTGTTTCTGGATTTGAGTAAAGCCTTTGACACAGTGGATCATGACTTATTAATCACCTCCCTTAACTCACTAGGCCTGGATTCCCTATCACTCAACTGGTTTAAGGATTACCTTTCAGATAGGTCACAACTGGTTAAAATGGAAATTACCTATCCACCTCAAAACCACTGCGAAGGGTGTACCACAAGGCTCTATTCTTGGCCCTATCCTCTTTGCCATTTATATAAACAATATTGATGCCAACCTCACTCAATCTAACATTCATCTGTTTGCTGATGATACTGTATTATATGTCAGCAATCCCTCACCTCTAAAGCCTGTGAACTGTTACAATCCAGAATTCTCCATTCTGCAGCACAATCTACTTGACAAAAAACTACTTCTAAATGCCACAAAACAAAAGCTATGTTCTTTGCCACAAAGAGTTCTCTACCACTACCCCAGCATCCACCACCTACATTTATCCACCTTACTTGGAGAAAAACTTGAATTTGTTGATAACTTCAAATACCTTGGTGTCTGGATAGATAACAGGCTTGACTACTCTGTCCATATTGAAGAGCTACTTAAAAGCTAAGACAGAGGCTTGGACTATTTTTAGAATAAAACATTACCTAAACAGGGATTCCAAAAAAGGTTAATTCAGGCCTCATTCCTATCCCTCATTGATTATGCTGATTTTCTCTACTGTCATTGTTCACGTCCTCTCTTACATAAGCTGGACACCCTGTATCACAGGTCCATAAGATTTATTACTGACCTTCCCTCCAGCACCCATCATTGCTCCCTTTATATGGCAGTCAACTGGACATCATTACAACACAGAAGAAATAGGAATGCTGTTATCTGGATATTCAAAGCGTTATCAGGCAAACTACCTACCTATATCACTGATTGCTTTACCCAAATTACAACTAGGCCATATACCTTAAGGATCAGCAAACTCATCATATTAAAGGTCCCCAATGCCTGCACCAGGTATGGGAGGGCTACTTTCAGCTATACCTTAGCAGCTGCATGGAACTCCCTCCAAAAATCCATGAAGCTAGATAGCCTACTACCTCTGGCATCTTTCAAAAGATTGTTCTCCGCCTTTTCCAGAGCTCTGCAATTGCTTTTATAAAGCCTAATCCCCTACCCTACCTGACCCACCTTCCTTTTTCCGTCCATTATATTAATTCAATTTCCATCTTCGAATCACCTATTATATTCTTATAAAAACTAGTTAGACCCTATAATTTATATTTTATGCCTGCTATACCTTTGTCCCCTTTTTTCTTACAGACTAAATGGTTTCTACTGTTCCTTGTATATATGTAAATTGTTGTATATAATCATTTCATGTCATTGTATTGCTGTTTATGCTATTCTTGTCTATGTAATAATATTTGTATCCTCATTTGTATGACCACTCAGGTCCATCTTGTAAATGAGCTTTGCTCAATGATGTTCGCCTGAATAAATAAAGATTTTGATTGATTGATTGATTGATTGATTGATAGTCATTCAGCACCCTCCCGGCTGTCTCTCTGATGCTCTGGGCTCATTCAAGAACCCAGGTCACCAGCGTCACAAGCCGTAGTGCTACCACTGTGCCAGTGGGCCGGCATTATTTGTCTATTATTACAAGTCAAAAGTGTCTCTCTGTTCATGTCCTTCGATGTCTGAATCCTTCTCTGACAGTGTCTTGTCTGATAGCCACTGGCTAAAAACTATCAGCCATTTTTCTGCTTTCATCTATGAAATCATTCTGATTCATGTATGTTTATTTAACCCTAGGAATTTCCCTTTGGTGTATTCTGGATAAGTTTAGGAGAGTAAAATTAGTAGTTTAGGACCAACAGACAGCATCACCAACTTTGTCAGTCAGTACAATCCCTTGGCACATCAGATTGGCAGGATTGTAAAGACTCATTATGAACTACTAAAATGTGATAGAAGTCTTGAAAAACTTTCTAACCAGACTCGGAGAATCACTTTTGCTAGAGGTACTAACAGATGTATTTATTTATTTGGTTTGGTACATGTTGTGTTACCTCCTGCAATATCCATTGAAAATGTGGCTACCAAAACAGACTGTTGGCTATTTCAAATGCAGAAACTGCATATACTGTACTGTGCAAACACTATAAACTGTGAATCTTTTAATCACCCGTAGCGCAAGAAATTTACTGTCATCCAGTTTATGATGTGTACTTGAACTGGTATTATTTATCTCCTGAAATACCCATGTGGTCTTGCATTCTGTACAGATCAAAAGGCAACTGAAGCTAAGAACTGGTGAGTACAAGACAGCTATAAGAACATGGAACCAGGAATATGCCATAGCTCACCATTATAAGGATGCAGGTCACATGTCTGTGGCTACTATAAAACAACACGGGATAGAGAAAATAGAGGCGGGTATGATACAAAATGTAGAGACATCATGAGAAACTGCACTAGTAGAAGGCATTTTGATCTCTACCTTCCAAAATTTAAACCCATCAGAATTAATGATGACCTTATATTCAAAGCATTTTGGAGTAATTTAGCCCTTCTGGGTTCTGATCTAACAATGTATAACTCTCAGAATTTGACACATCCTTTTTCTCAGAATCAGTATTTTATTGCATTTCTTGCTACTTGTTTGTCTTTTTCTGTTCACTTATGTTCTGCACTGGTGACCACTGTTATTTTGTCTGTTTGCAGTTATTACAACCTGCCCCTTTAAGAGATGGCTTTTTTTTTTTTTTTCTATTTTTCCCTTATCTCTCCCTCAACTCTAGTCTTCTCAGGGAGTACCTAGGAGTCATCCCACTACAGTTTGCTCCTACCTGGTCAATCCTCAATCTCCCATGTAGCCTCTTTTGCCCCCCAAATTCTCTGGCAGGCGTTGGTGGGGAGGATGCCAGGAGAAGCGGCCGTAGAGTGTGGGCAGCTCCAGTTCTCCATCTCTGCGGAGCTGAAGTTTTTTCCCTTTTTTCCTGGGAGTGGCCAGCACCTTGACATCAAGGCCTCACCGGCGTCTGCCGCCCGCTTCTTCACTATGCTTCTCTGGTGCTTGTTGTATCTCCGGCTTTCACCAGAGTTCAGCCGTGCACGAATAGGGACCCCGTCCCTCCCGGGAGAGGAGAGCTGTCCTCCGGATGCTCAATCCTCTCCCTCCCTGCTGACCCCAGCAACCAGGGCTCATTCAGAACCTGGGTCACCGGTGGTTTGAGGTGTGGCATCCAGCGCCTCAACCTCAACGCCACCGGAGCCGGCTGAAAGATGGCTTTTTATGTTGGCTTGTGCGCACATGCAAGTAACATCTTGTGGTAGTAGCACATTTCAGAGGTGTGTCAGTGTTAGCTAATGCAGGGATGCATTAATGGTGCACCCTCAGCCACCAATCAGTGAGCATGCTGCCACTGACAGCAGTTCCAGAAAGAGACAAAGAGTTGAAATGAATCTGCCGCTGCAATCAGAGACAGACTTGTCATTGCAGCTGCAGATGACATACCTCCATTATGTGCCTTTCCTGGTGAAACATTTCAATAAATATGGTGGCTTCTGCCGTCCACCACACTCCCGAAAAACCAGCATCGGGGTGCCCAATCCCTATGTGGCATCCCTCTCTTAGTGTGTCTTTCCTGGTTAAACAGTTTCCTTTTCTTTCCAACACTGGAGTGCCAACTCCGGTGTCAGATGCACCCCAACCTGTCTATATGCCTTGCTGACATAAATTGCTGCCCCAAACCCTGGAGTCGCCATCCCCCAGAATTGTGGCATACTAAGGTCCACCCCAATGTGCCTCTTTTTTTTTTTTGTGTAACCTGTAAATGAAGAAAATCTTCCCTCATGGTATTTTTTCCTGCAAACAAGAAAATGGTCCAACGTTGTCTCCTTCTTCCCCTGCCCCATTCCCACTCTCCTCTGTGCACCCATCTCCTGTACCTCCTCACCCCTACTTACCTTCTGGAGGTCGGAGCCATGATATTCTCTGAACCAGGACATGTCTGCACTCTTCAAGGCCGAATTGCGAAGTGAAGAAATGACGGTAAGCTTCATAATAGGAAGCAATGGGAGGTTCAACTTAGGTTGATATCTCAGCCATTTTATGGAATGTGGTGCCAAATTTTCAACATGGGGTTCTTGGGACCCCACCTCCTAAACAAGTCACTGTCATTTAGTTTCTCAGTCCCGAAAGGTGATTTCACGGTTGCTGTGTGGAAATCACCTTTCAGGACTGATTAATGAGATGACAGTACCACTGTTCATAAGGGAGGTTCCAAAAGCCCATGTTACAAATTGGGTGAAAAATTCAAAAATTACTGCGTTATGAACGTGCAATTTGTAGTTTCTCACGCATGCTCGTAACCGCCAATGTTTAATATTTTCTTTCTAGATTTTCAACATTGACATTTTTTCACACTTCCTTATGAGTAGTATAGCTGTCATTTTTCACATCCTTCCTGAAATGTGTTTTCATACTTGTGGTGCAGAATGGCGGGGTTGCAGTGGAAATCAACTTTGGGGACAGAGTAATGAAATCAAAGTGCCACTGTTCATGAGGAGACGTTCCAAAATGGCCATGTTGAAAATCTGGTGAACTTCCAAAAATTATTACATTGCAGCTGTGTTGTGCAGTTTATATGCACATTTGTAACTTCACCAGTTTTCATATTTTCACTTCACATTTTCAACATTGCCATTTTTCATACCACCTCATGAACAGTGCAGCTGTCATTTTCACATCCTTCCAGAAATGTGTTTCACATCTGTGGCACCAAATGGCACAGTCGCTGAGCAAAACCACCTTCGGGATTGAGTAACGAAAGATAGTGCCACTGTTCATGAGATGGGTCACAAAAAGTCCATTTTAAAAATTTGAAGTGAAAATACCAACAAATAGTCTGGGGCTCTAGGGTTTCCAACCATAGCACCCTACTCTGTAGAGACTGACAGGTGTCAGGGTGTGACTTGGGATTGTCAACTGTAATGCTCATGCCATTTCACCCACACCCTGCAGCCTGTGACAGGCATCGAGGTGTACCTTGGGGTCTTCAGCCCCAGTGTTCACCTCATTCTCCTATACCACACCCATCTCAGCATATTTCCTTATGAAAGGGATGAGTATAAGGCCGAAAACCCCAAGGCACACTAGGACACCTGTCAGTGTCTGTAGGGTAATGTGAGATGAAATGGCATGAGCATTATGGCCGACGACCCAAGGCACACCCCAAAACCTGTCAGTCTCTGCAGGGTGGGGTGGGGTTAGCGTCAGTTCAGTACTTCACTGCTATTCCTATTATGCATCTCTAACTTCTGCACTACCAGTGTGAATGCCAGCAAGCCAACATTCAGCATTGACAAATGCTTATTTAGCTAGGCACATCTAGGCTTGGTCACCTCTGAGGAGGATGTCATGCACATCGCTACATAAGCTTGATGTGACCACCTCATTTGACTAGCATGTCTATGGATCTAGAGTGCAGTCAGTGTTTGCTATTTTGTTTTGCCATTTCAATGCAAGCTATGAAAAGTATTGCACCTAATTGCATCGCCTATGTTTACCGATGACTATTAATGTTTCTTGGATATAAAAGCCATGTTAAGCGATATGCTATTACAGCCTCCCACTGCAGCCTAAGTCAGGATTCATACAATGGTGACTGAATTGTTCTGTTGAACCTATGGTAAGAGTTTCATGTACAAGTGCTGTGACTGGGTTTAAAGCTGGGCATTACAAGAGAATGTCTATTTAGCCTTGTTCTTCCAAGTGCGAGCATACCCTGGCAGTGGTGCTGACCCACTTTGAATCCTATGGTTGAATTTATGTGCTTATATAATTGTGGACTGCATTGGAGTAAATTGATGCAGGCATGTTTGAGGCTTACTAAAGTGAGCAATGCCATCTGTTGGTGTATTAGAATACCCAGTCAAATATTCAGTAGCCTGTACCACTTGCCTGGTCCATTGTGTATTGCATTACCCTCCCTTTCTGTTGGTATTATTGCAGTTGTGTGATCAGCTTCTTTAACAGAAGAAGTGGTACAGTATTCTCTACCATAACACTGGGGAGTACAGTGTCCCTTGCCAGTCTGATGTGATCTTCTGGCTCACAAGGAACACTGTCCTCCCTATGTCAGGGATGATGCATTGTTCTACTTCACTTTTTCCTCTGGCATTCCAGGAATTGCTAGATTTTCATAAGTCAGGACTGGTGCAAGGGAGCTTGCAGCAAGGAGAAATGGCACACAGGCTCCATGCACAGCACCTTGTACCAGTTCCAATTCTGGAAGGGACCGTGTGCCACTCGGGGCCACCTGCACCAACCAGGCTTGCACTGTCCTTGCAACTTCTGCACCAGTGTGCCTTGGTGGAAGGGGACTAGCGCCATAATGGGGCTATAGCCTCCCATAAATTGAGAGTTTGAAAGCCCTACCATGGCTGCAACTTGTGTCTGTGCCTAGACCAGTCAAGTGTTGGTCTAACAGCCCATGTGGCAAAAGTTGGACCTGTGGAGGGCACCCTGCAACCAGCATGGGACACTGAGCAGGGACCTGTAGGAGTGCTCTAAAGGGTGCTGTCTGCATGGATGGCAGTGCCAGGGCAAATGTAGGCACCAGGCAGGTGTGCCTGCATCATGCTCCAGACCCCAGATGGGGTACCACATAGATTAGGCTTGCTGTACAGTGTGCACAGTAACCTGAACTATGCCGTATCCCCATCTGTGGGTCTATATGCCTGATGCAGGCACACCAGCCCAGTGCCACCATTTGCCTTGGCATTGCTGTCCACGCCACAGGTCCCTACTTAGTGTTCCATGTTGATATGGTCTGCTCTCCATTCCACTGTGCCGCTGTACCAGTGCTGGCCTGCACTGGGGCATGACAGCACCCTCTGTCAGACCTCTCTAGTGCATTGTCTCTTTGGAACAGCAGCACACCGGTAGCAAATCTGGGGACTTTGACACAGGAGCCCTGTTGTTCGAGAATCTGGTGGGGTTCCTGGCGCACCAGGGCCTGTTGCAGGTGGGGGGATGATGCAACTTGTGCTTTTCTAGGGCACTCGAACATTGAGCCCATGTGTTTTCTCAGAGTGCTTAAAATATGCATAACTCTGTCATGCACAGGTTCAAGTCAGTTCAGGGCCACCTTGCTCTGACCTGGATTCTCTTGTCTTCAGGAATGCACAGAGACAGCAGGTATGAGGTAACAAGCTTAGGCTGAGTAAAATCACATTTTGATTAAAAATAACAATAAACTAATAATGAAGCAAAATGGGCAGCCTGGATGCAGTCAGCAAGCATGTAACCTGATCCCTTAGTACCAAAATAAATGCTAAAAGCTGACAGTGCCTGTGATGGAGTGAATGTCAATCATGTTCGTTTCACCCAAGAACCCTTGACAACCATGCAACACAGATGACATAGATTTTGACTGGGGCTGTGGGGGGACTTTTACCAAACCCCTCATGCTTTAAAGTTGCCCCTTTAAGACCTCATTGCACTGCACTGCACTGCATGCTCTACAGTACTTGTTGGCTATTCTCGGGGTTAACAAGTAACACCTGAGTCCAAAAAGGAGAGTGCACAAGGGGTAAAGGAGGTTTCATTTTCTGTTATGGGGAGACAACCAGAAACTGAACTACAAGAACCGTTTTTGTAAAGCTGAATTCAAGCTCTTAAATTTTTGTATGTTACCAAAAGTAAAGTCGGATTTATTTAAATTAAACTGGTATCCAGTGTTCTCTTTGTGAGTGTTCCCAAGCTGCCTGGTTCACTACCCTGTCACAGTGCCCTAGTGCAAGCAGAGTAGCAGAACCAAAAGCAAATGGCAGGTTTCAACAACAGGAATTGGAGTTACACAAGAAAATCTTGTAGCTTGCATTTTCCAACCTTGTCATTGGACAAGGACTTCAAAGACAAAAAGGAGGAGCAAGAAGGAGTGTTGGCAGAATTGGGGAGGAGATCTGGTATTCTGAAGCTATGATATGCAGGTGGAGGAGGGATGCATCTCTGAACACTCACAGTTCAGACTGATACTAATATGATTACATGCTTTGCAAGCAAACATAAAATGAAAACATTTAAATCTTAAACTACCAAAGCTGTCACCATATGTAGCTGTCAAAATAGCTGCCACAGGAGTGGATGGGGTAGGGGGTACTGTTTCTTTAAATACTGTAATGGCAAGCTGCTTGAATGATGTTTTAAATGTCACCAAAGTGAAGAGTGCCTCTAGTGACCAACAACATGTAGAAAACAGTTTTATATTTATTTAAAGGGAACTCTCATCTTCAGGATTTCTTAATGTCTGAAAGCCCATGAAAAGCTACTTTGAATGAGCTATTGTGCTTACTGTAAGTTTTACAGTTCAGAGTTATTCATATGGAAATCAGCCTGTAAATAAGGGCCGGAGGCAGCCATGTGTTTTAGGCTTCCAACAGGCAATGATGTCGCTGCCTTTTTGGCCCTGCTTTGACTACAGATAATCCAATAGGTGAAACAGGAAGTTGGTTATTTTATTAAGTGTGTTTTAATGTGTTATTACAACAGTTTCTACATTTATAATAATTGTTTTGTATGTACAATTAAACTAGTGAGTAATCACCGTTACAGTTCAAACTGCTAGTAAAAGTAATCCAATAGAAATCTGGTACTGTTATGTTATGACTATTTAGTCCAGAATATTTCAGTAAGAATCTGCCATAGCTTTTACTTTATCAAAAGAAATAAGATACTTTTAATAACACATTTCAAGTGAGGATACTGAAAGGAAGTTCAAAATCTATGGGCAAGAAAGGAAAAAGCATGTTCCATCATATTTGTAGAGCATTTATGATCCTTGTACCAATGACCAACCAGGATGGTTGATCCTGCTCCAGCTAGAAATAAATGTATAATTGTGTTATGTTGGTATCCATGACACTCCAGACATTACCTCTGGGTTCCCAACCCACCTGATAGGCTAGTGATGCACATGTGACCCAGATCAAATTTCGCAGTATACCTTGGCCCCAGAGTCCCCTTTCTCCAGTTCAACCTTTGCATCTGAGATGCTACAAGTACCATGAGGTTGCTTGTTCAACTAATTATCTAAAAGTAGGCCCAAACCCTTGAAACCACAGCATTTGTTTAGGACTAATTGTTTAATGCACTTCTGCTGATAAAATGTTTAATGCGCCACTGCTGATGAAGGAATCCATCTAATGATTAACCACCAATCTTGCTGTTCTAGTTTCTAAAAATTAAGGAGTTGAGAGAGAGAGAGAGAGAGTAATTGACCTATGGTTGTTAGGCCTTAATTATCCTGCTGGACTATTCAGTGAATTTATTTCTACAGTCTCCCAGGGCCAGTGGTTTGACTGCCTGCATTTGTTGTTGTTTTGTTATAAAGAGGTGTATTCAGCAGGCAGAGATAGTAGGATCAGAATGTTTTATAGTGTTTGCCTAGTATTATTCTGTAATTTATTGATATACTGCAGAGCTGTTGTTTGTTAATCACGAACGATTAAGTGGCATTTCAATGGACAGAAAAGCATTTGAATTCAGTGCTAGGCAGTTCCACATAACTGCTGGCATATGAGCTGTTGCAGTTTAAAATTCACAAGCTCTGTCTACAACCTTAAGGCTGGTGGTTCCCCCCTCCCAAGCAGAGTCCACAGGGAACAGAGGAAAATAAAATTGGATTCGGCTCGGATTGTCTGAGCGCCAACCTGGTGACTTTCCCCCTTAGGATATGGGTGCCTGCTCTTGTGGCCTCCTCTCCCAAGTGGAGGCCATGGCTCATATCTGGACCCACCTGCACTACCTCCTAATTAGTGGGTAGCACAGAAGGTACATTCCGGCTCGGATGCAGTTCCTAGCACAGCAACTGCTTGGTGGAGTTTGGATCAGACTTTAGTTTACCTGATTTGTTCTGCCCGGCCATGCCAAGTCCCTCATGGCAGTGGCCTGCTGGCATTGGGCATTCAGGATCTCCTGGCCACTGTCATCATGGGCCCTTGCTGGTAGCGGCATCCTGGGGTTGGCACACACAGGTAACTGCAGCATTACAGGTCCCCGCACCTTCCATTAAAAAAAAAAATAAAATTCAGGGGTTGAATGAAAGTAAGCTGATGGGTGGCCTAGCAGTCTAGGACAGGAGTAATGACTACTGTAGCTTAGCCTTTGTGGGATTCAGCCACCATTTTGCAAAGGATGGCCTATTGACTGTTGATCCACCACTTTAGATAGGGAGGCCATCCACTCACTGTTCAGGCATGCAAGAGTTATCCCTCATAGTGCTACTGAAATAATACATGTTTATTCAGACCAAATATTACTTTCTGTTGTGTTTTCCTGGCAAGTGGTCACATATTTATCTTGTTCCCTATTCTGGTGCCTATGTTTTTTTCTTTCTTTGGGGCTGGCAGAATTAGTTGCCAGAGGTAGTTCTGGGGTTTAAGGAGATACTTCCTCTAGGGCAGAAAGGGCATTTGGGCCTACTACTAGCACAGGTGCTCTCATAGACCCCATTGGGTGCTATCCTCATCCCTGCGCCTACTGTGGTTACCGTTTTAAGAATAATTTTAATCTGGTTTTCATAGTTTACCTGCTTCACACAGGCACTTATACTCCACTGGGTGCTTGATTTAACGCTGTCCGTCTCTCATCTCCTAAATGGTGAAGGCAAAGAAATGCATTCTTGTAGTGCCGCCCTGCTGCCCCACAACCCGGGTCCACAGTGCCCTGCCTATCTACGAGGATGAAGAGTCAGCAGCAGATCAGCTTCCTAATACAGTGTTGTACAACCAAGGACCTGGCACCTCTGGCTAGATGAATCCTGGGGCCCTCCTTATCAAGACCCAACAGACAATGGTGGCTATGATGGAGAGCCAGCAAAATTTTATGCTTAAGGTCATGGAGAAGCTGGAGTCTTTGACAAAGATAAGGCCACCCCAACACCCATCCCAGCTCCAGGGTCAACCCCTCAGCCAGATAACAAAGATGATCCAGCTCCACCTCGTCCAGGAGATGAGGACACGGGAAACACCAGATGATGTTGAGGATGTAGAGTCAGGGGAGGAGGACATGGACATTGTACCCGAGTCACCCTCTTTGATGACAAAACTTTGTTCCTTGACCTGGTCCCAGGCCTAATGAGGGCCATAAAATCCACAGTGGGGTTCAACATAGAAGCACCCAAGCCAGAGTTTAAGCTTGATACCATGCCCCAGCAAAATCAGAAGGTTAAGGACACCTTCCTTAGCTGTCCTGCCATTGATCATATCTTTTCAAAAGAATGGGAATCAACAGAGCCCGATCGCTTGTCCGAGAAAAGAAACTTGGACAGAATGTACCCAATACAAGAGGATGAAGCCAAGCTGTGGTGCACTTCACTAAGCATAGACCCACAAATTGCAGCACTAAGCAAGAAGACAGTGCTGCCATGTGGCACCATCTCTCAAGGACCCCACTGACAAAAAGTGGAAGAAATGCTAAAGAAACTATTTGAGATCTTGGGCATGGTGGCTAGAGCCGCAGTGACAGCAGTCTATTCTACCAGGGCACAAATTTGCTGGTTGGAGGAGCTAATGGAAAAATTCGATCCCAAGACCAGGGAGGTGGAGCTGCTGGAATGTACCCTTGATACAGCTAAATATCTCGGGAACATGGCAGTGGACAATCTCAAATTGGAAGCCAGGGCTTCTACTCTAACAAACAGAGCCAGATGGGCCTTATGGCTAAAACTTTGGGAAGCAGATAATGAGTCTAAAGCACTCCTACAAAGCTTGCCCCTGAAAGGAGACAATGTGTTTGGTGAAGGCCTTAAAGAATTCCTAAAGCAAAAGAAGAGGGAAGGATCTCACTAAAGACAAGCAAAGAACCATCTACATGCCATCTGCTCAGCACAGGTTTCGAGGGAATTGCAGGTTTCAACAAAACAGAAATCAGAATTACACAAATAATTCCTTTCGATGGAGAGGACACAGTAACAACTTCAGAAGTCCTCCCAGAGCAACTACTCCGCCTTCAGAGGAAAGAACCCCACTTTGGAGGCAGAGGTGAAAAGCCAAAACAGTATTGACTACCATGCCCATGCCGCTCCACCACCAAGCCTGCATCTGAACTATCCATCCATGGGGCAAAGATTGATGTTATTCCACCAACAATGGCAACAAATGACCTCCAACAAGTGAGCACTGGAGGTCATACCTCAAACTATGCTATCAAGTTTTCAAAGAAGCCTTGCAGGGACAGGGTGGTACTGTCTCCCACTTCAAAGAGAAGGGCTATGCACCACCAGGTACAGGATGTTCTCTGAGACCTGATACAGAACAAGGCAATTCAGCCCATACCAGACAGTGAGTTAGGCACGGGAGACTACTCCATTTTCTTCCTAGTTCCAAAGAAAACAGAGACGTCAGGCCAATTCTAGATCTAAAATTCTTGAACAAATTCATAACCACCCCAAAGTTCAAGATGGAAACCCTCAGATCGACATTGAGGAACATATGGGTAGGTGACTACCTCATCTTAGTGGATCTGAAGGATGCATACATTCACATTCCAATCAGACTCAGCCACCAACGATTTCTTCAGTTCCACATACTGGGTCAACATTTTCAGTATCAAGCCCTACCCTTCGGTCTGACATCAGCACCAAGGGTGTTCACAAAGGTATCCATTGTTCTGGCGACCTGATTGTGGGAGCAGTGGTGACATTATCCCATATTCGGATGACTGGCTGATCGGGTCACAGCAGTGCCCAATCACAAAGGGACACAGACTTAGTTCTGGCTGCCTTTTCCCAGCATGGTTGGATGGCAAATCAGGACAAGAGTTCACTGTGGCCATCTCAGCACATAGAGCACCTTGGGGCAGAAATCAACACAGCTGAGGGATAGCAAGACCATCACACAAATGAATAGACTCAGTGGTCACACTAGTTCGGCTCTTCTGTCCACCCCAGAGCCAACAATTGGTCAAGTGGCACAAGTTCTCAGATGCATAGCAGCATGCATCGACTTGGTGCCCTGGGCAAGATGCAACATGCACCCTACAAAACTGCATTCTGCAGCAAGGCTCTCCATCAGAGGACGATCTCAACAAGAATGTTTGCATACCAAAATAGTCAGACTCGTTGGGGTGGTGGACGACCGCCCACACCTCTGAAGGGGCTACTCCGCTGGAGCTATCATATGAGGTGACAGTGGAGACAGATAGAAACATAGAAACATAGAAGTTGACAGCAGATTAGGACTGCAAGGCCCATCCAGTCTGCCGATTTCTTTTCTACCTTATGAGTGTGCCATCGGCCTTTGCTCTGTCAATGGCCTATCTATTCATACTCATCTGTATTGCTCCCTTATGCCGATCCCATGCCTGTTTGAAGCCCTGCACTGTATTCATATCCACCGCTTCCTGAGGTAGGCCGCTCCATACATCCACCACCTTTTCTGTGTAAAAGAACTTCCTCACATTACCCTTAATCGGCCACCCTCTAATCTCATGCTGTGTCCTCTTGTCCTGCTATTTTTCTTATATTGAAACATGATAGACTCTTTCACTTTGCTAATGCGCTTAAGGTGTTTGAATGTTTTGATCATATCACCTCTCTCCCTCCTTTGATCTAGGTGTACATATTGAGCTCCATTAATCTGTCCTCATATGTTTTATGATGCAGTCCCTGCACCATTTTGGTTGCCCTTCTCTGTACTACCTCAATTTGGTTAATGTCCTTGTGAGGTGTGGCCTCCAGTACTGCATAGTACTTCAGATGGAGCCTAACCAGTGTCTTGTAAAGAAGGATTATTACCTCCATCTTCTGACTTGTGATACTCCTACTAATACACCCCAATATTTCTCTAGCCTTACCTACTGCTTTAGTGGTCTGCTTGGATGATTTCAGGTCATCAGTGATGATGTTGCCCAGCTCTCTTTCTTCCCTTGTGACTCCCAGCAACTTCCCTCCCATCCTATAGGTGGCTTCAGGGTTTCTCTTCCCTATGTGCATGATCTTGCACTTCTTTGTATTAAACCCCAGTTGCAACTCTTCTGACCTTTTGCTGTTTTATCTAGATCTCCTCTCATTCTACCCACCCCATCTGGATCATATACTCTGTTGCAGATCTTGGTATCATCTGCAAACAGACAAACCTACCCTCCAGTCAATCTGCAATGTCACTGATGAAGATATTGAAGAGGACTGGTCCCAGGACTGATCTCTGAGGTACCTCACTTGAACTTGCATCTCTTCTGACTGTGTACCTTTTACCACCATCTCTGTTTTCTGCCCACCAACCAGTTTGCCACTCAGTTGACCAAATTCTGACCCACCCCGAGCCTACCAGCTTATTAATCAATCTTCCATGTGGAACAGTATTGAAAGCTTTGCTGAAGTCAAGGTATGCGACAACAACCGCCTCCCCTTGGTCCACCACTCTGGTTACCCAGTCAAAGAAATCTATGAGATTAGTTTGACAGGACCTTCCTTTGTAAACCCATGCTGTCTTGGATCCTATGTTCCTATGAATTCCAGGTGTTGCACTATCTTTTCCTTAAGAGTGCCTCCATAATCTTGCCCACTACTGAGGTAAGACTGACTGGTCTGTAGTTCCCTGCCTCCTCCCTGCTACCACTCTTGTGGAGCAGGATCATGTGAGCCCGTCTCCAGTCTTCTGGGACCTCTCCTGTGCTCAGAGACTCACTAAACTGTTCTGATAATGGCTCTGCTAGTTCCACCCATAGCTCCTTTAGTACTCTGGGGTGTATGCCATCAGGTCCCATTGTCTTGTCCACCCTGAGCTTATCAAGCTCTTGTAGGACCCTTTCTTTTGTGGTGGGACTAGTGCACACCTCCCCCATGTCCATGGTGCTGAGCTGTGGGCTTTGCCCTACCTTCTTCTCAGTAAATACTGAGCAGAAGTATCTATTTAGGTTAGATGCTTTTACATGGTCCTCCTCCTCATCACATACCCCTTATCCCCTTTGATCTTAGTAATACCCCTCTGGATTTTCTCCTTTCACTAATGTATCTATAGAAAGTCTTGTCACCTTCTTTTACTGTTTGTGCAAGTGTTTCCTTGGTTTGGGTCTTTGCCTGCCTTACTGCCTTCCTTGTCTAACCCCCTACAAATGGGGTTCCTAAAAGTCTTCCCAGAGCTTGCCTAAATGCTCCATGCCCAACTGGTGTTCGGCATGAGGCAGCTAAATGTGGGAGTTGTGAGTGCTTTAAAACCTCCAGTACTGTCTCTTTAAGAGCTGCCTGCTCACAGATCTTGGTGGTTTGAATAGGGGACCCGGGCTTCTCTGTTCAACTCCGCCCTGGGCTGCTGTCTGATTGCTCCGTTTCTGCCATCGCTAAGAGTGCAGAAGGAGCCCATCTGAAAGATGCAATTGTTTCCTGAAAACATTTAGAGCATGGGTGAGATTGCAGTTTGTTTAACCTGCTTTTATTGCAGCTGGAACTTTGTGCTGTGCCCGCCATTTTGGACCAGGACTGTTCTGAAGGGTCCAGTAGTAGTCAGGGTGCATATAAAATGGCGTAAATAGTGACCAACCAGAATCAGGACTCAATCTGGAGCCGGCTGACCAATGAAGATGCAGCTAGTGATTCTGGGAAGTGGAGTTCTGGACTATGGCGCTTGTTGCACCAATGAGGGCAGAATTAAGTGACTGGCATCTGCAGCCCTCCAGTGGGATCGGGTGGCACCTGAATGAGGATTCCCTGCCTGAACTGCCAAAGGAGAGTCGTAGTGGCTGTGGGCGAGGAATGAGCTCTGGGCTTCTGCGCCATTGAGCTTTCACAGCAGAATGTAAGGCCAGAGTCAGGCATTTTAAATCTCCAGCAAGTTTGACTAAATCCGCTGGGCAGCGTCAGAGGAGGCTGTGCAGGAGTGCAGCTACCTACCAGGCTCACCGTAGAAGACTGGAGAATCTGCTTGAATCGCGCTTGGTCTGTCAGGATTAGTGAAGCTGCGTCCGGTTTGGCCTGGTGTATGCAGTCCAAGCGATCAGGAAGTGCAGCAGCTGCCTGATATGGTACCCTCTGCCTTTCATATAAATGTGGAGAAGTGTTTAAGTCCAGGCTTGGTCCTGTGAGCGGTGTGAGCGCTCTTCCTTCTGGAGCCATGAGTACTAAATCAGGTAGCTCCTGTCAAATGTTCCTAGCGAGGCAAAATCTTCTGGTTACTTTGCTGGCTACACTAACTGAGTCTGCTGGCTCTATTTAATCTTCGTGAGGAACCTCATGGTCGTTTCTGTGTCAGGACCCCAACCAGCTGCATCAAGGGACTAGCCTTTATGGCCTGGGTACCCAGAGACAGTGACTTATAAGGGTAGGCCTGTGCACAGCGCCCTAGATACATACTCATATATTAGAGTTGTAAGCTAATTAACCTGATCACCCCAGTCTTTGTTATTTCCCTAAATAAATCAGATTGATCATTTTGCAAAGGTATACTGGCTAGCTTGTGTGTTTATGGTGAATTACTGTACAGTGATTATTGTGTAACAGCAACTTACTTTTCAGGGGTCCCCGGAGCAAGCTGATTATTTCAAGCCGGGAGGTAAGTGTATATGGTAAGTGCATTGTGATCGATTTGTGTGGGCCACTGTGGGAAGAAAGGGGGGTTGCAGCAACCCAGAGGGCTGTGACAAGTCTATACTCGACTGTCTTAACCCCAACCTCTGGGTGGAGGCACCACCATCGGATCTAGGCCCCTCAACCTGTTAAAGTCAGAGCAGGGAGTGGTAGCCCCTGGGATAGTGCCCCTGTAGGTTACATTTTGGAGGCACCACTGGGATTAGCGTACCCTAGTGGCTGAGTGGATGAAGTGCCTAAATATGGATAAATTAAAGGAAAAGCTGGAAGGGGATATCATGGCTAAGATTAAGCTGGACCCTATTAAGATGATGGTACATAAACTGATGGGGTGGGGTGAAGCGAACAGTTGGACTCTCAGAAAATTGTGTTATTACTAGATGTACCTCTGGGGACAACAAGCGCTGACCTTATTTCTGCAGTGGGCGTGTTAAATGTTTGAGGCAAGGTAGAGGTGAAAGGGCGTATGGCTGATCTACTCGATCAGACTTTGCAGGTGTTACTGTTATGTAGCATAGACATCAACCCCGAAGTGTACCCCAGTGATCTACCTGGAAGGTGCCCAACAGGGGTAGAGGGTCATTCACATCCGGAGTGGATCAGTCATCCCGGGGGTCTCCCCAGACTAATAGCTTCAAAGATAAACTGCTTAAATTGTTAGCTGTGGAGGGAGGACTACCCAAGAGTTGCTGCAGGCACTGGACCTTTCCAGTGAACCCACCCTCCAGGCTTCCCGGTACCTCTCTGAGGCCCCCAAAGAGTTCTATTTTAGCCCCACCGCCCACAGTGGTTTCTTCTATACAGCTAGATTCTTACCTGGGCTAAAACTCTTTTCTGGCACAGTGCCTGTGCCTTCAGGAGGATGATTTGAGGCATGGATGGACTCATACCCCCCCCCAGTCCAGTAGTGGCAATGCTCTGAGGGGAGAAATGAAAGAGACTGATAGAGAGACTGTGGGCCCAGCTTGGAGCCATTCGGTTCTTCAGGCTACTAGCCCGAAGCTACCTCAGTAGAGTTTTTCTGCTTTAGAGGGAGTGTTTGGAAGTACAGAAACTGGGAAAGACTTATTATGGAAATTCAAGCCTGCCAAGCATTGGAGGAATGAGAAGTTGTCTGCCTTTGTTACTTGGGTGGAAAGGGCCTTGCAGAAGTCCTATCAAAGGGGCAGATCACAGCCACAGCCTTGAACCAGGTCAGGTTGGAGCATGTTTTGAAATCTGCTAGATTTTCCAGTGTGATATTGTTAAAACTTAAGTTACATGATAGATGGGTTACCCGTCCAGTACTGTCAATTGATGAGGGAGATTCGAGAAGTAGAGACTGATGAGGAGGGTGGGAACCCTATGGGGGCTGTGAATCTGTGCCTAACCCCTGAGTCTAGAACAGATGAGACCCACCTTTTGAGGGGCCTGATGTTCCTGTCTCCCAAGGAGGGGTGGGATGCATGCCATTTCCTCTGATTCCCAAGTAGAAAGTGAGTTGAGGGCCGAGATGAGAAATTTACGAGAACTGGTGAGGGACTTGAAGCAAACTGCTACCCACCCTGTTAGTTTGGGGAACCAGAGTTATCTAGAAACAAATGCCCTGGCCAAAGAGAGCCCCTTCACCCCAGGATGGCTCCCAGCAGGTGAGGTATGCTCCTCCCAATAAAGACCCCGGACCCCAAGTTCTGTTACCATTGTGGGGAGGATGGACACTTTCAGGCTGAGTGCCAGTTGTCGGAGAATTTAAGGAAGGTCAACAGCAGGCTGATCACCTGGCACTGCAGGGCCTACACCTGACCCCTAGGAAGAGTTTTATGACCCGGCCAATGTCCAAGCAACTGCCAGCGCTGTTCCCCGAATGGTCTGATGTAGTGGGGCCTTCGATGGAGGCCCCAGTGTGAGTGAATGGGATACCCACCCAGGCTGTGTTTGGACAGTGGTTCTCCAGTGACCATTATGTTCCAGGAATGGTATCAGACACATCTGCCTGAGGTGCCTCTACAACCTTGGATGGTCTACATGTATGGAGGCTGAGTAATAAGGCCTACCCGTATTTGGGGTATATCCAGATCTGGTTGTCTTTTCCTACTTCTGTTGCTGGGTGGACAAACAAGTGGAAACCTTGGCCTTAGTATGTCCCCCACTGGACTGTATGATGTGGTGCCCTTATTGATTGGGACTAATGCTCACATGTTTGGTCGATTAGCACAATTGTGTTCTGAAAAGCAGGTGTCCAGGACTGGGCAAGCCCTTAGAATACCGGCTGATCCAGAAGGCCTATAAGAATCAGAGAAAGGCTAGCCAGGAGGAACCTGAAGGCCTGGTGGTGTCGTCTGGAGGAAGGATCCGGAACCTGTTGCTACTAGCCCCAAATGCCCAGTGTGTTTTTAAGGGGAAATCTGGATTAACAAAGATGTTAAGAATAAGCTATTGATGCTGGATGCACCTGGGAGGAAGGTTCCCTAAGGGGCTGCTGGTTAAACCCAGTATCTTGCCTGCTAGAGCCCATGCTTATGACAGAAGGGTGATGGTTCAAGTTTATAATGTGTCTGACAAAGAGATTCGAGTAAATAGAGGTTGCACCTGGTTAGTGTGCATTGTGCAGACACTGCAGTGCTACCCAATAGCAAGGGTTCGGGAAGGATGACAGAGTAACGCCCGACTTATTTGATTTCGTGACTCCCGTTGCCTGTTGAATGGAAAGCGAGATCAGTGAGAAGCTTGCCCAAAGAGACAAGGTATTTTCCTAAAAGAATGAGACGTGGGATGTGCAAGGAGCTGAGCACCACATCCGGCTACATGATGAAAGCGCCCTTTCATGAGAGGTCTCGTGCCTGGCCCTGCTGACATAGATGATGTGAGAGCGGCATCTGCAAGAGATGCTTGCTGGTGATGTGATACAAGATCCAGGAGCCCCTATGCTTCCCATTGTAGTAGTGAGGAAGAAGAAGGAGCTGCTCGATGTGTGGATTACCATACCTTAAATCGGTGGACAATCCCAGACCAGTATACCATGCCACGCATGCAGGACGCCTTGGACTGTCTGAGCGGCATTAAGTGGTTCTCTGTGTTAGACCTCCGCAGTGGGTACTATCAGATCCCGATGGCTCCGAGGATCGAGGGAAGACTGCCTTTGCCCCTTTGGCTTCAGTGAGTTTATAAGGATGCCTCCAGGAATTTTCAGGTGCCCCAGCTACTTTTCAGCGCCTGATGGAACGTGTGTGGGGACATGAATTTGCTCGAATGTTTGGTTTATTTAGATGACGTTATAGTGTTTGGCAGCTACTTGGAAGAACATGAAAGTCGATTGTTCAAGGTCCTGGATTGGCTGGAAAAGACTTTGGTCTTAAGTTATCTATAGACAAGTGCCAATTCTTTCAAACCTCTTGTAAAATATTGGGCCACATAGTATCCGCTGAAGGCATAGAGAGACTGACCCCAGCAAAGTAGAAGCTTTAACCACTTGGCCCCAACCAAAAATTTGAAGGAGCTACAGGTTCCTGGGGTTCTGTGGGTATTACAGACGATTTATTAAAGACTACCTCGGGTGATCCACCCTGCTTAACCTTACGCAAAGGTACACCCCACCCATAAAAAGTATAAGAAGACTGTACATGCTGGGACTGAAAAAAATTATTTCCGCCCAATGATGTGTTTGGCACCTGCTGGACTGCCAATTGTGAGGAAGCTTTCTATGACATTATATATCAACTTACTCATGCTCCAGTGCTGGCCTATGCTGAGCCCTGCTAAACCATATGTTCTTCATACTGATGCCAGCCTGCAAAGATTGGTGGCAGTGCTGTATCAGGAGCACCGAATGGCCTGAGACCTGTAGCTTTTGCCAAGCCGCAGCTTGACCCCTTCTGAAAAGAACTACCCAGTGCACAAACTAGAGTTCCTAGCTTTGAAGTGGGCCATTGTTGATCAATTCCATGATTATTTGTATGGGGCTAAGATACTGGTGAAAACTGATAATAATCCTTTGACATATGTTCAGACCTCAGCCAAGCTAGATGCCACTGGTCATAGGTGGCTGTCTGCGTTATCCACCTACAACTACGCTGTTGAATACAGAGCAGGCCTAAACCATATAGATGCTGATGCTCTCTCCCAGAGGCCTGTGTCCCGAGCCGAATGGGTCAGGTTGTCAGAACCTGACATCAGAGCCCTTGCCAGAAATTCGACAAGGAAGAACAGGTGTCTCCTGATGCTGTGGACTGCATGGTGGATTGTTTGGGCCCATCTGAGAACTGTATACCTGCTGCTTACTGCCATTTTTCTTCATTAGACACTAGTACACAGCCTCAGTTCAATAATGATAGGATCTTGGGACTGAGCCAGCTGGAGACTATGATACAAACTGCCTTAGAGGCGCTGCAAGTAAGGAGAGATGTGTCACAACTGCATTCCACTGACCTAAGAACCGCCCTGTTATACAAAGAAGGTCCAAAGTTGAAGCTGATCAATAAATTATTATACCGGGAGACCGTAGAGACAAAGAGGGGCAAGTAGACAAACAACAATTGGTGCTACCCACTGCTTTTAGAGAACTGGTGTTGAGGTCCCTACAAGACCACATAGGACATCTTGGCATAGACCGAACTCTTGACTTAGTGCTAACCTGATTTTACTGGCCCAAAATGAGTGCTGACATAGAGCAGTATGTTAAGACCCGCAGCCACTGTTTACAAAGAAAAGCCCTGCCTCAGAGAGCTGCCCCCTGGTCAATATCACTACCAGTGCCCCTATGGAACTGGTTTGCATTGATTTCTGAGTTTAGAACCCAATCTGAAGAATATCAGCAACATATTGGTAGTTACTGATCATTTCACCCGATATGCCTAGGCTTTCCCACCAAAGATCAGAAAGCAACCACGGTGGCCAAAGCCCTTGTTGAGAATTTCTTTGTTCACTATGGGGCCCCCAACTAATCCATTCCATGAGGTAAGAGGTTTAGAAAGCCATCTGATTAAAGAGATGCTATCCTTGTTGGGGGTACAAAATCAAGAACCACCCCATACCACCCCAGGGTGATCCCCAACCTGAGAGATTTAATCACACTTTTGCTAGATATGTTGGGCATCTTGCACCCTAAAGACAAATCTAGATGGAGCCAGCAGATCAGTGCCTTAGTCCATGCCTACAACTGTACCAAGAGTGATGCCACTGGGTTTTCCCATATCGACTGATGTTTGGAGGAAGCCAGATTGCCAGTAGATGTTTGTTTTGGGGTTTCTCCCGATGGGGTTCAAGCAGCTAATCATCTACAGTATGTGCAGAAGCTGAAGGCCCAACTCAGTTGTGCCTACCAACTAGCGAGACCATGGCTGCTAAGCAGAATTTGGCCAATAAAGAAAGACACGATAAGAAAGTGAAAGCAGTGGAATTGAAAGAAGGAAATAGAGTGCTATTGAGGAACCTGGGATTGCATGGTAAATATAAGATTGCTGACAGATGGCATCATCTCCTCATATTGTCGTGGGAAAATTTAAAGATTTGCCTGTGTATAAAGTGCGGCCTGAAAACAATTCAAAAGATGTGAAAACTTTACACCGGAATCACCTGCTGCCAATTGGACAAATTTTGATAGAGGCTGAATCTTCCAATGCCCCCGGCCTATAACTAGAGCTGCTGCCAAAAGAAATCCAGATGGGTCGACTCCTCAGAACTCAAACTCTAGAGGCCTTCTCCTTCCTCTCTGATGAAGCTGATCCTCAGTCTGTGTCTGAAGACAGTGAACATGGACGTTGAGTATTACCCTCTTATGAACTGAGCCAACTCTTCAGGGCAATCCCTAGCTAACTCTGAGGATGAAGTTGGGTTTCCTGGACTGTCTGAGCCCCAGCTTTGTCCCTGGAGCCCATGCTCCCAGAGGATAAAGTGGGTAGCACCAAGGGCAAGAAGTGGGATCTTTGAGCCTGGCTGAATTATCTGTGCTGGCTGAGCTGTCTGACTTTTCAGAAGAGGGAAGTGATGGGGAACCCATTAGGGATATGCCGAGCATGAAGAATATTTTGAGTGCCCTGACAGCATCCCGTAGTGCCAGAAATGTCCTTGGCTGAACCAAGTGGTGAGGGTCGGTGATATAGAGGGTCCTGTCCCCGAAAGTACTATGGGCCCTGGGTCCCTTCTCCTATGGAAGTCCCCCCTACTAATCTAAGTGATGCTGAAATGGAATCAGAGCCTGTAGCAGATTTTAATGAGACCCCTAGATGCACTGGCTGAGAAGTGCCCATAGTAAGGCTGAGTTATGAGTCCCTGGGTCAGCCTGTGGATCTGCCATTAAATGTAGTCCATAAAGGGGTGTATGTGTCCCTGAGTTCCTTGCCCAAGTTAGTCTTGGGAAATGATGCCCAACTATTAGTGTTACCCTCTGAGTATGGGACTACTGCCTCCTTTAGCTCTCAGACAGCTGATAGGAAGGGCTATCCCACCCAGGTATCAGGGCAAGAGGTACTGACCTGAGTTATAAAAAGAAAACAAGGTTGGCTGTGTGTAATATTGTATAAACAATCGTGAACCTGTGTATTACCGTATTTAATGTATGTAACCAAAAGTCTGATGATCTGTCAAGGCTAACTCTTGCCTTAAGCAATTTACAGGTACCTACTTGACGCGACACCAAGTTCTTTTCCAGGCTAGGAAAGGTGTAAGCCCTCACAAATGGGGCTTCCTAAAGTCTTCCCGAACTTGCCTAAATGCTCTATGCCCAACTGGTGTTCGCGTGAGGTCGCTAATGCGGGAGTTGTGAGTGCTTAAGCCTCCACTACTGTCTCTTAAGAGCTGCCTGCTTGCAGGCCTTGGTGGTTTGAATGGGGGACTAGGACTTCTCTGTTCAACTCCCACCCTGGGCTGCTGTCTAATCACTCCATTTCTACTGTCGCTAAGAGCGCAGAAGAAGCCCATCTGAAAGATGTAATTGTTTCCTGAAAACATTTAGAGCATGGGTGAGATTGCAGTTTGTTTAACCTGCTTTTATTGCAGCTGGAAGTTTGTGCTGTGCCCGCCATTTGGACCAGGACCATTCTGAAGGGTCCAATAGCCAGGTGCATATAAAATAGAAACATAGAAACATAGACTTTGACGGCAGATAAGGACCACTAGGCCCATCTAGTCTGCCCATTTCCCTACCTGCAGGATAGGCCGAGATCCTAGTTAACCAACAGCCTGTATCTTACTGCCCCCACAAGAATTGCCTTTATGTCTGTCCCATGCATTCTTGAATTCTCCACAGTTTTAGACCCACAACTTCCTCAGGAAGGCTGTTCCATGCATCCACTACCCTCTCTGAAATAATACTTCCTCACATTGCCCCTGAACCGCCCTCCTTCTATCTTTAAATTGTGTCCCTTGTTCTTGCAAGTCTCTTTTCTGAAAGATGCTACCCTTGGACTTTGTTGATTCCCTGAGGTACTTGAAAGTTTCTATCATGTCCCCTCTCCCTTCTTTCCTCAAGGGTACATATTAAGCTCCTTTAGTCTCTCCTCATACGGCTTCTCTTGCAGACCCTGCACCATTTTAGTTGCCCTCCTCTGGACTGCCTCTATCCTGTCTATGTCCTTGCGGAGATGGGGTCTCCAGAACTGGACACAGTACTCCAGATGGGGGTCTCACCAACTGTCTATACAGAGGGATAACAACTTCCTGTTTTCTGCTGCTGATGCTCTCCCTATACATCCCAGTATACCCCCGGCCCTCCCTACTGCCTTCACATTGCTTGCTAACCTTAAGGTCATCTGACATGATTACCCCAGGTCCCTTTCCTGTTTTGTTGTTGTTACTACCTCCCACCCATTGTGTATTCTTCCCTGGGTTCTTGTTTCCCAGGTGCATTATTTTGCACTTCTTTGCATTGAATCCTAGCTGCCACACTTCTGACCATTCCTCCAACCTTTCCAAGTCCCTTTTCATCCTTTCCACACCTCCTGTGTATCAACCCTGTTGCAGATCTTTGTGTCATCTGCAAAAGGCATACTTTTCCTTCCAGTCCTCTGCAATGTCACTGATGAAGACATTAAAAGGACTGGACCCAATACTGAACCTCCCGGTACCCCACTAGTAACCGCCTCTTCGTCAGAGTGGACTCCATTTAATTACCTTCTGTGTCCGTTGTCCAGCCAATGTTTTACTTTAGGCTACCACCCTGGGACCCACCCCAGGTCAAGTTAATTTGACTATTAATCTTTGTGTGTGGGACTGTGTCAAATGCCTTGCTAAAGTCTAGGTAGGCCATGTCCACAGCCCCTCCGAGGTCTACTACTTTGGTCACCCAGTCAAAGAAATCTATTAGATTCGCCTGACATGACCTTCCCTGCCAGAACCCATGCTGCCTTGGGTCCTGTGCTCCACTGACCTCTAGGTACTAACTATTCTTTCCTTCAGAAGTGACTCCATCACTTCCTACCACAGAGGTCAGACTGACAGGTCTGTAGTTTCCTGCCTCTGTCTTGGTCCCACTTTTGTGAAGGGGAATCACATCCGCCTTCCTCCAGTCCTCGGTACCACACCATCCTCCCATGATTTGTTAAAAGAGTAGCCAGTGGTTTCACTAGTTCCTTCCTTAATTCTTTTAGAATTCTGGGTGAATTCCATCAGGACCCATTGCTTTGTCCACCTTCAGTTTTAGGAGATCTTGCAGAACCTTTCTTCTGTGAAAGGACTGGGATCGACTTTCTATCAAGAGTGCTTCTGTTAATTGATTAGGCACTTCCCCCTCCTCTTTGTGAATACTGAGCAGAAATATTCGTTCAGTATTCCTGCTTTTCACTGTCCCCCTGCCCACCCAAATAGTGACCAACCAGAATCAGGACTCAATCTGGAGCCGGATGACCAATGGGGATACAGCTAGTGATTCTGGGAAGTGGAGTTCTGGACTATGGCGCCTTGTTGCACCAATGAGGCAGAATTAAGTGACCTAGCATCTGCAGCCCTCCAATGGGATTGGGTGGTGCCCAATGAGGATTCCCTGCCTGAACTGCCAAAGGGAGAGTCGTAGTGGCTGTGAGAGAGGAAGGAGTTCTGGCCTTCTGTGCCATTAAGGCTGCATGGGAAGCACGTGTAAGGCCAGAGTCGGGCGCTTTGAATAGCCAGCAAGTTCAGACTAAACTGGCTGGGCAGTGGTCAGGAGGCTGTGCAGGAGCGTGGCTACCTACCAGGCTCATCCTGTAGAAGACTGGAGAATCTGCTTGAATCGCGCTCGGTCTGTCAGGATTAGTGATGCTGCGTCGGTTTGGCCCAGTGTATGCAGTGCAAGCGATCAGGAAGTGCAGCAGCTGCCTGATATGGTACCCTCTGCCTTTCATATAAATGTGTGGAGAAGTGTTTGAAGTCCAGGCTCGGTCCTGCGAGTGGTGTGGGAGCCTCTTCCTTCTGGAGTCGTGGAGTACTAAATCAGGTAGCTCCTCGTCAAATGTTCCTAGCGAGGCAAGATCTTTTGGTTACTTTGTTATTACACTAACTGAGCCTGCTGGCTCTATTTAATCTTCATAGGAACCTCATGCTCGTTTCTGTGTCAGAGCCCCAACCAGCTGCATCAAGGGACTAGCCTTTATGGCCTGGTACCCAGAGACAGTGACTTATAAGGTTAGGCCTGTACACAGTGCCCTAGATACATACTCATATATTAGAGTTGTAAGCTAATTAACCTGATCACCCCAGTCCTTGTTATTTCCCCAAATAAATCAGACTGATCATTTTGCAAAGGTATACTGTCTACATGTGTGTTTTGGAGAATTACTGTACAGTGATTATTGTGTAACAGCAACTTACTTTCAGGGGGTCCCCGGAGCAAGCTAATTGGTTCAAGCCAGGGGGAGTAAGTGTATATGGTAAGGGCATTGTGATCGATTTGTGTGGGCCACTAGTGGGAAGAAAGGGTTGCAGCAACCCAGAGGCTGTAACCAAGTCATACTCGACTGTCTGAACCCCGACCTCTGGGTGAAGGCACCCGCCATTGATCTAGGCCCTCAACCTGTTAAAGTCAGAGCAGGAAGGGTAGTAGCCCTTGGGATATCACCCTCTGGTGGTTACACTTGCTTCCCTTAGGAAAGTTTGGATACCTCCCTATATTTATCCGCTGCATTCCCTATATTTCCTGAAGGCCATCCTTTGGCTCTGACCTTTTCTGCTACTGTTTTTGAGAACCAAATTGGTTTTCTTCTTCTTTGGCACTTCCTTTCTCTCTAACACAATGGGTTGTTGCTTCAAGTATTACATCTTTAATGCTTGCCCACTTTGCCTGTACCCCTCACCTGTATTTCTTTTGCCAGGGATAGCTTAACTCTGCTGGCCATCTTATCAAAGTCAGCTCCTCTGAAGTCCCATATTTTTGCCTTGGAATGGGATGATTTAGTTCTAGTGGCCAAATTGAACCATTCCATGTGATGGCCACTGGCCCTCAGGTGACCTACCGAAGATCTGTGATCCTTTCCCTGTTATTCAGTACTAGATCTAGGATAGCCCTGTCTCTTGTGGGTTGTTGTGCCACTTGTTTGAGTTGAGGCCTTCCCCTGCAGGAATCCACCATGTGTCTAGTTCTGGCAGATGTTCCTGCTGGTATTGACCAATCTGTATCTGGCATGTTGAAGTCTC
Organism: Neoceratodus forsteri; assembly: GCA_016271365.2. NCBI lineage: Eukaryota > Metazoa > Chordata > Ceratodontiformes > Ceratodontidae > Neoceratodus > Neoceratodus forsteri. The sequence goes on from JADMNL010000023.1 coordinate 323,884,886, forward strand.
CCATTATCAGAACCTCCCTTTAGCTGGCATGTTTTGTATATCTCTAACAGTAATGAATCTATGTCCTCCCCTGGTCTGGAGGCCTATCGACAACCCAGTTCGTATGGCTGTCCCATTTCCTGTTTCAGGGTGATCAACAGTTCTTCTAGCTCCTTATGTGTACTCTGAATTTGTAGCTTTGATATTTTTATTGACATAAAGCCAGTCTAACCAGTTGGGGACCATGCATGAGCAACTCCACAGCGCAAGGCAGGTGGACAACGGTGGAAGCAAGGTTGTCTATCAACATCCTGGAGATGAGGGCAGTGTTCCATGCCCTGATGGTGTTCAGGGACAGCATCATTGGTCGGTTGGTCCTGGTGAAGTCCGACAACAAAATCATGGCTGCGCATATAGCCAAGCAAAGTGGTACATGCAGCAGAGCCATGATCAGGGAAGCATCCAAGGTGCTAAACTGGGCTCAGTCCAACCCACTCACATCCATGTCGCCCACCTGGCAGGCAAGAATAATGTCAGGGCAGACTGGCTAGGGCCGACAGCAGGTGCACCTGGGAGTGGCACTGCACCCGGACTTATTCAGTTTGATACAAAGGAGGTGAGGCCACATTCCAATAGACCTAATGGCCTCCAAATTGAATGCCCAGGTCAAGACATACTTCTCAGATACAGGGAGAAACAGGCTGTGAGTGGATGCCTTATCTCAAACATGGAGCCAGAATCGCCTGTATGTCTTCCCTCTGATCTCTCTCATTCCCCAGGTGCTAGTAAAGATCAGGCTATCCCAGAGACTGATCATTCTCATAGCACCATACTGGCCATGGAGGGCTTGGTTTGCCTCAGCAGAAGCCTTGCGACCCTAGACAGATAGGCCCTCCCATAAAGGAGGAACATGCTATTCCAGGGCCCAATGATTCACCCAGCCCCCCACACCCCAAAGCTATCAGCCTGGCTCCTGAGAGGCAGAGATTGTTGAGCCGGTATCATGAATCGGTCATATCATCCATTCTGCAATCCAGAAAGCCCTCTACCACAGCTACTTATGGCAGACAGTGGAATATTTTTGCAAATTGGTGCAAGTTCGCAAGTCGATCCAATGCTGGCCAACATGTCTGTCATACTGTTGTGCTGCAGCAGGACCTGGAAATAGGGCTGTCCACTTCCTCCTTAAGAGTACAGCTGTCAGCCAGAGAAGCGCCATGGGCAAGATTGGGCCTGCACAGCTCAGGGCCCATCCAGATGTCATTCGTTCCTTAGGCAGCAGAGACCGCTTGACCTCACATACGGACACCGTGGCTCCTGAGATCTGTCAATGGTTCTAGAATCCCTTACGGAAACCCCATTTGAGCCCATGCATCAATCACAGCTTTACTGGTTGGGTCTGAAGACCTGTTTTTGTTGCCATCTGCTCTGCTCTGCTCATAGAATTAGTGAATTAGGGCCCTTTCATGTAAAGAACCCATACCATTTTCACTGCAGAAGGGATGTTCATGAAAACGTGCCAGCCTTTCACCCCAAGGTCATGTCCACATTTTATAGGGTGCAGACTATGGAACTGCTGACATTTATGCACAACCACAACAGGGGAGTTAGAACCCACCACCCCTGGACGTAGGTAGTGCATTAACACAATACACATGCTAGAACACAGCCAATCCACAGATCAGAGACTCCTTATAACAGCCTAAGGCCACAAACAAGGAATGGCGCCTCCAAGACCACCATAGCCAGCTGGCTAATGAGGACAATACAGGAGGCATACACGCCAAAAGACCTCACTCCACCAGAAGGAATAAAGGCTCATTCCACAAGGGCAGTGACCACTTCCTGGAGAAAGAGCTAGTGTGTCCATGGAGGACATTTGCAGAGTGGCAACTTGACTTCCGTGATATGTTTGCAAGACACTACAGACTTGAGACATTATATAGGCAGAGAACTGACTTTGCCAGTAAAATCTTATCGACAGCATGCCACAACAGTTTCCTCTGATCGCCCTGTCCCACCCTGAAGGAATGGTGGAATACTTTTATAGTAACTCAAGAGCTATATGTGTAAGTGTCATGGATACCAACATAACACAATGGGTGTTTACTCACCTGGTAAAGGTGATCGTGTTAGTTGTATCCATGACACTCATGGCCCTTCCTTTGGCTGGATCACAACAGGAATAAACTCACACTGAATGTTTATGACTACAGGGTCTCTGGAAATTTGAGCATGCTATTGATACATGTATGTATATGTATATAGAAAGAAAACCGCTTTCAAGGGGTTTCTTTACTTTATGATATTAGGAGACTATGGAGTACCGTCAGTAACACCAGGTGACCAAATCTAGAATTGTAACAATAGGAAATAAACAGAAGGTGATGGTGAATTCACTGTCTATCATTTTCTCTATATGTGGTTCAATGTTGGACTCAAAGGAAGGGTCTTGGCTTAAGTTGTTTTTCAGCTATGGAAGAATCAAACTGGAAAAAGGGAACTCCTGGGACCAAGGTATACTCGAAATTTGATCTGGGTCACATGTGCATCACTAGCCTATCAGGTGGGTTGGGAACCCAAGCGGTAATGTCTGGAGTGTCATGGATATTGCTAACACAATCACCTTTACCAGGTGAATAAACACCCATTATCCCTTACCTAACCTTGTAACACCCTACTGCCTCACATCACTCCAGCTCCATAAAAGTTAATTTATCTGGAAAATCCTGCCCCGACCAGACATCCTATATTAACTAACCCTTTCACCTACACCTGCACCTGCAGCATCCCACTACGTCCCAACAGCCCATCCCTCTTGGCATATGGCAAACACTCTCTACTTGCTACTCAACTCAGCCACCATGTGGCTCTTGGATGGAACCTTGGATCATTGATTTTATATAATTATGAATGGGAGTTTAACGAAAAGCATAGAAATAAAAGAGAAAGGAGAAGGGATAATAAAAGGAACAATGAACTGGGGAGCAAGAAAAGTGGGGCAAAGCTGAGAATAAAAAAACTAAAGCACAGAGAACAAAAACGGAAAGCATTATTTATAGACACTGAGAGGCTTTCACAGTGAAATGTAATGAATTGATCTCTTCCAAATGGGTCCTTCATGTAAGCAATACAAAGCCGGATTCTCAAAGCACTCAAAAACCCTGCTGCTGGGGAAAAACTTGGTACAAGTGGGCTGCCACTTGTGGAACCACAGTTTCTCCCACAGCTAGTATTCTCAAAAGTGGAGCTAGTTTATGACCAGCTCCATGTTTATGGCTGCTTGTAGGTGGTGTTCATAGAAATCCCCGCAGCTGCAGAAAATGTTATGGCTAAGGGGACCAGCTGTAACATATCCTGCAGCTGCTGTGGATGAGAATACCAATCTTTCCAGCATCGTTGATTTTGGTCCGCAACTGGAGCTGTGGTGTGGGACTTACTCCAAAACTTTTGAGAATCCATCCCAATGGCACTTTTTGAACCTAGATTAGATAACTATATGAAAATGCAATATTCTTAAATACAAACACTAAGAAGTGTGTGTGTATATATAATGTTCTTATGGCATCTTCTACCCCATAGACTTAGTAAAATCACTGGTATATCACATACAGTCCTGTGGAGAAAAAAGGATAGATGTTCACTAAGACTGCCAAATTTATTGTCAAACAAAATATTAAACTGTACCCTCTGGGACTGCATACAAATACACATTGTAGTACAAAACTGTTTTCTGTATCTAGAGGAACAGGGTATCTTCAGTGCAATTATTTAAGTCACTTAGTTGCACTTAATGGAAGGAAAAGCTCCATCTCATTTCCTACTGTAATTCAGATCTTGACCGCCACACTAGTGTTTTTACAAATGCAGTAATGCACATAAGCTAGTCCTGCTAGGTTGCACTGAAGAGATGCTCTAAAAATGTGCACCCAGTCCATTCTCCATCCGACTATTTTATATCTCTCTCACGTGTTCTGGTATACAGACCTTTAACAGTCTAAATGTTTAACCAACATAGACTTTCTTGCAAGTACACAAAATAAGAAACTGCAAAACTAGTTTTATAATAGGTATATTGACCAATGTGTACCTTATACAGTAGGAACAAATTTACATATATTAGCACTATTGTACTTCAAACAATCCTGTTGGTTTAGAATGAGGAGATCAGTGAGGGTCTAGATTCAAATCAGTAGCTACGCACAGGGTGATCTCCATTATTCTTGGGCTGGCTGATGGTAACTTGCAGTGAGTCACCACTTGCCATAGCTGGGGAGGGGGAGTCACTCTGAACATGTGCCTTGTTTGTAGATGATCAATTTAATTTTAGGGAAAGGAGAAATGTCAGGAATAAGCTGAATTTCCCCATATCACTTTTATTTTTAGGATTGAGAGGAGGAGAGAGATCCTCTGAACTCCTTTGACATTCAAAAGGTTTTCTCAGTTACTACTGTTCAGCAGCCATATGCTTGTTTTAAATTTAGTTGCACTCCTATAGTTTCTTCTTGTGTGAAGTTTCAAGATCTTTTGTACTGCTTGTTTCTCAATTCAGCTTGCATTCAGTACTTTCTTCAAGTATGAAGAAAGTGTCCATGAGAATATTGATCCCATGAGGCTTACAAACTGAGAAAACCCACCATCTTCAAGCACTGACAACCATGCTTTCAAGAAAACCTGAGAAAGTGCCCCATGGACTGTTCAAAAATACTTACACTGGTCTTCATTGAAGAGAACACTGCTAATCAAATGATTTTTAAGAAGGCATAATGATTTGCTTAAGCAAGAATGTTTACAGCACAGGGGAACCAGACTTTCAGAAAGTGAAACATTAGAAAATAAAGTTGCATTATGCTGTTTTGTATTATTAAATGCAAGAGACAACATGCATTTATCAATGCCGAATGTTTGCTTGCTGGTTTTAGCACTGGAAATACAGGAGTTAGACAGATGCAGAATAGGAATGGCAGTGAAGTATTGAACTTCATGCCAACCCTACCTCCATCCTGTAGAGATAGACAGGCATTGGGGTAAGTGTTTGGATTGTCTCCCATGATGGTCATGCCATGTCACCTCACCTATTCTGCAGACACCGACATGTGCTGAGGTGTGCCTTGGGGTGTTTGATTTTACAGTCACCCCATTCCATAAGGATATATGCTAAAATGGGTGCACTATAGGAGAATGGAGTGAAGTCTGGGGCCGAAGAGTCCAAGGTACCTCAATGCCTGTCAGTGGCTGGGGTGGGATGGCATGAGTAGTACAGTCGACAGTCCAAAGGCACACCGATGCCTGTAAATCTGTACAGGGTGAGACGTTATGGTTAGAAACCCTAACACCCTGGGCATTTGTTGGTATTTGCTGTACAAATTTTCAACATGGCCTTTTTGACCCCACCTCATGAAAGCATTTGGGACCTCTTCTCATGAAGAGTGGCAGTGATTTTGTCAACGTGTCCTGAACTTTGAGTTCCAGCAGTAACTATGCCATTCTGCGCCACATGTATGAAAACTCAGATTGGGCAGAATGTGAAGAATGACAGCTGTACCATCCATAGGGAGGTGTGAAGAGATGGCAATGTTGAAAATCTGTAGTAGGAATATTAAAAATGCTCGCATTTCGAGCATACATGGAAACTGCACAATGCATGTGCATAACACAGGCATTTTATGGACTTTGTCACCAAATTTTCAACATAGGTATTTTAGGATCCTCTGCTCATGAACAGTGTTGCTGTGATTTTTCTTAATTTGTCCCGAAAATGATTTCCCACAGTAACCACTCTATTCTGTGCCAGAATGCAAAACACATTTCGTCAGGATGTGAAAATGGCAGATATACTGTTCATAAGGAGGCATGGCAAAATGGCAATGTTGAAAATCTGGAGTGAAAATATTGCAAATTCATGAAGTTAGGAGCGTGCGTAGCAACTGCACTACACACACTCGTAAAACAGTCATTTATTGAATTTTTCCACCAAATTTGCAAAACAGACTTTTGAGACCCCACCTCATGAAACTGGCACTGTCATATAGTTAATCAGTACCAAAGATGATTCCGCAGTGACCGCAAAATCACCTTTTGGGACTGAATAACACCATGACAGTGCCTGAATTCATGAGGAGGGGTCCCAATAACCCCATGTTGAAAATTTGGTGGCAAAATTTCCAAAATGCCTGAGATATGCACCAAAGTTGAAAAACCCTATTTATGCCATTATACAGCTTACGGTATTTCTTCAGTTCAGGTCAGCTTTGAAGAATCAAACATGTTCTCGGTCCACTGAAGATTGTTGCACCATGCTCCAGAGGTAAGTATAGGGTGGGAGTGTGGGAGGCAGGGTGTGCAGAGGGTGGTGCGGGTTGGGGCGGGCCACAGGACTCGACAAGGACCATTTTCTGGTTTTGCAGGTTACAAAAATAAGATCGCAGGATGGTTTTCTCATTTCACAGAGGCATTTGACACACTGGGGTGGGTTCCCAGCATGCCACCCAACAGCTTTTGGGGGCTGTAGCCAAGGGGGATTGGGCACCCCCATCGGCACATACAGGGGTGCAAGAGCCGAGGGGATTGGACCCCCTTGGCAGAAAGCAACTGTTTTTTTGGGGGACATTATGATGGGGGGAGTGGGCTCCTTCATTGGAAAATTAAACTGGGCAGGGAGGGAACTGAAGTGGAGGGGGATTGGGGCCCTGTTGGCAAACAAAGACAGTTTTGGGGACGATGGTTCCGGGGATTCAGCACCCCATCAGCATTAGGGGACTTTGTAATATTGTTCATGAACATGGCGGTGGCTTTCCGCTGCATTCACAGACAATATTACACTGGGCAACATTCCGCCTGCAATGACGGGTCACTCCTCATTGCAGCGGAATGGCTGATGCTGCAATGACAAGGTGGCCCCATTGCTGTGGCAAAATGTTATAGGTTGGTGGCACTTTTGAAGTCAGTGTCATCAGCACACTGTGCCTCCATTGGTCCACCAGTGCCAAGCTCCCAATTGCTATGCCTCCGCTGCTGCCACAGTGCCACGCCTCCACAACCCGCTCTCTCTAAGCTGCTGCATAATGTTTCTTGTGCATGCGGCAAGCAAACATAAAAATGTAGTAGGGCAAAAGACTGTAAACAAGGACTGATCTATAAAAGGAGTAGGACATGCTCACCAAGCAGTAAACATTCTCAAGGCCATTCCTGCTGACATTAATCAATGCCCCTATAGTTAGGGTTACAGATGCATTTCAAGACTTAAACTAGATTTCTGCACAGTAATACTGGAAGTCCTGGAAAATGTTAGCATGCATGCAGACAGTGCCAGGCTTTCTGGATCCTGTAAATTAGGTAATGGTGATTTGGGGTATGAAAGCTCTAGAAGGATGAAAATACATTAAATATGGTTTTGCTCACTGATTCCACAAAATGGCTGTGAACTGAAGCATAGAAACATAGAATCTGCTGGCAGATAAAGACTGCTTGGCCCACCTAGTCTGCTTGTTTTTCCCTGCCTGTAGTAACACCACAGATCCTACTTGATCTCAAGCCCATTCATCAACCCATACCTCTCAACCTCTTGCCTCGTGAATCAGGGACAAGGCTTAAAAAATCAGGGACAAAGACCCCAAATCAGCGACATCTTAAAAACTGGTACTATTTAGTCAGAAAGCTGATAGAATATGGGAGGATCACATTCTCCAATAAGAGAAATATTAGCTAGGTAATGATATAGAACATAGGCAGATTTTCAAGGTGTATTAGCTCACACATTATTGGAGCAAGTTAGGATCAAACTTAGAGATGGGCGTGATGAACGGGAGTTGGTTTGAATCGTTGGATCAGATAGTATGGGAACGCATGCGGTCTCCAGAATATACAAGACATTGTTTGAGCAAGTATATGTGGACCTAGATTACAAGCCTAGGTTCTGATAGGCCGTTGGGGGACCAAGAGAGGAACTGGGGTAGCATTTGGAGTCATATATATAGATATGTTACTCAAGATCGGCTGCTGGTAATGCAGTTTCATTTTCTGAACAACTTATATTGGACCCCTTCTAAGCTATATAAAATTGATCGTAGATCTGACCAAAACTGTTTCCGATGTCATTGGGCAGTGGGGATTTGTATCACATTTTTGGGAATGCCCATCGATAAAAATGTTGTGGAACCAAATTAAACAGAAGACAGACCCATTACTGGGCATTGATCAGTATTTACCCGGAAATTTGTCTGATAGGGGATTATTCTGGCATCAAGTTTAAAGTGCGAAGATATTATATGGCTCTGATATCATCTTCGCTTAAAAGGTAGTGTTAAGACATTGGCTAGAAGACACCTCAATCACTTACACGGAGTGGTTGCAGGAGATGTTATTTAATTTGAATATGGAAAAATTGGGAGCGGAGAAGAGATAGGCTTACGATGCATGAAAAGATATGGAGTTTTTTCAAGCGCTATACCTTCTCCAATCTAGGCCGAATGCAAGAAGGTAGTATAATAATGGAATATTGGTGAACAGATCTTACTTCAGAGTTTTAGTTTAAAGGGTGGGAGATTGATAGGGAGGTAAAGGGTGGGGGACGGGAGGAGGAGAAAATAGCTTGCTCCTTTTATTTTACGATAAGTGTTATCAAGAAATACAATGTCTTTGGAAAGTTTTTGTTCTGTGTATGTTTAAATACAATAAAATTCTAATTTAAAAAAAAAAAGAATCGCACCTAGTCACCAGTATCAATGAGCACCTCAGAGTTGGTATATTAAGATGTGGGGTCCGAGGGCACAGCCCCTGTAGGAGGTGCAGGGGTGGAGCTTCACATATGTGAACTGAAGACATCTGGCATTGTTGGCATTTGCTTCTGTGTTCTGTTATTGCTTGTGCTGTTTCTGGCATTTTGACATATTTTGACATATTTCCTATTTTGCATTGCTATTAAAAGTTGCTGTTTAGACTTTCAAAAAAAAAAAAAGAAAGCTGATAGAATAAGGGATTTGTGTTGAGATACATTTTCTGAAGAAGAACAAGTCTGTTACTTTAATGTTTGACATTATTTTGTGCTTTTAATCCCTGCTTTTCTGTCACAAAAACACAAATTTTATGAGGGACAGAGGAAAATTTTGAGGCAGAAATCAGGGACATCCCTGAGAATCAGGGACAGTTGAGAGATATGCATCAACCCCTTCCCTTTCCCTCAGATTTCTTTTATGCCTATCCCATGCAGTCCTGAAGCTACCACTGTTTTGGCCCCACCACCTTTGCTGGAAGACTCTTCCAGGAACCCATCACTCTTTCTGTGAAGAAGTACTGTACTTTCTCACATCTTTCCTTGAATCTTCCCCCTAGCTTCTTATTGTGCCCCTTGCCCTTGAGCACCTGTTATCTGACATATACTTCCTTCTGTACCTTATTTACCCACGTGAGGTATTAAAAGGTTTTTATCATATCCGCCTCTTTCTCCTGTCTTCCAGGGTGTTTATATTTAGGTCCTCAAGTTTCTCCTTGTAGGGCTTCGATGCAGAACCTGCATCATTTTAGTTCCCTCTTCTGGACTGCCTCCACTCTGTCTATGTCCTTCCAGAGATGTGGTCTCCAGAACTGGGCACAGTACTCTAGGCGTGGTCTTACTAGCAATCTATACAGAGGCAATACCACCTCCTTTTTCTACTGGTAATAATCTTTGCCTATGCACCCCAGTATCCAGCTTGCCCTCCCAACTGCCTTGTTGCACTGCCTGGCAATCTTTAGGCCATCTGATATGATCACCCCAAGATCTCTTTCCTTCTTGGTTGTCATCAGTACCACTCTTCCTATTTTGTACTCTGCCCCGGGTTTCTGTGCCCCAAGTGCATTATGTTGCACTTTTTCATGTTTAAACCAGATGCCATACCTTTGACCACTCCTTGAGTTTTCTCAGGTCTCTGCTCATCCATTCCACCCACCCACCCCAGAGTGTCAACCCTGTTGCAGATATTGGTCTCATCCACAAAGAGGCAGACCTTCCTTCCAGCTTCTCTGCAGTGTCACTTATAAAGACATTAAAGAGGACTGGTCCCAACACTGATCCCTGAGGCACCCCACTGGTCACCCTCCCTTCTCTGGATGAACTGCATTTTACCACCACCCTCTGTCACCTATTCCCTAACCAATCATCAGAAGACATATGAGGACAGATTAATGGAGCTCAATATGTATACCCTTGACCAAAGGAGGAGAGATATAATCTGATCGAAACATTCAAACACCTTAAGGGCATTAACAAGATGAAAGAGTCTAAATATGTTTAAATATAAGAAAAATAGCAGGACAAGAGGACACAGCATGAGATTAGAGGTAGGCCGATTAAGGGGAATGTGAGGAAATTATTTTTCACAGAAAGGGTGGTGGATGCATGGAAGGGTCTACCTCAGGAAGTGGTGGCTATGAATACAGTGCAGGGCTTCAAACAGGCATGGGATAGGCATAAGGGAACAATTCAGATGAGTATGAATAGATAGGCCACTGACAGAGCAAAGGCCGATGGCAGCATTTATAGGGTAGAAAAGAAATGGGCAGACTGGATGGGCCTTTGGTCCTTATCTGCCATCAACTTCTATGTTTCTATGTGTCTATGTTTCTAATTTCTTATCCAGTTTGCCACCTTTGGACCCACTCATAAGCTATCCAGCTTGCTTACTAGCCTCTTATGTGGTATGGTGTCGAAAGGCTTACTGAAATATAGGTAGACCAAGTCCACTGATCCATCCCAGTCTAATCCTTGGTCACCCAGTCAAAGAAGTCTATCAGATTCATTTGATATGACTGCCCCACCCCATGAATCCATGCTGTCTGGGGTCTTGTAACCCATTGGATTCAAGATATTCCACAATCCTTTCCTTCAGCAGTGACTCCATTAACTTTCCCACCACTGAAATCAGGTAGGAAATTTGCAGACTAGGTGGGCCAAGTGGTCCTTATCTGCCATCAAAGTCTATGTTTCTATGTATCTTGCCTATAATTGCTAGCCTTTTCCTGCTACCTCTTGTGTGAAGTGGGACTACATCTGCCATCTTCCAGTTTTCTTGAACCCTCCTGTTTTCAATGGGCTGTTAAATAGGACTGTCAGAGGTGCAGCCAGTGCCTCTCTAAGCTCCCTCAATACCCTTGGATGCATCCCATCTGTCTCCATTGCTTTGTCCACTTTCAGATTAGCAAGTCCCTTCAGGATACTGTCCTCTGGAAATGGACTAGTGGCCACCTCCTCCCTCCCTCCAATGTACCTGTTACTTTTATGTTGCCCTCCCATTTTCCTTACTTTTTGGACACTGAACAAAAGTATTTGTTCAGGATGTCTGCTTTTTCCTGGTCCACCTCTGTGCAGTCCCCTCTTCCTTTTTAATTTTATGATCCCATCCCTGATCTTCTCCTTTCACTTACATACCTAAAATATGTCTTGTCCCTCTTCATCACAGCCTGGGTTATTCTATCTTCAGTTTGTGCCTTTGCTCTCCTTATTGCTTTCACTGCTTCCCTCTGTTTCCCCTCATACACCTCATTATCCTCCTCCCTCTGCATCTCCTCACATTCTGAATGCTAACCTTTAGCCTGTACCTTTCCAGCCACCTCTTTCAAAACCATAGTGGTCTATTTTTCCTCTTGCTTTTGCTCAGTTACTTGATACAAAGGTTTGCTGCCTTCCCTATAGCCCTTTTTAATTTTGCCCACTGTTCTTCCACCCAACCAGGTCATCCACCCCCAACCAGTTCATCTCTGAGGCATTCATTCAGCTTTTTAAAATGTGCCCTCCCGGACCAGAACCCTTGTCCTTGTGCGTTCAGTTCCTCAGCTGGCCTTATACTGAACCATACTGTATGGGGATTGCTGTTCCTCAGGTGGCCTCCTACCTTGAGGTCTGCAACACTATCCTTGTTAGTGAGTACCAAGTCCAGTATTTCCCCATCATGAGTGGGGTTCACTGACTAGTTGCCTGAAGAATGCCCCCTGCAGGGAATCCAGTATGTCCCTGCTTCTAGCTGAAGCTGTAACTGGAAGGTACCAGTTTACATCTGGCAGATTAAAGTCCCTCACCAACAGCATCTCACCCTTTCTGCCATCTTGCCAATAGTTTCTACCAGTATTTTGGCTAACTCCTCCCCTGTGCGGAGGTCTGTAGATCATGCTGGTGTGAACAGAGGATCCATTCCCCATGGTGACATGAAGAAACTTTCAAATTCATAAGAGTCTGTCACAACGATGAGTCCTTGATTAGTGGCATTACTGTAGATTTTAAATGATTAAAATAATAAAATGTAATTTTCACGAGTGAGCAGTTTATTTTACTAGAATTTTTACAACAGAATTTTAGCAAAACATATGTATGTCACTTTCATGACACAGAATCCACTTTTATGATATCAGGCTTATGGTTTTGTGAGCCTTAGTGGTCACAAAAGTGGGGAAAACAAGAGAAATCTTCGAGCATCAAAACAAGAAAATGTGTTGGAAGTTAAATCTGAAACAAACTGATCATCCACAATCAGTGGTACATCCTCCAGCATGACCCCACCCTGGCTGTTATTTTGTATGGCTCGCCCAGAGTTAGTTTTAGTGAGGTCAAAATATTGGGACTCACCTTGTGCATTGTCACTGCTCTAGACCCTCACCAATCTCTAGGATTCCATCTAAACCAACAGGATTTTGTCATCCGTGTTCACATAGTTGCTTAGATACTTAACTCAATAAGATGATGTGCTTCATTCTATACCTTCAACTATAGTATAATATTTAATAATACTATTACAAAACAAAACACTAAGCCTACATACTGTATGTACTTAGATTTGTATGCAGTGATGTGAACTTGGATCACAAGTTTTAAATCCTAACTTTAAATTTTCTTTCTTCAACATTGTTCTCAAACCCTAACATTTCTTATAAGTACGTTTTATAAAGCATTCGTTAGTTTTTTATGTGCATGCCTAATTAAATAAATCCTTATGAGGCTCCCAGTTTCCAATCTCTGATGATTAGGGTTGCAATGTCTTTACCATTCCTACAGATGAGAGGGCGAGTGACTGGATAAGAGATAGCTGCAACGATATAGCATCCTACCTGCACCTTCAAAATACAACATAGCTATATTGATTTAAGTGTAGTGTAGTATGTTTTGTCTTTTGAGTATTTTAATGTTTGTGCATGTATCTTGTCATGCAAAAAGTTATTTGAATGTGAGTGAGTGAGTGAGCAACTGGTCAGCAAGAGGTGCACAAATTCACTCTTCTTTCCTGAAAGCAGGATGCCTCACACATGACATTCTTGGTCTCAAGTGTTCTCCCATGTGTGAATCCATGGTTTGCATGCAAACCTGGTATCCAAGCACTAATAGATTCAGTTACATAGCAAAGTAACACTTGCTACCCCTTAGTCAGGAAAGTGTTTGCTGTTTCAGGCTAATCTGATTTTAAAACATGTTGCTTTTTTCTGTGGAAGTGCTTACTCCTTAGAAAAATTCTAAATCTACCCCTGTCTCCAAGGTACTGTAGTAGAATGACATGAAAGATCCCATGGCACTTTTAAACTAACTCTAGCCAGAGTTGATAGGGCTGTAAAAGCTACCAAATGACCAAAGTTATTTTCTTTTTGGTGCCATATAGTGCTGTTTAGTCACAACCACCCAGATCCAAATAACCATTTTCCTGTAACAAGCCCTCATTTTTCCTGTATTTTCACTATAGAGGCAGCATCAAATCCTTGTATAAATCCCTGTAGATTTTTTCCATAAACCACTAGTTCCTTATTTGTGACTTTGTATATTTTAATTTAATATGTTGACAGTCTTTTATCAGGAAAAGGTTCTGATTTACTGCTAGGTATAAACTTATATGTCAAGATGGCTTTGGAATGATTTGGATTTATATGGAATCCACAAGGCATAATGGGGAATTTATTTATTTGTTGAAGTTTGTTGACAGGGTGGGCCCACTAAGACTAGAAGTCCCTTTTCAGGTGTGACGAGGGAGGGTACAGATGGTAACCAACTGAAACTGTAACATGGCATAAATCGTTACTTGAACCAGGTTAAGTTGTTGATGGTATTTTTAGTGAATGGGGAAATTTGGCCAGACACCATGAAAATTCCTTTCTTTTGAGAAGTGCCATAGGATCTTTAACATCAAACAAACAAGGAGGTTTACTGCATCTTCAGCATTTCGGCTGTTGCTGCACTGCAAGACGAGGCGGCTAACCTCCACAGAAGTAATCCAAACAAACAGAGGTGCACAAAGAACCACTGTGCACTGCTACAGATGCCCCAAAGTCAGTTTACTGAATATTACTGAGTGCACACAACAAAATCACAAAATAGAAATTCGGATAACTGACCCTAGCACCTGACTCAATGAGTCTTCAAGGGTGGAGCTACCAAGGCAAACCAGTCCTTAAGAATACCATTTTCTCCAACGCTATTTCATTATTACTTAAAATGACAGTAGCACTTATACAAAATACATATTATAGCATACTTGCTTTTCACCATAGAAAGTTATTAATTATCCAGACAGTGTGTGAAAAAGACTCTATCAACATTCCTTCAAACAATCCTAACATAAATATGAAAAGAATATTAAAACTAAAGTTGCATTGAGCACCTTCTTTAATGAATACAATATGCGCTTTGCATTACTAGAATTATGCAACCACTCCAGACTCTTAGACCCAAGCCCCTTCATCTTGGCAAAGTCTACTTTTATAATGCTTCCAGTCTTGGTGACTGAGGTCTAGCTAGTTTTCACTGTCATAAGATAGAACGTTACCCAGTTGTGGTTATTGCCTCCCGCTAGTTCCTTCAATCTTACAATGGAGATAACCACATCTTGATTGCAAGAAACAAGGTCAAGGCTGGTCTCAAACCTAGTACCCTGTTGAACACGATGCCCTAGGAAGCAGTCTTTGAAGATGGACAGGAATTCCACTGCAGCCCTGCCATTAGCCCTCTCAGAGTACCAGTCTTTGCCAGAGATTGAAGTTCCCCAGGATCATTAGTGCATCTGATTTGGCTGGTCTATCATTTCCCCAACCAGCTGCACATTGTGCTCCTCTTAGCTTTTGTTGTCTTGTAGCATGTTCCAAAATTGTGTGTTTGTTCCCTTTTCCCTATCACAACCCAGATGGACTCTGTGACTTTGTTTGCTACCCTGATGTCTTCATTATTCTCTACAGTGATTTTTTGCCTTAAAAAATAACTACCCCACCTCCTTCCTGTGAGAAGGATCCTCTGAAATATTGTGCATCACTGTATCATGTAGTCCTGGTCTTTTGCTTTCCCCTGCAGACTCTCTTTAACAGGCACTAAATCCTAATCTTCAGATTCATTGGACCCTCAAGCTCATCAATTTTGTTGGTGTGCTCGTCACATTGGCCTTCATGTACATGAGAGTAACTTCCCTGCATGTTTCTTTGACCCAACCATGTGATGTTTTCCTTGTGCTCAAGTACCCTACTGCTATTTCATAAGTGATCCCTTATACTGTAGCTGTTGTTTGCCCATGGCAGTCTCCTGTGCCAGCCCTCTACTCCATTGTCTAGTTTATATCACTTTAACTGTCCTATCCATTCTCCAGGCCAGTACCTCCACTCCCTTTCAGTGCAGATGCACCTCATTCTGGGCAGAATGGTGGCCCTTGTCACAAAATTCCTCCAGTTGGACAGAAAACAAAACTCTTCCCTTGCACCAAACCTTAAGCCAAGTGTTACCCTGTCTAATGGTTTACTGCCACAACTTGCTAGCCACAAGGACTTGAAGGATCAAAGAAAAGATCATCCTGGATATCATTTCTGTCAGAAACATCCCATACTCAGTGCTGCCTATCATGTTGAACCTCACCTGACTGCTGAGGCTCGCTTGGCCAGCTCCTGGCAACCTACTCCCTATCTTGGACTACTGCTCCTAGCTACTCCTGTGCATCCTCTGCACTCCCAGGCCAGACTCTCAGCCATCTACAATAGTGTATCCCACTTTGCCCTGTCTGCCCCCTGTTCTACATACCACTGCAGTCCATATAGCTCCCTAGGCTGGCCCAGTCTGCAAGGCTGGTTTAATTTTACGCTCCGTTGCCTCACTGACACTATCATTCATGAGTGGCACCACTTCCCCTTTATCCCTTTTTGTGAGCACCGCATCATGCGAAGTATCTTTGGTTCTCTGCTGTCTCACCCTGGTGATTCGAGAACCTCCACCAAATTGGGTGCCAGTGCCCTTTCTGTTGCGGCCCTCACTATGTGAATGCATTTGCACCCTTAGGTCGACTCAATACACATCATACTTTTAAGCTGAACCTGAAATCCTGGCTCTTGCTCATGACACTTGCACTTGCTTCCATTGGTAGCACCCCTCCCTGTTCTAGCCTCTACCTCTCCCATTCCCTCACTTGCCTTCTCCTCTTCTCTGTCTCCTTTGTTTGGTCTCTGAGCTTGTTGGGGCTCATCTCCAGGCTAAGCCGGGGTGGGGGGCTTGGGGTTTGTGATACCTTAGTTTTCCCTCAAGATGTTAGTTTTACACCTGCCTGCAGTTATTGTTATTTGCATACCCTACCTGTAGCGATTTTAAATTATTCAGCTACTTCCTTTCTTGTATTTATCATACCTGCTTTGACCACATTGTTTTATTAATGTTGTATGTAACTGCTGTGTTATTTGCACTGTACTTTGCCTGTACCTGCACTGTGTATATTGATCATATTGACTTATTAATTCTATTTGATATTGCTGTTTTATTGCACTGTATTCTACCTGTACTTACACTGTGATTCTTGTCTGTATTTTACCTTCTAGCCTGGGTCATGCCTGTAAATGGTCCTTTGGACCAGTGTACCTACCCGGTTAACAAAGTCATAAATAAATAAATAAAACATTCCATAAATGACCTCCTTATGTGCTTGACACATGTGCTTTCCATGTCTTTCATAACAATATGAATGACAATGATGAGGACACTGGAAAATTGCACCACAGTTTTATTGCAAAATCCACTATTTTCACTATTCTCCACAATATTTCTGCAAGTTCTAGAAATGTTTGAAATTTTTCCAAAATTGTGCACATTGTCAATGAAAGACTCAAATATAATGAAAAATATATTGAGAATACAGAATGCAGACTTGTGTTTGATCAAAACAGTTCCATGTGAAATGGGGAGGGGTTTCTAAGGGTTCTGTGTGAAGCTACTTTCATCAGAGTCACTGCCTGGTTTGGTTTCAAAATTCTCTATTTAAGCATGTGCGCATTAAGCATTTAAGATATTCATTGAAGCAACCTATCAACGTTGTCACAGGGACTGCAACAATAGGTGGCAGAAAGAGTTACAAGTTGTAAATGGGTGCTAACTACAACACTTTTGCAAGTGGAAGGGTACAGGTTTCCTTGTGTACGCTCAGTTTGAAAGGATTTTGATGCAAACAGCTAATGATTTAGGATGGCCCTCCTGAGTCTAAACTTGAATGTATCTCTGAGGCAGTTAGACAGTGGTCCCTCCCTTGACAATCTGCCACTTAGATGTTCACATGCAAAGAATGTAATGAAAACCCAACTAAAACAATATGTTAAAACAGGTGAAATACATTTATTTATTTGCAAAAACTATGTTAATGCACCAGTTAGGGTTCAACTTACCACCACAAAAGTAAGGAAATGTGGCTTTAGGGCTTCCAACCCTAACTCCCTCCACAAGCAGCAAATGTCAAGACCGTATAAGCAACCATGGACAGCTCTCATCAGGTGAGACAAACAACATGTAATTGTTTCAGATGACACACATGTAGTAGCACTGATCTGCTACCTTTGTGGATTTGTATCTGTGGTTACTACACTGCAAGCAATACACATTCACTTCTGGCTTTGGACAGAAATACACAATAATCAAAAATCACAGCACTATTTCTGTGTGCAGTATTACAGGCCCTGTGCAACCACAGGTAAAATCAATGATACCCAAATTACCAAGAATTATTTTGTCTGCAGAGCACAAGCCCAATGGGGCCATCACTTTAAGCCACAGAAGTACACGTGCACACTGTAAGACATCCACACAGTTCTTGCAGCAGAGGGGCCTGCATGTCTGCAGCCACAGGTGTATCACATACACACACTGACCTCTGGCTGCAGAAGCGCAGGCCCCACAAAATCCAAGAGACCCAAATTGAAATAATACTTTTGTCTGCAGAAGCACAGGCTGCTTTGAAGCCAGAGCTTCTACAGCCACAGGTACTCATGCATGCTGCAAGACATACACACAGTTGTGACTTCAGAAGCACAGCCCCTGTAGGGCCTATGCTTCTTCAACCACAGATACAATTCAAGAAGGTAGCACATTAGTGTACATTCTATGTGTCATTTGGAAACAGTTGTATGTTCTTTGGCTTACCTGATGATGGCTGTTTGTGGTTGCATATGTGGTCTTTGCTGCTTTGCTTATAACTCTTGAATCTATTAATATTTCTTTCATGAAACCTTCGAGAGACATTACTTTGGCAAAGGCCCTTTTATCTTGAATGTTTAAAAATTCTGTACCATCTTGGCTGTAGGTCAAAGCACTCAAAAGCTAAACATATAGACATTACTGTAAAACAACACATGTGTATCTCAGAAACTGCATAACGGGCCACCATTAAACATTCCACACCTTGAGAGCATGCCTTCTGGACAACACATGCCATATTTGGGGAAATTTTGTTGAACACCACCAAAGTTATTAATGTGCAAAGTTAGGGTTAACACTGGGCAACATACTCAAGCCTAATTATACTGGTGCTACCATGCCAATATAATTGAAAGGCTTCACCTGTGTGTGGTTCAGTGGGTCAGAGCAACCAGTCACACCCCTTTCTGAGCTATATAAAGGCATTCCTTCCAGCTTCAGTCAGAAGCATTTTTTCTTTGCAGCTGGAGGCTCACTGCACTCTGCCTTTCCCATCTGGGGCTTCCTCTGTAAGTGCTCTCCTCTAGTGTTTTAGGCTTTTCTGTTTGGTTTGTGCTGCCTTTCTGCTGGTTTGCATTTCTCCTGCCTTCCAGGTCAGTATTTTCTTGCCTCTGGCTGCTGCTTGTGCTTCTCTCTGTTGTCTGTGCCTGTTCTCCTATGCTTGTGTTTCTTCATTTTTTTTGTCTTTTTGTGCATTTATTTGGTCGCCTATTCCCAGAAGCCCCCATCAGCCTGACTGCCCCCCAGCTCCGTCTCCTGAATTACTGGACTTACCTATGCCCGGCCCGAGGCTGTGCCTCGCGGAGGTCCGGCTTTATCCAGCAGCTGGGAAGTTTTCTCCCTCCATTTTTCTCCCTTGTTAACCTGGGGCCCCAGGGGAGAGCAGCTTGTGCGTGGAGGCACATATGCATACTACAGCCCCGTGACAGCCCCATCCACCCACCCTATGGCCTAATGCCTGTATGCTCCCTCGGCTGTTCGCTCCCAGCCTCCACCAAGAGGCAGACCTGCACCGAGGAATGCACCAGATCCTCCTGGAGAGGAGAGCTGCCTTCGGCTGCTCTAGCCAGCTCCGTACCTCTCCCTGCTGGCCTCTGATGGCCTGAGCTCATTCCTCTGAACTCGGATTGCCAGTGTGGTGCAGGTAGGGCATCCAACACCTCAGCCCTCTGCGCCACTGGGCTGGCTGTGTTTCTTCAGTTTTACTTTTAGGGAGTGGGGGTTCTAGTTTTCCTAGTATCCTGCTGTTTCCTTTGCTTGCATTGTGCTATGAAGGCATTGTGCTATTCAGGCATCCATTTACTTTATCATACTTTTAGCAATTTCTCAGTTTACTTGGAATAGTTATCTGTGTTATTCAGCTCCCACTTACTGTTTTTC
The DNA here is from genome assembly GCA_016271365.2 of Neoceratodus forsteri. Taxonomy (NCBI): domain Eukaryota; kingdom Metazoa; phylum Chordata; order Ceratodontiformes; family Ceratodontidae; genus Neoceratodus; species Neoceratodus forsteri. The sequence goes on from JADMNL010000023.1 coordinate 323,904,678, forward strand.
TTGCCTGTAGCTGTCTCCCTGTGCACATTCTTCCTTAATTGTTTACACCGGCTCTACTCAGCAGTTACAACTCCCAACTTTACAATTCCCATGTACTTGCTTTTCTAAAATGTTTTGTTGTTCTAATGCCATTTATTCGTGCTTCCTTAGCAGTCTAAATCATTTATGCCATTCCTCATTCAGTTGTGCTTATGCCATATCTCTGTAGAAGGTATCAACTTTCAAGCTGATTTATGAATTACAGACTCTGATTTCACAGCTCTGTTTTAAATGTTAGAGCAGTGTTTCCTGGAGTACTGCTTCCAGTCTACACTGCTGTCCCTTGCAGTCTGGCCATAAGCCTGCATGCATACAATGCACTATACTGCTTTTAAGGAGCTGTCAGTAAGAGTACAGTCTTACCATTTGATAAAGCAGCAACTGCAAAAGAAAAACCTCCCTAGTTTTGGGACAGCATTCAAGTATTCATGTGTAAAGCTTATGACTTTAAACAGGTCACAAAAAATTTTATTTCACCATCATAATTTGGCTTCCTTTGTGGTATTGGTTGGCATGCATTCCCTTTTAACTAAGTAATGAGAGATCTTTGATTCACAATAATTTTGCCTCCTAATGGATCTGGTTGGCATGCATTCCTCTTGTACCATGCTTGCAATATTCATGTTGCTCATACTTAAGTGGAGGTCTCTTTGCACGTTACTGACCTAAGTGTGGGTCCTACTGTATATATAGCAGCGAGACCTACATGTGGGTCTTATGTACACTCTATGACCTATGTGAGGGTCTTAAATATGCTATACCTGGCTTATGACCTGTTTGTCACTGGTGGCTTGAATCAAAAACTGGATAAATAAAAAACGGATGCATGACAACCACAACCATAAATTACTATGGCTCAGGGCTTGCCCTGCAAACCAACGGTCTCACTCTGTATACACGTAAGTCCACAATCTTGAGCATGAGAAACTTGGGGCAGAGTCCTTCTTATCTTGGCCCCAGTGGGAATGTCTTCACCTTGGTGGAGCTTTAGCTATGCAGATGTATCGGCAGAACCTCTCAATATAGAATTTAAGACTTCAGCTGCAAGGGTTGGGAGCTTTAAGCCCAAGGGGGCTACTTAGCTATGCTGGAGTGGGTTGGCAGCATCCTCATAAGCTATTTTACCTACAACCACCTATGGTTCACCTGATCTGCTCTTAGGCTCATGAAGGCTGGCTGAGCACCTCCAGCAATTGTTGCCTCCTCCTCCTCCTCCCACCTTGGGGATAATCCTCCTGTGGGAATTCGTTGTTGTTGAAGAGTGTGCTTGCAGCCCCCAAGAGCATTCCATTAGAGGGATAGAGTGAGTTCCTCCAAATTGAATCCTCCTCAAATTGGATTTCTAAATTGCAGCATCAGAGCCATCACTAAAATATCCTAAGCCAGAGGGCAGGCCACTCAGGCCTTGGATCACTAGAGCTTTCCTCCTCATAGGGTTTTTTTCTCTCCTCCATGCTGAAGGTCATAATCCTAATAAGTTATGATCATAAATTCCTAGTTAGTTTATATAGTAGTCGATCCTAGGTTATTTAGGTAGGGTTCAGCTGTTGGATGGAGTTGGATTGTGGCCCTCCTTGCCATTCCCTCTTTCCTTAGGAAGTCATACCCTTCTCAGTTTTCATGCCCATCAGCTGTCAGCCTGTATCCATTTCGTCATCACCGTGGCTGTTAATCCAATCGCTGATGTCAAGTTGTGCTCCCAGCCTTAGTGTAAACAATACTTGCTGCACTACACCCTTTTTGAGGCTCCTTCCTAAGGTACCTTTAGCGTATGAACCTTTTCTGTGGCACCTTTAGGGGTGGAAACCTCCTTGAGGGTTCCTTGTCTTTGGCACCCCCACAGGGTGGTATTCCTGTGGAATAGAGAAGCAAACTGCCACAAAGATTTATCAAAAGTTGCACAAGCACAACACTAAGTTTGTGTAAGCCCATTGAACTGAAAGGCTTCATCTGTGGTTGAATGGATCAGAGCAAGTGGCCATGTCCCTGCCTGAGCAATATAAGGCAGTCCTTCCAGCTTCACTCAGAAGCATTTTTTTCTTTTGCCCCACCATTCTCCCTCCTCCTCCTTTAGTGGCTTTGCCTCTCCCTCAGAGCTCTCTTTCCTAGGGTACCTTTAGCCTAAGGGAATCCTTTGTGCATGGTACCTCTAGGGGTGGAACCTTCCTTGAGGGTTCCTTGCCTTTGCAATCTCTACCACTAAGTTGTGTAAGCCCATTAGTACTGTATTTTCCTTAAAATAGACAAAAATCATTGCCAACAGAGTAAAATAAAAGTGCATTAGAAACCACTGTAATGGTATGATGCAGTGAAAATATGTGTTTGTATTAATTTAGTGATAAAAGTTCTACAACTGGGCACTTAAAAGTATGTTGCTTCTGAACTGGTTTAATACTGAGGAGCTGTGATTTAGCATTGCATGAGGCTGATGTTTTAGGTGTAATAAAATATGCTACATATTTATACATTTCAACAACACAAACTGTTCTGTAATTGTAAGCATGTACAAGAAACAATATACTGCATGTATGTAAAAATTTTGGTTGGTCAGTATGTGCTTCAGAAGACAAACAATGATATATTACAGATTACAAGATAGCACTGGGGTATATAATGCAACTCCAACATATTCCCAATTTATGCAAGAAATCTATGCATTTTTCAACATTTTCTTCCGCAGTTTTCTAGTGGTTCTGACAATGATCTGCTCTTTCTATTAACTGTGTAATTTGATCCCTGATAGTACTTGTTCAATCCACTTTTATGCAGACAACCCACCTCAGCAGAACCACTACTGTGGTCTAGTTAGGCCTCCTCCACTTAACCCACTGCCCTAACAATAACATTACTTAACCCACTGCCCTAACAATACTGTCCCCAATGACATCAACCTCCGACCCTCCAGTCAACCTTTTTCTTCCTCCTCCTCCTCCTCCTTGGCAGACTGAGTGTCCCTCCTGTGCCAGGTCAGCCCTCAAAGCACCAGTCATTGTTTTCTTCCTAGGTCAGGAAAGCTGAAGCTGTTACTCTTGCTATGTCCACTGGCAATAGTGCTCTCTAATGACCATACCTGCTACCTCTCTCTCCACTCTGCCCATCCCCCCACCACTATAGATCACATCCCAGCAACCTCCTCCCTACTATATCTGTCCTTGTCAACCACTGCCCTTTGCCTCCCCTCAGCTTTCTGCTCATCTCTCTGTGCATCTATGGTGCCTGCAACTACAGTACAAGTCAAATTAAACTGTCTCACCAATGAGCTGGTTTCATTTTTTTACAGTTGGCAATGCACTGGCAACTCATATTGCATAATTTTTAATGCTTAACCACCTCAAGCGCAATGTTTGTAAAATGTTTTGCAACTCAGTTGAATGCATCTACAGTCCAGGCATAATGCAATGCAAAACTGAGTTTTAGCTCTTAAACAGTTTGTGCACGGCATTGTGCTGGATACAGAAAAACTTATGCAGCTCAGTCATTCATGCTAAAATAACTCATTAGATGAACAGTTTAACATGACTTATACTATTATCTAAACTTGGCAGTGCAGTGTACCTCTCAAGAGTTTCAACCACGTAACTGTTACTACAGAAGTTTCCCCATACCCTCCATAGGCAGGATTGTGTGTTTTGCAGACATCAAGCACCCCAGATCTGCTTCTCTCCTAGTGTCCTGGATGCTAGCCTCCACCCCAGCCCCTGCCTTCCCTTCAGAGTCCCCACTGGTAGCTCTCCTCCCCTGCCCCATTCTACAATTCAACTGCCAGTTTAGACTAACAAGCTGCCTCTTCAGAGCAAAACAACAGAAAAGGGGTCACCAGAGGTGCATGTGGTGTTGTAAGTCAGAGAAAACAGATACAGCACCAGGAGGCTTTATACTACACACTACCAATTACCACAGACTCAAAATGTGTGCAAAAATAGTTTATTTACTAACATCCAGATAAAACGTTGCTAAGTGTATATCCAAAGGGGGCCCCAGAGCCTATATAGCTACCCAATGCATTTTGTGCCCCTTTAAAACACTTTTCAACGCTAAGTACTTTATATGCCAATCTAACTTTTTATAGTGCAATTTATCTGATATCACAATGTCAGCACCTATAGGAGCTGTGTAATTAAAGTGACATATATATATAAATAATATACATTTCTATATATATGTATATAGATTGTGTGTGTGTGTGTGTGTGTATACATAGTGTATATATATATATATATATATATATATATATATATATCTATATATCTATAGAGAGAGAGAAAGAGAGACAGTTATACCATTAACCATATACATTTACAAAAGAACTACTACAGCAATTTAAGTTTAAAACAAATTCACTGCACGTTATTGATGCTAAAAATCTTAAAAGATGATTTATTCCATACATGCCTATTCCTGCTGTTAGATACAGCTTATCAATATCCATAATGCAGGTTCATTAGTTTGCACACCATATACCATGAAATCCATATTTTACCATTATTTCATACAGATATTGACATAGTCTATTTTGCAGACCCCATAAAGTCTGTGAGAGCTGAGTCCTTTCGAATGCAGATGGGCAAAAGAGATGGAAAATGATGATTCACAGTTCTGTTGGTATGTTATTTGCTGTTCCTTTGTCCAGCTTCAGGGCATGTTTATATGGAGATGGCGGCAGCAGTGAAGTGAAAATTAAGTTCTTCCAAAGAGGAAAAAAATCCATCCAAACTGATAATAAAAAGAATGCACAGAAATAAGTCACAAGGCAAACTGACAAAGCAGCATTCACTAGGCCATATATCGCACATTATATTAATAGGAATACTTTGAACTCATTGCATATCACAGAAATGGTGATATTTCAAACTGACCATTATGCCCTGTGCTCTTATTCCATGCATAAAGTTGGTTCTTGTTTCAAAAGCAGGCGTTCAGATCACCTCCCTCATGGTCCCATTCTCACATGTATGATGCCCATAAAGACCATGAATGTTGCCCTATGCTGTACCTCTACTAAATTTTACATGGGCAATCAAGATATTTTATTGTCTTCACAGGCTATGTCTCTTACATGTCCAACATTTTGAAAGGCGGGTAGTTTTGCCTAAATAGAAGGCTCCACAATTACAGTTGGACATATAGACTACACATTGTGTATTGTAAGTGAGAAGCCTCGTATGTCATATTCTTTATCAGTCATGGGATGAACAAGCAGCTTTCCTTTTGATATTTTGCAGAATTTGCATTTTCCACAAGAAAGCAGCCTGTTGGTGGAGGGAGGAAAGACAAAGGGGAAAATATGGCACTCATGGTTCTACTTCCTTTCAAGATCTCACAAAAATATTGATCTGTGGGTACAGTATAAAAATGTAACTCTGTCATTATTGACCTCCCCCATTCCCCACATTATTAGGGATTAGCAAATTGGGACATTCTTGTTCAGAGCAGCCTCTAATTTACAGCAGCTGCAGATGTATACCCCCTTAGCTCTGCAAGAAGTATACCCATACATCTTTTTTGCCAGACCCTAATCTTCCTTCTGGAGGTCAGCCTGTACCATGTCCATGCTCCCACATACCCAGACTTACTCCCCTGGGTGGGGCTGCTGGGGGCTCACCCCAATGGTCATTATAGGCAATGCTCTGGCTTACACCCTGGGTCGGGGCCATGGGAGTGCACCCCCAATGGACATCTAAGGCAGTGAGGAGCGGGTTACAGGGGGTGTCGCCAGGGGTCAACAGTTGTTCCAGTGCAGATGCCCCAGAGGTGGGGATGTGCAATGATGACCAGCATTCACCCCACCCCTAATGCTCTGGCACTGGCTGGGCAGGACCCCAGCCTCTGTCAGGGGCCGATGAAGCACTGGACATACTTCCCCTCCCTGGAGAAGGACAGCAGTCCAGAGGATTCTCAGTCTTTCTCCCCTGGCCAGCCCTCCGACTCCTGGGTCCATTCCTGAACCTGGGTCATCGGCATTTCAAGTGGAAGTCCAACCACTTGTGCCGGCCAGGCCATATGCCATCGTCTTGACAATTCGCGTAGCACACCACCACCTGCCTGCAAGTGCACATCCATCTTCCTTTTAACCTACAGTAAACTATTAGAAATAGTTGTTGGGACCCTGGTCCACTCTTCATCCCAACTTCCACTTCAGTCAGCTTTTGTTTACCTTTGGTCATTTTCCCCTATGACCACCTACCACTGGGTCACACGGTGTCTGACTTACAAGGCTTTTCCTTCATATTATTAGTATTTTTTATAACACAGTTAGTTGTTAGTTAGAATTGTTACTAGTTTCAAATACAGGTATAGCAGATTCCAGAAGTCTGTTCATCACGCCCTTACTGTACAAAGTAATGTCATCTACATGTCTTAACATTGCTAATCATTGAAAAACACTCCTACTGTGTTTTCTTCTCAGGACACTGTCCCATTATTTATGTTTTGTCCCAACTTTAACCATTAAGGGCAGTGCTGTAGGGTTACATGGATCAAGGCAGATAGGCTATTGTGAACACTCACAGAATGATGTTTCCACACCAGTTTTCTAAAAGTTCAAACAAAACATATTTTACTGAGCAAATTTAACAGTTCTTTGAACAGCTTTTCTTTTTCCTTTGTCTTTCCAAATAATCTGTTTTAGCTTTACATAAGGCTATACATTTCTCTCTTCTGTCAGACTCTTTATCATTACTTTGCTGCAGCTCTACAGCAGACTGTGGGTTCTATCCTTCTGTTAGACCTTTTTAGGTGTCGGTGAGTGTGGTTTGCAGCACCTCTGGTAGTGATGCACAGGCTTTTTCTACATTCACTAAAATCAGTGTTACATTCTCTTTGAGTGATTCAGTGTTACTGATGTCAGTTAAAGGACTGGTGTAGGGTTACAGATAGTCTGTCCAAATTAATTTCCGCTGGGGCTTGTGTATAGGTTTTCATAAAATGGGTTTCAGAATCCTAAACACTTCAAAGGGCTAAACACTGATTGTCTACAGATTGCAGATTGTGAGAGAGGCATTTAGTACTATGCACTCCTGCTTAAAGCAGAACTAGTCTAAATCATCATGGTGATTTGCATATACATCTCATGATACTTTGCACTATGGGTATGTGGGATTTTATATTTCTTTGAAACCTGGATTTGTTGCCAATGGTCTTTTGGGTAACACTTGCCCTCAATGCTTTTGTGCTCATGTTCTTTGTCTTTTTAGCTTTCTTATTTTAAGCTACCATGGCTCAGTCTCATAAGACCACATAAGGGCTGGTTCATTTCTCCTGGACTGAGATACAGATGAGGCACACTGATGAGTTCTAAGAAGGATGCAGTATGTTGTCTTCTGTTCTCGGCCTTTGCAGACTGTGCGAGACCATTTGGCACCATGCGCTACTTAAAACAGAACCAGTCTAAATTGTCAGTGTGGATTTGATATACATCCCATGATGCTTTGCATTATTGGAGTATTGTGATTTTTGTGTTCCTATTTATTTATATTATAAAGTAACTCATATATATTTTGTTTATATAACACAGATTGCTTCTTTTAGAGCCTGTCAGTAAGTTGGTACTATGATGTTAATTTTGTTGAGAGTAATGTCACCTTTTGTGTGAGTGAGTCAGCCATGCATCAGTTGTGCAGTCTATGTATGTACACTGTCAGTGGACTGTAGTAATGGTTGGACCTTTTTTCAATACAATTGCATAGCAGGGCACCAGTAAGTATGTTCAACACACACCTGGAAGTCCCTGACTAGAATGTCTTCCTCTCACTCTCCGTGTTACGTTGATTCTCACACTTTATTTCTGACCACTACTCAGATTGTATGACTTTCAAGGGTTGATGTTTTACCCACTAAGACAATGTATTGACAACTGGGACCAGGCCAGATATTTTTAGTGGGGGCATCAGTCAGGTAAGTGAAAGACAGGGTAGTTGCGCAGCTGGTGGAAACCTTGATAAAGGCCCTCCATAGCCAGGAGCTGTTGCTGCCAGTGGTAGCATCAAGAAATCTCTCAGGAGTGGGAGACAGCGCAGTACTATAACACTGATAAAGCCCTTCTGGTGCAAAGCACTGCCACTTCCAACTGTAAAGTATATGTTTGTAAGGGTGTGTGTGTGTGTGTGTGTGTGTGTGTGTGTGTTCAAGTAACAAACTTGACATCTTGCAAACCTGGTCCAGCAACATAGCCCTGATGTACTCTCTGTTGTTGAAACATGGCTTAACCCCAAGATACCAGATGCTGCAGTCACCATCCCTGGATACTCTATATTCAGGCAGGACAGGGTTTCCAAGCGAGGTGGGGGCTGTGCCATCTACCTGAGGAATTCCTATCTGGGTCAAGTCTTCCCATTCTCAAACCCTAAACCACCCTCGAGGTTCTCGCTATTAGAGTTCTACTCAGGGGCACAACAAGGAGCTCACCATTGCCTCTGTGTACCTACCCCTAAAGATCAGCACAATGGATTTATGAGCATATTGGAAAGCCTACAGGATTACACCATAACTCTGAACTCATAGTACTAGGTGACTTCAACATAAATTGGCTATCGCTGGAGGCCAGTAACTACAAGGATGCTGTCACGCCACAGAACCTCACCCAGCTTGTTACCACCCCACAAGATGCAACTATAGGACTGGGTTGCAAACACTTCTGGACTGGATCCTAACTAATCACCCTGAATGAATCTCAAAAGTCTCAGTGCTCCTGATGGGATCAGTGACCACTCACGGTCACATGTACCTGGACAAACAAATTCATTAAGCCCCTCCTAAAATAATCCACACCAGAGTGTTAAAGCAGGGTACCTTGAGCTACTAAAGACACACCTAAGCCACCTGGACTGACACCAATCGACTCTGCCATTGATGTAAACCAAGCCTTAGACCTTTTCATCAGCCACTTCACTGCGGCCTGCAATATCTTTGCACCTCTCAAAAGCTGAAGGTCAGGGGCAGAGCTAACCCTTGGATAACCCTGATCTAATCACTTTACTCAAACATAGGGATCATCTCTGGCACTGTGCCCATGCAACATCAAACCTGGGGATATTCATAAATATAAAGCTGCCAGAAATGAGTGCACGAGGCAGTTAGGAGAGCCAAAGCAAATACTTCAAGGAAACTCTCTCCAACTCCTGGGGTGATGGAAAAAATTTGGAGTAACTTGAAAGACCTTACAGGCAAGGACCCTAAGTCACCACCCACCATGCTAAACATAAATGGAACACCAACAACTGACCTCTACACCATCACCAACACCTTTAACAATGCGTTCTCCAACTTGGATAGTGTCCTCCTTCAAATTTCTTTGATGCCCCCTCTGGTAGTAACCCTCCTGCAACTCACGCCACTCCTACACCCTGCCCCACAATTCTACTTCAAGGAGATCCCAGTGCATGAAGCCAGAACCTATATTCGGAAGGCCATTCACAATGCAGGCTACAGTGGTGACTCCCTTGACCTGAAGTTGTTAGCACTTGTCCTTGAACCCTTGACAAAGGTCCTCAATCTATCACTAAGGATGTCCCAGTTCCCATCTCGCTGGAAACAGGCAACCATCACACGGTACACAAAAGTGGAGACAAATCACTGCACTCCAACTACAGACCTATCTCCAGCCTCCTCCATTGTCTAAGGCCTGGAGCGCATCGCCTCAGACCAGTTAGTCAAGTACCTGGAAAATATGACATCCAGTGTCCTGAGCAACATGGTTTCCGAAAGGGCACAGTACCACCACTGCACTATTAGAATTCACAGGCTTCATCCATACCACACTTGTTCAAGGAAACTGTGTAGAGGCAGTATTCATCGATCTACGAAAGCCTTTGATACTGTGAACCACCCACTCCTACTCAAACAATTATCAAACATTGGGCTCTCAATGAAGCACTGCTCTGGTTTTCAAGCTACCTTGAGGAGTGGGTCCAGCAGGTCAGGATTGCGGTGTTACCTCGGAAGAAAAGTCAGTCCTTTCAGGGGTCCACAGGGTCCATCCTGGGGCCACTACTCTTCAGCCTCTTCCTCAACGACCTTCCCAGTGTCTGCCACCTGAAATTACTGCTCTCGCCCGATGGCCGAGTCATGTTCACCAACCACCAAAGCAGAGCTCCTCGAGAAACAATTACAGCTTGAATTCATGCGCATCAAAGAATGGTTTAAGTCACACAAACTGGTCATGAACTATAGCAAAACAAAGGTTATGACCTTCTACAGCGCCAGGAGCAAGTACAAATCCGTGACCTCACCATCCTAAACCAAACAGGGACCATACTTGAACACGTTCCTGATTTTAAATACCTAGGTGTCACATTGGACAGCTCACTGTCCTACCATCAGCACATAGATTCTGTCGGCCAAAGCCACCAACATCCGTATAGGCCTGCTCTACAGGCACAAACACTGCATGACTCCTGACACTCTCCGTTGGCTATCAACAGCTCTGTCACCTCCATCATCGATTGCGGGCTGGCAATTTATGGCTCTGCCTCCACCTCTGCCCTCCACAGAATTACAGTTGCACTCAACAAAGCATGCAGGCTGCTAACTGGGGCTGATTGACTTACACACACTTGTGACCTGTACACTCGGGCAGGATGGCTACCTCTCATCAGCCGGATACAGTATCAAACCTGCCTCTTAGCAAAAGTCCTCCTCGGGTCATGCCCCTGGTCATTGAAAAGCTACTTATTGACCACCACAGCACCCAGAGAACTAGAAGTTCACAACAACTAACCTTCCTTGTCCCCAGATGCGGACACCATGGGCCAGAGGACCTTTGCCCACAGAGCACCACAGTGGTACAATACCTCAACAAAGAAACTCTTACTGCTGCTGCTCTTGGCCCTTTAAGAGACAACTCAACTTCATCTCATTTCAACTAGTTGTTGTGACTGCCTCGCTAATCAGGGGCCACCGCTCAATGCCCTCCACTTCAGTCTTGACAGCTACCTTTCCCGCCTTGCCCCTTCTGCCTGCCCCTGCCCTTGCCCCCTCTCCCTTTTCCTCCCCAGGGCATTTCCTGACTTCTATCCTCCTCTCCTCCTTTTAGAGCTCTTACCCTCACCCTCTACCCTCTGACTATGGCCTTCCTGCCTGCATACCCCCTTCCTCTCACCTGCAGTGCTTATTTCCAAGATTGCCCTTGGCTGGTTATGTCATGCTACCTAACATTTGGCACATTTTGATTTACTGGAATTTCCTAAGCCTCAGTCTCTTACTTCTTGTTATTGTGCTTTGCATTATTATGGACCTTTGTATGTATGTATATATACATTCCTTAGTATTGGAACCTTTGTAAGCGAGCAGTTTCTGCTCAAAGATATTTGTAATCCTAGATTTCAAGTATTGGCATGACTGTGTATTTATGTATGTACTGTCATTCAACCCTTGGCATCAGCCAGTACTTTTACTTTGCTATATAAATTTTGTCAGCATGTCCCTGGCTACAACCTTCTGTCCAGTCCCCAGCCCTGTCACCTGACTTCTCTGGGACTTACCTTCCCAATGACATCCTTCTGCTTGCAGGAGTGTGATGGAGTGCCCAGTCACTGATGTGGGGCCTGCAAAGCACCAGTCATCATCCTGTGGCCAGTGTTTTTTTTCTCCTGTTTTGTCCCTGGATCTACACAGTGCAATTGACACAACATGCAAGCTCCACCTCCACAGAGATGCCACAGCTTCAAGTGCATGTTCCTTCCCCTACTGCATGCCCAGAATGCACTGCCACCTGGATACCTTCAGGTGTCAGTCAGTGAGCCACACTCACCCTTCTCCCAAGGTAGGAGCACAGTCCTACAGATTTTCAATCCTCCTTGCCCACGGCTGGCCCTGAGCAACTCGTGTCCATTTCTGAACCATGGTTGCCGGCATGGCTGAATTTTCAATGGGAGGATGCTAACACAATGAGGAATTTTGACTCGGTCAACAGCACCAAAGGAGTGCAGCAGTAGGCAGTTGTTAGAAACTGGGCCTTTTACAGGGAACAGGGTACTCAAAGAACTAATGAGATTAATGGTAAGCAGGGAGCCTTGATTGGATGGGCTGCACCCCAGGGTACTGAGGGAGGAGGGGTTGGTACTGTCAAGACCACTGGCAGATCTGTTTGACTGCTTTCTGGCATCAGGATTGGTCCCAGGGAGCTGGGTAGTGCAGATGTAGTCTGTCCACATAAGGTGGGTACAGGAGGATACAAGTAGCTACAGCTAGTATGAACTCTATAGTGAGGAAGCTACTGAGATTTGGGCTGTGGGAATGCTTTTTCTGAAATATTTGCAAAATATTTGGTATTTGATATTCATTATTTGGGTATTCGATTTTAAAAGGCAAAACAAAAGCAATCCCTTACCTTCACAGCCCCCGCTGGCCCAGCCATATCATTTAAATAAATTCCGTCTGTACTCACCCTTGTAGCATCCAACCCACCCTTCTCCATTCTTTCCAAATCCTAGGGAGACCAGAATTGTAAAAAAAAAATTAAGAAAAAAATTCCCTACCCTTGCATATGTCCTGATTCCACCCTCCTACCTACAGCCTGAACCCAGTAAATAATGTCATCCTACATCCCCCACCCTCTAGATAGCACTCTGCTCTCACACGCCTCTATTAGCATTAGCACCCACATTTCAATAATTTTGATCCCACACTGGGTGACTGGCACAACACCCTCCTTTATAACTGAACACTGTCTTCTCTTGATTGAAAGTGCTTGCTTGCAGTAAAAGTAATCAAACAAAACTCTTGTGTAACCTCACCCCTCCACCCTAGCAGCACTCTTATACCATCCTTCTCCTCTAGCACCCCACGTTTGGCCTGGCAGTGGGCAACTGATACAACCCTTCCTCCATGGCCTGAGTATGGTAGATTTCTTTGAGAAGAATGAATCACAGGAAATGAGGCAGCCTGTCTTTGTAAAGGGAGGTCATGACAGCCAAACATTTACTTTTTAAAACAGTGTCATAGGCAGTTAACAGGGTCAACCTGTAGACATACTGTACTATACTTGGACTTAAGCAAGGCCTTCAGTTCAGGGCCACATAGGAAGAAAGTGAAAAGCTGAGGGACCTCATATAGATGAAAACTTATCATACTAGATAAACAACCGATTGAACAGGAGAATGCAGAGGGCAGTGGTGAACGGGACTCATTTAGAGGTCAGAAGGGTAACTAGCAGGGTGCCCCAGGGTTCAGTCCTGGGACCAATACTCCTCAGTGTGTTCATCTGTGATATTGCAAAAGCCATACAAGAAAAGATTAGCCAGTCACAGATAACACAAAGATTTGTGGCAGGGTAGACATGGAGGAGGGAGTAAAGAAAATGAAGAGACCTAAAGAGGTTTGTACAATGGTCTGTGGTCTAGGCAGTTAAAGAGCCACCGGCGCCTCAAGAAGAACTTTGAAAACATAATATTTGGACACAAAACAACTTACATTTCTCATTAACTCTGTATTTCTTATCCCTAGTATTTATTACTGAGGCTATATGCATGAAAACAGGATAGCTGCTCTTTGAGGGTTCATCACTCCTATTGCTTCTTCCCAATCTGATATCAAAGTACTCTGCTTGTGACATCACAGTGATTCTCATGGCAACAGACTGTGATGTCACAACACAGCATTATAATGCCAAGCAGTGAAAAAGCTAGAGACAGATGAACTCTAAGAAATACAGATCTTATATTTGTGGAATTTCTTCAGTAATAAATAATGGAGAGGACAATTCTATAGAAATCTGTAGCAGATATATGAAATAACAGCTGAATTGTGTCTAAATACTAAGTGTTTTAAAGTTTTCCCAATAGTGTCAGCTGCTCTTTAAATCCAATGCAAAGAAAAATGCAAGCTTATGCATATTGGTAAAATAACCCCAAAACTGAGTATTGTATTAGAGATGTCATAGTAAGCCAAACATTAGAAGAGAGGGACCGTTAGGGGTACAAACTGATGGGAGTCAAATACAGGAGGGCTGGGAGTAAATACTTCTTCATGGAGAGGGCGATAGACAGAAGGAATAGCTTGTCAAAAGAAGTAGTCGAGGCAAAGACAGTTCAGAGTTTCAAAGGAGAAAGGGGTAGCTATAAGAAATTTTAGTTGTTATCTCTGTCATTTACTGTAAATCTTAATTTATTGTATTTGTAAATCTGAATTTATTGTATTTTGCAACCTTGTATCTTATATAACATTGTATTTTTGTTTTGTCCTATTGTTTCTTGCCTACTGCTCATTGTACTGTACTTATAGTCTACTTCTGTGCCATTGTAAGTGGCCCAGGTAGTGCCTGAAAACAGTCCCTGGGATCAGTGCACTTACTGGTTACCAAAGTCATAAATAAATAAATGAAGGGTTGGTAACTATGGGAATGGGGGGATCTACCTTCAGTAGGGGGTCCAGACTAGAGCCTGTCTAGTGATAGGCTGGATCAGTAATAGGAAGGAGCAGTGCAGACTGGATAGATCTTTGGTCTTTTCTTCTTGTAAGAAGTCTATGTTTCTATGTTTAAGCTTTTCCTAAAACCGATAATGTTTTATTTTCAAAGGGCTTGCATTTTTGTGGCAGTTTTTCAGAACTGCAGCAGCTTACACCAAAAGTGACACTTGCTTATTTTTTTTAACACAAGTGCTGCCATATCTGCTGCAGTTGCACACAATTGGTGCTGACGGCTTCATGGAGTTAAAAACTTTATAGATGGTTTAACTTCCTGCCACAATTCTGCACTGCTGCAACCAAATGGGTTGTGCTCCTTAGAAAATCCTGCCCTAATAATTTACATTTGGAAAGTTGTTTTTAAACACTAATACAAAAGATACCTAAATCAAAGGAACCATAGCAAGTGGCCAAATTGCAAAACTGAACTCCTCACGGTTTTGAGAAAATTGCAAATGACTTTTGGTCGTAAAAAGTGGAAAATAAATTAGTTTTTGTGCTCAGAACCTCAAACACTACTTGGCCCATCTTAGTACATCTACTAAATTGTAGAAAATTCCAACAGAGAACAATCCTGAAAGTTCTTAGCCCCTACTCCAAAATAATGAGTTATAAACAGTTTAATAATCAACTTGTATCCTACTGTTTAAACAATTTGCTAAGTGACATTATCATAACATTGTTATTTCAAGCCACCTGCCTGTCCATCTGTCTGTCTGTCTATCTATCACTTGTAATCAGCTTTTTTATTCAGATGATAACAAGTTGAGGTGAGAGAAGGTCTGTGCTAGTAGCCGATTTGATTAAATTTTTTATTATGGGTGGCATGGGGCAGCAGGGCTGAAATGGGGATGCCAGTGGATTGGGGTAGCAGGGTTGGCTTGGAGGTCTAGTGGGGCTTGAGAGAAGAGGATTATATTGCAGTGTGGTAGTGAGTGGGGAAGAGGAAGGGATGGGTGCTAGCTGCTTCCAGTAGCACCCACTCCCACACCCTGCCCCATATCCAAGTATGCTTGGTGCTGAGTGATGCTTCACCCACACCAATGCCTCTTCTGAATTCTGATACTGGGTACAAACCCAGTATCAGAGTGATTTGTTTAAAATAAAGGTAATTTACCTCCCCTGTGCAATGCCAGTGTTGCACTGTATAAGCTTTTGCAGGAATAGATACAATTAGGGAGACTTGTGGCCTAGTAAAATTCACATGTAATGAGATGAGGCCAAGCCTAGATACGTTTTTACTGTGTCATGCATGCGCAGTAGATGCAGAGATGGTATAGGGCAGTCTGCCCGAGACTGCCCTGTTTTTCCAATCAAGAATTACTTTATCCTTTTGAGCACCCAGAACCTCTGACCTCACTTTTGTTTGTAATTACCCCTTGTTATGATCCCATTAGGTTTTGAACCCCAAAATAAGACCATTAATCAATTACTGGATAGTCAGTTCCACCTAGCCACCATCCTCTGTAAAGAAAGACTTCCTTACATCTTTTTGAAGGCCCCCCACCAGTCTGAGGTTGTGTCTCTTGGTGATCCTGATCCTGATACTCTTCAGTTTAAATATCTGTGCTGTCAATCCTGTATATACCTGCATATATTTATAGTTTTTTTTATCATGTCCCCTCTCCTCCTGTCCTCTGGCAAGTACATATTTAAACTGTCTTCCTTTAGTCCCCAGACACCTCTCCTTATCCAGGGATTCTGTAATAGGTCTGCCAAGGGGACTGCCACTGACCTTCAGTACCCTTTGGTGCAACCCATCTGGAGCTATGACTTGATCACATTGAGTTCTTGCAGACCTTTCAGAACACTTCCCATAGTTACACACCTAGGGCGGATTTTCAAAGGGTGATGCAAAGGCTGTACCGAGCCCTTGATCAAACCCATTTCTTGGCACACCTGCCAAACACCTTTGCTGCAACTGCCACGATGTTAGTACGTGGGTGCAGTTATAACTGATTTTCCACCTTCACGTGGCTTTGACAAATATTTTGTGCAATCCTGTGAAAGCGTGCCTGGGATTGAAGGTAGCAGACCAGCAAACAGCTGGTCTAAGTTGAAAGCAATCAGTGCATGGATAGAAAATCCCAGTCGTTGACTGGAGAATGCCGCAAAGCCCTGTGTACCAAATGATCAGTGCACCAGCAGCCTGTGGCATTCTCAGGGCTTTGAAACTCCAGCCCCATCTCCAGCCAATTACTGTCACTCCTCTGAATATAATCTTGCTGCCAGGTTGTGAACATAGAACTGAAGTAATCATTTACTATGTTTTTCCATCCTACCATGCTCCACTGCCTTGATCACAGTTCTGGTATTACTGGTCCACTGTTCTCTGTGTTCCACTTCTACCTCTCCATTTGTTTTCATCTTTGATGCTTTTTTTTCACACACCCTGTTCCCTTCTCACTAATGTACTCCAGGACTCTTTGCTTAGTCATCTTCTCTTTGCAGTCTGTTTTCTTTCCCAGATGACCTTCATTTCAAGGTATAATCTGGACTTTCACATCTATGCAGATGATACTTGGCTATACATCTTTTATGACTCCTCTAACAAGTCCTCCCTCCCCACCTTCTCCTCCTGCCTTACCTAGGTCAAATCCTTACTCAATAGCAGTTTAATTCAGCTACTGTAAATGCATTCAAGACTGAAGTGCTCTTTTCAGAAATGGAAGCTCTGTGAGTTGAAACCTCCTCTAACTTATTCTTCTTGATTCAAACCTCACATTTGACTGTTTCGTCCACAAGCTTGGTGTTCCTCTTGACCTTGAACTTTCCATCCCTTCCATGTCTCCCATGTCTGAGAAAACTCTTTTTCCATATTTACAATATTGCCCATACCCACAATTTCCTAGAACACTCTTCTTTCAATATCCTTATTCATAGCTTCATTTCCTTTTTTCTTTAAAGTTAAAAATTCCTTCTTGATGCCCTTCTTAACTCCAAGATGTCAAGATGTCAGCATGTCTAAATGTCATCACCTCCTCCTTAGCTCAAAAGCCACCCCATGGCAAGGTGTGCTACTGGAAAAGGCAACAATACAAGAAATCCAGCACTACCCACCACTCGACCATCCCACAGACGCCAATTCTGTATATCAAAGCAGTTTAATAGGCAGAAAAACTTAAAAGGTGCAAACCTCAAATGTGCCTGAGCACAGACCAGGAGACAGGCAGAGCCCCACCAGACATCATTACTGCTTTGATATACAGAATTGGTGCCTGTGATCTATTCGAGTGGTGGGTAGTGCTGGATTTCTTGTATTGACGTCTCCTTACCTGCAGCAAGAAATGATATCACTTTACTCCTAGCTCTATGACCTGCACTGGTTTCTGTCTTCTTCTAGATTAGTTTTAAAATCATCTTCCTTGGTTTTCAAGATCCTTTATGGCCTCACTCACATATATCTTAAAGATCTCACCTTCCTATACAGTATATTCCATTCTCTTCACCTCTAATATTGGCCTCATCTGTTTCTCATACCCTATCCTTTGTACTGTTGGAGGTAATACCTCTCTTCTGCTGTCCTTGTCATCTGTAACAGCTTACCTATCTCTCCACCTAACTACCTTGCCATCCCTAGTTCTCATCTCTGTTATCCCTTGTTTTCCTTCTTTTTGCTTATTTTGTTTTCTTATTGCCTGCTATTCCAGCTGGCACCACCTGCTCTTGCTGCCTTAGCCAACCATATGCCTAATACTGTACAGTCACCCAGCAGTTCATATATATTGTCTCATTTTAAATGTTGTACTCCCTATCTTGAATATGGCCTAGGTACTATTGTACACTTCCTTTGTGTTTATAATGTAGTGTAACCCCCTGCAATTGGGGGTTCCGAAGACTCCTAGGAGCTTGCCTAAGTGCTCCCAGCCTGGATGGTGTTTGGCATTTAAGCTGTTTATTAGTGAGTGCTTTTAGAGCCTCTGGTACTGTCTTTTTAAGAACTGTCTGCTTGCAGGCATGATTAGTTACATCAGGGGACTGTGTGGTTCCCTGCTCGAGTCCCACTCGAGCTGCTGACAGCTCGCCCGTTGATGCTGTTCTATATGAGCAGGGGAGCCCTTTCAAAAGATGTAACTGCTTGCCCCATATCAGTTAGAGTGCTAGAGGAAATGTAATTTGTCTAACCTGCTTTTCTTGCAGCTGGGACTTTATGTTTTGCTCTCCATTTTGGATCTGACCTGCAGAATAGATCCAATCTAGTAGGAGGGCATCTAAAATGAAGCTTAAACAGACCAACCAGGATCAGGACTCTCTGGAGCTGGCTGGCCATAAGGGATATAGCCAGTAATTCTGGGAAGTGAAGTTCTGCTCCGTGCGCCTTTTGCACCAATAGGGGAGTTTTGAGTGATTGTCAACTGAAGCCCACCAATTGGACCGGTGGTGCCAACTGTAGTTCCTGCCTGGTGCCTGGAAGGCAGATCCGTTGTGACTGTGACTGGAGAAGGAGCCCGGCCTGAGCTCCAGAGTTTTCACACGGAAGCTGTGGAAGCTTAAGTCTGGTGGTGCATTTGCCGTGCGATTCAGATTGAATCCACAATTACTGAGGAAAGGAGCTGCTGAACACTTGAGAACCAGGCTCACCCTATAGAGGACTGGCGAAACTGCTTCATCGCACTCGGTCTGTCAGGAAAGTGAAGTTGCATTGTGAACTCCTGGTTGGCAGTAAGTGCGATTGGGACCTGAGAGCAGCTGCATGGTATAGTAATTTCTTTTGCATATAAATGTGTGGGGTGTTTGGGGAGGACAGCTCACTGGAGTCCTCTTGTCCCATGAGTTGACGGAAGGCAATCGCCAGGTAGACTGAATCTGTTGCTTCGTGAAGCTGTTAGCCTGCTTTTAGAACCTCATCCCCTGCTGTGTGAAGGGCATCCAGAAATCCATGACACCCTCAGGGACAGCTTCCAGCATTAAGTTAGTGAGTGCAAATCAGGGTAGCTCCCTGCCATCTGTCTCTTTAATTGCAAGTGTTTCATCTGATTTTCTCTTTCTTTCTTCATGAACTGAGCCAACTGGCTCCAGATTACAATTGGGTATTGTGCCAGTGTTTTTCCATCACAGGGCCCCAACCAGCTGCATTGATCCTGGCTAGCCCCCATCCTGGGTACACAGTGAAAATGACATTTAGGGACTCTGAAATTGCACACAGTACTGTGATTATTAATGTGATTAATCTAATTAACCTGATTTCCCCTGTCCTTGTTACAACCCCTTAAATAAATCAGATCTGTTTGTTTCAGCAAAGTTACACTGACTAAGGTATGTGTTTATGTTAAAGAATTGTACAGTGGCTATTGTATTACATCATCTTGTTTTACAGGGATCCCCAGAGTCAAGTTGACCGAACCAGTCCTGGGGTAAGTGTAAATGGTGAAGATAATTATGGGGCATTGTGTGGGCCACTAGTAGGAAGAGAAGGGGTATCAGTGTCCCAGAGGGCTGTGACAAGTTAGTCAAACTCATGTAAACCCTGACCTCTAGGTGGAAGCACCGCCATAGAACCTAGGTCCCTCAACCTGTTAGCAGTTAGGCAGGCAGGGGTAGTAGCCCTTGGGATAGTGCCACCTAGGGGTTACAGTAGTTTGTTGAATTGTTCTAGTATTGTGAGGCACCCACAGCCCTTGGGAACTGGTCCATACAAATAAAATTGCCTTGCCTTGTACCTGTATTTCCTGTTTTTGAGTTCACCCACTGTGTAAAGCATTTGAAGTACAGTTCTTACGAGCGATACCATACAAAAATAACCTTTTTATTATAAAATGCATAAAAATGATGAAAGCTGATTGGTGGAGAGACAGTTTTATCCATGATGTTATCCCAGGACAACCTCACAGGTCAAACTTGTGACTACAAAACAGCCTACTTACAACTGTAAATATATAAATGGATCCATTTTATAATTGCAACAAGGCACTTCAGGATGTGTGTCACTGGGATAATCTCTTTTCTGTTAGTAGAAAGCACTCAGCCTCTGGCCTCATACCTCACAATGCACCTGAGGCATGACGGTATGCCAGCACAACAGTTTCTAGTATGCCTTGTTGCTTAACTGTATAATTTTCAAGGAAAATCCTCTCGTCAAACTAGCTTCATGACTTGGTCATACATTGGCAGTTGAACAGGACATACAGGTAACATTCTACAATGCCTGAATTTGTTAGCTCGTTGACTTATGAGAGAAGCATCTGAGTGTTACTTTTCCAGCCACTGACTCACCTGGTTATACTAGCTATGAACAGTGGTAGTTCTAAGACATAAACATAAGCTATGACTAAAGTGCATACAGAGCACAAAAGTATTTTAACTGGGCATCTGAGAAGAATTTCAGTTTGATTGTTTTAGAACTGCAGTAATGTGTAGGTGAGCACAGCAGATTTGTACTAGCATATGCCACGCCTGTCCCAAGCGGAATCTTCACTAAATATAAAAAAAAAGTTTGTGTTTAATCATTTTAAGCCCACAAAGAATGATTTACAGTACTCTGTTCAAACACCTTGCCTACGTTGAGTGTGTTGTACACTGTGTTGTATACTTACTGCAGTGAGCACTGGAATTTTATTTTGGGAAGGGGATGCAGGACTTCAGTCCCTATAGTTTGAAGTGATCCCAGTAGATCATATATCACTGTTGTATAATAAGTTTATGAATCACTGGGGATTTGGAGTAGAGGAGGGATCACAGAGGATTAGTCTCCATTCAGTAGTTATACGGCTTAATGTGTACTGGGTCTAACAGGGTCTCAAATCTGGAAAAATATTTTTAGTGATTTTAGGGATCTCGCAGGGTCTCTAGACAGGGCCCTCATTCTTTGCGTAACACCTTGTCATTACTTCAATTTGG
Source organism: Neoceratodus forsteri (assembly GCA_016271365.2). Lineage (NCBI taxonomy): Eukaryota > Metazoa > Chordata > Ceratodontiformes > Ceratodontidae > Neoceratodus > Neoceratodus forsteri. The sequence goes on from JADMNL010000023.1 coordinate 323,925,954, forward strand.
GTTGGTGCAGAGGTAACATATGTTGACAGTTTATTTTATACTTTAAGGACTTTCTCCTCATCATCATAATGTTTAATTTGTTTCTACATGTCCTATAGTTTCTTATATTTTCTGCCTGATTTCTGTGTTTTAGAGAAAACTAAACTTTTGTTGTTGTTTACAAAATTTTTTAGTTATCGTCCCACTATCTACCCAGCCTTGGCCCCATCTGCTTGGCAAACATTCAGCCCCATCACTGACCTGAACCCAAAAACTTCCCTTACCTACCTCATGGGGAACTCCTTCATAGTAAGACCTTTGTGGTTGGCCCAATGCACCCTCCAGTCTTTACCAAATTTGGTGGCAGGGGAGCTTCTTTGTGCTCTGTTGGGGGTGATACAGGGTTCAAACATGGCAACATTATTGTGCTGGGCTCAGATGTTCCTTTGTTCTCCCACCTTGAGATGTTTAGCTGTAAATGCACAGTGTGCCACACAATGGGCATATGCAACAAAGAGCCACTGCATCTCCCTCCCACTGCCATTCTCTGCTGGGCATCATCGGATAATGTTAATGCAACAGGGAGCAGTTATTCACCCACACTGAAAAGGTTAGTGTCCTTTGGGATACTCTTCTGTTCTCTCCTGTTGGCCCTCCATCGTCCCTTGCACATTCGCAAACCTGGGATGCAGGCATCACGAGCTTCAGCCCAGCAGCTACACTGATGGGCAAGCATATTATTTTCATGTTTAAAAAATAAAACGGCATAACCTGCATTTTAAAGTATAAAGGGCTTAGCTGACACAAGATTCCATACATTAATACTGTATACAGCTATGGATAGCGGTCTTCTGGCAGTCCGGTTCATGAGTCTGATCATTGTTTTATTATTGTTATAACTGTGACACTCAGACAGCTGGTTCTGATTAATCTATGATTTTATAATATAAAAATGTTGTTGAATGTCTCTCATGAGAGATGCTGACAGTCTGTGGAATGACACCCCCTCCCAGGTTTTAGCTAATAGGTGTTACCTGGAAGGCCAAGAGATAATTACAGGCTAGAAGATACCTTAAAAATAAGCATCTCCTGTTTATGTGACTAATTGCAGCTTGCCAACTGTGAAGATAGATCATAAACTTTATAACATTTAGAGGAAGAAGAGCAGGTTATGACTCTTTAGTGCAAAGTCATAAAACAAGCTTTGATGTCCTGGAAAAGCTGCTCATAAGATCAAAGAAAGTCATTTGAAGAAAATAAGTTGTGCTTAGGTTACAGAATCTAATACTTTGATAAGACATCCAGTTTTGCATAGATACATTTTTATATTCTGACAGGGAGGAGCTAGGTGACCTAATGCAAAGAGGTTGGTAAAGCCAGTTTTAAACAGTATTCTGTTTTCCATTTTGACACAAATGTTTGGGCTCTGAAAAAGAAACATCTACAGCACTGTGAAATAAGAATACCTTAGAAAAACAATTCTGAGAGTACTGTGGTAGGATATTTTGCCTGCACTTTTAAACCTGTTTTGTTTAAGTGATGTGTATGTTTTGTGATGTATGGTTCTGTATTTACACTTTACATTTTTATCTACTTTTAAGTAAACATCTAATTTTTTAATAGACTATGTGTGTCTTCCAAATCCTTCTGTTTTTGCCTGTGATGCATGGATGGTTAAGAGTGTGACAACACTGTGCATGAGCTTATATGGTAATACCAAATTGGGAAAAGGTAAGAGTAATCTGAAGTCTTTATTAGAGTTTTTATGGGTTCATTTTGTACACCTGGTTGGGTGCCCATAGGCAAAGATATCTGGCCCGCCCCAGACAGCAGAATTATCTGAGCCTGTACATTGGGTACGCTTACAAGAGGTTCACAGTTTGAATCCCCTCCAGAACTGAGACCAAAGTTTGATTCAAACCCACAAAACAGACAGGAGGGTTACCTGTTTCTGTTATCTGTTCACAAGACTGCGCTTGAGGTTGGCACTGTAGGAGCAGAGGTCCTGACCTGCTGAGTGGGTTGGTGACAGATTGGTTGGCAGCAGTGTAAAAAGTTTGGCATTACAAACTTTTATTGTTCAGTGTGTCATCTTGAGACTGTCAGCTCACTTGCAAAGAAAGAAAAAGGCAGTGATTTATTTTTAAAAAGGAGACAGAACTATATCTCTTATGACAGTCAAGTCCTACCCATTTATTTTTTTTCCAATGTGCAAGTCACAGTAGCTGTAGTTAGGGAAGAAGGCTTCCAACTACAGCAGGACACTGTAGACTACTTAAAGCAGTTGTGTGGGGACAGAGGAGTCCTGTTTGAGGTGAAAACTAGCAAACACAACCTCGTGGATGCCCTAATGGTAGCAGATACACAGAGCAGTGAGTCACAGACCATGACTGAAAGGGACCCAACCTCAAGTGTGGCAGGGCTAGTGCAGTGCAGTGTCCAGATCCATTGAGGAGGGCAACAGGGCCACTGTCAATGGAGGGCCACAGCAGCAGGAGAAGGTCACCAGTATCCTGGATCCAGAAGTACTCAGGCTGCAAATTGAGTTGTGCAGAATGGAGCTGGAGTTCCAGAGGAGAGGGGCCATGAACAACGGGAGGCAGAGCGAGAACACCGAGAGGCAGACTTTGAAGAGCAGGAGTACCAGAGGCAACATGAACTGGAGAATCTACAACTCAACTAGTGGCACCAGAGCAGGTAAATGGCTTGGGTTTAACTGGCACTATGGGACTGGATTACAAATCAAATTCCAAATTGATAGCCTAATTTAAAGAGGGGAGGATATAGATGCCTTTTAAATTCTTTTGAAAAAGTTTGTATTCAGGCAAAATTCCTAGAGAGTCCTGGAGCTTCCAGCTATCCCTGCTACTTACTGGGAAAGCTTGGGATGCATTGGGTCAAATGGACAATGAGGACAGTGATGATTACAGCAAACTTAAAGCTGCACTGTTAAAGAAATTTGAATTAACTGCTGAATCATACAGAGCTAAATTCCATAAGCTCAGGAGAAGCCCTGACATGAGCTACTAGGAGCTAGCTGCTAAACAATGTCAGTTTTAAAATGCTGTGTGAAGGAATTGAAGCAAACTCTGTTGATAAAATTGAAAATGTGATTTTGTTAGAAAAGTTTTTCTGGGCATGCTCAGCAGAGCTGAAAACCTGGCTGGAGGACCGAGATCCCAAAAGAGTGCAAGAGGCTGCTGAACTCTCGGATCGCTATGCCAAGAGCAGACCTGCTCTGAGAGTGAATGGGGTAAGTGTGGCAGTGCAGAAAGGGAGAAGCACACCTTCAGTGCAGCTAAAACCCTCACTGCCTCCACCAAAACCAGTTAGCCCCAGGTTTCAGAGAAAGATTTCTCTGAAAAGAGAAGTGAATGTTGGTTATGTAAAGAAACTGGGCATATTGCCAGACAGTGTCCCAAAAGAATGAGCAATAATATGCAGAATGGTACTAGGGAAGAAGTGGGTTGTTTATGTGTCCCTGGAAGCATGCCTGTGAATGTGAGGAACACATGCACCCAATCATGGTGAATGGTGTACAAACACAAGGGTTAAGGGACACAGGGCATCCCTGATATTGGTAAAAGGGGATCTAGTAGAGCCTAGTCAGCTTATACCCAATAAATACATCACTGTACAGGATTTTACTGGTGAAGAGAAAACATTGCCCCTCGCTAGTGTTCTCCTAGACTGGGGTGAAACAGGGGAACTGTGCAACAGGTGGCTGTAGCCAAACCTTAGCAGTGGATGTGATCCTGGGCAACAATCTCAAACAAGGGATGGTGTGTGCAGTTACCCATAGCCAAGTGGCAAGGGAAAATTGTAGTTTCTGAACCCCACAGAAGCCATTGTGGAAACCATTGAGAGGCTGGTTCCCTGCCTATGTCTGCAGATGGAGATTAATGAAAGGGTAGAAATTTCCCAGTATCAGTCAACCACACAGCTACAGAGGGTTACTCGAAGAGGGAGGGGTGACCCATTGTCAGAGGGTTGGGATTGACAGTGATCCTGAGTGCCCTGACGCTAGTGCTAGGGACCCCAGTTTAGTGACTGAAGGGACCTGTCCCATGCCTTGGGAATGTGAGGGTTTGCAGCTCTCAGAGAAGGACCCTAGTCTAGAGAAGCTGAGGGCTTGGGGAGAATCTGACGGGCACAGGAGGTGACAGCAGACATAAGGTTTATTGGGAAAATGGACTTATGTATACTCAGGCTGTGCAGACAGAGGGAGGGGTGCTAGGCAGGCAGCTTGTCATTCCCTGGGAGTATCATGAGCAGTTGCTCAAGATTGCACATGATATTCCCTTGTCTGATCATCTGGGAATCACACACACTATACAGCGGTTGGCCCAGAATGTCTATTGGCCTAACTTCACCCAGCAGGTGAAGGAGTATTGCAGGTCTTGTCACTGGTGCCAAGAAATAGGGAAGGCGGCAAAAAACAAGCTGCCCTGATTCCCTTGCCCATAGTGGAGGAGCCATTCCAGAGGCTGGGAATGGATATTGTGGGGCCTTTAATACCCCCAGCTCTCAGGGAAGAGATTCATCCTGACTGTGGTGGATTATGCCACCGGTACCCAGAGACAGTCACCCTTTTCTCACTGAGGACAGACAAAGTGTCAGATGCCTTACTTGGGATTTTCTCCCATGTTGGGTTTTCACAGGAGGTTATCACTGATTGAGGGGTTCATTCATGTAGGACTTGATGAAATGTTTATGGAGATGTCTGGGGTGGTGCAGAGATGCACGACACATATCACCCACAAGCCAATGGGCTTGTGGAAAGATTCAGTGGTACCCTGAAGTCAATGCTCCTGGCGCTTGCTGAACAGCATGGGAGGGACTGGGAGAAATACCATCCCCACCTGTTGTTTGCATACAGGGAGGTGCCCCAAGAGTCAACAGGATTTTCCCCTTTGAACTCTTTATATGGACGCTGGCACGTGGCCCCTTAGATTTGATCTGGGAGGACTGGAAAAGTAAGCATACCCCAGGGAACTCCCATTGTGGGATTACATCCTTAGGTTTAGGGAAAGGCTGAAGGAGCTATGGGGACAGCCCAGAACAACCTGGCAGCTACCCAACAGAAACAAAAGTGTGGTACGATCGCAGAGCCAGAGCTCGCTCATACATGGTGGGTCAGGAAGTCATGGTCCTTATTCCGGTCCTGAAAGACAAGCTGCAGGCTGAGTGGGCAGGACCGTACACAAAGTGGTTAGGAAGGTAAATGACATGAACTACATTGTAGAGTTACCTGACTGAAGACAGACAGAAAGGATGTACCCTGTCGATATGATGAAGCCATATGCAAATAGGGCAGACATGGTGTTTGCAGTGTGTAGTCCTGGGAGGGGACGCAATGATACCCCTTCTAGACTTGCTGGAAGAAAACAATTGGGAGTCCTGTGGAGGCAATAAAATTGTCTCCCAGCTGACCCCAGACCAGATCCAGGGAAGTAAGGGAGGTTTTAGCAGACTCTGCCCCATTGTTTAGCACCGAGCCTGGACTAACCCCCTTAGCGGCACACGATGTGGAGACAGGGACACAGACACTCTATACGGTGGACAGCATATCGGGTGTCAGAGGCTGTCCAAAAGGTCATTAGGGAGGGAAGTGGAGGAGATGCTGGATTCAGGGGTAATCCAGAGATTCTACAGCCCCTGGGCCTCACCCATAGTCATTGTGCCCAAGTCAGATGGCTCTACTCATTTCTGTGTAGACTATCATGGACTGAATGCAGTCACAAAGTCAGACGCCCACCGATGCCCCGGACAGATGAACTCCTGGACAAGTTGGGAGATCCGACCTACCTTATCACCATTGACCTGACCAAGGGGTATTGGCAGGTAGAGTTAACAGACAGAGCTAGGAGAGGTCGGCCTTCATCACTCCGATAGGCTTATTTGAATTCAAAGTAATGCCTTTCAGAATGAAGAATGCCCTGCCACTTTCCAAAGGTTGGTGAACCAGGTGTTAAATGGTGCTGAGGAGTATGCCATGGCGTACCTGGATGACATTGCCATCTTTAGTGCCAGCAGGGAGGAACACCTGTCCCATCTTATGGAAGTGCTGGGCAGGATACAGAGGGCCAGGCTCACTGTCGGCTGAGAAGTGCCAGGTGGCCATGGGAGAAGTGGCATACCTCGGCCTCAAGGTGTTCAGTCTCATTTCTGATGATGTAGTGGGAGGAACAGAACTGACTTTTTTTTCCTCCAGACAGAGTGCTGTTCCACACATCACCCCAGTACTGCCAGGTGGAAAATATTCTAATTAGCAAACAGAAAATAAAATACTTCAGATACTGGAAGTGATAGCTGATTGCATCTGAAAATTACTATTATATCCAAGCAGTACACTAGCTCTTTAAGTAAGGAAGATACATAGATCTTGGGAGGAGTCTGTAAAGGGGAACTAGGCGCTGCACACCCCATGGAGAGGAAACAATCCAGTTTACAAGGGCAAACCCCAAAGAGCTTGTAACACCTGGGTCTTCCCTCAGTACAGCAACCAAGGAGAGTTCTCACCTGGCTACAGACTTGAGACTGTACTGTATCCTTACCCAGATTAGAGAGAGGAAGCCCTGGGACCTCATGACAGGTGTTCAGTTGTGAACTCAGAGCACTCTAGACAGGCACTTGGAAGGTATTCCTGTTCCCCTGTCATGGATTGCACTTAGAGTAGGCATTGTGAGTTCAGTGGATCTGGCCAAGAGGAATGGGTTTGTGACAGTAGGCACCTTGATTTAAAGCTGTTCTTGAATGCAAGCCATGGCTGGAAATAAAAAAAGAAATAAAAGCTATGGCTTGTATTCAAAGATATACAGTATGTATATTTCTCTATGCACATAACACAGTGTGACCTAATGGAAGCAGTGTGGGCTAGTGGTTAGAGCTCTAGCTAGGGGAACAAGGAGGTCACAGGTTTCAACCCCACTAGAGACAAAAATACTCTGACCTTGGGCAAGTCATTTAATCTTTCAGTGCCCCAGTCCACCCAACTGGGCTATCCTGGTTAAACAAACTGCAAAATGTATGTCTATATAGCTATAGTATCTTCTCTCTCTCTCTCTCTCACTCTATTGCTGTATCTGACTGTCTTTCTTCTGTCTGTCTGTCTGTCTATCTACTCTATCTACTCTATCTACTCTATCTACTCTATCTATCTATCTAGTTATCTAGTTATCTAGTTATCTATCTGACATAGGTGCATGGTAGCACCCCTATAGTTAGGGTTGAGTAGGGTGTTTAATGTTAAACCTCAACTTTTGCACATTGTTAATTTCAATGAAATAGCCCAAAATGTGGCATGTGTGATCTGGCTGGCAGTCTCAAGACATGAAAAGTTTCATGATGGCATTTTGGGTGGTTTTCAAGTTATGGAACACCAAAAATGAAAAAAAATGTTTTGTTGTTTTCTATATGTAACATTTTTCTTTTTGATCTCATGCACAGCCTAGATGATGCATAATTTTGTCATCACACTTTAAGGTAGAAGATGCCTGTGCCAAGCTAGTGCCTTTCAAATGGTTCATGAAAAATTATTACAGTTCCAGCGTTGTAAAGATTTAAAGTTTGTTTTTGGATAACCCTCTGATACTAATGGCAAAAAAAAAAAAAAACACCATCTGTGAGGGCATATTTTTCATGTTTACTTTTATAAGAAATAATTTACTTGCCATGAGAAAAAGTACCAATTAACCAATTATGACTGGTGCCATCTTGTTTTTTTTTTTGGGGATAAAAACATTGAACATGCATAAAATGTCTTTTCAAAAACAAACACCTGCACTTAGGTAAACAGGCCCCGCTTAGCTACATTCTGGTGTTAGTTTTTAAACATGCCCGAAATGTTGTTTGTGACCACCTTAAAATGCTGGGTGCCCAGTTTAGTGAAAGGAACCATTCACCTGTGTTCTTAATAAGAGAACAGTGGGACAATCTTGAATTGGGAAGCTGTAGCTTGAGTAGTGCTGTCGGCTTCTGTTGTAGTAGTGAGCCAGCGATCCCCTGATCTCTGCCTGCCTCTCTCTCTCTCTCTCATATCTATCAATCAGTCTGTCTGTCTATCTCTCTCTATATATATATATATAGATAGATAGATAGATAGATATCTATCTATCTATCTATCTATCTATCTATCTATCTATCTATCTATCTCTCTCTCTATTTTAAATCCTTCCCACTCCCAGCTCAGCCAGCCTCTCTCATTGTTTCCATCTTTATTTTTAAAAGCAGGTTGGGTGCTGACACCGTACTGCTTGCCAGTCTCTCTTCACTCCAGGTCGTAGGAACCCCATTTGTGGTTGGCAACACCATGGTGCCCACCCCATGCTGCTGTAAAGTTTATGCCAGCACTACCACAATGCCCAGTGTCAGATCCAGAAATGTTAAATGCAGTACCTACTAAAAAATAAAGTGTCCCTCATTGTCTTTTTTTAGTTGTAAAAGACAATGGTCCTCGCTGATCTGACTCCCTAGATTCCCATCCATTCCACCCAACCCCAACTCAGCACCCACTGCTACATGCCCCTCACTCTTCTGAACATATCCTACAATGTAGATCCACCTCCGATTAAAGATAAACCCTGCTGGAACCCACGACTGTGATATGAGAAAACAAGGTAAGCCCGGTTTAATATATTTCAATGGGATTTAGACTTTGTTCATAACTTTGTCTTTTGTTAATATCTTTACACTAGATTTTCAACATGGACATTTTGGGATGCTACCTCATGAACAAGAATACGGCATTTTTCAATCCGCCTCGAAAGGTGATTTTTGTCATTGTGTGAAATCACCTTTGGTTGGGATTTGAAAACTTTACTTGCTGAGATCATAAGAAGACTGTGATGAAATTTGGGGTCAAATATAACAAAAAAGACACAGTTATGAATCTACATTGAAATTTTTCTATGCTCGCTCATAACTTTGGTAATTTTCAATATTCTGACCCCAAATGTTCAGCATAGCCATTTTTTCCACCATCCTAAATTGGACAGCTGACATTTTTCAAATCCTGGCCAAAATGTTTTTCATTGGTGGTGCAAAATTACATTAGGGCGGGGTTTGAATATTTTTACTACTGGGTTTATGAAGTGGGGTCATAAGAAGGCCATGCTGAACATTTGGTGTAAAATATCAGATATGACCAAGTTATGAGTGAACATTGAAATATTTCAACATTCATGCATAACTTGTTTTTTTTATTTTTTTATTTTTAAGCAGGAAAATAACCGGGCACAGCCCTTTTTCAGTCATGCCTAATAAGTAACAGTTAGCACAAGTACAAATAATTAACAAATACATTTCACTTCACTAATTTTCAATATTTTGACTCAAAGTTTCAACATAGTCATTTTGTGATATGACCTCATATATGTGACAATTTTTCAGATCCTAGAGGAGACATATGTTCACCTGCATAGTGCAAAATGACGTTTCAGATAGTATTCTATAAATGCCAAATGTCATGTTTATAACAATTGGGGTCAAAATAAAAAAAATATTAATAAATGTGTGTAGTACCAGCCTAACTCCTGCTGGTGGTGCTTTGTGATCCCGTGCCAGTGAGCTGAGTTTGGTGGAGAGATCAGTGACCAGTTGGATAGGCCGAGGCTGGGGAGAAGGCTCTGTCATGCTATACCACTCCCTAGGCAGGAAGGGTAGGTACTGGGTTGCCTGCATGAGCTCAAGTACTATATAGTGAAGAGAAATTTTCTCTTGACATAAAGCCCCACACCTGTGCACCAGTGGGTGCCAGAGGGCCCTGTGATGCAGCTGGGAGATGGATTCTTTACCCTGTTCATTTGTGTTTGGGGTCCAGATGGCCCTGTGCTTCCACAGTCCACCAGGCAGCCCCTGAATTCTTGACTTCCATTGCTGCATGGAATACAAGGCCCACAGGGCCTTACACTTGCACATCTGCATCTGTTCACAGAGGACCCTTCAGGACATGTGTTAATGAGGATACAATTCTACTATTTCAAAAAAAAGGAAGTTCTTTGGATATGATTCCACTGTCTCAAAAAGAGAGGAAATTCTTTGCAAAAACTGTATTAACACACCAGCTAGAATTAAGTTACACTACAAAAGTAGGGTAATGTGGTGTTAGGGTTTCCAACCCTAACTCTGGCCAATCAGCAAAAGGAAAAAAAAGTAAAGGTTTGGGTCTCTGGAGTCTTGGCAAATCAGAGATTAGGTCTTCCTTGGGGTTGTCGATCCTAATGCTCCCCCCCCCAAACCGTAGACTCATGTCCACAGCACAAGGTACAGCTCCAAGTCAATGCCTCTAGTGATACATTCTTCAAAGGTAGAGAAGTTTGTCTCACCATATGTTGCCAACACAATCTGTAGTAGTTTTCTTCATGTGGGCTCTGTGGGCCCTGTTTGAATACAGGACAGACATCACATCTGACCTTGTTTACTCAGGGAAGAGATGGGCATTAGAGTTGACAACTCAAAGAAGACCCACCAAGACTCCAGAGACCCAAGACCCTAATGTTTTTTTTTCTTTTGCTGCTTGGGAGTGGAGTTTAAGAATGCAAATTGCAGGGTGTAAGGGAGTGAAAACAGTAGGAACAAAACCTTGGTAAGTAATATGTCTCAGGGTAGGATAGGGTATAACAGGGCTGGCTGGATGGACCTGTGGTCTTTTCTGCTGACATTGCCTATATTTCCATTTCTAGGGTTTGGAATCTCAGAAGTTTTGCAAATTGATAATGTGGTGTTCCTTTGTGTTCTCAAGCTTAATGCCCAGACCCTCTACCCAGCCCATAGCTTCCTGTTAGAAGCACAAGGTACAGGTCCAAGTCTGCATGTGCCTCATAGTCATATACTCTTTAGAGATACAGAAGTATGGCTCACCACATGTGATCAACAGAATCAGTCATAGGGCCCTGCATGAAGCACTAGATCATATGGTACCTTGTTTGCTCACAGGTGGGTAGGCATTAGTGTTGAGAACCCCAGGAACACCACACCACTTATTTACCAAGACTCCTAAGACTCTAAACCCTAATGTTTTTAATGTTCTTACTTTTGCAGTTTGTATTCTTAAATCCTAATGCCTACATTAGCATAATTTTTGCAATTAATATCCCTTCTTTTTGTGATAATTGAATTGTATCCTCATTCATGCAGGTTCTGCATGAAATGGAACAGACAGAATAGTGGAGGTATTTGAAGCCTTGCATCACCAACTATCAAAGTGAAAGCCAACTGTGTCATATGTGGAGTTGCAAAATTACACCTTACCATCCTAGCATAGATAACAAATAGAAATCTCTTACCTGGGTCCTGGAGCCTGGAATATGGGGTCTCAAGAGACTGTCCAGCAGTACTTCTAAAATACAAGCAGCAATGTGGTCATAGAGGATCTGCAGTTCTTTAGGAACTAAGTAGGATAAACATAAAACAATATTCATCTGATACACATGGTGAGTATCCTACCATAGCATAGGGTGTAGCCAGGAACTTCAACATTTTGCTCGAAGCTGACAGAACTGTTGCCCCCTCGGTAAACACAAACCAAAAGATGTGCTGCCCCACCACACAAACGCTGCCCCACCCCATTTCAGTCAACAATATATAGTAAGCCAATGGTTCTAATAGATTCACAAGATTTCATTTTGTCTAACACACACTACCAATCAGACAGAAGTTGGCTGGCTTTTAATTACAATGTTTAGGATACATTGAAATAAGCCACTGTACTACATTAAGGCAGCCAGCCTTACAGTAGTCATTCACACCAGCACTCATGCATACATAATCAGGTCATCCATACAATCATAGCCTTTAAGTTTAGCACACACACATCTTCCAGAGCTCATTCACAAACACTCACTAAAGCATCCAAGGAAGGAAAAACAGTTCTTCATGTACATCATGCTCTGTTTGTGTTTATTGCCCTGCCTGAGGCTCATGTTGCCCTGGATCTTCAGATTTTACTGTACTGAGCAAGTACACTGAGTATGCTCTGCCTACACCCATACATACAGCAGGGTCAGTGTCCTGTCACAGCATGGTTGGTGTCCTATCAGATCTATAGACATAAAGGGAAAATGGGTTAGTATGAGTAATGAAAATACTGACCAGTTGGATTGGGTGGGAAGGGCTTGAGAGTTTTTCTGTTAAAGTGGATTGGGTGAGAGGGAAATACAAGTACCATGACAGCAACCCAATTTCTGAAATAGACTTGAGTTGCTCAGGGGCCAGCATAGTGAAGAGAGGATATGGCATCCCTGGGACTGATCGACTCTCATGTGGGGAGGAGCCATGTTGCTCTGCTCATTTACTGCCACCAGGGTAGGATGATGCCACTGTCACAAACCCTACAACACTGACTAAATGGTGGACTGCCAAACTCACTGAGAGTCTGGGGAAGAGTGATGGCCCTCCCTCTCCTGACCACACCATTGGGAATCCATGGGTTGCTTAAAGGTTTCAGGTAAGTCCTTGAGATGGTGGGTGATAGGTAAGTGTATTAGGGCATTAGGCCTGTTGGTGGTGCAGGGCCTTCAGCAAGAGGAGCTTCATCCTTCCAGTTGTTCTTCTCCCATTTTGCATGCCCACCTAACTCTTCCAATGCAGTTCATTGCCCCATCTGGTTTCGACATTCAAATCAACCTCTTGTGAGGGAAGACTCTGGCTTGCCACATGGGGTTACCTGTACAGCAGAACACTGTGCCATCCTTCCACAAGCTGGGAGTGGTGCTGCATGGTAGCACCAGCCCCCATCCTTATAATGTCCAACCAGCTCCCTAAACTCATCCTCGCACTTAAGTCGCTGACATGGACACACAGCATGCTACCTGCTGGGCCAATGGGCAGCCCTGACACAACTTTTCTTCATGACTCGGTGGGGGTTGAAGTAGCTGAGATCAGGTAGGGTATGTGAAGTAGCAAAATGTTCAACTCATTCTTTGGTGAGCTCGATAAATATAAACACTCCCCTTCACCCCCTCACCCTCATCCACCCCTACTCCCCTGCCCCAATACTACATCTGAGCTCAGTCCCAGATTCTATTTTAGGGTCCTTAAACCCTCAGACACCATAAAGCTCATCAGAAGTAACAACCCAGCACCCAGCAAAGGGGTGGAAGGAATTGACTTTCAAATCCTCAAACTGGCCATTAATTCATTAGCAGCCCCCATCACCAACATACTAAGCTGATCACTCTGCTCTGGCTATTTCCCAGCACCTGGAGAACTGCCACCATCAAACTGTTGTTCAAGTCAGAGTCAAGCAATGAAGTAGGGAATTACTGACCTACCTCCTCCTTGCTCCCTCTCCAAAATCATCGAAAAAGTTTTCATACCCAGCTCACTGTCTTCCTTGACCGCTATAACTTGTTCTCTGTTGCCCAGCATGGTTTCAGATCCAGACATAGCACCAAACCATCCTGGTCAGGTACACCAGTGACATCCTCAAGGCAAGTGATAAGGGCCAGTACACAGGCTCTGTCTTCGTGGACCTGACCAAGGCGTTCAACCTGGTTGACCATGGCCTTCTGGACACCCACAAGGACATGCACATATCTGAAAATGTCATCAAATGGGTTGGAAGCTAACTCTCTGGCAGATCTCGGAAAACTAATATCAACAGTCTTTTTTCTGCTGAATGTCCGATTAAACATGGGTACCCCTAGGTCTCCATTTTGGGCCTGTTATTGTTCTCACTCTTCATCAATAACCTCCCTTTATCTGCCAAACCACCCAACAAGTCCTTTATGCTGATGATGTGGCAATCTACTGCAGTGACACTAACCTGGACACAGTGTTCAGTAATTTGAAGGCTAACTTCAGCAAACTACACACTTGGTTCTCTGCCAAAGGCATGGATCTCAACTCCAAGAAGACTAAGTTTATGATCTTTCTCTGGCCCGAGAAAAGCCCAGTCATAGGCAAATCCTCTCAGACAATCTTGATAACATCATAAAATAAGTATACATTCAAACACCTTGGACTGTACTTAGACCCTCACCTGACCAACAATATCCATATTAACAACCTCATCAAGAAAATCCATATGAGGTTAGGTCTCTTATACCGAATCAGAAAGTTCCTTATCCCCATCTCCAGACTATGCCTTGCCAGCGCCTTCTCCTGCCCCTCCTTGATTATGGCTCTATTGTCTACCCCCAACACATCCCCCTTTTCTCCAAACTCAGGACTACATACAATAATATTGCACTCTTCATGACCGGCCTCGTGGATGACCCATCACTGTACCCTCTATGCCTCCTTCAACTGGTTCACCCTTGAAGGCAGGTTCAAATTAAATGCTCTCTTTCCTACTCAAACTTCACAGTAACCTGCTGCTGATCAGCATTAACTCCCTTTTCCCTTATCGGTTCCCAAATGCAGTACAAGAGGAGCCACCTGTTATATCTTGGGCACCTTTTACCACACAAGCATCATGAGAACTCCATCATGTACAAAGGTCCTATGTTTTACAGTAAGCTGCCTCTTGAACTTCAGGCCTGTAGTTCAATTTTCTCATTCACTTCTTCCTTCAAGGACCACCTCCTCCATTCACCACTTGTGGCCTGCCCCAGTAGGCAACCCCTGAATGTCCGCCAACCACTTGAGTAATCTTAGAGTTTATATGTATCTGTATATAGGCTGTATTGTTGTGTGTTCTGTATTTATTTTTCTCTGTATCATCAAATTCGTGTACCACTGGACATTTGTGAAAATGGGCATTTTGCTAACATACTTTCCAGTATAAAAATAAAATTCAAATTGAAATGTGGTGATAGTATAGGCAGGGCTTAAATGGACAGACACAGTGGGCCAAGCAGGTCATTACCTGCCAACAAATTCTACTGTATGTTTCTATGACTCAGCTGTTTTTGGAAATCTTGACCCCAAATTTCAACATAGTCTTTTGTGCCCCCATTTTGAACATGACAGGTATCATTAGTAGAACAGGAACACAAAATATAGCACACTATGGGCAATGAGGCTCTGCAGAGGTCAAGCATACTGCATAAACTTTTATTAAAGAAACAGTGAGAAAGTGTAAACAAAGACACCAGCAATTTCCTCATTGCATGAGGCTTTGTAAGGGGTCCCGTAGTGAGCTATATTTTGTGTTTCCTGTGGATTGTGTTCTACAACTGCACTACCATTGGATTCAGAATGCCCTTACCTTGCGTGGTCCCATCATTTATGAAATCTGGCTAAAATGTAATTTTGAGTCACAATTGTAAAATACATTTTGTGCAGGATTTGAAAAATGATACCTGTCATGTTTATGAGGTGGGGTAAAAAGGACATGAAGAAAATTTGGGTCAAAATATTGAAAAATAGAAATGTTATGAGTAAATGTTGAAACATTTCAACATTACTTCATAACTTTGTTTTTGTTTGAGATTTTGACCCCAAGTTTTAAATATTGTTTTTATGCCTCCACCTTATGATCAAGATGGTGTAATTGTTTAAATCCCACCCAAAAGTGATGTGTTGTGAGTAACCATGAGAACATGTTTCAGGGCCTACATTGATCATGAGATGGGGTAAGAAACCAACTACATTGAAAATCTAGGACAAAAATATTAAAAATTACAGAGTTCTGAATAATGTGACCTACTGGAAGCTGAACCCCAGCCCCAGAATACCATTCTAGTGCTCTAACCGCTGAGCTACAGGCTCACATTGGTGGGCGATGGGTTCCTGAATACACTTCTTTCTCTGGCATTGCATATCCTGCAACTACCTGTATGAACAACTGAGATGAAATTACATGTTTTTGGTGCTGTTTATGGTTGGCTGGACATTCACTGGTCAAGGAGGATTTACAATGCGGATGGTGGTAATTAAGTGAGGGTGTGTGGGTTGGGTGCTGAGTGGGGGTCATGGTGGGTGAGGTGGGGTGGTTGGGTTGGTGAGGGAAACAGAAGACATTGATGGACAGTTTTCTTTTTAAGTATGGAAAAATAACTTTGAGGGACAGTTTTCTGTTTCAGGTACCAAGACTGGGAATGGGGCACCCCAGTGTGGGTGTGGTGTTGGCAGCACCACAGGTGGCACCCCAGTGTAACAAGCTATCAGTGCAAGGGGTATTTGGAAACATCAGGGAGTTTGACACTGGGAATTAGGCACCCTAGTGTCAGTATATGTCTTGTAGAACCAGGGTTGGCACTCTGCTTTCACTTAACTCACTTTCATTTATTCTGTTTTCAAAATACAGCTATCCTTAAAACATTGTTTTCTGGCACTGAGCTTGTGTAAAAGTGGAACAGTTTTTAACTTACATTTCAAAAACCATTTAAGTTAAAACATATGAATTAATAAAAGCTTGAACCTTGGAGTAAAGTCTATTAAACCTGAAAGTTACAAGGTTCAAATAGAGAAAAAAACAACAAATATGTTGTAGGTGATACTTTTATTGGACTAACAAAATTATTTCTAAGACTAGCTTTCAAGAGATAAAACCCTCTTCTTCAGGTCAAAGTGGAAACAGCTGAGCAGTATGACAGATATAAAGGCTGGATGTGGATTCACAACATAGATGAGCAGTTTACAGATCAAAGCATTGCAGTCAATTTTCACCTCTTACAAACAGGAAGACAAATTTTCTCTGGAGTGTGTCTGTTGAAGAGATCAACTTGTAAGATCAAAGGGCTGCCTAATTTTACTCTGACTCTGGGCCATTAATTAACATTTCTAAAAGTCAAGACAGAAAAAATACATACCATTGTCTTAAGAAGGTACCTGTAAAAGAGCCAGAGGGTTCCGATGTGAGGGTTTAAAAAGAAACTCTGAAGCAATGCTTTAAGCATAATCACTGGTAGTGTATTAAAAAAACGTTTTATTCAGTCCTTTTCTTTAGTGTCAAAATATTGTATCATTTTATTTCAAATGTTTGCCGTTCCTGGCTGTTTTAAGTTGCCTTTTAACACTCTGACAGTAAAATCACTGGCGGAGTGATCTGGTCTTGAAAATGTTCCCTACTGGCATATTTTCATTTTTATGGGTAACTGAATCTGTGGTGATTCATTCTTGTTTTGAGTTCCTGTCCGGTTTCACCAATATAGCAGCCCTCCTCACATTTTCTACATTGTATCATGTATACTACATTGCTAGAAGAACAGGTATACAAGTTTTGGATTGTAAATGTTTTTCCATTATGACTGACACATGTCTCAGGACAGATATGTGTACATAGTTTGCAGTGAGGTGCTTTGCATGGTTTTGTACCTTTGTCACCTAGATGGAGCTCAGAGGGAAGTTTGCTTCATACCAATTTCTGCTTCAGGTTTGGTGGTTGGCGGAAGGCAAGCACTGGTGGAGTGGAAAATATATTTTTAGAGTTTCATCTTCAGACAGTACTGGCTGTAGATCTTTAATTATTTTCTGTAGTTTTCCAGTTCTGGGTTGTAGGTTACTACCAGAGGTGTGCGATCAGATGTTCTCTGTGGCTTGTACCGTAGTAGTTCTTCTCTAGGTCTACGTAGTGCAGAATGGATATTCCTGTCAATGGAGCTGGTTTTATATCCCTTCTGTCTGAAAGCTTCTTTTAGTGTAATAAGTTGTCTGTCCCTGTTGTCTTGATTTGAGCAAATGCGTGGTACTGGATGGCCTGGCTGTTTATAATGGATGTTTTAGTACGAGAGGGATGGTAGCTCAAGCTGTGCAGGTAACTGCATCTGTCTGTAGGTTTTCTGTACACAAATGTTTGCAGTGTTCCATTTTTAGTGTGACTCTGGTATCCAGGAAATGCACACACATAGAGTAATTTATTTGGAATTTAATGGAAGGATGAAAGTTATTGAAGCTGTCAAAATTGTTTTAAGTTTTCCTCTCATGTTGTCCATATGATATATCATCAATATATTGATAATATTTTAATGTCTTATGATGTTGCATGCTGAGGAATTTTCTTCTAGATCTGCCATGAACAGATTGGTACTGTGATGCCATCCTGGTGCCCATAGCCATTCCCATATTTTGAAGGTAAATGTCGGTGTTGAAACTGAAATAATTGTGTGTAAGGATGTATTCCAGTAAGTTTGGCTATCACATCTGGTGGATATTTGCTCTCTGTGGTGGCTTTTCGCGGGTATTCATAGCATGCCATTATGCCATCTCTGTGAGGGATGTTGCTGTATAAGGATTCAACATCGATTGTGACCAAAATGGTGTCAGGTGGTAACTGGTCAATACTGTGCAATTTGTTTAGAAAGTCTGTAGTATCCTGTATGAAGCTGTTTGTGTTTTGCACCAGTGGTTTGAGTACACCTTCTATGAGTCCAGATATAAACCGTGTTTTAGTTAAATGTGAGAGAAAAAATCTTAATTTTGGTGAATTTTGGGTTATCCCCTGTTTAACTTTACTCCAGTTAAACCAATCACTAGGAAATTTACAGAATTCAGAGATCATGACACAGACTCAAAGTGTGCTAACCATCAGGCAAATCTGTTGAGTGAGGACCAAGTTATTAAGGTTCAGAAATCGGGGCTGAAATGTTAGAGTGCCTAATCAACTCTAGTATACAGGTGCTATCATGTCTGTATAATATTTATATTGACTGTAAGTAAGGATATGTTGGCCTATGCATGGCCTCGATGCATGGAGGTTCATACGCACAATGCACCCACATGCCCCTGCGCGGGCATGCACGATGTGTGTGTAGGTGCCCGTAGAAGCTGCCCACATGCAGCACCATGGATCCAATGCATGATGTGTACTTTGGAACATGGCTGCATTCTGTCGTGGGTAGGCGACTGCCGCATGCATGCATAATGCTGTTAATGACACTCAGGTGTGGCACCAGGAGTGGACACATACACCATGGGAGGTCTACCATAAGAGGCTGCACAGCAGTGCCATATGGCAGGCCAGTGACCATCGGGCATGATGAAAGCTGCCCAACAGGCGACGTAACACTGCTGCCAGAGCGTCCAGCCTGACAAGCCCCGGCAGCCATGCTGCACCATGCAGGGGACCATGTGGTTAGTGGCATGAGCAGAGCACAATCCCAAAATGCTCATGGCCATGCAGTAATAGGCCCCAGTGCATGCACACATGCTATGCAACACAGACGGCACACAGGCCATGCTGAACTGGGAGTGATGCCATGCAGTTCTGTCCAAATGCATACTACTCCAAATACCAAGCCGCGCCCAATGGCAGCGTTGCACCCATCTGTGCCAATGGCCAAAGCCACAGCACACCACAACCAGCAGCACCCTTGGGCATGACATGTCCACATAGCAGTGTTGCTGCCTGTGGCCCCAGTCTATCCCACACAGGCAGTGGAAACCACGGTGGTTGCATGCCTGCCTTCCATGCCAGGTTCCCAGCAGGTGTGTGTGCATGGCACACTGATGGCTTACTGCACAACATCTGGAATGGCCAGGATGAGGCATTGCACAATGCACCATGTGCATGCAGCATGCCCACCCCGCACAGCAGATGCACATGGGCAAGCAGGCATGTCAGCACCATGGGTTGCACACATGCAGCACACATGCTCAGGCACCCATGGACCCACCACCCTGGCAGTGGTATACGCCAGCCACCACACACTACCAACACCCCACCCCACCCGCCCCCATCCCATGAGGCAGGAAACACACCAGTGTAATGTGTAAAATAGCTTATTTAAAATCACTGGCAAGGAAATAACACCCTGTAAGGCACAAACACAAAGGAAAGATACTGTAAATCAACTGGGTTCATTGCCCAGGGATGGCCCCTGTGCTGGGGCTTGTCAGTCCGGTGGCATCATGTTGCCGGGCACTGCCCAGCCTCTCTGGCCACTCCTCTCACACCTCTCACTGACATCCATGACATGCTCTGGCACCCTGCCCAGGCACACCATCACCATACACTGGACTTGTCTCTGTAGCACTGCAAATGGAAATATAGGCATGTTTAGGTTGCATGTAATGTGTATGGCACCTACCCAGGTGTCACCAGTGCGTGCACAAGCACCCTAGCATACCTCTCAATTACCCACCCCATGAATCAGGGCCATTGCCTCACACATAACAGAGACAAAGCCCATGTTTCAGGGACACAACAGAAACACTGGTAACCATCACATGGAATACCATTTAGACTAAGGGATTACTGTGTAATCAATTATCTGCTGATGCACATGTCTGTGAACTGTAATGCCTGACAGTATACTGTGCTGACAACCCCACTGTGTGGTCATGTAAACTCATGGTATACAAGGGACACTGCATGGATAACAGGCAATGCCAGGGACATCCCTGTGACACTGAGATAACATTGCCCTGCACTGTAATGCGCTGACACTAGGTCTGCAAGAGCAGGACGGACCACCGGGGATGTCGTGGCAGAGGCATGCCATGCCCAGGAGATGGTGGGCAGAAGCATGACATGGGTAGCCCTTGTGCAGGGCACATTCCAGTGGTAGTGCAGTATCATGTCCCAACCATGGGGCAATCAATCGTGAGGACGATATGGTCACATATGGATGAGTGCATGTCTGTGCATGTTTTGTTCATGATGTGGGGTGCCCTTGACTGTGTCGTGCATGAGTGCCCAAAGATGATGCTTCACACTGAGCATACCCATGGGGGAGGGGGCAGATTGGTCTGGCACAGGTGGCCATGTGGCTCATGTGGCACACTGTGCTGTCCAGGGTGGTGCATGCCAAGGGGCTGGGCATGCATAGGTGACCATGGCTGGTGCCCCAGGGGTGGTCTTGTGTCAGTCATAACGGCTGCCTTGTCCAGCACCACTATGAGGACAGGTGCCAATCCAGGTGTGTTGCATGGGCCATTTAGTCAGGACATACTGTGTGGGTGGACAGTTTGTGGGAAGGGAATGTGTGCCCTGTGTGATTGTACTGTACATTAGTGGTTTGATATTACTGTGCAGTGTCGTGGTCCCGGTGGGTCACTGGGCTTCACCTGCAGCCAGGTGGAGGTACATGTGTCCAGTCTCCAGACAAGGGCAGGTTGTCTTATGGTATCCCTGTGGCACCTACTGCCATGTGTCTGCTCAGAATGCCCATCCTGCATGGCATCCTCATCCTCAGGGCCCTGGGTGTTGGCCTGCCCTGCCATGTCCACCTCTGTGCTTTCAGTGCATTGTTCCAGCAGCCCCTGGCTGTGTACACGTCGCTGTGTGCAGGCACCGGTACAGTATCATGTGACCCAGCCACCTGTGTGCTGTCCAGGATGCTTTGCTGTGCCCCTGCATCATGTTGCAGGCTTGCCATGCTGGTGGATGCCTGTGTGTGTGTGTGTGTCCCCTGTCATGGGCGGGGTATGTGCCCATGCCTACCAGACAGGTATTCAACCAGCCATTCAAGGGCATCCACTATCCAGTCTATACCATGGTGCATGCCATGCACCTTGGTGGTCAGGGCTTCCAGTGCTGCCGTGTTGCAATGCTGTGCCTCTGTGCTGTCTGGCTCCAGCTGGTTCAGTTTCCTGTACCATTCTGACATTGTCACATGGATGCACACCATGTGTCTCCTTCTTGGTGCACGCCATGATGGCCCTTCATCTGCCCTGTCCTTGGTCACCACCAGTGCCTGCCCAGCCAGTGCAGTGCCATCCAGGCACCAGCATTCATGCACAGGTTGGGCCACTCTGCCACCGGACCTATCATGGGCCTGCAATGCACAGCACCAAGGAGTGTGCTGGTGTCCACTGCTGTTGAGCATACCTTCCTGCTCTGTGGCAGCCTCTTGTGACTCCTTGTCCAATATATCTGGTGTGCTTTCCACCTCTGAGTTGGTCTCCATCTGTGTCTCGGTATCATGCTGCATACCTGTGGGTGAGAGGACATGTTAGCCAGACTGCATGTGCCTGGGTGTGGCACTCACTGGGGTGCATGGGCATGGTGACATACCTGTGTCAGCATCCACCTGCCTGCCATCATCATCTGCTGGCTGCATTGCAGGCATGCCATGGCTCATGAGGTCTGTTGCCTGTGTCCTGCATTCCTCTCTGATGGGTCTGTGGGCAGAATACATGGTTGTTTGTGATTACCTGTTGCAGCAGCACATGGTACCATGCCCGTTGAACACCTGCTTACCGTCAGTGGTGTCCACCCTTGAATCCCACCATGGACGCTGATGTCTGTGAGGGTGGCTGCCACCATCCTCTGCACTGGCATCAGCTGGGTGTCCTTACTGGGGATCTGCCATTGGTGTCCTGGTATGACCGTGTGGCCATGGCAACCTTCTTTTCACTGCAGTGCACATGGCACACCATTTGTGCTTTATTGCCACCAGTGTCTGTGCCTCTGGGCCAGCAGCATTGACTGTGCTCTGGACCTTGAGCAAACATCGTGCTTTCACCTCAGGGGCTGTACTCAGGAACTATGCCCTGGACAACTGCCAGTAGTGCATCCAGATGTCTGTGACCATGGACGCCACCCTGCTCACCGTGACGTTTGGGGCATGGGGATGGCCTCTGCCTCACCTCCCTCACACGGCCATGGCTCTGCCCACCAGCTAGCCCTGACAGTTGGGCTGCTCTGGTGATGAGTTGCACCTGTCCATGCCATTCCCATTATCTACCATTCTCCATGGCAGTCTTTGCGCCAGTTCACTTCTATGCTGTTATGCAGGGCAGGGACCATGCCTTATATGGTGTGGGTCATATGGAGGTGCCACATATCACTGGCATGCCTCTGTACACTGCCAACATACTAGGCATCTCTCCCAGGCCCACCCTTTCTCTGCGTGATGCGCATGGCATGCCGTGCATGCCAGGTAGCAGGGGTGCCTTGCACACCTGTAGCTGCGTGCTGTGGTTATGTGCTAGTTTCTGCATAGTTTCCACACCTCTCGTTCATAGGCCACACACTGTAAACCTGGCCTGGCTTATAGTTAGGCATAGTCTAGCAAGCAGGATGCATACAGCTATTACAAAAGGATTTTTATTTTTACCAAGGTTACATTATAGCTTCATACTGTAGCTTATTTTAATGACTCATCTGATTAAATCTCTCAATGGACTGTTGCATACAACAACATTTGTCAGTGTGGGTTGTTATCTGGATGATCAGCTTATCATTTCTCTCTATATGCAGATTGAGGGGATTGTTCCCTATATCTAAGCAATCAGTTGATTTATACTGTTTAATAGATAACATACTAAGAAACTAACTTCCTGCCTCGTTATATGATTTACTACAACCATCCTGTACCATTCTTAATCTACAGTAAGACCTAATGAGAATGTAGAACTGAAATTAAACACTTTCTGTTAAGTACAAATGTCTATAATTGGGTTTATGTAGTAATGTCCATATGTTCCTTATTGCTGTTGTAATAACACACTGAAATGTACTAACTAACTAACTACGACCTTCCCATAATCATGGCCAGTATAGTCCAATCAATTATTTTTCTGCAAACATTAAGCATTGTTTTAAAATAAGCTCTGGTAGTTCATGCCAGTCACTATTTACTAATAATAGAATGAGAGGACCCACTTGAATGGTAAGACCCCAGTCGCCCATACAGTAGATCTTAAATATCATAAATTATCATTCTAACACTAATGCTGAGTATGCAGTTAAAGCATAGGGTTTGCTAGCAGGCTACCTCTGATAGATTAGACTGTGGCAAACGTTTAGATTAAGAGCTGTCTTGCACAACAATGTATGTCATAGTTAAAAAATGCTTGCTTTAAATATTATATCTTCATAGCACGATTATTTATCTGATCTGACAATCCCTAACCATTATCTGCTTCATTGTTATGCCAATTCATTATTTCTTTATCAATTGCTTCATCATTGTAATTTTCTTGTTGAACATGACTTTAGTGGATCTGACATACAGTATAACCTGGAAATCTAATTTCAAATTTTATAGCTTTATGTGCTTCACTCAGAATGTATTCCTTTGTAATAAAACTGTACTTAAGTATGTCTTCCTGATACATAGTCATGATCATATGAACTAATAAACACAGCAACTGCAAAACAGTTTTTCTCAAGAATCTATGTTAAACCTTTATGAAATTACATTTGAGGGCCACATTTCATAGAAATGAAAATCATCTCACATAAAACCTCTTAATACTTTAAATATTTTGGTATTTGTATTACGCTCAAGCCAGCTTTTGCCAAATGTAGAAAAACTGTCTCCCTCACTTTTGGCACTAGGCATAAACTAGCAAGGCTCTAGCATGTCCCTGTCTTCAAGGCATTGGATGGTAACCTACTTGAAGAGGTACCCCACTTCAGATACTTAAGGGTGTGGCAGGACTAGAGCCTCAGATTTTCCACCACATTAATACCATCATAAAAACTTTGCTATAAGATTGATGTGTTGTACCACAACAAATCCTGCTATCTTCTCCTAGTCCCGAGGGACCGTCCTCAACATGCTCTTGCCAGTGTTTTTAAGTCACTAATTTATCTATTTGTAAATTGTGGCCAGAAAAGTTGCAATAAGCCTAATAGCTTTTTCAGCATTGTCCTGAGGTGGGTTTCATGGAGCTGTTTTATTGATGGGAAAATGCTGGCCAGGACACCAGAGAAGCTCCCATACTTATCTTCAGTAAGTTCAACAGAATCTTTAACTTCCAACTGGACAGTGACCAGAGATGGGCATGGGCAGAAGGGGCCTTGGTTTAACATCTCATCTGAAGGACAGCACCTCAGTGGTGACGTACCTCCGTACTGTACTACAGTTTCAGTTATGGATATTACTCAAGTGTCTGGTGTGGGACTAGAACCCCCAGCCTTCTGATGTACGTGCCCCAGAGGCAAGCATGCTACCTACTGAGCCACTGCCACTGATCAGTGTTAGACAATGTAGATATAGTCTACAGTGTTACCTCAAAGTCTGCACTTGCAGGGCTGGGCCTTATTTTTATACCTTCTGCCTCTTTGCCCTAAGTACTTCATCTCTAATCCATCACTGTTCTCTATAGGTATATCTAACACCTCACTACAGGCCTGGACTCTCACACTGCTCTTCCTTCATGGCCAAATACTGACTTACATTGTTCCCACTTACCTTTCCTCTCTCCTTAACTGCCATCCAATCATCCTACTCCTTCCAGTCATCCAGTGCTCATTCCTTTCATATGCCTCTCTGCAAATCTGTAGCAGAGAGTCTGCTTTCCTACCTACCTTCCAACACTATGGAAAAGTCTCTCCCCATCTGCCTCCATCCTCTCGGCACTCCTCAGACCACTCCAACTAGCACATTCTCAAAAGCATGCTCCTGCAGCTAGACATCTTCCTCTTCTCTCTGTATTGTAACATTACTGTTTACCTGTATCAATTGTATCTAACTACAGTAATTCTATCTTTTAATGGATTGTGAAGTACTGTTGTAATGTACATCAACTAATCTTTGTGGCCAATTGCTCGTTTTAAATAAATATCAAATCATGTTAGACCCATGACCTATTCACCCATCTGCTTTTTACCCATTTTGCCTCTTAACATAGAAACATAGACTTTG
This sequence comes from Neoceratodus forsteri, assembly GCA_016271365.2. NCBI lineage: Eukaryota > Metazoa > Chordata > Ceratodontiformes > Ceratodontidae > Neoceratodus > Neoceratodus forsteri. The sequence continues at coordinate 323,951,357 of JADMNL010000023.1, forward strand.
ACGGCAGATAAGGACTGCTTCACCCATCTAGTCTGCCCATTTCCTACCTACAGGATAGGCCGCAGATCCTAGTTAACCAACAGCCTATTTCTTCCTACCCCCACAAGAATTGCCTTATGCCTATCCCATGCATTCTTGAATTCTCCCACAGTTTTAGACCCCACAACCTCCTCAGGAAGGCTGTTCCATGCATCCACTACGCCTCTGTGAAAAAATACTTCCTCACATTGCCCCTGAACCGCCTCTATCTTTAAATTGTGTCTCTTGTTCTTGCACATCTCTTATTCTGAAAAGATGCTACCCTCTTGGACTTTGTTGATTCCACTGAGGTACTTAAAAGTTTCTATCATGTCCCCCCCTTCTTTCCTCAAGGGTATACATATTAAGCTCCTTTAGTCTCTCCTCGTGCGGCTTCTCTTGCAGACCCTGCACCATTTTAGTTGCCTCCTCTGGACTGCCTCTATCCTGTCTATGTCCTTGCGGAGATGGGGTCTCCAGAACTGGACACAGTACTCCAGATGGGGTCTCACCAACTGTCTGTACAGAGGGATAACAACTTCCTGTTTTCTGCTGGTGATGCCTCTCCTATGCATCCCAGTATACCCCAGCCCTCCCTACTGCCTTCTCACATTGCTTGCTAGCCTTAAGGTCATCTGATATGATTACCCCAGGTCCCTTTCCTTTTTGTTGTTGTTACTACCCATTGTGTATTCTTCCCAGTGTTCTTGTTTCCCAGGTGCATTATTTTGCACTTCTTTGCATTGAATCCTAGCTGCCATACTTCTGACCATTCCTCCAACCTTGCCAAGTCCTTCTCATCCTTTCCACACCTCCTTGTATATCAACCCTGTTGCAGATCTTTGTGTCATCTGCAAATAGGCATACTTTTCCTTCCAGTCCCTCTGCAATGTCACTTATAAAGACATTAAAAGGACCGGACCCAGTACTGAACCCTACGGTACCCACTAGTATCCCTCTTCTTCAGAGTGGACTCCATTTACAATTACCTTCTGTGTTCTGTTGTCCAGCCAATGTTTTACTAGGCTACCACCCTGGGACACACTCCCAGGCTGGTTAATTTGACTATTAATCTTTATGTGGGACTGTGTCAAATGCCTTGCTAAAGTCTAGGTAGGCCATTTCCACAGCCCCTCCCTGGTCTATTACTTTGGTCACCCAGTCAAAGAAATCTATTAGATTGAGGGAGGCAGTATACGAGTGGTTTAAGGCTCTGAGCTGCAAACTGAAACCTGGGTTTGAATCCCACAGCCCCACTTGCATACTGTGTGACCCTGAGCAAGTCACTTAACTTCCTGTGCTCCCAGGTTGCACCTGTAAACAAGCTTTCAGCTAGTGTGTCTCACCTGGTTAAACAATTGGTTAAAAAAAAAAAGATTAGTCTGACATGACCTTCCCGCTGTGAACCCATGCTGCCTTGGGTCCTGTGCCCCTCTGTCCTCTAGGTACTCAACAATTCTTTCCTTCAGATCATAGTGTATAGATTAAAACTCAGTGTACTCTGTAATTTGAATGTTACACCAGCATGATTCAGTAACAAGTAACTTGCCATACATTGATTGCACACTCCTATCTCTTATCATTGCTACCCCAAATCTGTAGTATGAACTTTGCACACTTTCTACATCATTTTTATTTTCTGAAATGTATTACTTATACCTTGATTTTATTGTTCATGTGCATGCAACTATTGTTGTCACTCTATTTTTAATGTTTCCTTTTCGTGCACAAAAACATCTTGGGACAGAACAACATTTTAGGGGGTGTGTCAGGGACTGGCCCAGTGCAGAGCAATCTACAGTGGGCTCATCTCTCACAGACCAATGACCAGGCACTATGGTCATGACAGTAGTTTTTTCTTGCTAATGTGGCATGTCCTCTAGTTGAAAGAAATGAAGTGCTCCAATGAGAGAGCACCTCATTTCTTTAATTTGTATAGTGCAGTTGACTCCCATCCTCTGTTTCCTGTCACAGCATCCAGTTAAACCCTCCCACTCCCTCCCTCTGCATGCTGTCTGCCCTTCACCCTCCATTCCCCATCCTAGCATCCAGTGAAACCTCCTCCACTCCCTCTGCATGCTGTCTGCCCTTCACCCTCCGTTCCCCATCCTAGCATCCAATTAAAGCTCCCACTTTCTCCCTCTGTGTGCTGTCGCCCTGCACCCTCTGTTCCCCATCACCCCGCAGTGCTTTTCTGTCCCTGGTCCTTGCTCCTCTGACCTCCCAAGGCTTCACATTAGCTGCTGTGGCTTTCCATATTAGTGGCTCCTGTCACGCTGTGTTCTCTTTCCCCAATCCTTGGTCCTCCGAACCCCCATTTTGTGGTTGTTATCAAATGGTGCAGGCTAACTCTTGGCTGCAGTTTTGCAAACCTTCATTCTGGCTCCAGTAATACTGCTGCAGCTTGCTAAAATGCAAATACAACTTGTCAGCATGACACTTTAATGTAAACTCTGCTGTACCTATAGGATGGAGATTCCCGGGTGCCTTCAATAAGGTTGAGCCATTAGAGGTCAAAAGTGCTGTAGTACCACAGGCCAAGGGCAACTTGCTCACTCATTATAGCTGGGTTTACATGTACATGGAGTGCTCTAGTCATGAAGAGGGCAGTGTGGTAAAAGGGATGTCTTCAGTGCATGCGTCAGCAGATGCACTACTTTGATTGAAAACTGGCTATCAGGGATAGGACTGCCATCATAGGCATAGATCTCCCTCTGTCTCTCCTTAGCCTGATGCTGACCATTCACTGTCCTTTTGGAAAGGATTAAAGTTACTTGCTGTTTGTTTTGCTTGTTATTCTCCTTTATTTATCCATTACTATCCAGCTGATATGTAACATCTTGTTTTCATTCGATACCTGGCTCTACCTGTTTGAGAGGTGAGGGACTGGAGCATGGAAGGTCAAAGGACTTGCTCACAGTCTCTCGGTAAGTTAACAACTCTGGTGAGGTTTTGAAGTTGGTATTTCTTGGATCACAGTTGCACAGTCCAATCAATAGGCAGTACTACCCATGAAGAACAGAATACAATTAAGAGGCAGTGTGATCTAAGGGTTAGAGCACTGGCCTGGGAACTGGAAGACCACTGGTTCAGGCCCCAGTAGAGCTGAATACTCACTGTGTGACCTTAAGCAATTCACTTAACCTCTCAGTGCTCTGGTCTGTCCACCTATGGAAATAGATAGAAATAGGGCCCCACTGGAAATAAGATGTTGCATCTGGAGCCCCATTATCCTGGGTAAATAAATTAATTAAGTAAAAACAATGATTGTACAGGGATACAAATAATTAACAGAAAGCAGTCATGTACAAATACCCTAATTCACAGTAGTGACAAAAAATTCCATTATTCACAGGAGCAGGGTTGTTCACATAAGGAATTGCAGTATGTATTATGATGTAGTCCCACAGTCCATCATTGCTCCCTGTATGCTGCTCTGTTCTGGATCCCATTGTATCATAAAAAAGAAATAGTATGGAATATCTTGCTGTATAAAATTATGAAATTGGAAACTCTGAAAGACTCATGAAAAATTAGAATGGGTAAATTATAATTATTGTTTGAGAAATATGGATAGTACACTAAAATTACTTAGGATTCAAAATAAATACAGCACCTTTAAATTTAAATATAGTGCTGCTAGTTCTTGGAACAGATTATCCAAGGATTTAAGAGAAATGAACTAACAATAATGGAATTTGGACAAAGAATTAAACAGGACCTTAAATACATATGTATATGTTTGGAGTAACACCTTGTTGTTGGTAGTTCCTAATAGACAAATGAGGGGTTACTAGATTAGTATAAGACATAGGATATCAGATCATATTGCTTTTTACATAAACATGTTGTTATCATGTGTGATGTGTACTAGTTTGTCGTTAATATGTCTGTGTGTTGTTGCTATAAAATTTTCCTTTTAGTATGATATAATATTTGTATCTTCTGTAATACGTGTAATATTGAAAATGTTTGGAACCTTTTGTAATTTGTACATAAACATCAATAACAGGATCACCATGAAAACAGGCCTTGTATAAGACCTATGGTGTAAACTTTTGCATTGTCAAATTGTTTTTGTCTGTATAAATAAAATGTTTTTGTTACTTTTACTACTACTACTAACATGTTATACAAATTGATTGTTATTTCAAGTAATTTATTATAGTAGGTGATTCTTTTCAAATAGTCCTTATTAAGTAATCAGATTATTTTTTAAGAGCTGAACTAATTTGGATTATGTTTAGTTGCTTTTCCCATCCACACATGGTTCAGCAGCTATACATGGTTCAGTAAAACCTAGAGACAGGAGCAGACAGCTATGTTGCAAAGTTCAAAGCTGACACCCAATGGTGGAACTGCAGCACCAAGGAAGATAGCTTTAAACTGTAGAATGACATCAGTAAATTGGGCATGGGCTGCAAAGTGGCAGATAAGTTCAACATGGACAGCTGCAAGGTGGTGCACCCTAGGGGACAAGAAGCAACAGAAAATAATACCACCTAAATGGAAAGGTAATTCCAGAATCCAAACACTGAAAAGGAAACAGAAATAATAGTAGATAATTCACAAAAGCATGGGGTACTATGCATAAGGTTCCAAAATTTGGCCATTGGAAAATTTTGTTCAGCTCTGATTTGGACCCATGACTTCAGTTCAGCTTTGAGAATTCACCCAAAACTCTTTGGCTCCCAAATGTAAACTTGACATTCAGGTCGAACAGGCTACAAAGAGGGTATGTTACAACCCTTCAACTACAGTCATTTTTAGCCTATCTCCCCTCCCTGTTCTCCTAGACTGTTTTGTTTCTAAAAAAAAAAAAATTACCAGCTTCTGGCAGAATGCCAGAAGCTAACAATACCTTTAGGAGCAACCTCCTCCTAATCCAAACCCCATATTCCCTAAACCATAATGTTTTCAAGATGCACCCCCAACCCTGATCCTTGATTTAAGGGGGCATGTAGTTTTAATAATCTAGAAAATCTCAGCCACCCACTTCTGCAGCATGCTAGCTCCATTTTCATTTGGAGGAGCGGGTTCACAACCAGGAGGGAGGGACAGAGCTGTCTGCATCACTGATGATGCTAGGCAATCTGCAGAAGGGGAAACCAAAGTCTTCAAACCTCTTTTGATGAAGCCAGTAGTGTTGGTAGTGTTGGTTCTCGATAGGGTCACCAAATTCAGCTTCAGCATCAGCTCACCCTTACCTGTGCATAACAGCAACCTAAATAGGAACACAATATTGTGAAGCTTACAGTATGCAGAGGCATAGCGGGGGAGATGGTATTCTGCCACTGCACAAAGCCTGGTGAGACCACACCTGAAATAGAGATGCTTCTGGGCACCACATTACAAGAAAGGCATGGCTTCACTAGAGATGCTCTACAGAAGAGCAAACAAAATGATAGAAATCATGGAACTGATGATTTATTATTTATGAGGATAGGTCAGGGTACACAACCTTTCTCATGAAAAGAATGAACCCAGGGTGGGGATCTGATATGGACTTCAAAATGGTCAGAGATAAGTGGACAAATGAGAAGCAGGACTTGTTTCAATTGTTAAGGTACAGTAGGACAAGACCACACCAGTTCAGCATCAAGGAGCCAGGTTTAAGAGTGAGAGGGGACACACTTCTTACACCATAGGGTAGTGCAACTATGGAGCAGTCTGCTTTGGGGCTGGTGCATACAGATGTCATGGAATCCTTCCAAGCCAGACTGACAGGATCTGGGGGCACAACAGTTGAGCAATATATGCATTCAGTGCGCAGTAAGATAACCACTCAATAGTGGAGGATTGAACTGGCTAGGCTGAGGTTCCCATTGCACCTAATTTGTATGTGATCCTAACAAAACAAAAACAATTAATTATGCTATACATGGTTCACAGTGCCCTTAGATCCTACGTGCCATGGAAACCACTGATTTAAAACCAATACAGCAGTGGCTGACTTTGTGTGATTTACCCTTTTGTCTGAAAAGTAATCCAGAAATAATCAGTAATTGATTGCTGTTTACAAAAGTACTGTAATCTGTTAAATTTATCTGTAACTGAAAACCAAGAAACTGTAATTTGATATGGACTACTTTCAAAAGTAATCTGAAGAACCTTGCATGAAGTGTCAGCAAATCTTTATGAACCACAAGATTCCCAGCCATAACATATAAAGTGAAAATTCTGAGTCATTTTAATTACTGACAACCCCATTTTCATAAAACTTATCTGTCAAACTCATAACATACAATAGTTACTGGTCATGCTATTTATTAGTGGAATGGCACCACTTTCTAATGCGGTAATCGTAGGTTCTATCCATACTAACCATCCAGTTATTACAGTGTGGATGTCAGTAACAGCAGAGTGACAATTTACCCTGTAGTAAGTGCATCATTCCCTGCTAAACACACATTACTCCTGTTACCAGAAAACAAGAAAACATCCACATCACTGTATTCCACAAACTCACTACTACTACAAGCTGCAAATTCATATTAAGAAATGTTCTGCTTGCAGCTGTTTGTTTCTCTCTGTAGTGCCAATTCTCAGAAACTAGCAGTCATGGTCATGTTCCTTCATCTGACCATGTAGTGGTTTTCTGTAACCCCTCCCCCATTCCTTCATTCACATTTTTATATTTCTTGTGCATTCAACAAGAAACATCTTGGGACAGAACAACATTTGAGGGGTGTGCAGGTACTAGCCCAATGCAGAGCAATCTACAGTGGGCTTGTCCCTTACAGACCAATGACCAGGCACTCTAGTCATGATAGTATTTTTCTTGCTGACGTGGCATATTCTCTACTTGAAAGAAAGGAAGTGCTCCAATGAGAGAGTACTTCATTTCTTTCATTTGCATAATGCTGTTGGCACCCACCCTCTGTTACCTATCCTGGCATCCGGCATCCAATTAACCCCCACTCCCTACCTCTGCATGCTGTCCATCCCGCACCCTCCATTCTCCCACCCTGGCATCAAGATAAACCCTCCCACCCTCCTCCCTCTGTGTGCTGTCTGCCCCACACCCCTCTGTTCTGTCCCGCATCCAGTTAAACCCTCCCTCTCCCTCCCTCTGTGTGTTGTCTGCCTTACACCCTATATTCCCCATCTCGGCATCCAATTAAACCCTCCCACTCCCTCTCCCTGCATGCTGTCTGCCCTGCACCCTCCGTTACTCATCCTCTCTAACACAATACACCCTTGCTACATATACCATGCAAGGAAACATTCAGCATTGATAAATCCTTTTTAATTGCTGTTTCACTCCATCCCGTGTTCTCTCCTGTATTGCAGCTGTAAATTAACTCTAGCTCCATATGCCTATTCTGGTCACAACAATTTAAATAAATAAATCTTACTTGTAATAAAAAGTTCTTATAAGTTCAGAAAAACCTACTAGTATCATATATAAACAAAACTACAAAAAACATAACATTGTATATCTTTGCAAGTGATTACAACCACATCACCATTTCCATTGATGGTCTTTCATTCTTACCCATTTTCATCTATATTGTGGATGTGCAGTATGTAGCAGCAATATCTTTCTATGTGGCTTTGGTCATGGTCAGATCAGGCTTTAGATTAGTTGCTTCCATACAACATTCTAATCACCTTGGATACAAAAGGTGCACCAGTTCTGAACAATGAGAAACCCAGTAAAGTGTTAAAAGGAAAAACAAGTTGTGCTTTGAAGAATGAATGCTAGCCCTATGCTAATGCACTACAGACTGTTAGTTGTAACTGCTTCCATCTGTTATGTTATTTTACAGGGTGGAACTGATGGAGCTCTTGGCGAGAATGTCATCACCTTCCATCATGAAGGTTTCTTCTGGAGGTGTTGGTTCACTGAAGATGCCTCCAAGGACAGCATATGGAACTTTTGGTTCAGTAAGTAACAGATCTAAGGATAAAAAGACACAAGGGGAACTGAATCAGCATGGCAAGGGCCCTGCAATGGACTGCCTAACAATTTATTTTGTACTGGACTGTGATCTGTTTGTTCACAATATGTTATCTACTTTTAGTATATGGATACAACTTAATAAAAACAAAACAATAAGTAATAGCCCCTAGGCATTAAGGGATGGATTGCCTATGTGCTGGGGATCTGTGGTGAAAAGGCAACCATAAGATGGAATACCATGAACTGCTGGTCCAGTGGATCCCCAGCAGCATTCATGGAAGAGGTGCATGGGTCATGTGCACTCAAAGCTCTCGGCTTATCATGCAGCTTTGTTCACAGCCAGTCTGGGGGCATATCTGGGGTGTGCCTATGCTCCATGCCATTCACAAAGGTGCAGAGAGCCAGGCAAGGGGCGCAGATACACAGTGGCAGGGCCCTGCCATATCTTTTACATGCCCCCCATGACACCTGCTGGCTGCAGCAGGACAGAAAAATCCCCCACTGTGGTACCTCACCCCACTGGGCTGATAGGGAGGGCTGGGGGCATCCATTTGGGCACTTGCCGCCCTTTTAAAAAGACAGACCTGCACCCTGCCCAGTCCACTGCTCTTGTGGGGGAGCAGTGGATCCAGTTGGGACCCAGTATGGACATCTGATTGGATGTCTGCCTGTGTCCCTCAATCTGCCCCCACACTGCAATGTATTGGGAGGGAGCAGGGCCATAAACAGGCACACAGTGGAGGCACATGGTTGTGCATATCATAGCGCCTGCATCTGAGCACAGATGCAGAGTTACACGGGCCGTACATGCGAATTATGCCTACCTGCACTGCAATAGACCATAGCCTCCAGTGTGACTCAAAACTGAACACTTGCTAAATCATCATTGTTACAATGCCAGAACTTCTTCAGGAAAGTTCTATAGCAAAAGCAAATGTGTTCGTCTAAAACATGGCCTTGCAAAACCAACCATACAATCCTCCCCCTGTATTTCTTGATGAAAGTCTGCAGCCAGTCTTTTTGTCAGGGTGGTGTTTATTACTTTGTTTTTGTGGGCAAGATTCAAGTGTTATTACAATCTTGAATGCAGTCATGTCATATAAGATTTCACTGGAGACTTCCTGTCCCTGTCTTATGCTAATACCAACAAAACCAAGTCTTTGCTTCCCTAAAAATAAAATATGGTTATGAAAACTATATCTTTCTGTTGATCCTTGTTTATGGATTAGTCTTCTTTTCCTTTCATTTCATTTCATTACCATGTAGTCCTCAAAAGGATACAGTCAATACCTCAACATTAGATGTACAATGAAATTGATGACTTTGGCTTAGGCTGTACTCATCACTACAACTAACTAAAACCATGCTTGTCAAATACTATACCTAGTCAGCAATGAAGGCCTTACATTTTGAGCAGGCAGGAATGGGAAACCTGGTCTTTCTAAGTGTTACAGTACAAATTATCCTACTACTTGTGGTCTGAGAAGGCAAGCTGCAGAACAAGATGACTGCCAATTTGAATTGAAGTAGATCAAAACAAATGTTTAAAATTACGAGATTTGATACAAGGTCTGCAACTTGAAAGGCTTCCTGATGTATTAATAATCATAAGAACATACCTTGTTCCGAGCCCATGTTCAAAATGCTTGAGAGAATTAGTTTACTATTTCAACGTGACATCTTTATTGACTCTGGAAAACTGTCTAGTCATTTCCCAAATCAAATTCAGTTCTGCTAATAGTTGAGCTTTAGTTCAAAGGGTCACAGCTAGCCCATGGTATAAGTTATACATGTATAACTAAGGCTGCTTTTAGATCAAGTTGACTGTGATGTGTAAGTGAATATATTGTAATCTGTAGTATAACCCTTACTACACATTGGATAACCTGAGCACCTACAGTAACTGCCTCTTAAACAAATCAGACCCTTAAACATTAAGGATCCCTACTTTGAAGCACTATCAGCCATAAATCAGGTCTTAAATTTAATTTACTGTACAATTTGTTATTCTTTCTAGATACCTGGGGCCCGATATTTAAAACTTGGCCCATTGGGCCAAGTGATTGTGCCCCATTTGCCCAGGTTTGCACTGGAGCACAATATTCAAAAAGAGGCAGTTGCATGTGCTATAAGGGTTAGCAATTGCACAAAAAATAATGTAGTATAGTAGGCAAAGGGAGGGGGGGACAGGCTACCCATACAATGCAATATTCAGTATGGTAGTACTATGCAAAAGCATAGTGCAGGCCACTTTGACAGCATTATTACCGTGTGCTAAACCATGACTTACTCTAGGCAACCCAGTGGCCCTGCAACAACTGCAGCCAAAGATCCAAGTTGGTGGTTGAGGTACCTGCCCCTTGTGGTCCGTGGTCCTCCCACCTCCGATTGCCATCCCGTATTGTAGAAAATATCTCTGGTGCCTAGTGGTCCTTCCACCCTCTGAACACCATCTCATATTGTTAATTAATATTCCTGGTGGTCCGTGGCTCCCTTGCCCTGTGACATTCGGGCCCGTATTGTTAATTAACATTCCTGGTGGTCCATGGTCTGCCCACCCTCTGATCACCATCCTGTAGTGTAGAAAACATTTCCTGGTGCCAAGTGGTCCCTCCTGCCATCTGATTGCCATCCCATAGTGTAGAAAGAATACCCTGGTGCCTAGTGGTTCTCCCACCCTCTGATTGCCAGCATGTAGTGTAAAAGAGTACCATGGTGCCTAGTGGTCCACCACCTCCAATTGCTGGCCTGGTAGAAAACAGTACCCTTGTGGTCCATGGTCCCCCCCACCCTCCGATCATCCACCCCAGCATTAACACTGACCTACCAGGTGCTTAGGATCCTCCCACCCTCCAATTGATGGCCCTGGTAAGAACTTGGTTACCCTGGTGTCTAGTGACCCCTGGTCTCTGATCATTGTCCCGTTATGTTTAATAAAACTCACTGGCATCCAGTGGTCCCTAGGTCTCTGATAGCCATCCTGTTATGCTTAAGAAATCTCCCTGGCATCCAGTGGCTCCTCCCCACCATCTGATCACTGGCCCTGTATGAAACATGCAGAATAACTGTAAGCACTCTCAGAAGTGTTCAATAAAGAGATAACAGCTATCAAAATGACTTGTATGCCCTGGTGTCAAGTGGTATCCCACACCCATTCATCCCCCATACCATTGAAATTTCCCTGGTGTCAGTGGCCCCTCATACCATTGGTGCCAACCACCCACCACCAACATGCCCCCTCACCTGAAGTACTGATGCCGTGGCTCTGATACAGCGACTGGCACAAATGGTGCATGTCCTATATTTAGTACAGGGCATGCATCCTCTGTAGTGTACAGGAGCACACAGCCTATGTTCTTTATAAAGAGCACCAGGGGTACTGTTGTCTACACTACAGATAATGATCAGAGGATGGGGCACTCACTAGGCACCAGTAAAATGTATTCTGCACTATGGGATGGCAGTCAGAGGGCAGGGGATCACAGACCACCAGGAAAATGTTTTATACATTATGGGATGGCAACAGGGGATGGGGGTGACCACAGACCAACAGGGAAATGTTTTATACAATGCAGCATGGTGATTGGAGGCAAGAGGACCACTGGACACCGGGAAATTATTTGTTTTCAGGGGATGGCCAATTGGACTGGGGTGGGGCCAGTCCCAGAGGCACAAATTGCCACCATTTCCTATTCAAATGAGCTCATGATGGGCTTGCAAATGGACCCTTGTGCCTTGTATACCCAATGGATTCATTGCATGGAGACTTCTACGAGTACACTGCGCCGGGATCTACCTGCACAATCGGGTCTGAGGCACTATTCCTGTACTGCTCAGATCCATGTTGGGGTAGCGCTATTCAACTTAGGACTGTGCTGACATGCTCCAATATTCAGTCAGATAATGCAGGTGCACTATCTGACTGAATACGCATCCTTGGGGTTGTGGACAGGAAAGCGAGCACAAAACTCTGTTCTCCACTGTGCCTATTTTTGAATATTGGGCCATGGTTAATAAATAATTAGTGTCTGTGATGGAGTGCATGTCTGTTATGCTTTCTACACCTGTAAACCCCATCAGAACCCCACAACACAGGAACACTGTTTTTCACAGAGGTTGTGAAAGAATTTTAACTGAACCCCCACTGGCTTTATAGTTTGCTCCCTAAAATATCACTGCACTGCATGCTTAGGTTGTTGGCTGTCCCTCGGGGAGGGAGAACATTTAAGCAATTTATCCCTTCAGGTGTGGGTATACTGGAGCATTACCACGGCTGGTGTGATTCGGTCCGCCCGTTCTCAGCGTCCTGCTCTGCACTGCATTGTTTTATTGTTGTACCTGCCTACGGTCCAACTCCATGTGGCTCCCTTGCACTTTGTAGTGCACTGCTGCTTTTTCCCTCCATTACGCGCATAGCCTCCTACTTAGCAGCATCCAGCTTGGTATCCCTTCAGCTGTTTTACCTCACCGACTGTGGAGCTAACAGGGTCTCCAGCAAACTCCTGGCTATCGCCATTCCCACCTTGCCTGTCCAGCCTTGGAGGTATGGTTTCTTTCCATTGACATTCAGTTTCATTCGTTTTGTTTTGGCACCGCTCAGTTGGTCTCAGTGTGTGCTCTTGTTTGGGCCTTTCCTCGTCACTTCAGTTACTTTGCTGCATGCTGCATTGCCCTTCCCTGTTTGTTTGTTGTCCACTCAGCTGCAGCTCATGCCCTGGATTTGGAATCTCCAGTTCGATTACAGGCATGCTCATTTTACCTGGGAGTTCTAATGTGTGTTATCGTTCCTGCCCGCACTGGAGCTTATTCATTTCTCTTGTAGCTGGGTGGCTACTGTGCTCCTTTACCTGTTCTAGTGCATCTCTCAGCCATTTGCTTTTGTACTGCTTCCCGACAAGTTGGCTTCTGTAATCCAGCTGAGCACACTGGCCTTGTACTAGCGCTCTCTCTCCTTACCTTTCCGGCTGATCTACGAGGCTAACGCCAACTGACTGTTGGCTTGCTGCCCTGTGTCTTCCCTGCCTGATGCTCCACGCAGCATTCATCTGTGCAAGCTAGCTTCAGTTTGGCTAGCTGCTAACCTCATTACCTTGCCATCTGACCTACCAAGGATCCAGCGTGTTCGGCTTCCGTGAGTCTAGCTGCCCACCTCACCTTCAGCTGACTTTCGTGGGGTCCAGCCGTAATTTGCCTACTTCTCAGACCTGCTTCGCCAGTCAGGCCTTGGGTAAGCTTTTTCTACTCCACCACGCCTCGCCAGGTCGAACAATGGGATTGCTTTTCGCTCTCCACCTGCCTGCTGCCATGGCTGCCTCTGAGAGCTCATCAATTTGGATTCAAATTTGATTGTGCGGCGTTCATTTCTTCATTTGGACATTTGTGCTGCTTCCTGCTTACGTCTGCATCATATAGCTTGCTTAATGCTACAACTTTTACAGAGTCACTTCTTACCTTCCTTGCCCATGTTACCTACTCCACCTTCCTGAGCTTGAGGTTTTCACATTTACTTGGACATTACAATCTACTCCTCTCCTCCTGAACTGGCAGCCTTCTACCCTATGTTTACATATTTACTATGATATCTACATTCCAAGACACAACCCTCTTCATGGCATGCAATTTGACATTTCCATTGCATCTCTACCACTGCTCTGCACCCTGCCTTGCCGCTGGACTGGAGTTAGCCATTGCATTTGGTCAGACCTATTGCCTGTGAATCCGGAGGTCGCCGTTCATATATTTCTTGCTCCATAATCGCCTGCTTCTCGACCTGCGTTTACCCATCAGGCTGGGAGTTACCTTTCTACTTGCCTGCTTCTATGGCCTGCCTTCACCCATCAGACTGAGAGGTTTACCTGCTATTCACCTGCTCCTCACTGCCTTCGCCCCGGGCTGGGAGGTTACCTACTTCTGCCTTGCCTGATCAAGGCCTGGAGAGTGGATCTGTATCTGGCCGTTTCTTTGTTCCTCCTCTATTCTTGGATGCTTGCCCTGCTGCTTCAGCCGTGTGAACTGCTCCTGCTTCACCTCATCAAAACCTTATCCTGATTGTGCTCTTCCGCTTTGAAGCTGTGCCTCGCTTACTCCATTTGACTCAGCCTCTTCAGTTATCTCCATCCAGGACTCTTCTGCTCGACTATTCAGATCTCGTCTCATTGTTGCTGCCTCAACCATTGCATACCTACAGTTTCGAATGCTATTCCTCATCACGTTGCCATCTCTATGCCACGGTCTCTTCAATGCGATCCCTGCCATCCTTGATCTAATGGATACATCAGTCCTCAGCACCATTCCATTCTCTACATCTGCCTTACAAATGCAGTACTACTCTGCTCTAACCTGACTCAAGCTACGTCTCCTGGAGGTGGTATACCATGCACTATTCCTACTGGCTGACCTCCGTGAGGTCTGGCTGCATTTTCCTGTTACCTGGAGCTAGTCGCCTCTCTCATTACCTCTCCAGCTGATGGAACAGCTGCGCTACTTGCTGAGGGACTAACTGCCATGCTCTATTCTTCCAGCAGACTTCCATAGGTCTGACTGCGCTTCCCATCCTGGAATCAGCCTCTCTCTCTCTCTCTCTCTCTCCCACCTCACCAGCTGTCAGTTCAGCTGCACTTTCTTCAGGGGCAGATTGCCATGTCCTGCTCCTTCTCCTCTGCCTTCATGGGTGCAATCCCTGCTCCTATTATCTCTCACTTGAATTAGCAGTCCAACTGGCTTGCCTCCTTTGGGCTCACCATATTCTACTACTTGGATGCTTCATACCTCGCACCAGTGTCTCCGATTATCCTCTACAGCTTGCCATTATTCCAGCTCAGCTGTACAGCTGTTGCCTTCATATCAATTCCTAAGACTATACTTCACTTATCAGAACTGGATTCATCAGTCAGTAGCCTGGCTACAAGCCTTCTCATTACACATACTATACAAGCCCTCTATCAGAAATCAGGAAGTCGTACTCTTCTATTCATCCTGCCTCGTTGTCGTCAAGTTTGGATGCAGCGATCTGCGTCTAGTCTCCTGTATTGAATTAGTCTGTCATCAACTTCATTTTCACGTCATACATTTCTAGATTATGCCCTCTATAAACTGAAGTCGGAAGAAGGTTCTTCATATCCACTCTCCATCATTTTGAATTGTATGGATTCTCGGACTCTGACTTTATTAGGAGGAAATTACTTCACTGGACATTTACAATTCAGTTCTTCTTAAGCTCCGTTTATCTGGATTAAATTCTACAAATTAGAATTCAGATTTAGCTGATTAATTTAGTTTAATTAGGATCTGTCTCCTTTAGTATGCCCAGAAGGATGGGCAGGTCAGTAACCATGGGTCCTCAGAGGTTTCCCCCAAGGGGAGGTTTCCTCTCTGAGTGCTACTGGTCACACACTCTCCGGAGCTGGAGGAGGTGATAGTCTATTCCTTTCATTATTAGGTGTTGTCATGCACAACTCTTCAGCATTCAGTTAAAGAACAATTGCTGATATATATATATCTTTTTGGGGCTTTCATAATTCTAAACCAAGCTTCCTTCCTTCAGGTGGGATACGGAGAAAGGCCAAAACCATCAAATATTATCAAACAACTCAATTCAAGCATCCAAGTACCTAAGCACAAACATTCTATACTACTACCTAATGAACATTGTCCTCTTAATGCTGGCCTCTGTATCCAACAACCATCTACCGTTACATAAGCACTGAGCTATGAACCACACATAATTGCAGGAGTGGCCGGGATTATGTGGGAAAACTCCTCCCCACAGCCTACTTAATGGAAAACGCTGGCTCCCGCTCTGCTTAGAGCGAGTCGCACTCACCACCATCCTCCCGACACCTACTCCTTCTGCGGCACTCTTATCCCACTGGGGGCTTTCATAATTCTAAACCACGCTTCCTTCCTACAGGTGGGATACAGAGAAAGGCCAAAACCATCAAATATTATCAAACAACTCAATTCAAGCATCCAAGTACCTAAGCACAAACATTCTATACTACTACTTAATGAACATGTCCTCTTAATGCTGGTCTCTGTATCCAACAACCATCTACATGTTACATAAGCACTGAGCTATGAACCACACATAATATACCTTAGCATGCATTTTGGTTCTGCTAAGCAAGAGGCAAATAATACATGCAGTGACATAAATGAACTTTAGAGAAGGTAAGCAATGATAAAATGTTGGTGTTTAACTAGAAATAATATGATGCAGAAAAGGTTGACAGTGTCCCTTAACACGATCTGATGTCAATATTGAAACATTGTTCTTGTTGAACTTGGAGGATTTTGAGGAAGTCCACATTATGGACCTGCTGACCAGAGCTTTCGTACTTTATTGGAGGCATGGAAAGGAATTTACTATTTTGTTATTCAATAGCTAACCCTTTTTACTTTTACAAGTGGCAGATCAATTTTGTGCTTTTACTCCCATCAGTATGAACTATATGTCCTTGTTTTATTATTAGAATAGTTATAGAAGACTATAGTAGACAATAAAACAATTGCAGATATACTGTTAGCTATCCATGTTTGAAACCCTCCCCACAAATATGGAGCTGTTAGTAGCATCTGCTTCTCCCAGTGGCAGGGTTTGACCCTGACATGGATGTATTCAGGTGATATCAAGTCCCTTGGTGGGAACAGCACATGAGATCTTTTGGCTAAATCATCATCAGCATTGTACCTTGTGTGCTGGTCTGCAATACAGAGTGATGACACCAAAGGTGAGCAGAATGGATTGTAGTGAAAGTCCTTCTTAAGGGATTCCATATGGTCAGAGGCTCTAGTTAGTTCTTATGAACTGGAAGAGATTAATGTACCCCAAGTACAGGAGTCCAGATCCCACATGTAAAAGTGCAGTACTGAGGCTGAAGTTTAGGACTTGTGTGGTTGTCTATGAGAACATTAAAGCACCTGTCTACATAGAAACATAGAAGTTGACAGAAGATAAGGACTGGCAGGTCCATCTGGTCTACCCATTTTCTACCTGATGCATGTGCCATAGGTCTAATGGTTAGCCTGCCTGGTAAGCTGCAGAGACAAGATCAAAGATCAGGAACTGATACTCAGAGGTAAGTGAATATGTTATCTGGTGATAGCACTGCCCATATAACAGGTACTCCATTGTGGAGATGGGTTCACACCACTGCCTGCCTGAGAGGGTGCAGGAATATAAATATTGTGCTAGACATAGATGTGACTTGTGCCTGAACCCTTAAAGATGATCTTTATTATTTTTACGGGCAGCTCCCAGGACGGTAAACACTTTGTTTCTTTTCTTTTCTTATACACGCCTGAAGGCGCGGATGACACTGATGCAGCAGAACTTGAGCTGAGGAGGACCTTGGAGGAGCCGGTCTTGTTGTGACTCCGAAATGCTTCAAATTAAATATTAAAAGCTTGGAATGTCAGACGTCAGAACTGAACACTGAGCACCAGTAATCTCTCACTTGGCCTGATTGGGCATGCCTGGCCTGAAACAACTTTGATCCTGAGATTCAGCAGGGCGTGGAACCAAGTATATAGAGCCAAACTGCAAGGGAACAACAGCAATCTTCTGGCAGATTTTATTGAACAATACTGCTCTGGAGAAAGGAAGAAATTCTGCTTACAATATCTCAAGCGACTGTCTCTGTATCTATTTTGCGGTAAGGGGCGCTGAGGGCTCTTCCTGAATAACAAGGCTGCTGAACTCTGGTAAAACTTTTGTAACTTAGGTTACCAGTTACGTTAAAAGGACTCTTGACAGTGTGTTTTACATTTTATGCTTTAATTCCACACTTTACAGTGGTAATTTATCTTTTATCTTTGAAGTTGTTTAATCTGCTTCATTTTGCATCAGCGCTAGCATTATTGCTGTGCCAATGCTATTGTTAAAAAGGTCGGCGTGCTGACCACAGAACATTACTTGATAGCCAGTGGAGTTATTTATTTCAGGACAAAATTTTTTAAACTAAAATGCTTTTGATCTTTTAAATACATGAGGTCCCTACCAATCTCAGTTCATTATATGGTCTTATTGTTTTATGCAATATATGCACATAATATTTCAACGGTCCATAGTGTACATATCTTTGGTATAACCTTTGTTGAAACACATATTTATACAGCTCAAGTAACTCATGGTATATGAATTCAGAAATTTATCCTAAACTGTCCCATAGGAAACAGAACAGAACTGTGATTAGTGAGTGCCCTTGTAGCACAAATATTTGAAAACATAGAACAGAGTGCCTGCAGTGTATTTATAACTAATCTGTGCTGGTACCCGATTTTTGATTGCTACTATGCCTCCAGAGTCGAGCTGGTCATTTATAGCTTTTGCGTTTCTGGTGCTCATGGCCAGGTTGAAGTGAGGCACAAAACATTGAATGTATTTTTCCTATGGATAGAACCTGAATTTATGTTTTATTGCAGAGTTGAAGCTTATTGTTTTATTTTCCTGGGCACTTTAACATCTAATTTAAACACCTTATTTATTGTCTTTTACCACTCAGCATTCTAGCACTTTAAGTTTATTTATAGGCTACTCATGTGGTATTTCCAAGTGTCTTAGTGTAATGCTGATGTATTTTATACCATTTCTAAGATTCCTGAATTGTTGAAGTATTCCCATTATTCTGCTGTTGAAATTCACTAGTACTTATTTTTATTACTGTTCTTAATGAGATATTTATTCTGCTCTTATTCTGCCTTTATTTAGCGTCTCAAGATCTTATTTTAGATACAGTGTGCAATTAACTGATTGATTTCTTACTTAGCTCCTCTCTGTCTAATATAGTACCTGATATAGGAGCTATTAATGGGGTAATTGAAGCATAGAAACATAAAAGTTGATGGCAAATAAGGACCATAAGGCCCATCCAGTCTGCCCATTTCTTTTCTACTTTATAAATGTCGATCGACCTTTGCTCTGTCAATGGCCTATCTATTCATACTCATCTGTAGTGCTCCCTTATGCCAATCCCATGCCTGTTTGAAGCCCTGCACTGTGTTCATATCCACCACTTCCTGAGGTAGGCCGTTCCATGCATCCACCACCCTTTCTGTGAAAAAGAACTTCCTCACATTACTCCTTAATCGGCCTCCCTCTAATCTCATGCTGTGTCCTCTTGTCCTGCTATTTTCCTATATTGAAACATGTTAGACTCTTTCATCTTCTTAATGTCCTTAAGGTGTTTGAATGTTTTGATCATATCACCTCTCCTCCTCCTTTGCTCTAGGATATACGTGTTGAGCTCCATTAATCTGTCCTCATATGTTTTCTGATGCAGTCCCTGCACCATATTGGTTGCCCTTCTGGACTGCCTCAATTTAGTTAATGTCCTTGTGAAGGTGTTGCCTCCAGTACTGCGTAGTACTCCAGATGGGGCCTAATCAGTGTCTTGTAAAGAGGATTACTACCTCCCTCTCCGACTTGTGATACCAATACTAATACACCAACATCCCCTAGCCATACCAACTGCTTTAGTGGCCTGCTTGGATGATTTCAGGTCATCGGTGATGATGATGCCCAAGTCTCTTTCTTCCCTTGTGACTGCCAGCAACTTCCCTCCCAGCCTATAGGTTGCTTCAGGGTTTCTCTTCCCTATGTGCATGATCTTGCACTTCTTTGCATTAAACTCCAGTTGACACTCTTCTGACCATTTTGTCAGTTTATCCAGATCTCTTCTCATTCTGCCCACCCTATCTGGATCATGTACTCTGTTGCAGATCTTCATGCCATCTGCAAGCAGACAAACCCTACCCTCCAGTCCATCTGCAATGTCACTGATGAAGATATTGAAGAGGACTGGCCCCAGGACTGATCCCTGAGGTACCCCACTTGTGACTTGCATCTCTTCTGACTGTATACCATTTGCCACCACTCTCTGTTTTCTGGCCCAACCAGTTTGCCACCCAGATGACCAACTTCTGACTCACCCTGAACCTACCCAGCTTATAATCAATCTTCAATGTGGAACAGTATCAAAGCTTTTCTGAAGTCAAGGTAGTTGACATCAACTGCTCCCCTTGGTCCACCTCTCTGATTACTCAGTCAAAGAAATCTATGAGATTAGTTTGACAGGACTTTCCTTTAGTAAACCCATGCTGTCTTGGATCCTGTGCTCCTATAGATTCCAGGTGTTGCACTATCTTTTCCTTAAGGAGTGCCTCCGTAATAATCTTGCCCACTACTGAGGTAAGACTAACTGGTCTGTAGTTCCTGCCTCCTCTCTGCTACCACTCTTGTGGAGTGGGATCACATGAGCCCCTTCTCCAGTATTCTGGGACCTTTCCTGTGCTCAGAGATTCACTAAACAGTTCTGATAATGGCTCTGCTAGTTCCACCTTAGCTCCTTTAGTACCCTGGGATGTATACCATCAGGTCCCATTGCCTTGTCCACCTGAGCTTATCAAGCTCTTGTAGGACTCTTTCTTTTGTGAGAGGACTAGTGCACCCTCCCTCCCTCCTGTGTCCATGATGCTGAGCTGTGGGCCCTGCCCTACCTTCTCTTCAGTAAATACTGAGCAGAGTATCTATTTAGTATATATGTTTTACATGGTCCTCCTCCTCACATGCTCCCTAATCTCCTCTGATCTTAGCAATACCCCTTCTGGACTGTCTCCTTTCACTAATGTATCTATAAAAGTCTTGTCACCTTCTTTACTGTTTGTGCTAGTGTTTCCTCGGTTTGAGACTTTGCCTGCATTACTGCCTTCCCTGCTTCTCTTAGGGAAGTTTGGTATGCCTCCGTATCTTCATCCACTGTGTTCCCTTATACTTCTTGAAGGCCATATTTTGGCTCTGACCTTTCTGTTACTGTTTTTGAGAACCAAAGTGGTTTCCTTCTTCTTTTGCACTTCCTTTTCTCTCCAACACAATGGGATGTTGCTTCAAGTATTGCATCCTTAATGCTTGCCCACTTTGCCTTTACATAGAAACATAGAATTTGACAGCAGATAAGGACCGCTTGGCCCACCGGCTGCTCCATTTCCCTGCCTACTGGATAAGCTGCAGATCCTAGCTAACCAGCAGCCTACTTCTTTCTACCCCACCCCAAGCATTGCCTTATGACTGTCCCATGCATGCTTGAATTCCACCACTGTTTTTGACTCCACGACCTCCTCCGGAAGCCGTTCCATGCATCCACAACCCTCTCTGTGAAAAAATACTTTATAAAATTACCCCTGAGCCGCCCCCTATCTTCAAATTGTGCCCCTTGTTCTTACACACCTTTTTTTTGAAAGATGCTACCCTCTTGGACTTTGTTGATTCCCTTGAGGTACTTGAAAGTTTCTATCGTGTCCCTCTCTCCCTCCTTTCCTCGAGGCTATACATATTAAGCTCCTTAAGTCTCTCTTATATGTCTTCCGTGCAGACCCTGCACCATTTTAGTTGCCCTCCTCTGGACAGCTTCCATCCTGTCTATGTCTTTGCGAGACTGGGTCTCAGAACTGCACACAGTACTCCAGATGGGGTCTGACCAGCTGTCTGTACAGAGGATAATAACTTCCTGTTTTCTACTGGTGATGCCTCTCCTATGCATCCCAGTTTCCCCAACCCTCCTTGCTGCCCTCTCATTGCTTGCCCACCTTTAGGTCATCTGATATGACTACCCCAGGTCCCTTTCCATTTTGTTGTTGTTCGTATCTCACCCCCAATGTGTACTCTTCCCTGGGTTTTGTTTCCCAGGTGCATTACCTTGCACTTCTTAGCATTGAATCTAAGCTGCCATACATTTGACCATTCCTCTAACCTTGCCAAGTCCTTTTCATCCTTTCCACCCCACCTTGTGCATAAACTCTGTTGCAGATCTTTGTGTCATCTCGAAGAGACATCTTTTCCTTCCAGTCCCTCTGCAATGTCGCTTATAAAGACATTGAAGAGGACCGGTCCTAATACTGAGCCCTGTGGTACCCCACTAGTAACCCCTTTTCTTCAGAGTGGACTCCATTTACTATTACTCTCTGTGTCCTATTCTCCAGCCAATTTTTACCCAGGCTGTCATCTTGGGACCCTCCCCAGGCTAGCTAACTTGTATATTAATCTTTGTGTGGGACTGAGTCAAATGCCTTGCTAAAGTCTAGGTAGGCCATGTCCACAGCCCCTCCTGATCTACTACTTTGGTCACCCAGTCAAAGAAATCTATCAGATTTGTTTGGCATGACCTTCCGCTGTGAATCCATGCTGCCTTGGGTCTGTGTCCCTCTGGCCTCTAGATACTCGACAATTCTTTCCTTCAGAAGTGATTCCATCATTTTCCTACCACTGAGGTTAAACTAACAGGTCTGTAGTTTCCTGCTTCTGCCTTGCTCCCACTTTTGTGAGGGAATCACATCTGCCCTCCTCCAGTCCTTGGGTATCACCCCATCCTCCCATGATTTATTAAACAGGGTAGTCAGTGGTGTCACTAATTCCACCCTTAGTTCTTTTAGAATTCTGGGATGAATCCCATCAGGCCCATTGCTTTGTCCACCTTCAGTTTTAAGAGTTCTTTCAGAACCTTTTCTTCTGTAAATGGGCTGGTATCAACTTCTGTATCCAGAGTGTTTCTACTGTTTGTTTTAGGTACCTCCCCTCTTCCTTTGTAAATACAGAGCAAAAATATTTGTTTAGTA
The DNA here is from genome assembly GCA_016271365.2 of Neoceratodus forsteri. Classification (NCBI taxonomy): domain Eukaryota; kingdom Metazoa; phylum Chordata; order Ceratodontiformes; family Ceratodontidae; genus Neoceratodus; species Neoceratodus forsteri. The sequence goes on from JADMNL010000023.1 coordinate 323,973,888, forward strand.
TCTCTGCCTTTTCACAGTCACCCTCTGCCCACCCACCCACCCCTTTATTAAGCCTCACTATCCTCCTTGGTCTTCCTTCGTTCCCTGATGTACCTATAAAGGTTTATCCCTTTCTTAACTGAGTTGGCTATCTTTTCCTCAGTTTGGGCCTTGCTGTTCAGACTGCCTTCCCAGCTTCCTTTTGCTTTAACTGATACAGTTCTCTGTCCTGCTCCTTCTGTGATTCCTTGTACTTCCTGAAAGCTTTCTTTTCTCTTGAACCTTCACTGCCACTTCCTTTGAGAACCATAGTGGTTTCTTACATCGTTTAGTTTTGTTTATTTGCTTCACACAAAGGCTAGTTACCTCTGTGATGGCAGTTTTATTATTCCCATTGTTCTTCCATCCCTCCTTCCTGCCCATTTGCTAGTGCATTCCTTAGGCACTCACCCATTTAGCAAAGTCAGCCATCCTAAAGTCCAGTACCTTTGCCTTTGTATGGCTTGACTCTATTGCTGTGTTTATTGTGAACCATACTGTTTGATGGTCGCTAGTTCCCAGATGACTACCCACTTCTACATCTGTGATCCTATCTTCATCTCCATTTGAGAGAACCAGGTCTAAGATTGTTCCCTCTTGAGTGGGCTCCAATACTAGTTGTCTAAGGCATGCCCCTGTAGGGCATCTAGAATAACCCACTCTTGAAGTGGCTGCTGCAACTGCACTCCAGTTAACATCTGGCATATTCAGATCGCCCATCAGCAATATCTCCCCTTTTCTGCCTTACTAAGTATACTTTCTATCATTTCCTTGTCCATTTCCTCCCCTGAGAAGAGGTCTGTATGCAACCCTGTGTGGATTGTGATGCCATTGCCGGTCTCCAAATTTACCCACAGTGCTTCTTCTCCTCCCTGTTTTCCTTTTGTTCTGCTGCTTTGATTCCTTCCCTTATGTAGAGCTACTCCTCCTCCTCCTCTATTACCCTCTCTGTCCCTCCTGTAGATAGTGTATCCTGGTATGTTTACGTCCCAGTCATGGTTTGTGTGAACCATGTTTCTGTGACTGCCACAATATCCAGATGTTCCTCCTCCATCAAGGCCACTAATTCAGGAAGCTTGTTACTCAGACTACGGGCATTGTACTCATTGCTTTCCATTTTTGATGGCTTTACCTTCAGTTGCAGCATCCCCCACTGACCTTTCTACCTTGGTCTTTTTCTCATTTAGTACCCTGTTTTGTAGTACCCTTTCTCATTTCTCATTTAGTACCCTGTTTACCCCTCACCTGTATTTCTTTTTGCCATGGCTAGCTTAACTCTGTTGGCTATCTTACCAAAGTCAGCTCCTCTGAAGTCCCATATGTTTGCCTTGTGATGAGATGATTTAGTTCTAGTGGCCAAACTGAACCATACCATGTGATGGTCAGTGGCCCCAGGTGACCTTCTGCCTGGAGATCTGCAATTCTTTCTCTGTTAGTACTAGATCTAGGATAGCCCTGTCTCTTGTGGGTTGTTGTACCAATTGTTTGAGGCCCTCTCCTGCAGGAATCCACCATGTGTTAGTTCTGGCAGATGTTCCTGCTCATATTGACCAATCTGTATCTGGCATGTTGAAGTCTCCCATTATCAGAACCTCCCTTTAGCTGTCATGTTTTGTATATCTTCTAACAGTAATGTGTCTATGTCCCCCCCTGATCTGGGGCCTGTAGACAACCCCAGTTCATATGGCTGTCCCATTTCCTGTTTCCAGGGTGACCCACAGTTCTTCTAGCACCTTATGTGTATTCTGAATTTCTGTAGCTTTGATATTTTCATTGACATACAGGGCCACCCCCTTTCACCTCGGTCTCTTCTGAACAGTACATAGCCAGGTACTGAAGTCTCCCAAGTGTGGTTGCTGGTAAACCACGTCTCATTAATTGCTACTATATCCAGTTTAGCCCTGTCTTACTGCCTGCAGGTCTGGGATTTTGTTTCCCAGACTGCGAGCATTTGTGTACCTGATTTTCCATTGGTCAGATTTTGGTGTGTTAGTTGTTGGGTGAGGTCTGGCATTTCCTGTGCATCATATGGGGAGCTGGACCTTTTCCTTACCTGGTGATGCAAATGAACTGCAAACATGCTGAACTCCTCTTTGACCACTAGCTGAGAGGGGAGGGAGGGTGTTCTTCCCATTCAACGTATGGGCTGCTGCCCTTTCTCCCCATTTGCTAGTTTAAATATTCTGCAAAGAATATCGTCAAACTTCTACAAAACTATAAACCTCATTTTTTGGCTATAATCATAGTTTTAGGAGCCAGTATATTTAAACTTTATTTATCAATATACCTGAATCAAATTAATTCAAAAACTATTACAAGAACATATCTAAATGCTTGCCACAAGGAGTGGAAAGCACAACTCTCCAACAATGACTGAAGATCTTGTTTTGGTCACCTCTAAGAAAAAGGAAAAGAAGAATAAAGTTAAAACTAAAGGTAAAATAAGTGAATTAATGGGGCTTCACAAAATAATCCCCTATTGAACACTCTAATAACATAACTGAAAAAACCTCAAACAATCAACTTAAGATCACAAAATATTTCCAAGGATATCAGCCAATCCAATACATCTCTCTACACCAATATTAAAAATACAAGATAAAACTAAATTTTCTGAGAAACTAATACTCCTGACAACAACCAGGGACCTGACAGTTTACAAAGCTCATGAAGCTTACAAAGTGCACAAAGCTCTGATAAAATATGTCTAAAACAAATCAATCCACTCCTGAGGACATTTCTCTTCCCATTTATAGTTGGGAGATGGACTGTCCCTCAATATTTGAAGAAAGTGTATCTTCTAATGGTACTGAAGGTGAGTTCCCCAAAGATGTTTACTGTGCCCATGCTTATTAATACTCATAGTATGGCGTCACCTATAGACAAGGGAAATGTAAAAGATAAAAACTTAAATCAAATAAGAATTACATGACATTGAAAATAAAAAATCAGTTTCAGCACCAAGACCTTCAGATTAAATTTCCTGGTTGTACAGGACCTAAGAACAGCCATAGAAGGCCTAAAATGTAGTTTCCAATTTTCAAAGTGAACTTGTTCATAATTCTGCAAGGCCAACTAAGGAAAAGTCATCTTTGACCAATAAGCAGAATGTCTTACAACAAGAAAAAGGGAACCTGTTACTCATTCCAGAATGCCTAATAAGGTGGTATTTGATGAGAAACATTCTTATTGATCTCTATACTGTCTAAAAAATCTTGGAATTCATAAAAGTAACCTATTTAGCTAATATAGCAGTCTTGGAAAATATTGCAATCTTAAAAGATGAAGGGCAGGATTCTCAAAGCGTTTGGGACCTAAGTCCCACTCCACAACTACAGTAGCAGACTGAAATCACCATAGCAGTGGTGGTTGCAATTCACAGCCGCAGCAGTTGTGGAGGGAGTTTTCAGCTGCTCCCACCAGCCATAGCAACATTTCACAGCTGCGGCGATCTCCTGGTGACACCACCTGCAAGCTGTCATAAGTCATGGAGCCAGTTGTAGTCTGGCTCCACCTTTATGAATACTCACCACTGTGGGACTCCTGTGGCTCTGCAAGTGGCCACCTTTGGCCAAAAGTTTTGCCGTGAGCTGCTGTACTGTCACGATCTTTGTGAATCCTGCTCGAAGTGTCCAATCTTAGAGCTGACGTATTTCATAGCCAGACTATTCTTAATAGATTGGTTAAAAATAATAAAAAGAAAAGAAGAACTTATCTCAGCTCTTGGAACATTTCAAAACAAAACCTGTTGAGAAGAGCAATAAAGCATTTCAAATAAATCTTCCAGAACCCTTTGTTAAGGTGCAGGACTCAAGTAATTATTTATCAGATAACGTCCATCAGAAACAAAAATTCCTTGGTGCAAAAAGCTTGCTAGAATTAGGAAGAAAATGTAAAATAAAAGAAATAGAAAACAATTCAAATATTTAGATCACTATAACTCAAAATAAGTTAGGAGTGCAAGATAAATCATTAGGGAAAAGTGCAGTAAGATAGATGAGACTCAAGGCAGGATGAACTGTGAAACTGTTTGAGGGAGGGAGACTCAGGAACTTGTAGGTAAACTTTTGCCAATAAGTGATATGGTTGATCCTCGCACACCCTCAGGAAATATACACTATCCTTACAACAGAATAAGAATATGCCTATTCAAGAAGGCATTAACCATGAATTACTAATGGGACAAGGGACAGAAATTGAATATGAAAGTCTGATTGAGATTCACGGTATCAAAAAAATAGTAGAAGAGACCCTGGATAAACTGAGGGTTTGGGTTTTATATCTTTGCATGCTAATGAAACAGAAGATACTTTCTTTGTTATGAGACCTCCAAATGAGCAGATTAAAGACTGTGTGTTACTTTATTGCAGGAAGATTTGACAACAAAGAAAATCAGCTCCCAAAACAGAATCTCATCCTGGTAATTCATTTCTGTACCCCAATTAAGGTACCCACTCCATCACAAGAAACAGACTTTAATGACAAGTCACCAGAATCCGTGGATACAACAAACAGGCAAACATTATATAAAAACATCCTAGAAACAATTGAAAATTATCAGTTACAACAGCAGAATGAATGGAAATGTAAAACCACTTCTATGTTTGGATGGGAATTATGCAGAACTTTTCAAAAATTAAATCAAATCTGAAATATCCACTTTTCTATCATATTCTTTAAATTACCCATAACCAATAGCTCAGTTGCAAGGATAAAACTTATGAACCAAATATATCAACATTACAGATTGATCTTACTTTTAAAAACTGTATGTTGCCAGCTGCAATTCTCAACAAATCACATTTACTGGATATATTTGCATACACATAGTTGCTTCACACGATCTAGAAACTTATGTCAATAAAATAATATAGTTAATGTCTCCTATGCTTTGAGGAACCAAGTGGAGACACAAAACAACAAGAAAAATCATGATTGTTCTTCGTCAATATTCTAAATCTTAGATGACTATCACCTGGACCTGTGGATCCAAGATCACCCATAGATGACATAGATGAGGAAGTCTTTAATACTCATATTACACTTAACCCCTCAAGGGTAGTGCCCTCTGGGCTGGACAGCAAAATGCTCTATCTATCCACCCCTGCTATAGCAGCACCTCTCACTTCCCTACTAAATCTTTTCTTCTCCCTCGCCTTTGTTCCAGCAGAATAGAAACATGCCACTGTATTCCCTCCTAAGCGTGGTGACCCTTCCTCCCTGGAAACTACCACCCTATCTCTTTCCTCCCATTCTAACTAAACTGCAGGAATGCCTAGTGCTATCTCAGCTTTCTTCCTTCCTTGACTCCTCTTCCTTTTCACTCCATATCAGTCTGGGTTTTAGGAGAGTCCACTCCACCATTACCTCCCTGCTGAGAATCATTGACTCCATCCAAACTAGTACGGATCAGGAACACATCACCTATGCTATCTTTGTAAACCTTACCAAGGCTTTTGATGTTCTCACATCCCTCCTCCTCACAAAATCTGGCCAATTCAGGGCTATCTAATAAGGCCATCAGCTGGTTCCATTTCTACCCAGTAGGTAGGTCTCAATCGTCAGAGTTTGCAACTTTCTCTCCCCCTCTACCTATAACCATTGGTACACCCCAACACTCTGTCCTTGGCCCCTGCTCTTTCTGTCTTCCTAAACAACCTGCCCTCTGCCTGCCTCAATACCTCTATCCATATGTATGCAGACAACACCGTCTTATATGCATCTGGGCCTCCATAACCAATGTGATAACCAGACTAAGCGTGACTTGATAATGTTCAGCTGTGGTTTCACTCCAGCCAACTTGTCCTGAATGCCAAGAAAACAGTCTCCATAATCTTGGCACTAGGCAGAGACTTTCTTGGCTACTCCTTCCTTCCATCCACACCCTGGATGGGACTCTGCTCGAGACTGTTTCTTCTTTAGATACCTTGGGGTCTGGCTCAGCCGGCACCTCAATTTTCTGTACACATAAAGGCCTTACACTAGAAGCTGAAACCTAAACTGGGTGCCTGTACTGCAACCAGGACTGCATCCCACTGCCAGCCCACAGGTCTGTGTACAGAAAATGATTTTACCATTCTTGACTATGGGGGTGCGGTCTACAGTGCTGCTCCTCCACCTCCTTAACCAGACTGGACACACTCTTCTCTTCTGCCATTTCACCTTGACTGTCCCACTCACTCACTCACTCACTCACTCACTCACTCAACACTGTACACTGTACTCTATACCACTTTCTATCACCCCCATTAGAGGACAGGCGGCATACCCATTGTGCCACCTTCATGGCTAAATACTGGACCCAGTCCTTGCTTTCTTACCTATCCTCCTCTCCATTCTCCCCTCCCTCCTATTCACTCAGAAACTCAGATCATCTCACCTTGTCTGTCCCCATAAGAACTCCTCAGCAGGTCTGGCTGCCTTTTCTATAGGTTCCCAACTTTTGGAACTCCCTCCTATACAACATCCATTTTCCCCTCCCTCATGTTTGCACTTCCTCCTTAAAACCATTTCAACACCCCTGCATCTGTTTCTAACATTCCTGGTATCCTCCCACCCCTTAGCTATGTTCTGCTCTGGTCTCACTGATCCTGGGTGAGCTTCCTGCATTTGAACTGAAATACTTACAAAATTTACTGATATCACTCTGTATTATAATGTATACATTTGTATTTAACTTGTATTCAATGTATATAATTTTGCTGTTTTGATGTTCCTGTTCTGTGTGATACTTGTATCCCCCCCACCGGACACATGTGGAAATGAGCACATGCTGCTCAGTATGTTCTTCCTAGTAAAACTTTCAATAAAATAAAAAAATATATCAGACTTAATTTAATATCCTGGAACATTGAAGGTGCTGCAGATAAACTTGCAGACCCTGAAGTTAAAATGTTTCTAGTAATTTCAAACTGATATGTCTCCAAGAAACATGGGCCTTTTCCTCAATATCTTTACAGTTACCAGGTTATTCACAGTATAAAGTTCCTGCCAATAGGCCGAACAAATACAGACATCCTAAGGCTGGACTTCTTACTTATGTTAAGACCTCTTTAGATTTCAAGGTTAAAAGGATTAAAGCTAATACAAACACTATTTTAACTTTTGAACTTGAAAATAACCAACAAAAATGATTTTAGCAAATGTTTATTTGCCCCCTAAAAATAAAAAAAACTCCAGATGTCCTACAGAGTGTCTTAATATACCTTGAGCAACTTATAGATCAATATGATATGAACATGATAGTGATAGCAGGTGACTTTAGCAAGAGTGGCAGAACACAAATCTGTAGCCCTAGAAAATCAATACATGGACATTTTGACAAGTATCCCAATATTGAATCCTAGAGCCCATTACTATAGAAATCTATGGATAATGTATTGAATTCCAGAGGCAAGAACTATATAAATTATGATGTAGCATAATATGCATTTGGCCAACGGTAGACTACCTGTAGATATTGAAAGTGCCTTTATATTTATGGTCCCTCTGGTTCTTCAGTTATAGATCTCATTTGGATAAATACATAGGGCCAGATTTTCAGAGCTCAGGGATGCATAACCCCTGGTGCACCAAACAAATGACGCATGGAGCTTGCGAGAGTCCCCTGTCGATGATCGGGATTTTCAGTCCCTTGTGCGAGTGCCTTCTTAGACCACGGTTTTGTGGTCTGCGTCACCACCCGGAGGCTATTACACGGTGCTTGCGCCAGAGCATTAGCACAAGCTGCAGTAAGCCGTAATGTTACAACTGCACCCAAGCTTTGAAAATCAGCTGCAGTTGTGGCAAAGAGGGTTGGCACACCATGAAAGTTAAAGTCCTGTTGTGCAGGGTGGGATGCAAGCCCTGCACCCGCTTGAAAATCTGGCCCATTGACTTTAAAAAATCAATTAGATTAAGCATACTGGACAAGCGGACTCTTCACATTTTTCCAATACACTTTACTGTGCAAATACAGAAGGATTTGGCTGGAGCCCATATTAATCAAAATAATGAAGGACAGATTGAAATAATTAACCAAAAACAATTAATTGAAACTGATATTATCCATAGCTTTTCTGAAATGTTCTCTGCAATTATTAGATAACCTAATATTAGGAATTCTTGACTCTGAAAATTCAGAGCAAATTATTGCAAATTGGGCTAAGATTAACATCTAATTAGATCTCATTGTAGGACAAAGTATCAGCAAAGAATAATCCACCTACTTGGTTTAATCACGTTTGTCAAGTTGAGAAACATCATTTGACTAAATTAGTTTGGAAAGTCAGAAAGGACAAAAGTAAAAACAATTTAAAATTCTGAATAATGGCAGGAAAAAGTACAAAAAACATTAAAACAAGAATGAAATAAATATAATACAATGTGGGAAAAGTTATGCAAAACTGTTATCAAAAAAGAACATCAAGGTTTTGGTGCTTGCTCTCCATAGAGGCTTAAGTCATATGATAATAAATTAGAGGCTTTTATAACACCTAAGTCCTGGGAAGAATATTTTCAAAATTATGCTTTCTGAGATCGAAGAGACTAGACTTATACTAAGGGTTATACTAAGGGTTATAGGATGGCAGAAGGTCATGGCCGATAATTGCCATCCCCACTTCTCAATGGATCATTTTATTACAGAGCATTGTTGTTAAGATATACATCTAACTTGGATTTAAAACCTAAAAAGTTGTTTGATTAACTATATCTGATGGCAGTTAATTCCATGACTTTATTTCTCTAGGCAGATAGAAGTTGTGCCTCAGATTAGTTCTAGATATTTTCCCTTTTTGTCTGTTTGTTATGCCCTCTCAGGTTATGAACATTGCCTCTGTAGTTAATTTGTAAGTCTTCTGATAATTCAGTATTCTTCAGTAATTTATAAAAGTCAATAAATCGCCTCTCTCTCTCTCTCTTCTAACTTGCAAAGGCCACAGTTTCAGATGATTTAGCCTGTTCAAATAATTAGTGTTCTTAAGATTTGAAATATGCTTGGGAATCTCCTCTGTGCCTTTTCCAGTATAGAAATGTTTTCTTTAACCAAGGGCTCCAAACTTGGGAGCAATAGTTGAGATATGGGTGCAAATATGTTTTAAACAATGGCAACATAATAGCTTCAGATTTATTTGTGAAATATCTTTTAACACAGGTAGTTAGGTGGTTTAGTTTTCTTGTTAGGTGTCTGCAGTGAGTATCACTTTTCATACTATTAGTAAATATCCTAGATCTCTCACTTCATCAACTGTTTGTAGTTTATAGTCATGAATCCAATAATCTTGTTTTATATTATTCTTGCCACAATGCATCACCACACATTTATTAAGACCAAACCTCATACCGTTCTGATCAGCCCATTGCACAATTTCCTTGATGTCCCTGATCATACTTTGTTTGCTTCATTGGTGTGTACCCCACCCCGATTTAAATCATTAGCAAACTTTAATAAATTATAGTGTATAGTGGAGTGTTGTTCTGTACAGAATTCCATCCCTTTCAAAATGCTGTTCTACCACAGTTCCAAGGTCATGGAATGTGATTCTACCCGACTGTGGCAGAACAGCATTCTAGAACCTCTTCAGACTGCATGAGTCAATTTCATTTGAAGGAAAAATAACTCACAAAACACATATTTCTTACAGTACTTTACACTATAAAAATATAGGATGAGCAACTCTATGCAACCAGTGTGTTTTGCCACCTTGGGATTCTGATTTCCATGGACCTCTCGAGCTTATCTCTTGAGGTCAGAGGAGTCGAACCCCTCTGTGGCTGAACACACTGGTTCTGCATAGTTGCCCACCAGTATTCTCTATATTACTCCGGATACCTGAAGGTCATATGCATACAAGTTGAACAGTAGCAGACCCAGTACAGTTCCCTGAGGAACTCCACTGGTCACTCTACACTCCGAGAGAAATGACCATTAACTTTCTGCATCCTATTGCTAAGCCACAATGTTACCCACTGGATTATAGATGGTTTAATCCTTAATTTCATAAGTTTCTCAATCAACCCTACATGTGGTAGTGTATCAAAAGCTTTTCAAAATAAAAAAATTACATCCACAGGTTCACTGCGGTATAGTGATCAAATAAAATACAACCAAAGTTTATTTGTAAAATGCACCTTTCTAAAATCAAGGTGCTTGTACATAATTAATTAAAATAAATCAGTAAATAAAATACAATTAATTAAAACCATAAATACAGCAAGTTAAAGCTCATAACAGTGGCATTAAAAATCAGTATACGCTAGGCTAAACAGGTACGTCTTCAAGGCCACTTTAAAGCTTTGGATATTCAGGCAATCTTGCACCTGACAAGGTAGAGAACTTCACAGTGTTGGGCCATAAACTAAATGACCTGGCCCCAGATGTCTTCAAAAGAACCCTGTGAATCTCTAGCAATCCCTCAGCAGTGGATCAGAGAGAGCGGGAGGGACAGTAAGGATGAAGGAGATCTTGCAGATAGGTAGATCCCTGGTCATGTAGAGCCTTATGGGTCAGTAAACCAACCTTGAAGGTGATCCACCACTGTACGGCAGCCAGTGCAGTCCGCAGAGCAAGGTGTTATATGACTGGTCCTAGATGTACCAGTCAACAACCTGGCTACTGCATTCTGCACGAGCTGCAGGTGGCAGATATCAACCCCCATAACCCAAGGTAAAGGGCATTACAGTAGTCAAGGTGGGAGTAACGAAGGCGTGGACCAAGATGGAGGATCGTCAGAAGGAACCATGTGCTTCACCAGGCGATATTCCTCAGATGGTAAAAAGAGGTTTTTACAACTGCTGACACCTGAGATTTAAGTGTCAAACAGTCATCAAACATAATGCCCAGGTTCTGCACCTGGTCTGAGGTAGTTAGCTGAACACCCCCAAGCCATAGACCTGAGGGTGATCCTGCCAACAAACCCGCCTCCCGGTGACCTGGGTCCACAACCAACACCTCAGTTTTTCTGGGTTTAACCACAGCCAGCTCACATTCATCCAATCCTGGATTTTGGCAAGACAGTTGTTAAAAACTGAAACAGCAGCATCCTGACCAGGCACAAAGGACATGTACAGCTGAGTATCATCTGCATAGCAGTAAAGCTCATGCTGTACAACCTAATAATCACTCCCAACAGCAGCAGCATGTACATAAATAACATGGGTGCAAAATGGAACTTATGGCACCCACAGGATAGGGAGAGTGATGCCAAGGAAAACTCCCAGACACCACCCTGAGTCCTACCCTTGAGGAAAGATTGAAACCATCCGAGGACTGTACCGGACAGTCCACAGATGAACTGCAGGTGCTCCAGCAGCACACCATAGTCTACAGTGTCAAATGCCACAGAGAGATCCAGAAGGACCAAGATGGAATGGGTCCTTCTATCTCTTGCTATTAGGAGGTCATTTAGTACCGGACAAGATCCGTCTCGGTACTATGTCTCTTCCTAAATCTGGACTGAGAGAATCATAGACATTGGGCTGATCAAATGATCATCCAGCTGTGATGCAACCACTTTCTCAATAACCTTACCCACAAAGGGCAGGTTAGAGACAGACCTGTATTTAGCCAGACAGTCTGGGTCCAAGGAGGACTTTTTAAGAAGGGCTGAACCATGGTCTCCTTCAGAGGATCAGGAAAGATCCTCCTGTCCAAAGACATCCAGACTATCTCAGCAAGGACAGGACTGATTTTATCCACACAGCCCACTAGGAGATGTGTGGGGCACAGATCCAAATTACAGTTGGTTGGACATAATAGCTGGATGACCATCACAATGTCACTGATCATGGGAGGCTGAAGTCACACACACAAATTGGGTGTCCGACATCTCCTGCCAACCACCACAGCTCCCATTAGGGAGGGTCAAGCAGATGCGGACCTGATTGGCAACCTTATCTGAAAAGAATCATGCAAACCCCTCACACCGTTCTCGAGAAAAGCACTTCCAGGCTGAAGGCAGATTGGATTACAATTTGTTCACATTCCAGAAAAGTTGAGCTGGTCAATTCTGTGCAGCAGCAATTTCCCTGGACAGGAATTCTACCTTCTTATGGGTAATTGCTGATTGATTGACTTCATAGTGGTCCATCAAACTAAGTCTGTCACACTCCAGGCCAGACTTCTGCCAACACCTCTCTAGCCTTCGTCCCTCTCCTCAACTCCCTCAGAGTCTCATCAAACCAAGGAGACCTGGGGTGAAGAGTGAGGGACAAACATGAACAGGAGCAATGGAATCAGGGCCCTATCACCACCTTACTATAGGCAAGTACCAGGTCCCTGGATCCTTGCATTCACTCAGTAAACCCGATGGGTCCAGTGCCGCCATCAGGCCCCATCTGAGGAAACACCCCTCAAGGGTGGTACCTGACCATCTCCATAGGGGCTGACCCAGTAGGGTGGCCTCAAAACTGACCCCAATGGTATGATGGTCAGACCACCCAAATGGTTCCATCCCAGGAGAAACACCAAGTCCAATGAATGACCACCAATATGGGTCGAGGAGAAAATAACTTGAGCCCAGCAAATTCATTAGCTGGAGGAAGTCCTGACCAAACTGTGAGAGTTCATCATTGACCCAGGCATTGAAATCCCCAGAATCAACCATCTGGGGATCCTAATGTCAGGTCAACAGTGAAGTCCGTAACTTCCTGGAAAATATTCCTGTCTCTGGTGGACGGTGAGATTAGAAATATCCTGCACCTCACACCTTCACCCATGATACATTCAAAGGAGTTGGTAGTTCCCACTAGGTACTTCCATTAGGCTCAGTTCTGATCTAAAACAGATGGCAACACCTCGCCACTATGATCCATCCTTGGGCTGTGTATCACCAAGTACCCAACTGGAATTGCAGATGCCAAAACTGGGCCAGCATTCTCATCCAGCCAGGTCTCAGTGATGCAAGCCAGGTCAGATGATCCAACAAGATCAGCTATTATAGCGGTCTTGTTCTGTTTTTATTATATTCTCCTCTCTTTTGACCCCTCATCTTCCATCAAGGGTCTGCCCTGGACACGGTGCCCCAACTTCACTGCCCAATCTAGCCACTCATTCTCCTGATTACTCCTGGGTTGCCCCAGGAGGTGGGCATGACACCACGTCAGGTATTGGCGCCATGTTTTAGTAACTGGTTGGGAGTATGTGGCCAGATGGCTAATTGAAGCCTGGAGCAAGGCATCATGGAGATGTCTGGTGAGGAGGGATTTTTGTCCCCTATTGGCTGGGGTGGAGATGTGCAATGGCGCCAGAGTCTGTCCCACACCAGTGCCTCCCCTTTTCGACTACATGTCAGTGCTCTGGCTTATACACCCAGCTTCCGCTAGGTGTCACCTCGCACCAAGTACAAAGACACCCACCTCACCGGAGAAGGAGAGCAGTCCTTGGGATGCTCCATCCTTCTCCCCAGCCAGTCCTCTGATGACCTGGGCTCATTCCTGAACACAGTTCACCTGCATCTCAAGCAGAACCCCAACTGCTGTGCAGGCGGGCCGGCTAGAAGTCTTATCCTTAATAGACCTGGCATTGCATAACACCACCTGAGTAGGATGAGAACCTGAGGAAGACCGTGTTACCTTCCTGCTACAAGCAGAGCCCTTGGTATGGGAACCAGACAGGAGAACCCTTTCCTGGACCCATTTCACCCCAGAGTGTCTCCTTGACCACACTATTCCAATCTGCCCTCCTTTCCAATCCCTCTCCAGGCTCAGCCCTCATCCTCCTCCTTCTAATAATCCCCAAATCTCTACACCGTCTATATACCTATGGTGACAGTGAAGGACAAGAAAACAGATGAAGGTCCCTAACCCTGGAGGGAATAATGCCTGACTGTCCTTATATCTTCCCAACACATCTTCACCACACTCTGCAGACACCCACAACAAACAATCCCAAAATAAAATATAACCCACACCACACTCAAACACTCAACACCCAAGCACACAACACTTAAATCAAACTCTAAAGCTTTCACACCACACCTAACTAAAACACAGATACAATACTCTATACTGACAAAAGAAAATGCAAAATTAAACCAAATCATATAGCAGCACAGCATGTAGGTCCACAGATTAAGACAGCAGTTGCAGTAAGTCTCTCAATTTCTAAATGTTTTAAGTCTGAAGAGCTCCCATCTCTTAAGACACAACCAAGAAAGGTCAGCCAGGTTCAGCTCACACTTGGACCTGACAGGCCATCAGAACTTTAATAGTAAAAAAAGGTTGTAAGGCACTCTCACTGCCAATATATTTCAGAGAAGTTCACAAAGGTCAAGTCAGTTCACCGACTCTCAATTTCAGAGATTTTAAAATGGTAAGCTCCCACCTCTTAGTATATGACTGGAAAGGCCACACAAGTTCAGCTCTCACCCAAACTGGCCCACTACTTCAAGGGAGGGTCCTTTACACAAGTCCAGTTTCAAATCCAATGAGCAGATCTTCTTCAAAAGTCCAAATTGATAAAATGAATTTCACAGTACACAGGGCATCAATCAAGCACCTAATCCCCGCAGCTTCCTCCACAGCCATCATGGTAGGCACAGGCAGTGGCTGGAGCACCAGCTAAAACTGACTTGAGCCGAGGGCCCTGGCACACACCCAGGAGGTAGCTGCCCCTTCACCTGTCGAGCCTTCAGCTGGCTCCCAGGCTAAGTCAGCCCACCAGCCGACCCCAGGGCAGCTTAGGATACAAAAATAAGCTCTTGCCTACCTTCCAGCAGATCACAAGCCTGCGTCTCCTGCCCAACTCGACAGTGACCAAGCGGCCACCCTCCCAGATGAAACGAGGAATCCCTACTTGCAAAATCCTTCTGGTGTTTAAAAAATGCTGCAACTCCAAACTCAGGAGCTTCCTGCTCACAGTTCATCAATGATTAAGAATCAATGCTGTTCCTGTTACAGTTCGACCATGAATGTCTCCTGCCACACTCCGACTCTCCATGAGCTCTGCTACTATGATTCCTTCCTCTGGGATGATAACTGCTTGCTCCAGATCCCTGCCTTTGCTCTTCCAGTCATGCAGCTTAACTCCAACACTCCAGGCAGGTAAGAGAGCCATCAAACTAATTGGACCTCCAAATTTAACAATGATTTATCCAGTGCGGTATGTTAAAGCACTGGATAATACAGAAAACTCTGTAGAAAAAGGAATTTTCCTTGCGACTCTGTATCTGAACTCAAAACCCTTCTGTAAACCAGTTAACACCACCTAAAACCTCGCTAACTCACTTTCTCTTTCCTAACTACTACCATAAAACTACTTATGCTACTTGAAATAGATAAAGCTGCAAAATAAACAAACACAATAAAAATTAAGCAGATTGAACAAGATAAAACTTAAACTGGTGCTGCTACTTGTGATTGACTAGCCCAGCTTAGCCACCATCTTTATCTTTATTGTAACTTTATTATGAGAGCTTAGTAAATTGTTATTACAACCTCTTCTTTCTGTGAAGTCATGTTGAGTTTTTCCAATAACCCTTATTTCTAAGATGTTCTAATATGGCATCTTTTAGTGTACTTTCTATAGTTTTGCAAATTATAGGCGTAAGACTAATTGGTCTATAATTAGCTACAATATCTTACTGCCCTTTTTGTATTTGGGTGCAATGATGGCTCTCTTCCATTCTGCTGGGACTCTACCTTCATTAATTGCCTTATTGCCTATAATAACTAATGAAATCCATATAACTGTCTCTTCTATAAATTTTCCACATTCCTTATTTTTTACTACTGAAGAAGTAAGGAATGCAATATTATCTTTGACATCTAATAAGGCTCCAGGCCCTGACCTTATATTAGGAGATGTCTATAAATCTTTTTGACTGGTGGACTCATTTTCTTACTATTATATTTAATTCATTCTTACAGGTACCTCGATTCCTGATAGTTGGAAAGGAGCACAATTTTTCAATTTACAAGCAAGGAGACCATCTGGACCCATCCATGTACAGACCCATTAGTCTCATTGATATTCCTCAAAAAATATTTGCTAAACATATACTTCAAAGGCTTACTGAATGGTTAGAACAGGAGCAAATAATTAGTAGCCTACACAATCGTTTTAGGGTAGGAAGTTCAATTATTCAGCATTGTCATGTACCTTTTCACCTGATCTGG